>JAUMIR010000004.1:251140000-252397500 GCA_030847615.1 Gambelia wislizenii
ATGCTAACAAAACTAGAAGAAGATCACTAGGAAAGCTACCGTAGTTCTGTTGCCATCCCTCCCACCTGGAATAAATCACCTGAGGCATGAGCCCGGCAGGTAAATTTAGTAGGATTGTACATACAGTATACTTCAAATTCCACAGATGAGTTGTCTTCCTAATTTAATGTCAGGAAAAACTTGTTAGTGTTGGGTTAAGGGAACTAGAAGGTAGAATAAGCTTCCTTCACTGAGATGCAAGGCCAGAGTTGCTGGTTTATTTGGAGAAGGAAATCCATGTCTGGTTGGAACAACAGGGACATTTTATTTTGTGGGCATATGTCTGGGTACGTTCTGCTATCATTAGTGAAATATGGGCATTCATATCTGTGTGTGTGTGTGTGTGTGTGTGTGTATATATATATATATATATATATTTAACAATGCTCAAGTTTCAAATGAAGTAAATGAAATCCAGAATTCCCTTCACACAGCTATTTTTTTCCTACTTCACCTATGTATCATTGCATGCTCAAGGCCACCTTCTGGAAAACTGTAATTCCCAGAGAATGACAAATGACCTTCACTCAGCTCACAAAATTCTAATTTTGTTTCCAGTAACTTGGCATTTAAATTCATACTGGTCTCTGTTCTAAAAAAATAAAAAGACCTCCAGAAGGGATTTCTGATTTTTGTAAAATTCAAGTATGAAGCAATTTCATCACAAAAATCCCAGCAGTGTAGGGTAAAAAAAAATCCCCTCATTTTTACCTGTCAGTATCAAAAATGAACATGAGCAAGTTTGAGCCACCGAAGTGAAACAAGGAACCAAAATAACCAGCACTCAACACTCATACTTTCACCGGCAAAACAGAAAAGGGAAGGAGGCTTCCCATAGCCAATTTTGTGAGTTTCCCCAACAAAATAGTGATTTTGTGACAAGACAAAAACTTTTATATGTTTATACATATCAAGAGTCTACGTAAATCTCTGGCTTTTCTTCACAAATGAAGATTCAGGAAGGACTCATCCCGCACTTTCTGCAAGCACGCTGATGACTAAAAAGGCCAACATCATCGAAGACTACTAAAACATCTTGTTATAAGAAGGGAAGCAAGATTATTCATATTTACTCAAAAGAGGAAAAAGCATGATTTTAGACATGAGGAAATTTAGGAACAAACTCAATCTACTATCAAAAGTCTGCCGAGGAGCCTCAATGACAATTATAAATAAAACAGCATCAGTAAGAACAATTCAAAATAATTCTAAAAATATTTTTTCCATTTAAAAAGTATGAGGGGGAGAGAAGGCACTAGGAAGATGCAGTTCATTAGACAAGTGTAATTTCTCATCTCACCATTGTTACCATTTCAAGAACAAAAACATCAAGGTTCAAGCAGGAGAAGGACTAGAGGACTGCACTCAATTTATAGGAACTTTAAATTATATCTAAATAGGTATTAAATAATTAGTGTACTAAGAAAAACTTGATTGTGTTGAAAAGCTGCTCAGTAACAAACTAGAAACAAGGTTATTATGTCCTGTTGACAGTCAGAAGGCTGTAACACTGGTTAACAATTAAGATTAAGATTTTGTATTTTTTCACAATTAGAGGAACTACTTCCCTCTTACACAAATACACTTGTAAATGTGACCAAGATCTTTGAGCTAGGAAAATTCTATTGGTTCTTTTTTTGGGGGGGGGTGTGTGTGCCAATATTGTCCTACACTGAACCCACCATGGTGCACACCACCTCCTCTCTGTTGCTGGCCTGGGATCCACCAGAAAAACATTCCTTCCCTTTAAAACAAACATTTTTGCTTGTCACCAGTGATGTAGACTTGAGGTGACTGACTCGGACTCAAGTCGCTTAAATAACTTAATTTGGACTCAGCTCAAATGGTGTACTGACTCGATACGTACAGTTGATACATACAGTTGTATGTATGACTCAACTTGACACATGACTTGCATACTAGGTTCAGTAAATAATGCATTCATCCAAAAGTGTTACAGAGCAGAAAATAGTTCTCCTCCTTTGAACAACGCTTCCATGATCTTACTGCTTTTTGCCTCTTGGTTACGTGATGGAAGTGGTAACAGCAAATGAACTAAGCAAGGAGCTTGAGGTGGAAGGATCCTTCTAAAGCTTTTCAGGATGGACAGGCTGCCAAGCAGACCTCAAGCCTCTCTTCAAGCCCACTACCTACGGGGTTTGCTGTATTCCCCTCTGAAAAACTCATCCCGCACTCTGGGGCTGTCTTGCCTGCTGCTCTTAGGAAAAGGCCTTTCCAAAAAGCAGCAAGCAAGACTCCACATTAGACAATGGGCTTGAAGCGGGGCCTTCTAAAGCCAATTGCCTAATGTGTTGGCTGATAATTTAATTTTTTATAACTTATGTGCACGTTTTTTATTTTTGTAGTTATTGAAATTCCACCTCTGCACAAACACTCCAGCACCATCTCCTTTTTTTTCTGTTAAAGTTGGCTCCCAGACTTGAGACTTGACTTGAAAGTATCTTGCAAGGACTTGAGACTCGATTTTAGACTTGGAGGTAGAGATCTGAGACTTGACTTGAAACTTGGAGTAAAAACTTTAATAAATCACTGGCTGTCACCATTTTTTGCCAAATTTCCATCATGTTGCGCAGTCTGACTTCTCTTTCAAATCACTGTAACTGACCTGTAAGGTTCAAGTTCAAAGTTTTTGTTGTATGTCTAACTGTATAAAAAGAGGCAACTACAATGCAGGGGAGGGGCAGGAATTCAGCAGAGAAAAATAGAAGTGATGGACATTACCACCCCACTGTTTCATATTACATGAGGTGATTAGCATATGGATTTTGAAATAGCAGCATTGCCCCCAAAGTCCCTAGCATGCTTCAATGCTATTGTCTAGGAATAAACGGAAAATCCCTAGAATACAATAGAGTGGCACTGAACTTTTTTTTCCCCAGCTTCCAGTAATCGTTGATAAATGAGCTGAGATTACTGGCACAAATGCGTAAACAGCAGCCAGCATAGAATAACTAGAATGTAATGATGTCAAATGGCTAAGCTGCCAATAGAAGGTACCTTATAGCTTGTTAAGTTATGGGGGGGGGGGAATCTCTATTTTAATTTTAATACCACAATCCAATGAAATTTTAGTACAAAAGGATTTATATATCTCTCAGCTACTCAGCCTTTCTGTCCACATGTCCCATGCTACTACCAGGGCACAGCTTGGGCCCCAAAAGAAGAATGAGCCATTTGCAGCTGAGTAGGTACGCTGGTTCCAGTAGATTGTAGCTATAGATAGTTGCCCTCACACCCTTCTCATAGCCATGTGCTCCAGATGCATTCTGGGAAATGAAGATGGTGGATGTGATTTGAACTGGGACTTTGCTCTAAATCTAGCCAATGTCTCTGTCCTGTATTTTTAAAAAGAGGAGGAAAGGAAAGGAGTTGACATCTGCTACTGACCCTCCTACGATTACTGCTGGCTCAGTAAGGAGGGGAGGGGGGAACCACATGGTACCTGTACAAAATGTAGTGAAAAGAACAGAAAGCTTCTTACTTGATCCCATGCTGATGCCCTTTTTGTTTCTTTTGAAAAAAGGAAACCCCCCACTTGTTTGCTCCCGCTACCACCCTTACACTCACAGACAGTGGGAAGGTAATAAATCTGTCCCTTTTTAAAACCCCTTTAAAAGAGATGGGCAACACATGTGGAGCAGAAGCAGCATCTTAGCTAATACTGGGCCAAATGTTCTCAGCAATGCATTCTGAATGCATGTAAAGGAGCAGATCTGAAACTGTTTGGGGTTTGGGTTTTTTATTTTTTTGGTTCTGCTTTTTGCCTTGCTAGTTTAAGGAAGCTATATGATATGCAGTTTGACTAATTCATGACTGAGAGGGTTTTAAAAATGACTGGAATGGTTCAACAACAGAATCTGGAACTATTAGGAGAGTTGTCATGCAAAAGCAATGCAGAGTAGATGATGCAAAACAAAACAAGATTGCTTTTCACACCTCTGAATTTCATTTTGCACTATTCATCATTTGTGTCTCCATTTGATGGGACTCAAGATAGCTTACAGTAAAACTGAATTAAAGTAAGCACAATTAAAGCATAAAGCATAAAAAATTAATACAACCATTAAAACATATCTGAAAAAAACCCACAACACACATCCAGATAACAGACCTTTCCACAGCAACTGATGCCAGTTGCGAATGTTCTGCCTGAATAGAAAAGCATTTGCCTCCCGATGGAAAGCTAAAGGGAAGGAAACCACCCGTCTTTTGTGTCCCCCCCCCAAATAACTCTAAAAGGGGCAGAAGAGCTTCCCCTGAAGAGTCCTATGTCTGGACAGATTTATATTGGAGAATATGGTCCATCAGATAGTTTGGACCCCTGGTTTAATTACTGTGACAATTATATATGAACTGTTACTCAAACTGTATGGGGTCCGTGGGGACCTTCTAATGTCCTAATATTAATTGGGGAAAATTTAATTAACTCAACTTGGCATGCAAGAGGCCAGGCAACAGCAGGATCTTTTAACCTATGTGTACCAGTAGTAACGGAGGACATTCGAAGCCCAAAAAGTAGAATTGAATATCAACAGCAGTCACACAAACAACCAGGCTTCAAACACTCACACCAGGCTATCAAAGATAGTTGGAAATATTTGGATAGAGGAATAGACTAAGGGAATGGTGGACTATACTGTACCAATCCTGCAGATCTGAGATCGCGAAGTACACCAAGAGCGAAGAGGTCCAAATGACAGAATGGTTACACAGTCTGATGTGAAGTTGAGAGGAAGTGGAGTTGTGTGCACTTGAGTGATGTTTTAGGGGGATATTTATATGGAATAATTCCCCTGAAGGGATAGAATTTTGAGAATACAATGTTTCTCGGAGGGTCCCAGGACTAGACAATGGGTGCTCTGGAAGTGTTAATGATCATTAATGGGTGCTGTATTCAGAACTGAACAGGAACAGGCAAGGTGTTTGGTTGGGAAAGGATGAGGGAGGGAAGGACCTGTTTTGCAACCATCAAGGACTCTGCTATCGTTGAGTGGATTAGTGAATGACTCACCTCCAGGTGCTAAGTTCTGACCTGAGTATTTGTTTGGGGAATTTCCAAAGGCCCCTCCCTTGGTTACACATTACTCCAGCCTTGGTATTAGGGAGTCACTGGTTTACCTGCTAACCACATGGACAGCCACATTAAGCCAAATTATTAAATATGACCAATTATTTGATATTCCAAGATGAGGGCTGTCAGGGTACATAACAGAACCTGTCTTTGTAAACAGTCCAGAAGGCACTGATAGTCCATATAGGGCAGAAAGACTGGTGAATGATACTGGTGAATAAAATAATATTACAACAGTGCTTCATCATCTGCACTGGCTCTCAGGCCATTTCCACGGCCAAGTGCTGGTGTCTGTCTTTAAATCCCTACTTGACTGAGGACCAATATATATACTCATATATACCTAGGAAGACCTAAGAATGCATTCAGAGACCCACCTCAAGATGTGCCACTACTTGAGTTGACATCTTTTCAGTACAGAGCCTCATTTTTTGAATGATCTCCCAAGAGAGTGTTGCCTAGCACCTATATTGTCCTATTCCCTAGGCTTTTAGTGTTATTAAAAGTGTTTTTGCACAATTTTCTTTTGCTGCTGATTTTAACTATTTTAGGTTTCTTTTTAAATTATATCATTTTAATTTTTAATTATGACCTATCTATCCAAAGGACATTTTGTGGATTAGCAGCATAAATAGATAAGTAAATAAATCTTACCCTTACACCAAAAATAACAAGCCTGCATTTTGGTATTTTTGGAATGGGGTGAGATTAGATTTAACCTTTCCTTTAGTTCTCATTCTCTAAGTGAAGAAAGGAAGGCAACCAGGAACAGATGTCTGAAGATACCTGCATAGCTCCCTCGTGCAAGATCTGTCCAAACTCAATAGAATGTACCCCCCTGGTAGTTCAAGAGAGCTGAGAAACCCTGAGACCATTATGAACTGCAATAGGAAAATCTTTACACACCACTACGGTCACCCATTTCTATCTCTAGTATGGTTTACTATTGTTTACAGAATAAAAAAAAACTATGTGGTAGTCCAGAAAAATAAGAGAGAAATTGTTTTCTTCTGTTTTCTTAAAAAGAAAATTGGTGTGTCCACTTTTTATTTTAAACCACAAACCAAAGTAAACATGCATCATTCAAAAGGAACTGGAACTGGTCTGACATCAGGCACTCTACTTTCAAGACTGATTCAGCCGGCCCTCCATATCAACAGGTTCTGCATCCATAGATTCTACCAACCACTGCTGAAAATATTCAGAAAAGCAAACTCCAAAAAGCAAACCTTGCCATTCACCATTTTATATAAAGGACTTGTCAGTGCATATGCAAAGTCTGTCCAGAATTTCACTGAACAGTACATGGTTACTGTATATGCTGGATGATGCAACATGAGGAAAAGGTTGCAGTATGGTGATGGACATGAACTGCCATCATCACACCACCCAGAATAACACAGCGGAGATGTGGGAGGAGGTCATGCCATGGACAATGTGTATAGGGAGCCCTGGTAGCAGAGTGGTTAAATGCCAGCACTGCAGCCACCAAGTTGCAAGTTTGATCCCAAGGGCTCCAAGGTCCAGTCAGTCTTCCATCCTTTCATAGGTTGGTAAAATGAGGCTTGCGGGGGCAATTAGCTAACACACATTGGAAACCGCTTAGTGCCTAGCATGCTATAAAGCAGTGTAAATGTGTAAAATGATGTTGCTTAACAATTTGTAAGCTGCTCTGAGAGCCTTTGTGGCTGAGGAGTGGGGTATAAATACCAATAATTAAATAAATAAGGGCATGGCCTATGTTCATTGTTGGAGGTTATTGTCAGAGTTGTAGCTGGAAATGCTATTGGATTACTTTGCTAATGGACAGTTGTTGGTCTGTATATAGTTGTAAATACTTTGTAAGTAAAGTACTGTAAACAGAACGTGGAGACTCAGAGTTATTATTCAGCACCTTGCACACTGCAAGGAGGGTTCAGCACTGCAGAATTCAGCATAGAGGGATCACAGGTGGTCTGCGCTCTGACACTGGTTATGGGTCCAGTCTGTAGTGCTGTGGTGGTCTGAGAAAGCTGAGTTCAAGTGTTTGGAGCTGCTGAGTCAAGGAGCTGTAACCATCTTCTGGTGTTGTTGAAGGTTTTGTAATGAGACCTAAGAACTCTGGAGACTCAGAGTTATTATTCAGCACCTTACACACTGCAAGGGTGGTACAGCACAGCAGAACCTGGCATAGAGGGGTCTGACAGGACACAACTTTACTACGCCATTGTATATATTGGGACTTGAGCATCCACAGATTTTGGTATCAGTGAGGGATCCTGGAACCAAATTCCAGAGGATACTTTGGCCCTCTCTATCCTTGGATAGAAAGGGCCAAAGGAGGACCACCACCAACCAATGGCCATACAATGGCTTTCTTACCTTACCATGACCTATTCTCACCAATGAACTGGCCAAGGTAGATAACTAGCCTTAACATTTTCAACCTCTGTCCTTCAAACTGTAAAAACTAGTTGATTCGGACAAAGTCTAGAGTACAGGTGGGGTGGACAGTCTGCTTTCAATGACCAAATTCTGAGAACTTCACAGAAGCATATCCAAGCCATAATGATAAAAGAACGGAAAATGTTTCAAGTATAAATCATACCTAGAAACAGATAATTTTTTTCAGAGAGTTGAAACTGGTCTAACACAAGGACCATTACCTGTTATGTGCAGGTGCTTCTTACACTCGCCACTGTTTTTTGTACTGCTTCAAAACATATCCAACCTGTTTGGCCAGTGGTGACAGTGGAATAGGTATGTATACCAGAGGACACAATGCCTCTATCATATTTTTCAGCTCTGAAAAATAACAATCTGCCTTCAGCTTCTGTGAGCTGGGATATAAATCTTCAGCCAAGGTGAAGTTCCAGATGTTAAGTTCCATCCCACACAGACAGTGATACAGATGTATATGTTGACTGGCTGTGTCTAAAGCCTTTTTAAAGCAGCAACACTAAAACCAGTCCTCTGTGCACTAAATTTCCTAGAGAGTATGTTTTTACATGTGAGTGAATATTAGTATTATGTAAGATGATAAAAAGAAAAGAAATTCTATAATGTTATGTGGCTTGTGTAAAAATAATGCCCACCTTTACCTTCATTTTCCACATGGTTAGTTGCCAGCTTTGAAAAAATGTTAAAATGTTCACTCTAAGCTGTCAACTTTGCATTTCATCACAGCTGGCACAACATCTTGAATGCAACACATGAAGCACATTAGTCAAAATAACATTCTTGCACAGCAAGCTGTACCAAAGATGATAGTCCTTTGATTCCTTAGAAATTATTTTGCAGCCTTATCAGTCTGGAAACAACTGGTTAAAAACACAGATTTCATTTGTTCATGAAAAGCTGTGCTGGATGTCTGCCTGAGAGATGTTTTACATCAGACTATCCCTCAGATGCCTGCCAAACAGGAAACAAGGAAGCGGTTTAACATTGCACTGTCCCTGATCCTCCCTGCTTCAGTGAAGAGCAAAATTAGCTTTTCATTCTTGCCACTTCCCCCTTCTCTATGAGAACAAAGGGTGAGGGGGCTTGCTTGCCACCCTAAATGCTTACTGCTCAAAATGTGCTGGCAGAGATAACTTGTCAGCTCCATAGAACAAAGGGAATAAATAGATTTGCTTTCAATACATGACCTCACTTAGTAAATTCCTGCCTTTGTTTTCGCTAGGCAATTACAATTCCTGTTGTCCAAAGGTGAATTGTACTTAATCATACACTTTAATTCATAAAACAAAGTTGAAACAGAGAAAGAATTCACTGATATTGATATGGTTAGTTAATACAATTATGTGAATCAAGCATGTAAATAATCCCATCCAAAAAAAAACCCCACCTCCAAAAAACCCATAATTCTCTGCCACCCTACGTGCATCTTCTTGCATCTCTCCTCTGCCCAGTAGTTCTGCATGACTACATTTCTGCATATATTCCACTTTCAGAGTTGCAGTTTAGTTTATAAAGAAGAATTTATGAGGTTAATATGTCAACTGGAGCACCTACACGAAAATGATTTATGGTCAACAAGATTGAAAATTGGGATCACATATTAATGATGTTGTTTGTAGCAGGTTATAACTGGGTTATTTTTCAAGGCCCAAGATCTGGAAACTATTCATTCCACAAGGGCTTTTGCTGCTCCACAGTAAATCTCTCACCAGTTGGAATCAATATTCTGCTCTATTTTTATTCGCAGAATATCTGTCAGTATTTTCATAGTGGTGACTGGATCTCATTGATATGGTTTGACTCAAACTTCTTTTTATGCCTGTTGGCCATATACAGGTTGAGTATCCCTTATCTGAAATGCTTGGGGCCAGAGGTGTTCTGTATTTTAGATTTTGGAATACCTGCATCTGCATATACATAATGAGACATAAATGAGGCTGGAGAGAGACTGAAGATCTGTGAAATGGCATGGATTCCCACCATTTCACAGATCCTCATGTCCCTCTCCAGCTGCATCTCTCTCTAGCCTTGCAAATACAGTACAGGTACGTACTACACTACTTGTCTTTTAGCTCAAAAAGTTTTGGAATTTGGAGTACTTCGGATTTCAGAATTCCAGATAAAGAGATACTTGACCTGTATATATTTCTAATATACTATTTTAGAAAATAAACCTGTTTTAAGTGCCTTTTTCTGACTTAATTACAGTATACAATATGCTTAACAAACCAGGAATAGTCTACTGCTCAGATGCTGGGTGTATGTGTGGAATTTTTCACTCCACCCACCTATGGGCTACATCCCCACCTAAGAGTGCCAAAATAACTTGTTTTCCTTCCATTTCACCTTCAAAATGGCTAATGGAAGTGATGTTGTGCCACTTCTTGTCACCATTTTGAAGGAGAAACGGATGGGAAAAAAGACATTTGTATGGGGATATGGGGCTCTATGACATTAAGCATGGTGTAGTGGACTGAATGTTGGACTATGATTCTGGAGAAGGGTTTGAATCCCTGCTTGGTCATGGAAAAACCCACTGAGAGACCTTGGGCAAATCACACACTCTCAGCCTCAGAGAAAGACAAAGGCAAACCCCTGCTGAAGAAAGTTCACCAAGAAAACCCTCAGATAGGTTCACCTTAGGGTTGCCATAAGTCAGGAATGGCTTGAAGGCACATAACAACAATTGGGTTTCTGAAGGGGTTCAACGTGTTGAGGATCCCCCCATGTTTGCACAAATTGGGGGGGCTTGGGTGAGATATCTGGTTGATTTTAACTAGAAATTGTGCCATTAAAAAAAAGAACTTTGGGCAATCAGGGGACTTTAGTTAACTGGTGGCAGGCACTGGGGGCGGAGAAGTGACAGTCAGGCCCATGAACACTTTCCCTTCCCGGTCCTAAATGGAAAGCATTAAAATTCTCCAATTTTAACTTTACTGTAATCATTCCAATTTATAAGCCACCTTGAGTCCTTATTTTTGAATAAACGTATGGTGCAGATGATGATGATGATGATGATTTTTTTTATAGTAAGCAGTTGCTGAATTAACTAATCAATTTTATTTGCATTTCAGGCCTAGATGTCCTGTGACAACAATTAAGGGAACATACTGTGTATTTCATTACACATGGAAGTATACAGTCTCAATACAAGGGTTTGAAACAAGTTTCTAATGTGTATAAGGACCTAAATCCAATTGTTAAGTCTAATGAGAATAGACCTATTGAATCAATGTGATATATATAAATGTTGATTTTTCACTGAGCAGGGGATGCAGGGGATCCATTCTAGCTGTGGGACTAGGAACTGGATTTAGGCCAAGGCATATATATAGTAGACTGACAGAATGAATGAGATAATAAGTATAGATGTTGGACAATTAGCTCCTGAACCTTGTCATTTATAGAAAAAACCACTAGGCTTAGAAAAATTAAAGCTGATTAATGCTAAGAAACTGAGGCTGAAATGCTAAGCATACTTGCTAGGGAATATGCCTCACTCAGTTCAGAGGAACTTATTAGCAAATAAATATGCAGAAGACTATATTGCACAAAACCAAAATCAAATAAAATGAATCTGGAATTAAACAGTAAATTACCCTATCCATAGCACTCAACTGTACCAAACTACAAAATAGTTCCAGGGACCCCATTGTTGAAAACTGATAAAATGCCAATCTAAAACAAGGGCAGAGTTAGTGTGGTCTGTGGACCAGGGGGCCCCCATCACTCTTGAGACCCCAAGAGATACTCTATAATTTTTTGGCAAACATTTAGAAATTTATTTTCTGAAAATGATCCTCACAACTCCAACTCAACTTTCAAGTTACTTCTAGTTTTCTCCTGGGACTAAAACAACCCCAGAAAGCCAAACACTCTGGAGTTTTTAGTTTTCAAAAATTGAGCGGGGGGGGTGTTAATTATTTTTTTTAATCTTAGAGTTAGGGGGTATGGTGGGAGATGAGGGTATGACAGTTGAGAACAGTCCTCCAAGATCTTTCAGAGGCCCAATGTGCCCCCACAAGCCCTGACAGCTGCCAATCTAAATTTAAAACAAAATGAAAACCACATATAATATCCCTTTAATTTGATTTTTGGCTTCAGATCACAAAGAAGCAGCATTTATTTATCTGTCTGCTCTTCGACAGCTTGCTTTCCTCCAGCTAAACTAAAAAGTAATGGTTTTGGAAGAGAGAGCATGTACCTTATTTCAAAGCAATGCAAACCTGCTTGTGTGGGGGGTATATAGAGCTAAGAATACAAGACGTTGAGCAGACTGAACTCAGTGGGGTACAAGGCAACCTGTGGAGCTGTGTAACTGATTCTGCTGTAGGAATCAACGTTTATTTTTAATACTTTTTTTTTACCGGTTTCACACCATAAAATAATCTTCTGAAATGGAAACTACTCTGCTTTGAGAGTGGCAGTAAGGGACAGATAGCTTCTCTAAAGAAGCAGGTAGACTAGTGGTGTTCTACTTTATGAAACACAATCCTCTATTTCAAGGCATCCACTATTTGAAGGCTTATCCAATTCAAGCCTGATTTAAAGATAAACAGTCCTGAAAATGGAAAACAGGGGAGCCTTGAGATTGGCCATCAACACTAAGAAACGACATCAGGCTGAGCAGCATACTGGTTGTTCTTCCCTATTACAGTGAGATGTACAGTATAGGATTTCTATTTAAATTATAGTACTTATTTTTAATTTGAACATATGAATTAGTATGTGCAAATTTTATGCAAATCTCCACCCCCTTTTGTAGTGATGCATTATGGCTGAACACTCTAGAAACATGGTTCTCCCGTTAGACAAACAAAGTTACTTTTGCATAACTAAATTCTTGTTTAGTGGAATTATTCTAGCTGATAAGGTCATCTTCAAGAGGAAGCAATTAGAACAACTATTAGTTATAAAACAAATTTTTAAAAAGACATTATTAGTTAAGGGATTGAGCATCTAAATGGCCAGACAACTTGAAAACTTATATTTAAATGAACAATAATTAATCTACAAATAGCTTTTTCTAACATGCAGGTTAGCTCTGTCTCATATTGTACAAGGCATGGCTAAGAGACATAATTATTAGCTACAACAAATATCCTGAAAGCAAACAATAAGTATGCTTAAAAGGCCATGCATTTTGAGGAGCATTTCAGCAGAAACTCTAAATATAGAAGTAAAATATAGCACAGTATCTACAGAAATGTAGCAGATTCTGCAGTCAATAGTGTCACTCCTATTCAATACTGGGGGTTAGTTATTTATATTTCCCATATGGATTTTGAATTCATTATAAAGTAATAGCTCCTCTGTAGGCGCCCAGTTTATGTAGTGATAATGGACTGTATTAATCTGGCAGGAATCTAAACCATTCATGGACATGATAAATGGAAAACTAAAAATTTATTGTGATGTACTTTTTGTAATTATATACTAACATTGTCAGACAACTTTAGCTCTAAAGAGGGGTAAGTGAAAGCTCCTACTTTGAATGAGTGACCAAATGTTAGGTTGAAGTGATCAAGGCTCATGAGGTTGAGTCAATAGCTCTTGCTGGTAGGCTTTGCAGATACAGGAGTATCTGCAGAACCACACAGCTACTAACTGCGCAAGAATATGGGGTGCTGATGTTAGCAGTCACACTGAGAACTACTTGCCAGTTGCTAATCATGCCTCTACATTAGATATAAGCAACTGAGGGAGACTTGAGGGGGCACACAGGCCTCTCGGGGGCCCTTGCCCCTACCACAACCCCTTGAATTTAATTTAATTTTATGACAAAGCAATTTCTCGGTGTTTTTGGCCCTCTCTGGGCCACTTCAGAGTTAGGAGAGGACTTTCTAGTAACAGGATGGGACCTAGAAACTAATTCCTGGTTGTATGTTGTTGGGGAAAAGACCCTTCCTAAACTTAAGACAGCCATTGGGGGGGGGGCAAAAAACACAGAGAAGCTGTCCCCACATCCTGCAGATGGTATTTGGAGGCACTGAGATAAAATAAATTCAGTGTTTTCATTTTCAACAAAAAGTCTGGCTCCTGAGGAATCTCCAGGAGCCACAAAGCAGCCCTGGAGTATACTCTGCACATTTACCACTCCTGTTGTACATGATGATACTGAGTTGGCTGCTGCTACTGCACACCCCCATCTGCACTGATGTGCACATCTCTTTCTACAAACTATGGCTCTTGCAGGCTGCTACTAATGTCAATACATATGCAGTTGTCCCTTCATATTTGCTGGGGTTTGGTTCCAGGACATCCCCCCCCCATTGATACCAAAATCCATGAATACTCAAGTCCCATTATATGCAATGGCATAGCAAAATGGTGTCCCTTATATAAGATGGCAAAATCAAGGTTTGCTTTTTAGGATTATTATTGTTTTAAGAATATTTTCAAGCCATGAATACTTAAATCTGTGGATATCAAATCCGCGGATACAAAGGGACAATGGTACTTCTCTATCTTTCTAGTCAACAGGACTGAAGCTTTGTCAGGGGATGATAGGACACTCAGTCCCCAGCAGAAGCCACAAACTATCTCAGCAGACTCAGTAGCAACCCGTTCCCAAGAATATGCACACACAGAGTGTTTGACGTCCAAATAAGCAGGAGGCACTTTTATCTTCAAAGTCAAACAGTTGCAATATATACAAATATTTACAATTGAAGGAGTAATAGCTTCACCAGGCCTCAGCATTCACAGGAAGAGAAGAGAGGAGGAAGTAAGCTCTGTTCTGAGCTCTCCCATATATACATATACAGGACATTGCCCTCTTGTGGCCTGACTAGGCATGACTTGTTAGTTCATGCAGTCAGCCATTATGACTCAGCATGGTTCTGTAGTTGTTTGGCCATTTTATAATGGAGTTCAGTTTTTAACTCCTGACAGATTTGTCACTATTCTGATCAACTAAGATAAGGAACAGATCTTCCCTTTCACACACTTGTAACAACATTTGTGGCTTTTACAAATGTATAAATTCTTTAAATATATATCTAGATATCCTACTGGGCTACTTGGCCACATTAGCGCTGGAACATCCTCTTTTATACTGGTTTGCATCCTACCTATTTCATACAGTAAATGAAAATGCTGATCACTAAGTTGGTGAATGGGTACGTGAGGTGAAATGGATGGTTGAAAACAAATTGAAGCCTAATTCAGAAAAGTGTTGACCTCAAGTATAAGTTCAACTTATTTTGGACATGGTAGAATTCCTCTTGAAAACCCAGATCTGGATTTTGCAACTACTTTTGGATCTAGCCTTAAACTTGGATATCGAGGTGTTAGTTTAGGTTGGCATGACTAATAATCTGCCACTATTGTTTGGCGTTCTCGTCAAATAAATCATGACATGTGCTATTGTCATATCCCTGCTGGATAACTACATTTGTTATATTCCTATTGGATAACTGCAATGCATTCAGAATGGTGCCATGCAGAAAATCCAACCTCTCTCACTCCTCTTCATCAGAACTGTTTCTGCACAAAGAACATACCAGGGCAGAGTATTAGAATCCAAAATTTAAACCCTACAACACTCTTCCTCTTCACCTATCTCAAGTAATTCAGCTATGAGAGACAGGAACTGTAGGGAGTCACCTGAGATATTGAATTAGTTTGAATTCCCACCCTATGCCCAGTTCCCATACATTAAAATACTGTGATTCGTTGGGATTCTTCTTTGTTATCTGGCTGGCTGTCATAATTCTGGCGGCTTGCCTCCCTGATAATGGAATTCCCTGAATTTGGATCTTGACACAGATGATCAAGCTATTATCTTCTTTAGTATGCCCCCACAATCACACCGAGCCAATTTTGCCTTACTTTTCTTCACTTAACTATCTAGTGTTGTCCTTGTCCTTTCTTCTACATTTTCATCAACTTTCCCATTATTTTGGCCAGAATTTCTAGACACCTATATTCAAGAGGATAACTTAAAGGGATGCTAAACTTATGCTATTGTTTTATTTTAACATATTTTTATTCTTGTCCTCAAAACTGAGCTGCACGGCAATATATTAATGCCAAAAATAAACAAAGAAATAAACACATTGATCAAGTGAACAACTGAACCAAGTAGATAATTGTTATTAATAGAGTGAGCTAAGAAAAATTGCTTCATTCAGTGACGGCAATGATAAAGACTAAATGTTTGTTTTCGCCTGCTCCATACAAGCAAACCAAGGACAGAACAAACAAAAATACCTGATAGAAGTTTGGCCAAAAGGTGCTGATTGCCAATTCTACCCTGTTCCAGGTTCCTATTGGAGCTCCAGACATATTCCATACTGGGCTGCCAAGTGGACCATTGTTGACTTTCACATAAACATTTAATACACCAGGATTAGACCCACTCTTGCTGGAAACATAAAAGTTGAAATCGATGCAATGGGTATCATTTTCTTTAAGGTGTGGTAGCAAAAGATGTGCTCTTTGTCCAATCCTTCCAGAGGTGTTCACCAACATGAAAGATCCTGCAGAAAAGAAAACAAAGTAGAAAAGAACAAGTTCGGTTAGAATACAAGGTTTTGGACTACAACTCCTATAATCATTCACTGTTAGCTAGAGGCAATTAAAGTTCCAAATCGACAGTAAATGGAAGGACACAGTTGCTCATCCACAAATCTTCTTTGTTGCCATCTACCAAGTTATTGTAGTGCTATATAAAGTTTTACAAAGTTAGTGTGCTGCAACTGTGGATTCATCAAATCATGTTAAATAATATGCAATGATCTCACAATCTACAGATGGGTAAACCCTTGAACAGCATTGGCTACCCTGCATTAACATGGCAATAAGCAGACACATTCACTCCATCCCATCCCTATCTACCTACCACCACCACCCAACTTATTCCTATGCCATTATGTATTAGGATTAGCTCTCCTGCAATGGTACTCCACTGACAAGCACGGAATGTGGAAAGTGGACGTTTGGAAGTCTCCATACTCTCTGGCTAGCAACAACTTAGTGTGGCCCTCAAAAGACAAAGCTTAGTGGCTGCTTTTTGCAGCTTGAGTGTTTTGTTTTGCTTTTTGCATGTTCAAAGGTAGGGATAAAAACTAAATGAGTGAATCCATCCATCACAGAGCAGTCCCAGGACCAGAAATTGTCTGAATTGCATAAACTGATTTCCTCTTCACAGTTTTTGCTATTGTGGCCTCTTTGAATCTGCTGCTATGATATCTAATGGAATAACTCTGCACTTAGATTTTTTAATAGGGGCATCACATCAACCTTTTGCCCTTTAGAGGCCTTCTGCAACTTAATAATGTCTCCATCAGATTTATAACAAGCTGCAGCGATGATTATCAAAGCAGAAGCCTATCCATCATGGAGGACCCATGGAACCACAGAGTCTTCTGTAGTTGGTGGGCTTCCCCTGTTTCACTTTTAGTTTTATAGGCACACCAGTCAAAGAAAGAGTAGTATCACAGAAAGCTTACAAATTTTTCTAGAAAATAGCTTTATACTAAACTGTGCTTTCTAAACTAAGGCACCAAAGGGAGGCTTAGGGAAGGACACTGAGTAATTATTCTATTCTCATATTTCAATCTAAACCAGAGAAGGATTTGTACCCACAAAGTTCAAATCTACACTCGTGCTTGGATAACTTGTCCCATCAAAATTCTTTTCAAAACCAGATAATATAATCATTCTACACAATGGAAAACTTCAGGCTTTAATCTTAGAAACATTTATGTGGGAGTCAGCCATGCTGAATTGAATGGGATTTATATCTGAGCAAGCTGCAGGGCATATAAATCTAATAATTTGTCCAAAGCCACACCGAAGGCAACGGGGATAAAATTGTTTTTCAGTTCTCATTTCTTAAGAACAGATTGAGCATTCTGCTTTGTACAACACAATAACTTCTTCCAAAAATTCTACTGAATTTAAGTGTTTTGATCCAATGGCTTGTACTGATCAAACAATGAAAGTGAGAACTATGCAGAGGAATTAACCAGTTGTTTGAAATTGAAAATAGAGGGATTTTGATATTAATCTGCTTTTTAAAAACCTGAGAGGTCACTTAATAGTGAGAGCTGTATTTCTAAAGCAGGGACAATTTACAAACAAAATAGAATAGAGTAATGGATTCAATATATGAATCAAGTATTCAGTGTCTCTAAAGCTATTTGATTAAAAGGATATAAATGGTTTTTAAAAGATGCATAGCCCCTACAACCATTAACTTAAAGAAAAGGGTAGAAGCTTTCCTAGAGATGCTCACATTATGGCTGTAAGAAAAGTCTCCAGAAATGATTGAATGACTGAAAGAGAATTAACCAAAAAAAAAAAAAAAAAAACCCTGAAGAAAGAACACTTAGGAAAACACTAACTCCTCACTGTTCACAAAAACCAGAAAACCATTCATTTTGGAGAATATTATATATAAGATGATATAAAATAATCACACAAATAGGGAAGTAGATATTTCACAAACCTGATACCTGGCTTAATGTTATGTCAGTTTTCAGAGAGGCGGGAGAAAAAACTGGTTTGCTCTGTTTTATCCCCAGATCATTGCACAATGTATAACTGCTTATAATAAAATTTATGTTTCTTACACCAATTCCATCTTGACCGTTTGTGTCTAACCAAACCTTGGGATTGTATGTACTTTATTTCTTCTACTGAATTAATAGTACAGTTGTCCTTCCACATTCACGGACTTGGTATTTATGGATTTAAGTATTCACGGCTTGAAAATATTCTTAAAAAAATAATAAGCCAAAAAACAAACCTTGATTTTGCCATCTAATATAAGGGACACCATTTTGCTATGCCACTGCATATAATGGGACTTGAGTATTCACGGATTTGGGTATTCCCGGGGGGTCCCGGAACCAAACCCCAGCAAATGTGAAGGGACAACTGTACTAGCTTTGTTCTAATTTGATAACATAAAAAGTGTAAATAGTAAGAAACTGAATTATCTATGCAAAATTTAATCCCTTATCTTTAATCCTTTCAAGTAAACCTTAACCCTACCAAGAAGATTTTTTTTAAAAATCCTATAATTTACAAACTTTTCTATTCCACAATATAATGTTTTTGCATGGGAAGTAAATTTTGCTATAAAGTGTATGTTGCATTCCTCTCCAGTGACGCCCCCTTGTCGTGGGAGAGAGGCTTGCGTACCCTAATGACGTTTTGAGCTATGCTGGCGGTGGCATAATAGCCACCGGTAGGGTCTCCCATGCCAGACAGGTCAAAACCGAAGGGTCTGACAAAGAGCGTCAAAGGGCAGGATGGGCTCTCTAGCCTTGTGGCAACCGTCCTAGGAGAAGGAAAACTCTAATCCCAAACCCGGGCAGATGGTGCTCGTCCAACCCTGTAAGGTCAACCATCTAAGAGAAGGAAACTCTAATCAAACCTACGGCCCGAGGACCTCGCTGCCACGTCCATGCTTGCAAGGCCACGGCAGATGAATCTCTGGTTTAAAGGGTGAGGCCAGTTCTGTGCACGCTGCGCTCCACCAGAAAAATCCATTGCACAGGCTCGAAGGACAAATCCATTTCCAAAAAAGCCCTGTAGCGACTGGCGAGGGACGAAACCGGCAGGTGTAAAGATGCACTGGAAGCCGCAGCCCCAACCCTGCATGCAGGCGGTTCAGGACATTGGTCGCTCAAGCCTGACCCGGGAGATGACAGTCTTGTTCGGCAGCATTCTGAACGACCAAGCAGCCTTTTTTAAGGAGAGCACTGCTTGCTCCATATGGAGAGGGGCCTAGAAAAGGTGGCCTAAAGAAAGCTCATCCCCAACTACCTGGTTGGCTAGCCGCGGCCAACGGGAATCTTCTGATGCGGTCAAACCAAGGCAAAGAAACAAAGGCACACACCGGCCTCCAAAGGTGTAAATAAACTGACACTTGCATGCTGGAACATCAGAACCATGCAAGACTCTAAAGATAGTGGACGGCCTGAGCGTCGTTCTGCCCTAATAGCCCTTGAACTATCACGGCTTAATATTGACATCACTGCTCTTAGTGAAGTTCGCTTCCATGAGGAAGGCAGCCTTAAAGAACATGGCGCCAGCTACACACTTTACTGGTCTGGCAAACCCAAAACCGAAAAACATCTTTCAGGAGTAGGCTTCATGATTAAAAACTCCATTGCCTCTAAACTCGAAACCTTGCCAACAGGACACTCTGATCGCATTATTTCCTTACGCCTCCCACATGTTGTTCTCTTTAGTGTATATGCCCCAACTATGCAAGCCGACCCTGTAGAGAAAGACAAATTCTACACAGACCTACGCCAACTCATACAAAAAGTCCCTGTAGAAGATAAAATTATTATACTTGGTGACTTCAATGCCAGAGTAGGAAAGAATTCCGAAGCCTGGAAAGGTGTCTTAGGCAAGCATGGTGTTGGAAATTGCAATGATAACGGACGCCTCCTGCTAGAGTTCTGTGCAGAACAACAGCTGACTATTACAAACACAATCTTTCAACAGAAAGATAGCTTGAAGACAACCTGGATGCATCCCCGATCCAAACATTGGCACCTCATTGACTACGTTCTAGTCCGTCAGAGAGACATTCGTGATGTCCGTCATACACGAGTGATGCCCAGTGCAGAATGCCAAACAGATCATCGCCTCGTCAGATGTAAACTAAATCTTCATCTTAAGTTCAAACCTAAGAGGGGTGGCATCTTAAAGAAGAGGCTCCAAGTCAACAATCTTCAACAAGCTACCATGAGAGACAACTTCCAGGCAAACCTACAAACGAAACTTGAAGACCATCCTACAGATCCTTCTCCTACAGTGCTTTGGCAACATATCAAAAACAGTATCCTTCAGTCTGCAGAAGAATCCCTCGGGTTCTCCCACAAGAAAAATCAAGACTGGTTTGATGAAAACAACCAAGAGATCCAGGAGCTGTTGGCAAGGAAGAGAGCTGCTCACCAGGCATACCTCGCCCAGCCAACCTGTCATGTAAGAAAAGCAGCTTTCCGCCTCACATGTAGCAAACTACAACAAAAACTCCGAGACATGCAGAACAAGTGGTGGATCAATTTAGCAGAAAAGACACAACGCTGTGCAGATCTGGGTGATCATAGAGGATTTTATGAAGCTCTTAAAGCAGTGTTTGGACCTACTTATCAGGTCCAAAGCTCCTTATACAGTACAGATGGTCAAACATTAATTACTGATAAAGCCTCCATCCTAAATCGTTGGGCTGAACATTTTCAAAGTCTCTTTAGCGCCAACCGAGTAGTCCAAGCCTCAGCTATCCAATATATGATACAAAAACCAATGAAAAATGAATTGGACATAGCTCCCACTTTGGAAGAGACCCTTATGGCCATACAGCAGATGAAAAACGGCAAGGCAGCTGGGATTGATGGAATCCCACCTGAAGTTTGGAAACACGGAGGTCATGCACTCCACGAAAAATTCCACGAATTCCTTGTGAATTGCTGGGAAAAAGGGGAACTGCCATCAGACCTCCGAGATGCAGTCATCATCACCCTGTACAAGAAAAAAGGAGCAAAATCCGACTGCTCAAACTATCGAGGCATAACACTGCTCTCTATTGCTGGAAAAATCCTTGCAAGGATACTCCTGAACAGATTAGTTCCTGCTATTGCAGAAGAACTTCTCCCTGAAAGCCAATGTGGCTTCAGAGCCAATAGGAGTACTACAGACATGGTATTTGCCCTTAGGCAACTGCAAGAAAAATGTAGGGAGCAGAACAAGGGTCTCTATGTAACATTTGTCGACCTCACCAAAGCCTTTGACACTGTAAGTAGAAAAGGTCTGTGGCAGATCCTGGAAAAACTAGGATGTCCCCCCAAATTCCTTAAAATGATTATCTTGCTACACGAGGGCCAGCGTGGTCAAGTCAGATATGGCGATGCTCTTTCAGAGCCCTTTCTAATAACTAATGGAGTGAAGCAAGGTTGTGTTCTTGCACCAACTTTATTTACAATCTTCTTTAGCACGATGCTCCAAAGGGCTATGGCAGAGCTTGAAGAAGACGACGGCATCTATATACGCTACCGTACTGATGGTAGCTTGTTTAACTTAAGCCGTCTGAGGGCTCACACTAAGACTCTAAACTATCTAGTCCGTGAGCTGCTCTTCGCCGATGATGCTGCCCTTGTTGCCCACACAGAAGCAGCTCTGCAGCGCCTAACGTCCTGCTTTGCAACAGCTGCAGAGCTGTTTGGGCTAGAAGTCAACCTGAAGAAAACAGAAGTTCTTTACCAGCCTGCACCACAGGACGAACACCACCACCCCCACATTGCCGTCGGCAAATCAGTGCTCAAGTCCGTTCAGCAGTTCACCTACCTGGGAAGCATCATCTCCTCAGATGCCAAGATTGACAAAGAGATCGATCACAGATTAGCAAAGGCATATAGTGCATTTGGAAGACTTCACAAAAGAGTCTGGAGCAATAAACACCTGAGGCAAAGCACAAAAATCAGTGTGTATAGAGCCATCGTACTGTCTATCCTCCTTTATGGATCTGAAACATGGGTTACCTATCGCCACCACCTACGACTCCTCGAGCGCTTTCATCAGCGCTGTCTACGCACAATCCTAAATATACACTGGACTGACTATGTGACGAATGTTGCTGTCCTTGAACAAGCAGGGATCACCAGCATTGAGGCCATGATATTGAGAACACAGCTGCGCTGGGCAGGGCACGTTTCTAGGATGGAGGACCATCGCCTCCCAAAAATACTACTCTACGGTGAACTCGCCACGGGTCAGCGTAAGAGGGGCGCTCCAAAAAAGCGATACAAAGACTCCCTGAAACAACATCTCAGGCTTGGCCAAATTGATCACCAACAGTGGTCCGCCCTGGCCTCGCATCGGGAGGCATGGAGACGCAATATCCACAATGCTGCAGCCTTATTTGAGAACTCACGACGAACAAGTCTTGAAGAGAAACGACAACGCAGAAAGAATCACAACCCAAAAACATCACCCAAGGAGACCTTCTGCTGTGCTTTTTGCAACCGGACTTGTTTATCTCGGATTGGCCTTTTTAGTCATCAGCGCGCTTGCAGAAGGCGCGGGATGAGTCCTTCCTGAACCTTCGTTTGCGAAGAAAAGCCAGAGAGAGAGTATGTTGCATTACTATGGCACTTGATTAGTAGTGGAGAAAGTGTTGATTAAACTCAGTAGGCACTCCAAGCAGAATTATCCTGAAAGTGAGAAAAAGAATGATTACATCATGTTTGAGATCCTGGGCAGTGTTTGGCAGGCCTTCATCAACCAACCTTTCCTACTATGCTACCCAACTGATGCTGTGAGGATATTCCTGGGCAGTGCAAACTCTCAATAAAGGCATAACACCACTGGCTCTACACAGGAAAAAGGAAAGATAGCTCTGTGGTATGTACTAACTAGAGAATCACTGAGCTCTACATTTTGATTAGAGTGTATGTCTCTAGGAAGGAGGGAGAGGGGGGATTGTAGCAGTACTAACTGGAAATGCTACAATGACTTAAATTATCCAATTTAAGACCATTTAAAAAAAAAACATCCTGTTCAATCTCAGTTATATTCTCTTCCCTACATGCCTACAGGGATTTATATCAGGACCCCTATAAACATTTAAACCATATGCCTATTCATTTTCCATTGTGCCCACCATTTTACTTTACCAAGATTTAAGCTGAAAATAATTAATCTTATTTTATTGAAAACAAACACCTTTTTAAAATCATGTGGAAAAACTATGTGGCTGGGGAAATCATAATGTGCATATGTAGTGTCCATTGATTTTCAAAAATCTGTATTAATAAGTAAATGGTATATAATTTGGATTAAGAAAATACATGCACTGTCAACCTAATTTACAAAATACATTTGAGACTTGATTAAGGAGAAAAACAACCAAATATTAAGACACTTTAGAGTAAACAGAATAAATCCTTTGGGCACAATTTAAGACAATGACATGATTGACCTGTGTAAGGAAAATGAATCTTTAATGAGAACTAAGTCAGGTTATAGTATGTCATTTAGACAAACTGTTTTAACTGTTAAGTTATAAAATCTTCTTATATATATAATTCTCTTGGGTATGTTGCCATTTTCAGTGTGCTGATGGGCTGCTTAGGTGTCTGGATCTGACTCTCCTTGTAGGACTAGGGCCTTGGTTGCACAGTCTCTTTCCAGACCCAGGCCCTGGCTGTGGGAGTCTTGGAAAAAAACAGGGCCAAGCTATCAGATGCAGCCAGCTGCAATCGTGCAGCACATCTGAAGCAGCCAGGGGAACTGCTATTTAAGAGCAGCATTTGGCCCTCAGTCTTTTGGCTACCACAACATGGTCTTCTGTGTTGTCTGTAGCTGGTCCCTGGGTTGGAAACATGTGGAAAGCTTCAAGTCGTTTCTAAACATGGTGGTGGAGGGGGCCTCAAGTCCTGGCACATGGGGGGTGTAGTGTGTGTGTGGGGGGTTTGTGTAGTGTGGTGTGTGTGTGTGTTTGTGCATAGTGGTGGCAGTGGGGTCTCACTTCCTGGTGCACATGGTGTGTGTGTAGCATAGGGTGTTTATGTAGTGTGGGGTGTTTGTGTGTATGTGCAGTTGCATGGTGGCATCAGAAGGCTCTCGTTTCCTGACGTGCATGGTGTGTGTGTGTGTGTATGCAAGGTTGCATGCCGCCGGCAGAGGGGCTCTCACATCCTGCAATGTGTGTAGTGTGGTGTGTGTAGCATGGTGTTTGTATGTGTATGTACGATTGCATGGCAGCAGCGGAGGGGTTCATGTCCGGGCATGCACGGTGTGTGTCTGTTTGTAGCGTGGTGTGTGTGTACACACATTTGCATGGTGGCAGCAGACGGTCTCTCTTCATGAAATTAGCCATTATAGTTGATTTCAAAGGTTTTATATTAATGCATCAAATGATCGTATTCTTGACATGTTTCCTAAGTGGCCAATTGAATCAGTATTCAATCAGCATACCGAAGTGTTTTATATATCTAGATAATGGTGTATGTTATGCCAGATATAGCTAGTATACATCAAATTCTTTCTATTCCATGAGAAATCATGTTACTGGGTTTAACACCATAATCCAATATAGGTGTACTCTGATATCATCCTACTGTGTCCAACTATTTCACTTCCAGGAAACTGTTCATAGGATTATAGCCTAAAGTAGATTAATATCTAAACCAAATTGCTAATACTACCTAGAGTAGACTCAATGAAACATTAAATCCCATCTTACCAAATTGATTCAACTGTAGTTGGGACTGACCAGTGGATTTAGGCCATAGTTTATGAATCCACTAGTCAGTCATCCATAAATGTGATTCTGAAGTAATCATGGAGAGTTGAACCTATTGTTGTTGTGTGCTTTCAAATAGATCCACCTTTGGGTTGCTCTAAGTTGGGAATTATCAGAGTTTTCTTGGCAAGATTTGTTCAGAAGAGATTTACCTTTGCCTCCCTCTGAGGCTGAGAGAATGTGACTTGCTCAAGGTAACCCATTGGATTTCCAATGGGGCTTTGAACCCATGTCTCCAGAGTCATAGTCCAACATTCAAACCACTACACCATGCTGGCTTTGTTAAACCTGGCCCTATATAATTCATGGTGTTGCTATAAGTTCACAGAAAATTGAAAACGCACACACTTTTACTAACTTTCATTTTAGCATGAGACAAAGTTGGCAAATGTGACCAAGAAAGAGAATATTTGAAAATTAATCTAAAATTACTTCAGAATTTTCATGACATAATTTTGAAATTTCTCCCTCCATACTGTATATCCATCTACCCAGCAACAAACAACATGCTATAAGACAATAAATCATTATTAAGTATATGCAATAAGCCATAATTGTATGGCTTGCCATGCCTATTCATTCCTGGCCTTTTGGTATGTGCACAAAACTTGGCTTTCAGGACAGTCTTTATGAAGATTTAAATTAAGACTGCAGAAGTGTTTCAGCTTCTTTTGTGAAAGTATTATAATTTTGATTATATTATTGTAAGTCACCCTGAAATTTTTTTTAAATAGGAGGACATGATCTGAAAATCAATTAAATAGTTACTGGGGAGTTTCCGTAGTCAGTCTGTCCCCAATCAGACAACGATGTACTGACATACCTATGAATCACCTAAATGGCCTAAAGGCACCAGATCCCATCTGAACCTGGAAGCTAAGAAGGGTCAGACCTGGTTAGTATTAGATGGGAGACTGCCAATGAATACCAGGTGCTGTAGGCTATATTTCAGAGGAAGGAACTGGCAAAACCACCTCTGAGTATTCTGTACCTAAGAAAACCATATGAAATGCATGGGGTTGACATATGACTTGAAGGCACGTACACTCTCACAAGGAAGAAGGCAATAGGGAAAGAAGACCGCAGGTGGACAGACTCAAATCATGAAAGCCACAGCCCCCAGTGTGTAAGACCTGAGGAGACCGATTGATAACAGAGTAACTTGGGAAATCTTTCATCCACAAGGTCAACATAAGTCAAAGTCAACTTGACAGCAGGTAACAATTTTTATTTCCTCCCTTTTTAATGCATATATTTTAAATTGGTCTTAACTGTGTTGATAACTTAATTATATTTTAACTGTTTTATGCGTATTTGTTTTAATTATTGTGCACCAGCTTGTGTTGTAGTTCTGTGGGAAAGGCAGGATACAAAATCATTATAATCAACTATGAGACTTACAGAATTTTCTCTCTCTTTCTCTACCGCCCCCCCCCCGCACGCACTTATATCAAAAATTGATTGGGAAAATACCATTCTGGCAAAGAAAGAAAAAAGAGCAGACAGTTGATAAATCCAATGAATTAAGCCACACACATTTTATTCTGACCACAGTAGGAAAAACCCTGTTCTTTAGTTACTAAAGTTTATCAGAAATCCCATTCTCACAAAAGAAAAAAAAAATCAAATCTAAACCATGTAGAAGTCAAGCTGCTTACTTCCCACAAACAGATGCACCCATTTTATCAAATAGATTAATGCTATTTTTGATGATTCACATGGCAGGTAATGGAGGGTACATTTGGGCAGTGGATAGATTTACACCCCACCTGTATGACTTTTAATCCAGTCTTTGTATAGCTACTACACAAGTGTTTGTTTGTATTGCATTTTATTTAGCAAATGTCATATACTGAAGCTGAAAAAGTCAACATGACAAACATAACTTGGAGCCCTTTCAAACTATACAATTATAGCATTATGATTCCACTTTAACTGCCATGGCAATATCCTGTTAAATCCTGGGATTTACAGTTTAGGGAAGAGTATTTAGAATTCCCAGTGCTGTAGCACCTCACCAAACTACAGACCCCAAGATTCCACAGGAAGTAGCCATGGCAGTTACAGTGCTATAATAGTGCAGTGTGTAAGCATCCCTGGGTTTCCCACCCAATACGTTCCCATCAAAATAACTACAGTATTAACTGGATATAATATTTTGAGAAATAAAACTATTATCCCATTTGGTAATGCAATTTCTATTTATATACTTGCTCTTCACTTAGATGCCACATTCATGTTTATTTTAAAGTTTTACTTTACTTCATTGAACATACATCTTAATTAGTAAGGAACTTTTAGAACAGCTAGCTAAGTAACCCTAAACTAATGATCCAGCTTTCTAGGAATCCCTGAAACAAGAAACTATTGAAGAGGAAACCAAGAATTGCTGCTGCTTGTCATCACTTGAGCAAATATATAAATAACTGAAGTGTGTGCTCAATAACTTGTGCTATTTCTCTAACATAAACTGAACGCAAGACGTTGTTTGTTCTTTAAACTGTGATACAATTCCTTCCTATTGTCCAAGTGAAGCTACATACAAAATTACTGATAAAGTTCTATGCTCTAGTCAGTAAGTGACCCAGGAACCAAGTGGTTGGAGTGTAAGAGTTGTCAGAGTTAAATCAGGCAATCCATCACGAAGAAGCAATAGGATGGTTGTCAGCTGTTCCAGAAGTCATTCAGCAAGTCAGTAGTCCAAATAAACAAAACCAGCAAGAAATAAAACAGAGTCGTAAATTGTAGCCAGTGCAAGGTCGGGAAAGCATCCTAGTCATCAAGAGTGAGGGTTGAAAGCAACAAAGTTGCCAGGGGGTGGCTGAGAGATTTATGGGCAGCTGTTTCAAGACACCAGGTGCCTAATCAAGTCAGTGTCTCTTACATAACAACCACTAAGAACAATGCAATCTCCCTTTGCTGTCATCGCACAAGAAATGATGGCCATGGGTCTCCACCATCTGCAACCTCCTGCTGTGGAGCAGGACTTCCCTCTGGCTCAAACCCCAGCTCCCCTGAAGACTACAAAGCTCAGGTTAGCTCATGTGCATGGACTGAAGCCATGTAGGGCTTAAGGATTATATGTCAGTTGTACTATCTACTTGAAGCGTGGTTGTAAAAGCTGGTTTTAGAAGATTGTTGAGACACTGCTGTTCTATTCCATGGAGCTGGGTAACACAACATATCTTCTCCCTTATGCTTTTGGTCTTCTATACCAGAGATGGGCAAGTATTGGGGACAGAACCCCATCAGGGATTGCACCAACACCACTGTAAATGGGTAGTAAATGAAACCCAAAGGGGCCAGAAATCTACTTTTGGTTTGGGTGTGTGTGGAAGCTTGGAGTGCATTTTATTCAGAAGGACAATAAACACCCTGGAGTCTTCAGACTGTAACATTATATTTTTTATTATGTTTTGGTTTTTCTGTTGCAGAGGTGCAGGGGCTACACAGTTTGTAGATCAAAATACTATCATTTATTATCTGCATGTAACCACTAGGTAAGGTCATCTGGATGTGTGCGTTGAATTGTTACCAATATGGTGATGTCCTACACACAGCTGATCTTGAGGCCATCATTTTGGACCATCAAGCGAGTATGATGGTGTCAAAGATACGTATGATGGTGTCAAAGATTGTGGAGGCTTCTACTCTGTATTCTTTTTTATTATAAGCTGGGATTGTTTCTCATATAGATATAGATATACGCACACAGATATATACACATATACACGTATACACACATGCGCACAGGCTGAACATCCTAAATCTGTAGATCCAAAACGTTAAAAAATGTATCTATGGAATGGTGTAGGGCAGCAGCGGAGGAGGTGGCAAACCCCAGCCACCAGGCACATATTCTTTGGGCTATCCTGCCACCAGTGAGCCTGTCAGCTGCCTGCTTCCGCTTTCAAGGCGGCAGCACTCCTGCTCATTCATTTGCAAGGCAGAAGAAGGTGGCTGTCAGGCACCCTGAGATCTCCTGTACAGAGACAGGAGGCTTGAGAGAGACAGAGAGATGCAAGAGACATGAGGGTGAAGAAAAATATATGGATCTGTGGAATGGTGGGAGGCGTGGACTCGCACCAAGTACTGTATTGTGCTTTGATTCCTGTCATTTCACAGATCCTCAGCCTCTCTCTAGCCTCACATCTCCAGCCTCACAAATACTATGGTACTTGTAGTCCAAAATAAAAAAGAAATCCAAAACACTTGATCTCAAGCATTTCAGATAAGGGATACTCAGTGTGTGTGTGTGTGTGTGTGTGTGTGTATGCGCGCGCGCACACACACACACAGTTGAACCCCCGTGGGGGTTCAGTTCCTGCAAACCACAGAAAACTGCTCACCCTATTAAAATAATGGAATTCTGGTAAAAACATACCATAGAGTTGCATTGGGAGACCTAGAAGGTGTCCAGTACAGACACCTCTCTAGGCATTTTCTAGGATGATATAGTATGCATTTCTGTTTTGTATCCTGTGGATAACTGAAACTGCAGATATTGGTTCCGTTGATATGGGGGCCTGACTGTATATGTAATTTCTCAAGTTTCATTTCTGCCATTTTCATATTTCATTTTAGATTTATGTTTTTATTTAGTTTATTGTAAGAGTTTTTAACATGTTTTGTTTTCTAATATCTATTTTTGCTTTTGTGTTTCCCACACTGAGAAACTCCTGGATGTGTATCAGATTAAGGAACACATCTAACACATTATTTAGAACTCCAAATAAAATAAGCAAAGTACTCTAGCTGATTTAGTCCTCCACCATTACATTTTTGCTTTTCAGGTGCCGTTCTGATATTAGCTAAGTTTAAATCTGTATCTATATATCTAATTAGTGTTTTTTTTTTTTAATAAACTTGTCTTTATTGTTCAATTTTGGCCAACTGTTGTTTTGTCCCTTTTCTTTGTCGCTAAACTTCAAGATGTTATTTTATTCTGTTTTCTAGTTAACAGATTACTTCTTTTGCCAAGTCTTGTGTCTAGTCCTCTAGTTCAAAATAATTTATGTGGCCAAGTAGTTTTCTGCTAAAATAGCAACATCATAACTAGGTTATTTTTCATTTAGCATTGGCTTTTTATACTTAGTTATTAATGATTCTCTCCTTTCTGTTACTTTTTTGTTGTTGTTATGTTGGTTTGGTTATATTCTTATCTTTCTAATGACATTAATTATGTTTTTGTTTTGACCTTTATTATTTTCCTCAACATACTGGAGGTTCACTAGTTAGTACTCAGGTTTTATATCTTTGTTATTTCTTCATGGTTGTCTGCTCACTGCCTTAGGTATTTCCAAGACAGAATGTCTTACATTTCCTCTGAATTATATCTGCCCCGTTTCATTACTATGGATATGACTATTATCCCCTCACCCTTTCTTATGACAGAGTTCCTGGCCCTTTTGCTATCTTCTTTTAGAAGTTGTCAATAGCTACTTCCTGTTACTTTTAACTATTGAAAATGGTAAAGATAGTTTGCTTTCTGTTGTGTCCGTCCACACTTTGCTTGGTTTTCTTATTTTAGTTGGCTCACTGTAAGGTTCACACACACACACACACACACACAGAGCATAGAAATATATTTCTCTGCCTTTGGTTCCATTGCAGTGATTATCATTTATGTTTCACATTCAATTTATTCGCAAACATGTCAATTGTCTACTTCTAGATTATCTTATTATCTTTGACTTCTGTTTATTGCCAGACTTGCCTCCTGCCGGTTTTATGTTACTCGTTAAGCCTTCTCTTGTTTTCTTCTGTTTTGTGTCTGCAGTTTTCTCTTATTATTCTGTACAGTTGTCCCTTCACATTTGCAGGGGTTGGGGCAGAGTACCACCACAAAAGTGAAAAAACCAAAAATAAATTAAGCCCCACCCCCAACATGCATACTACACTACAGTATTGTAGACTCCCCTCCCACCAACAGTACTGCCAATACCTGCTACCGCGGTAGCAACACCTGCCCCTGGGGACACAAATCATGCCCCTCACCACACTCACCTCCCCACCAGCTCTCCTCCCTCTGTCCTGCCAACATGACAAGTCCATCTTGCTTTCCTACCTTGCACCAAAACAGCTCTACCCATTTAAAACAGTAAGGTTTAAAGTAATGTGCAGTGCTGTTTTAGTGCAAGGTAAGAAAGCAAGATGGAATTGTTTGTTGCCAGAACAGAGGGAGGGAGAGCTGAGGGGTAGGTGAGTGTGGGGCATGATCTGTACATGTGTGTGTGGGGGTGTTGCTATGGTTGCAACTCTTAGCTTTGGTTTCAGAAAGGAGTGACCTTTCTGTTTTAAATGGGCAGTGATGTTTTGGTGCAAGGTAAGAAAGCAAGATCGAGTTGTGTTGTTGGCAGAACAGGAGGAGAGGGGAGGAGGGTGGGGTCTTGGAGTTTGAGCTAGTTGAACAGTAGCTACAAACCGCAAATATGCAAAACCGCGAATGTGAAACACAGTAATGCGAAGGGACAACAGTACTTACTTCATTGACAGATGATGATTATCTTCTCTTATTCATTCCCCCCCCATTAATTTAACCTAGCCTAAAACTAAATGGCTACAATTTTAACTGTGATGTCATCTGTTTTTAATTATTTTCTTGTTGCTTTTGTTTTCTTACTGTAAATGTTGTGCTTTTGTTCTAGTAACTCAACAGATAGCACATATGACTCACTAACTTTTATGAATGAATGATGCACATTCTACAGGAGCCATGCAACTGTCCTTTCTCTTCCATTACTTGGAAACAGGGTGTATTTCTAAATAAGCCTGCATACAACTATAGCCTAAACTGGACTTCTGATAAGGTAACACATTGGCATTCAACTTCCATACAAACAAAACTTTCATACAGACAAAAACAAATTGTCTCAAGGAGGCATTCAGCTGTTTTATACCAACCATTGAAATATGGAATGGATCCAGAGAGTATTAGTAAAGCTTTAATTCTGTTGAAATCAATAGGAGTTTAATTAGATTGCCTCCCATTGATCATAACTAAAGCTACATTTTTACACCCATTAATTTTAACAGGAGATTAGTTATGATTATCTCCCATTTATTTTGATGAAACTAAAGCATGACTACCTTCCTCTAGCTTGAGCCCTATTTCTCTGATCAATCTTGTTTAGGATGAACCACTACTGGGAACAGCACTCTCTGTGATGATTTCTTGAGATTTACATTAGCTAGAATTTACATGCATTGTAATTCTTCTAACAACGCTACTCAACATACTCTGAAGCCATTAACATTATATGGCATTCAATTTATATCTCCTGTAGATACTTAGCATTTGCCCAGTACTGCATTTGACGAACATAGTACAATTTACTAGGAACGGAAGGTTATTTAAAAATGATGAGAGTGAAGTAGCAAAAATATCAATATATCTAAAATAGCCTTGGTAACTACCAAAGAAATTAATAATTGATCCTGAATTCTACATACGGTTTGCCTATTCAAACCAGTGCACAAACTGCTTCTAAAGCAGAGAAAGCAGAACATTCCTGTTGATATTCTGTCAAGAATATTTAAAAGCTTGTTTCTACAAGCCATCTTATAGTTCATTTGATAGAAAGGTAGGAGAAGATAAATATTTTAAATATATACATACTTAAGCACACAACAAAAACTCTCATTCAAGGTTGTGAGAATTTTATCCAAATAACTCAGTGTTTAGTTCCATCTTCCCAATGCTGGAAAATAACAGGTTCCTTACCTGTAACTGGTTCTTCGAGTGGCCATTTCTGAATTCACACAAGTGGGTTTTCTGTGCCTGCGCAGAGCACCTTTTGGAAACTTCTAGAGCCCTTACATAAGCGTTTTGGCGGTAACTCCACCCCTTCTCCCACATGCTTCCCTCCTAAACCCTCAGTTCCTAGGACGTTGCATTAGCAGAATCCAAGAACCAAGAGGACAGGACACAAGAGGAGAGGATGGGTAGGTTTGTGTGAATTCACAATAACCACTCGAAGGACCACAGTAAGAGGTAAGCAAACTGTTCTACTTTGTGGCCTCTGTGAATACACACAAGTGGGAGACTAGGAAACTACACCAAGCAGGTGGCAGGAATGTCCTGTAGACCCCCACAAATGGTTCAGCTCAAAGAAAAGACACAAGTAAAGATTTAAACCAGAGATTGTGTATTGAAACTTAGTTGCAGAAAAGCATAGCAGGAGGGTAGTCATGGTACACATGAAAACAGAACTGCTCTTCCCAGTGCTGCCTCTGTCTGGACTTTAGCATTCAGTTTGCAATGTGACACAAAAGAGGCATCGACCATGTCACAGCCCTACATAGGTCTTGCAAAAGTATCCCCTGCAGGAAAGCTGTTGAAGTAGCCACCAAACAGGTGGAGTGGCTTCTCACTTGAGCAGGGGGTCGCCTGCCAGAGAACTGGTAAGCAAGATGGATCGACTGCCACCCATTTGGAGAAACACTGTGAAGAAACTAAGTAGCCTTTCTGTTTCCCAGCATAGCAGAGAATTTGTGAGTGTCTATAGGAAGAGGAACAGTCTATGCAGAAGGCCAAGGAACGGCACACGTCTAGCACATAAAGAGTGCTCAAGATCTGATGATGGAGTTTGAAAAAATGAATGTAAGATAATGCCTTGGTTAAGGTGAAACAATGACACAACCTTTGGGAGGAAGCAAATATCAGGTCTTAACACCACCTTGTTCTTATGGAATCATGTGTAAAGCAGGTCCACTTGCAGAGCACAGATTCTGCTGACCCTCCTTCCAAACCACCAAAAATTCTGTTTTCCATGACAGGAGTAGGAGATCATGTGTGGCCAGCATTTCAAAGGGAGCCTTTGTCAAAGATGAAAGGATCAGTTCCAGACTGCAATTTGGGATGAGACCCAAAATAGGTGGATGTAGATTCTTGTAGCCTCTGAGAAAATGTTTGACGAGAGGGTGCAAAAAGCAAGGAGGCTTGCCCATTTGCTGGATGCACCAAGAGAGTGTTGCTATGTAACAGTGTACCAAAGACAATGGCAATCCCTAATCTGAGACGGAACCTAGAAAATCAAGCATATGTGGAGCAGATGCTTCATCAACCAATTCACCTTTGGATATTAAGAAGTTAGAGAACTTCTGCCACTTGTAAGCATAATAGCATTAACTAGAAGGATGCTGGACTGAAGAGACAATTCTCCTAGCTGCATCAGACAGCTGTTCTAAACGAAAACCCTTCACATTAAGGTTTTGATTATTTGAATATCTGGGTGACACACTTTCCCCTCCTGTATTGTGAGGAAGTCTGGATGAAGTGGCAGTCTGATGTGATGGCTCTGGGACAGGTGGAGAAAGGGGGTGGCCAATGGGTGCCTCACCACCAAGGAGTTATTAGTATGCAGTTGTCCTTGTCCTGTCTGATCTTTAATACAGCAGGACACCCGTATCCACTGATTCAATTATCCACAGGACAAAAAAACAGCACACCTACCATAGAGTCTTCCTAGAAAGTGTGTCCTCTCTAGCCATTGTCTAGGTCCTCCAAGGCAACTCTATGGTACTTTAAACTGGAAGTCCCATTATTTTCAATGGTGTTTGCTATTATCCATGGTTTTCAGTATCCATGCCCCCCCCCAACCAATCCCCAGCAGATAACAGGGCTCCTACTGTATCACCATTGAGATTAAGGGGAACGGGGGAATGTATACAAAATTGGACTGTGCCAGCTGAAGAGGAATGCATCTCCTAGCGAGCCCATTGTTGTCAGCTCTCTGAAGCAGAACTTGTTGCACTTGTTCTTCTTGCTGGAGGCGAAAAGATCTATGAGAGGCCAGCCCCATGCCTGGAATACATGTGGAGAATTTGCATGGACATTTTCCACTCATGGCACGTTGTAGAAGACCTGCCCAAGGCATCTGCCATTATGTTTTGCTTGGTGGAAGATGAATGGACGACAGCAATATGTTCTTCTGAACACCCCAGTCCCATAGTTGCAGCATGAGGTCCGTTTGTTGCTGTAGAAAACTACTGTACTGCCCTGTCTTGGAGGGAGGCCTTCAGTGCCAGGAATGTCTTGAAGACTGCCATTGATGTGGAGCCGCTCTTCCTTGCTCGGCCATCTGTCCTTTTTCAATAGTCTTTTGAGTGGGCTCCACAACCCTCCAGGGAGGCACCAGTGGTGACTGTCACTGATGGCTGTGGAGGGGAGAAAGGAAGACCTTCCTGTACCACTTTCAGATTAGTCTACCAGCAGAGCAACCTGTCTACTACATGCAGGATTGTGAGCAGTTTGTGGGGATGGTCCCCCAGGGGATTAAAGTGAGCGATGAACCAGGACTACAATGGCCGCATGCATAGTCTCACCAGAGGAATCACTGCACTGGTCAAAGCCATAAACCCAAGTGTCATTTGAACCTGTTTTGCAGACACCCTTCTGTTCCAGGTGCAGCAGACAACACAAAGGAGAAGTGCAGCAAATCTGTCATTTGGCAGAAATGCCCAACCCTTATGGGAGTCAAGCCCCAATAAATTGTACAGTCTGAGACAGCCAAAGACATGACTTCTCATGATTGATCACAAAGCCAAAGCTGTGAAGGACAGATAGCGTGAGGTGAATGTTCACTAGCAGGCAATTTCTGGAGTCTGCAATGAAGAGCCAATCATCAAGATATGGGAAGATGATGACACCTTTCTGGCAGAGCCAGGCCACCACAACTGCAACACTCTTGGTAAAGATGCGAGGAGCAGTGCATAGGCCAAACAGAAGAACCCAGAAATGGTAAGCATTGTGTCTGATGGGAAAACACAGGAACCATCTGATCCGACCTGATGGCCGCATGAAAATAAGCATCCTTTAAGTCCAATATGGCAAACCAGTCACCCTCTTGCAGCATGGGAAGGATGGAGGCAAGGATGACCATTCTGAAATGCTTGGGCCTGATGTAATAGTTCACATCTCAAAAGACCAAAATGTGTTTCATTCTACCATCCTTCTTCAAAATGAGAAATAACAAGAGAAGAACCTGTGCTGCAGTTGGGTAAGTGGGACAGGCTCTATGGCACCTTTGTGTAATAGGGACCCAACTTCCTCGAGCAGGGGTACTGGTGTGTGTGTGTGTGATATGACAGATTCCTGTAGATGGCTGGTATCAGAATTCTATGGAGCAACCCCTTCGAGTGCTATCCAGCACCGAGGCATCAGAGGTGATGGAAGCCCATACATAGTAGGAGGGTGATATTGCATAAGGCATAAGTGACTGCACTGTGGAATCATCGTTGTCCTGACAATCAAACTCACTGCTTCGATTGGTTGGTGTTCTTCTTTTTTGAAGTTGGATTTCTAGGTAGAAAGTTTTCTGAAGATAGGAAGTTTTCTGAAGGTTGAAGAATCCAGAAGGTTTACAGAACATTGCAAATGAGCAGACACTTGACTAAAGTGGTGGCAACAGGACAAATAAGGTGGAAAGGACTTTTTCCAACCATAGCGAGAAGGCTGATGTAAAGACGGTAAACCAAACATCTTAGTTGTCATACGCGTTTTATGGGTATGTGCCAGTTTGAAATCTGTCTCTGCGTGCAACAATCCTTGTTCATCAAATGGCAGGTCCTCTATCATGGATCGTGTTGAGTTGGAAAGGCCAGACAAATGGAGGCAGGCATGTCTATGTACAGCAACCAATCCTGCCACCAGTTTGCCAGTACAGTCCACAAAGTGTTTGGATACTTGAATTTGGTGACCAACCACCGAACATCCCTCTCCCTTTAGGACAGACAGGACCCTTTTGTCCTGGTCAGGCAGCTTATCGAAATAGGGTGCCTCCTTGTTCCACAGGAACCTCTGGTAAGCACCCATGCAAGTTGTGTAATTAGCAATCCTGCTTAACAGACAGGCCGATGAATAAAACTTGTGGCCGATAGAGTCAAGCTTCTTCTCTTCTCGATCCATGCATGAAGAGTGGATTTTCTGAGACGTCTTAGACTGCGCAGCATCCACTATGATGGAGTTAGGCTTAGGGTGCTGCACCATCTAAGCAACCTCTACCTCTGAAACACGATATAAGTTATCAAGACATTTGGAGGTGGAAGGAACTGAGGAGGGAGTGGTCCAGGATTTGGCATCAAACAACAACAAACATTTACTTTCACATGGGATGCCACTTGTTGTTGTTAACTGCCATCAAGTTTACTTTGACTTATGGCGACCCTATTAATGAGAGACCTCCAAGTCACCCTATCATCAACAGCTCTGCTCAGGTCTTGTAGACTCAGTACTATGGCTTCCTTGATTGAGTCTATCCATCTCAAATGCATTCTTCGTCTTTTCCTACTGCCTTCTACTTTGCCTAGCATTATGGTCTTTATGAGTAAGTCATATCTTCTCATGATAAGGCCAAAGTCTGACAGTCTCAGTTTAGTCATCTTGGTTTCAAGGGAGAGTTCAGGCTTGCTTTGCTCTAGGACTCATTCAGTTGTATTTTTGACAGTCCATAGTATCTGCAGAACTCACAGCACCACATTTCAACTGAGTTGATTTTCTTCCTATTCTTTCCTCACTGTCCAGCTTTTACAACCATACATAGAAATGGGAAATACAATGGCATGGACAATCCTAACTTTAGTATTCAATGATATATCTTGACACTTTTGATTCCTTCATAGTTGCCCTTCCAAGTCCTACTCCTCTAATTTCTTGATTGCAGTCTCCATTCTGATTAATGATTGAGCCAAGGTATGAAAATCATGAACTATTTCAATGTCTTCATTGTCTACTTTAAAGTTATATCATCTATATTTAAAGTTATGTAAAGTTATGTAAATCCAAAGGAAGCCTTTGCACTTCATTCCTTGACTTGCTTCAGTAATCCTTCCAACTCTGTTATTTTCTGCTAGTAGTATTTATTATTTATTATTTATTTTAGGTATTTATACCCTGCTCTTCAGCCACAAAGGCTCTCAGAGTGGCTTACAAATTGTTAAGCAATAGCACCTACACATCTACACTGATTTATAGCATGCTAGGCACTCTCCAAGCAGTTTCCAATGTGTGTTAGCTAGTAGTTTTCACGCCTCCTTCCTCCAAGTCTAATCCTGCTTTGCCTATATGTTCAGCATACAAATTAAACAGAGAGGGTGATAAAATGCAGGCTTGCCTGACCCTTGCAAATTAGAAACCATTCAATTTCTCTGTAGTCTGTCCTAACAGTAGCCTCTACTTTTCTGTTCTAACAGTAGCCTGAGTACAGGTTCGGCATCAAGATAATCACATGTGGAACACCCATTTCTTTAAGAGTGCTCAATAGTTTTTCATGACCTATACAATCAAAAGCTTTGCTATAATTCATAAAACTCAGAATACATTCTTTTGAAATTCTTTGGTGCTCTCCATTATCCACTGTATGTTTGAAATATGATCCCTAGTGCCTCTTCCTTTCCTGAACCCAGCTTGGACATCTGGCATTTCTTGCTCCATATACGGTAAAAGTCTTTGTTGTAGAATTTTGAGCATCACTTTGCTTGCATGGGAAATTAATGCAATGGTCCTGGGTGTCATGCCCCTGTCCCAGACACCCAGGCTGGATTACGACACAGACAGCCAGGCAGATGAAGAGGGTGTCAGGCTTAGCTTTCAGAACCCAGAGGCTGATCCTGACAGGGAAATGGAAGGGCAGAGAGAAATGCCCATGCAGGAGACAAGCAGGGATACCCCAAGCAGCCACAAAACACAAGATACAAACAAGGACATACTGACAGCAATTCAACGCAGACAGGAATAGGAGAGCATGTGACACTCCAAGTGGCTTTATATTAAACGTTCATTAATGAAGCAACATTTGAGAGATGATTTCAGACCATAAGTATCTCAACCTTGTTCTTGCTCGGTGTTGCTGATAACTGACCTTTCTAGAGGAAGCAACTTTCTCATCTCTTTGATTGCTGGCTTCTGCTTCTTCGACTTCTAGATTCTGATTTGTGGACTAACATTGCTACTGGATAATCCCTCAGGCTGATGCCTTGGATTTACTGCCTTACCCTATTGACCTGGACTGCCTAGACTCTAATAATGATACACGTTGGCTGGTAAGCTCCTGTTTTGCCCACCTGGTGGACTTCTCTGCATACTTGCTCCTGGTTGGCTCCCAAGACAGGACACTGTACTTACTGCAATCCTGGGTGTTGAGCATTTCCTATTTGCGGGCCATTGCTTTGTGTTTGATCTTTGTTGTCATTTTTTAGTTAGAATAGAGTCTGTTTCTGTAGACTGGAGCTGCTGTACTGGTATGCCATCTGTTTCTGGTGATTTATTTCTCCCAAGTGCTGAGTGCAGCTTCTACTTCACTTTCCAAAATTGGAGGTTTGTCTTCATATGGTTCTTCCTTAAATAAATCTGTCACCCTTTCATCTCTCTTATATAGTTCTTTTGTGTATTTTTCCATCATCTTTTTATTTCTATTTGGTCATTTAATGTGTTCCCTGGCTGATCATAGAGCATCACCCTTTTGGTTTAAATTTCACTTTGATTTCTTGGATCTTATAGAAGGACTCTTATTCTTCCTTTTTTGTTGTTGCCTTCTATTTCTCTGCATTGATTATTAAAGTCGTTCTCCTTATCCCTGTGTACAAGTCGTTGAACAGTTGCATTCAGGGTCTGACTCTATTTCTGTCACCCTTTACTTCTGGATGGGAGATCATAACTGTACACCAGATGTTGTAGGCTATATTTCAGAGAAAGGAATTGGCAAAACCACCTCTGAGTATTCCTTGCTTAAGAAAAACCCAATGAAATTCAAGGGGTCACCATAAGTCAACAGATGACTTGAAAATTACAACACAGATAAACACAGAGACAGATAATGGATATTAAAATAATTTCAAATAATTTTAAAACATACTGGTAATAATTAATTAAATAAAAATGTATACATTCAATATATCCATTAAACCCCTTGTACTGAGCAAGTAGGCAGTTGCCAAAGGCCCACCTGAATACAGAGGAAAAGGTTCTTCCCATCAGAACCTAGTCCGCTAGTCCGGGAGCTGCTACCAAGAAGGCCCTCTCTCATGTTCTTTCCAAATGTAATTTTGAAGGCGGAGAGATGAAGAGATGGGTTATGCCTGAAAATCTCAAAGTCTAGGCAGACTTGTATGGGAGAATATGATCTTTCTGGTATTTTTTGAAAAGAGTTTCTTTGCAACAATGTTAAGTACTATTGATATTTTTCTTTTGTATGGGCAGTCTAAAAGGCTTGTTAAACACAGACATTAACAGAGAGTGCTCCTACAGGCACAAAGAAAATGAGCTATTCAACTTTTATAGAAATTCAATTTTGCTTCAGCTTTGAGCTACTGGGTTAATGTTTGACTAATGATTCTATCTATGTACACATTCAAATCGTCCAACCATCCTTGCAATAAGTTTCTGGTAATTTAGGAGAAGACTGTCATTACATCTTCTACTGATGGTATCTGTTTAAGGATTACTGTCAACTAGCTAATTATCTATACACTGTCTACTGATAATGGCAGATTGTCTTCATAACACTGTCAGGTGTGCAAACTACTAGTGTAATGTTTTAGAGATTAGCATTTGCAGCAACAGAGAACCTTAAATTCCTCTGCAAACAATTAGAAACTGGCAATTTATCACATGATTTGAAAAGAGAAAATACTGTTGACTATAGCATTACAGTCTACCTTTTAACACTGTTTTGTAGGAAAGGATTACAGATAATATAATGCTAAACACAGATCGATGCAAGAGATTATTTTCCTGTGAAAACTGACTAAAGGTTTTGAAAGCTTATTAATGTGTGTGTGTATTTATAGTGGGAATATCTTATGTATCCACCACAATGTAATTTTCACTCCCCTGTTCTTCTTTCTCTCATGCCTTTCAAATATCCAGGTCATTTCCAATTGCTATTATATGAGTTCAGTCCTTCTCAACAAGTTCTATGAGACTCTACAAGCTACAGGCCTACTACTTGCAGGCAACTAAGAATTGTCTCAATCATTATCCAACTCCAGCATTCTCAAGCTTCTTCTGAGAAGTAAAAGCTCTAGCCAAAGAAGCTGCTACTGTGAACAAAGTACAAATCAGAGCATTTTCTCCACTCAGCTTTTTAAAAAGTCCAACAACCTCTATGAGCAGTTTTAGTGACCATTGCCAACAGAAGCTTCTGCCAGCTGCCCAACAAGCCACTAAATCCAGAGAGAGGAATTAGTTTGGCCTTAAAAAGTAAAATTCAGGCAAAAAAGGAAGAACATGTGCCCACCAGGCTCCTGAAAACTTGGAGGGTCATTATCTTGAAATCCTAAAAGCATTCCTCATTATACAGTGTAATATTCAACTGAGCAAAGCCCATCACTGCCATATAACCAGAACAGAGAGACGTTCTCCTCTCTACTGGTTCCTAGAAGCCAATTACCTATATTCTGCTTCTTTATCACACTCCCCTGTGATAGCAAAATGACAAAAAAGAGAGAGAGAGAGAGAGAGAGAGAGAGAGAGAGAGAGAGAGAGAGAGAGAGAGAACCCAGGAAATGTGTGGGCATGTACTCCTATTTCTGTGTCAAACCTCTAATTTTCCTGTTAGCTCTTGTTTTATCTTTTGATTCCAAAACAGAAATTTCAAAAGTTATACTTATGTAGTTGTCATGTCAGGGGCATGAGTGTATCAAATAAAAGTGCAGAATGTAGAGAATTCCACAAAAGTTGTGACTTTGAAAGAAAAATAAAAGTCACAGGAAATCCAAACAGGACAAAACTGAGGAAACTCCACAGGCTGGCTGTTACCTATATGAAGTAATCACATTCATAGTAGGATGAGAATATGAATACAGAACTGTTAGCTATTTTGTTTTGTGTGCAAATCAAAATCAAAGTATGTTTAATGTACTTAAATGTTCTGATTTGTAAACTATGGCCACTATCATACATCAGAGTCAACAACATGTAACTTTACAATGACGAAGCTGTGTCCCTGATATGATTCACAGCCTTTCTAGTAAATTGCAATGATGCATGCTGGACCGTCTCACATGGTGTCTGTGCAATGGGAGCCATAATGGTATGATGCCCATTACACAATGGAATGCATTGCATGATGGGCACACGGCTGACTCCATTTCCACACTGGTCCCAAAGACCATAGTTACGTCTCTTCTCTCCAGGGAATACGGATGTTACATATGGTGACAATTCACTTTTACATGCCCATACATTGGTTTATAATGACATAAAATACCTAACAGAATTCATTTTTTAACTATGACATTGCTCCCCCTGTTTTTATTTCTTATGTTTTCTATTGGAATGAAATATTTGTCCAATTTTAGTTAGCTAATAGTTTAGTTAACTATTTTGTTAAACCCCCCCCCGCCGAAAAGTCTGCAAATATATATATATATATATACACACACACACACACACACACACATTCAGGAGCAAGGCTCAAAAGAATATAATCCTAAAGCTTCTTATAATAAAAAAGTATGATGTTCAGTTTTAGGAGTACACCAATGCCAAAATAGCATTTTCCCTGGAAAAGGCATTAGGCTAAAAGAAAGTAAAACAGAAAGCAAAGTTCAAAGAAAAGAGACAATCAGCAAATTTTGAAACAGCTCTTAATGTTTTGCTCTTATTCAGCAGCTTCTTTTGTTCTTGTAAAGGGAAACTGAAATCCAGAGACAGTCTTTATATCTGACAGTAGACAGTCCAAAACTTCATTAAATACACACCACAGCTTGACTTTGAATATTAAATTGTAGTTTAAACTGTCATTTTTTCTAAGTAATGGCTGTTGAAAAGATGATGTACAATATCAAACCCCCCTTGTGGCTAAGTTATCAAAGTATTCTGTTCCCATGCTGATGAATTTCATCACATGATATTTCAAGAGTTCAAGGTTGCCCATGACAAAAATAGTTGAAGATTTGACTATAGCAAAAGTGAAAAATCTTTTGCTCTCTGTCTGTTCTGGCCTGCATCTCCTATCAGTTCCACCAGCCTGGCCAATGCTAAGGGACTGTGGGAGTTTTAGTCCAAAGCAAAGATTTCCCACCGCTACTCCACAATGCTCCCATTGTACTGTATCTGTTTGCTGTTGTTGTGTGCCTTCAAGTCATTTATGACTTATGGCAACCCTCAGATGAGCCTACCATGGGGTTTTCTGAGGCTGAGTGTGTGTGTGACTTAGCCAAGGTCTTCATGGCCAACTGGGAATTGAAACCCTATTCTCCAGAGTCTTAGCCCAACACCCAAACCACTATACCATTCTGGCTCACTTTGTGCTTATTATTAAAACCTGATTCACATCAGAAACTTTAAACTTCTCACACCCACAACAAAGCCAATCCATTCTCAAGTTCAATCTTGTTGGTTCTTATTGGGTACCTCCATGTCATTTCTGGCTTATGAAGACCTTAAGGCAAACCTATCACAGGATTTTCTTGGCAAGATTTGTTCAAAAGTGCTTTGCCAATACCTTCTCTGAGGCAAAGAGTGTGTCACTTGCACAAGGTATCCAGAGTGTTTCCATAATGGAAAGAGGATTTGACCCCTGGTCTTCTGGAGTCTTAGTCCAACACTCAAACCACCACACCATGCTGGCTCTAATCAAGTTGGTAGATAATATTAAAATGCAAGCATTTAGTGACAAGCTTTGTAACTGAAGCACCACTGTTAAGATCCATGAATAAATCCTGGGGGAAGGAAGACATATTACAAAGTGTACTTTGTAACTGATTCACATTAACTATCGGACTCTATAAAACCTGAATAAAATATGGCCTTTGTTGCTTGGAGTTTTTGCCTTCATGTTCTCTAAATGTATAACTAGTACCATATGTGAACAGCATTTTATATTAAGCAGGGGTTTTCATCCTTATTTTTCATGACCAATGTAAAATGGAATGTATACGCATGCTGATGAATGATTTTTAATAAAGAATATTGTGCTAATACTACTGGAATATAATAGATTGTATTTATATAATAAACAAAACTCAAGAATTAAACAAAAACATTGAATGAATAAATGGTGAAGCCCAATTCTTTCATATTATGATGCGTGCCCATTTTGTTTCATTTAATTGTTTGGGCTTTAATTTGATTGTTACCCAGTCATGCAAAAATTTCTCCAACAATACAAATGCTATTGAATTTGCACTGAAGGAAATGTTCTAATAGAGAGGCTGTTTGTTTTGAAAGCAGAAACCGGGAGCTGCATAATGCTATCTGTAAAGTCTATTAAACATTTATACACTATATAATGATTTATTATTTCTTGTGCTTTCCTAGTATTCAGTATGCAGTACCACAGTATTATAGCCTAAACCAGCCTTTCTCAAACTTTTTACTCTGGAGGAACCCTTGAAATAATTTTCAGATTTCAGGGAACCCCTGAAATTAAAATTAATAGATCTAAAAAAAAACCTATATAAAAATTATAGGGAAGCCTTGCATAAAAATTATAGTATCTATAGCTTAGAAAAGTTTATTTTTAAAAAAGAAACCACAACCTCTTGAGGAAGCACTAGTGACCTCTCTCAAGGAAACCCCAGGGGTCCAGGGAAGGACAGGTTGCTTAACTGTAACTGTGGTTCTTTGAGTAGTCATCTGTGAACTCACACATATGGGTTATCTGCGGCTGCACAGAGCATCATCTGGAACTTTCCATAGCTGTAAGCAAGGTCTTGGCAGTAGCCCTGCTCCTCCTACCCTAACTGCAGGAGTGGGGCTTGCTAAGAGGGAAAGCACCTACTGCTGCCATGTTGAATTTTCACCTTAACAAGAGATTGCTAAGGTGAGAAAATGGGTTGTTGCTTTTCTATATATATATCTTTTTGTGTGTAAAGGTGAAAGATCGCTTATGCACACTGTAGAAATAGGGGTTGTTGTTTTTTTTTTAAGTTAGGCAGCAGCAGATTTAAAAACACAAGTAATTCACTCATGGCTAGAGAGCATGCAAACTTTATGGGGGCGGTAAGACCATTAGGACAAATTACAGCTGCTGTGAACTCTCTCTACTGCAGATCACTTTATTTTTTGCAGTGGGGGCTCATACAGACAACCCCATAGACTAACAAATCTGACCACTTGAGTGGTGACCATGTCTGAACCTGCATGACAAACATCAACACTCTTGGCCACTCAGTTAAATGTTAGTCATAATTTAAAGCAGCTGCGTTGTCTGTTGTGTGCCAGAAAAATGCTAAGTTTAAAAGTCAAGCAACGTGTCAATTTGAAATGTATAGTAAAACTGAACAAAAGACCAATGGAATATTTTCAAATGCTTACTGAGGTCTACAGGGAAGAGTGAATGTGTCATGTGCCTGTGTCTGAGCGGCACAAAAGATTCAGAGAAGGATGTGAGAATGTCGAAGACAATGAATGGCCCAGACAACCTAACACTTCAAGAACCAAATAAATTGTGGAAAAAAACAGCCAGATTGTTCGAGGAGATCGCTGACTCAGTGTCTGAATGATAGCTGAAGCCGTGAACATTGACAAAGACACTGCATGGAAAATTTTGCATGAGGATCTCAACTTGAGAAAAGTTTCTGCCAAGATGGTCCTTAGGGTGCTCACACCAGAGCAAAAAGAATGCTGCAAGGAAATTTCCACTGACATTATCCAGCAACTTGAGGCAGACCCAAATCTTTTTTTTTTTTTAAAAAATCATCACTTGTGATGAAACCTGGATCTTCCAGTATGATCCTGAGACAAAAGACAGTCAATGCACTGGAAAACACCATCATCACCAAGAATGAAAACAGCATGTCAAAGCAAGTCCACATTCAAAGCCATGCTCATTTGTGGGGGGGGGGTTTACTCCAAGGGCGTAGTTTTGGCAGAATGGGTTCTAGATGGCAGAACAGTGAACCAGCATTATTATAAGGAGGTTTTGACAAAGCTGAGAGAAAGAGTTGGGGTGGGGGAAGGCCAGAACTGTGGAGAAATGGTTTCATTCTTCACCAAGACAAGTTTTTGGCCGATAAATGCACTACACTACACTTGAACATCCTCCATATTCACCTGATTAAGCACCATGTGATTTTCTTCTTTTCCCTAAAGTGAAATCAGTGCTTTAAAGGAACACGTTTTGAGTCAACTGATGCAGTAAAGAAGAAAATGACAGATGTGTTGAAATAGCTAACAGAAACTGATCTGCTCCATGCCTTTGGCAAGTGGAAAACAAGACTGCATCTGTGTGTGAGTGTGAATGGGGAGTATATTGAAGAGGACAAGCATTAGAATTATAATACAGTACATATAAATAAAAATGGGTTATTGTATCAGTCTCATTACTTAATAGACAGACCTCGTATCTTGCAACAGCCTGGAGATTTACTTTATTCAGAGCAGGGGATGAGAAGATGACTTTACTCAATGTTGTTTTATATAGTGACAGACTCCACAAGAGCCTACATGGAGAAAAATGCAGCATTGCTTTCCAGGAACACATGGTGCTATTATGCTGGGATTGGTGGTCAAGAATATATGTTCATTATTTTGCAAGTCATGTGCCATTCTCCTGTGCTTTGCAAACTTTCTAGCTGCCCATACCTTACAGAAGACCTCACCACCCTGACTGAAATCATGATGGGAATTGAATTAAAGAGTACATGGTTATAGTCTAAAGTTAATGGGATCTGAGGAAAGTGCATGATGATTCAAAGGAAACTCTTGACAGAGATAAAAGGCAAACAATGACCTAGTGGCCTGACTCTTGTTGTCAAGCATTTGAACAAAACACCTTTATACAAACGCTCAGAGTACTATCAAATGTTATTGAATAGTTGCCACAGAGAAGCTTGCCAAGATATCCCATTGGCTTATTTCTACTTTCAATTGAAAATATTTCTCTTCAATAGGCATTTCAGAAAGGCTTCACTTATACTTTTTTCCACGGTCATCTTTGCTCTTACTTGATTTAAAATTATTTTCATGTATTGTATTTTTTTAATACTCTCCTTTGCCACCTGAGGCAATTTTTGGAATTGAAAAGACTAGTGTATAAATATGACCATAAATAAAAAAAACAAGTAATAGGCAGTTTCTTGTCATTACAACTAAAAAGGAAATTTCTTCAAATGTTAACACTCCATTAACACTCTGTGTCATCTCATACATCTTACTCTTATTTAAATGTGTAATTTTTCTTCTCTTAAACAGTATTTGAAATATGCAGAAAAATGTGATTACATGCATAGAATATAATTCTTAATCAGGAAATTCACATTTTTCATCAAGAGTGAAAGTATTCTATATAGCCAAACTACCTCATTCTTGGCACAACTTTTGACCTGCTCTGTGGGAATTATCTTCTATAACAGACCCATAAATTCACATAGTTAAGCTGCTTCTAGAAGCTGTTCACTCCCAGAAAATGGTTGCCAAAGTATATCTCATTTTCAGGAAAGAGGTCACCTGTTTTCCCACTTGTGTTTGTAAAGAAAATGCTGAACATAAATAGAAGAGTTATAATTTTAGGGTGGTGTGGACACCTCCTATGAAGAGCTTCAGGACTAAAACTCAGTGATTGTAGGTTAAGTCTGAAGTCCAGAGGAGTCTGCCTCTGATTCAAAATTAATCAGAGAGGAGACACAAATAGCTTCAAACATCTGTAGTACAGTGATCCCCTATAAACCTCCTCAATTGACACCTAGTTACATTTGATCTAACACCACATCTAGTTCAGTTCCCTTGCTCTGGGAGAAGATTTTCTCACTGACACATTAAACAGCTTCAGTCTTGTTTGTGGAAGATGAATCTAAGCCATAGCAACAGTACTAAGAATGGAATCGTTTTGCACAGAGATTTTTAAAATCTGTCATATGTTAATACATTCAACATTATAGCATATAGCAGTAAATTGAGGAAGATGTTAATTCATACAGTTTTATGTCATGACTAGGGTTGCCAGAGTGAAAAATGGAAATAGCTCCTGTACATTAATGGCTGTGTAGATGAGGGAATTTCAGCATGTGTTGCTTGTTACCTGGTAGCTTGCAAGCAACACATGCTGAAATTCCCTCTTCTACACAACCATTAAAAGTACAGGAGCCATCTCCAGTTTTCACTCTAGCAACCCCCGTCATGACCCTGGGCTCTCAAATCTCTAAGTGCACTGCAGAGGCCTCTGATGAGAACAAGGCTTGGGCACGTCTCAGGGCAAGGTCTGGCAGTACCTTATCCTTGACCTTTCCAGGCACAGGCCTGCTACCAAGTCAGGCAAAAGTTCCATCTCCCCTCCTTAGAGAAGTCTAAATTTGCAAAAGCAGAAAAGGGCCTTTAAACAGTCCAATTAAGGAGCAGGCAAGTGAGTCTTAACAAGGTGTTGCTGTTGTTGTGTGCCTTCAAGCTGTTTCTGACTTATTGAAACCAAAACATGGTGCCCCAGCCCCATACACCCTAATAATTGGCGATATTTAATAATTTGGCCTTAATGTGGCCTTTTACGGAAGCTGCAGTACCAGCAATCCCTGAAAAATCCCAAGGAGACACTTTGGCTGGAGTCATGCATCGCTTTGAGGAAGGGTTATGGAAAATTCCAAAATAAGGTGATTAAAGGGTCAAATGTTTGATCCAAGAAAATGTTTTCTGAGCACACCAGATGGCTGACAATGAAGCCCATCAACTGTAGCTGAGATAACCTTTATCATGTAGACAACATCTTTCCTACTTCCCAGACCTAGCTATAAAAAAAGGTAGTCACTGCTTTCAATTTCAAAGTAAACACTCATCAGGGAGCACATGACATCACTGGAGAGCCATTGTTCAATCACACCAATCTCCTGAAATGCTTTGTTCTCACTCAAAACCCTATTGCCTCGGGGTACATTTTTGGGTATAAATAGTAACCAAAATCTCACCTCAGTGTGCAGCACAGTTCCCTTTCCTGGGGACACTCTGTCCCACTGTGTGGCCATTCCTACGTCTCCCATCCACGCTGCCAGTTTGCTTTGAGACTTTGGACTACAGGACAGGTCATATAACTCACAACAAATCATTTTGCTATTCCCCTACCCAAGTTCTTCCTACTGCTTTCTATAACCTTGTGTGAATGCTTCTTGGGTGACTTTGTATATGACTGGTGTTATTTTTGAACTCCTAATAAAAAAAAACACCATTAATTTCACATTTGTGTGTGTTCTGTCCAGGTTTGTACTAGTATACATAGGTTCAAGATCCCCTTGTTGCCCCCTGTCACCATTGCTAAGTTGAGTTGCTGCTAATTTCCCCACACAATTAATAACTTGACCTTGCGTGGGATTTCCATGTCACTAGCGATTTGAGTAACATTATGGTGACCCTAAAACAAACCTATCACACGGTTTTCTTGGCAAGATTTGTTCAGAGGGGCATTTTTGTTTGCTTCCCTCTAAGGCTGAGAGAGTGTGACTTGCTTAAATGGAATTTTAGGGGTGAGTGGGGATTCTCTAGAGACCCTAGTCTCCAGAGTCATACTCCAATGCTCAAACCACTATGCCCTACTGGTTGTCATGTATGGTCTTAGCCTACATAACTCCTCAGTTAGGCCTCACTTGGCACTACTAAAGGTCTAATTTCCACCTATCTGTATAGGAGAGTTTCTCTTTTTAACTTTGCCTGCTGTGGTTTAGCTTTACCTGACTTAATCTGTTAGATGCTACAAGCTTATACTGCATAGTTCAAATACCCACACAATTAGACTTTCGGAGCTGTTTAATAAAAAGAAGCCATGAAGTAAACCAGTGCCTTGAATAAGTTCCATTGAATTGAATGTGAGCATACAATGCTCAGACCCATAGTGAACAACAGCAAAGGCTAGCTTAGACCTCTGAAAGATTTTAACAATGCCTAGATCCGCCCTGCTCAATGTATATTATTATTTAATTTGAAAGAAAACATTTTTTTAAAAAAAATCTTTATTACTTTTATTTCATTATCTCTTGAACTGGTGGATTACTCAATATCATTAAAATTAAAAGAGTGTATAGACAATAAGTATTGGGTGAGTCTTTTAAGTATACAGTAGCCCCTTATCTTTTGATAATGCTATGTCACTTTGCAATATATTTTAGTAATAAGATCCCCAGAGGTCATATCAAGAAACAAAAAAAGCAGTGACTAGAAAATGTCAATGATAGGCAGGCTTACATTACTATTGTTTAACACATCTAGTGGATTGCTCATACAAAGTAATTAACTTTCATATGAGAAGGGAGCAGTTACAATTAATTCCCCTTCCCTTCTTTTTGGAACCAGGGAGCCAAATAAGTTACTACTACTGAGTAATTTTAAGTCACAGTCCTCTTTTTATTCTATTATACAGCTATTCATCATTCTGGTATGCATTGGCAACAAACCAACTTAGAAGTTATTTCTTAATGTGCCTGTGTAATAATTTTGTCTGGTCAAAAATGCAGGCAATACTAGGGAAGTTTCTCAGAGGAGGGGCAAGAGTTGAAGGGTGAAGTGTGGAGCCCTATTCTCGATAGATTCAATGACATTAAGTCCCAGGCGTATGTGTGTTTTTCGGAGGGGGGCTGCTCTTCCTGGACCCTCAACTCCAAGTTACCAGGGGGGTCAGATTGCACCTTTTCCAAAGAAATAAGCAAGAGATATACATACTATAAGATAAATTAAATCTACAATATTAGAATTGTGTGAGAAATTCATTTCAGAGGGATGGGGGTGTTTTGTTTATGCTTGCTTTCATGGATCAGCCTGAATCCACCCAAGCACCTTGAATGGCTCCTTTAAAATCCAGATTGAGACCTGGAATGAATTTGCTACCCTATCCACATGCATCTCTCTTGTAAGTCCTTCTCCTTCTGTCCAAGGTGGGACTAGTCTGAAGTTGTTTGGTGGGAAAAGCCACCTTGCTTGCCTACAATCAGATAAACTTTTAAGCTCACTCCCATTTCCTAGTAAAAATGTAATACTGGATAACAAGCCCAGCAACAGATGTACCTATACAGTAGGACCCCTTTATCTGCAGGTGATTGGGTCTGGGGTCCCCGCAGATGGTGAATTCTGCAGATAATAGCAAACGCCATCCACAACCACCAGCCCACCACTGCCGCAGGAGTCCTCCTGGGGAAAGAGGGTCAGGCAAGATCACTCCTGCCCCCTCCCTTCCCCCTTCACCCCTGCCATGGCCCTGCCATGAATGGAGCTCTCCAAGAGGGAGTGAGGGGCAGGCACGATCGCTCCTGCTCTCTCCCTTTCTCCACTGCCCCGCCATGGCCCTGCTGCAAATGGAGCCATCCCAGGGGAAGGGAGGGGAGGCACAATTGCTCCTACCCCTCCCATCCCCCTGCCATCGCTAACCATAGATAATTGAATCCACGGTTGGCGAATCAGTGGATATGGGAGCACTACTGTACTTGTAACCATTCTGTACGTCAACCAACAACTATGTGGAACTCTAACTACCTGGCAGCATATTGTAAATACCTGGGTGCAGACCTTTTCATTAAAATAGATATGAGGATTAGGAAGTTGAGACAAAGCTGTTAATTACAAGAAGATTATTTATTCAAGGGTTAATGGTGCAACAGGAGGTGGGGAAACAGTCTCTTCAGCTGACGGACTAGTTATTCTCAAGCCAGAACCTTTTCTCACCAGATATTGGCAAACCTATATTGTGAACTCTGAGTATGCTCCAATTATGTTTAAAGATATGTAATTAGATGTAAGCCGAAGCCCCTAAAGATCATGTGGGTGGGTACTGCTGAGCATGTAAATTAATACACATCCCCCACCCTCCTCCTACACACACACAATCTGTTTCTCTTTGCTTGACTCTGATTAATAGAATTGAGCCTACGAAGAAAGAGTGTCTAGAAGTTAGGAATATGAAATGCAAGGGAGTCAGCAAATGAGGACCTTTGAGGAAATTAAGATGTTAGGCGCAATTCCAACATCATTCAGTGTTGGGCTATGCTGTTCGCTCAAATTTCATTAGGTTTTTGTTTTGTTTTTTAAAGTACTGTGAGTATATACCATGAGTACTGTTTTGACAATTGGATTTTGAGGCCCTCAGACTGGGGGGCCTGAACTTGTCCTCAATGGCATTTCAAATTAGAGAGATATAGAGCTGTTCCAAACAATTCTACTCCTCAAAGACAATATCAATCCTATTTAAAGAACTTTCACCAGTGACAACATAAGGAGACAGGGCTGCCTATTTTTTAATTTCATGGCATACATACTAGTATAGCCTCCTTTTTTGTAGAACCACCAAAAATTCTAGTTTATAAACTTACGTAGTTCTTGAGTTAGGCTCTCCTTTACATTACTTTCAGATGAAATAAGTTTGCTTAAGTCTCAATAGTCTATCTTAATTGATTTGTGGATTGGGTGGTCAGCCTCTCAAAATAAGGAAATGCCAGTAGAGGAGGGAAGAAAGAAAATGAAAAGATTAATCTTTTCACTACCCATTATGATTGTTTACTGCTTTCCACTTATCTCTGCTTAAGGTGATAAATAGACTGATCTTTTACACCTTTTGTTACACTCCATTTCTCTAGATAAATATGCCTTATTACTCTTTCTTTCTTTCAGCCATAAGCTTGGCCAACTTTGCTTGGAATAATTTTAAAAACCTATTCTGCCTATGATATAATGTTTGTATGTTATGAGTTGCTTTTATACTAACATAAAACACAAAGAGCCAACACACAGCTGAAACTTAAACTAATATGATCAGAGTATGTCTGGTGTCACTGGGCCCTAGCAATTTTCACTTTTGGTGCTAGCTCAGTTTCTAGGCAGTCTCTTCATTATTGGACTAGTCTTCCCTAACTTATCTTTAAATGTGAGCTCTTTTTGTATACAATCACGGTATCTGGCTTCCTTCTTTTGAGAAGAAGGTACTTGTTTCTGACTTTGCATAACCCATAATGTTTTACTTTCTGCTACAATCTTCTCATGGATCCCCACATTTTCAATGCTTTGAAAAAATACTGCCTAAAGTTAATGTGATTTAAAATTTAGGTACAAGCACACAACCTCAAATTCTGAGCAGAAGAATAGACATTTTTAATGTATAAGGCCAAAGAATGTTTCTAATAAATGGCAGGGAAGTAAACACACCATAAAATAGGTTTGGGAAATATTTGGCCCTCCAGATGTTACTGGGCCATCAGTGCTAGGGATGATGGAAGTAGCAGTTCATCCACCATACAACTAGGGCAGTGATTTTCTGGCAAGCTTTTGTTGAGAAACAAAAGTTTATACGATATTGAAATAACCTTAGCAAAAGAAGTGAACATAACTGTAAAAGAAACAGAGAGCTCCGGAAGTCTTCCTTTACTTTCTTAACAGGATGTTTTATTTCTTTTACTCATTTCTAAAAGATTAATCCTCGTGCATCATCATGCTTTTAATTTGTCCTTGATGTATAGCTTTTTCTTATTTTCACAGTCCTGATTTCTGACTACACATTACAAAACTGGCTTGCCACAGAATAAGCCTGGAACAGTGAACACCAAGAAATCAACATTAAAAATACCTTAAGACAATTTAAATTATGGTTGCACACACACCCCTCTCTCACACACACATAGCACCATAAGGCAGCTGATCCAAACACTGATATTCAGTTCCATAGAGTTCTGGTTGCCAACAGTCCCAGAGGATCTTGAATCTTAGAATGTATCCAACACAAGAGTTGTATCAGTTTGATAACACTTTTAACCATGATTATTCCGTCCTACAAAAAAACTGGGATTTGTAGTTTGGTGAAGTGCTTAGAATTATTTTTAAGCAAAAATAAGGATTGGCCACTGCGAAATGCAAATCCCAACTAGTCATCTGTTTAATCCCTCACTATAGAATGAAGACTCCAGACAGTAATGTGGAATTAAATCAGGCCACACCATTACTAAATTCATTACAATCTGAATGAACATTAAATGCTATCTCCCCATAAAGAATGGGTTGTTAACTAATTGGCGACTACTGTATATATTAACAATACAGTGGTCTCCATTGCATAATGGGTGACACCACCCTGGTTCCAGGTGTGGCTCAGAAAAGAAGCTATCCTTTGAATAATCTCAAGACAGCAATTTTGAAGGAAATGTAACAGCACTCACCACACTCCCAGCCCACATTTCTTGTGAGATATGATTAGGAGAATCAATGACAAGCATAAATTTACATTCCTATCACCCTTTCATAATATGAGTTAAGCAAAAAGAAAAAAAAAAGGATCCAAGGGCCCCCAATACTCCTATTAGCCCCAATAGACAACTGGAATAATATCACAGTGCTTTCAGAGACAGGTGGGAGTGGATGTCACACAGTCTGGAAAGATTAGCAAGGGCTTCATGCAGACCCCCCCATCTGATCCAATCACACAACAACAACATCGTGAGTTTTAATTCCTCAAAGGGTGAGGGGGTAAAACAGTTCCTGACAGAGTGCCAAAAGAGTAAATTTGCACCAACCATCCAAACTGAAGATTCAGAGCAGTAATATGAAGTGTTTAGAATTCTCTCCTAGAGAGCTCTATTGCAGTCTTGCACTCTCTCATATAAAACCAAAGACTGACCAATCCAAACCACAAACCCTCATCTAGACAAATGCTTCTCCTCCTTAATGAACTCCAATCCTACAAGACCACCATTTTCCAACGATCAGTGAGCTCCATCTTCCATGTTACATATTTTATACTGTACTGAATCCTGATTCACATACGGTTATTAAAAAGCATCTGAACATGCCTATTTAGACACTAGAGCCATAAAAATGCTTTCCTCTACAAAGATCATCTGTATTTATTGTAATTATATCTATTTGTTAAAGATAGGGAACAAATTAAAAAGGAGGATGTGATTAATGCATTAAGTATTTCCATTAAAGAAAGTACATATATACCAACACAGCAAGAATGATAAATACCGCCATGGCTCTTTCACTTAAAAGATAGAATTACAGGAAAGGGAGTAACATTCCTTGTTCTCTAATGCAATAATGCTGAGACACCACTGGCATAAAGCAAACAATTGTGTTTGCTGGGTATTTCTTTGAAGGAATTAATATGCATTATTGGAATAATTTTGAATTTCAAAAATATCATCTCTCTCTTTTTATTAGTGTACATATGAATTCACTTTGATGTGAAGACTCCATAATTCAAACACTTAAAACAAAGCTGGAAAGAGTTAAGAAATCGGCTGGTACCAATTCTTGCTGGCATCTCATATAATGCCGCCTTCAACTGGCCAATGTTTGCTTGTATTTTTGCAGCTTCACAGGCTTTTAACAGTCTGCTACTTTCTCTTTGGTGTTTGCTTTGCCCTTAACTCATTTGTTCATCATCCCAGCTTCCATTCTTATTCCAGCATCACACTGAACCATCTGTCTCTTAGTTTCTGCTCTTTACATATTCTCACAGATACCTTACTCAGCTCTTCGCCCATAGTTCCATAGACACTGTGTAGTTCACACATATGCCTCATCTGTTTTGAACAGTTGTCTTTACTAACCTCCTTCCTTTCTTGCCCTTAACAACACTGCATCTTTAAGGTCTTAGTCACTGGTCCCAGAAGAACACATGCACACGGGTTTCCTCATTCTTTAGCATGTGCTCAGAATCCTTGCAAGAAACCAACAGGTTGGAAAAAAATAAAAGCCAAAACACTGCCACTCACAGTTTAGTAAAGAATAGCCTTTGGGCACACATGTACATGTACAAAGACACACACACATTGTTTTTTGACATAACAAAACTACTGCTATTTGACAGTTATCCATCATGACTCTGTGACAAACATTTGTTTGAAAAAAATCTTTTATACTCAGAGTAGCAGTCTCTCTCTGGCTTTTCTTCACAAATGAAGATTCAGGAAGGACTCATCCTGCACTTTCTGCAAGTGCGCTGATGACTAAAAAGGCCAATCTGATATAAACATGTCCAGTTGCAGAAAGCACAGCAGAAGGTCTCCTTGGGTGATGATTCGGGGTTGTGATTCTTTCTGCGTTTTCGTTTCTCTTCAAGACTTGTTCGATGTGAGCTTTCAAAAACATTTGTTTGAAAAAAACCTTTTATACTGAGAGTAGCAGTAGTCACATTTTAATTTGCAAGGTAAGTCACACAGAAATCATAAGTTAAGAGTCTAAGAGTGCAATCTTCACTGGCCAAGATGGCAAAGGAACAACTAAGCCAACTACAGACCAGCTGTAGCAGAGGAATCAGCCAGTTTGGGGAAGGCAGAGGGATGATGGGAATTACTTGAGCTACATAAACAACCCGGCCAGTGTTGCAGAGGTGTCCACGGCTGAAAGAGGTCTGGAGCTAGTGTAATTCAGCTTTTGCCTTGCCCTGACCTGTCTCTGCACCCCTTTTGGCTTTTATGGCAGAAGATCTTAAACAGGACAGTTCTGATGCCAAGCTGCTCTCTTGGCAGATCTCTGAGATCAGACTGCTCATGTTTAATCAGCTAGAACCCCTCTTCAACTGACCAAAATGGCCAAGGGCCAACTGAACGGGCACAAGGCCAATTGAAACTGAGCTCAATCCAAACATCTCCAAGCCTAACATTTCTCTCAGCCTATCATTTCTACTGCTTAATTCTCATGTTCTACTACAGTGCATCTCTTGAGTTAGGATCCCACTGTTACTTTCAGATGCATATAATGATTACCATAACCTTAACCTCAACTAATTTAAACAAACTGTGTATCTGTAGTAGTACTGCCTCCTATTCAGGGTTGGGGAAAAAAAACAATTAAAAAAAATCCACCAAAAACCCAATTTTTTGGTTTAAACCATTTTTGTTTTTGTTTTTCTTTACACCAGGATTTCTGTATTAAAACCAATATAGGACTAAATCAGAAAATTAAGTAGCAAAATGCTGTTCAGATGCTATGGCCACAAGCTTAAATAATAACTGTTCTTTTAAAAGTGCTCGTTTTTAAAATATTTTTTTATCACATTTCATAAAATAAGAGGGGAGAAAGAACCATTAAAAACAAATTTTAATTGTAGATTCTTACACTTCTACATCATAAATACATATAAAGAATTGTTGCTGAATCTTCTTATATCGACTTCCATGAGTTCATCCATAAAAACAATCCCTGACTTGATCAGCTCTGGATCCCGTGATCTCCTGATAAAACTCAGACATCCCTCCTGTTTACTCCACCATTTCCTGTTTTGATTTTATCTCAGAATTTTAATTGAGGCTGTCTCTCCATTTTCATTATAATAGTCAAAACTGATTCTGAAAAGATATTTCTTGTATATCCCAATTTTTTTCCAATAGTCAATTACTGGCAACCAATCATTTTGTAATTTGTTTATATGGTTTGTTCTTAGCTTGTTTGTTAAGTTGTCTAATTCAATCATGTCATCTAATTTTAGTAGCCAGTCATTTATAGTTGGAATTGCTTTTGTTTTCCAGTGTTGTGCCAGAATCAATCTTCCAGCTGTAACCATATATAACAGAAACTTTCAGTACCTGTTTTCATCTTTTTTGTTTAATATAGTAGTCATGTTAAGAAGGTATAGTTCTGATTTCACGGCAAACTGAATTTTAAGTATTGATACGATCATTTTATGTATTTTAATCCAGACTTTCTTTACATGTTTCCATGTCCACCACTTGGTATAGCATGCCTGATGCTTCTTGGTATTTCCAGCATCTATTATTTTTTAAATTAGTAGCTTTCCTGATTCTCATTGTGTGTAATACCATCTGTTAGCAATTTTAAAATAGTTTTCTTTATTGTTTTGGCTGGCCATGAATATATTTGTCTTCTTACAGGCATTTTCCTAGTCTTCCAAATTTAGTGGAAGACTTGGAAGACTAAAAGTGCTCTTTTAAAGCAACTTTAAGTTTCCGGGCCCAGTACAAGGTGTTGGTTATCACCTTTAAAGCCCTAAATGGCTTGGGTCCAACCTATCTTCGGGACCGCCTCCTTCCACATTATCCTCCCTGTACACTCAGGTCCTCTGGGAGGAATTTGTTACAAGCTTTAAAAACTAGGCTTTCTTCGACCTCCCAGAGGGCCTTTTTGGCTATTGCACCCAGATTATGGAACAGCCTGCTGGATGAGATCCGTCATATCACCAACCTAAATAGCTTTTAAAAAGCTCTTAAGACGGATCTCTTCTGGCAGGCTTTCCTGAATAGATACCTGGCCATCAAAAAAGAAAATCTAGCTTGTCCCGACCTCACTACGGCCACTGTCCATTGTTTATTTTTATTTTTTGTATTTTTTTAAAGTATGCTTTAATTCCTAAATTATTTAATTGTATTTTAAAGGGGGGTGGGATTGAGGGTTTTGGACGTATATTTTAATTGTTGTAAGCCGCCCCGAATGTGTTTCGTAGAGGGGCAGGATATAAATAATTTATTATTATTATTATTATTATTATTAACTTGTTTTGGTTGAATTTATGTTAATTGAAGGATTTGTTTCTGAATGGAATTTCTTGCACTATAAAGTAAAGTGATTAAAAAGAAGCAATTGACACTGGATACTAGTCTAACAACGAACAACTGCCAATAACTGTTAAAATTAAAATGTTTAAATTAAAACAGCCATTGCTGTTCCAGTCAGAGAACTGAATAATAATAATAATAATAATAGTCAGACTTTTAAAAAACAACAATCATGAGTAATATTTTTTAAAAAACTCAGGAGTGGATTTTTTAAAACCCATTTGGTTTAAGCCAGTGCTGGCCCAACCTGTAGCCCTCCAGGTGTTTTGAACTACAGCTCCCAGAATTCCTGACCGTTAGACCAGATGACTCAGGCTTCTGGGAGTCGGAGTCCAAAACACCTGGAGGGCCACAGGTTGGACACTACTGGTTTAAGCCAACCTGGTTTTAACCAGCCAACCCTACTCCTACATATAGTATTACCTAATAAATAAAAGGCACATGGACCAACTATGAGAATATTTTTTTAAACCTCATTTAAATTCAAAACTGTAACTTTCAGATTCTGTAGATTAGTTCCCTGGCAGGAAGATGGAATAAATAATTCACATCCAAATATGTGTTACACAGATTCAACCATATGCACCCATATGTGGAGAAATATTGGGAAAAATGCTACTTTTTAAAGGAATGAAATTAATATCAGACATATGCAGTGCTTAAGCTATAATCATATTGAGAATAACAATTAACCTCTCTCAGTGCATTTTTAGTATAGACTAAAAATTTAGGTTTCACTGTTGGAGTTCCTTTTTAAAAAATTCTCCATAATTCAGTAAAAGTATTCTTGCATTAAAGTCAGCCATTACATAAGTGTAAAAATGATCTGCTCAAACTGAAATAAAACAAATTCCTAGGAAACAATAGTTTGTCACATTCCTCTCAAAACAGCTTTTAAAAATTGCTTCACTTTTGAAAAGGAGCAACAAAGAATCAAGCAACTGAGTGAATTTACATTACTTTGTACTCATTCAGCAGCTGCAAAACTGTGATGTGCTGAAGCCAAAAGAACATCCCTATGGCATGCTCTTTCTTTCTAGCCTAGATGCCAAAAAAAATTTGGTAGATGAAGGTCTGCTATAACTCAGATAGTTGCCACATAGTCCAATCTATTTTCCTATAAGCAAAGAAGAAAGATAATGGGCTTGAGCTGAGTGAGAAATTTATTCAGTTCACATTTCAACCCAAATTTGCACTTTCTAAATATGAACACAAACTGGAACACAAGGACAGTGCAATCCAAACTCAAAGATCTGCTATCTACAGGGACAACTCATTTGCCAGAGGAAATCACCTTCAGCCAGTAGAAATGCTATTCTTTTAAAAAAAATGTACTCGCCCCATAGTCATGGTGCAGTTGTCACATGGCATTTGGGGAAATTCATTTGGGTTTCTGAAGGAAACTCCGGGTCTGAAAGATTTGCAGTTTACTCTGCATTTGAATGGAAAACCTGCATTATTTGCTGTGTGATGGCCACAGACTGGCTTTGGAGCAAAGCTAGGGATGGGGCTTCCTCTGGACAATGTTCTGGCACTTTTAAATTTTAATTTAATTATTATTTTTCTATTGTGCAGATATCTGGATAAGCATATTTCCACTTATCCAATAATACAGTCCTCTGGGACTATACATATTCACGTGCAAGGCAAACAGGAAAAAACACCTGGAGCAGTCCTGCCCCTGTGCCCTTTTATACCAACACGAGTTTGCCTATAGTTATAGTGTGGCGGGATGCTCTGGATTGGCCCTGGAGAGTGTGACATTTATAGGGTCACTGTGAATCAAAAACATCCACAGGGCAGACGAGGTGTGTTTGGGGTTTTCCGCCAGTGTAGACAAGCCCAGAGTTGCAGTCCCAATATTCAGTAGGTCCTGTCTGTGCATCCATGTTGTGTTCTGTTGTATGTTAATGGTTGGACAGCTATCTGTAAGCAAGTTAAAAATCAGGCACCTAAACTTATAAGAGAGAATATTATTTGTCCAGATTTTGTTCAAGCTAGTTGATGATGTGTTTGAGTAGTCTCCGGTAACCCTGGAGTCCAATTGTAGATGACAATAAAAGGGTTATGTAATTTCATACTATGGTTCCCTGGTATAAATTTTGCCATTTCAGTTTGTTTGTTTTTCACCTCACTGGGTGGATACTGTAGCTTGAGAAATGTCTGCTGTAAATCCATGATTCATCAGTCTCTGAGTATTATAAGGTTTGACTACAGATAACAGATTATGTAATTTGTTCTGAACAGAACCTCGAAACTTGGAAGTATGTGTATTATCAGTGGGCTTCTAATATTGTGTGGTGATTGTATGTCCATTATGCAGTTGCACAATGCTTCTGAGAAAATGAAACTGTTGTGTGGACTACTCCAAGCTGAGGCTGATGGTAAGGTAAACATTACTGAAATCTGGTACAACTTCTCAAGTGGTTCCTTTCCATAAGTCCAGAAGATAAAGGTCCTGTCCAAACGGTGAAAATAATCCAAATGGCAATCACATGGAAAGCAATCTGTCTATACAGACATTCACATCAATACGTCTCATTCAGAAGGGGGGGGGTAGAGAAATCCACCATAAAGCTCCAAAGGGAAGCCTTTGCAGCTTTTCTCAGTTTTTAAAAAGCTCCGTAAGGTACGCAAATGTGAGATTGTTAGGACAGTTGTATTCACGTTGCTGTGACGAGGCAGCGTAAGCTGATTGGCTGGACAACAATGGGCAGGGCTTGCAAACAGGGAAAGCATCTGCTGCCGCCATGTTGGATTTTCGGCTACGCAAGTCTCGTAGGTTGATAAAACGTTGACCTTTTACTCTCATATCTTCTTTTCTTTTTGTAAATACATAATATTGCATGTGTGCACCACAGCAAACTGTTTTTTTAAAAAAAAATTGGCAGTGGCTGGTTTAAAAGGGTGAGTAATTCACTCACAGCTACCATCTTGACAAGGGAATATGCAAAGCTTAGAGGGGCTCTATTGACCATTAAGACAGGTCCCAGGGCTGCAAACTGCTGTTTCTTCAGATGAGATCATATTTTCCCCCTTCATATAGAAGGAACCAAAGATGTCATCCTCAGGCAAAGGAGAGGATTTGGGTACAGGAGCTATAGAAGCATTGTTCCAGATAAACCACTCTAATCCTGCCCTCACAATTGTTTAAGCATGCTGATATACCTGAGCTTCAACTATTATATGCCATGCATCTCAAGAAATGGATTGTCATGTATCAAAGCTCATACTATACCAAATAGTGTAGTTTTAAATGCACTCTAGTCCCAACTAGAGTAGACTGACTGAATCAATGGGATGTACATAAGGTCTGACTTACTATTCAACTGTTGATAAATTAGCTCCTACTCTGGCTGGAACTAGCAACTAAATTTAGGCCTTTTTATTCCTTTTCACATAATTCCTTATGGCAATTCTAATATCTAAAACCAACCATTAGCCCATTTTGGTCTCAGCCCACAGAGATGCTCCACACCAGTTACCTAACTTTGCAGAAACACTCCATGCCAACAACAGAATGATAACAGCCTCAACATGGCAACCAGGAGTCATGGAAATAAGCACCATGATCACAGTATCATTGCAGTTTATACAATCACCAAGAAATTACTAAAATAAAATTGCAGTAAAATTTCCAATATGCCACCCCCAACTGTTACAACCACTGTGCAACATTCAAAGGTTTTCAAATAGAATGGTTTTTCAAAGCAGTGCAATACTTCACACTAAACAGTAGGATTTATATCTTTCTAAAATGAGATGATGTCAGGACATTTTCATGTAGAAACATCACATCCAACAATGAGTTTAGAGATTTTTTTTTTCCATCAGCATCTTTGAGAGCATCTAAGTGTTAGAACTGGTTTTTAAGACCACACAAAAGAATGCACTGTAAAGGGAAAACAGTAATTATTGTTTAAATTATTGTGTTACATTTAAAAAACCTTTGATAACAGCCATTAATGTTTCGCCACAAAAAAAATAAAAATCAACACAACACGTGCCGCAGTACTCTATACAGTCAGTTAAGGTACACATTGTCAAAAAGATTATAGGCACTATCTTATTCTTGCCCTACACCTAACTGGGTAAAAAAGTACTAAAAAAACCTGCACCACAAAATATGAAGAAAAACTAGCATAGTGGATTTATGCTGGTGCAGCTACGCCATAACACCACTTTATATTATGCTAAATTAACAAATGTGATTGTGCAAGGGTTAAAAATGACCAGACTCTTGGACACAGAGGAGGAAGGTTTATTCAGGGTCCCATGTTCAATCAGAAGTCAATACTGCCAAAATCCTAGGCTCATGTACACGAGCCCAAAATAACCATAACGTCCTGCAGTAAAAAGAAATCACAGCTGCTGTGATTTGTCTTAATGGTTTTTGGTTTTTTGGGTTTTTTGCCCCCAGCAGCCCTCATAAGCTTTGCATGCTAGATGACAACTGGGTGGGGTGTGGTAAATGGGGAAGGAAGAAGAAGAGGAGAGCTCGCCTCCCTTCTCCCATCCTTGCAGAGGTTGTGGTGTGGCAGAGGGTGAAGGGGGAAAAAAGAAGAGAAGGAGAACTCGCTTCCCTTCTCCCATCCCTGCAGGGGGTTTCAGTGGTGGTGGCAGGCAGTGAACGGGGAAGGAAGAAGAGAAGAAGAGCTCACCTCCCTTCTCCCATCCCTGCACAGGGAAAAAGGTGGCTGTGGGTGCTTGCCCTGTCAGCAAGGCCCATCCTCTGCGCTCGTCTGGCCAATTAGTTTTGCGCTTCCTCTCATTTGGGCAAGTGATTCAAATCGACTTGCTTGTCCTAAAGAGGAGAAATATGCCCCCCCCTTGTTGTTTTAAAAACAAAACGGGGAAAACCATGAAGGCTTTTTTCCTGAGGTTTTGGGCCTTTTTTGCCCCCCTCCTTCACAATACGTCAACACGTTGCAGGATCCCTTTTAGACAGGTCGTATTCCCTGTAATTTCTGTGAGGGTCATTTTGACCATTTAAACCCCCTAGTGTAATGTAGAGGTTTGAGTACTGGACTATGACTCTGGAGACCAGGGTTCAAATCCCTTCTTGGCCATGGAAACCCACTGGGTGGCCTTGGGCAAGTCACACTCTTCCAGCCTCAGAGGAAGGAAAGGGCAAACTCCCTCTGAACAAATATTGCCAAGAAAACCCTGTGATAGATTTGCCTTAGGATCACCGTAAGTTAGAAATGACTTGAAGGCACCCAACAAGAATGACAACAATGTTACACACAGAAAATAAGGTATCCCCCTAATATACACATTTTTGTCAGAACTGCATCACAAAATTGGAAGAAGGATAAATACCAAAGGATACCCACACTTGGTCTGCATAAGGGAAGTACAAATGAGATTTGTAAAAACTGAGCTAATTTCTATACCATATATCTTTACCAGCTATTCCTGCTGGTAAGGTCTACTTACCACCTTCAGCCTACTCTGGCACCAGTGAAGTTTGAATAATATCTTCTGGTTTATCACTACCTTTGAAATAATTCTTTAATTTGGCATTTTATCTTAACCACGCTATGCAATGTATTTTTTCAACAGTCTACCAGTTTAAACCTAACCATGGGGTCTAGGGGAAAAAAATCTATCTCAGGCCATCTATCCCTACTTTATTTTTACAGAAAGCCCAACTGTCAATCTTTTCACACATACATCTGTAATGGTCTATGAACTTTTAGTGAACTAAAATAATATGGGAAGCCTTGTACAAGTCTCCCACCACCGCTGTTTGGTCAAGAACCATTCTTTGGTCAAGCAAAGTGGAGTCTTTAAATAATGATACAGCGAGGTCTGCATAGGCCTCCTATTCCCTTGAGCATCCTGGCACAATGCAGGCAAGAAATAAAACTGGGCTCTGTTATGCCATATACAATCATTCTATGTACAAGAACTAGTCCTTTTCATGGAAAAACTGCACCATTTATGTTTTACATGTAACTTACATAGACTGGACCAGTTGGGTAATACTAATGGCTGTTACTTGTCTAACCATCCTATTTATACCTCCTGGAAAAATCAAAGAAGCTAAATATGAAGTCGAAGGCTTTCACAGCCGGCATCCATAGGGTTTCTGTGGCTTTTTTCCGGGCTGTGAGGCCTTGTTCTGGAAGAGTTTATTCATGATGTTTCACCTGCATCTGCATTCAGAGAAGATGCCAACCACAGATGCAAGTGAAACATCAGGAATAAACTCTTCCAGAACACCAGAAAAAAACCCCACAGAAAACCTAAGGAAGCTAAAGTTATGAAAACAATTATCTTAGCCCAGAAACCATCTGAAAAAGTGTATTGCTTTTATTTCTACCATCAAGATCAACACACTACACTCTGCAAATACAGCAAATCAGTAGATCTTACTGTAGTCATCTACTAGTTAGTTGTCTGCTTCTGAGTACAAGTCAAAGCACTAATTATTACTTATAAAGCCCTATGCTGTTCAGATCCAGGCTATCTCAGAGATGTACATCCCAATATGAACCTCCCTGAGTCTTTAGATCCTCCAAGGAGGGCTCTCCCTCAGTTCCATCATCATCACATACAAGTTTCACAAGGACTCAGGTTGTTGCTCTGAGACTATGGAATTCCTTCTCACAAGAGACTAATTTGGCCTCACCTCTGCACTTCTTGAACTGGCAAGCAAATATATATATAATTTAAGAAGGCCATCCACTATTAATTGGTTGTTGCAGAAGGATCTTTTAATGAAGGTGCTGCAGTTTTATCTTTATTACTATGAAGGATGTTGACAAGCCAGAGTGTGTCCAAAAGAGAGTGACCAAAGTGGTGAAAGGTCTGGAAACCATGCTGTATGAGGAGCAGCTTAGGGAGTTAGATGGATATGTTTAACTTGGGGAAGAGAAGGTTAAGAAGTGGCATGATAGCTATGTTTAAATATCTGAAGAGATGTCTTATGGAGGACAGAGCAAGCTTGTTTTCTGCTGCTCTAGAGACTAGGACATGGAGCAATGGATTCAAACTACAGTTGTCTCTCCATATCCACAGATTCGGTATTCACAGATTTAAGTATTCACAGCTTGAAAATATTCTTTAAAAATAATAATCTAAAAAACAAACCTTGATTTTGCCATCTTATATAAGGGACACCATTTTGCTATGCCATTGCATATAATGGGACTTGAGTATTCACAGATTTTGGTATCCACGGGGGGTTCTGGAACCAAACCCCAGTGAATATGAAGGGACAACTGTACAGGAAATCCACCTAAACATTAGGAAGAACTTCCTGATGGTAAGAGCTGTTCAGTCATGGAATATGCTGCCAAACAGTGTGGTGGAGTCTCCTTCTTTGGAGGTTTTTAAACAGAGACTGGATAGCCATCTGTCAGGCATGTTTTTATGGTGTGTTCCTGTGTGGCAGGGGGTTGGACTAGATGGCCCTTTGGTCTCCTCCAACTCCATGATTCTATCTGAGACTACTCAGTCCCATGGCTTACAATTGATTTGGCACCTGCAGTTTACTTAATCTTCATTTGCAAGATTTATTACCTTAAAAATTTCATCTTTATACAAAATATTGCACAGCAACATGAAAATGTTTATTTGTTTCCAGTCATGGATGGTACATGCATTATTTTCCTTCCTTCCTTCCATTTTTTTTTTCTATCAGGCAAAAACGCAGCTCACTATCTATTCAACAGTCCTAGGACACTTCATTAATTTCTGGCTTGCTATACCTACACAACATCCTGCCTTCTTATCTTTCAGTCAGGCTGCTGTGGGGAAACAAATCCTTGAGGGCTAGTATGGAAAGTTATTATTCTCACAAGGCCATGACCTTTCTCAGCAGATTGGAACATTATCTACCTTCTCTGACATTAATGTGATGTTTGGCACAGGGGAAAAATTAAATTCTATCTGTCCCTTCAGTGACAGCGATTTCTAATTTATTCTGTCTTCACAAGAGAGAGTATATATAGAATTACAATCAACCTTTTAAAAAAAGGAAAACCACATTCTGATTTTCAAATGGAAGCACGTCTACATTTGACTAAGAATTTAGCTTCCCACTGAAGCTAAATAAAGATGACGTTGAGGAAACCAGAGTTATGAAGTCCAACCCATCAAGACCTAAAAACACTGCAACATAAAATGATGAATTTTACAGAAGCCAAAACCAAGAAAGGCTTCTTTTAGTTCACCACTACAGTTCAGTACTGGGTCACTTTCCTTTTAATGACAGCTGAGTACTGTTGAGTACCTCACCCCTCTTTCCTATCATTAATGACTGTGACCAAATCCCATCCACAGCTGAAACGTTCCCCATCTTGCATGTAGAATAAGTTATTGGCCCTATTATGTTTACATCCTCCTTATTTTTACAAAAGGATTATGTTTTCCTGTAACCCATGCCTTCTACATCAGAAGATAGAAATATGGTTACAACTGTGCTTTAGAAAGGTCACAGCTGATAACAGCATTATGAGAACTGTGAATAAATAATGATGACTGAAAATAGAGAAGTAGTTAAAGGCATTGAGGAGGAACAATGAGCAGAGCTGGTCACGACCCACAAGGGAACAAACATAACCAGCATTGCAAGAGTTCAACATGTATCACTACAACTTCATTCACCCAGAAGCAAGGTACTCTCCAAATGGGAGATGAACTACCAAGACATTCTAACAAAAAGGCCTGTGAACGATGAAAACAGATATAAACAAATTTATACTTTGATCAGGTTCATTTTGTTTTTATCCATAATTCAATGTTATACAATTTCTGGTTTAACGGGATTGCTAAAGCAAAACAAAAAGTATTAAAACACACGCTTTTTCTCAAAATATGCTTATGAATGTCTATTTTGAAATATTTAAACAGAAGATAACTGCACTGCTGAATTGAGAGTGGTGTCAAACAACCTGAATAGCCAAATTCCAGTCCACACATTAGATCAAGTAGTACAGCGCAGAACATTTCATATAAGGGTACACAAAGACTGAATATATCAAGGAATTTGCCATGTGGACTCTCTGAGCTATTGGCCCACAGAGCATGGCTCAGGAAAATTTCCAAGTCTGAGGAGCAAGTGATCTTTGCAGCATCTGAACTTATCTGATCAAGTTCAGGGAAGCACTTTGATCAACTGAGCTGGAATTTTCTGTACTCTCTGTAAGCATCCCCTCTTTAGATTTATTATATATCTACAGTCATTTTAACAGGGGGCAGGACTTTTAGAATAAAAGTGTAAAAACTGCCTAACTTTAGCTCCATTTGGGTAAACACTTGACCAATAGAACCTACAGTTTGAGCAACGCTATTTATCTGGACATCATTTTTCAGGGAACTGGAAGAAAATAGCAAGGGACTTGGTTGTTTTTATGCTATGCTGTGAGTTTCTCAAAAGTATCTCTCAGGCCACTATTAGAACCACAGACTAGAACAGTGGTTCTTAACCTGTGGTCCATGGACCGACCCCCAGAGGACCAAAATGTCTTCACAGGGGATCCGGGAATGCTTGAATGCTGCTCAGCCCACCTCCTCCCCAGAATAGAGCAGCCACGTGACAGGAACCAAGCCAGTGCCTCTGAGGGAAGGTTTAATGGATGGTGTAATTGTATAATTATTATTATCAGGTAATAATAATAATGTTTAAAAATGCTGAGTTATATTTTTGTTGAGTTACATGGCAACAAAAATGTTGAGTTAGATGGCAACAAAAGATATTTAAAGGGGCTCCATGGTAAAGAAAAGATTAAGCGCCACTGGACTAGAAGAATCCTTGGTTTATTCCAACAATCCAGACCTGAGGGTTGTCTTTATGTGGCAAAAAGAGGTGGATTGACAGATCGTATTCTCCTCGCAATCCGTGAGGAGTATTTTTGACAATTAGACAACCCCTGGATTAGGCAAGCTCAGATACTGCAGTTTCCTTGACACTAGGATTCAGGAGCATCCCTGTGTGTACTCTCTTCTCAGTGATGGCATAGCTCCCTGCAGCCATATTATCAGCCTTTATGGAGTCTTGAGAGAGGTGGCATGTATGTGCAATTTATCTAGCTACTGATATTGATAAAAAATTGTTCCTGAATTTTCAGAAATTGAGAACACCAGCATAAAAATATTCAGTTACTGAAACACTGCAGCAGCAGTGCTGGCATTATATTTTCCAAAGAAAATTCTACCATGGCAGTTAAACAGTAAGAGAATTATGATCAGTTTCATCTAGTCTTATTATCTGACTTGAGAGACTCATACAGAATATCCACAATCCTGTCAAAAATGGAAGACACAGTTCCTCCATGTGGATGAGGATGGTGCTGTTCTTGGGTCTGACACCTTCCATTATGAGTTATGTTGAAGATCTCATGTCTGAATGTCTCCATCCAGAAAGGGAGTTGATAACATGACTGGACCTTTTTTCGGGGGGGGGGGTGAGAACACCCTCTATTTATTCTGTTTGCGGAACAAAAGGATATAAGGATGCGAGGTGAGTAATGTTTGTTGAAGACATCACCCAAAACATAACATTCTCTAAACCAGAATGAAAATGGGCAACATCATCACCCTTATGGTGATGGGGTGCATCTCACAACAGTTGGCAGAAACATTTTTGCCTACAGTCTCAAGAATTTGATCAGGAGGGCTTTAAACTGAGTCATATGGGGGAGGGAGACAGTATTCTGGAAGGAAAAAGGGCTGGAGAAAATAGTCAAACTGCCATAGAAGGAACAAGGCAAACAGTGCAAGGACCCAACAGTGGGCGGCAAAAAAACTTGCACAGGCAGCAAGTAAAGGGAACAGATGGTCTTAGATGTCTCTACACTAATGCACAGAGCATGGGAAATAAGCAAGATGAACTTGAACTCCTAGCACTACAAAGCAAGTATGATATAATAGGCATTACTGAAACCTGGTGGGATGAGTCTCATGATTGGAATGCAGGAATAGAGGGGTATAACCTTTATAAGAGAAACAGGCCAAACAGGAAAGGAGGAGGAATAGCATTATATGTCAGGGATATTTATACCAGTGAAGAGATCCATGACATCAATACTGGAAGCCAGGTGGAGAGCATCTGGATAAAAATTAAAGGGGAGGGAAACAACAGGGATGTTATTGTGGGACTCTACTAAAGACCCCCAGGTCAGATGGAGGAATTGGATGATGCCTTTCTAGAACAGATGACCACACATGCAGAAAAGAGAGATGTAGTAGTGATGGGTGACTTCAACTATCCTGCTATTTGCTGGCAATCTAACCCAACCAAAACTTCAAGGTTTAGCAAATTCCTTACTTGCCTGGAAGACAATTTCATGGTCCAAAAGGTGGAAGAGGCAACAAGGGGGTCAGCTATTTTAGATCTGATCCTAACCAGCAGGGATGACCTGGTTAATGGGGTGCAAGTGGTGGGATCCTTAGGTGAGAGTGATCATGTTCTCCTGGAGTTTGTTATACAATGGAAAGGAGAAGCCAGGCATAGTCAGATATGCGTTCTCGACTCTAGGAGAGCTGATTTCAATAAACTCAGGGAAACACTGGGGGTGATCCCATGGTCAGGAATACTAAAAGAGAAGAGACCTCAAGATGGATGGGACTTTCTCAAAAGGGAGATACTGAAGGCACAATTTCAAACAGTACCATTGAGGAAGAAAAATGGGAGGTGTCTCAAGAAACCAGGATGGATGACTAAAGAAATTTCAACAGAGTTAAGTTTTAAACCGAACATGTATAGGAAATGGAAAAAGGGGGAAATCACCAAAGAAGAATTCAAAAAGATAGTGAACACGTGTAGGAGTAAAGTCAGAAAAGCTAAAGCGCAGAATGAGCACAGGCTTGCTACAGAGGTTAAGAACAATAAAAAGGGTTTTTTGGGTATGTCCGCAGCAAAAGGAGGAAAAAGGAAATGGTAGGGCCACTACGCAGAGAAGATGGCAAAATGCTAACAGGGGACAGAGAAAAGGCAGAATTACTCAACACCTTCTTTGCCTCAGTGTTTTCAGAAAAGGAAAAGGAGGACCAACCTGAGGATAAAGGAACAGAGGACACAATAGGGGAAATCCAGCACAGAATAAGCAAAGAGGTAGTACAGGAATACATTCTTAAACTAAATGAATTTAAATCTCCAGGACCAGATGAACTACATCCAAGAGTATTAAAAGAGCTGGCAAATATATCTCAGAGCCATTGGCAATAATCTTTGAGAACTCCTGGAGAACAGGAGATGTCCCAGTGGACTGGAGGAGGGCAAACTTTGTTCCCATCTTCAAAAAGGGGGAAAAAGAGGATCCCAACAATTATCGTCCAGTTAGTCTGACATCAATACCAGGGAAGATTCTAGAGCAGATCATTAAACAGAGAGTCTATGAACATTTAGAAGGCAATGTCATAATCACAAAAAGTCAACATGGGTTTCAGAGAAACAAGTCATGCCAGACTAATCTGATCTCTTTTTTTGATAAAATTACCAGCTTGGTAAATGAAGGGAACGCTGTGGATATCGCATACCTTGATTTCAGTAAGGCCTTTGACAAGATTCCCCATGACATTCTTGCAAACAAGCTTGTAAAATGTGGGCTAGACAAGTTAACTGTTCAGTGGATTTGTAATTGTTTGAGTGGCTGAACCCAAAGGGTGCTCAGCAGTGGCTCCTCTTCGTCTTGGAAAGATGTGACCAGTGGGGTGCCACAAGGTTCGGTCCTGGGCCCAGTGCTAATCAACATCTTTATCAATGACTTGGATGAGGGAATTAGGGGCATACTTATCAAATTTGCAGATGACACCAAATCAGGAGGAGTAGCTAATACCCTAGAGGACAGGATCAAAATTCAAAATGACCTGGATAGACTGGAGGGCTGGGCCAAAGCTAACAAAATGAAATTCAATAGGGAGAAATGTAAGGTACTGCACTTAGGGTGAAAAAATGAAATGCATAGATATAGGATGGGGGAGACCTGGCTGAATGAGACTACGTGCGAAAGGGATCTAGGAGTCCTAGTAGACCACAAGTTGAACATGAGTCAACAGTGTGAAGCAGCAGCTAAAAAGGGCAATGTGATTTTGGGCTGCATCAATAGAAGTATAGTGTCCAGATCAAGGGAAGTAATAGTGCCGCTCTATTCTTCCTTGGTCAGACCTCACCTAGAATACTGTGTCCAGTTCTGGGCACCACAATTCAAAAAGGATATGGACAAATTGGAGCATGTCCAAAGAAGGGCGACTAAAACGGTGAAAGGTCTGAAAACGATGCCTTATGAGGAGAGACTTAGGGAGCTGGGTATGTTTAGCCTGGAAAAAAGACGTTTAAGAGGTGATATGATAGCCCTGTTTAAGTATTTGAAGGGGTGTCACGTTGAGGACGGAGCAGGCTTGTTTTCTGCTGCTCCAGAGACTGGAACACGGAGCAATGGATGCAAGCTCCAGGAACAGAGATTCCATCTCAACATTAGGAGGAACTTTTTGACAGTCAGAGCTGTTCGGCAGTGGAACGCACTCCCTTGGAGCGTGGTGGGGTCTCCTTCCTTGGAGGCCTTTAAACAGAGGCTGGATGGCCATCTGTCAGGGATGCTTTGATCGTGATTTCCTGCATGGCAGGGGGTTGGACTGGATGGCCCTCATGGTGTCTTCCAACTCTGCAATTCTATGATTCTGTGGTGGATCATGATGTATCTCATGAAAGAAAGTAAGTAAGATATCTAAAATATTTCCGGTCTAGCAATGGAGTACAGTAGGATTACTGTATCCACTGATTTATTGTCCACTGATTCAATTATCCACGGGACACAAAACAGCACACCTACCATAGAGTCTACCTAGGAAATGTGTCCTCTCTAACCATTTTCTAGGTCCTCCAAGGCAACTCTATGGTATTTTAAACCAGAAGTCCCATTATTTTCAATGGTTTTCACTATTAAACACAGTTTTCCGTATCCACAGGACCCCCCCCCCCCGAACCAATCACCAGTGGATACAGGGGTCTTACTGTAGTGGTATTTTTTAGCAATTCCTTACTATATCAGAAGCTTTTTGTGTCCGTGGTGAATGGTAAACATTATTTTCATTTCCATGATTCATTCAGACTTGCCAGAGTAAGAAGAGCCTTGAATTTCAGTTGGCAATATTTGGAATATTTTTTCAAAATCTCTGCTCTCAAGACAGTAACTCCTTTTGCTACTTTCCCCATGGAACTTTATGACTGTTTAACCTTCTTGGTCGGATTAAGCAAGACTTGTCATAAATGTTGCACTGATTTATTTTAGATAAGACTCCATTTGGTAGCCATGCCTGATCCCAAAGAAATCCAGATTGCTGTGTAGATTATACAAAGGCCTCTGGCTGAACATACACAAGCAGTAAGTAAGTGTGAGAATACTAACTGTGTGAGAGGCATAAAAAGGAGGCACCGCTCATGTTGTAAAGAATGGACGGGGAATGGTAGGGGCCCTCAATGTGATGGCACATTATCAGGATAAATGAGAAGAACTATAAAGCACTTTGTACAGTAAAACATACAAGAATGAAATAAATTAAAATGTACAAAAAGATGGATGGATCTACTTCAACCATTAAATATGTCTCTAGATTAAAATAAATAAAACAGAAATAAAGAACTATGTATTGTACTTTCCCTAATATTGCCTAATTGATCGTGAAACATTACATACTGTCATTAATTCACTCACTGAAGCACAGTGTCTGAAATTAGGAATGTCACTGTGATTTCCTTTTGTTTTTGACAAGGAATTATTGACTTGAGTTGATTCACTGAATGTTTTATCTAGTTTAATAATAATTTTTCAGAAAGCAGTTTAGTGAGAAAGGCAGAATTATCCACAAACCATAATTTTAGGATGTATTGCTTATTACTATAGAATTTAGAAAATAGAGACAAGATTCTGCTATATCTCTCCCAACTTCAAACTAATTAAAACTTTTCTGTATGGCTGCATATCCAACCATGACCACTTAGAGTTGTTCCTGGAGTAATAGATGATTATTAGTATTAATAACCCATTGTACTAATGGAATAATACAATAGCACTATCAATCCATTCCAATAAATAATGCTGTGCATCCTACTAATTTAGAGTACCCTTTGTATCAGAGGTGGGCAACTGAGGCAGGCTGTGACAAGTTGCACTACTACAGTATATTTTTGGCCAAAAATTGGTCAGCCCAGAAAAGACCCTTTCAGTGGGTCGTAGGGGGAGTTTAAGGAGTGAATCACTACCCCCAAATTTGGCGGAGGGTCTAAGAAGGCTGAAAAGAGAGTTAGGAGCTACATTATGCCCATGGAAATATTTACCCACTCCCTCCTTTATACAAACTGAATCTTTTCCTAATTACCACATGGTGAATTCCTATTCTTCAAAATTTGAAAGCTATGAGGAATGCCTTTTTCTTTCTCCACCAAGACAGCAGTGACACCAGTGTTTTTTAATCAGGTTTTATCTTCATTTCAACATAGAGTCTTACTGATTAAAACTCAGTAAGTTTTAATCAGTTCCTACAGAAATAAGCAGGAAGAAAACCAACAATGAAAGTCCTCCACATATACATACATATATATTGTTCTGAAAGAAGCACTGTTGCTTCTTAATGTTTATTACTACAAAATTGTTGACAGTTCTCATTTTGTTGTTTTACATTGTGCTTTGCCAACTCTGATCTGAAATCAGAAATAATGTTTTCCACCAAATATAAACTACGGTATGTATTTTCAGATGATTAAATCTTTTTATATCAGCTGGTTCCATTAGATCATAACACTAAATAAAAGGATACTATTCTTAAAACTTAACATAGGATTACCTAATAAACAATACTATATGTTTTCATCTCTGATTTAAATCACATGTTGATATACATGAATGTATTCAGAATACAATTGAAGGGATCAATGGTGGGAGGAACAGAATGTGAATGAATAATAAAGTAGATTCACAAGAACTTTAAGAGGTGTCAGAAGAAATTTGTGCAGTTTCCATGTGTAACTTATGTAGATAGATTGCACAGTGTCTTGCAGAAGTATTAACCCCCACTTTTACTTTTCCACATTTTCTTGTGTTACAGCCTGGAATTAAAATTGATTTCATTGGTAGTATCATCTGATGCACACGAGATATTCAGCACTACAAAGGTCAACATAGTTTCATTGTGGCACAAAAGTTAAATGAACAAAAACAAATTTGTACTTATTGTTGGCGTAAAAATTTACCCACAAATGCACACCTGGGAGAAACACCTTTGGTAGCAATTGCAGATGGATCTAACTAATCTCTTCCCCTCCAACAGGAAGGAAAATTTATACGAGATCACTTAAGGGACCAATCGTGTCTCTAGCCACTAGCCATCAGATGATGAATCAGCTAGATTGCATCTGATTGCATTAGCCTGATTAACACTATTGCACCAATGCTATATGTCTTCTCAACAGTTTCACTTGTTTAGCATTTCTCTGTTGGTCTTTTTTCTCCTCATCTTCTAGTTGGTAAGCCAGCATTCTTAATATTTTGCTGCCTGACACACAGACATCCTACTTTTTATCTAAGCAGAAAACTTTATTTTCTTAACATTCAAACTTTGGGGTCTCTAGCAGCTTCACACATCTAGATTCCCTCATTTTTGCCCAACCTTCTCAATAAAATTTTTTCCAGCTTTGTCAATCATTTTCAAGTCTTTCCATAGATTATCAATTAAACTGAGGTCTGGGCTTGAATGGGTCATTCTAAGGTCCCGTCTATATTAGGGGGGGGGGAAAGGATTGCTCTAGAGTAGCAGCCAATTCTCAGCAGCTGAGAACTCTTAACGGTTTTACAGACCCCATAAACTTTGCATGACCCCCTAGCCAACATGGTGGCCATGAGGGAATTACTTGTCGATTTAAATTTGCCATCGCTGCCCTTTTTAAAAAAAAGTTACTATGGTGCGCAAAAGTGATATTTCACCTTTACAAAAGAAAAAACAAAGAGAAAAGAGAGAGAAAGGTCACAGTTTTATAGCCTTACTGATCTCTCGCTTAGCTGAAAACACAACATGGCGGCACCAGGTGCTTTCCCTGCTTGCAAGCCCTGCCCCCCCATGCTCATCCAGTCAATCAGCTTGCACTGCCTTGTCACAACAATACAAATGCAACTGTCTTCACAATCAGACATTTGCATCCCCTATGGAACTTTTTAAAAACTCTGGGAAAAGCCCCGAAGGCTTCCCAGATGGAGTTAATGATGGATTCGGCTTCCCCCCTCCTGAATGAGACGTATTGATATGAATGCCCATATAGACAGATCGCCTTCCATTCGAATTCAATTAGGATTATTTTCACTGTTTAGACAGGACTTAAGACTTCCATATTCTTGTTTTTAAAACACTCCAGTGTTACTATGGTTGCATGTTTAGGATCATAGTCCTCCTGGAAGGTGAATCTCTGTCCCAGTACCAGGTCCATTTCCATGCCTATTCTCATCCATTTGAATTAAGCGAGCACATACACTCATATAAGGACAATTCAATGAAAAAGTACAGCAATGCAAATTTGGACAGTCACACATCAGAAAATATGCATAAAAAACAAACTAGTATTCGAGATACTATGAAAATAGTCCTCATAGAATTCACAGAGAATACAATCTGTCCAAACGAGATCTGAAGGGGATTCACATTATTTGGAGCCGCTACCTTCCGAATGCTGCAAATGCCCTTCAGATCTCGTTCAGACAGATTTTATTCTCTGTGAATTCTATAAGGAGTATTTTCATTATGCAGACAAGCCCCCAATTTCTGCTGAAGTAAAGCATCCCCATGGATGCTGACACAACCATGCTTCGCTGTAGGGGAAATGTTCTCAGGGCAATAAATGCTGGTGGCTTTGTGCCACACGCAGAATTTTGTGGCAAGGCCAAAAAGTGCAATTTTGATCTCATCAGACCACAAAACCTATATCCACAAGTTTTCTGTCTCTCCCACATACCTCTCTGATAACTCCAAATGGGCTTCAATATGGGTGTGTTACAGTAATGGCTTTCTTATCATCTTTCTTTCATAAAGCCCTGCATGTGGAACATCCTCTTGAAACTTATCCCATAGATGGTTTCTCCCATTTCAGCTGCTGATCTCTTTTGCACATCACAGCAAAGGGGGTGAATACCTAATGTAATGATTGCTAAGAGTATATCTACCAAATATTGACTCAAGGGAGATGAACACTTATGCAACCAACAAGTATCAGTTTGTTTTTGTTTACTCAACTTCTTGCCACCATAAAACATTTTTCACCTTCACAGTGTGGAGTATCTTATGTACATTATTGCAGTAATAATGCCAGCTCAATCGATTTCTATTCCAGGTTGCAACACAACAAAATGGGGAAAAGTCAAATGGGGGAAACGTCTGCAAAGCATTGTATATATGAATAACCAGTGTATTATACTTTTTTTATTGAGGATGGTTCATGGATTAGACATCAATCCAAGACTTGGAAGTTACAAGTAATACTAGGAAGCCACCTTTAAGGCAATGCTATAGCTGTCACTTTATGCATGATACCTACAAGGCTTCTGGTTCAAACCGATAATCTTCTAAACCATGTTCTACAGGCCTCTAAAAAGAGAGCTTGGATTGGTTTAATGAAGCTTGGGAGTTAACGGCCACATTAAGTTTTGGATGACTTGTCAGATGCTGCATGTCAAAAGAAAGGTGAGTTGCATACTGACAACTGTGGAGCCAGAACTAAACATGCAGTTCTCACTTCCCATTCACCTTTTCTTTTTGGCAGGGCACATGACAGAGATCTATCAATGGGCATAAACTGCCTTTTCTGTTTATTCCCTTATTTTCCATTTCTCCTCTCCTTCCTGTAACAACTATTTTATTTGTACCTCTCTCCAAAATGGCTTAGTTTGTATTTGTGTTGTATGTTTCTGTAAAAGACAGCATATATAGAAAAAGTTTAAATGAAAACAACCTGTGGGCATCCAAGGATCCGACGAAGGTTTTAGCAGCGTGTTGACTTGATCCCAATTAAGATCATCATCATCAGACTGACTATATCCACATGAGGTAAATGGTTCATCAAAAGAACAGCCACCTGTTTAAAGAAAAGGAAAGGAAAAGGGTGGTTAAAATGAAGTAATTTGTGAAAAATGCTTGGGCTGTCTTTGATTTTTGCATTTTCTTTTAAAGGCCACAAAAGCCCCACCTACAAATCTGTGTTACCTGGTACATACCCCCATACCTTGTTTGTTTTTGTTTTTGTTTTGTTTCATTTACCAACCCATTTGCCCAATTATAACTGCATTTGCCCAATATCTTTCTTTATCCACCATATTGTATTACGCCAGTGAGTCCCAAACTCTACTCCTCCAGGTGTTTTGGACTTCAAGTCCCAGAAGCCTCACCCATCCTGGCCAATTATCAGGGATTCTGGTAGCTGAAGTCCAAAATACCTTTAGACCAGAGTTTGGCAAACACTGTATTACACTTTCCAAACTGAAAATATGCAACTAAGAGGTTTCCAGCATAAGCACCAAGTAACATAACCTGCTGCCAGGGTGGAAAACTGACCATACATTATGAAAATGTAATCAGCTGGTGACCCCATGCCGTGTAGCACTTGTAAGAGAAATGTACTGATGATGATAAATCCCTTCAGAATATTGCCAGGCATTTTTTATCACCACATACTCCATGTATCACAGTTTCGGGAATAAGGACATGGCTACTGGAAACTTGATAGGAAGAAGTCTTCTCAGTATGGCAATGTGCCTGCCATACATGTGACACTACATCTCTCTCTCTCTGGCTTTTCTTCTCAAACGAAGATTCAAGAAGGACTCATCCTGCGCTTTCTGCAAACGCACTGATGACTAAAAAGGCCAATCCGAGATAAACAAGTCCGGTTGCAGAAAGCACAGCAGAAGGTCTCTACATACCAGAATGCTGATTCAAGGACCTGGACAACATGAGTTACTTTAGGTATCTGGCCTCTGAAGAGCTTTTGGTGTTCAGGTGTTCAAAGCCCACATTCCTGATTTCTATACACCAGGATTGTATGTGTGTGTGTATCTTATGTCTCATGTTTTCTGTCACATATTTTCCAGGAAGTACAAAAGCTTAGAAACAAGAACTTAACCTAGTTGGCAAGCACTGTTCAACTCTGAAAATACAGTATTATGCTCAAATAGCACCTTGATGAATCTTTTATCTTAAAGACTGTTTTGTAAACATGGGGCAGGGGGATACAATAAAAGACCAATAACATATATTCAAGTAGCAGCCACAGGCAACAGAAACTACATTCACACTCTCTATTAAAGTTATTTGCAGTTTCATTATATCACCATCATATGTATTCAGAAGTAATACTCAGTTCAATGAGACTTGTTCCAGGTAAGAGTGCATGTGATTGCATCCAAAGCATATTGAGCAGGATCCAATGGTAGACTTCTGCCTGGAGAACAGTGGAATCCAGCAGAAACAAGACAATCTTCCCTTTAAACTGCAGCCCCTTGCCCACCATTAGCACCCAAAACCTGTTCTTCAGAGGGGTGGGGAACTCCTCTGTAGCTGCTCTCGGGACTAAGGAGAGAGCAAAGGGGAAGGGAAAGAGAGCCAGTAAATTCTGGAATTCCATTGTCCTTACTGCACTGGATTTAGGTGTTATAATTAACTCTCCAAATTGTATATGGCTTACAATCAAACTGTTTCTATAATCTGAGATTGAATTCTACTGTTTTATACTGTAAACTACCTTGGGAAGACTTGGGTCTTAAAAGAAAACTAATTTTAAAAGTTGATAAATGTATGGCAATCTACGTTAATTTTTTTGGTCCAAATGCTCAACTAAATTCAAACATTAGTCTGTCTAATCCTGAAGTATAATCCATTTCCAAACACATTCAGGCTCCTCACTCCTCAACTGCACTCCCACATTTCCACAATAAATTCTAATTTCTCCTTCAGTTTAAAGGGAGATGGAACTGTGCCACTTTTCAAGACTCATTAACCACCCAAGTAAGGCTGTTTGTTTGAATTAAGCCTTTGAATCTTTATATTCTCACTGTTGTCTGTCCATACGTTTCCTAAAAATTGAACTACTGTAATTCCTAAAGATTTAACAGTTAAAGATTGGACAATTTTTGGAAGTACAGACTGAAATATCCATTCTGTATACTGCTACTCCTTAAATAATGAAGAGATATTTACAGCAACTGTTTAAGCAGGATTTTGGATGCTTTCCCATTCATACGTAGAGAAAGGGCCTATCTACACTCCTACCTACAACCTGCCAAACAACAAGAAGAAAATCACTGGAAACAAGCTCCAAAATGGCCTATGGGAACTTGCAACTTTTTGTCTAACCATTTCTGATTTAAGGTTAATATTAGATGTTCAGTTTAGAGGTCCACTGGCTGCAGTCTTTGGACAGGACTGTCATTATATTACACATGCAGAAAGAAACACGCACACACCACCCAGCACACTGTGGTTTAAATGTTTAAAAGTGGCTTATAATAAAATAATTATTTCATGAATTGGTCTCTACTAGGAATCACAGCTAAAAAAGGGTACAGAAATGACCAGGTGGACTGTACTTGCAGATTATTAATATTCCTAATGTGAGGGAGACATGAAAAATAATATCATCTGGAAATAGCCATTAATCATTTAACTTTTTTTTTAACATTTACTCAAACTCTTTCTTCTTCTCTTAAATACCACCATCTGTTCTCCTTTATTGTGAACTGCGAAAGCATATTGTGTATGCCCTAGTGGTTCATTTTCATACAATTATAAATTGTGCTCTTTGGAAAATATCATTATCTCTACACATTTCAGGGAAATTAGCAGCCCTGGACACTTCATACTTCTATCTCTACTTATCGGCCTCCATTAAAAGGCCTAGGAATACATAGTACTTGCTCAATATTTAATCTTGGCAGTAACATGTAATTTTTCTTATATGTGAAGAGTTATATAAACACATGAATCAAATACATATTTTCAATAACAAACAGATTTGCTACACTTAGTGACTAAAAGGTTTGGAATATCCAGAAAAATTAATGATATTTACATAAAACAATTTTTGGAAACCAATGAATCATAGAGTTGGAAGAGACCTCAAGTGCCATCCAGTCAACCCCCTGCCATGCAGGAATACACAATCAAAGCATTCCCGACAGATGGCCATCCAGCCACTGTTTAAAAACCTCCAAAGAAGGAGACTCCACCACACTACGAGGCAGTGTATTCCACTTCCGAACAGTTCTTACTGTCAGGAAGTTCTTCCTAATATTTAGGTGGAATCTCTTTTCCTGTAGTTTGAGTCCATTGCTCCGTGTTCTAGTATCGGGAGCAACAGAAAACAAGCCTGCTCTATCCTCAGTATGACATCCATTCAAATATTTAAACATGGCTATCATGTCCCCTCTTAAACTTCTCTTCTCCAGACTAAACATGCCCAGCTCCCTAAGCCGCTCCTCATAGGGCATGGCTTCCTGACCACCCACTATCCTGGTCGCTCTTCTCTGGACACGTTCCAGCTTCTCAATATCCTTCCTGAATTGTGGTGCCCAGAACTGGACACTGTACTCCAGGTGAGGTCTGACCAAAGCAGAATACAGTGGCACTATTACTTCCCTTGATCTAGACACTATACTCTTATTAATGCAGCCTAGAATCACATTGGCTTTTTTAGCTGTTGCATCACACTGCTGACTCATGTTCAGCTTGTGGTCCACTAAGACTCCTAGATCCTTTTCGCACTGTACTGCCCTCAAGCCAGGTATCATCCATCCTAAATCTGGGCATTTCATTTTTATTGCCCAAGTGTAATATCCTACATTTTTCCCTGTTAAAATTCATTTTGTTAGTTTTGGCCCAGCTTTCTAATTTGTTCAGGTCATTTTGGATATGAAATAATTTCTTGCTTTACTACTGAAAAGGTGGCAAAATTCAATTCTGGAAAATCCTAGTGTTGTCACATTTAAGGATAGGAAACTGTTAGTAATTCATAATCAACAGTCTCAGTTTGCTTGCCACATAACTGTAGTAGCTTGATCCTAAATTCTATTGCTTGTTCCTACAGTGAATCAATGGGTAATCTGGGAAATTAACACTTATGCAAGTTCCATAATTCAACAGGTCTATTCTAGTTAGAAGTAATAACAGGATTCTCCAATAGAAATACCTAGATCTTGCTCCCATATTGCTTTTATTCCTGGAGAACATGAATATGATCAAGATACTATAAGCCATCTATGAAAGAGTAGGACTCACCAGAGGCACTTCCTTGCCTGTTCCCAGCTCCCTGGCCTTAGTTAAAACCTCTGCAGTGGGGTGTGACAAGGAGGCCAATAAAAGATTTCTGAATACTTCTGAGGGAAAGGAGTTGGGAGGCAGAAGTTCCATGACAGAAGAAGAGTGTCTTGCAACTGTCTTCTTTAGGCCTGAGTTCCAGGGGAGTGAGCAATGGTGGAAAAAGACTTGAGCAACAGCTGCACTGAGGCCTTTCTTGCCTGCCTGCCTGCCTGCCTGCCTGCCTGGGGAAGACATCCAAGAGAGTTGGGAGCCCAGAGAGACTTAGAGAGACCCGGGAACAAGCCATTCTACAAATGGGAAATCCAGACAAAGTGGCCAAGTAAACAGTGGACTTGGATAGCTGACATGAAGTATTCTTTGTGTTTTAGCAGATATATTCTTATTATTGGTTTGTTTATGGTTTTGCCAATTCCTTGAGTGTCTAACACACACAATCAATCCCTGCCTGGGCTCCTCATCCTGCAGCTACTTGCTAGAAACCTACCAGGACCTGTATCCTGAAGCTACTTGCTGAAGCTTGTGCTGCAGCCATTTGCACAGGCAAGGGTGAATTGCTTCATGCAAAGAACAAAACACTTGAGTTGGAAGAAAATAGGCCACAACTTTATTGATTACAGCTGCAGCTAGGTTGGCCTAGGCATGGGTCCGGAGCCCAACTGTTGATCAATGAGCCCAACCCTCTGGCCCAGTGCTGGACCAATGGGATTACAAGAGAACGATCCACATGGGCCCACTCCCAGTGTGATCCCCTTGTCACCGGGGATGCCAGAAGGCATCCGCCCCCACCTGGGCCACATCATTTCCACCACACCCCCAAGTCCCATAAGGGGACTTCCACACATTACCAATGCCAAGTGGACACTGGTGAATGATGTCCTGGATCCAGGATGCATGCCAACTGCCCCTCCCAAAAAGTTGTGACAGAACAACAAAGGTAGCAGTATGACTTGCATGCATGCACTGAAGTGAAATAGAGAACAAGCACAAACCTCCACCCCCAACACTGTTAACAGAGTGAGGGTGGCTGTGTCAAAGCTTCAAGCTATTGCTAAGTTTGTGGCTGGAGCGGATTGAACGGCAATGTGCAGGCCAAGCCAGCCAGCCTTTGCTCCTGTCACATGGCCACCCCACTGCAGGGAGGAGGCCAAGCCTTCGCGGATGCCCTGTGATGATGCTGTGACCCCCTGGAGGTCCATGGACCACAGATGAAGAACCACTGTACTGTATTAGAATATTAATATTGCAATTTAATAAGTATATTATGCAAACTAGCATAACTCAAGGGTTTTTGCTGCCCTATGCACAGGGCAATGGCTGATTCAATTGGATGCTTTCAGTGCATTCTGGCAAGACTTGCTCCCCATGTGACTTAGAATAAATGAACCTTAACCCCCTACAATGTCTCAGAGGATTACGAAGTAGACTCTCCAATCATACAGGAACTCACCTTTCTGGAAGCCATATGTCAGCCCACAATTGCTAAGAACTTCACACCGGGCAAATGCTCTTTGAAATGTATAGATGAGTCCATTTATTAATAGAATCTCTCACTGAAATGCATAACTTACTGACCTACTTGGAAAACTCCTTTTTGTACAGTTTTTTGGCAAAGTAATCTATAACTGTTGCCTTGTTTCTATTACAGTCTATGACATCAAAGCTGTTTTCCAGATATCTTTAGCTCAGGGATAACCGTCTGGCACAATGAAACAGCTTCAGTTGGTGGTGCAGCTGCTACAGAACTTCAACGCAGTGTTTTCAAAAACATTTTGTAGCAATGGTCCTTAGCTACCGTTAATTCAATGTATTAACACAAAGGATTCTAGATTAGCTTTCCATATTACCTTTCAATAATATTTGTTTTACTTTCCCTCGGTAGCACATTTCAGTGCATAAAATGTGCGTAATGCAGGCATTGGTGGTGCTGTAAAAAGCAAATGAAAGTTCTAGAACATGTTCTTTAAAGGTGGTTCACAGAGTGTGGAAATTAGGTACATCTTTGTAGGTATCTTTGGATGTATCTTAACTAATTTCTAACTTTCATGGTGAATGAGAAATGTATGGTTTTTTTTTTAACACTGCTTGAATCAGTATGCATTTCCTTCAACAATATTAATGAAACTCGATTTTACAGCAACTGGTTAACTATTACAGGGTGTGTATATGTGTGTATATTTTAGATTATACAACAAAAATTATACAAAAAAAAGATTATTTGCAACAAAAATACTATACTTCCTATCATCAACAACAAACATTCTGTGAAATTATTTTATGAAGAGTCCAAGTCCAAGTGGCTAGGCTATATTTTAAAAAAAAAAATTTATTTAAACAATCTAAAAAACATACAAGGGAGAAATCATAAAGAACAAAAGACAAAACACACTAAAGAATAACACTAAACAATAATCCCAACCCCACAGTCTATCCCCTTGCTTCTAAACTATCCCTTACAAGCACTAAAAAAAACCTATCACACTAGGGTAAATAAGATTCCAATTTATCAGCTAAAAGATCAGATCCCAAATCCAAATGTACCCTTGAGATTCTAATCTTATCAAATTTGATCTTATTATACTACTTTTCTATACAATAAATTAACTGTTAACCTATTATCTATTAAAATAAACAATTACATATTGTCAAATCTAAAAGTAAATACAATCTTCTTCCATCCTGCTTATTATTTCATTCTATTATCACATATAATTTCCTCTGTTATTACTTTTCCTCAGAAAAACAAGTGTAGTCTATGTCTTTTTAAAATCATCAATAGTTTTGCCATTCAACAAAATAGTTAACTTATTCATCTCCATCATATCAAACAGTTTTAATGTCCATTCTCCAATTGTTGGATTGGTTTGTAATTTCCAATGTTTTGCATAGATTACTCTTGCCACTATCATTACGTATCTTATTATCTTCCCAAAGTCTTTTTCTATGACATCTTCCAAAAATCTCAACAGAAATATTTCAGGTTTCTGTTCTAATTTAATTTTCAGAATTTCTTCCATTGTCTTATGGATCGTTATCCAAAATTCTTTTCCTTTTTCACATGTCCAGCTAGGCTACATGTTCCTATTGTGTGCTTGTATGGGTTTTTTCCCACCTGGTTTATGGAGACCCTAAGGCAAACTTATTACAAGGTTTCTTGGCAAGATTTGTTCAGGGGCGGGTGGGGCGGGTTGCCATTGACTTCCTCTGAGACTGAGAGAGTGTAATGGGTTTCCATGGCTGAGTGGGAATTTGTACCTGGTCTTTCAAGAGTGCTAATTCCAATTCAAACCATTACGCTACGCTGACTCTCATGACTATATATTATCTAGAGTTATTCTCTACCCATGCCTTCCTCCCACATATTTGGTGGCTTTGGTTCACTATAGATCATAAAATCATAGAACTGTAGAGTTGGATGAGACCAGGAGGGCCATCCAGTCCAACCCCCTGCCACACAGGAAATCATGATCAAGGAATCCCCGACAGATGGCCATCCAGCCTCTGTTTAAAGACCTCCAAGGGAAGGAGACCCCACCACGCTCCGAGGGAGTGTGTTCCACTGCCGAACAGCTCTGACTGTCAAAAAGTTCCTCCTAATGTTGAGGTGGAATCTCTGTTCCTGGAGCTTGCATCCATTGCTCCATGTTCCAGTCTCTGGAGCAGCAGAAAACAAGCCTGCTCCATCCTCAACGTGACACCCCTTCAAATACTTAAACAGGGCTGTCATATCGCCTCTTAAATGTCTTTTTTCCAGGCTAAACATACACAGCTCCCTAAGTCTCTCCTCATAAGGCATGTTACACAGCAATGTAACAGGTACTTTCCTGTGGCTTAATTCCTCTAAGCTGCTCTGTATTAATCATATTGACAGTGATCCTCTTTACTCATGCGGATCATTCTTACCCCATGGCCAAGTGATGACTACATCAGAATTCACCAAATCTCTGGGTGTGCCTATATTGTCCAAGCCATAAACATGTTATAGCAGCATGATAAAATAAAACCCAGATTTCTAAGCTGTACACTTGTTGTCATGTCCAAACTATATGTTTTGACACAATGGATCTTACTCTTCTGGTTTCATAGTTTTCAATATTTTTTAGACTGTCTCATGTTGGAACTTTGTCTCAAACTTATTTTTTGTGTCTGAAAGACCTGAGCAAAGCAATTGATGACCAGGGCTCTTGGAGGTTTATCATTTAGAGGATTATCATAAGTTGAAGTGAACATAGCAACAATGTACAATTTGCCAAATTTAGGACTGCATGTTTAAATTGATAGGCATACGATTATGTTTAATTGGCTCAGCAAAATATAAGAGGGAAAACCTTATGATTTCAGCCATAATTTACAGTGGCTCCTATACTACAATGCCCATCTCTAAATTGTATGGAATATTATTAACAGCTATTATGATACCTTTTTTGCAACAGGCCAGTTGATGCGCTATAATCACATTTAAATGAGAGCCCAAGTGGTTTGAAAGAGCTGCAATCTAAAGTCTTATCTACACTAGCCAGGATACATTGATTCCCCGCCGGTGTATCCTAGCTGTGGAGGTGGCCTGCCCCCTCCCTTGCCTACAGAAGATCGACCAGAGTTCAAACAGGATGCTGGCCCATCACTGAAGCCTCTACCACTGTTTTTTTGCTAATATGGAAACCAGCCAGGGGTGCCAGCAACATGTGACTGCAGACCCCCTGCATGTGACCAGCCCTAGTCACATGCTGCAGGACCCCTGTCTGGCTTTGAGAAGAGCCAGGGAGGTGGCAGCATCAGGGAGGAGCAGTGTGCTGGATGGGCTCCCACACAAACCTGGGGCCTGATCCAGCAGAAATGGAGTAAACCAGATATTTTTTAAAAAAATACGGTAAAGGACCCTATCCTGGCTTGCTCCCGTTCCAGCTCCGTATCTGCCCCAGAGGTTGTTTGGACTGCCCGGGGGTGGATCAGGGTAAATGCCCTGCATTGTTTGGACTACAGGGCTCTGGAATGAGGGCAAGCCAGGATATCTGGCCAGTGTAGACAAGGCCTAAGTTCTTATAAGTGCATTAATTGCTACAATGGGGTACAAAATATGCTTAACATTTCAAATAAGGAGTGGGGAAGGAGATTTAGACCAGTACAACTGAAGGATTTCAAGTGTCATATTGATGTCAAACAAACTACTGTACTCTCCAAACCACATACCATTGTATATAAGGCACAGAAAACAAATGTACAAAAAAGCCTCATTGAGCTTAATAAAGTCAGAGAGAAACAGGACACATGAAGAATACATGCAGACAAAGAACATACAAAATGAAACAGTTCAAAATGTGTAATAAAGAAAAGGAATCATGATCAAAGTGTAACCCTTCTGCCAGATTTGACACCAAAAGTAAAAATAAAATGGAAAGTGTATTAGTATAAAAGAAGTGAATATCAAAGCAATCTATGAGTAGCTGATTTTTTTTTCCAGCCAAAAGAATGAAAGCTGTTTAAAATATTAATAAGTTCAGGTACAAGCTGCAATTAAGAAGCTGCATTACACTATCTCAATTAAGCACCAGATGGAAAACTTCTTAAAAAAAAAAAAAGCAAACCCCACACATTACATGTAATAAGAAAAACATCTATACACACAGGTTTTTTCCTTATTCAAAAGCTACCATTATAGATATTTCACAGCTATTAGAATATAGCACACCTAATTTGGGTTTATTTAGCTGAGCAACTGATTCCAGCCTATGGACACATGATTGAAGGGGCTTGTAACAAGTATTTTAATATAGATAACAGATACGTCGCTTTCCATCATCTTAGCACAAAGAAAAGATTTTCAGAATAGCATAAAAGGAGTCCAGTTCAGCTTCAAGTACTTGAAATGTAACCAATATTATTAAAATGTTGAGGAGGACAGCAGTAGCTGCACCCTATGCCTCTCAAATCACTTATTTATTAAATATGTCTATGCTGTATTTTGATCTACTATCTCCATTCCATCCAGGGCACTTAATAATATAAGAGATCAAATCCATCAGTAAAACAGCTTAAAACCTAAGGGGGAAAAAAATCTTCATATAACATTAGTGGCGATCCAACATCCAGAACATCACAATCAGACAGAATTTAAGTTTAAACGTTTGCTGAAAGCACCAGATCTTTACTATTCACTGAAAAGTGAACAGTGAGTGAAGGACACTGCATCTCCTGAGGGTGTTACTAATGAACAGATGTACCTGCTGCTGCTACACTATTCTCTCATGTTTGTAGCTGTTACACTAAAGATGTAAATCCTCAACTATTTCATCCTTGCATGTGAGGATTAATAATTATGGGAGAAATATTGTGGGAGAAAACCAATATTCCTCCGTTGTTGTTGTTGTTGTGTGCCTTCAAATCATTTCTAACTTATGGTGACCCTACAGCAAACCTATCACGGGTTTTTCCAAGTCTGAGAGAGTGTAACTTGCCCAAGATCACCCAGTGGGTTTTCACAGCTGAGTGGGGATTCAAACCCTGGTCTGCAGAGTCCAACACTCAAACCACTATGGAACACTGGCTCTCTCCCTGTATTTGAACACCTCAAAGGTGTTATTGGGAAATGATTCTACAGTGAAAAACTTTTTCTACACAGCAATTGTTCAAAGTTCTTGCTGCTCTGCTATTCTTTCTGACAGTCAGGAAACCTTGTTTTTCAACATGGGAGTATTACAAATATCATTTCCGTACCTATGCTTGTTTAACTTAAGCCGTCTGAGGGCTCACACTAAGACTCTAAACTATCTAGTCCATGAGCTGCTCTTCGCCGATGATGCTGCCCTTGTTGCCCACACAGAAGCAGCTCTGCAGCGCCTAACATCCTGCTTTGCAACAGCTGCAGAGCTGTTTGGGCTAGAAGTCAACCTGAAGAAAACAGAAGTTCTTTACCAGCCTGCACCACAGGACGAACACCACCATCCCCACATTACCGTCGGCAAATCAGTGCTCAAGTCCGTTCAGCAGTTCACCTACCTGGGAAGTATCATCTCCTCAGATGCCAAGATTGACAAAGAGATCGATCACAGATTAGCAAAGGCATATAGTGCATTTGGAAGACTTCACAAAAGAGTCTGGAGCAATAAACACCTGAGGCAAAGCACAAAAATCAGTGTGTATAGAGCCATTGTACTGTCTATCCTCCTTTATGGATCTGAAACATGGGTCACCTATCGCCACCACCTACAACTCCTCGAGCGCTTTCATCAGCGCTGTCTACGCACAATCCTAAATATACACTGGACTGACTATGTGACGAATGTTGCTGTCCTTGAGCAAGCAGGGATCACCAGCATTGAGGCCATGATATTGAGAACACAGCTGCGCTGGGCAGGGCACGTTTCTAGGATGGAGGACCATCGCCTCCCAAAAATACTACTCTACGGTGAACTCGCCACGGGTCAGCGTAAGAGGGGCGCTCCAAAAAAGCGATACGAAGACTCCCTGAAACAACATCTCAGGCTTGGCCAAATTGATCACCAACAGTGGTCCGCCCTGGCCTCACATCGGGAGGCATGGAGGCGCACTATCCACAATGCTGCAGCCTTATTTGAGAACTCACGACGAACAAGTCTTGAAGAGAAACGACAACGCAGAAAGAATCACAACCCAAAAACATCACCCAAGGAGACCTTCTGCTGTGCTGTTTGCAACCGGACTTGTTTATCTCGGATTGGCCTTTTTAGTCATCAGCGCGCTTGCAGAAAGCGCGGGATGAGTCCTTCCTGAATCTTTGTTTGCGAAGAAAAGCCAGAGAGAGAGACCTATGCTACACTTCTGTGAGTGTGGAAACAAACACAAAGCAAGCTCTTATGACATCCTGATTCCACAGCAAGACAGCTGCACAAGATTTTTAGACCCAGGAGTTCCAATGACTTCTTGAAAGTACACTCAGCTCCAGTTATCCCTTTGATTACACAGTTTTGGTTTTATGGCTATAGTACTAGAATTCCCAAATCTTCATATCTACTAACCTTAAATGCCAAGGTGGGAGATTACCTGGACTTTCAGGTTAGCTACTCCAAAATATTTGAAAAAGCACAGCATTTGTGTTCACATTGATACATTAATAATTGCAAACTCTGAGCAGTATGCAAATTTGATGATGAAGAGCCCTGGTGGTACAGTGGTTAAATGCCAGTACTACAAGTCACCATGTTGCAAGTTCGATCCAGAGGGCTTCAAGGTTCACTCAGACTTCCATCCCTTCGTAGATCGGTAAAATGAGTACTCGGCTTGTTGGGGCAATTAGCTCACACACATTGGAAACTGCTTAATGCAGTGTAGATGTGTAAATTGCTATTGCTTAAAAAAAATCGTAAGTCACTCTGATAGCCTTGTGGCTGAACTAACTAACTAACTAACTAACTAAAAAGATTAAATAGGTCCATGTTCTAAATCTTCAATAATATTCTTTAGTGAAATGAAGAAAACAGTTATGACCACTTGCAAGAAAGATGTGAAATCCATAGACAGAGTTGGAAGAAATCTCAAGGGCCATGCAGGAATACACAATCAAATCATACATGAACAAAAATGTATGCTGCCTGATTCCACAATTTTTACTCCTGATTTTTCCAACCATATTTTTTCAGAGACTTGAACATGACTCCATAAACAAGGAAGCTGAGATTTATACATCTGGAATAAGGAATGTATCACTTTCTACATTTTCTAAGGCATATAATAAAACTATTAAGAGACAAGTTTCCATCTTGTTACTGTAGGTTAAAATAACCATACTTATCCATTCATTACAATAACAGTTGAAATTACCTAATAATGACAAGTAGTACCCAGGTGATTATAAAAACAATTACAGAAGTATCATCTGATAACAGAGTTCATTAACTTATGTTCCCTTGCTATTCAACAAACTGGAATATGCTACAATTAGCAATTTCAGATCTTTTATGCAAAAATTTTAAAAAAATGATTGATTTATGCATCCCAAATACAAAAGTTGATTTAAACTACATTTTTCTCCCCTCCCCAATTCAAATAGTAAAAAGCAGTAAAATTCAAGTACATTTCATACTGAATTCCTGAAAAATCTTTCAGGCATGCACAGATATAAAATCCACAGAGAAGACAGCAGAAATCAAGTCCTCTCTCTCTCTCTTATATTGGAAACAAAAGCAACAAAGCAAGATATTGTGTTCTATATATCTAGGAGGCATTTCAATGAGAATTCTGAAGTGAAATCTTCTCTTCAAATGCCATTTCAGTTTTAAAACAGGCATCACCCACATTTATACCTCAAGCTAAAAACTACAAATACACAGTCGACCCTCCACTTTTGAAGGGGTTAGGGGCAAAGGGCCCCCGTGAAAGGGGAAAAAAACCCATGAATATCTGTACAACCCCCCCCACATGCATGCTACAGAGTACAATTCCCAGTTGCTGCTACAAAAATCTCCCTCGGTTTCATTGCTCTTCTCAAGAAGAAGAAAGAGAAGAACAGCAACCACTGAAGGAGATTTTTGCAGCAGCCACAGCACATGCCTCTCCGCTGTCTGGGAGGCAGGGGGAGGTTTGGAGACTGGCAGAAGCAACAGAGGTCTGGCAGAGGTAGCCTCAGAGTGAGGTGGAGGCATCATGGTGCCAAAGCAACAAAATGAATAATGGATCAGGGCTACTGGCAGGAACAGAGATGGGAAGGAGGAGGAGGAAAAACCACTACCACCACCAGCCCAACCCTGTAAGGTCTCCCAGATAATGGGACTTTTCTAGGGCCAGATTTAGCTCTGGCAGAGGTAGCAGCTCCTCCTCTTCATACTGCAGGCAGAACGGACCTGACCCAACCATTTTCTTTGTCCACCACTTGCAAAGCCTTGGAGGTCTTGGCCAAAGAGAGTCCCATGAAATGAGGGGAGGAGACAGCAACAGTGGCAGGAGGAAGAGGTAGGGAGGAAGGTAGGTAGGTAGGTAGGTAGGTAGGTGGAACCAGCAGCCACAATGAGTGGCTCCCGTCACCACCACCAGTACCACCTGGCACACAGAAAATGGGAGAATAAGGTCAGCACGTACAGCATAAAATACCCATTGTGGAAGGGGCAATGTTAAGTGCAATGTAGCTACCACTTATACTAATTAAGCAACAGTTACAAACTCAAGAATAATCAAATCTGTGGAAGTTAAACCATCAAAAGTTGAGGGATGATTCAATCATTCTCCCCAATGCAGCTCATGTTTAATGAGTATCTTATCTTCATTTCTCCCACAGAAGACAAAATCCACAAATCAGTCTCAGACATTGTGAAACCAAGGCCTGCTGCTTCCCCAGACCACTGTCTTCTAAAGTCTGACAACTTCCGGTCAAACCCATAAGGGAATGATGGACCATTTCAGCAAAACCTGATTTCATTTTTATTATTTATTTATTTTTCCCACAAGCTCATTCTTAGAAACAAATCACTGCAGATTGCTAGTGCATACAGTCTGTTGCAGGCTTTGAACTTTAGAAAGGATTTAAAAAGTCAATCCCAATATCATTATAAATCCATGTGCATTACCTTCCTATTGATTGTGAGAAAATAAAAAATAAAAAGTTTGAGGCTTGACTTCATGGATAATCTTTTCCATTTCCTTGATGAGTTTTGCAGTTGCAGCTTGCTTACATAACATCATATTAAGCAAAGGATGGAAAATCTGGTTTGTTTAAAACACTTTTCTTGTACTTTTTTTTAAAAAAACACCCACCAGCCTTTGTTTTGTTAAACTGAAAACTGTTTAATTTTGTAAGGCAAAGGGAAACATTTCTCCAATGTTCCCAGGAGGCTTCTGAAGAATACACGTCAGCACCAATATGTATTATTCACGCATACAAGTCAATAGACAATAGTGGAATACTATTATCAGCAGTGGAATACTCTAACAAGCTTTCCAAGTCCTTCTGGTAGGGTCAACATATATACTTAAACAAGTACAGGACTGCAATCATAGACTTGTCCACAAAGTGCTGTTATCACCACAAAAGCTCAGTGCAATTAATAAGGGTGCTGTTCTCATATTTACACAATTCCTATCTGTATTACATACAAGTATATCTAATTTAAGGTATGTTACTTTAGTACTTCTCAATATCATGGCCTCAATGCTGCTGATCCCTGCTTGCTCAAGGACAGCAACATTCATCACATAGTCAGTCCAGTGTATATTTAGGATTGTGCGTAAACAGCGCTGATGGAAGCGTTCGAGGAGTCGTAAGTGGTGGCGATAGGTGACCCATGTTTCAGACCCATAAAGGAGAATAGACAGTACAATGGCTCTATACACACTGATTTTTGTGCTTCACCTCAGGTGTTTATTACTCCAGACTCTTTTGTAAAGTCTTCCAAATGCGCTATGTGCCTTTGCTAATCTGTGATCGATCTCTTTGTCAATCTTGGCATCTGAGGAGATGATGCTTCCTAGGTAGGTGAACTGCTGAACGGACTTAAGCACAGAGTTGCCGACGGCAATGTGGGGGTGGTAGTGTTTGTCCTGTGGTGCAGGCTGGTAAAAAACTTCCATTTTCTTCAGGTTGACTTCCAGGGCATGTTTCTAGGATGGAGGACCATCGCCTCCCCAAAATAGTATTCTACGGTGTACTCGCCACGGGTCAGCGTAAGAGGGGCTCTCCAAAAAAGTGATACAAGGACTCCCTGAAACAACACCTCAGGCTCAACCAAATTGATCACCAACAATGGTCCGCCATGGCCTCACATCGGGAGGCATGGAGACACACTATCTACAATGCTGCAGCCTTATTTGAGAACTCACGCCGAACAAGTCTTGAAGAGAAACAACAACGCAGAAAACATTACAACGCAGAAACATCACCCAAGGAAACCTTCTGCTGTGCTTTCTGCAACTGGACTTGTCTATCTCGGATTGGCCTTTTTAGTCATCAGCGCGCTTGCAGAAAGCACGGGATGAGTCCTTCCTGAATCTTCGTTTGCGAAGAGAAGCCGGAGAGAGAGAGAGACTTTAGTACTTCCATTTTTACTGGTGGCTATTAAGTCTGTTTTGTAAAATGATATGAACACCCCAGTGCCTTGGGTAATGAGATATTTGTTACATACCTTTTGTGTAATGACTCTCCTTGGAGCAGAAATTTATATGCAGAAGAAAATAAAATCAACAATGTGTTGATTACATATATTTACAGCTACACTTTCGTTAGATGCCTTGCCTAAAGCAGCTTTTAAGATTTTGTTTTCTTGATTCTTTTGTTTTGCTTGAAAAATTATTTCGAAGCTGACAAGTTGGCATCTTTGCACTGCCATAGGCTATCACAGTTTCATCTGAATTTCCTCATATATGACCCAAGGTTTACTACACAATCTGTTATTCAATGCACTTCTTCTTAGTAATTGCCACCAGCAGAGTACAATTGAAAAAATAAGGGTCATCTCCAGAAAGCTTTCCTTCTACAACACAGCCACACTAAGCAATGTGCGCATTGACTACTGGAATTGTCAGATACTTGAAAATACCAAAAATGTTCAGTGTCACTCCATCAACCTTTTGCTTATATTACCTAAATTCGCTTTTAGTCCTGACCAGAGTGGAACCACTAAATCCATTAGATTTATCTATCTGTTGACTCACAACTGAACGAGGGATTGAATGGGCCTATTCTAGTTGGGACAAACCAAAAGGATGCCACCCATTGACTTTCCTTTGTCATCTCAATCATAGATTGGTGTGTTTTTTCTTGTAAGTTTAAGACTACTCATGTGGTGGGGAGTGGCACACAAATTTAATAAATGAAATTCAATGAATGAAAGCATTCCATCAAGTCAGTAGCTATTCCAAAGACAAATTTCCAGATCTCTATATTAATATTTTATTGTTATTCCCAACCATTGCCTCAGCCTAGTCTCCCTTTTCAAAGTCTTTACTTTGCATGTCAAAATGAAAGAGCTTATGTCTTGGACAATGAAAGGCCTTGCTGATCAGCAAGTGATGCACCACTGTACCACCCCTGACACACTGAGCCTATGATATGAAACGCCGTAGGTCAAACTATATGTGATGGTAAATGCACTAAAACATTTAATGTGCAAGTTTTTAATTATTTAAAGATCAAGCATGGGAGCACCATGAACCAAACAGGAAAAACTCAGATTTTCCAAATCAAACATCCGAAGCATGTGTGTGTGTGTGTGTGTGCGTGTGTGTGTGAGTGAGTGTTGCTTCAAGTTGCCTGTCAACTTATGGTAAGCCCATGAATTTTTCATTAGGTTTTCTACAGCAAGGAACACTCAGAAGTGGTTTTGCCAGTTACTAGTTGTTTAAATAGAATTTGAGTACCATGTAGAAATCAAGGAACAAATTAACAAATGTGTGCACCTGATATTATGCTTCATTGCTATTCTGATAAACTTTGCTATATACAATTTAATTTACTCTAGAGTGTAGTTAAATAGTCAGAATTGATGGTACCATGTTTTAACCTTTGTCATTTGTTAAATTATGACAGATGACTTACGTACATTACAGAATTTAAATGTAGTTTCTGTTCATTTTTCTCATTTTAATTAAAATATATTCCACTAACAGTATTTTTAATCTGTCCCTTCCACAACAATAAGACAGTCAGCAATGATGATTAATAAGAGAAAGGGCAAAATGTTACTGAGTCTTCTCATGATGAGGAACAACTGGCATATGTACGTGGTACAGCAAATATATTAACAAATTTGAACTCCAAATTATGTACTGTAGCATGTGGTTGGTCTACAGATTCTATTGCCACTGACATATGTTTGAGTTAAAAGTCTGTCTAAAAGGAGGCTTGTTTCCTACAGCAGCAGAAAAGTGTGGTCAATTCCTGACTAACCTGGAAGTGAAATGGAACTAAAATGGTATAGTGGTTCCTACACATTTAGGGGATGTCCCTAAATACAGAGGTATTTGTATTTAGGGACATACAGAGGTATAAAGGTTTGTAAGGGGAAAATTCATTGTTGAAACCGCCCCCCCCCAAATATACAGCAAACATCTTGTGAGCTTCAAGAGTGTTCATGGCAGCTGAAGCGTAGAAATAACAGTGTCTTGAATATTAAGCAAATTTAGGGATTTTTCTAGGTATATAAAGGACACAAGTTTGTAAAGAGAAAATACACTGTTTAAAACCTGAAAACAGTTGATAATGGTATTGTGAACCAAGAGCACTGACAGCAGCTGTAGTACAGAAATAAGAAACACTGCCTTGAATTTAAGCATTGCACAAGGGAAGTGATACTCCGTAACTGAAGAGACCATTTTCCATTCACTGAAGAGTCCACTTTCCATTCAAATAAGCACAACAATTTTCAAATTCAATCATGTGTATGATAATTACATAAAACACTTTCTTTGGGTGTAAGGTACTATATAAAATTATTAATACTCAATATAAAATGAAGAATTTCTTGTGCTCTACTTTTTATAACCTTCAAGGTAAGGTGATATGAGTTGGAACACACCTCTGGAATTCAGACTATTCATCAATTCAGTCTATTCTCACCAGCATTAGAGATTACAGTACTCTGCATCACAGGACAAGTCCCTCTGTAGATCAATATGTATAGTGTACAGAAATGGAGCCCTCCTAAAGGAATGCATCCAAGGAAAACAACACAGAGAAAGTAGGAAACAAGCCTGAACCCTTGTCATGGACTGCAAAATACTTATGGCAAACAAGAAGATATGTGCAGTACTGCATGCTGTCATTTCCAACAAATCACTTAGAATTATTTGCTGAGGGAAAACAGTCATTTAGACATGATACTTCAATTATTAGACAGTAACAAAGGGCATATTTAAAAAGCAGCAATGGTGTGTTGCAGAATTCATTACATTCTACAGCATCTAGATGATGTGCTTTATGGAAACTTAGAGCATGCTAGTAATCATTATGTTTATTCTGTGTGTCAGAACTACGCTGGAGAAGAAATTCCACACTTTCATAATTAGAACATCTAGAATGTATACACAAACTGAAATGCACGTGTATGCCAAATTCACACTTCTCAGAATTTGTGATGCAATTCACAGCTTTAAAAATCTGCACTCAAGTGTACAACACAAGCAAACAAAAATGTAATATTCAAAGACATAGCCATGTTGGTCTGGAATATCAGTTGCAACAGGATCTTGTAAAACCTTTGAGACTGAGAGAAAGAAGTTGTAGCATAAGTTTTCGTAGACTTGGTCTCCTTCCTCCATGCTTCTGAGGAAGTAGACCAAGTCTACAAAAGCTTATGCTACATCTTTCTTTCAGTTAGTGTTAAAAGTGCTACTGGATCCCTTTGCAAATAAAATTGCTTAGAGTAGGGGAAAGTGCACAAAACACCCTCACAGTATCAGGGAAAACGGCTTCAAAAGTGTGCAGAGTAAGCAAATTGTTTAAATAAATTCCTTCCTTAGAATAAATCCCCATGAAAATAGAATATGATTTTTCCTCAGATTCCTCAGATTCACTACAAAGAAATTGCAGTCAGAAAATGAGAAAATAAATGAAACCAGAACTGGCAAATTTATACCTCTTTAGTTAGTATCAAGTAGTGAATGGCACTTGTACATCAGGTGTGCCAACTCTGGATGTTCCAGGGGCCAATTTTCTACCCTGGTATCTCCCAGGGGCTACAAGAACTGACAAACATGCCAATAAAATAAAACCGAACCAGAAGTGGCCAGAAGTCAATTTCTGATTTTGAAAAACAGCTAGGTTAAATAGCACAGGGAGGCCCTGTAGCCTGTTTAAAAAGGTGAATCACTATACCTGGAGGCTTCCAGGAGAGGCAATTCATCCCCCTTTTCCAGAAGGATGGGGTTAGGAGCTACAGAAACAACCTTGGGGAGCCACATGGGGCCCCAAGAAATGAATTTTGCCCAATCTTATTTTAGAAAGAGAGAATTTGTGCAGAAGCACAGCCTTTTAAAAGCCTACCACTCAAAACATTTATTTTCGTTCATTTCCTTTCAGTTAAATTAAAGATTCAAAATCAGGGTGTTTTTTTTTTAAACTACAGCAGCACTATTTGTATTTGGGAATGGAATCACTCAGTCTTATAATTAAGACTGAAAGAAGCCAAAACAAAAAACAAAAACAAAACCCATATGGTTGGAATGTAGCTGGGGTTTATCTCACTCAGCTTTGTCTCCTTAGGTTGCCATTCTTTGCACACTCAAATGGGAGCATGCCCCGTTGGATTTAGAAGGGGTTCGTTCATACAAGCAGGATCCCCAGTGTCAGAAACTTTTTAAAGCTTCATGGAATGCTTTCTGGACTGAGTGATCTACCCTGCAGATTACAGACATCCTTTAGGCAGCTCGTTGGATTTTATTACAGTTCAGTGAGAAAGCCTGGCTATGCTTATTGCAGTTTCTTAATAATTAAATTAATACAATAAATAACTCTGAAGGTTTAGGAGTAATCAGGGCTTTTTTTTTTAACCCATTGGCAAGATAAATTAGTCTCGGACTAGCAGCGCAGAATAGAAAATGTTAGCTTCCCTAAATACCTCAGAAAAATCAACCGTAAGTCACTCTGTCAACTACCTTTATAAAGTTCACCGCCACACTGTCCAACAGAGAAAAACTTCAGGTTTTTTTAATCAAAGTTAACATTTTTTTTTTGCAAAATTCTATGCAGAACAATTGAAACAGATTTGTCCATCCCCACAGTGCAATAGAAAAATTATCAGCAACTCTTATAAGGCAAAACAGTTCACAAAGGTCCTCAGACCAGCCAATCCAAGTACATGCAACTATTCAATTCTGGGATAAGATCAAAAGGCCCTCCTACCCATCTAGGACACTAAGAAGACTAGTGTGCTGCAGGCTACCTACCAAAGAAGAAAATATTCACTAATGGAAAAGTGTGATGTTTCAAATCACTGTTACCTCCGCCCTTTTACTATTCATACTTGCTTCATATTGAATTTTAAAGGTCATTCTTAATTGCACTTCTAAAACGAATCTTAGAAGTAGTTGCTGGTATTAAATATGTAATGAGTATATGACCTATTAACTTTCTTCTCCTAATTGAAGGAGAAAAGAGAGTTATCCACTGCACTTTCATTTATTTTATTTTTTGAAGTACTGACAGGGCACTAATTCTGCAAGATGCCCTTCTTAAAGGAATATCATTTATTGTAAAGATTTGTCCATACTACCTGCCCAAAACATCTAACCTCATTTCAAAACACAAACGCCTTGCACTGAAATTTTTGGAACAGCAAATGTAACTTCATGACATACCTTTGCTTTTTGCTATATTGATAGGGCAATTTTCAAAAGGATAGTCAGAAATTAAAAGACTGGGAAAGTTTTAAGAATAGGGCCTACATTATTTGAAAGTTTTAAATAGAAGGGACTTCCTTATTTGAAAGGCAATCTTTGATACAGTGCATAACAGTCTTAAAAAAAAACAATCAAGATGTTGCAAGATATCTAGAGTTGACACTTCTGTATGGATGGAGGAAATCTTCCTGCTGTTTAACTTTTTTCTTTCAAATATACTAACACTATTTTTGCTCTAATGTTTAACATGCTGAAATTTATCTAATGATGTTCTCTATACAGCCATATTGCTAGAATCAAATAGATTTGATCTGCAATTTTGCTTTTGCTGCTTCCAAAATAGACATTACTTCGTTTGGAATTTTAATCTAAGTTAACACCTGGTACATAAAGTCAGTTCTAAATCTCTCTTTTTAATAGCACCATCAAAACAAAGTTCTATTTTCTTAGATTTCCTCTCCAAAAGAAATATGTGCATTCAGAAGTTGTGATCACAGTGTGTACCATTATAAATACCTGTGAAATAAAAATAATGTGCCTTTAAATTATGACTGTCAAAGTATAAAGCATCAAAAGGGGTGATTCTAAGATGACATAGTAATTATAGAGTGTGGCACTAGCATTAGTATAGCTGAAGCTGAAAAATGCTATTCTAGTCTAAACCTGTATTTTCAAGCTGTTTATGGCTCTCTCAAATATATTCTTCCAGGGTCGTAAAAAGGCATACGCTGTGATATACTTAGACTGCATTAGCTGGCTTGTTCTTGTCCAGTATCCTACTGAGTCACCATAAATAAAGCAATTAGTAATACAACAGATAGACTCCGGAAGGTGCAACACAAAATATAGCAAAGTAGGATAAGCTAAGGATCTCTATGTGGCTGAAGTTACCATAACAGGATCTTAGTTGTAGCACAGTTGGTTCTCTGTCTCTCAGTAACAGGCAACAAAATGTTCATTGCCTGCCTTTTCATAGCATCCATCTACCTAAAATTGTTGCTATTAATTTTAATAACAACTCAAGTGAAATTGATGGTATCTGCCTATAGATTACTTAAAAGCATTAGCTTTTTTTCCATTTAAAAAGAAGAAAAGAATTACATGAAAATAAAAGCAATTGCTCTCTTTTACTGAATTGTGCTTCCTACATCATAAATACTTCCCCTTTGCCTTTACATTTAACTTCTTCACTACTGTAAGGGCTTGTTCAGAATGACTGGTTGCTGAAACGTGAAAGAGGATAAGGCATCATAAAAATGTAACGAGAGCAGTATGATTCTGCATGACTATTAATGTTTGAGATCCTGTCACTAATGATGACTTCATTAGACCTTTGGTTGTCATTTGGATTAACAAGATTTGCCACAACCCCAGTTTCCTAAAAGCATCAGATCAGTGTTCCTAACTCTCACAGCCACCTTTATTCATGAAATGTAGAATATGTTCTATCCAATTTTAGAGAATATGGCAGATGTTTTCTTGAAGAAAGACTATTTTTTTTAAAAAAGATGCCTGTCCTCTTGATCATATTCCTATAATTAAGATGAAAAGTGAAGAAAACAAGTGAAGAAAACATAAATGTATACACAATGCTATGGTTAAAACAGCAAGTTCTGCCAACCCTCAAAATTATATTGTAAATACTCTATAGAATGGAGATATGATGGTTTTACAGTTTACTCAATTTGGAAAGGTTCCAAAATCAAGTTATGATCCTGAAAGGTGCCTTAACAATGAGAGAATAGTCAATCACTGTGAGATTTTTCATAACTTGTGACTTTTCTTCAAAAAGTTCACTTGCACAAAGACACACTATGTAGGTTTTTATACACAAACACAAAACTGTTGCAAATAATATTTTGCAGAACAAAACAAAAACACTGCAAACCACCACCACCACCCCAAAAAATGTAAAAATCTTTTTTAATCTCACCAAGCAGGACTAAAACTTTTGACAGTATTTGTATTTACATGGGTGAATGAAATAAACCAGGATTTACATTCTTATCACAAAAGCACAAGGGTTGTGAACATAACATTTAGAATACACTTTAGTATTCCATAAGATCAATGTATACTATCCTGCTTGTTCTTCCTTCAACCCTTTGGCAGAAACATAATAAGAACTGAATTTAAGAATAATTCTGGTACTTAATTTTAAGGTGATGTTAAGTGCTTATATCACTTAAGATGCAGGTAATTGATTCTGGATAGGAGTTCACTGTATTACACTTCACCATCTACTTCTGTTAGAAATACATAGTAGTTAATGTTCCTCATTATATATGTCATTGTCCCATATCTGAATATATTAAGTAGACATTTTTATGTTGGTTACTGGTAGGCTGAACTCATTGGAATGTAAATTGGAATTGTAAAAATTACTCTCTCCCTCTCTCTCTCTGGCTTTTCTTCACAAACGGAGATTCAGGAAGGACTCATCCCATGCTTTCTGCAAGCGTGCTGATGACTAAAAAGGCCAATCCGAGATAAACAAGTCCGGTTGTAGAAAGCACAGCAGAAGGGCTCCTTGGGTGATGTTTCCGGGTTGTGATTCTTTCTGCGTTGTCATTTCTCTTCAAGACTTGTTCAGCATGAGTTCTCAAATAAGGCTGCAGCTTGCTAATAGCAATAAGGTTACATAAAAAAGAGCCAATGTTCTCTGGCAGCAACAAAAGCTCTTAGCAATTCTTGTAGTGTTGAGGTCACTGTCTATAAATTCATTTTGTGATGCTCTCTTGCAGATTTGTTATTCATTCATTCATTCATTTATATCCCACATTTCAACACTACTCTTACAGTTAAACTGATTGCATCATATCCTGTTTTCAATTCTACTATAATATATGGCTGAAACAAATACAAGCAAATCGTTTTTTTAAAAAGTCAAATGCCATGAATAAATCACTCCCCCGAGCACTACGCAGAGTTGTGTGGGAGGAGGTGTTTTAATGGCCTCACATGAGGCAAATCAGGGATTGGGCCATGGTGTGATCACGCCATGGCATAAAAGAGTTAGGGGCAGAGCTTACCTTATTTAGGGGCAGAGTTAGGGGCAGATCTTACCTTCGCTTTGACAACAGCAGAGCAGAACGATCGGAAGAGAGAGACAGCAAGAGCCTTTTTTCATTGGTGGCACTTTGCTTATTTCTCAGCCGGTGGTTTGCTGTGGGCTGTCAGCAGCTTGTTTTGAGTCTATTTTAGACTTTTGTATAGCTGCTTACAGCTCCCCTTTTCTAACCCACCCCCTCCACTGGGTTCTTTTAATTTTAATTTCTCTGCTTTGAGGCAGTTGAGAAGTGAGGAGAGGGATGATCAGGGCAGGGGGTGTTGCATTTTGCTGTGCTTTGTTTTAGGTGTCCATGTGAGCATGCACGTATGTGTGGTGCAGTGTTTTTTAGCTGGAGGTGTGTGTGTGAGGTGCGCATGTGTGTGTCTATGGGTGGCATAGTGGTTTCCTGGTGATTGGTGTGTGTGTGGCACACACATGCATGTGGGTGTGCTGAATGGTTTACCGAGATTGGTGCTGTGAGGATTTTGCTGTGTGGTTATTTGTATTGGCTTACATTTCTGGTGGCTGAGGGTTTTTTGTGTGTGTTTGCTCCACAGGGTGCGCGTGTATGTGTATGTGTGGTGTTAGGTGCTCCACGGGGCATGTGTTTGTGTATGGTGTTAGGTGCATGTGTGCTGGGGTGTGTTTTGTCAGTCCTTTGGTGAGAAGGCCTCCTGTACTCTCTTAGTTCCTGCACCATCTTGTTTTCCGGCACAGGCAGCCATTTTTTGGTGTACACCCATAGGTGTAAGCAGGGGATGCCATTTTGTTTATTGGCACTGCTGCCATTTTGTTTAAGGGCACTGAGGCCTCTTTGTGAGAAGCATAAGGTGTTATTTTGTTTACTGACATTCTGGCCATTTCTAGTATTTTTCATTACTTGGTTAAGTTAGATTGTAAAAAAGGAATTAATTCATAGGGAGGCATGGTTTGCAGACCTTTGAATTTTTAACTTCATCGGGCTTTGGCTTTTTGAAATAGTGCCTCCTGTGTTCAAAAAGTATTTGCATACCTTTTCAAAGTTTTAACTGTCAGCAAGTCTCTGGCCCCTTTTGAAATAGTGCCACCTGGTGATCAATAAGAGCAATGACACTGATTAATTTTTTTTACTTTTCAACAGCCCTGGTATAGCGCCACCTGGTGTGCAAAGGGCACAATTACATATTGTCTCTTGAACTTGCAATTTACAGCTAGCATTGTATAGGACCACCTGTTGTTCAAAAAGAGCAAGTACATATTGTTTTTAAAGTCAACATTTGTGCTTTTAGTGAGGCATCATTGAGTGATTACGAGAGCCTGTTGTATCGTGATTTGGTGTGGGTGTGTGAGTGTGGTCTGAGCCTGCTCTGTGTGGTGCTTGTCAGTTTTAGCCTTGCAGGAAGCTTTTTTGGAATCTGTTGCCAGGCCGAGGCTGGGACATAGGTAGCTGCAATTTGCTGGGTTTAAGTAGCTTTTGCTGCTCCTGGGTGTAGTGCCACCTGATGTTGGGAAGTGGCAATTTTATATTGATTCAAATTTGATCTTCAACATTCTTTGCCTTGGCTGAAATAATGCCACCTGGCAGGCAAAACAAGTGATTGCATAGGACTCATAAATATAACAACAACAACAACAACAACAACAACTTCGTTTTGTCTTTTCTCTTCTTTCAATGCTCAACAGCTATAGTGTGGCACCACCCGGTGTTTAATGGAAACAATTGCAGAATGTTTGAATTTACAGCAGGCTGAGCATAGCGCCACCTAGTGATAAAAGTGTATTTACACACCTTTTGAATTAACAACTGTTAGCAGGCCTTTGGGTTTTTTGAAATAACGTAGCAGGCCTTGTGTAGCTCCACTTGGTGTTCGCCGGAGCCTTGCATCGTTACAGTAGGGTTTTTGAGTAGCGCAACTCAGTGCGGCAGGGCATAATTGTTTACTGGGGAGAGCATAATAATTTGCACTTCTCAAACCCACATGGCTCCAAAAAAAGGTAATGGGGGGCAAAGGTAAGGGGCCGGGAAGAACATCCTGATAAAGCGTCCGCCTCCACCAACTTCCTCTTCTGAGGATGAGGACAGCTTGGAATTTACACAAGAGATCCTTGATCATATTCAGGCACTGGAGCAAGTGCAATTGGATAAGACTTCCCAAAAAGTGAGTACAAAGGGTGCTGGTGTAACAAAGGCAAGATACTCATCAGAATGCGGCGGCGACATCTAATGCAGAGGAGGAGGAGGCTAGAGCTGAAGCAGTGCCCCAGGATGCGACAGAGCCTTCAACATCTCAGAGTCTTGCCAGAATGATTACAACCCGGTCGCATACGGGTGGCCATAGGGTCACCGGAACTCACAGACAGACCCAGCACCTGGTCTGCAATGTGGGGACAACAAGGGTGGTACCCAAGTTTTCAAATGAGGGCCCCTGGTTTTGCTGCCTTTCCATGGCAAAGTCAGCCATACTTGGGTGGGATAGCTGTAACCCCCTCATTAGGGGCTACGGTGACAGTATCCCCATTTATGCCATATGGGGATGATCAGACGTCCACGCTGGGGGAGCACCTGGCCCCAGCTACCAGGGACAAAATATTACAAGGGATGTCATGAGATGGGATGTCATTAATTCTCAGCTTTGGCTGCAGGTCATGTCTCCCGCACATCCTATATGGGGAGAGAGGGCACAGAGTGCGCACTTGACACAGAATTCAAAAACCAGTGGCATAAGATGTGCACTGGCTCTGCAGATCCAGATGCAATTTCAGCTCCCCCTGCACTGGGAATTTGGTTCAAAAGGATCATGCTCCCGTCACATGCGCAAATTTCGACAGGAATGTTCAAGGTGCGGAGGGAATCACTACTTTTGTAATTGCTCAAGAGCAAGGGGACAACCCAGCGGTAATCGACAACAGGGGTAAGGGGCTTGGCAATCCCTCCCTCTACTAAAGGGGCCCAGCCCAATTAAATTGCATAGCCTGGCAGTCTGGTTAGCAATTTATCCCAATGCTCAGGCTGCCACATAGCTAAGGGAGGGTTTTGAATTCGGGTTTCACATTTCTTATCAAGGAGAGTGCCGTTCATTAAAAGCCCCTAATTTGAAACCAATACAGGATCTTGAACACATTGTTCAATTGAAAATACAGAAGGAAGTAGATGAGGGCAGGGTTATCAGGCCTTTTGCTGATCCCCCTGTCCCCAACTTAAGGGTATCTCCATTAGGAATTGTGCCAAATAAAGCTCCAGAGGAATATCATCTCATACATCATCTCTCTTACCCTAAGGGTCAGTCTGTGAATGATTTTATTCCAGAGGAAATATGTTCAGTCCAATATAATAATAATAGTAAAATTTATTTATATTCTGCCCCTCTACGAAATACAATCGGGGTGGCTTACAAGAATTAAAATATACATCCAACCCCCCAATCCCACCCACCCCCCTTAAAATATAATTAAATAATTTAGGAATTAAAAACATACTTAAAAATATAAGAAAATAAAAAAATAAAGAATAAAAATGAACAATGGACACTGGACGTGGCGAGATCGGAACAAGCTAGATTTCCTTTTTTGATGGCCTAGTATCTATTCAGGAAAGGCCTGCCAGAAGAGATCCATCTTAAGAGCTTTTAAAGCTGTTTAAGGTGGTGATATGACAGATCTCATCCAGCAGGCCATTCCATAATCTGGAAGCAATAGCCGAAAAGGCCCTCCAGGAGGTTGAACAAAGCCTAGCTTTTAAATGTTGTAACAAATTCCTCCCAGAGGACCTGAGTGCACGGGGGGGGATTATATGGAAGGAAGCGGTCCTGAAGATAGGTTGGACCCAAGCCATTTAGGGCTTTAAAGTAACACCTTGTACTGAGCCCAGAAACTAATGTGCAGCCAATGGAGTGATCTTAATATCGGTGTTATATGGTCTCTTCTGGATGTCCCCGAGACCAGTCTGGCTGCCATATTATGTACTAATTGAAGTTTCCAGACCAAGCACAAGGGTAGCCCCATGTAGAGTGCATTACAGAAATCAAGACGAGAGGTTACCAGAGCATGTACCATGGTCTCAAGATCCCCAACTTCCAGGAAAGAGTGCAGCTGGCGTTTCAGACGAAGCTGATAACAGGCACTCCTGACTGTCGCATTTACCTGATTCACCATCTGGAGCGACGGATCCAGGAGCACCCCCAGTCTGTGAACATAGTCCTTGGAGGAGAGTGTGACCCCATCCAGGACTGGAGATTGTATCCCAATGCCTGGGTTCGGGGCTGCTACCATGAGTACCTCCATTTTTTCTGGATTCAGCTTCAATTTGTTTTCCTTCATCCAGTCCATTACTGTCTTAAGACAATCATTAAGAGAAGAGATACCATTTGACGTCAGAGCTGAAGACCAAGGCATGGAGAAATACATCTGGGGCCTATCAGTGTACTGATAACACCCTCCCCATGCCTCCGGATGATCTCTCCCAGCAGCTTCATGTATATAGTGAATAGCATCGGGGACAGGATGGCACCTTGTGGGACACCACAATTAAGTTCTTTCCTTGTGGAGCAATTGTCCCCGAGTATTACCCCCTGGAATCTGCCCAAGAGGAAGGAACGGAACCACTACAGTGCAGTGCCTCCAATTCCTAGCCTTCTCAGGTGATCCAAGAGAATGTCATGATCTATTGGATGGATCTCCTTTGTCCCACTACCAATTCTGGACTGTGATGTCCAAGGCACTTTCCCACCTGGCCGGTTCATTTTTAAACCCGTTCTTTTAGAATACAAGCAGCTTCCATGGCCGCGGTGATGGGTAGGCCGCCTGATGTGATTAGAAGAGTTGGATGTTAGAAGTCAGCTGTCTATCACAGATATGTTCGACCTATCTGTTTTTAACCCTGTTGATGTTTTATATGTTACAGATCCTAATGTGTAGCGGACAATATACCAAGTGTTGATACGTAGTCGCAGCCTGGTGTTTTGGGTTGCATGCCATGCCAAGTCAAGTCGATTTGGAACCCACTTGAGGTTGGGCCGATCAGCTGCAGTCAAGTGGTTGGACAGAAGAGGCCTTAAATGGCATGATTTAATGCCCACTTTGTTTGGGGACCGTCGTGGACCTCCACCTCATGTTTTGCTTATCCACTCCAGTGGCAACGATTTAGGTTTGTTAAAGGGGAAAGCCCTAGTTCTTCAAGCCACTGAGGATATGCAGCGCATCAGGTCGTTATGGCCTGGTGTGCAGCTAATTTGTCGGGCCATCATCCCTTGGCAGGTTTATCCTGGCAAGGGTGATACAAACTGTATTACAGGGAAATTCAGAGAGCAGTGGCCACAGGGCTTGGTCAGTATATTGACCACCATAAGATCTTGTATGATAAACCTAAGCTTTACCAGGTTGATGGGGTCCACTTGTCAGATGTGGGGATCCAGCTATTTCTTGAGGACATACAAACCAGTGTGAGGGCTGTTTTAGCCACCCTGGTGGGAATAAGGGCTAAGTGGACATTTGCCTTGATCTGTGGCAGGGGATGGGGGAGACAGGGTTACTTCAGTGTTCATCTCTGGCACCCCTTTTGGGTGTAGGATGGGTCTATCAAACTGCACCTGCAGGTCATGTGTCTGGGAGCAGGGAGATAGGCTGTCCTTGAGGCTGATGCCAGGTTTGAGCCCTTGACAGAAGTCCTGCAGCTTGAGGTGTTTCATCCTGGGGTCTCGACTTCCAGTAGATGGTTTCTGGGGGGGCATCCAAGTTTGCTGGGAGCCCCCTTGGGGCTCAGGTGTTTCGCAAAGGGAAGCTGGGAGGTGAGTCTGGGGAGACCATTGGCTCCAGCTTTTCCCACACTGGGTCTCAACCCTGGTTTACATATCTCAATAAATAAATAATTAAATGGGTTAGATAATCAATAAAATGGCTCATATTTCAACCCAGCTATGGTGTCTGACTCATTATTGCATGTGTTGATCATTAATGTGCTTGTATGTGTACAAGGCACTGAAAGATCCCATTTCCAGACATAAGGTTGCAATTCTACACCCACTTAATTTGGAAATAAGTCAATGAACTCAGTGGGACTTCCTTACCGAGTAGAAATGTAGAGGACTGTTTCTATGTTTTGTAATCACCTTCCTAATTAAAACAAAGACAAAAACAAATGGTTTGCTATACTAGTTAACCCTTGCAATCTGTCCCTTCTTTTCCCTTCCTCCTCACCTTAATCCTGGACCACATATCTTTTTGAACTACAGTCAAATTCTTGGTTGCAGATTACAGTACTTCCAGACAGCAGTGCTAAGTGTAACATTCTGTTTACTCAGCATTCCGCTAAGCAAGAAAATTGCATTCCAGTATTATCTACACAAGTCAGGCTGAATGAAATAGAATAGATATATTTTTGTAAAAGAGTAACTTTCTTGGTCATCATTTTCTGGGCTCCAAAGTGTGACACTCATGACAATAGTCTGAACTCAAGCAACAGCAAGAAGAAATTCCTATTTGTACAGCAATGGCTGCTAAAGCAAGTACTCACACTGGCTTCCTACAATTTTTATAATGACCAGCATTTGCAATTGTGTGGAAACCCTTATGTAGTGATTGTTTATAAAAACATTTGTTTTGGTATCAACTGTTTTTCTCTGTTACACACCATGGGTGATGGCATATATCTGTCATTCTTAGAGCAATTTCTGGGTGACACATAGCACCTCAAGAACATTATAATACAATATGTAAAGGAGTATCTATCAAACCTCCAGTTGACCAAAAGAGAGTAAATTCCTTTTGGGATGGAGAGGATACCATACTTATAATTACCAACAACAACTGAGAATGTGAAGAAAAAAAACCACAGTTTTCCTCAGAGCATGATAGGGGGAAAAAATCTGTCTTGATTTCATTGTGCTTCTCCCAAATCCTCCTGCATTCCCATCCTGTCCTTTGGTCATACCAGTTTACTTCTTCCCACATGGAAATTTGTGTGAATTCTCCATACATATTTTATATAACATATGCATTTACTCTCATACTTTTTCTAATGTACATGTGTGTGTACATTTTTCCAACTGATTGAATCATGTTTATTCATATTTTTAAACTGTACCCATTTCAGTTGTCTGCATTTTTTAAAACATATACATGATTTGTGCACAGAAAACATATTGCAAACTTCACAAATGAGCAGATTTCTGAGGCAAGATGTTCATTGTCTTGCAGTAAGTTTTGGGAGGTAAGATATGTGTAATTTCGGTGACAATCATGAAACCACTAGATTCACTGTTCAACACTACTAATAGTAATAGTAAATTAAATACTCATGAGTGAGGCATGATTAGAACATTGCATTCACATAAACCACTAAGCTATGGCAGGGCTGCCTTTTTTAAGATAAGAACCACTTTGTCAATAGCAGACACTGAACATCTAAACAGGCTTAAAATACTGAAACTGGCCCACAAATGGGAAGTAATGTTTTCAGAACTGCTAACAATATTAATGTTAATATAATTAAACAGGTATGTATGCAAAGGGATCTTGTATATGTTAGACTGAGAAAACTTGTTTAAGTTTAAAGAAAAATATAGAAAATGTGAGAACACTGTAAATACACATACAGGAACAAAGCTTATGGGAGTGTGGATGGTTACGCTATTCTCTTTCCAGAGGTTTTTGTGGTCAAGAAAGTGGACAGAGAAGTTGAACAGAATGCATACATCTTCATGAAATTATGGCAGCTGTTTATCATCTTCTTTTTTGTTTCTCCCAATATTTTCACTGATGTCTCTTACACTTCCTCTATCCTTTCTTGAAATTCAAATGTCAAGTGGGTTTCTCTCTTTCTATAAAGGGGGAGTGGGAAAGAGAACCAAAAGGGAAAATGGTGTATGGTAATGTAGAATAGAACATCACTATAAAAACAGCTCTGAGCAAATGGAAAGAAGTGACAGAAAGAACACACAACTGATCTCCATTAATAGGAGATCAGGCTCAGACAACTGTAGGATTCTTGCTCACCACTGAAACAATAAAAAGATTTTCAATTTGTAAAAGCTTCAGCGGATGCTATCAAAGGGTTAAATGATTGCATTTTAGCAATTTAGCAACGTTACGTAATGCTAGAACTTAGGTTTAATCCATGTCAACTGGCCGCAACAACACTCAAGCAAGGCAAACGTGAATTATGAAGAAGACAAGAACAATGATGATGGAACTCTCATTCACGTCTGGACCGTGTTTGGTAACAAGAGCCATCCTTCTCAAAACATTTATGATAAAACCTATGATGGAGATCTAGAAACCACCTATCTCAAGCATAAGATGGTGGCCTGACATGTCATTCTTTGTGTAGCTGTCTACATTCTAGTAACTACACAGAATACTTAGAAGGGAATAAATGGTAGTAATAAGACATAGGTGAATATCCACTGGCCCTGGGTTATAAACAGTGATGGGCATGCCTTGCAAAATATTCTTCCTCTCAGGTCAGGTATCACACAGAAACAATATGGTCTAGAACAGACCTACATAAAGATAGACTTTTTAATACTGTTTTTAGGTCTGGATGCCAGTGTATCTACAGTAATATACATAACACTGGCATTAATAAAAGCAACAAAGACAATAAGCATGTATCCCTAGAAATGGTATACTTTAACTCCTAAGGTACACAGGGTTAATTATACTTCCCACACTTTAACTTACAGGTTAAAAGCTTGTAATCTCCAAGAACAGGGCAAAAACTTCAATTCAAATTATGGATAGTACATTTTAAGACGTAAATATAAAATTCTTTTAACAAAGCACATTATTCCCTTAGATCAGTAAGCACCAGTAAATTACCACAGAGGGAACATGATTATAATTTTCAGTCTTTTAGAACAGGGTAATTTAATATAAAAAATTGCAAAGCTGGAGCACTTTTACAAGAGTTTTACATCCTGTCATTCATGCTAAATGTGGCCAGTAAGATACACTGAAACCTTAGGAAATCATACTTTGTTCAGTATATGTAAAGAAGTTTTGTTTTAAAAACTAAGATGTTTTACAAATACTAAAAATAAAATCCAGAAGGGAAGCGCTGCTTAAAAGATGTGTGAAATATAATGCTAACATGTTTATGCAAATCTATGAAAAGGGAGCAATGTAAGGACTTACAAAAAATAAGGGAATATGAGGGAGATAAGAAACACAAGGGACAGCATGCTGTAAATCAAGAGTTTTTCTCCATTCTTCGCATGCAGTGGGAGAAAATACACCATTTCTTTCCTAGCTACTTCCATTATGCAAGAAAGGCTACTTCAGAAACAGGTCTGCATCCTATTGTTAATCCCAATTAGTGTAGATCCACTGAATAAATGAGATATAGAGAAGTGTTGACTTACCATTACCACTGATTCAATAAGTCTAAGTGGGACTACCAAGGATGGTTACACCACAGGCATGCACATACTGTGGCACCAAAATTAAATAAAGATTGCAAAAAATGTATTTTTAAAATTAATCTTCTTCCTATGTGAAAGAAATCAATCTCCAATAGAATTAAAATAATTCTATTCAAAACTGTTATTTGTTAATGTGCATTTTTCTGAGGAAGGAATCCACAACTTTCATCAGATTCTCAAAGGGGTCCATGCCCCCCAAAATGGTTGAGAGCCACTACACTGGACTATACAAGGGCCCCCAAAAGGCAAAGCCCTATTAGTGACACATTGCAATCAGAAATGGACAACTGTGGCCTTCCAGATGTTGTTGAAATAAACTTTCCATGATCCCTCATCATTGCCCCTGGTGGCTAAGTCTGATGTAGAGCTGCAGTCCAACAACATCCAGTGCTCACTCTTGACATAGACACACACAGTGGACAGCTCTTAGTGAGATGGTCAGTGGGCTCAGAGCAGATTTCAGTTCTTTCATATGTTAACTGTGGCATGCTATCACTTTTTTCCAACAAATATGGCTTGATAATATTATGCCTTGCAATGGAGATTCAAATATTGTCAGAACAATCATATATAAAGCATAGAAATAGATTTTCCTTCCCCCCCCCCGGGCTGTGAGGCCATGTTCTGGAAGAGTTTTTTTCTGACGTTTCGCCAGCATCTGTGGCTGGCATCTTCTAGGGTCTGCTGACCATGTATGAGTAAAACAGGGAACCTTTGGGGTGAGGACTGCTCTGTTTTTAACTTTGTTGTGTGTGTGTGTATAACCATATACATAATAGTTTTAATGTGATTATTTTAAATTGTATTTTAATTTTTATTGTTCATTTTTGGCTCATCTTGTTTTAGCTATGTGAGCTACCTTGGGTCCCACATTGGGAGAAAGGCAGCATATAAATGGAATGAATAAACAAACAAATAAATTTTAGAAATGAGCCATGAATGTATTCCAACATGGATGGATGTCCACGTTTCATGAAATCTTTGCTGCCTTGGGATTTTCAAGTCGAGGAATACTTAAAGAAAGAGCTCATCCAGCTTTTAAAATCAGAAATGAATGGCTTTAATGAATTAATCCATTTATATGTTTAATCCCCATTTAAAGACAAACCATTTCATCCTTCTCCCAGTCACACATTCACTCTTTGCCAAGATCAAGTAATTAACACACATAAAGCTGCCAATAGGTCACAACAAACCAAAACTCCTTAAAACACATCTTCATAAGTGATAGAAGAACCCACAAGAGAAGGAAAACGCAAGAGGCAAAGCTGGCAAAAAGTAACAAGGCAGTAAGAAACAGGTCTAATTTTACTGAGATAAACAGTCTCAAATGGCTACCAGATGGCTTCAAACCTTCCTAATTTCTCTCTCTTTTTATGTGATGTTCTTTCATTTACTGCCAGAGCAAGCAGTTCCAACATCCAGATTTCATGGGCAAGGCAAGAGTTTTGCCTTCTAGCCTCCAAAAAAAAAGAAAAAAAGGTGTCTAGCAAGTAGTATAGTTCTTTGTATACCAGCTTCTCAAGCTCTGGTACGGTTCTGAACTGCTGGGAAGCAACCCAAAAACCATATGCATTTTTGAAGAAGGAGAGCAAGACTTTAATACTCAGTTTAATTTGCTTGGCTACTTGCACCCAAAGGGAAACAAGGAGTCATCCATTCCAAAGGCTACATGCTAATTTGCCCTTGAATGCCTACCATGGCAACATACATCAGAGGCGCACAGTCCAGTGTTTCAGTGATGCCACTTATGCATTATCAAAAAGAAGTAATACCATATGAAAAGAAGAAACAAAAGAAGATAGAATTTTGCATAAATTGTGCCAAAGCTAGTTTATAGATACACATCTAGAAATAATGATACAGCGGGCCTTTGGTAGCTATCCGCTGGGGTTTGGTTCCAGGACCTCACGTCGATACTGAAATCAGTGGATGCTGATCAGTGGATCAGTATATAAGTCCCATTATATACAATGGCATAATAAAATGGTGTCCCTTATATAAAATGGCAAAATCAAGGTTTGCTTCTTGCATTTTTTTAAAAAAATGTCAAGCCGTGGATGGTGGAATCCGTGGATGCCAAATCCATGGATGCAGATGGGCTGAATGTATAGCACAGCCGTTCAAACACAAGAGACTTTCAAATAAAGGAAGGCACAGGGCTGCCCTATTCTGTTTGGGCAATAACAATGGACAAGTGTAAGAACACAAACCACAACAAAAGTATAGGAAGTCTTAAGTCCTGAGTGGTGGAGATAATGGTCTAAAAAACAGGTTTTTTAATTAGAATAAACAGCTGCACTTCTTTGTACATTATTACACTGGAATCCTGGAACCATGTGGATGGGTCCAAGAGAATAAGGAAGATGACAATTAGGTGGGAGGGTCCTGAACAACTAGCCTTCACTGTATGTTTTCAAGCTTTCATAGGTTACCATGGCAGTACAGAGAAACACTATGGATAAGTGGATCTTGTGCAACTGTGCCAGCATATGAAATAATGCCCAACCATAATTATTCTAAACTCAGTAAAGATAATATCCACCAGATTAAAGCACAGAAATCAAGGATGAGAATCTGTCTTCAACTATGAGATTTTCTCAATTATTAGGCATGGCCCTGGTGTATTTGTCATTGTATACTGTAAAAAATTACAAATATTTAGTAGTACATATATGTTCTTCTCCATACATTGTGCACAATATTAAGATATTATTCAATCTAACCAGATAATGAATTTTTTAATAGAATTTAAATTTTAGTTATTTAGCTTCACACATTTATGCACATCACACTGTACTTTTCAAAAACATATTTACTGCTTGGAAGATCTGCAGGCCAGTGAAACAGATAAATTAAATGTCCTTAAAGCCTCATGTGTATGCTTAGACATCAAAATCCCATTCTTTGATGATTCTGTAATCAAAGCAAGTCACTCTAGTAATATACACAAACCCCAGATAAAGGCTTACAGGATTAAAGGATTACAAGAGGGTTATTAAAGGGTTTGGGCTTTTGTTTTAATTCTGTTTGAAACTTTAAGAAATAAGGAGGGCCCTTTCAATTCTACAGCGAATTACTCTGCTTTTGTTAGTCTCCTCTTTCAAAATGGGAGATGAGTTGTAGGGTTGTTGTGTGTTTTTTTTACAAGCAGTGTACATTGCTTGCTCCTACAGCAGCTGGGAAACATCAGGTTGCTAACATAAACATACAACATAAATGTCTACAACTTGAACTATTGAATAGTTTACCTAGGGAGAAAAACATATTAAATTAAATTGCACCATGAAGACCAATTAATTATGTCATTAGAATTATACAGAAATCTTCAAAAACTATCTTAAATGCCAGGATAAATTTAGTGTAGGATAAATTGTTATCCTCCCACTCACCAGCTATTTCCTCCAGTTTTTGATATATTCTATTTTCCTCATTTTGTCATTTCTTTAGCTTTTAAAACAACAGGAACCTTGATTGATAGGCAATTTAGAATGTTTTTATCTTGCCTGAGTGTTCCACTATTGATTTCTTTTTAAGAAAACAGAACTATTAAAAGAAGCATTTTTGTACAATTGTGATGGGCAAAATCTAAGTTTGGTTTTTAAAAAAACACTTCATACAGGCTGAGAATCCCTTATCTGAAAATCCAAAATCTGAAATATTAAAGTATTTAAATTTAAAAATTGTATAAAATTACTTTCAGGCTATGTGTATAAGGTGTATATGAAACATACATGAATTTCGTGTTTAGACTTGGGTCCTATCTCCAAGATATCCCATTATGTCTATGCAAACATTCCAAAATCAGAAAAAAATTGAAAATCCAAAACACTTTTGCTCCCTAGCACTTTCGATAAGGGATATTCAACCTGTAGTAAAAAATAAACAAATCTAGAATTGGCCTGGGCCTTAAAAATCCAGATGACTAATTAAATTATCACACATCTTAATACAACATCTTAAATACCCATGCCAGAGTTCAGGATAATATTGGCAGTTATGTTTTTCCAGGCTTCAAACACTGGCTTGAAGTTTAACTTACAATATGTTAATTTCTAATTTTAATTTATCCTGCAAAGAATCATTAGTTAACCTAAAAGTCAAACCCCAATCTGTGTTTTTTCCCAATTCCCGTGAACTACACATTTTTAAGCTTTAAACCATGGGAATGTTTTTAAATTAATCTTCAAAGACACTGTGGACTCTTCTCACCTCAATCCCCTAGTGGCCTCATCAATGTCATGTGGGTGTTAACCTGGAAGCAACAACAACAAACAGCAGAGTCCTGTGTGTGTTTGTGTATATCTATGCTCAACCAAAACTGCTTTAAATAAAGGCTCTTTGGCTTGAATCCTGTTAGTGACATATGCCGATGTAACCTCCTGTTATGCCAATGTGTGTACTTTTAAGGTAATCATCTAATGACACCCTTCAGTGTCATCGGCACCCTAGCTGATGGTGCTTCAGCACACTCCCATGGCTAATCATTGGTCACTGGAGGTAGGGGGATCCCAGGTGTGATCTGACTGCAGTTGTCCTGTAGAAAATGGAAGAACTATTTCTCACAGAATTCCAGGTCCTGGAGGGCAACGGCTCCTCATTTTCCCCAGCTCTATCACTGCCTCTGGGTTGTCCCCAGGAGTTTCTGATCCCCATTAGCCACTGATGGGCCATGGAGGTGTGCACTAGTAACATCAGCTAAGATTGTGTGCAAGGACATAAGCTGAAGCCCAGCAGAACAACACTGGCAGAGATTTAGGCCTTACCAGTGATCAGATAGGATTGTGACTTTTAAAAAAAATTCTTTTTAATTCGTTACATCCATATATTTTTCATCAGCTCTAGTATACATCTCAATCTTTGTAACCCATTTTCTTCAAAATCAAAAAAAAAAATTACACATAGAGAAAATCTTCTTTATCTATTGATACTTCACTTCTATTAAACAAACTTTCATACTACTTTTTGAGAGTATTCCTCTATGTGTCCCTTCCTCCTTTGTTTGTGTGTGATCATTATTCTTGTATTTTCCCCTCCTATCTGCTTATTACATTCTACTTGTTTCATCTAGTTATCACTAATATCTTATCTCTAAAACCTTATACCCATACCCCTACCTCTCTCTTTACCAGCCTGTGCCTATCCTTATCAAGGTTTCCTACCTCTTCTTTTCTGTCTCATAGTTCAATTTATCTTCCAAAAAGTTTATTTATCGGTTCCCAATCTTCCTCTATTCTTTCCAGCGGTCTGCCTTTCAAGGAGGCCGTTAGTCTATCCATATCTAAATTGTCATATAATTTACTCAGCCATTCCTCTATAGTCGGCACCCTTTTCTCTTTCCAGAGACTAGTATATAGAATCCTAGCACTCGTAATCATATACAATATAATTTTCTTTTTGACCACAACGTTTTGTCCCTTGATTTTGTCTACCATATTTAAGAGATACATTTCTGGTTCCATTGGATAGTTACTTCCCAGAGTTTCCTTTATCTTAATATGTACCATCTTCCAAAAAGATTTTGCCATTGAACAGTTCCACCAGGTATGTATTAGAGTACCCTCTGCCTCCCCATACTTCCAACATCTTCTTTCTGGATTGTGACTTTTGAAGTCAAGCCAATGTTTATATTTTATAACACTGGGCAATGTCAAAGGGTGAAAGTGCAACATCCACCACTCCTGGCACACCAGAGGGCTGAGTCTCTCATTTTTACATCACTTCCAGATGAATCGCTTCTTGTTTTGGAAAAAAAAAAGGCCTCAACTGGCCTAAAATAGGCCTGGGATGGGGAATATATCCCCTCAAATGGTCTGGGACACTAGTGCCAATTTTTTGTGACCCAATTCTTGCTTAAAACATATTTAAGGTGGGGCAGGGCTCTTCAGGAGTCACATGTAGCCCATGGCTACCAATCCCTGTTTTAAAGATACTAGAATGAGTTAAAGAAATATTTGAACTATGTCAGAACTAAAGTATTAATGAACTCCTTTGATTAAGAAGTTCACATCATCATGTTTTTTAAAAAGTCCCTGATGAGTAAAAGAAATACTGTATGATTTGCCTTCCCTTCCACAGCAGTGGGTTGGCAACAAGCTGAGGCAGACTAGATGGGGAGTGGTAGGAACATCTGGCTGTATGATGAGCAGGAACAGCAGCTTCTATGGCTATGTCTGCCCAGTTTGCAGAATGCCAGACTTTAACAAATACCATTTCTTACCTGCTGCCTTGCTAAATTACTGTAATTTTTCTATTGTTCAATAGGATCACCAGCCAGATGGAAAACAACCAACCTGGACAGTGTTACACCAAAAATGGAAAAGCGATGATAATCTGATTCTCCTGCCCTGACATATGTTCCTGTGGCCATTTATTAACTTGTCAACATATTCCTTGCGTTTGCATGGATGAACACTTGGAACTCTGTGTGTACAAGACCAAGCTGAAACCCTACCTCAATACAGGGACTCTGGCTGAAAGGTGCATGTTCTTGCTGTATCTATCTCTTGGATGTTGCTGAACTGTAAGACACATCTTTCCTCTGTTTCAGATGATCTGTATATCTGGAGTGAGAAGGAGCTTTTCCTCCCTCTCAACTCTTGCAACCCTGACTACAGAAATGCATCAGAACTGAATCATCTGTTACAATCTCACCTGAGCTTCAGTTTCTTAGTTGTATCAGAGTATGATAAATGTAGGAAATAGAGATGAGGCACAGAGACAGAATCCTATTATCCCAGACATTTATACACTGTTTTTCCCCCTGTCCCTTCAACAAGAAAATGAAAATGTTTTTTGGTGCTGTACAAGCTTTTTGTACTCTCTTAATAGCAGAAGTTCACAGTGCAAATATACATTAACACACTCGTGTGATTAAGAGTATAATTCTCCCTATGTGTGTTCAAGCAGATGGACTAGGATAATAGCCTAAAAGGAAAAGATTTGAATGATAAATAGGATGTTTTAAAATAAATTATACTCCTATTTTTTTTTAACCTTAGCTGCAAAGTGACTTTTTCCTCTGTACTTGCTATATGCACCGGCACTCAGAGCAACCTGACTTTCATTTTAATATGTATCCTTGAGATGCAGAATGACTCAGTGATTGACAGGCAAGTATCAATAACTTGCTGAGGTCAAAGTCTGCTTAAGCGACATGGGAAAGAGCACAGGGAATTCTTCTCTCAAGTGCGCCACTTCATTTACAGTACTTACTCAAGTCCATAGTGCAATAAATTCTATGGTGTTTTAATCTTCATCTTGCAGTGGACATGAACTGCCCATACTATCATTCTTTTGTACCTATTCTAACTAATTTGAGAAACAAAAGTTGTATTTAGTAGAAATAACCTAAATCCTGTATTTAATTCAGCAAAATACAATTGCAGGTTTTATAACTGAGATGCAGTTATCTTTATTCTCTTTTCAGCTACAGTCATACTAAATATTACTGTTCAGACTATTATTTAACATGTATAAAATGAAGTGGTCTCTCTTAGGTATAAACAGTACTTGGACCTATTTCCACTCCCTTTGGAAACTGTGATGTGTGTTTATTGTTCCATAAACTATAAACGGCACAAAATTATTTGGAATATACAATTCCCAGACTTTTTCAGTTTGATGTTTGTTATCACAAGACTGCCAGGAAACTCAGATATATCTGTTCCAAATTGTCTTCTAGGGAGAGAAATAAATCAAGTGTTACTTTTCTTTTAAATGAAGAGAAGGGTCTTAAAACAAACATCTCAGTCAACAGTGCGATCAGAATTACACAACCTCAAAGTAACAATTGCTTATTCCATTTCTTTTCTACTGATTAAAAAAAAAAAGAAGAAAGAATCCATAAACGCTGGGTATGTTTAGCCTGGAAAAAAGACAGTTAAGGGGTGATATGATAGCCCTGTTTAAGTATTTGAAGGGGTGTCACGTTGAGGATGGAGTAAGCTTGTTCTCTGCTGCTCCAGAGACTAGAACACGGAACAATAGATGCAAGCTCCAGGAACAGAGATTCCACCTCAACATTAGGAGGAAAGACCTCGGAGGTCTTTAAACAGAAGCTAGATGGCCATCTGTCAGGGAAGCTTTGATTGTGTGTTCCTGCATGGCAGGGGGTTGGACAAGATGGCCCTCGTGGTCTCTTCCAACTCTACAATTCTATGATTCTATGAAAGGACCTTGAATATAAAAGAGGAGTTTGGATGTAAATGGGTATTAAGGGGCGTGACAGAACAGAAAAAGAAAACAGGGTGATAGATGAAAGCTAATTAATAAATGACTTTGCAATCTCATTCTTTAACTTGATCCTTTTACAGTTTCAGGACCTGTAATTTAGTCTGCCAACATATTTTTTGTCCCTTTTTGCTCTTTGCAACCTAGCTAAAGTTCAAATGGGGACCAGCCGTCTTTAGCAAAATGCTTCAAACCATCCTAGATCAAATGCCTGTTAGTGTTGTTTTTAAAAGCATGCAACAATGGGGTTGTATACAGTGTATTTTCTCACTGACTGAAGACTTTTTGATAGGCAGAGGCTACCAATAGTGAAGCAGAGTCATGTTCAATTATTTCTCCTCTCCCTGAAGTCCCTTTCCCTGAATCTGTCCCATTTGGTTGGGAGACTTTTGGAGCATTGTGGAAGGTGGCGTGGGGTAGAATTCTGGAGAAAATTATTCCCTCTCCATTCTACAGATGAAAGCGTCAGCTGGATCAAACAGTTTTTGGTCAGGTGGTGAGAGAACTGAACACTGAATACAACCCCCTAGTAATTGTTAACACATTGCATTGCTTGTTTATATAAACAAGTTTATATAGGGGAAATTTCAATAGTTAATCCCAACTAGAGTAGAACCACTGAATGAATGGGACTGGTTAAATCAACACATATGTACATCCCATTGATTCTACTCTAATTGGAATGAGTCGATTCCCTTCTTCCTTAAATCAGGAAGTAAGAAAGTATCTTTAAACTTGGAATGTAAGCCATATTGTTGTCTAAAAGGCTGGGGGCATTTTATTAATATAGTATTGTTGGCATGGTAAGAACACTAGTAAGATTCATCCTTATTCAAGGGTATCGGTCTATTAAACAGGTGTGGAATTGGAAAAATGTGATCCACAAAGAAAGGAAAGTTTCACTTTGTGTATCTCATTAGAATCGACAACCCATTCCAGATATTTATGGGTAGAGCACAAGGTAATTAATCTAGGAAGAGAAACTACCTAAACAAAACCTGCTTTTAGTATATTAAGGGAGACCAAAGGGAAAATCAAATAGCTCTTTGGAGAGCTTGTGAAAATGGATCTCATATGCAAACTCAAATGCACCTGTATCATTTTCCACCATAGATTTCTAGAGATGGATGACACTCATTACTTCTGAATTTGCTGATAAACTAGTCTATGGAGTTCTACAATAAAAAAAGATCATTGCAGGAGGTATATTCATAAAGCACCTCTGTTAGATTTTATGCTTTCTGCTTATACTACTCACCTAACTTGGCAGCAGTTATAAAGCCTCACTCATATGAATAATGCTGCTTTGTGTATGCTAACAATCCTGGCAGTTTTCCCTTCAATAAAGTGCTCCAGATGTTAGTCCCAGTAATTACGCCTGACATCTCTCAGCTTTAGTAATGAAATACTGCTGCTACAAATGTCTTGTTTATATTTCTATGGATCATCTGCAAACATGAGGACTGCAGCATTGAGACAAATATGTGGATCAGCACTGAATAGAAATATGCTAAAATGAAAATATGGCAATAACATGATTTGCATAAATAGGATATATATGGAAATGAAATATTCCGTGAGGAAAAAATAGCACAGTAATATTGTGCACTTGTTCTCCTGCATTTGATGATGAGCACACATACTACTGCATATTGATTCCTGAGCTGGGGGGGAAAGATTTCAACGTGCCTAGGCTTCTAAATGTATTTATAATTCTATCCATAAATGCTAATGATATAAAAGTGAGCAAGAAACAAACATTTGTTTAAAATAGATAAATGTTATATCAGCTTTACTCAATCTTAGCACCTCTAGTGATAGAATAGTGAGAAGCAGTATTATTATTATTTGTATTGTTGTTATATAAAAACCTGCCACATTCATGATGTCATAATCTAAATGATTAGTTTACAAGTAGTTTGTAACATTTTAGAAGGTTAGTAATGAATATCATAAACTAGCTGGACCCAGCATACCATACGCCATTAACCCACCCCCCAGGATGCCCAGGAGACTTCATGACAACACTTTGAAGTAGGCTAGTGTGTTTAACTCGCCCACCCACTGCTTGTTCTGCCCCCTGCTCCCCCCACTGATCATTCTGCCCCTTGCCACCACCACCCCGCTCATTCTGCTCCCCACTCATTCTGCCCCTTCCACCACTCATTCTGCCCACCACCACTTGTTCCGCCCCTCCCACCACTCATTCTGCCCCTCCCACTCCACCCCCCTGCACTCCTGAATACACACGCACACACCACATCCACCCCATGTTACTCACTCTCCAGCTCCAGCTGCCATGTTTGAGATCGACATGGTCCCACCCCCAGTGTGCTGATTGGCTGCCCAACAGACCTGTGATAGGTTGGTCAGTTCCCTAAGCAGCCAATCAGCACACTGGAAATGGCAACATACCCAAGAGAATTATATATATAGATCTTGCCATTTGCTACTGTTGACATTTTATCTTCATTTCCATCATCTACCAGCAAAAGACCATTTACCATGGCAGGTTGATAAACATCCAAAACCAAGCAACCCTTGCAACTCCTTTTTAAACTGTTCTCATTATATAGTGGTAAATTCTAGCACCTGAGAAATATCCATATTTGTTATGTCAGGATTTTTCACATTTTATTTTTCAATTGTCTATCCTGAAAGTTTTAAAAAATTTCACACCATGCCAACAATACTACATTAATAAAATACAGAGTATAATAACATGGAGTTTTAAAAAAAACTATTAAATAATTACTAAATTCCTGAGTTCGTTAAACAATGTCAAAAATCAGCATCTGTCATCTGAGAGCCTGCCTATGCGGGGGGGGGGGGGATTTTAACTGTTTGCCAAATGCCTAGATGTGGCAAGTTTCAGAAGGCCATCATTACAATAGATTATAGGACACCAATGAAAAGGCCATGATCCATAAGCCTATGAGTCTGACATATGGACTGAATCATGAGCAAGCCTACTCGTCCAAATGTTAAAGGGTTGGAAAACATGTTTAGAGAGAAATGTAGGCACCAGAGACCTAGCTATACAGTCACTTTGAGAGCTGCAGAATAGTACTGCATGGCAAAGAGCCACAATTCTCCCCATCATCCTCTTTGCTGAAGAGCCACACTGTTTTGGTAGGGTATCAGTGATTGGCCAATTGGATTGGTAGCTAAGGGGGAGGGAGGGACGGCTTTGACCAAACAGGAAATGAACTGGCAGACTCAGGTCTGACCACACCATATAAATTAAGCTCCCCTCACACTCTTCTGGGGGCCGTCAACATGACAAAAATTACCTCAGGATGAACCTTATTGGAAGAAATCAGGATGAACCTTATTGGTCCTCCCACTCATCAAGGCAGACATGCGCTATTGGGAAAGAGCGGGAGGGCAAAAATAACCCCCAAAGTATGTGATTTTCCATCCCGCTATTTGTCATGGGTTTTTTTAAAGTGCGAGGAAAAACTGTACTATTGGTTTGCTGGTCAATCAGCAACCATCTCAGATAAAGGGCATACAGCAGAGCTGGATTGTGATTGGTCAGGCCTCGGAGGGGGTGGGCTTGCAAGGGATGCCTTGCAATTGAGGATCTGCCATTGTTGAATGGCTGCGGCAGCTTTCTCGAATGACTGCCCGTACCTCAGGCCTCCCCATCTCCAGCCTCTCCTTCCCTCCCAGCCTGTTCCTTCCCCAGACTCCACGCAATGAGCCTTCCAAGCCTCTGTTTCTGTCCCAGCCCCTATGTAATGAGCGCTCCCTCCCCTTAAGCCAAAGCCAAGCAAGCTCAAGAAGTGGCTGGGCGGCCCCAGCTCACCCTAGGAATGGAGTGTGAACTGGCCGCAAAGCCAGAGAGGGAGGGAAAGTCAGTCGTGTGGAAGAGAGGAGAGGGCAAGTCAGCTGAATGGCCGAGCGGGGACCATCTGCATTCCTCCTCTGTAACTGACAGCCAGCGGGGAGGTGCGAGGTATGGGGAATATCTGTGTTCCTCCTCCATGACTGATATCTGGCTTCTGCAACCAAGGACCTGTACCTCGCGTCTCCCCGCCAGCTGTCAGTAATGGAGGAGGAACGCAGATGGTCCCTGCTCACCCACTCAGCTGGCTGGCCCTCTCCTCTCATCCGCACGACTGACTTGCCCTCCTTCCTCAGCTTGCACTCTCTTCCCAGCCATTTGGAGGCCTTGTCGGAGCCACCCAGCCGATTCTTGAGCTTTCTCGGCTTTGGCTTGGGGGGGAGGGAAAGCTCATTATGTAGCGACTGGGACAGAAGTGGAGTCTGGGAAGGCTCGTTGCATAGAGGCTAGGGAAGGAACGGAGGCTGGGAGGGAAGTGGAGGTTGGAGGTGGGGAGGCGTGAGGTACAGGTGTGTGAACAACAAATCCAACACTTTTGTCATGGATACATGACAAATTGTGGGTACAGTGGGTGACAGAACCAAGTTCTCAATTTGTCGCATCTTCTCAGAGTAAAAACTGCCATGTAGCTGAGCCCCTGCAGCACTGCTTGACTGTCACAACTGTGGCTGTGTAATATGAGGCAGGATCATGTATTGAGGGAAACATAAGCCTCACTGGGGGTCTCCTTAAGTGATGTTAGGAAGGAGGATGACTAGGGTAGAGCCCAGCTCAGGGGCTATCAGAACAACCTTCCTTCCTGGTGGCAGGCAAGGAATCATGCAGGAACTTATGGCCCCCTCCCTGTTTTCTTTTCACTGGCAGGCAAAGGAATTTTTGTTCAAGCAGACTTTTAATGTATAAGCAGGGTTTTTTTTAATGGATGTTTTATTCATCTATTAAAACTTTGTTAAAACAATGTTAAAGTTTTATCTGTGATGTAAATGTTTTAAATTTATTGTAATTGCTTTAACTGACAACTTTGGAAGCTGCCTTGGGTCCCACTTTGGGAGAAAGATGGCATATAAAAGATGGCAGATAAATAGATAGATTGCCAAAAGTGGTTTCTAGAATGGTCACTCCATGGTGCACCTCTACAGGGGGAGTGGAGGACATTGAGTTCTCACTGATGTTGTACCAATAAACTTGAATGGCCTCTCTTGTTCCAACTATTCTGTGGTGGGTGGCTTTGCTTATTTCCCTATACTCATGTCAACACTTCTCCACTAGACCTGTAACCCTCCTGTTATGGCTTCTCTAAAGTTATTGCAGATATTTCAATGAATTTATCCATTCTGGAAAATCATGTCAAAACTCAATTCTTGCAAACCAAGAATATTTTTATCTCTAACTTAGAAGGAATATCTTCTGTAGGAATAAGAGCATAAAGCAGGACTGATCTGTGAATCAAGAATTTCCGGGTTTGCACATTGGTAACACAGTGGTAAGCCACCTGGCTCTAAGGAAAGGAAGAAATAATAATCTTGTCCTCCTGGGTCTTTACGTGGCTCTTCTTGGTAGCTACCTCACTAATGCTCTTGACTTGGTCTGGATACCTTATACACAATCCACACAATCTTGTCCTAAGCCCTAGGCAATAGTCAGAGACTCTTGTCTTTCTTATATGGCTCTCTGGTAATTTTCCAATTATGACTCTCAACATGCTTGTTCGCCACCTGCCCCTTTTCCTCCATGGTGACAGCTTCACTATCTGCTAATCAGCTCATCTTCCTGGTTTCTCTCTGTATCCATAGTCCAACTCATTTTGGGTAAATTTCTCAATTTAGCCTCAGGTTTTACCTCACTTCTGGATTAATGTCCATATAACTCAGCACCCACACAACTCTGGTGCCAATCTTGCCTGCACTCATACTGCATGGTCCTTCTTAGCACATCCCTATGTGGAGACATTTAAGACAAGCCAGGATCAGAATATTATGAAAGAGTTTCTTACAGTGTAGAGATATTTATACAGTTGTGAGATTTCCTTTACAGTGGAATTCTAGTATTCTATATAACCACCCAGTTAAATTATCACTTATTCAATTGCTTGTGACAAGAACACAGAATTGTTTCTCTTCATTTATAAGATATAACGATTGATTTTCTTATGAGCAATACTCATAAAACAATACCACTACAACATAATAAAACAAGAGTGAAGTAGAGAATATACAGCTTTGGAGAAGGCATTTGGAGGGGATCCCCTAGTTGATGCTCTCTGGGCAGAAAAAAGGAAATAGCCATTGGTACAATCTAAATCAGTCCAAGAATCTGCATCAAAATTATGTCAGCTGCATTAGTCTCAAAAGGACCTTTGTGCTTGGCTTAGGATAAAGCACATCATTGTGCTGTTCCAACTGAAATGCCCTATTCCTAATGTGACATCTCATGTATAAGTCTCGAGTCAGAAGGGAAAAACTCAATTAGCTTGGCCATAAGAGAATCATTCTTGAAACAGCTTTTTGTGCTCCCTTAAAGGCATTTTTCATTTTTTTCATGATATGCTATACTTCACAGCAGGTAATAGGATGTCAACAGCTTTGATCCCAAAAGCAACTAGGAGAAGTAACAAGAATCTCCACTTGTAAACAGAGGGGAATTTTTAGCCTTACCAGTCCATTCCCAGCTGTAGACCTTTGCACCATATCACCTGCCTTTAAGAACGTCCCTGAACTTCCAGGAAGAACTTAGTCTGTGCAGGAAGAGCTGAAAGCACCATTTTATGTTTCAAACTCAGCTGCATTTGCCTCATGTTATTATTGTTCGTGCAAACTGTTTATACACAATTCTCTTCAGACTAAGCTGCAAGTATTTTTCACCTGCATTATTTTCACATTTGCAGAAAAACAGCTACTGAGTCAACAACTGAAAATATGTCAGATTATCCCAATCAACAACTTTTACCAGCTTCTCTATTGCTCACTCATTCTGTGCCATTCTGCTGGATTTCCACCCCACACAGCAGTGTTAATGATGCCTAGTAATAGTCATGCGTCTGTGTAGGGGCTGACGTGGGAAGAAGTATCTAAAATCTCATAAATTATTACCAGTTGCATGGGAGCCTGTAATGCCATGAAATAAGAACATTTTATTTAACTTATATCATTGCATTTATCTCTAATATTGGTGGGGGAGAGGAAGTTGGTAAACATGTTGCTAAGTTATTGTAAAATTCTGGATTTATCCCTTGTCTCTTAGAGGTACCCACTAAAAATCACATTCATTGTGAAACTGAAACTTCCCTATCCAGAAAAGGACACTGGTTACTTTAGCATTTGCTTATCTCTTTGCCTTCTGTTAGGTCATGTATGGTCCAAGATCCAGTTTTAGCTTGTGTGTCAAATGCACTTTCCTTCCAATTTACCAAGATACCTACTTTTGCATAACTAAGAAATTCCACAGAGTTTGTAAAAACAACAGCCACCATATTTTTTGATAACCCAATTTCACTTTCAAACTGACAGACATCCCACCATCCAAATGCAACATTAGAGGAAATGACAACAGCAAATGAATGAGACTGTGGTTAGATTGCTCTGAGAGAGGCAAATGAACAGTTGCAGTTTGCTGCTGAAAACAAAAAGACAGTCCAAGGCGAGACCCACCAAAGTTCTAGATTCATATAGCCATATTGAAGAGATTTAACAGATCCTAAAATTAAATCCTTGTATTTTTGTATCTTACTCTTATCAATTACAGCTTCATAAAAGTTTAACGAGATTTAGTATGACTATGCTCCTTTTTTGTCAGGGGTCTGCCACATAAATATTAGATCAGGCTTGACAATAAATTAATTATATATATATATATATATATATATATATATGATAAAACAAATGTTAAAAATTTAACAGAAAAAAAGGAACATTTCCCTTATTATAACATGTATTCTCCAGCATGCTCCACATTAATACCAAAGTACACATAAAGGGGAAAACAGACTCTATTTGGGCTGCTTAATTACAAGGCTAAGCTAGATGTATCCAGACAATAATAACTATTTTTATTGCTTAGTTCCTCAGATAAGAGGATTTTGTCATTAAACTGTTACCTTGTGTAATACTTATTCCAGTTCCTGTATAATGACCAAGATTGGACATGTATGCTGTAAATCATTTATCCTGTGGTTCTAGTAAACTGCTGTACTTAGCCACCTCGGTTATAATGGATCAGTCATCAAAAGAGATTAGAATGGTTTTGATTAAAGTATTAAATGTTTCTGTAGCTTTTAAAATAAATTCCTAATAAGGCCATTTTATGTGTGTACTGATATGAATTGGAATTCCTTCTCCACCCCGGCCAAGTGAACTGAATACTTTTTACATTACTAGAAAGTGCAATACTATTAACTTTATTAATTCTCCTGAAAAGGCAGGGAAGAGCTATTATGTAGACATTTTTAGTAGGTTAAACATGGCATTTACATTAAGGGTCAAAATCTTGTACTACAATTGAATATACTTACAAATTACTACTGTTGTGTCATTATAAGGGGATCACAGTGGATGATCCAAGTGCTGTTCCTTGCTTTGTGTCTATAATATTATCTTCACAAAACTATTACTTTAATATTTTAAAGTATTTACATAAGCGTTTTATTGTACTTCAGAATTTCAAGCACATTTTCAGAATTAAAATTTGATTTTACAGAGTGCTTTTAAAGAGTGCTCATTGCGTTCTCAAGTGCTTTGCTAGCCAAAAACTGATAACAATAATGCCAGTATACTAACAGACAAAATAAGCAAACATCTGTAGCAGAGGTATAGCTCATATGCTGCCTGGATTATAATGCCAGGAGACAACAACCACATGATTCTAGAAAGAATAGTAACTTTAAGTAATTTCCAAAAAACATATCAGCCATGATATACAGTATTTATTCCTTAAGTGCAGTAAGAGGTGAACCAAAAGCTTGGCACGGGAAAATCACAAACACCAGGCAAGAAAGGCACACTGGAATGTGCCAACCCAATATTTTTTTTAAATGTGTTTTCTACACCTGATAATATTGGTGCCTATTTACATAAAATAACTGAAATGGAGAGGCTATAGATTATTAGGGGGTGTTATCACATGATCTGAAATGTATTGTTGCTAATCATAATTTTTAATCATTTGCAAAAGCACGATGAAAATGATTAAATCTACATTGTCAGCTTGTGTCTACAACTGGCTCAACATGTCACCCTGTTGCAATAGCTTTGTTCACTACCATGTCAATAAAAAAACAAAAACAGGAAAATCAAAGACAAGAGGAGACTTCTCTAACGGAACAGGCACCTGAATAATTTTTACAAGAGTGTTTCTTAACCTGTGATCCGTGGACCCCCAGGGGACCACGTTGTCTTCACAGGGGGTCTTTGAAGGCTGCTTGGTCCACCTCCACCCCACAGTGAAGCAGTCACATGACAGGAGCCAAGGCAAAGGCAGACTGGCTGGCTTGGCCTGGGCATTGCTGTCCAATCTGTTCTAGCCACAAACTTGCAGGAAGAGGCAGGAGAAAAGTCTTCCCTCCCCCTCCAGTGCCTCTGGGGGAAGGTTTCATGGATGGTGTAATTTCATCATCATCATCATCTTTATCATCATGGTTTTAAATCTTGAGTTAAGACTTGGGGGTCAAAAGATATTTAAAGGGGGTCCCTGGTAAAGAAAAAAAGTTAAGAACCACTGTTTACAACACTGAAACTCATGACCTGAGCCAGATCTCAAATGTGCTTATGCTTCCAGACAGTGTTTAACAGTCAAAGAAGGTTGGCTAGCAGTAGAACATATTCTCCACACCATTAGTACTACAGTCAAGTTATTTACACAAGCTCTAGATGTAATACTATACGGGAGAGAAGGTGTTCTTTCTTTCTTGCAGGCCTAATGAGGCAAAAGAAAATTCAGCTGAAGTCTGGATCCAATGGTGGCCAAGCCAGAGCTAAAAGGAGAAACAGTCATGCCACACAATGTGAACAAGAATTCACCTGGTGATGATAAATCCAATGGTGTGGGCAGGCTCTAACTTGTGAGCCAGAAATTCCCTGTCCCAGTAAACAGTAGAACTTAAAAAGTTTTGTCAATACCAATTCATTTTGAAATGTTACTTGGTAGACAGCAAGCATATGAGCACAGTTATTTTCCAAAACAACGTTTTGTATTAGTTTTATGAAACAAGTAGCATTTACTAACTACTTTTTCTCATTGCTTTGGGGGTCATCTTGAGGGGGGGTTCTCCAGATTTTCTTACTTTGCAGGTGGATTCTCTCCCTTGCATTCTTTTTGAAGTACACTGGACCCTTGGTATCTGCTGGGGTTTGGTTCCAGGACCCCCACTGCCGTGGATACCAAAATATGTGGATGCTCAAGCCCTATTATATACAATTGCATAGTCAAATGGTGTCCCTTATATAAAATGGCAAATAGCAAGGTTTGCTTCTTGGAATTTTGTTTTGTTTTGTTTTTAATATTTTCAAGCCAAGAATTGTGGGATTCGTAGATGCCAAATCCATGGATACAGAGAGCTGACTGTAATGAATAATGTGACTAGTTCATTTTTTTAAAGTGTTGTTAATTAAATCCAATACAATCTTTGAAACAAATTATGTAATGAATTATTTTAACTATAGTTACATTCCAAACCCTGGAATGGAACAGATGAGACTATCCAGGCAGTCTTTCCACCAGCAGGTGCTAGAGCCAGAATGTGATTATTTAAATTCCTTCAGCCATGGTATAACCATTTCTTTATATAAGATTAGAATTTCCTATCTGGGCTGGCTTGTGTCTCAGTACCTCTTTATTTGGAGTAGGAAATGTACCTCAAGACCTAAATTCAATCCCTCTCATCTCTAGTAGACAGAAAAGACCCTTCCTTGAGATGCTGCCTGTGAGTCAGTTGTCTAACATGGTGTACAGCAGCTTCCTAAGTCAGTATGTGCATAAATGAAGCAGTATGAAAGGATTGTGTGATGTAGTATCCAGCTAAAAATAAACAAATTCAGTCAGAAGAAGCAAGCAAACAATTGTGCGGGGGGGGCATTATTCCAGGCAGCTCATGAACATTTTTATTGCTAACACATGCAAATGTCATTCTACATTAGCACTTCAATCAAGCTGAAATAAAATTATGCTAGGCAAAAGCTTGTCACTGCTTTTAAAAGCAATTAAGACAGTATCAAAATCTTCCATGATTTATATTTTCTATTTTCTAGCACATTTTCAAGCACCAAATTCATCATTAGAAGCCAAGTCAAGTTGAGCAGTAAAGTACATAAGGAAAACATTGAACTAGATACCTATCCATCAGCTCTCTAATAGAACTGGGCACCCAAGTGTGTTAAATTGACATCATGTTGTGATAACATGACTGAATGGTATCATGAAACTCTGCTGCAAAATTTAATATTGTATATTTTTAACCATGAAAAAAAGAAAACATCACGTTGTAAGTTCGATTCCAGCGGGCTCCAAGGTTCACTCAGCCTTCCATCTTTTCGTAGGTCAGTAAAATGAGTACCCAGCTTATGGGGGCAATTAGCTAACACACATTGGAAACTGCTTAATGCAGTGTAGATGTGAAAATGGCTATTGCTTAAAACAATTTGTAAGCCGCTCTGATAGCCTTGTGGCTGAAGAGTGGGGTATAAATAAATAAATAAATAAAACAAAGGGCAAAGTCCAATGGTGTGGGAACTGACAAGGTGGGTAGAATGAGGCAGTCCATGAGGTTCCTGAAAGGTCCTGGGTCAGAAAAGTGGCCCATGAACCAGCCATGTGTGTTAAAACACTAGGATGTCTCCTCTCCTTCCCTCTGCCCTCCCTCTCCAATCTGCTCCAGAGAACACCTCAACTTTTTTTATGGCAGAGAGCAGACTCTGTTCCACCAACTGTATCAGTCTTGCTGGCAGAGACACACAACTCAAACCTACCACATTTTTTCTGTGTTTGTGTGAACAATACAAAAGATTGGCCTCTTGTTTTGAGGATAACCATTTTTCTTCAATTGCAGGACCCTATTGCAATTGTATTGAATCTTCCAGTTGCTTTTCGCGATGTCATTAACTTTAGACCTTTCTTTATCTTCAATCTGAAGTTAATTCCCTGGGCAACATGCTGCTTGCTGGGTTGAAGGATTAAATATAAGGGTTTATGAAGAAAAGCAGCTTTGGATACAATGCTATTACACCATGATAACTTACATATACATTGGCTGTTCTAAAAATGTATGTTGCACACATGCTGTTAATTTAAAAAGAAATATTATCATGTTTCAAAATAGAAGAAAGCTTATTTTAGAAACACTGACAAACAGTTTTTTGCTTTTCAAGACACTCACAATAGAACTCTGAATGTCCAAACATCAAGATTAGATAATTATCTGTAAAATTAGTATTTAAAGAAATATGTTACTTAAATGTATAAACGTCAAGACTTGTTCATTTCTGGTATGGGTTCAGAAACCCATACCAAATACTATCAGTCCAGTTGAGAAGCAGAAAGGGGAATTACTATCCTAAGTGCATGCACAGAACATCTGAGCACCCCTGATATTTTTGCTTCACCACAGGACAGAACCAAGGAAGGCACTTCAAACAGGGTCAGACCACTCATCAGAATTTCCACCTGGCACCAACTGGCAGTGTAACAGGAGAACAGTGTCACTGGAAATCCAATCTGACAGATTACAATAACATCCCAAAGCAAACACACTTTGTTTCAGAGACATTCTCACAAATTTCTTGCACAAGAAAGTACTTCTGGGTAGCTGAACTGACACTAACTAAACATGTGCAGACTGTCATGTGCTATTATCAGCATAAGTATTACACAGAAAAGTGTTTGAACTACATGAAAGAATAAGGAAAAACAGAAGATTTGTGAGTTAAGAGGGGGAGGAATCCAACAACTATGTACCAGTCGTGGTGCATTGATCTTGAGTTTTCAAATGCTTGTTTGGCAAACCACACATCTGTTTGCTTTATGGGCAAGCTTTCCTCTCTAATCACACAGCATCATCATGCCTGTTGGTATTTTGGGAGGGACTGTGAACTTGGATAATTCAAGCACTGCAATAAGGCAACACCTTCCAGATACTGCCTCCATACCACCAGATTCATCCCCCTGCCTATGCAGAGAATACAGGACTCTCTCGACCCATTATGCATCATGACACACAACAGCAAAAAAATTATGCCATCAAATAGATTCTAATTTCTGAACTGAATTCCACTTCTGCATCCTTCCACCCATTGCTTCCTAGATTGGAAAATAAACCCTAGCAGAATCCTAATTCTTTAGTAATTGTTACTGGAGTATATTTAGGTGGCTTAATAAACACATTAGTATCACATCTGTCAAAGACAGAATAACTACAGAGATAAGCAATAATCCTTTCATTTTTTTTATGGAAGCACAATCCTCTGAGAAGTATACAAATCCACACATCATATCCCTGAGTGCTGTGTTTTAAAGCAAATCTCACATTTGAAGAGGACCTGTGTTAAATTCACAAATGGGTATAGTAAAATATTGCCATCATGTTATATGACTTGTTTCTACTCTTAAAGCCAAATTCTTTATATATATCAATAATTTCCCAAGTGAATGTCTATTCTACTGATCATGGGTTAAAATTCATGATTTAAGCACCTTATAAAGCAGAGAAAAAAAGTCACACTTTCTATAAAACCAGACACAGACCTTTCACAGTATAGTAAATGTTCTCCAAGAACCGGCCTATTAGATGGTTACTACTTGCCTTCCATCACCCTCACTCCCAAAGGTTTGCAGCAGTACTGTCCTGTAGTCAGGACAAACTGACTACTTATATTTAACGTCTGAAGAAATACAAGTTTAAGGTTTCTTGGTCTGCTGATTAGTTAAGAAATGCTATTCATCAATCAAATTAGTGCATGCACAGTTTCTCTGACAATCCCTCTTGAATTATCACTAACTTCTGCAAAGCCAATATCAACATGGACAGCTAATTGTACATCTGGGACTTATAAACGTCCTTCAGTAATCTGAAATAGTAATTCACAGTATAATTGAATAGCCCCAAGAGTCCAGAAAAAGTACACACATGCATCTTTTTCAGCTTTTCTAATTTTAAGTTTCCAAGCCATTGGGTAGTTTTATTTTAGTTTAAGTTGATAGACACCAATGCAACCTCTCTTACAATTTCATGGATGAATCGTTGAATTGGTTAAAGTTTAAATGCCACTCTTCTACTGAACTTTTGGATGAATAAATTTGCTGTTATATGCAAGTCTGAGAAACAGCTTCACTATAACAATCAATTAAGCTACACTGTTTAATTAGGGAAAGGATATAATTACATTCTCCTTTCAGGGCATTCCAACCTGCTTGACTCTACAAGAACCACACACAGTGCCTATTCCCCACCACATGCAATTAACATGTATTTATCTGCACATTTTAGCAACCAAGTCAGTCTGAGGTCGCTCAGCAAAAAATAGAAACGATCTTATACATGCATATTTTTACCCTGGTGACAAGGATGTTTAAGTGACAGTCTAGGAAGAGTGAAGATGTAACCACAAGTTTGCAAGGGAGAGGGTATTAAGAACACCTAGAATTCGGGGTATTTCCAGACTGAGGGATCTTTATGTTAGGAATTGGAAAATACTGCACATCCAGAAGTGGGTGGGATGACATTGTCTGGAGTTCCCCTAAAATTCAGCCAATGATGCAGGATGATGGAATTATAAAAGCTGCATCTGAAATGGCTCTTAGTTGTCATTACATTTTACGATGTAAACCACAGAGCAAAATAGATTTCAACTAGATTACTACCCTATTCAAATTTATCCAGATTTGTGCTAAGCCTAGAATGAGTACAAGACTACATACTGCACCCAGATCTAACAGGTATTCACCCCAGCTAACACTTGTCCTAGCAGTGGACAAATGCATCAGGTCCAGGGGGCAGTTTTTTGCCCCTGCAACCTCCGGGGACTGCACAGAATGCCAGAAAGGTCCCATAAATAAAACAAAACAAAAAGAAAAGTAGCTGGAAGTCCACTTCTTTTTTTGATATTTCTTTTTAATGGTGAACAGTTTAGGGCCCCATATGACATGAAAACACTGAATTGCCACTCATTCAATTCATCCTTTCAGGAGGGGAACCAAAAAGGGGTAATTCAGGGAGTCTGAGGGATCAAGGGTCACAAAAAACAGCCTTGGATTTAACATCACTGACACATGTTCTTGGTAGTGGTCTGCTGCCCAATCTGCACTATTACACCTTTGACCCCCATGACTTATACAGAGAACAAACATTTGAATGGTTGCTTACCTTCAGTGGCATTACAGCTACACCTCAGTTAATGACGTGCATGTGTTCCTGGGCATTACTTCTTGAACAGAAAATGTGGTACCAGAACCAGTAATAACATAGTAGGAACAGGATTACATTCTTAAGCCACAAAAAATAAAAGCAGTTCCACATGTTTTAGCCAAGTTTTTATTCAAAACTAAATAAAATAAAACAACCAGATCAAGTAAACTCTCTGTAAGTAGTCTTGTAGAGATCGCTTGAAAGCTTTTCTCAAAATACCCCAAGGATTACTTTTTCTTTCACCAGCCTCCACTTTTCTTATGATTTCTATTCTATAGTTAAACTTATAGATCTAAGCTTTTTTAACTTGCTAGTAGCTGGTGAGGGAGGCCAGTCTACTCTCCCCTTTTCTCCCTGTCTTGCTGTTCATATATGTTCGATTCCAGCAGGCTCTAAGGTTCACTCAGCCTTCCATCCTTTTGTAGGTCGGTAAAATGAGTACCCAGCTTGTGGGGGCAATTAGCTAACACACATTGGAAACTGCTTAATGCAGTATAAATAGCTATTGCTTAAAACAATTTGTAAGCCGCTCTGATAGCCTTGTGGCTGAAGAGCGGTTTATAAATAAATAAATAAATAAATAAATAAATAAATGTGATCAATAAAGGATTCTGACAGCACTTCTGTTTACACCTTGCCTATTGTGGGCAGACACACATGGCTACAGTACAATTGGCTAGAGAAGATTCCCATTCTTTCCCAGCTCAAATTTATTGTCCTGTTCAAAGCAAACTCACTGGTGCAACCCAACACCAAAAGTCTCCATTTCTCCAGCCCTCCTTCACCAGCTTAATGCCGATACTGCTTTAAAAACACCCTCTACCTAGGCAAAGGATGAGGAAGAAGGTTGTGGGTAGACATATGAAGGCTTTGTAAAAACAAGCTTCACTGTCAGAGGCTTGTTAACTGAGGTATGTCTATGTATTTATCCCATTGTTCCCTAAATTAACTGGAGGCAAATTATTACACAGACTAAACCAATGAACAGTGAAGTCCACTGGGAAGCAAGGCCAGGGAAAGAAGAGTGTGATATCATTTCCTAAACTCAAAATGAGATTGTAGGAATACAAGCTGTATTATGCAGCATCAATTTTACTATGCATGGTTCCATGCTCCAAAGCTGTAGCTTTATTAGTCTACATTGTGGTAATACGTTTATTACAACAACCAAAAAGACACAGAATTATCTATGCGAAGTCCAACAAGTGATCTGAGTTGTGGCGAAAATGTCTGATCCTGTATTCATATTCCAGTAGGCACTCAACAGGATTATCAGTGCATATATGCTTCAAGGCAAAATTCGTATTCCAGCTGTTCATGGCATTGAGTTTGGGACGTAAAATGATTTTTTTTATAAAAGAACAAACACCATCTTTCTTTCATCCACAAAGATGCTGTTCAGAGCTGAAATCATCCTCTGTCATGTGTAAACTCGAAGAGTGTGTGAGAACTAAAGGAGAAAGTACAACATGCACACTTAAATGTGTAAAGATTTTACTTTCGTCTGTATATTTTTCTTCCCTGCTTGATTATGATCTTCCTATTTAAGCAGAAATGGTCCTATAAAGCACATCACTATTTCTGCTTGGCTATTATTGTTATTAGGAATTTATGAGGAATACCTCTGAAAGGCTCTCATAAAGTAGAAAGCGTAATCCACAAAACCACTTTGGATCAAATTCTAATTCTTCCACAACTAATAGTTTCTAGGCACACAGATAATATTCTTTCTTCTTGCAAGTATATTTTCAATTGTCTAGTTGAGAAAGAAAATTGAGGATTTTCCTTTGAGAGAAGAAAAAAGTGGGTCAATATACATTTCAGTTGTTCAGAAGGCACAGAAGGTACAGAGCTGTATGTGTGCACCACAATTGGGACCACTTTTAAGCTTGACAACAAAGATGACAATGTTTCGTAAAAGTGAACTACTTTACCGCCTTTGTTTCCTCTAAGGCAAAGACCAAAATGAAATTAGCAGGAGGAACATGCAGCTAACCTCTTGGTACTAAAACCAGTCTGTTCTAGAAAGGGAAAATGACCAGGGACTCAGTGTAAAGAATTATTTAACCTCACAGGTTGTTGACACTAAAATGTGTTACTGCTTTTTTTTTAATGAGTTGTGAAACCTTAAAATGTGGGAAGAAGGGATCATGACGGAAGGGGCAATAAAAGTGTATCAGTGTATTCAAAATATTTTAAAACTGTAGTGCAGTTGTGTCTTAGATATGAGTAAAGCTGGTTGCTAGATCTTCTAGGTGCTACTAAAGCCAGAAGGCTATTCTTTGTGCATTCTGGATTAGACACAACAGTATATCTGCTTCACTCCTGAATGAAAAAACATAGGTCTATGATCAATGTTTTTACAGTACATCAGTTTTTCAGTTCAACCACATAACTGTGAGGTCTGCTTACAAAGACTGGCTCCTGTTGCTAAGAGCTCCAACCATGTTTATGTACAGCAGCTTTAGTTGTAAGTCTAGGATGAAATTAAGCCTTCCTCCATCCAAATAAGCAAAAAAACTCATGAGAATGTATGGAGAAAGTACAGAGAACCTTTGGCTTTCTAGAGGAATAGCTCCCTGCCCAATATGCCCAATGATCTAACAGGCTCTGGAATCTGTAGTCCAAATATTTAGAGAGCCAATAGTTCTCTGTCCCAACTCTACCATGTGAATGGAGGCTTAGACGTATGTGTACTGCATCTAGATATAATATCCCCCAGAATGGATCAAGAAAGTAGTCTAATTGTAGTCCAAAATCTACTGTTTTTAAAGTATGCTTAAATATGTGAACGTGTAGTATCAAATATTGTCGATATTTAATTCTTCTGAGTTTGTTGCATGTTATTGTCTGGTATCTCTACATGATTATAACTTATGATAACTGACAGTGATTGTGGAATTTATCATCTTATGTTTGTAGTCACACCATTATATCTTGAAATGCGTGCTTTTGATTTATGTTTTCATGGCTTGGTCATTTCTGTAATGCCCTGATGATTATACAGTCACATATTTAAGTATACTTTATAAACAGTAGTTTTTGGATGACAACTCAACTACATTCTTGATCCATTCTGGGAGGTATTGTATTCAGTTTGTCAGAGGGGTGAGTGCTTTGGTTCTCCTTGTTCACTGAGCATCTAGATACCTATGCACACACAGTCTACTTCCATGGTTCTTGATCCAGCAAGCCAAAATTCAATATGGAAGCTCTTTCCATTTCTCCCTTTACTTATAGACTAGTACCTCTGCCATCTTTAGCACTGTAGAGAACAATGTATTTCATCAGATCAGTTTTTTTTTAAGTCTGAATGCTTTCCCAGCACAAGCCAGTCATCAGAAGCAGCATGAGATGGCAAAGTTAAAATCTCTAGGAATAAAAGAACACAGCTTCTCATGATAACATTGCTCCATGCTAGTGCTGTGTGCAATCAGAGTGGTTGATGCCCACTCTGCACTGCAAGTCAGGAGACAAAAAAAATACCGTAAATAAAAAATCTCACAGTGTGGAGCAATCAGTATGAGAAACCAGTTCCAAGTCACCTCCATGTGGTGAGAACAGAACTTGGGGAAAAAATTTTTTGACTACAACCCCCAGAATCTTCCAGCCAGCATGGGACACTAGACACATTGTGGACAGATTCAGGAAAATATAATCCAAGACAGCAACTTTTCCATGCACAGGATGGGGAGAGTGCAAAAAGTCACCTTGAGTGAATTAGTCCACTTCTCCTAAATGTTCTACTCCCTCTACATATTTCTCACTGCTGGTGATGAGCTGTTGTTTCACGTTCCATCAGACCACAACCAATTCAGATATGGCACCAAGTTCAAAAGACGCATATGGCACCTAAACAAATACTGTATTCTACTTCTTCACAATGCATTTCATATTTATGGGTAGTTCATGAAAGAGGAAGCACTCAAAGGCAAAAAACAAAAACAAAAAAAACAAAAAAACAAAAAAACAAAAACAAAAACAAACCAGTATCTCCTCTGGAAAAAGAACTTATGAGCTAAAATGCACTTTATTTCAGATAATCTTCCCACCTCTCACTCTCCGCAAACACCGAACGAAGCTTTTTATATACTTAACCATCTGTGTGTACAGGCAATCAGGGCTTCATGCCAAGGGGGAAATGGTTTAGCACATTTTGCTTCAGCTTTAGTATAATTCTGCATACCAAACATTTACTTTTCTAGCATATATTGGGATGTGTGACCATATTCTAAGGGTCACATAGTTTTCAATATCTCTGCTAAAGACAGTGTTAACACGTCCACCAAAACAAAACCTGGATTCTGTAAAAAAAAAAATTCACACCAATATCTGAGAGAGAAAAATCATAGCAGCTGATAAAACATTTCAGCGTGAAAAGATTCTTAACAATTTATCCAGTCATCATGCAGTTTGTTCATTTCAAGAAAGTTAAGATGATCTCTGAATTATTACACACTGGTCCATGCCTACTTTAAAATACACATAAAAGTATATTTGAATATTCTTTTTTTCATCTTACCTAGCAGACTCTACACAAGTCATCCATGCATGCGCAGATGTTCTTTCCCTCTCCCACTCAGTATTCTTTCTCTTTTCCCTGCTCCCTCTCTTCTCTCTCACTATCCCACTCTATTTTCTTCCTTGTGGTCTTTCACTCCCTATGCATTTATTCTGAAGGTACACTCTGAAGATTCACACTCTGAAGATTCAATCTCAGTATACATTTACTCTGCATCTCCACTCTGAAGATTCTCTAATGGCTCCCTCCCTACTGGCAAGATGAGGAACAGCAACATCCAACTTCAATTTTTATTTACATTTCTCCCACTTATATCCCACCTCTTTTTTTTTTCTAAAGAGACAAGGGTGGAATGTCATTGGATTTATGTATGTCCACTTCCCTATCTAGGAGCAGATATTCTCAAACATTTGGGAGAAAGAATGTCAGGGGGGAAATAAACAATGACTCTGAAAAAAAATATCAGAGCCATGCCATAGACTCCAGTAAGTCACCAGTTCATTACTGTCCTCAACCTATCCCCATAGCATCATACATTATCAGATACACTCAACATACATTATCAGATACCTCGCTGCTAAGAATGAAGCTACGTTGGTCAGCATACCACAGGAATGGGAACCATTCAGATATACAGATGTTATTGCTCCACAAGTCCCAACAACGCTAACCAGCATCACCCAAAAATATCTGGAGGCCCACATGATTCCAATTCCCTAGCCTAGGAAATATTATGATCCCCTAATTGTGATTTTTGGTAAAGGGAGACTAGGGCTGCATCCCTCATCCCACTCTCACAACACAGCGATGGTGAACATATGTAGAAGGAAAGCAGCTGCATTTACACTGACTCTCTTCATAGCTTAGAAATGTACACAGTAGGGCTGGAGTGGGGCCTACTTCTCATACAGCAGACACCCTTGCTCAAAAGATTTCACTGGATGCATAAAAAGCTGTGAGCAGGAGAAGTGAACTCTGACAGTGGTATCCAGTGAATACAGCCTTGCTTTCCCAATGCATGCAATTTCTGCTGGGTGGAGGATAGAACATGAAGGGGAACATTCAAACATTCATAATTTTGAGTTTTTTAATACCTGGGTTTCTCAACAAGATCATCTAATATTGTGGCACAATTCACTTTCTACCAAGTATGGTAATTATTACTGTTTGCCCTGCCCTTTCTGCTGTGAAAAAGGAACTGCTTACCTATAGTTGCATTAAATAAATTCATAAACAGAGAAACTAGAATCTCTAGAAAGATTTTAAAATTGGGTCCTTAGCCAGCATCCTTAAAGTATTCCATCCTCACAAATTCCTATTCAAAATTATTTGATCTGCACTTCTAGGACTAAGTGAACAAGATCATCTGATTTTGCACTTTTCCAAGTGTTATGAAACAGCCGGTTAACACATATCAAAAGGTACATTCATATTTGTCTCAAGTGAAATATGGTTTGAGAGGAAATGCATATTTAAATACGTTTTTGTTTTTTAAATACTGGTCAAATACAAACAGATTAATTAATTAATAATAATTAATAATAATAATAATAAATGGACCAGAAACAGTCAGATTTGCATACACCTCATCTTTTGCAGTTTCTGATAATTTTAACTGAGTAAATCATTTATTCTCTCTTCTTTTTTTGTTTCCATAACTTTTAGTGAATATGTAAATGCAGTCAATAAAGAAACATCCCCACAGAGATAGAAAGAGAGAAAGAGACGGAAGGAAATGAACAAGACACTCTGCTGGACTAAGAGTGTCAATGTGAATAATTGATCAACAGTGACACAACAATAGCAAGGACTCTATAACCAAAGAGAAAGACTGATCCCTATAGACCAAAGTGCACATCTTTGTAATCAGAGCAGCTGTAATAAATCTAATCTGACAAGTACTCAGAGACTGAAGCAATGTTCCATCAAATATTTTTAAAGTCAGTTCCACACAAGTCAACCCAGCTTTGCCTGGAGATTTATTAGACATTTAGCTGGTGCTCATGTGATCACTAGTTGTCTGAAGAGGAAAGGAAAAGAAGATGACAAATGAAAAATAACCAGGATGGTATGAATTTAGAACTTCTGGGTTACATTAATACAAAATCAAAGTTCAGAAATATTTTGGTATTGATCTCTTTACCTTTTAAACCTTCTCTGCTTTATCTTTTCAAATGACCCACTTTATAAAAAAAATGGGTTGTGTTTTGTTTTTTAAGCATGTAGTTAAGAACAACTTGTTTGTACTTCTGTTAGGATGGGAGATGATCATGTTTGCACAGTTCAGTTTCCTTCACATGGTTCTGCCATATATAATGCCAGGGACAGATTTTCCACTCACTTTGCCCTGGGTTAGGTATGTCCCTCAGAAAGTGCCACATTATCCATTCATGGGGATCTGCACTGTTGGCCCTGGTATTGTGTGGGTAAAATTAGTAGTTTAGGGGTCTGATTTTAGCATTTGTTGTGAGGGGTCACTCAAAGCAAGTGTTGTGATGCTTTCCATTGATCTGGCCCACTTCCTGCATTAATGTACCACCAGCAAAGCTTTTCCTATAGCAGGGACTCTCATCAGGTTTTGGTATTACACGAAGTCTTGAGAAGGACTTAAAGTTCAGCCAGTTCCCAGCTTGGATCACTCCCCTATGTGGGCAATCAGTTACCTAGGGGCTGTCTAAACAGTGAAAATACTCCTCACAGAATATGAGGAGAATATTACCTGTCTCGATGGGATTCCACATCACTCTACCATCTTCGGAAGGAGAGGGGCCAAAAATGCCAAGAAGTACGTGGGAAAAGCCTTTCCAGCTTTTCCTGAAGTTAAAAAAAAAAAAAAAACAGTGCAGGAAAGGCACATCCCTGTTCGTTGGGACAAGTGACCAAACTGATTCGCTTTCCCAAAATGAGCAGATGATTGGTTGGACATGCGCGGGGGGGTGAGCTTGCTCACAAGCCAAGCACCCAGAGCTGCCATGTTGGATTTTCACCTTAGCAACAAGCACTAAGGCAATAAACAGCTTTTTTCTGTTTGCTTTTTTATTAAAGCGAAAGGTCACCCTTTTGCACCATGGATCTGGTTTTTTAAAAAAAAAATACTGTCTGGTGGTGGCAAACTGAAGTAAGTAAAAATGAGAGCAATTCACTCACAGCTGCCATCTTGATTTGCAGGCATGCCCGTTTGCACAGCAAACAGATAGCATCGCATGCCTGCAATCTGCCAAAAATCATTAAGACAAATAGCAACAGCTGCATATTGCCCTTCCTGAGGAGCAAACCACATTTTTTGCGTCATATAGACAAGATGCTGGTCTAAAGTTCTGTTCTCTAGCAGAACAGAGCCAGGCTCGAGACAGAGGAGATTCACCTAGCATTATAATAACTTCCCTGAGTCAGTCATATTCCAAAGAGGCACATTTTCTGAATAAGGACAGGTGGGTTTCAAAAACGTATGGACATGTTCCCAGTAAGCATGGCAACAAGTTATTTTAACATATAAGTACTATTACCAGCTGCCACTTAGCAGTAGCTCTCTGAATTGCTCTGCTGGATGTCTTTACAGAGTCCAAGACAGATGTTGCACATAAAGAATTAATTCTTCATGTTTTCTACCACCAGACTGAAATGGCGGCATGCTAGAGGGGACAAGCTTTGCCCTTAATAATGGTGTGGTATTTAAAAAATGCAGGAATGTGTAATGAGGAAAAACTGAGTCACCTTCACAGAGGGATATAGAAAGACTCGAAACATGAAGGGTTTTTAGCATTTGGTACCCATTCTAATCTTATGCAGAAAATATTCCATAACATTCTGCCCCCCAGTAAGAATTAAGATTATAATTATTTATTCATTCTACCTAATAATCTGTACTCTCTTCTCATTTCCATTTTATTTTCTGTAAGTCTTTCCTGGTATATACTCTCTCAAAGTATTTTCTGGCTAATTCTTGATACAGACCTTGCACTGTATGTTCAATAATACACAATTTCATATGAACAGAATATTTGCACAATCTTTTTTTAAACAAACCATCAGTATACATGACCAGTATTAAATTTATATATGGGAGATTTAAAATATCTATGAATTTTAAACACAAAGATTTAATTTTCATAATAGAGCAGGGGAGAAACACATGTAAATTATAAATGTATTGTGTGTGAACTGGCCCTAGAGATTAGAAAATAAAAAGGTACTAAAATAAATAAAATGAACAATCCATACAGACATTAATATGGAACTAATTTCTTAGGTTCTCACTTCACTGAATAATTATACCTTTGGGCTAATATGAATAATTTATTAAGTGGCATGCAGTTTATGTAACCCTGAAAAAATCTACGCATTTATAACTCTTACTGCAAACCATTTTGGGGCATATTCCAGCTGATTAGTCACTTCTGCATAAAAGGTCTTTTTCCTTCTGGCCTAACAGAGCTTTACCAAAGGTAAAGATTCAAGGGGCCATGTTCACAAATGTAGAGGCATTGGCTTTAACTGAAGAACACCCATCTAAGTGGTTACCAAATTTTTCCCCAAGTGTCTCAGTCCATTAATGGAAGCTCAAAAATAAAGGCCAAATATTTTTAGTATATTTTAAGTGCCCTCTCCTTCCCAAGCAGCATTCAATAATTCATTAAAGTACTATAGCTCAGAACTACCCTTAAGCGCTGGGAGTTATTGGCTAACTACTGTCTGTATTGATCTTTTCAGTGATTAAATTTTTAAGGCAGTTAAAGCTGAATTCTGGTAAATGCAATATACCTTTTTTTCCAACAGGGCTAAAAGAAAATGTATGGCAAGAATCTGGAGAAGCTTTGAGCAAGTTTATAAAAATGTGCTTTGGAAAGGATTTTCTCTTCACTCACACAGATAATAGAAAGCATCAGTTCAAGTAAAAAAAAAACCCTGACAATTTCAATTTTCTGCCACTTGATACCATGTGCAGAGAAAACCTCATGTGCAAAGAAATTGTTTATTATGCTCTCTTACTAAAGAGGCAGTCTGCACTACTTGCACTGTCCCTGTCCTGACTCCCATGAGTAAAGAGAGTCTGTATTTTAATTTTCCTTGAAAAGGGAAAATGTTACTTTGCAAGTAATACAATTTTGTTTATACAATACAACACTGAAGCTCAGGCAATTTAGGTGACTTGCCTTGGAAACCAAATGGAAGTCTTCTCTTAGCTAAGACCTAAATGCCACCTTCCTTCAGTCAAGATGTGTATGCCACACTTCATCTACAAACTTGTGTGGATCCAAAGCACACGTGAATTCCAGGTAGGCAGTGTCGCTGTAAAACTAGCTCAGTGAGGACTAGTCATGTGGAGCTCAAACAGGGCAAATTTTGCCCAAGGTTTCTGTATTCCATGCAAATTCCAGCCGTACTATATCTCTGTCTCTTGGACTGCCTGAACTCCAAACAGGTGGAATGGATGAGAGTAGTACAAAAGGTACAGTGGAGCTAGGCTTGGCCTTCCTTGTTACCCTCCCAAGTGAAGGTCTACAACATGTTGGCATGAGCACTATAATCTGACAATGAAGTGGACTTGTTATATCTGTGAGAGCTTTATAAACTTGTGTCTAATCAGCAGTTGGTCTACCTGTGTGAGCATTATGCTCTTTGAAAATGAACATTTGAAATCAAGAATTAGGTTTCGAAGCTTGTACTCAACCCCTCTTCTGAGATATGCATTCCCCTTTCTTCATTTTTTTTTTTAACCACAAACAAGTTGTGGTTTAATTTACAAATCCGGGCTTGAATGGAACCTTGGTAGGGATCAAAGACTAGTTGTTTGGCAACTGGTTGCTGCCTAAATGAAAGAGTAAAACATGGAGAACAAGAAAATGCTTCACAGTTTCTGGAAGGTGGCAATCATAAAAGCAAGCATTGATAAATAGCTGATGTGCTTTTGTTGTGAACTGATGTGCTTTTGTCCTGAACATCAAAACACCAAATTGGGGACTTTATCTTCTGTAGTGCACTCCAAATAGGGGAAGAACAGGTTGCTTACCTGTAACTGTGCTTTTTTGAGTGGTCATCTGTGAACTCACACGAATGGGTTTTGCGTCTGTGCAGAGACTCCATTTGGAACACGCTAGAACTGAGTAACTTGGTGGGAACCCTGCCCCCTCCTGCCTACTGTGCATGTCCAAGCCCACCATGCTACTGTCCCCTCAGTTTCAAAGTCAACCATGAAATTTACAGGGACCTGAAAGGGGTGTGTGTGTGAGGGAACAGATGTCCACTCGAAGAACCACAGTTACAAGAAGTAACCTGTTCTTCCTCTTTGTGCTTTCAGTGCCTCATATAAATGGGTGATTGTGAAGCTTACCAGAGGATGTAGGTCAGGTCACTGAAGAACAGAAGAAAGCACAGCACTTATAAACCAGGCATCTGCTTGGCCCTGGAGTCCTGTCTATAATGTTAAATGAATGTGGACAATTGCAGCCATGTAGCAGGTTTACACACATCAGGTACAGGAACTGCTTGAAGTAGAGCTACTGAGGAAACCACTGCTCTGGTGGAATACGCTCTCAAGCTGACTGATACAGGTCGCTTGACCAGTTCATAGGCTAGTCTTATAGTCTATATGACCCATTTGGTGAGTCGTTGCAAAGACACTTGTTGTCCCTTCTTAGGTTCACCATAGCAGATGTAAAGTCTGTTAGAATGAAAAAATGCCGCTGTCTGTTGTACATAAAACGTCAAGGCACTGGAGATGTCTTTCCAAGGAAGAGGATGGTTGTGGATAGAAAGTAGAAAAGACAGTATCTTGATTCAGGTGGAACTCCAAGACCACTTTGAGAAGAAAGGAAATATCTGGGTACCTTTGTCATGGTGGAAAACAAGAAACGGTTCATAAAAGCTAAGAGCCATGAGCTAAATTGCTCGTCTTGCAAAGGTGATGGCTACAAGAAATACTACCTTTAAGGTAAGGAGATGCTCATCAATAGAACATGCAAATCCAACAGGAAATGTAGAATCATGGATACTGCTGAAAGAGAAGATGGCTCAGCCCTAGTGTTACCTGTCCCAACACCCCCTGCCCCATATCTGTAATAATTAGCAATTTTTAATAATTTGGTCAACTGTGACCTTCCAAGACGTGTGGCCAGTAAACTGGGGACTCCCAAAAATCAGGAATCCCAAAGAATAGCACTGAGACTCAGGCCCCATCTACATGATTTAAAAAAATCCATTTGGGGGTAGAAAATCCAAAAAGGCAGCCGTTCGTATGCATACGATCCACCTACATAATTTTTACCTCCCCCCACAAACTCCGTATGACCTCCCTTGCCCAACTGGCTAGAGCGAGTGACCAAGGAGCGGTTCTAAATCTCCCACCACTTTTTTATTTTATTTTAAAAGGTGCCTGTTTTGCAGACAGTTGGTTTTCCATATTTACAATATAAAATAAAAAGGAATAATTGTAAAATTCATGGACTTAACCGGACTCTCACTTAGCCGGGAATCCAACATGACGGCTGCTCCCAATTCCCCTCTTTGCTAGCTCCACCCCTTATGCTCAGCCAGCCAATCAGATTACACTGCCTGTTCGTATGTGTCCAGACGGGGTGTACAGACCATCAACAATATGAATGGCTGTACGGATTTTAGGTCAAGATTCGCTAATCCTCCCGAATGCCGAATCCACAGAGTTTACAGGGGATTCACTAGCCCCCCTTCTGAATGCCACGTATGCATCTGAACGGTCATGTGTGCGGATGACTGATCTTCCAAACGCCGTACGTATTTTTTTTTACCATGTAGATGGGCCCTCAGTCAGGTAAGCACTGAAGAGAGCCCATCTCAAATTCTAAAGAAAGGTAACCACAGGGCAACTTCTTCCCTGAACATCTGGCTAATCCCATCAGTCTAAACTGAGATACTCAAGTTTGTAAAGAGCTATCTTACCTCTAACTTCCCTCAAACAAAGATGGTTGTTTCCTCCATTCAATTCTGAAGTATCAGCACATTAAGGGTGATCTTAGAGGATTTTATGAGGGCTAGTGTGGTCAAGTCAGATATGGCAATGCTCTTTCAGAGCCCTTTCTAATAACCAATGAAGTGAAGCAAGGTTGTGTTCTTGCACCAAATTTATTTACAATCTTCTTCAGCATGATGCTCCAAAGGGCTACGGCAGAGCTTGAAGAAGACGACGGCATCTATATACATTACCGTACTGATGGTAGCTTGTTTAACTTAAGCCGTCTGAGGGCTCGCACTAAGACTCTAAACTATCTAGTCCATGAGCTGCTCTTTGCTGACGATGCTGCCCTTGTTGCCCACACAGAAGCATCTCTGCAGCACCTAACATCCTGCTTCGCAACAGCTGCAGAGCTGTTTGGGCTGGAAGTCAACCTGAAGGAAACGGAAGTTCTTTACCAGCCTGCACCACAGGACAAACACCACCATCCCCACATTGCCATCGGCAAATCTGTGCTTAAGTCCGTTCAGCGGTTCACCTACCTGGGAAGCATCATCTCCTCAAATGCTACGATTGACAAAGAGATCGATCACAGATTAGCAAAGGCATATAGCGCATTTGGAAGACTTTACAAAAGAGTCTGGAGTAACAAACACCTAAGGCGAAGCACAAAAATCAGTGTGTATAGAGCCATTGTAGTGTCTATTCTCCTTTACGGGTCTGAAACATGGGTCGCCTATCGCCAACACCTAAGACTCCTTGAATGCTTTCATCAGCGCTGTATACATACAATCCTAAATATACACTGTACTGACTATGTGACGAATGTTGCTGTCCTTGAGCAAGCAGGGATCACCAGCATTGAGGCCATGATATTGAGAACACAGCTGCACTGGGCAGGACACGTTTCTAGGATGGACGACCATCTCCTACCAAAAATAGTACTCTACGGTGAACTCGCCACGGGTCAGCATAAGAGGGGCGCTCCAAAAAAGCGATACAAGGACTCCCTGAAACAACATTTCAGGCTTGGCCAAATTGATCACCAACAATGGTCCGCCCTGGCCTCACATTGGGAGGCATGGAGACGCACTATCCACAATGCTGCAGCCTTATTTGAAAACTTACGCCGAACAAGTCTTGAAGAGAAACAACAACGCAGAAAGAATCACAACCCGGAAACATCACCCAAGGAGACCTTCTGCTGTGCTTTCTGCAACCGGACTTGTTTATCTCAGATTGGCCTTTTTAATCATCAGCGCACTTGCTGAAAGCGCAGGATGAGTCCTTCCTGAATCTTCATTTGCAAAGAAAAGCCAGAGAGAGAGAGAGATTGTCTTACCTTGACAACCTCAAGCAGCATTGTCTTTCACTCCAAATCCCACCCCCGAAGGGAATTATTAGATATAAAAACCCCTTCAAAACAACACCAAAATGTCTATAGCTTCTCCTCCTATATCCATGCTGCCAGTTTGCTGATAAGACCCTCAGAGTGCAACTCTGAGACTCTGTTGCTGCAGTAATCTCTGCTCTACAGGACAGGTGTTGTATCTCCTGAAAACTCCCCTCACTCTACTCCTCTATGTAAATCCTTCCTAGTTCATTTGCTAGCCTTGTGTGATTGCTTGAAGCCTGAGTGTGTGTGTGAATGTTGTTATTATTAATATTTCTTCAATAAAGATCAATTAATTAAACTATCTAGCATAATATCTCCCCTTGAGCAGAACATATCAATTAAGAACCAATCAGAGCCCCGGACAGTATGCATAGCTTAAAAGGTCCTCCTTTGTTGCCTTCCTTTTGTACTGTCAAGTCGACTATATTAATTCCCCAACTTAATATAAATATTCAGAGGATCCTTAAGCCCCCCCCCCGAGCATTGAGGGTAACACTAGATTTTGCAAAAGGAACAGAACCTCTTCCACTTATGGGACCTGTCAGTAGCATCCTTTCTAGAAACCGACAGAACTGCAGTAAGCCTTGATGAAGTTATGGTGTTATCCTCCATGCCATGAGACACAACAGTTTGAGGAAGAGGTGCAGAACTTGACCATGTGAATGTGACATCAGGTCTGGTACATGATGAAGAGACATTTGCCTTTCCCTGGAGAGATGGGAGTACTGCATCCATCTGTGGCAAGTTTAATTACTACCTTTGCCAGTAAAGGAAGGAGAGCAAACAGATACATAAGCGAGCCAGACCATCTGTGTAGAAATGCATTCCCACGAAATCCAGATCCTCTCCATGCCCTGGAACAAAATCGGGGACATTTGTATTGCAGGAGATGCAAACAGAATGAGAAGAGGTCTGCCCCACTTGGATGTCAGAAGGTGAAAGGCATTGTCAGATTGAGACCACTCCTGTTGGAGAATAAGGGCACAGCTGAGTAAGTCCGCCAACATGTTCTCCATAATTGTCAAGCGCACTGCCACAGGATGGATGTGTTTCCAGAAACACCAGCTCCAAAAGGGTCATGGCAATATCAAGTAACAGTATTGAATGAGTGCCTCCTTGTTTGTTTACATAACAGACAACTGTCATATTGTCCTATGTCACATGTACAATACCACCCCTCAACATCTGCTTGAATGCTTGGAAAGCTTTGATCACTGCAAGAAATTCCAAGGCATTGATGTGTAGTACAGATATTGAAGCAACCAATGTCCTTATAGCGTGACATCGTCACAGTGTGCCCCCCACAACAGATCACCAAGGCATCCATGATCACCATGCACAATGGTTTGGATACATAAAAAGGCATGCTGGACAGCAGATTATGAGATCTCATCCACCAGAGGAGAGAGATAGACATACTTGTGAGGGTACTATCAATTGTAGAGACTGGCGATCTTGCAGGGGATCAAAGAGCTTGAGAAACCAACTTTGAAGAGGTCAGAATCTCTGACACACCAGGTAAGTAACTGCTTTGGTACTGGCCATGACTCCCAGAAGCCTCTGAATAGTAAGTACAGTACATCAAAGATGAGTGAGTACCACATGGATTCTGTCTCAGAGCTTCCATCCTGTGAAGAAAACTAGTTTCGTCCCTATGAAACCGATGACCCTTTACAGTTCTAATATTGACATCTTGGAGTTGACATTTAGAACCAGATCTCAAAGAAGGAATACAGTGAGATGAATGTCCCAGAAAAGTCTTGTCTGGGAGGACAACACCAGCAGCCAATAATCCAAGTATGGGCAAATCTGTACCCCTCAAGTCCAGAGAAAGGAGATTACCATTGTCATACAACAAGGGATGCCCAGCCTCTTGCTTTCCTTCTCAACCAATGTTGAGTATGTCCTTTTAAAAGGTCATAGCTGTGAAGTTTCCACAATGATTGCATTTGGACCTGGATAAAATGTGGGCTAGACAAGTTAACTGTTCAATGGATTTGTAATTGGTTGACCGGTCGAACCCAAAGGGTGCTCAGCAGTGGCTCCTCTTCGTCTTGGAAAGATGTAACCAGTGGGGTGCCACGGGGTTCTGTCCTGGGCCCAGTGCTATTCAATATCTTTATCAATGACTTGGATGGGGGAATTAGCGGCTTACTTACCAAATTTACAGATAACACCAAATTAGGAGGAGTAGCTAATACCCCAGAGGACAGGATCAAAATTCAAAATGACCTGGATAGACTGGAGAGCTGGGCCAAAGCTAACAAAATGAAATTCAATACAGAGAAATGTAAGGTGCTGCACTTAGGACAGAAAAATGAAATGCATAAATATAGGATGGGGGAGACCTGGATGAATGAGACTACATGCGAAAGGGATCTAGGAGTCCTAGTAGACCACAAGTTGAACATGAGTCAACAGTGTGATGCGGCAGCTAAAAAGGACAATGTGATTTTGGGCTGCATCAATAGAAGTATAGTGTCTAGATCAAGGGAAGTAATAGTGCCGCTCTATTCTGACTTGGTCAGACCTCACCTAGAATACTGTGTCCAGTTCTGGGCACCACAATTCAAAAAGGGTATTGACAAATTGGAGCGTGTCCAGAGAAGGGCGACTAAAATGGTGAAAGGTCTGGAAACGATGCCTTATGAGGAGAGACTTAGGGAGCTGGGTATGTTTAGCCTGGAAAAAAACGGTTAAGAGGCAATATGGTAGCCCTGTTAAAGTATATGAAGGGGTGTCATGTTGAGGATGGAGCAGGCTTGTTTTCTGCTGCTCCAGAGACTAGAACACGGAGCAATGGATGCAAGCTCCAGGAACAGAGATTCCACCTCAACATTAGGAGGAACTTTTTGACAGTCAGAGCTGTTCGGCAGTGGAACACACTCCCTCGGAGCGTGGTGGGGTCTCCTTCCTTGGAGGTCTTTAAACAGAGGTTGGATGGCCATCTGTCGGGGATGCTTTGATTGTGATTTCCTGCGTGGCAGGGGGTTGGACTGGATGGCCCTCGTGGTCTCTTCCAACTCTGCAATTCTATGATTCTATGATTCTATGATTAAAGAAAAACAAAAGGTTCCATCAGCTTGCATCCAGTCCAGGTTCTCAAGCTGCTTGGAAGCTGGAGGCAAAGATGCTGTCTTAAGCCAGGACTGCTTTATTTATTCCTGCAATGCTGGTAGCAGAGGTATCACGGTAGGAGTTGGCTTCTGTGCATCAATTAACTGAAATACTGGATCAGCCACAGGAGCAGATGATGGTGTAATATCTAAACCAAGCGTGAAGAGCTTTGTCCATCCAAGGGCGAGGCCTCACCACAAGTAACCACAGATATTATATACTTTGGAAAATAATCAGCCACAACTTTATTGATTACAGCTATAGATGGGATGGCACACACGCATGGGATGGCACACACGCATCCAGGCATCCACCAACCCACCTGTTGGGCAATGAGTCTGCTTCCAACCTGCTACCCGAATCATGGAAGCAAGGAGAGTTCCTACTGGGTTGGAGCCCATAGGGCTTTTCCTGCCCTACTGTAGGGGGACCCTCCATCACATCCCTGTGCCTGAGGCCCAATAACGGATCCAAGACCCATGCCAACCACCGCCAAAAGTTGGGACACCAGAATAACAAACATCACAAGGCATACAGTGCATCACCAAGACATGTACAAGTCGTGGGTGGGGCTGGGCAACTCAAGGAGAGCAACTGAGAGCAGCAATGAGGAGGCCAGGAAGATATACCTGGCCACCAGCCCAGAGTGAAAAACTAGCTCCTCTGGTCAGCTGACTCCCTCATCCAATGAGTTTGAAGCTGCCTTGTGGAGCCTTACCAGAGCTTGGCTGCACCACATGGCCCTCTGTGAAGAAGATGACCAGCATGCCTGGTGTTCAACCGAGCTCACCAACCCTCCTCAGACCACAAAGCAGCTGCCAGGTAACTCCAGCAGCCCGCTTAATGTCCTCAGGAGGTATCTCCACAGCCCCAAACAGAGAAGGGATAAGTGGAAATGGAGAGGCAGGAGAAGAATAATCAAAATCATGGTCATGAGACTGGTCCAGAGAAAGCTGCTCCTGTGGTACAGGAGGTGCAGAGGCAGTCAAAGATGTAGAAGGCATAGCAGACCTTAAAGAGGGAAGTAAAGGCCACAGAAACAAGGAGGGGGAGAGGGAAAGGAAAAAGGAGACCAAAGTGTGTGGTGCTGTGTGGGTGTGAGTATGTGTTTATGTGGATGTATGTATGTAGGAGAAATACAAAGAAGAAAAAATAGACTTATGGAAGTGAAATACGAAGCAGAAGAGAAAGAAGGGAACTACTCACGAAGAGAACACCCAACACGAAACTACTGTACCAGCAGATGGAGAGAAACTGGGGGGACAGTAGCTTGGCGGCTGGGACATATATGGTAGGGGGTGGGGTTCCCGCAAAGCTACTCAGCTCTAATCCATTCTGAATTGAGTTTTTGCACAGGCACAAAACCCATTTCTGTGAGACACAGAAACCACAAAGAACACTGAAATTCTATTGCCTTGATTTAAATTGCCTTAATTTAAATTCTTGAGCCTTGACTCAACCAATGCATCTATCAAAGGGACGCAGAGGGATCTCTCTTCTGGAAACTCTCCTTAAAGTGAAGAATTTAATAAAATTCTCAATAAGAATTTTGAAGTAAATAGCCACAAAGTACTAATACTTGTAATTAATTTCTGTGCCCAACAACTAAGGTGTGACACATTACTGGACATTATAGTTTTAACTTACAGGTTTTATTCCTTTTGTGGTATAACTAACCTGGTTATAGGAAAGGGGGAAAAAGCACCCGAGATGTTATGCTATGAGGTTTATGCTATAAGAAGATAAAGCAAATTATCAGAGAGGCTTTAAGAGCATAAAAATCCTAGGCAGGTTTCAAATGGAATACCTGCCTGTGTGCATGTATATTTGTGTATGTCTTTTTTTAACAATCCTTGTTTATTCTGATAGATAACTGCTAGAGCCTGATAATTATAGGTTTAATTTCTTTTGTGGTATAACTAACCTGATTATATGAAAGGAAAAAACACTGCAAGAAGCGTGTAGTGTGGCTCATATGTTGTTCAATAGAAGATGCTCAGTAAAAACCCAGTAAAAATCATTGTTACTTTGAGAATTGGGTAACACTGTTAATACAACAGTAACCAACCAGCCTCAGCACTACAATTAAAATGAAAACTGTTAGAAATTACTTTTTTGAAGTATTTAAACTGTGCTACCTGCAGAAATCTAATTTTGCTAAAGGATGAAGTGTAAAACCATGAAGGAAACCAAGCAGCATCCACTCTATGCTACCTTAACTGCTGCACATAAGAGTCCTGGTTTCTTGTCTACTACCATTCAGAGGAAACATAAAACCTAAAGAGTATATTTGAACACGTATGCACACTGTTTTTGTCGAAGTAATGAGTAAAACTGCAAGAAGTATAACTGCTCTTGTCTTACTAGACAAAAATCTGATTTGTACAGAGCATCCAGAATTTTATTTATTCAGTTATTTAGTTTAATAACAGAGGACTGCAATTTGACAGTAATTAAAATCATAGGTTGGGTCAGAATATAGTCTGCCTGAAGCTGAGGTTTTCTATCTAGCCATTAAGGCTCATTTTCTAATTCCAGCTGGATAAAAATCCAGTAATAATTACAGATAGCAAATGAGAGAATGAGATATTATGCTATGAGAAGATAAAGCAAATTATCAGAGAGGCTTTAAGAGTATAAAAATCCTAGGCAAGTTTCAAATGGAATACCTGCCTGTGTGCATGTGTATTTGTGTCTGGTTTTTATTTTTAAATCCCTGCTTATTCTGATAGATGACTACTGGAGTCTGATAATTAACTGCAAATGGCTTTTTCACAGACACATTGTAATTTAGCTAGTCTACCCAAGATCTCAAAAGAGAAATGGAGCTCATATATGTATTCTGTCATTTTGTATTAGTTCTATGTAGTGAATGCTAGATAGAATGGATAGTGATGAGTGAGGTGAAAAAGGGAACGGGAAATGTCAAAAAGTAGAAGAAACTGTTAAATGGCACCAAGCGCCCGGGTGAGGTGTTTGTCTATCCATGTGCTGCTTGTCTTTCTCAATCTATCATCAGAAAGGACAAGAGACCTCGAGAGGGACAAATGTCCTAAGTCAGAAGGATGGAGCAGGCTAAATCCTCCATTGCCTGAGGCCAATAGCATGCTTGCCCTAAACTGTCAGTTTACGGTCTTCACTGCAATCTGCTTCCTGTCAATGTGAACTTCAAAAACTGAAATCCAACGTGACTTGTAGCCCTCAAAACACAGACTATGCACATTCATAAATGATTTGGGAAGAAGCAGGACAATGATTAAGATAGAAATCAAAGGAACGGATGTGAGAAAGACAGCTGTGGAGGTCTACCCTGTTTGTTTGGGGGGGGGTGTTGTCTCAAAATTAATAGTAAGAAGTGAAAGACTGCATGGCAGTGGCTCAACTAAACAACTCCCAGTCCATAAGCTAGGAAGAGGGTAAAGATTAGAACAGCAGAAAACCTAAAGGGATGGGCAGTAACAACGCCTCTGGCATTTTGAAATCCTGCTGGGCAATGCCAGGAACATTCAGATATGATAAAAAAAATCTGGCTGGCATAATTGCAGGAATAAAAAAGAGATGACAAAAGATAAACCGTGTTTTATCATTTCCATTCTCTTCAGCAAAGCTTGCGACAATGAGATTGCTAACCAGCAGCATATTTATTAAAGCCTAAAGAATTCTGGCATTATTAAGGAACCAGGATAATGTTACTAGAAAACACGGCCTAAGTGCCCTTTAGGTGATACTAATGCACAAACATTAGAGCCCCAGTGCAGGGATGTAACACTTCACAAACTTTTTTCTTAAATTTTTTAGATTTTCCTTGGGGTTTTTCTGGGCTGTGAGGCCGTGTTCTGGAATAGTTTCTTTCTGACATTTCACCTGCATCTGTGGCTGGCATCCTCAGAGAATAGTTGGGTAGGTGTGTGTGTGGAGTTTATATGCTGTGAACCCCTGTTGGGGAGGATATGTAAATTTGTGTAATTGAATGGTTAGTTTCAGAATATAAAAATGCAAGGCTCGTTAGTGTCTGTTTGGCTAATGGTTGGTTGATGGGCCATTATCTGCTGGTTATCCTCCTGTCCCTGGGTGGAATTCTTTTGTAAGTGTTGAGTTTTGATTCTATTGTATTTCAAAACTGGGAGCCAGATTTTGTTTACTTTTAAGGTTTCTTCTTTCCAGTTGAAGTTGTCCAGGTGTTTGTGGATTTCAATAACTCCTCTTTGCATTCTGACATGATAGTTGTTGGCCTGGTCTAGAATTTTTGTGTTTTCAAATAGAATTTTGTGTCCGTGTTGGTTTATAACATATTCTGCTACTGCTTTTTCTTCTTAACGATATGTACGAATGAGTAATTTCAGCACTTTTCTTCCTGCTGTAAGAAAGTCTTTGAAAACCATGCCATTTTCAAAGGGTAGTCACAATTTGGAACTAATTTTGTGCAAAATTTGCACATGGTTGTTTTGCCCAGAAAACAACGTGTTCTTTGTGGAAAATAAAAATTCTATGCAGAAATATTAATTCCTGTGCGGAAAATGCTGTTTTCTATGTAGAAAATGCTATTCTGTGCAAATCAACCATGTGCAAATTTTATACAGAATAAATCACCCATTACAGCATTTTCTGCACAGAAAACAACATTTTTCTGTGCAGGAATTAATATTTCTGTGTTAAAATATTATTTTCCATAAAGAAAATGATGCTTCTTGTGCAAAACAACCATATGCGAATTTTGTGCAGAAAAAGTCCCAAACTGCAAAGATTCTTATTGGTCCAGGATTCTTCTCATCGGGGTTTCTCAATACACAGAAGACTTTTTTTTCAACTTTTAAAAAATATTTTGAATATTTTCCATCCCTACTCCAGAATTACATGCACCACATCTTGCTAAAGGGTACAAAGATAAGAATTTCTACGTTTTCTTTTAGCATTGAAATTTAGGGGAGTCCAACTCAAGCAGAAATATTTTATTGAAATTGCAATCTTATAAGCAGGTTCCTGTCAAGAAGATCCACAGAATTCACTCTCAGCAGACATACATAGGATTATAGTGTAATATATGAATTACACTATTTTAATTTCCATGAGGGAATATTCTCACAAATTCTAGGGGTTTCTTGGCATGTTTTTTTTTAAGACTACAAGATGATTTGGGCTGAGTCCTACTTGTTTAAATTTGTTCAAAGTACTTAGTTAGCTGTTACAAATATAATAATAAGCATAGGCTTAGTGGTTAATGTCCCAAGTTTAGTCCATTCAAATAAGAAACTTGGAAAGTAATATAATTTCTTGGATTGTTTCCTTCTAGCCTTCTAGACTATCTCTTGGGAAGTGCTGGGGAGAAAACACATAATCACCCTCACTCTTAAAAATATTGTTCCTAAGATAGAACAGACGTTCTGCAATAGGGCTAAGATGAAATTATTGGTATCATTCAGATGTAACATCAAACCACAGTTTAATGTTGGAATAAACTTAGACTCGAATACTCAGGTCTTTCCCATTCTGACTCCCCTCACAGGAGACCATGAGAAATGTACTTTCCTCATTTGTGAGCCATCTGCTACAACTTGTCCCAACAAGCAAGCTAAGTAATGTGGTGATGGTAAGTAGGTTAAGTAAAAAACATACTTTACACATTATGGTTTGCCATAAATCACCACCTATGAAGGCTGAAAGAACACAAAAAGAAAAGCTCCTCAGGGCTCATACTTGTAAGGCCAAACTATGGTTTTACAGCTGAAAGTGCCCATCACTGTACAGCTAAATGCACCAAACAGCTGTATGTTTTTTATTCTGTGTAATCAGGAAAGGACAAATTAACACAGTTGTGGGGAGGGAGGGAGGAAGAATAAGAAAACCATTCATGTCAGTAACAGAGTGGACCAGAATAGAAGTCAGCTTAGTTAAGCTATTATGCTGAAAATGACTTGGTATATGTAAGTATGCATTAGATAAATTGGTCAGACCCTACAAAAGCACACACAAAAATGATGTGGGGAAGTGCAACCTCACTTTAAGGTGCACAATTGTGTGCTCATGGAAGGAACACCTTCACAGCCTTTCATATTCCCCAAGACATGGCTGGCTCTTATCAGCAAGGCAGATGAGGATAATGCCCATTCTTCCATAAGTTTTTTTGTCCTCATACAACTCCCACCATTCCTTCCCACTGGGCAGAAAATATTCATATGACACCAACTCCAGGATGGGGTAACGTCTGCCTTCTGCCAGGCCTCAGCCACCCACCAGTACCAGCACTCCAGAAGCTGACTTTTTTTAAATTTCTCGAGGTCAGACTTCCAAACTCAAGAAAGAAGCCATCACCGAAATTTATACAGTGGTCAGGAATGCAAGGTCATCTCTACCTCCACGCAAATCTTTAGAAAATTGCACTTTTTAATAATACTGTTGCCACTTTTAAAATTACCCACTCTGTTTATTTAGAAATAAGAGATACGAAGTTAATAAATAGAATTGCCAAGCGCTGACTTAATTTATTTTATGTTATTATTAAACTTTTTAAATGTTTTTAAAGTTGTGCTTTGTCTTATATTATTCCTCTCCTTGAGCATTTTTCAAATGGAAAAGAAAATACAAATTTGTTATAACAATAAAACACAACTATTCCTATCATAAGTAAAAATGGACTGGTTTGTACTATCAGTGAGTAAAGTCATTAGGTGCTGTACAAAGTAAAATAAAAAGACATAATACTTTGCCTTCACATTTAAAGAGTCTGGATAATGTTTAAAAAAAGTAGTTTGAATCTATCAAAGAAGAAATAAACTGATACTCTGAGCTTTTCTGAAACCTTTAGCCCCCTCCACACACACACCCCGCAAAAGGTCAGCTGCTTGTCTTTCCACATGCTATTTCAATCCACATGAATAAAAGTACTAGGGTTTGGGGTTTTTTTTCTAGAACTTTTATTATGATGAACAAAAATAGTATGTTGTATTTTGGGTTCAAACCCATTAGTGGACATCCCATGTTGCATTAAGATGCAGATACCAGAGAAACACATTCTGACATTTTAACTTGATCTGAAAGAGGTTAAACAAATCCTGGCGAATGTAAGCCTGAATACTCAGATGCAGGAATGCATGCCTAATTACCAGATGCTTTGAAGAGGCAGCTTTAAAGAGGCAGCCTCCAATTTCTTGTTATGGCTCATGAATATTTTTTTTTTTTAATGTTGAATTGAGTCCAGAATCCTGGACATTTTGTTGGCACAGGTGTATTCTGGCATCCTGTAACCTATTAAATAGAGTCACTAAACATGCCAACTGACTTTCTTCCATAAAGTCCCCAAACAACGCAAACTATATTTTTGCATGCTGCCCAAGAAAATGAACCACTGAGTTATATGGAGGATAAAACAATGGTTTGGGAAGACAGCAAAGGTGTTTGGATGATGTGGTTTCTAAGGGACATTCTAGAATCAATCCAGTGCACAGAAAGAGGAAATGGGCCTGTATAAAAGCAAGGAAATGTTTTTGTTTGCTTATTTTTACCATGTTAACACAATCACTTAATCCTATCAGTCTGTATTATAGTGTCCAGCTAATTTACATCCCACAACATTAATGGACTGCTTTTAGCAATCTCATTATCACTTTCCTTTCAGGCACTCTGCAGGTGAAAATGACATTTTCACTATGTCTCTAAATGAAAGATGGGTATAGGTGGGAAACAGAAATGAAAATTCTTCTGTACCTCACTCTGTAGTTACTGTATGTTTGGCATGGCTACACAAATAATCAATTCTGCTTTCAAGGATCTGTGGGATTAGATAAAGTGAGTGTGCATGTTGCCAAGAGGGGGAAAGAACATAATACTATTCAGGAGAACGATAAAAATTTATCAGAAGGAAGTGATATCCAGAATTTCTCTAGTGGTACACATACCAGGAAAGTCCCATTAAAAAATTATTTGAAATGGGATTCAAACCCATACAAAAACATAGATAATGTAATTTTCCCCCAGGAAAAGGTTAGCATCATTTACTCAGGAGTAGACCTATGAGGAGGTAATCAAGATCTGTACATCCATATGTACAGTTTATGAAGAAACCTTTTAAACGCCTTAAACATTTCAGTAATCATTGACAATGAGGAAAAGTTGCAAGATACAGAAGAATAAAAAAAAATGCTTCATAAGTACAACTAATCCTATTCCTGCTAGTACTCTAATTCAAATGTTTCATAGCAAGAACAATTTTTTAAAATAATTTTATTAGGCATGATCCATCCAATGCTTGATTCTATTGGTGTCCATTCATTTTGTGTACTTACACGGACTGGAACATTCCTTTCATCATAATGTTTCTTAGAATTTTTTTCCCTGCAAAGCATTGAACAATTTCTTTAAAAAATGCAAAAAGTTTTTTTTTTAAGTTTTATTCCTTTTAAAATATGTGTATACTATAAACCTGTTGGATATTTATACACCCAGGCTATTCTATGAGTTAGCTTATAGTCTGGGCCCAGTTAAATGCAAAATTTGTTTTAAAAAGAACAACAAAACCAGAAACAATATTTGTAGTATGAATTGTTCCTAGCAAAATGGGGGGAAAGATCCTTATAAAAAAGCAACATAAAATAAAATATACACTATCCTAGTGACCCTTTTATTATCCTATCGTATTATGAAAAACCTGAAAGTGGGATTTATTATTGGCTGTTATTTCCCTCTGCTGACTCCAGATAGTAGCATCTGAAACAAAAAGGATGGTGGGGGGGCTGTTGACCCCTGGAGACATACCACAATATTTCTATCATAGGAAGGATAATCACAATTTACTCTTCTGAAATGGAACTCCTTTATGGACCACTTTGTATATGGCAGGAAATTATTGATTCACCATCCATCAGGGATACACAGATTTTTTTTTTTAGCCCGATAGCTTTATGGATAAAGCTTTTCTCCTGGTGCACATCATAAAACTGGTAGTCATATAATGGGTTATTACCGCATACAGAAATGGCATCCCAAATGTAAAAGTAATTCTGATTCACCCTCACCCCTCCATAGCAGTATATCTCCTATAATGCTATGAGTATGATTTACCACATCCAGTCTGCGTAAGATAACATGGAGTCAGAGATCTCACAAGACTGCGATAATTTCATCTGCAAACGGTAGAAGAAAAAGTTGGAAAATTTTTCAGTGGCACCTCTTAAATGGAACACTTTTAAGATGCTCACTTTATTTTTACATCACAGAGAGCATTTAATGTTTTTTAAAAATCCATATTTAATATAAAGGTATATGACCATGCAACAAAAACATTACTCTCCAATCCATTACTCTCCTTTGAAATGAAAAACCTGTTATTTTCATCAGTTTCTCCAAAGGAGCACTTCACACCAAAAATATAATGCAATTCTAAACCATTTATTTTCAAATTAAATTGTCATCTAAAAGCTGATAGCAGCAATGTATGAACTCGCTCTTCACGAATGCAACCTATAAGCACTGATCATCAATTCTGCTTTCCCACAGGCATATGATGGGGAAACTGATATAGGATTAGAACAAAATGAGCCAGCTTGCAGGTAGTCTTTTTCCATCATATATTCACTAATTAAGGTAAAATTTGGGATGTGTTCTCTTGCTATTTTTAGCAAGTCTATGAGGCTGTTTTGAACAACTAGCTGTACCTGGCAAAAATGCCCTGTAGACCTCACAACAACCCTATAAGGTAGGCTGATGGGTTTTTAAATTCCTCCTCCCTCTTCTCAGCATTCCACACTTTCCCCAGAACTGCTGAGGATGACTCACTCTGTTGACTGTCTGGGTCCTGTAGCCTGTGACTAGTGAGTGGGTGAGGGAGTGAGAGGAGGGAGAGGCTCTTGTGAGGCTGGGGGTGTAGATGCAGAATGAGTAACAGGAGTGGATTGTGAATTTGCACATGGGTTGGTTGGGTGAGTTTCCTGAGCAGCCAATCAGCACACTGGGAAAGGCAATATACCCAAGAATATATCTAGATAGATAGATATAGATTACCTATAAATTACAATAGTGTTATAGAATATGTCATTCACAACTAATATATTAAAGTGGTTCCCAAATGTTGGTCCCCCAAGTGTTTTGGCTGTCCAGCTCCCAGAAGCCCCAACCAGCTTAGTCAACAGTCAGAAATTCTAGGAGCTGAAGTCCAGAACATCTAATGGTTAGGGAGAAGCATCTGCCTTAACCTTCCCCCTAGTGCTGCCAGTTTCCTGAAATAATGTGATTCACATGGCATAATAATAATAATAATAACAACCCCGCACCTCTGTTAAAAACAATCAGGGCAGCATACAACATTTAAAATACAACAATACTGACTAAATTCCCTAAGCCCACCCCACCCCACCCCACCCTCCCCCATAAAAAGATATTAAACTAGTATCAAATTAAAATCCACATAAACTAAAATCTCATTAATAAACAAATACAAAATCAACAGCCAGCGAGACTAAAAGAGGCCAGGAGAAAGGGCACAGCTTGAGGCACCCTGAATTTTTTCTCTTCACATATTTATAGGTAGGACAAATAACACAGAGGAGGCACATGACATATTTATAGATGGGACAATTTTTAATGTATTTATTTATGTATTTATACCCCACTCTTCAGCCACAAGGCTATCAGAGTGGCTTACAAATTGTTTTAAGCAATAGCTATTTACACATCTACACTGCATTAAACAGTTTCCAATGTGTGTTAGCTAATTGCCCCACAAGCTGGGTACTCATTTTACCGACCTACGAAAGGATGGAAGGCTGAGTGAACCTTGGAGCCCGCTGGAATCAAACTTGCGACGTGGTGGCTTGCAGTACTGGCATTTAACCACTGCGCCACCAGGGCAGATAACACAGAGGAGGCACGTGTCTGTGACTATTGGCCTCAACACTTCTTTACTGAGTACAGATGTCTGCAAGAAATACTTCGATTCCATACATATATTCCCTCCTTGAAGACATGAACATGGAGTGCTTGCATAAACAGGTGATTTCTTTAACAGATCAAGCCTCTTTCCACATCAACTCTTGTACATAATTACTGACCTCGAATAAACATGGCATGCAAGGTTCATCATGCCAAGTTTATCATTTCAGTTTCTACATTATTTTCTTCAGAGGGGAAAAAAAATATACCAGAACCTACAGTGAGAAACAGAAGGTAGCTAAAACTTAAGGCTAGGAATTGTTTTTATGAAAAGCTGCTTACTTTCTGGCTCCTCCTAAAATTTCACTCCTTTCTGAGAAAGGCACAAAGGTTTCTGACACACTGAAGAAATAATGCAGTTTGATACCGCTTTAACTATTGTGGCTCCATCCTATGGAATCTGAGGATTTGTAGTTTGTTGTGGCACCAGAGCTCTCTGACCAAGAAGGCTAAATATATCATGAACTACAAATCCCAGAATTCCACAGCATTGAGCCATGGCAGTTAATGCGGTGTCGAACTGGGTTATTTCTGCAGTGTGTCAGCAGCCATAGCTGCATTGATAAAGAAGGTACCATTCTGCACCTGCATTCTGAAGGAGCTCTATACAAGTTCAGTTGTCACTGTTCCACTGTTGCTGCTGTGACTCTAATGCAGTTGGAAGAAATACAGCCCATCTCCTCTGACACTACCTGTTTACCATGTCACAACAGCTAATGGAACAGTTCTTAACTGTTTTTAACTCTCTCTCTGCCAAAGCACAGCTTATGAAAAAAAAGCTTCAGAATCCCTGTTTATTCAGGCTGAGTTCCATGGGCCTCTATTCCTGATGGTTTCCTTCAGAGGGAAACTTTCTGACAGCAGACATCTTAAATCACACAAAGGAAAACTGCAGTATCTATTATTTTCTGGATGATTAATAAAGACTGCTTAAGGCAAAAGTAAACTGTCCACAGAAACAGCAAAGAGATCTGGTGTTCTCATGATAATATAAAAGTAATCAAGGCAAATAGCACTTTCTCACTGTCATAGTGAAACAAGATATTGATCTTTGCTATTTGGTTGAAGCAATGATCACTTGAATAATAAGGTGACTAATAACTGGTTTTCAGAAATTCTCAGCATGTTGGCTTGGCTTCATTATCAGCAGGGCAGATTTCTGAACAAAGCCACAGAAACTCTGGATGATGAAAAGCAGTTACCTGGGCAGACAGGAAGTATATCTGTACTACAGCTGTTCACAAATGGCCTTTCAAAATCCTCCACACTATTTGTGAACAGAGAAATTGGGGAGAGCATTTCACCCATTTCTCCAGGGAGGAATGTCTGCAGGAAGTCACGTATTACATCTGCGGAGTCCCGTCTAGCAGAGCTGTTTAGGGTGGTAAGGGAGATGACACAGGTTATACCTGCGCAGAACCCGTTGCTTAACCCAACAACGGCCTGTTATGACGTGTTTAACAACTTCTTTACCGATAAAATCTCTTGGATAAGTGCCGACTTAGATGCCAGTGTTTTGACCAAAACAATTGACGAGGTGTCCAGCAACTCCGTTGATGTAAATTTACTGGATCAATTTCAATCTGTGAGTACTGAGGACGTGGATAAGCTACTTGGTAGAGTGAGGAAGATGACCTGCCCTCTTGATCCTTGCCCTTCATGGCTGACCATCCGGGAGGGTGTGCCTTGATGGTGTTCCTTAAGGACATCATCAATGCATCCCTCAGGGAAGGGTGTGTTCCATCCTGTTTAAAGGAAGCGGCGGTTAGGCCACTCCTGAAAAAAAAAAAACTTCCCTGGACCCCCTGGACATGAACAACTATAGGCCGGTTTCTATGTTACCATTCTTGAGCAAAGTGATTGAGAGGGTGTTTGCTCTTCAACTCCAAGTGGTCTTGGATGAAACCGATTATCTAGACCCATTTCAAACTGGCTTTAGGACAGGATTTGGAGTTGAGATCACTGTGGTTGCCTTGACCGACGACCTGCATCTAAGCATCGACAGGTATAGTGTGACCCTGTTGGTGCTTCTAGACCTTTCAGCGGCTTTCGATACGATAGATCATAGCATCCTCTTGGATCACCTGAGTGGGCTAGGAATCGGAGGCACTGCGCTTCAGTGATTCCGGTCCTTCCTCTCAGGCAGGTCCCAGAGGGTGCTGCTCGGGGTCAGCTGCTCCAGTAAAAAGGAGCTTACCTGTGGCATTCTGCAAGGCACCATCTTGTCCCTGATGCTGTTTAACATCTATATGAAGCCGCTGGGTAAGATTATTTGGAGTTATGGGGCTGGATGTTATCAGTATGCTGATGACACCCAGATCTATTTCTCCTTGCCTCGATCATTGGTCTCGGATTCCGATGGCGTCTCTCCTCTTAACGCAGTAATGGGCTAGATGAGGAAAGCTGTCTTAAAGCAGTAATGGGATGGATGAGGAAAAACAGATTGAGATTAAATCTGGACAAAACAGAGGTTCTCACGGTAGCGGCCCCAATACCAGGAGTTGGGTTGCAACCTCCAGTCCTGGACAGGATCACGCTCTCCGTTAAGGACTGTGTTTGCAGGCTGGGGATGCTCCTTGATTCGTTGCTTCAGATGACTAGTCAGGTGAGTGTGACAGTCAGGAGCGCCTGTTATCAGCTTCGGCTGATATGCCAGCTGCACCCTTTCCTGGAAGTAAGGGGCCTCGAGAGTGTGGTGCATGCCCTGGTAGCCTCTCGAATGGATTTCTGCAATGTGCTCTACATTGGGCTACCCTTGTGCTTGGTCCGGAAACTTCAGTTGGTACAAAATATGGTAGCAAGAATGGTCATGGGAACATCTCGGTGAGACCATATAACTCCAGTATTAAAATCTCTCCACTGGCTGCCTATCAGTTTCCGGGCCCAGTATAAGGTGTTGGTTATTACCTTTAAAGCCCTAAATGGCTTGGGTCCAACTTATCTTCGGAACCGCCTCCTCCCATACAATCCTCCCCGTGCACTCCGGTCCTCTGGGAGGAATTTGCTTTAGCCACAAAAATCTAGGCTCTCTGCAACCTCCCAGAGGGCCTTTTCTGTAATCGCCCCCCAATTTATGGAATGACCTGTTGGAGGAGATCTGACAGATGAGGAGTTTAAGTAGCTTTTAAAAAGCACTAAAGACGGATCTCTTTCGGCAGGCTTTTCCTGATTAGATCCCAGCCTCAGGAGCTGCGTCTCGTCTCTTTTAGTCTTTTAGTCCTTTACACTGACTTGCTGGCTGTTGATTTTTGTATTTGTTTATTTTATGTGACTTTTTAAAGTTAGATGGATTTTAATTTGATCCTAGTTTAATATCTTTTTACAGGGAAGGGTGGGGATTGGTGGGGCTTAGGGGTTTTAATCTGTATTGCTGTATTTTAGCTGTTGTAAGCTGCCCCGATTGTTTTTAACAGAGGGGCGGGGTAAAAATAAATATTATTATTATTATTACTATTACTACTTCCAACATTCTTGTCCTTATCACGTGCTGTGACACTCTTTGAAAGTCAGAAAGTCACTCATATTCACTCAGAATGCTACAGAGTTATCAAGGTCTGAGGAAGTGTCCAGTGTGTCCCATCTGGTCAAGGTTCTGAGCATCAGTTTTATATGTTTATATGTTCTGGTGTGATGATGGACAAGATACTTGTACACAAGTTAGCAAATTTTGGTCTTCTATGCCTTAAGAGAAATTTCAACTTAGAACTAATGCAGAAAGTTCTGGTGTACAGACTGAACTCCCAAAGGAAGAATTCCCCATTCAATTCAGCGGAAGCAATACTTCTCATGCACTAAAGGGGATGTGTGAGTGCATTCTCCACATGTTACTAACTGGCAAAAATAGTAGGACTAAAGCAGCAGATAATTACATTCCAATTACTGTTACATCTGACTGGTCCAATTAGGAAGTTCTTATTAACTTCTATTCTTTAAAATAGCTTCACATGTTATACAAACTACCTGCATTCACAAAGTCCTGTTCAGGCATTTGTCGGTAGTATGTTGGGCTAAATGGCTGGTAGTGATGGGACATGCAAAAAAGCCCCACCCTAACATATACCCACATTCTCAGTGGCATCCCAGACTTTCACATGTTCTTCGTTCTTAAAAAATGATGGAAGATCCTGGCAGAGAAATGGCAGAGAAATGGAAGCAGCACAGAGTGAGGACGTCAGATCGGGAGAAGGAAAGGGGCGTGCGAAATGGAGCTCTGATCCCGGAAGAGCCCCATTTGTCTCCCGATCTCTCAGGGGAATAATTTCCCCATGTGAAAATCTCCTATGTAACCTGTACTAGTAACGCCGTATGAGTTCAAGGCCTCAGCTTCACTGAAAGCCAATGTAATGTAGTGGTTTGAGTGTTGAACTATGACTCTGGAGACCAGAGTCACTCAGCCATGGAAACCCAGTGGATTACCTTAGGCAAGTTATACTCTCTGAGCCTCAGAGGAAGGCAAAGGCAAACCTCATCTGAACAAATCTTGCCAAGAAAACCCTGTAATAGGTTTGCCTTAGGGTTGCCATAAGTTGGAAATAACTTGAAGGCACACAGCAACAAGACCTCAGCTACTTGGTGCACAGCAAGCAGTGCTACTGAACACTCCTTGCCAGCTATAGAGCCACAATTCTCTCTAGTTTTCAGTACATGGAGGTCTCTAGCTCCTGTATTCGTACCCTCTCTGCCAGTGCCAATTCAAGAAGTGTAAGGTTAATAGAGATTTCTATGAAGCTTGCTAAATCTTGGGCGATCTACAAAACACCTACGTTTAATCCTCCAGACACAGGGGTTACAAAAAAGAAAACAGAATGAATGCCAATTTTGTCCCCTAATGACCAGAAAACCAGACCAGATGAACAATGTTTACAGACTGCAAACCATGCAAGTGCAAGTACAGTACTCAACTTTAATTAAGTAGTATGAATCACTGTATCACAGCCTGGCCAATCTGTTTTTAAAAGTACATTTTAGATAAGGACATATCTGTACTTTACAACTTCTTAATGCAAGATTTTCTACAATATCAAGAGGTTTGTCTCTGTCAAAAGAACTATTTATGCTTAATGCATGTGTTAAAATTATAGTTCTGCATAAACCACTAGAATATTACTCACAAGAAAAGACTGTGACAATATCTGACAAAAAAGCCAATTATAGTATAACTAAAGATTGTGAGGTCAATTCTTTTCACAGTTCTCTAATCCTCAAGATGAAAAAACAAAACAACCCCCCAATCTGATGTCGTTGCTATGGATGTGATCATATAGAACTGACTTTTTAAATTTTGTGAAAAACATCAATTCTCTTGAAACACACTTTTGGGGTTGATCTAGTCAAGAAGAGGCACAGCAACTACAATGATTTCCACAGAAAAACAGAATCCTGTTTTCTACCATCATTTGTGTTAACCTATAGGTTCATATACAGGAAACATTGTAGACATTACACAGGTGGCCAAATCTGTGCCCACCTTCCATACTGCTATCCAGTTCTCTTTCTATGTGTCATGCAATTTTCACATAGTGCATGAGTGACTTCTACTATCCATTTTCCATGTATCAGTTCTACGCAAGGTATGAACAGGTTTATATGACTATGCCACAAGAATATAGGAAGCTTTCTTATGCAGACTATTAGTCCATGTTGGCCACATTCATCAGCGCTGACTATCATTGTCCAGGGCTTCAATGGGAATTTTCCTAGCTCTGCATGAAGATACTTTGGAATAAAGAGCATGTGCCGTACCAATGACCTACGGTCATATTCCCACATTGTTATTCAAGTGTGTTCTGTTCTAAATAGCACTGTCCACACAAGTCTCACATGCTCAACAGAGTCATGCTTCACACAGGAGCAACATGCTCTACATACATCTGTGTACACAAAAATGTGTAAACCAATGAAGAAGAGCCAATGAAGATTCTATACCAGCCATGATGTGGGAGCCAGTGTGGGATGGAGGTGCCTGAGTTGTTCTGATAATACCTGAAGGATGTAAACAGCATCCAAATAGTAATGAAGATTCTTCCATACTATCATCACTTTCCCAGAGTTAATATGATTTATTCTAATTAGTCAGTTGATGTGTCCTGTAACAATGTTTACATGGGACATCTAATTTTGTTGTACTCATGTTATATTCTTGGGCAGAGAAGAGAGAGAGAAAATTTGGACACCTTCCTAAGAGAGGTATGCCTGCCTCCATATGCTGCTGCTCAGAAAATAATATTTTACTTCAGCTTTTACCATCTTTAAACTCTGGTCTATTTAAAAATCTAGAACCAAACTATAATTTTTAATCCTATCTTATGTACAAAACTAAACCTAACATTAGTCCTACCTAGAATAGTTCTATTAAAATCAATGGGATTTGAATTAGCAGTGACTGACTAATCCCGTTCATTTCAATGGGTTTATTTAAGATAAGACTAATGTTGGAGTTAGCTCCAGTTTAACCCACCAGCAACTACATTTTAAATCTGAAAGTAAACAGAAAACTCTAGTTTGTACTTCTAGCTTTAAACTAACTAGAATTCTAATTTCCTGCTCTTGCATGTGAAAGAAGGTGAGGACGGAGTAGAGAAGCATTATATCTGTACTGATCCACAAAGAAATAGCATGCAAAAACACTTAAGATGCAAAAACAATTATATTTATGAATCAACCTCACATCCAGATCATTGAGAAGAACAGATTTTGTGCAAACAGAAACAACAGTTTTAAGCCCCATAAAAAAGCACTGATCTCTTTGTTGGCCCTTTGTGTGTGTGTCTGCTCAAACTATATACAATACATTCCAGGGCACTTTTAATATAGAGTAAACATCTTAGTACTGAGTGTTCTTGGTATGAGACAAGCGTGTTTCATTGCATAGTTTCAGTGCAAGATTTTACATTTGCACTTTTGCACAGAAAAGGTTTGTTGGTATTCCAGGTACAATAAACAGGAAATTTTTACTGCTAAAGGCAGGAAATTTTAGCACATATTCTGAAATGTATGAGCTTTCATAAAATGTAATTTGAATGTATTTTCAGGCCCAGATTTGTCAGATTTTGTGTCCTCCAACCTCCAACAGAACAAAGTATGCATAATGTGTATGACAGAAAACTGTAGCCCTATTATTCTTAATAACAAGAGCCTCATAATTAACTTTTTTATCTACAGATATCATCTAATCTTGTAATCACCATGTTTTAAAATTAAAGCTGAGTGAGAATTTTTAAAAGCAGATGGGGCCTGTGGAACAAAAAAAAAGGGGGGCAGAATATTGGGAAGGAGGGAATAGACATCTAAACAGATGCATGCTTAGGATAGGTGCTTCTGATAAGAGTATGACAACAAAGACTTCAGCATATCAGAAAAACAACATATGGAGCTCTGTTTCTGTATTTATTTCCTCACTTTTTAAAACCTAAGGACTAGCTAAACTGGCAGATTTTTATTTATTTATTTTTCTACATCTGCTTCACTTTGAAGAGCTTTTGAATCACAAAATAATTTTAATGAAATGCTGGCTCATTATTATTACTCTCAGAGCATACAACAAAGCCTTGTAATATTAATTTATTAGAATTTACTTGCCTCTGGTAGTAAATAGGGTTTGCTTATGCACACCATGAATTCAGTATGCAGTTGGCTGCTGTAATTCCAAAGGAGAGTACTTAAATAATTCCTTACTTTAAAAAAAAAGTACTACTGATTATTGTTGCCCTATCTCCAGGTGCCTATCAAGGTTTATGGCAATCAAGCCCCACCCATAGGCCACAGGCAAGGTCAGGAAATTCTAGCTATGAAAGCTATGTCCTCATTAATCCCCATCCCAACCTTTTAACTGGACTTGATGCAGCCTACAAGCAGTTTGGCTAGGTGGCTGTCAAAGACTGTCCAGGGGCGAGTCTTTGATCTTCTCTCCACTTTCTGGCAAGAAAAGCTAAGTTGGAGAGGTGAAGATTTATGTACACCTTTAAAAGTGGCAGTAGGTTTGGCAGTATGGTGCTGTGTGCAGAGAGCAAGTTGCTTTCAGGTCTGGATTGTGATTGCCTTAGGGCTGGTCTAGAAGAGGGAATAAAGTGCAGAGTGGTGCGCATGTACACAAATTTGCAGCAGCTTTCATCTGTCTCAACAATTTTATTGCACCGTCACTGGTGTGTGAAGCTATCTGTGTCTGCTATTCAAACGGAGGCATGATAGTGAATCAAGATGGCGGATGTGAGTGTATTACTTGCAGTTCTATCCTCCCCCAATTGTGCCTGCCAAACAGTATTTTTTTTGCGGGGGGGCGGGGCTAAATCCAAAATGCAGAAGAGCTATCTTCTGCTTAAATAATGGGAGGGGCAGGAAGGGGAGGAAAGGCTGTTTCATAACTTCAATGCACGATCACTACAGTGACAATCGAACATGCTGATTCTGGAATCTGCCGCCTTAGCAAGCTCCACCCCCTGTGCATGTCCGACCAATCAGTTATGCTCCTCAGTTATGCACTGTGATGCAATTTGGCTGTCCTAACATACAAAAGTGTGCATTTCCTATGCAGTTGTCAAAAAAAATGTGAAAAACCCCAGAGAATAAGAGATCACATGTGTGAAGCAAAACAGAAAACATATAGTGAACTCTAAGTATAGAGGGTAGGTTAAATGAGCGGGAAGAAATGGGAATAGGGCATGTTACGTATAAAGATGTAACTGAGGTATAAGGAAGGCTACGATGGATAACTCAGGAAAAGGAACATGTCATCTCAAGGAATTTATAAAGGAAGTTTACAATAATCCTTTAGAGAGAACAAGTAACTGAAAAATTAGTATTAAAGTGATAACATACTAATTGCGAGAAACAGCTTGCATATATACAAATATATACAATTAGAGTTACTTTGTATAGAAACTTTGTTTAGTAACAGGGACACAGAGAGGATGTGTGTAAAATCTTTGTAAAATTTAATTTATCGTTTATGCTTATGCACAAATAGATATAATCTGTACAAAAATTGTACAACTTATGATTGGGAGAACTTGTATATTATAATATGCATTATCTCTGTTGTTGGAAAAGCAAATTATACAGATATAGATATATAGATATATAGATATATATATATACATATACATACCGGTATATATAACCCAATTTTGCCATGGACATTCCCTGACTTTTGCTCCCTCTCCCTCCCAAAAGGACAGAACACTGTGGGATCCTATTTGGACACATGGGATTCTGTGAGGATTTTTTTCACTGTCTGGACTACCCCTTAGTTTACCGAATCAGGCAGGACTATAAGAACCTGTTAAGGAAAGGGTTACAGGGTTCATTCAGTAAGCCATACGCCAAGCCCCCTTTTGTGATTCATTTTTCTCCCAATATTCTCCAGATTGTTTAATCTTTTCTGGGGATTCTGATCTTCCAACACTCAACACATCTTCAATTGCAGAGGAAAGAGGAATTCAGGTGGCGCAGTGGTTAAATGCCAGTACTGCAAGCCACCACGTCGCAAGTTCGATTCCAGCTGGCTCCAAGGTTCACTCAGCCTTCCATCCTTTCGTAGGTCGGTAAATTGAGTACCCAGCTTGTGGGGGCAATTAGCTAACACACATTGGAAACTGTTTAATGCAGTGTAGATGTGTAAATAGCTATTGCTTAAAACAATTTGTAAGCCGCTCTGATAGCCTTGTGGCTGAAGAGCGGGGTATAAACAAATAAATAAATAAATAAACGTTACTAGTCATTTTACTGATGATCAACCTTTTTTTTCCTCCTGGCTCTGAAAGAAAACAGAGAAGCAGGAGAACAGAGAGGTTAAACCCCCCCCCCCAATTTTTAAAATTCCCCATGCTCCTACTATATCTAAATTGGCATGTTAGTTTATTTGCTTAGGCTTTGCAGAAATCAGAAACAGAGCAATACTGGAAGTATTTAAAAAAATGAGAGGAGTGGAACTGTGTGTGCATGTGCATGTGCACATAAAAGCAAGAATCATAGGGCCCTTTCATACTACGCAGTCATAACATGCTGATTCCACATTTACTGCCATGACAACAATCCTACAGAATCCTGGGATCGTAGTTTAGTTAGGCAGAGAGCTCTCTGGATGAAAACTCTAAAGGCCCCTCCTAAACAGCAAATCCCACGATTTCTAAGGATGGAACAATGGCAGTTAAACTGGAATTCCAGTACATTAAAGGAATAGTATAAAAGGGCCCTGGGTGCCAGTTAGATGGTAGTTTTTGTCGCGGGGCGTCCCAGGAATTATTGATGTGATTTTTAAATTTATTTATGTGATTTCATTTATTTATGTGATTTATTTATGTGATTTATGTGATAAATAGTTTATTTATGTGATTCTAGTATAGGTGGATTTTAATTTGATACTAGTTTAATATCTTTTTATGGGGGAGGGTGGTGCTTAGGGATTTTAGTCAGTATTGTTGTATTTTAATTGTTGTAAGCACCCCGATTGTTTTTAACAGAGGGTTTTTAATAGAGGAGTGGGGTAAAAATAAATATTATTATGATGATGATCCCGTATTCATCCCTCGTTGTTTACATGATTTTTGTCTCTGATCTGAATATCCCAGGAGATCCCGGGATCATTGTTTACATGGCATCATGTCCAGCGTTATGTCTCCTCTCCTACTATATACTGTCCCGTGTTTTTTTTTTTTACATGTGTTTATGGTCCTGGGATTTATTTATTTTTATCTGTCAATCAAGGATGTGATTACTCGTTCTTTCACAACCTCAGTGATGTACTTCCTGTAGAGTTTCCCACCATGAGCGATGCTATTGGCTGGCACAAATGTTTGTTCAAGCTTCTGTATTGGTCAGAGGAGGGCGAAGGCAACCCCCCTCTGCACAATTTGATTTTTTAAAAAAACCTGATGTGTAAATGCCCAAAACAGTTAAAATCCATGTAAAAGGATAATGCCGGTACAGACACACAAGGCATTTTAAAAGACAAGCCTTGGTGCGATCAGACGCTGGCATTTTTTACTGTGCTTTTAAACACAGGATGGAGGGGAAGCTGCCCGGGGGGTGGATGAATGTGCGATCATCCACTCAGACGCTGGCAGTTTTTTACTGTGTCTTTAATAATAATAATAATAATAATAAAATTTATTTATACCCCGCCCCTCTGCTAAAAACAATCGGGGCGGCTTCCAACAATTAAAACATTATAATAATGACTAAAAACACCACCCACCCCCACCCTCCCACATAAAAAGACATTAAACACAATAAGATTAAAACCTTCTAGCTAAAAAAATACATTAAAAACAAATATATACATAATTTTTAAAAAGCCAGGAGACTGAGTTCCTGAGGCCGGGATCTAATCAGGAAAGGCCTGCCGAAAGAGATCCGTCTTTAGTGCTTTTTTAAAGCTACTCAAGCTCGTCAGCTGACGGATCTCATTCGGCAGGCCATTCCACAATTTGGGGGCGATTACTGAAAAGGCCCTCTGGGAGGTTGCAGACAGCCTAGATTTTTGTGGCTGAAGCAGATTCCTCCCAGAGGACCGGAGTATGCGGGGAGGATTGTATGGGAGGAGGCGGTTCCGGAGATAAGTTGGACCCAAGCCATTTAGGGCTTTAAAGGTAATAACCAACACCTTATACTGGGCCCAGAAACTGATAGGCAGCCAGTGGAGAGATTTTAGTATTTAAACCCATGGAGGGGATGCAGGTGGGGGGGTGAATGGGCGATTGTCTGCCCACGATCTCTTTATAATTTACTCTCTCTTTAAAATTTAAACCAAGCATGCAGGGGAGGGACAGGTTAAAGCTGAAGGGTTTGCGACGTAGAAATCCACTGAACAGGGTGATTTAGTGCAGAAACACACACACAAACCTACGTGTAGCTGGAATGGAAGCCTTTGTTTTCAGCTGGTGAGGCTGAATCTGTTGAACGGGTGACTGACCCCATCTCTCCTCTCTGAGCCCACCCCTAGTCACATCAATTTCCAGTTATCACCAACTACTGAGATATCTTGTCCCAGGCTGTTTACATTTCCGATTTTCTGAATCCTCCTGTGACTTTTTTAAAAATCGCTACAAACAGCGGAATGGAAAGTCACACATGTTGAGTGATAAAAGGTGCCCCCCCTTCCTAATAGCTCAGAACCAACCCGATGTACGTGTAAACAACCAGGGTTGGACACGAATTCTTCCCACTACATTTTCATCGTGTAAACTATACCCTGGTTTCTGGTCCTCTGGACAATCCATTCTTTGCTTGGCTTGCTTCAATTGCTTTGCTCCAAAAGTGGTGTGTGTTTATGGGAGCAGGCTCCTTCCTCCTTCCATAGTCTTGAGGGTCTTTTGCAAATGAATTTAATATGTGTAAGTTTCAATGCCGCAGAATTTTGGGAGAAACAGGTTCAAATCCCCACAGAGGTATAAAAGACACTGGGTAAATTTAAGTCAATTTCTCTCCCTCAACCTGATGTACCTCACAGGGTAGTTATACTATGAAATTAAAGTTCATATAGGGTACTTGGATAACTTTCAAAATTGGAAGGAGGGTAAAACATATCAATAGTAGCAGACAACAAATGATAAGACGTTGTTTGCAGCTGAAGTAAAACACACAGTTAATCCTTGTAGAACCCCATTTATACTATAAGTAGGCAATGAATTTACTGTTTCTAGTCTCAGATCAATTGCTTTATAAAACAAAGAATCATGGTTCAAGGCAAACTATTTCTATATATACAAGGGATGCTGGGTCAAGCTTAAGATTCTTGCTACCTTTCCCTCTGAGGAATATTTGGGGTGCCATAAAGCCTTTTTCTTAGAAGAACTGTCTGACAGAGAATAAAACTACTTATGAGATACATCAAGTTTAATTCCTGGCAGATTGGTTTAATACTCAGCTTCCAAATACATCCCATGGTGCATACTTCAAAAGGTTTGTCAAATATAAGCAGCTTCACCTAGAAACAGATGAAGAAGAAAAAACAAAGAAAAAAGCATAGCTGCGGATATTCTAGAAATATCCTCATTGTGACATACACACACATTTTATTCCCTTTTTATTCTTACTCATTAAAAAACACTGTGATTAAGTGTTAACGGATTAACTGACTGAATGGATTTTGGACACTAAGAAGTTTACTAAACTCTGAAATATTATTATTCAGAACAGATTTTGGAATTGTGGGGGGGGGGGCATAGACTACAAAAAGTAGGTTTTTTTCAAGCTCTACAGTAGGTTTATTAGCCACTTTGGTTGATTTGCTGCACATGACTAATCACATTAAGAGGTAAAGCAGGACTACACTTGCTGGGCCTAGCCACTCCATCACACAGGTTCTCTCTCTCCACACATGGAAGGGTGCAGCAAAACACAACAGAAGAGACAAGGTCAGCAAGCACAGTCCTATTCTCCCCACAACAGGTGACTAGAATTGCCTGAAGCTGTACATTTGAAGACAGCCTTTGTTCTTCCTGGAGTCCTAGTCTGACAGTCAAACAAATACCGTTGTCCCTTCATATTCGCTGGGGTTTGGTTTCAGAAACACCCCTCCCTGGTGGATAACAAAATCCATGAATACTTAAGTCCCATTATATGAAACGGCATAGCAAAATGGTGTCCCATATATAAGGTGGCAAAATCAAGGTTTGCTTTTTGGATTATTATTTTTTAAGAATATTTTCAAGCCGTGAATACTTAAATCCATGGATACGAAGGGACAACTGTACACTACATTGGCTCTTACACTATACAATACAGAATAAAATAAGTCCTATAAACCCAGTTGTGTGCCAGTGCAACTGCTGAGCTCCAGAAGTTGTTTCTGAAAATTGTTCGCAGACTTCCAGATAGCAGAATTGTAGAAAAAGAAAATGTTGCTACACAATAGTGAAGAATTGCCCAATTTCTTTACCTTCTCAGTATGATCCAACTTCTGATTGGCAACAATTTTATGAAAACATTTGAATGAAACCTACTTAACCCTTTAGAACCAAGCTTTTCTTTATTTACATAAACTGTTCCCATCTGCCTTTTTTTCTTTAGCTTAATGTGATGACAACCAGTTTTCATGAATACTTCTTCTTTCCTCTATTTGAAAAAGTGATAGAAGCAGGTCTTCTTAGCAATTAGTCTGTTGGCTTTCTCTAATTCAACAGAGAAACTAAAGATTATATTGCACTGCATTCAATATACGGTAGTCTAAAAGGTGTGAAAATTGTACTTCATTTGGCATCGAGCAATTTAAAATGTTTAAAACATTCTTCACAGCAGATATACACTATTTACTCTTGGAATTACCATGACTGATTAACACATGGCATGGAAAGCTATGAAAATGTCTCCTTTTCCCATTTCTATGATTGCTTCACTGGCCTAAATTCTGCTGTATCACCTGCAATTAGCAGTAGCTATGTTACATTAATCCATCAGATTTTTGATGTGGCATACAGGGTATTTAAATGGCAGAGATCATGGAGAATCATTTAATTAAACCACAGGATTAGCTCAAGCTCTATCCCACCACCATATGACATTAATAGCAATGGTGTTAGGATAGCAGAAAAAGGCAGAACGAAATGTCAGAATAAAAGATGTAAGAATCTAAGAGGTCTTCCTAATTTCAATCTGCCAGTCCATACTCTAGAATCAGTATTCAATCTAATACAAGAATTTAGACAGGCATGCAATAGCTGCAATCCAAACCTAGCTCTATGCACCATCATGCGCATCCAGCACTACCCAATGTGTATTCAAAACTTCATCCAATCCACAGAACACATCTAGCTAATTCAGTGGTACATTAATTTACCACTGCAATGGCCATGAAACTGAACATCCACCTATGTCAAATGTATGAGTGGGAATCTTTCTCTCCACCATGTGGATCCCTCACTAGCTTAAAGCATGGATCTACCTGAAAGATACCTTCACTACACTATGTTTATAGGGTCACTGCATGCAGGTCAAGATCTGGCTGAGAGCTTGGGAAAACAGCCCCCCAAACAGTCTAACATTTGAACCGCCTCAATTATATGTCTGTTTCATTTGTTCAATCTGTAATGGCTGCAATTATTGCTTCTTTTATTGCTTCTTGAAGGTTCTGTTCAATTCAACACTGGAAAAAAACATTCACAGGAGTTCCCCAGCATGGCATGTAGTGAATTCCTGCCAGCACTGAAGTTATTTTACAGTTCCTGCTTCCAAACAATTCCAGTCACAACCAAACTCTATCTGCTAAATACATTGTTCCAGGTATAAAGAAAAGATGCACTTTTGAGTTTCACCTTCATTATTAATGGTGTGTGTGTCAGGATGCCTGTCTATGCTAGGCCTTGCTTGGCCTGAGTTCAGCCAGGGTCCTGTCGTAAGTAATAAGAGTTTGGATAATCCTGACCTGTTGGGAAGGGGAAGAGAATGTAGGTACCTTACAGTTCCCAAGCCTGGGTCATCGCCACCTATTTCCAAGACCACATAGCTGGGCATGGGAACTGGAAAGGAGGAGAAGGTGGCAAGATAACTCAAGCCTCTGTTTTGATAGCCTTGTGGCTGAAGAGCGGGGTATAAATAACTAACTAAATAAAAAAATAAATAAATAAATGGTACCTTTCTCTCTGCACATCAGTTCTGGCAGTGACTTGGAGCCTGTTCACTTCTTTGCCTCTGCAATAAAACACTTTGGATAGTGATTGTTGTCTGAGTGAACTGAAGTTCTGACTGGGACCTTACAATGTCTGTGTGTGTGTGTGTGTCTGTCTGTCTTCAAGTGCCATTCTGCAAATTTGGTATGTTCATGAACATTGCATGCAATTATGCTAAATATAAGGTTGGCTGATTTCACGTCAACTGCATTTCTGTCAGAAAAAAACGTTTTACATACTTGATTACAGCTAATTTCTTTCCAACTATGTATGCAAGCTTCATTTCCATTAAAAAAAAACCAAATTACCAAAGATAAATGGATTTATAAGCTTTATGGAAGTTATTCTAAAATTCTAGATTTAAAATTACTATTAATACAACACCTAATCCATTCCAAAAATGTTGGCTATTAACAATAGTTGCATCTTTGTTATCAGAAGGTATAAATACTTCTTTAATACTATTCCTCTGATATGGGAGGGGGAGGAACTGATATGAGCTCCTACACAATAAACAGACCCAGCTCTCTTGTGCAGATGTTTGAGCCACACAGGTCCACAAAAAGATTATTTATTTTGCTTAGGAAACCAGACAAACCAGACACTGCAATAAATAGGTCTGTTCCTTCCTTTGCCAGAGAAGGCACCATCAACTGAAGCAATTTTAGGGACAAGACAGTAATGGCTTTTACTAGGATATTATGGGCTGCATCCCAAAAAAGTCTAGACAAATGGGAAGCACCTCAACACCTCAAAAGGGAAATCTGCAATTTCCAGTAACTCCATGAGCAGCTCCCTACTTCATTCCTTGGCTTTTTGATAGTTGTGCACAGAAGCGCTGGGGCCTGAATACAGAGAAGTATGTGCTTACAGTCCCATGTCCCTAGCCCAGTTCTGTCTGCAGTTTTCAGAAAATTGTACAAACCATTGTTTATTCGCTTTAAAATACATGACCAAATCCTAATAAAACTATATGCATCACAATTATCAGTATCATAACCACACATCTAAACAAATCTTAAAATGCTCAATTCTCCAGAAATCTTTCTTCAAAACCCAAAAATAATTTCTGGCTTTGCTGATCTAAATCCTGCCTTGTTTCTCTTTACTTCTACTCTATGCCTATCCTGGAATCTGTGTTTTTTACCCAGGCAAAAGACAGGAGAGGTTGTGAAGTCGAAGGCTTTCACGGCCGGCATCCATAGATTTTCCTTGGTTTTTTTCTGGGCTGTGAGGATGTGTTCAGGAATAGTTTCTTTCTGACATTTTGCCTGCATCTGTAGCTGGATATCCTCAGAGAATGGTTGGGTAGGTGTGTGTATGGAGTTTATATGTTGTGAACCCCTGTAGGGGAGTATATGTAAATTTGTGTAATTGAATGGTTAGTTTCTGGGAATAGAAATGCAAGGCTCGTTAGTGTTTGTTTGGTTGGTTGATGGGCCATTATCTGCTCAGAATCCCCATGTCCCTGGGTGGAATTCCTTTGTAAGTGTTGAGTTTTAGTTCTATTGTGTTTCAAAACTGGGAGCCAGATTTTGTTTACTTTTAAGGTTTCTTCTTTCCTGTTGAAGTTGTCCAGGTGTTTGTGGATTTCAATAGCTTCTCTGTGCATTCTGACATGATAGTTGTTGGCCTGCTCCAGAATTTCTGTGTTTTTAAATAACATTTTGTGTCCATGTTGGTGCTACTGCTGATTTTTCTGGCTGGCCCAGTCTGCAGTGTCTCTCATGTTCATCAATTCGTGTTTGCACACTGCGTTTTGTGGTCCCTATGTAGACTTGTCCACAGCTGCATGATATGCGGTAAACAGGAGAGGTTGGCTTTTGTTTTTTTTGGGGGGGGGGTTACCTAGGAGATCAACCATTGTTTCTTTGTTCTAGAATTCTAGGGATAATCTAATTATCTGCAGCACAGTAGAAGTAATTATTTTACATTTTAGACTGGGTCTAAAAGGCAACTTCATCTGCCTCAGGTTTTGGAAAGGTAAGGTATAAATGTTCTTAATAAAGAAGTAAAATAAATAAATGGAGTAGAATAACATTCAGAAGAATGGGATAGCAATAAGATAGTTTGGGAAAAGAGGAGCTACATGCCAGCCGGAACCACTGGAGCAAATCAACAAAACCATGGTGTCTTACCTTTCCCTACACTGTAGCCATGCAGAACAACTGCTAACAGAGGACAAAAATCAAAGCACAAAGCACACAAAGCAGTCACTTAAAAGATACTCATACTACTGTATTGTATTGTACTGTACTGTATTTCTACACCACATGCCTTTGGGAAATGCCGTAACACCGTAAGTACTACAATTAAGAGAATTAATACCACAGTCTTGACTCTGGTGAAACTCCTTAATATGGAAATCACGTAAAAAACTGTGCTGATACATAAGCCATTAGCAATACACTAATATATGCCTGAACTTCATGGCATCATCCAGTGGTTCTCAATCTGTGGGTCCCCAGATATTGTTGGACTACATTTCCCAGAAACTCCAGACAGCAAAGCCAATAGTGAGGGATTCTGGGAACTATAGTCCAACAACATCTGGGGACCCACAGGTTGAGAACCTGATGCCCTTCTGTGCCCTCAGGTTCTTGTTTGGCCACTGCCTACTCTGCTCCTTCTTTTAGGCACTAGGCCTCTGGGCTCCCTGTTCCTTGGCCAGCCCATTTAATATTGTTGTTGTTCAACTTTATTTAACTCAGAATTTTTATCCATTTCAGCCTTTTGTCCTGCCACGATCTTCAGACGTATGTGAGGATCTCTGACAAAGCAACCAGATAGGGTTTTTTTACAATATTTTTCCTTTAAGAAATTATTGTTGACTAACATTCCATGGAACAAGAGCACTGTGATATCAAAAGTATATGTCCACAAAATCCTGTAGTGCATTACAAAGGACTGTGATATATTGATAAATATGAAAACTATTTGTAAAAAAAAAAAAGTCTATAAATTGTCTGAGATTAGTAAAGGATATTATAATTTACTATTTTACAAAAACAGTGACATAGCATTGCAGAAGAGGCCTTTCAAGAAACAGAGAACTAAAGAGACTATTACTGCAGAGCAAGCTTCATATTTAATAACTGGCTAGAATTAAAATCTGCAGAGCAAGCTGCACATTTAATAACTGGTTAGAATTAAAATCTTACCTAGAAAAAAGCACCCAATTGGGAATCTGTTTTATCTTCAAGGTTATAACAAAAATTATATCCAAGATAATCCAACCTTAATTATGTGTGATATTTGCTGACCTTTGAAATTCAATTAAAGAGCAAAAATGGGCTACATCTTACCTGTTATCCCTCACATCATACTCTTATTCCAGCTGCTGGTCTGACTGCATCCATACAAATTCGGAACAACATCATTAATTTCACATTAACAAAGACAGAATTTGATCCACTTTAAAACAATACATGCTCTATAATTTCATTATCTTCAAGCAGAGTTCTTCAGCTGTCCTTTAGTCACTTCATTATTCATTACTTGCAACAGCTTGTATAACACAAATTTTTATAAAGCATTAGAGAGATGTACAGAAGTAATGAACAAATGTATTACCATCACCACAAGTATTCAGATGAAGCAATCCTAGAAATCTACAACTTTCAGAAAGTTTGAAACCACACAAATATGAAGTTTATTATTAATTTATTTTTCTAGAAAAACAATGGAAATTTGGGGGTAAGGTGAAGCAATATATTTCCCATTTTGAAAATGGGAAATATATTACAGGTGGAGCATCCCTTATCCAGAATTCCAGAATCTGAAATACAGTAGCATCCCCACATCCACGGATTCTTCATCCATGGTTTCAATTATCCACAGTTTCAGTTTCAGCACAGATACCATAGAGTATTCCTAGAAAATGGGTCCTCTCTAACCATTTTCTAGGACCTCCAAGGCAACTCTATGGTATTTTAAACCAGAAGTCCCATTATTTTCAATGGCGTTAACTATTACTATTATTTTCGCCATCCACGGTGGGGCCTGGAACCAATCCCCTGCAGATGGCGGGGTGCTACTGTACCCCAAAATCATCTACATGGGATAGTGACAGCTTTGCTTTCTGATGCTTCAATGTACACAAACTTTGTACATGTACAATGCAGACAAACTTTAAAACATTGTATAAAATTACTTTTGGCTATGTGTATAAGGTTTATATGAAACATAAAACAATTTCATGTTTAGACTTGGGTCCCATCTCCAAAATATCTCATTATGTACATATCTGCAAATACAAATATTCCAAAATCTGGGGAAAAAATCCAAAATCCAAAACACTTCTAGTCCCAAGCATTTTGGATAAGGGGTATTCAACCTGTATTTATAACATTAAATCGTGCTGTTTGGTTTATCTTTGGCCATATGGTACTTACAATGCCAAATATACCACCCAGTTGGCAATAAAGCCAGAAGGTCTATTTTTTCTCTCTCCCAAACTGGGAATGTGAGCAAGAAGAGTGAAATCCAACCTTCTATTCCACTTCGCCTGAGCATCATCAGCTGTTTTCACATATTTTCTACGTCCAATTCTGTTACTAGAAGTCAGCTGGATTGAGAAAATACCAGTACACAGTAAAGTAGGCAAATAATGTGGGACAGTTTCACCCCTAATCCACATCCTCAAATTGACATTAGAAGTAAATTTCTTCATCCACCTTGAAATAAAACTAGGCTTCAGAACCTTTCCCAGAAATGGAATGTTGGAAACTGGCCCATAGTTATCCAATACAGTGAGATCCAGGCAAGTTTTCTTCAAAAATGATCTTATAACTGTCTCCTTTAGGCATGCTGGAACTCTGCCTTGATGCAATGAGGCAGTGAGGCAGTGACCAGCCTCTCTACCCACTCAGCCAATTCCCCTCTGGTATTTTCAATAAACTGGAAAAAGCAAGGGTCTAGTACACACATGGTAATTGTAGCCAACTTCTCACTGTGTTTTGGCAATACCATTGGCACTGAAGTTGACTACAAGTAGTAAGGGGTGCATCACTACATATGAAGTTCCATCTTGAAAGAAAAATGATAGAAGCAGACCACAGGCCTGGACAGTATGCTAGATGAGCCCCACAAGATTCACCAGCCAAAATAATAAGACTCAAAGCATCTCTGTGGCATTTGACCCAACAATCAAGTTCTCAACCACAGTTATAGTGTTCAGCCATGAACACCAAAAAAAAATAATAATAATAATAACTTTGAGTATACTCAGGATCCCATTAAACAAAACTTTCAATAGCTTGGCTGCTGGAATGAATAGAAGCCTTCCAAAGGCTCCTAGCCACATGACTGTACTTGAGCTGCCTAGGCAAGCATTACAAAGCCTTGGTTCTATGGCACAGTTTAATTTCTAGAACACAATGGTGCACTGAGGCATAAGCTAGTAGTGCTTATATTTTAGTTTATCTACATATAGGAACAGGATCGGAGAGTATTTCTTGGCAGTTATTTTGGGCTGGCCAGTTTTAGGCTACCTCATAGGTTACCTCATAGGCCTTGACATAGGAGGGTGTCACCAAAACACTCACATATAAGCCATCGTGGCTTATTAATAACAATATCCACTGACAGTCAGGCTACAACCAGACCAAAACAAAAACAAAAAATAGGTGGCCAGAATTCTCAAGTCAAGTCCCTTTTCCTTCTTTTCAAATTATTTTACTACAGAGGCAGACAAAAGTTCTGAAAGTCTGTGAAACTTTCATACCCTGTCTAAATTATTCTTGGAATCCAATGAACCTGCCAAATGTAAAGAAGCTAAATTGTCTGGAAAGACTACAATGTAACTATAAGCACATTGGATTCCCAGAATCTTCATATCCTACAAAAGTACAGGTCAGCCACATTTACACATCTAGAAACTAGTAAAAGGAACGCTTCACAAAATATGGTGGCACAGGTATGCACAATCACCAGAATAACTATGAGTATCATGTTCTGTAGACAAGAAAAGTGCTAAATCTTTAAATTCTGTTCTATGTCAGGAAGGCTGGCCAGGGAAATCCCTAAGGAGAAATTATAGTTGCTTGCCTTTTAAAATCCTCAAACTGGATCTACTGACCTAAATAAAAGTGCTTATCTTACCATAGTGAGATGCCACTAAAAGGGTCACTAAAAAGGAAGTCAAACATAAGAATCAAACTAAAAGCTAATAAAAGGGTCAGAACTTTTTAGAGACTTTAAAAGGTGAGCTGTATTTTTCCACTCTACTTTTTCAGAAACTGATACCAGGTCAAAGGATTTGCATGGCTTTTCCCATGTTTTTAGATTTTTGTTTTTCCATACATGCAGAACAAGTGTGGTAGTACCACTTCAGATACAAAGAATGCTTTTCCCTAATCACCACCAATACCAACTCCTTTGCGTAAATGGCTTTTAGATCAAAGAGACCTAAGTGTTCTCAAGCAGACCTTATCCACACCCTTTCACTTACATGTTAAGAACTGAGCACAACTTATAAAACAGAAAAACTAACCTGCATCCCTAAACAATGTTACAGAAAATGTTATGTTCTTAAAATGCAAACCCCTATAGGGCCTACAGCATTTTAAAAACCAAACCATATAAGCTTGATTCTATGCATTCTGCCCTATTTGCATACATCTCTATGTGTGTACAGGGATGTACTATATACTACCAATAAGCCACAGACCCCAGTTTATGAATCACTGCTACAAAACACTTAGAAGAGAGAACATTCTAAGCCTATGGAATATAGAAATGCCCAATGTGGCCATTTTTGGCCTCATTTGGCCTGGCTCACCTGTTGCTACAGCAAGACTTCTTCCCCTTGAACACAAGGTTGGTTTCTTAGTAAACACTGTCACTTGGTAATTCCACATGACAGAATCAAAACAAAGCTTTTTTTAAGAGCTCAGATGGCAATAAGATTTCAATTTAACTATAGCTCTTCACAGCCAAGGTAGCATACAGCAAACAGGATTTATTTTTTTAGATCCCGATGCTGTAGCCAAAGATGTCTCAAATTCAAAGCATGGCCAATTTAATTTGAAAGCAATGCACTAATCTTTTTATTTTCACAAACCATGATGCCTCAAACTCAGCAATGTCAGTATGATTTGTGACTTCAGAAGAGAAGTCAGAGTGGAAAAGGGTAAGAAATTATTCAGCTCTGATAACCATTTTTGCCATTTTCTCCATTGACTTTATTAACAGAGACTGTTAACAGTTGTTTGTATGGTACATTCTGCCATAATTGTTGTTTTATTCTGTGATAAAAGTTTGTACAGGCCAGACTTTGCATTCAGATGAGTAGCAGGGTGGCAAAATGTATTTAGTTTATTACAGAGACTTTCAATCTATCATTCAAACCCATTTCCCATTAATACCATGCCTTGCAGGAAAGGACAAAGATTTTTACTGCAATCCCACCCATGACCCAGGAAGGAGGAGGTGTGTATGCTGACAATCACTGCAGCTGAGGGCACTGGGCTCCAAAATACACTGGGAGCCACACCTATCCTGTCACAACTGAATTTGCTGTTGTGCTGTTAACAGCAAAAACAAAACAAGGAGTATGGGGAGCATTAGGGGTATAATCTTCTTGAAGGTAGCAACGAGTAATTTCAGCCATTTTCTTCCTGCTGTGAGAAGGTCTTCAAAAGACATGCAGTTTTCAAAGGCTATTTGCAATTTGGGGCTATTGTGTTCAAAATTCACATGTTGCTGTTCTGTGTAGAAAACAGTATATTTTTTCTGCATGGAAAATAGTATTTTGCTACAGAAATTGTAATTCTTGTGTAGAAAATGTTAGTTTCTGTACAGAGAAAAGGCTACAATTTGGGGGTTTCTTCTGCATAAAATTCTCACATGGTTGATTTTCATAGAAAACATTTTTTGTGCATGAAACAGCATTTTCAATGTGGAAAATAATATTCCAGCATCACCTGCTTCCCAATGCCATACCATATATAATGATCTACTGCTGTGAAAAGAAGTTAAATTATCAATGACACTGAAGGAAGTCAAGTGTAGAAAAAATTTATAGTGAAAGAATGCCAACCTGTCTCAGGCTGTGATAGGTGTACAGTCAATGGGTGCATCAAAATATTGATATGAATACAACATTAAGAACAGTTTTAAAATTACTTCTGGCATCAAAAGCAAGTACTTGGATAACCTAATACTGTATTCTCAAATAGCACTAACTTGTAAATCTAAAAACTCTGTACAACTGATTTGCTAAAACTTGTCATTATAGAGAAAGATAATACAGTATATTTATTAATACATGTACTATACATTTACTATTTTTCTACAGCTGTAGTAATAAATTCAGCAATTGCAAGTGATCTATGCCAATTAAGTATGTTTTTCTGTAGATTCTTTCTCAATAAAAATGAAGTCCCTTTGAGTATCAGAATTACCAATTATATATTCTTACTTTTAAAAAAAACAATAACAACAAAGGTCCATCAGTATATGGACTAATGTGTAGATTAGGTCATCTCTCTCCCACCACAAGTCACCAGTAAATGCTCCCTGGGGTACAAATCCACCAAAAGCTACAGAATGTCTCCTGATATTAAATCTTCTGTGAAATCAAGCTTTTAGATACATGCAACACTCTGGCATGCAGACATTCTTACAACTCTAAATTATTTATTCACCAATCTCTGTGCAACTTCCCGCATACCATTGGAGACTGGGACAATTTCAGCTATTTGATGTTACATCTTCTCCAGTGGCTAAAGAGGCTATAAAGTACCCCATTGCTTAAGCCTGCCATCTCAGTTCCATTAGCAGTAAAGACCTCTCCATTCAAACTGCTAAGTAAATCCTCGGAGAGCCCAGGGACTGTTTCATGCTTGAAAGCAACTGTTAAGAATGTGACAACTACCAAACTGTTCCTATTTAATTCTTCTCCCAAGGTAAAAAGAATTATAGGTAAACATATGCCTTCATTATTTGCTTTGCTGCATTTCAATACTCAATCCCACACTAAATTGCCAACCAAGGATTTAATGCAGCCACTTCTATATTTCAGAGTGATTGCCACTGCAGATGCAATAAGCTTAACAACGCCGACAAAGCTGACTAGGAAACCTACTACATTTCATATCAACATATTAGAAATTTCACAAGAGAGAACTGACTGTTCTGCTTGAAATGTTTATCTCCAGCATTACTATAAGAGAGGAAACCAAATGAATCAAGATCCCCCCCCTCAAATTGTTGTAGTCATACATTGTACCATAAGCGATATATCTCTACTCAAAAGTAAGTCCCAGTCAGTGCAGTGGCACTTATTCCCAGATAAGTGTGTTCAGCACTGCATTCTAAGCAAGAATATGACTGCACGGTCACTGTAAAGGTGATTTTTCAAACACAAGAACAACACTTTTGTATTTAAATGTTCAAATAAAATGTCAGCAAAACCTCTTTTTTAATTATCTAGATTATGCTAATCCTAACTCTTTGATACACCAATTTACAAGAGGTGGGGGATAATAATGGGCATGGCCTTGGTGGTAACCTTGAGATGATTCTACCCTCTAGCCTGCCTAAATTGAAGCAAGATACATTATCAACCAGTGCCATGCTTTACCCATGAGAAAAGCTGTAAAGATTTATGTTGGTCTAATAAAGGAGACCAGAGTTCATAAAGCCACCATTCAGAGCACTTCTAACCCTATGTGCCTGAACAGTAGCTTTAGACTTTAATTTCATGCAACTGTCATCCAGCAAAGCTACCTGGCAAACTACTTTGGCTGTTCTTCAAAGAAAATATAACTACCAGATGTTCTGTTAGACATATGGAAGCAGAACTTGGAAAAGTGAGCTTTTATGGATATCAACTACCAGAACCTGATTGAAGGATTCTGGGAGCTGTAGTACAAAAAAGCAACATTTCCAAGCTCTGTATGGAAGCCTCCTGCAAGTTTGTGGTTATAGTGTAAAGGGAGATCCTCCAATTCCAATCCATCTCTGTTAGGTATTCCCTGGGCCAAGCATTTTCCATTGTTTTTAAAAATATGATTCAAGTTGACTTACAACAAAAGGAAGAAAGGAAGCTGAAGGAAAGGTTTGTATGTCCTGTTTGTATTTTACTTGTCTCTAATCAAGCTCCTGGAAGATGGCACATCTTTGATTCTAACTGGCATTGTTCCCTTTTCCTGGGGTGTATGACAACAGGGAAAGGGACTTGGGAACAATTAGGAAGGATGGCAGCAAGGAAAATATCCCCCCTCATCCAAAGGATGCTTAATCAAAAGCATCTCCTAATTCAGTGAGACTTATTCCCAAAGGTGTACAGGACTGAAGTGTTTACAAATAGCCTTAGGTATATCTAAACATTTGTCATACTTTCTCTGCCAATGAAGTACTCCTTCAAATCTTCAAGGGTCAAAGGGAGAAGGCTCTATATTCTCTTCTAATGGCTGCATGCTCTCCAATTTGCTTTATTGCTAGTTTTAAAATACTGTACTGCATAAAAATGGGAGTTGTTTTTAAAGTTTGTTCAGATCATTAATAATGAACTAGATTATAAATGCCTATAAATCTAAAAACTGAAACCTTACTGGACGAACTCTACAGATTCCTTCCTGTATTCAGATAACTTTCAATCCATTAAGTCATGTCATTGCAATTGGTTCTATGAATGACTTTTCAAGTTAAGGTTTGAATTGGAAACAATACTAAATAGGGTTCAAGGTTCATTCACTCTAATGAAAGAAAGACACAAGCTAATGATAGAAAAAAACAAGAAATGGGGAAAGAATGAAACAGTATACTCAGGATCTCAGAGCTCTTTAATTTTCTGAAGATTATCTTAGCATCTACAAGGTATGAGATGGCTTCCAATATGACAATTCAGAGTAGATCAGGATGAATGCACAACCATTACCCTGTTTTCCTCTTTAAGTGTGTGCACGTGCACCTTCAAACCATCTGTCGACTTATGGCAACCCCATGAATTTCATTGGGTTTTCTTGGGCAAAGAATATTCAGATGTGGTTTTGCCCGTTCGTTCCTCTGAAGTATAGCCTACATCACCTTGTTTTTGTTGGTGGTCTCCCAGCTGAGTAATAACCACGGCTGACCCTGCTTAGCTTCCTAGATCAGACAGGGTGTGGTGCTCATAGGGTATTTAGGCATACTTTCCTCTTTAAGAGGTTATAATAAATTCTGGAAACTCTCTGTTTACACAACTTTTACATGACTGCGAATAAAGAATTATATAAATATATATATTCATTTTATATATATATATATATATATATTTATATATATTTATATATATATATATATATATATACACACACACACACAGAGAGAGAGAGAGAGAATAGCAAATTCATGACTGAAAGCATGTACTGTACTTATGTTCATAGTCAGTGCCTGTTGATAGCCAATAGGAAATTCTCTCATTTTCTCTACATGTACTGTACTTTCTAAAGATTCACTCTTCATAGACTTTAAACTCTGCAGTGTGTTACATGGGCTCAGCAATTTCTCATCCTATGAGTTGCATTCCTCAAGGCCACAGAAAGAAGAAACATGAACAATGCATTTTCATTTCTTCACACTTCTGCTCAACCCCAATTTTTTTATTTTCATCCCCCACAACCCATATGCCTTATAGCCACTTCAAAGTTCTACTGTGTGACTGGCTGCCCACAGGTATCCAAGGCTGTTTCAACAGAGTGCAGCTTTCTGCCCACATTCCATGAGTAATTTTAAAAAACATGGCTGGGTTGTTCAGTTTGTTTCAATGGCAGGGGGCATGTAAGGCATCCATTTCTTCTTCACAGCTTGTATTTTGAACTAATTAGAGCACTGAGCTGCTACAAAGCATGGTTTGCTTTCACCTCATATTCATCAATCACATATATGTTTCTTTTTTAAAAATAAGCAATACATCATGGTGCTTAATCTGCTATGCAACAGCACAGTCCTGATACTGACTCAATGTTTGCTTATATATATGCATAATCAATTTAGTACATAATATATAATGGCACAGGAATGACATTGGTAAGAATAAAGGACTATATATAGTATCACACGTTCTTATACTGGAAAGGGCTAGGAAAAGCCACAGTCAGGATAAAAGGCACATTCTAAATTTTTCTTGAAAGAAATGCACCTTCAACATGTTGAGACACTGGGTCAAAAATATCAACATCAAAAAATTAAAAGCTTAGTACTTTTTTCTTGTTTCAGCGGGTTTTACATAAACAAATTGTGCAAAAAAAAGTTTTGTAAAAAACTGATTTTTTTGCAAAGAATAAGGATTTTTTGCATAAATGAAATTTTCACAAAAATGCAAAAAAAAAAAAATTGAAAAAAACTCCTGAAATTTTGCTGGGGGGGAAACCACATTTGAAATAAGTTACTATTTACACTCACACCATCATAATGCACACTATGGAAACAGTCTTCTTACAATTACTGTATATGCCATACCATTATACAGAAAGATCTTGTAGCATGGAAGTTAGTAGCATAAGCTTTCATTGACTTAAGTCTAAATTATCAGCTGCATCTATGCTATCAACTTCTTTCTCTCAGTTAGTCTCAAAGGTGCTAAAAGATCCCTTTGCATACTGATCCAGACTAACATGGCTACATCTTTGAATGCTGTAGCACTGTGAGAGACTGGAAAACTGAATATAATTATCAATTGTTAGAACCAAATGATCAATGGTGAAGGGATCAAAGATACTAATATCTGATTTAAAGCAGAAATGGAATCAGAAGAGTGGGACATACTCAGTGTCCAAGTGTGAATCTAGATTAATACCCCCTTTGCATTTAGTCATATGATATGCAGGGCCTCTGACCTCCTAAAGTCTGTCTGACCTAAAGAAAGGCTTCTAATCTTACTTCCTGAAAACATTACAGGATGTTGGACATTTCTGCTGTATACACAAGAAAGAAACAAGTGTTGTTCTGCTTATGTTAGCAGTTCTTTCTGTTAGTAAAACTGAGAGGGAGTGAATCCCCGCTCAATCACAGTGCTGAGGGCACAGAAATCTTCCGGAAGCAGATTTTCACATAGCACAATAGCTTGTGAGGTAGTGGGGAGAGGAAGAACGTACCATTGAGGAGGTACAAATACTGTAAGGATGACAGGAAACTGCCCTCCTTCTACTAACAAAACTACTTTCATCAAAGGAAAAATAACCTGGTCAACTGTCTTTTAAAATCAAAGTTTCTTTTAAGGAAGGTGCATGAGGAAAGGAAGTTGGCTCAAAAACATGATAAAGGGCACTAGCTAATCACTGTAATTCAAGTTACTTGTTTCCTACAAGTTAGAGTGTGTAATTTAAATATATAATACTCTAAAACCTGAGTCATGTAGTCCAAAACAAATATATAAGCTGATGTTGGAACATGGAAAATGATGTGTTCTCTGCAGTGTAACTCTTTCAATAACCTAACAAAGGTTGGCCTGTCTGCCTGACTAACTGCCTTGGGCAGTTGAAAGAACCAACTGTAAGAAATGTCCATTGTAACACAAGCAACAGATTAAAAAGCAAAAAATATCTGTGGACTGTATGCTTCCCCAATTTTCTCTTGCATATCAAAAAATAGGTGTTGGCAAAAGCTTTAATTCATGTTTCCTATGCGATTGCCAGTACAAAAAGTTTTCCCATCTCAAAAATCAAACATAATCACCCACCTGAAGCCAAAAATGTTCATTCTAGGAATGATTTTACTGTGTGATCTGCTGTTTGTGTAGAATGACCCTAAAAGAAAACAGGGCTCAGAAAGTAAGTACTCACAGACAAGGTAACTATACACAACACTATGACACCCCCACAAACTTAAACAAAAGTCAGTTCAGTACAATTACAATGTTTATGACTCCATAATATGGTATGACACACTCCTTTCCAGTATGTAAGAAAAATTTCAGAGAACCATTTGTTAAAACTTAAGAGATGACTCCGCAGCATCCCATATGGAAGAGATATTTTAAAAATTCATATTTCATATTTGGATCCACAAAGGACTTCATGTCAGAACAAATCTATCTGCTCCTACCATTCCTGTATTTGTGGCAGAACAAGTGAGCCACTAGAATAGTGTCATAATTTAATAGATCTGAAAAAGTAAAGTTAGCCATAGTGTTTTTCAAAATCTAAAAGAATACCTAAGCAACCAATAAACCAGAAACAATGCAGAAAACAAAGCACAACATACTTTAATTAAGCTGAATACTATTTAGCTCCATTTATATTAATTCAAAGATGCATGGGAGCATAACTACAGACATGGGACTCATACAACCAGCAATGCTTTTGCACCTATGTATCACAGCTTCCCCATGCTATTCTGCCCATGTGTTTCCTGGACCACATATACAACTTTAGAGACAATTTAAACATTTGTGCAGTGAGAGGTGATGGAGAGTGGAGTGGTAAATCTACTCTGGATTTTATTTTACAGTTTAAAGGAGCTACCCAAGATGCTGAACCTTATCCCCAATACAGATTTAGCCCCTGGAATAGACTCTTTATAGTTCAGAATAAAACCCAGAATAGATTCACTATCCCACTGGTATAGGCGATATTAGCTGCCACTGCACCTGCCTACACAACTATATGAAGCCTGACTGATAGTGCGTCTATACGATCATAAAAAAATCCGTTTGGGGGGTAAAAAATACGAATAGGCTGTCGTCCGTATGCATACGAACCACCCACACGATTTTTTACCCTCCGTATGACTCCCTCTTCCCCAAGTTGGCTGAAGCGAGCAAGCCAAGCAGCGGTTTTAAATCTCCTGCCGCTTTTTTTTTTTTAAAAAGGTTCCTGCTTTGTGGACAGTCGTTTTTCCCTATTTACAATATAAAATAAAAATAAACAAACATATATAATCCACGGACTTACCGGACTCTTGCTAGCCGGGAATCCAACATGGCGGGCGCTCCCAATTCCCCTCCACGCTAGCCCCGCCTCCTCTACTCGGCCAGCCAATCAGATTGCACAACCTGTTCATATGTGTGCGAACGGACCGTACAGACCCACCAGCCATCTGAACAGCGTACGGATTTCTCATCACGATCCGCTTTCCCTCCTGAACACCGCGTGTGTGTATTTCTGGGTGGAAAACCGAGCCCCCCCCTTTTGGATGCATGTGAATCCGAACGGCTGTGTGTATCGAAGCGTGAACTTCCGCACGCCGTACGTATTATTTAAATCGTGTAGACTGGACCTGAATCAAGGTTCTAAGAGAGGCTGAGTTAATTAGGTACTTAGAATGAATGTACTTCATGTTTGCAGTAGGAAACAACAGTATCACACTGGAGCATCCTGTAGCAATCCTAAATCTCATGGTTTTGACAAGGGCATATAAAGATTATATAGGGCCTGTATATTTAATGTTCAAATGTTAGATGTACATGGACATACTTATTTGATATATGTATTAAAACATATAGCATCACAATAAGATAGAACTGAAACATCTTAGTATTCTGAACTTCAGTCTCGTGATAGATTGTTGGCACCAAATAATGATCCAACTCTGTAATAAACAGACTCTCAATGCTTTAAATAGATGCAGTCTGAAAAGAACAAAGGTTCAATTCAAAAACTCTAGCACATAGCTGTGTATTGCAAAATTGTCCCTGAAACTGTATGCTTAGAGAGAGGGTGTGGAAAGGGGGAGGAAGCACCAGTAGGCATTTTTTTAAATCCAGGAAATACCAAACCAAAAAAAAAAAAAATTAATAATCTTAATACATCATAAATATATATCATGCAATCCATTCTAAAGCTCTTTTATTCTGGTCATTTTTTTATTTTATTTTTTTTGCGGGGGCAGGGGGAATCCTTGTATTTGAGCTGCATATACAGCTAAATATACTAACATAACAAAGGAACGCCAGAGCACTCTCTTTCTTGTGAAATGAAGCCCCAAATCCCTCTTGCTATGAAGTTCTTCAAAAATAATTGTTTACAGACGACCTAGAAAAATAAAACCAAGTCAGATCAGACTAACAAACAACATCCCCAGAGCCATGTTGTCTTCACTGATAACGTGAATAAAACATTCTAGGCTAATAAACAAATCTATGTTAATTTCATGCTCAATTAGAACCCTAGCAGTCATGTTGAAAAAAGGAGAGAAAATCCATATTTGCTCAATTTACAAGGATTCTTAAATCATAAAATGAAGGTTAAAATATCCATATGCTACAGCACAACACTGAATCCAAAAAGAAATGAGAACAAAGTATCTCAAGTGTTATGACTTCAAATATTCTGATCCTGTAAATGTATACTGCCATAAAAAGCACTGAATAGTATGCACTAATATAACTAAACTGGCAGCATATGTGAATTAAGTGGAGCTGGTCTGCCCTGCTATGTAGTACTTCAGCTGCAAATCTATAAAAGCATGCCAGTACCATTGTCACTGCCAAAACCTTCCTCATAATACTCCCAAAGATATCTATACCACAGAAACAGGGTTTCTAACTATCCTGAACTGGTGAAGTGGGAAGGGGAAAATAGGTGTACTCCCTAGTCTATACAATTTATGGCTATGACAAATAAGTCAAAGTAGAGCCACCTTTCATATCTGCCCTGACACAAGCCAAAAAGAAATAACTATGGGATGGTTTGTATGCAGGCTGAAGAGCTTTGGTGCCCCATTTCAGAACAGTAATTATTTTTAATGGTCAGCAGCAAATTGAAGCCCAAAGGTGTTATAGAGGAGAAGAGAAGAGCCCAACAGGTGAAGGGGAAGTTCTTCAGATCTGAAAAGAAGGAAAACTTTCAGCACAAGAATAATAGCACACTATAATTATTAGAAGAGCCAACAATACAGTGGGCCCTTGGCATCCACTGGGGTTTGGTTCCAGGATCCCCCCGGATACCAAAATCCGTGGATGCACAAGCCCCATTATATACAATGGCACAGTAAAATGGTGTTTCTTATATAACATGGCAAAATCATGGTTTGTTTTTTAGAATATATTTTTGGGAATATTTTCAAGCCGTGGATGGTGGAATCCATGGATACAGAATCCGTGGATACAGAGGGCTGACTGTATTGCAGTTAACCTTTTTCCAAAACATAAAACCTCTGCCTTGTGGACAACAATGGCCTAAATCCAACCTATCGAACCAATTACTCAATGGTAAGTCACTAGTTAGGTGAATACCATCCAATCAGTCTACACTATTTGGAGGTAGGAATTGGATTTAAGCCATTGTACCATACAATATTTGCAAAAGTATTACAATACAATGGAGTACATATCAATTATTTACTAAGATAAGAAAAATCTATATCTGTGCATATGTGCCTTCAAGTCACCTGCTGACTTATAGTGTCTCCATGAATTTCATAGCATTTCCTTAAGCAAGGAATACATTTGTCCCTTCATATTTTCTGGGGTTTGGTTCCAGGACCCCCCGCGGATACCAAAATCCATGAATACTCAAGTCCCATTATATGCAATGGCATAGCAAAATGGTATATAAGATGGCAAAATTAAGGTTTGATTTTTGGATTATCATTTTTTAAAGAATATTTTCAAGCCATGAATACTTACATCCGTGGATACTAAATCTGTGGATACGGAGGGACAACTGTACTCAAAAGTGGTTTGCCACTGCTTCCCTCTGAATATAGCTTACAACGCCTGGTGTTTCCTAACAGCTCCTCTTCCACGTACTAATCAGAACTGACCCTACTCAGCTGCAAAAATTAGATGAAATCTGGTACCTTCAGGGTGTTTAGGCTAAGAAAGTCCATAGATACCTGTATTTTCCACACATGCATTCCCCCCGCAAATCCATGATGCATCTAGATTTTGATGGATCAATCCAATTTTTGCAAGCTGACTTTCCTACATAGAACAAACTTTCAGATTAAGGTGGACTACACAATACGTTTTTTGAACTGAAGTTCTGACTATGCTGGCTGTAGCTGATAGGCGCTATAAGCAAAAAACATCAGGAGAGCAACTGTTGCCCATCCCTGCTTTATGTGTACAAATCTGCCATGACTAATGCCTGAAGTGGTGGATAGGATTTCCCCAACACACCCACCACACAGACTATTTATTTATTTGAGTTTATACCCTACCTTTTTACCCAATACTATCCAAGGTGACTAGAACAATCTTAGAACAATCCCAGTTCTTTCTGACCACCATAACTGCAGCAGCACCTTTAAGACTAACTTAGTGGATTTATATCCATGAAATCTCATGCGAAAATTTAAAAAAACAGTTAAGTCTTAAAGGTGCTCCCACATTCCTTTTTTTTCCCCTCCCACTTCTTCTCTTCTTTTTATGCTGCAAAAGATTAATACAGTGACTTCTTTGAAAATAGTAACAACTCTGTCTGGCTGCATATAAAACAAAAATATGGCATCCTGAGCTGGCTCATGACACTCATGATATGAAACAGAGGGGTGGACTGAAATGAGAAAATCTATGCTACCAAAATAAAATCTTGAAATAAAGATAGATAGATAGTCCCTTGCCAATTAAATTGTCTGATATTATCTAGAGCACAGTTAAAAGTTGGAAGCACGGGGTCAGAAGAAGTCAGTTACAATTATCCTCTACTTAATTGGATTTTCTGGTCTTTAGAAGGTTATAGAACTTTCTGTTGCAAAGTAACTGTGGCTGCATTCACATATACTTCCTCTCTACAATTCCGCCTAATACTATTCTCTCAGTATAATTCATATTACATCTTGTCGCAGACAATGTCAGCTAGCTGTATCTCATAGCCTGGTCTGTGATATACAAAATAATCCATTAACTGCCACATGGAAAAAGAAATATGCGCACACTTGTGTAACAGCCAATGCTGCATTTCTGACCTTGTAACGTATCATACTACCAGCCTAATCCATCAACCAAAGATGCACTATTCATTTCTGCTGTAACTACTAGAGCAATATGTTCACATTTTAAAATAATGGTAACTTTAACTTATGGTAGTTGTGGCAAAGCTTTTTCAGTCCAAGAGCTTTGTAGTAGTTGTTTTATAGAAATTAAACTTTTAAATAACAGAGTAACTTCTTAAATGTGATTCTGTAATCCCCAGTTTCACTTCCAGAACTTTTGCTGGGACGGTGGTGAGATTTAATGAGCCACTATAATTGTGGAGAACTCAAAAGGAGAAATTCAAGAGAAATAAGCATTCGCAAAGAAGAGATCACTGTCCCTGAATTCCCATTAAGTATATTCAGGCCTATCTCAGTACGCTTTCAGCAACAATATGGTCTGGAGCAAAACAGGCAGGTTTAGACTTCTCTAGTGATTTGAGTGAGAAAAATCCAACTGTGGTAAAAAGTAAATAGTTAATGGAAATATGACAAGAAGTCTGAGAATGGTGTGATCAATTGGCTTCCAATGCCTTGCAAGAACCATGAAAGGAAAAGGAAACATTTGTTTTTCTCGAACAAATCTCTTTGGGCCTACATGTTCTTTCATTATCTCCCCTAAAGAGAAAAACCCTTGAAACAATGAATAACTATACTTTGCCTTCTGTTGCAATACAATGAAAAATAAATCAGAATGAGTGCATTGCCTTTATGCCCCAGCCACTAGTTGCCTCCAGCAATGCAGTTTTTCTTTCTATGCTTGCTCTTTATTGTGCATGTCTGTTCTTCAGTAAAGATATAGATACAGTATTAAAAGTGGGAGGGTCTATTTCATGCAGTTAAAATTAGGCTTAGACTTCATCTAAAACATTTATACTGAAGTGTCTGCCTACTATATCTTCTTGTTGTGTGCCTTCAAGTCATTTCTGACTTATGGTGACCCTAGGGCTACCCTATCACGGGGTATACTTGGCAAGATTTGTTCAGAGGGGGTTTGCCCTTGCTCTCCTCTGAGACTGAGAAAGTGTGACTGGTCCACGGTTACCCAGTGAGTTTCCTTGGCCAAGCAGGTATTCAAACCTGGTCCCGAGTCATAGTCCAACACCCAAACCACCACACCACTCTGGCTCTCCTACTATCTCTAGTATACCATTATTAAACCATACTTCAAGGGTAACTGAGGCCTGGTTTTTACAATGTCAAAGCAGTGCAAGAAAGCCATGAAAGCAACAGAAATGGGACAATGAATATGTTAGAACATCTTTTGACCAGAGGTCCATTAATTATTTACCATTATCATGAGTAACTGGCAGTCCCAACTCCATTGCGAGGTCAAAGAAAAGGAGTTTAAAGAGTAATGGGACTTGCCAGCAATCTAATCTGGATTACCAGAGTGCAAATCTACTGCTGCCTTAACCATCCTTTTCTCAGTGTACCTTTCTAATAAATCCCTTTAATTACCAGAGCTTTAATAACTTCTGGAATTCACACAAAATTCTTGGCCTGGAATTAAATACACAGGATTTCTATTTTCTTTTGTTAATTATATGTTATCTGCCCTGAATTGCTGAGGTAAAGTAAAAAAGTTGGCTTAGTTAAATTTAAGAGCACATGATCCAACTGCAAATACATCATATTTATTATTTAGTCAGAAGGGACCAAATAGTAAGCTAGTAAACTCACCCACACTGCAGTAAACATTTCCCAGTTAAACATGATTGATTAACACCCAAATAATGTGAAAATTAGTCCTATTATTAACTTAATTTACATCCTACCTTTCTCTCAATATAGGACCCAGGGCACTTTGCAATGTAAATTAAAATAAATACAGCTTAAACTGAATTTTACATAAAACTGTATTTTACATTAAAAACTGTATTTTACATAAAAATATGTAATATAAAAAATTTGAAAATTAAACAGACAATCCTGTTAAAATATTTAAAACAGTTAAAACACATTCAAAGCATAGTCAAGATTTTACAGCACATTGGGGATTCTTCTGCCACTACCAATTATAAGTGGAAAGACTTTTTATGTAAAAAGGTCCTTGTCTCTCGGCTAAAGAGAGTAGAATGTGAGCAGTCTAGCTTGCAAGCTGAATTGTGTCCAGAAACTGACCAGTAGCCAGTGAAGCTATTGCAACAAGGGCGCTATATATTCTGTTCAGTAGTCTTGTCACACGGAAGTTTCCAAACAGTTTTCAAATCAAATAGCCCTACATAAAGTGTGTTACTGTAATCTAAATGGGATGTTATCAAGATACATGTTAACATGGACAAATCAGACATTTATAGCAATGAGCACAGCTGAAATATTAGCTTTATTTGGGCACATGTACTCCTGGCCACCACTAAACTAAAGATTGAGTCCAGGACAACACCCAAGCTATAAATTTGATCTGTAGTTGATCTAATATGGTAAGGTTCAGGGAGGAGTTGTTTTTTTCTTCAGTAAAGGCCTTACCATAGCCTCTTATAAGCAGGATGAAAACCTGCCTAGCTGCAGTGAGGCATCCACCACTCCCCTTACCTACCAGGTTAGTCCCTCTCTGGCTGCTTTTATGAGTCAGGAAGGCCGTGCGTCCAACATACATGTGTTGGACCCAATTAAGCTACAACTGTTTGTAAGGCCATAAAAGAAAAGAAAAGCAACAAGCTACCTTTGACCATTTAGCACAACCCTACTCCATTCTATATGCCAATTCCAGCTTGCATTAGAGTGAATGGGAAATACATGGTCAAAGGCAGGTTCTAAAAAGAGGTGCCTTTACTGAGTAAAATTACCCAGATGATTATCACAGGAAATCTATGACGACATTATCCCTGCATGTACAGAGAGGGCTCTTGGTATCTGCTGGGGTTTGGTTCCAAGATGCCACCCCACCCCCCAAGATAGCGAAATCCATGGATGCTCAAGTCCCATTATATACAATGATGTAGTAAAACAGTGTCCCTTATATAAAATGGCAAAATCACAGTTTGCTTTTTGGATTTTTTTTCTTTGTTGGAATATATTTCAAGCTGTGGATGACTGACTCCATAGATGCAGAATCTGTGGATACAGAGAGCCGATTGTATTGTTCCATAGTAAATAGCCAACTACTAAAGGAAAACCCTGTACACAGTTATTACATGCATAATAAAAGTTATTTTATTCAATTTGATTACAATAAACTTCATCATAAAGAAAATTAATTCTCTCTGGTGGTGTCCAATGTGTCTAAAAGGATCCAGTGTGAAAATTTCGAGGATAAGGAAATAACTTCCTGAGCCATATCAGAAGAATCTCACACATGCACCACTCCTCTTGCTTTAAAATACTCTCAACCTGTCATTGTGCCATTCATAATGAGAAGTAAAAAAGGAAGAGGTAGCTGTGATATACATTAGAAAAATGCCAGAATTCATCTTAGGGTAATACCTTTATCCAAATCTTGTACAAATTTTTGTACTCTTTTGATTGACCTGATAAAAGAAAATGTATTGTCCTAATACAGAGGGAGACAAAGAGACCACATCATGAAAATCTTGTGGTTCACAGGAATGGCCAAATATCATATTGTTCTGCTCACAAAACAAATATGCATTTGTGGTTACATTTTTTGAGTGCCCATAAGTCCTCAATGTCTTCTAAAGTTGTGTGATGTGCATTGCTCACAAAACCTCAACAGACATGATCTGAAAAATGTATGAGTAAAGGCAGTGAAAAGCAGCACACCTTCTTCCAGAAACTTTCTCCTGTAAAATATATAAAAATAAAAAGTTTACCGTAGAGTCCAACTAAGAAAGGTCTGATCAGGGGCTCTCTCTTTTTCAGTTGGGCTAGTTCTTTAAAATACAGTGGAGCATTCCAAATGCATACCCACATCTCTGTAATTGCAAGGCAAATGGCATATATCATAAGATTAGATTTAATAGGAAATGATGAAGGCCATTAGCCTTGAGTCTCAGGCCAAATTTTCAACAAGCTAAAACTATTACTTGTTAATCTATTAGCATGATGTTAGTAGTAATCTTAGAAATGAAATTTCATTAAACAAGAATGCATAATTAACCTGTTCAAGTGTCCACTAAAACAGCAAAAATGTATATGAAGAGAAGTTTCCTGACAGTCAGCAACATCAGAAACTCTGAAGGAAATACCTGTAGAAGTACTTATTAATATTACCAGTACTCACCTTGTCCTTGTTATATGTATCAGAAATAATATAAATATATCCTGTTCTTTTGCTGCTCTGCTCTCTTTCAATTGCTCTCATAACAATAAATATAATCTTCTCTAGGGTCTATGAGAGAAATATTTTTAATGGAAATGCTATCAATATAACCCCCCTTTGCACTATAACATCCAATAATGCCTGCATGTCCTTGAATAAAGATGAATTTAAAATCCTTGACACATAACTACATATTATCTCTGCCACCCCAATGCCTCCAACTTCAGTGCCAGATATCCATTTTTCATGCAAGATAGCTATGCAACATGGGCTGCTGAAACACTGCAGAAATAATGCCGTTTGATACAGCTTTAACTATCATTGCTCTGTCCTATGGAATCCTGGGATCTGTAATTTGTTGTGGGACCAGAGCTCTTTGATAAAACTACAAATCCCAGAATTCCATAGCATTGAGCTGTGGCAGTTAAAATTGTGTCAAACTGCATTATTTCTGCAGTGTGTCAGCAGCCCTAAATAGCCAGACTCATCCCCAGACACCTAAAAGAACAAACGAAGGCCTTGGCTTGCGCTGGGCCCTAGATACTGGAGTTCAAAGTCTGTTGCTATGCAAAGAAGGGGGCTACCAAACTCGGCCGGCAGCATCATTTGTGGCCCATCCAGCACCCCCTCGGTCTGGGCGTCCTCCATGGCCACGTGGTGGCTGGGATGGGGGCCACCATGTCTGTTGTCCCTCTCCCAGCCTGCCCCTCAGGACAGAAGAGGAGTGCAAAAAGCTGACCAATCTGAACAGGCGTCCCCCACTCTGATTGGCCAGTACAGCCTGAGGGGAGGGCCTTCTGGCTGCCTCTTCCAGTGCAGCCGGATGACACATACTCTGTGCCAGGGTCAGATAAATAGCCGGCCCCGGTGTCACTGGCGTCAGTGGCTCATTGTGAGCCGAAGACCCATCCTCCCTCCCCTCATTGCTAGTGCAGTTGATTTATAGTGTTAGTATTTCTGAATGTATTATCTATCATGTCACAACTTCACAGGCGGATAGCATGGGTCCTGATCCGGGGTAAACAGCCAGGAGGTGGGGTCTCTGTCAAGTTCTAGTTCACGGAGACTCCCTCCCCTCCTCTATACCCTTGTTTCACATGGGAGGGGGAAGTTGTCAAGCAGGTGGAGCTTGGCCGTGGCTCTTCCCCTCAACGCGCTGAGGTGTCGGTGGCAACCGAAAGCAGTCCATTGACCAACACAGGGTTGGTTGATGAAGGGATACGGATCCATGCTATTTGTGTCAACAATTTACAGCTGTTACCAAAAATTGTGGCCTTTCATTGCCAATTATTATCCTATAATACCATATCTTTCATATGTTGTTCATCATTTACTCAATATATTTTGTGAAGATACTTTATGTCCATGTATTTCTTCTCATGGGAGGAGAGGGGAGCATCTGGGCTGGGTCCGCAAGTGGCAGCTTGAGTATTCACAGGTACAAGATCGCATAATGCTTCAAGAAAAGGTGTGGTCAAACAGGTCTTGCAGCCATGTATTTTAAAAGCTTTAGAGTTGCTTCTTGCTGGTGCAACATCTTTTCTACAATTTGTCAAAACTTAACTGTTGAAAGTGATCTTACACTCACTGGAACAGATGGGTTTTCTCCCCGTCCCTATAAATTATCACTTCTCATCCCCCTTTTATTCAGGACAAAATACCTCTTCTTTACAGGAAGGGTCAAGGTGAAATGTTTGTATAACTGCAACTTTTATTTCCTCTCTACCAAGCCCTCTGGACAGAAAAACTGATGCATATGAATTGAATACAAGTAACACTAATGCATTAATGACTGACATGTGGCAACAATGCAGAGACACACAGATGTAGTTTGACATTAATGGAAAGATTTGCCTGTGGTCATACACATGGAGGGGGGGAAATAGACCCACCTGCCTCTTGCCTTTAACCTGGGTATGATGAAATCAAATGTCAGACAAGATTAATTAGATGCCTGAAGTTTTATTCTTTTCTGTTGATAAGAAAAGCACATTTCCATAATGTGAGGAAGCATTTACGTGTGTAGCAAATCAGACTGACATTGAAGGAAGGTTTACTTTATTGTAAATGCTGGCTGTGTGGTGCTTGTCAGTGCAATTACTTTCTACTCAAGTGGCTTGCTTTTTAACATTTTATTATCTTAAGAACAAAACCCCTGGAAGCAATAATTGTTTATTATGTTAATTCTTTAGATATTTTTATTATGCATGTCTATAAAATGATTAAACTCTGCGGTGCCCCAGAAATGAATAGAATTTATTAATATGCAGCCAATTAAGGGTAAAAAAAAAGAGCAACAAAATCACTGTACTGGTAATTAGTCACTAAGTAGTCAATTTTGTACACTTATCAGCTGCACCACAAGTTTTCCTTTCACTTGCTCAATAGCCAACAGCTCTAGAATCATTCTAATTGAATTGTTCTCTTAAAAAAGAAACCATGCTTGCTTTGTAAAAAAGCAAAACAGAAAATCAACAAGGATAGCAGATTTTTAAAAATATCAGTGGTATGGATAATCCACAGGAAGAAGTACAGTAACAACAGAAACTTTTTAAAGCATCAGTGTTTTATTAACTGCAAGTAAAAGCTATAAACAGAATGTCTGGCTTTGTGCGGCTTTTCCTACAACTTATTGAAGCCAGGCACAAGAGTTTTCATAGGTATACAAAAGTTATTTGCCATACTGAGTGCCTTCTCTCTTAGAAACTCTAAGGCTTTTAAAGTGATAACCATGTCTTGAAATAATGTTTAAATTTGACAGATGCTCCCACTTCTTGGAATAAACTGCATGCTTCCCACATTCTTACAAAGTGTAAATGTACAGGAGCTGTGAAAGTTGACCAAACAGCAGCTAGTTTACAATGCCTCTGATTTTACAGTACTTCCATGTACATGGAAGAGGCTCCTACATCCATTTTCTGAAACATGATCTTTTGTTCCACTGCATAATGTTCTGCAAAGGTATAACTTCCAACACAGATGGGATGTGAGAGGCACTTTTATAGCACTAGCTCAGACTAAAGGCACAAAAATAACCAGAAATGTATAATTCTGCCCTTGTAGGTTTTTCTTTAGATATAATTGTGATGGGGATAGCTAGTGAACAACAGTAACAGCGTACAGTAGCAGCAGGTTAATTTTGGCAACTCATCTGTGACATGGCTCAGTGTATCCACTATTTTTATATTTTGTTAAGGAAAGCTGTAGAATGGTAACAACTTTAGTGTCTGTTCTTTAAAACAGTAATATGTAAAATGGTTCCATATGTTGTATGTAAAACACTTCCTTAGAAGTCTTTTGGGGGGATCTAAATTTGAACCCCAACTTGTTTATTCCTTATTTTAAACTTCAAAATAATTAAGAGTGAAGTTCAAGGATATGTCTTAATAAAAAGAAAATTAGCATACAGAAATCTATTCAATCTCACTTCAGTTTCAGTTTCTCTACCTACCCTATTCCCAATTTGATAACTCAGGGCAGCATGAAATAACAATATGGCTTAGAATTTATCTTAGGACAGACCTTCATAGCAGGTGTAGCACTATAAACTGACAGCTGTGAAAGACTCTCCCAATAAAAAACAGGACACTGTCCTACCTCTCCACACTGTAGTCAGTAGCATGCCATCAACAGAGCTGTCAATGGTATCTGACTGCTTTCCATCTGGGAATAAGATAATGGGACAGCTACCCTTTGAACCGGTCCTGTGCTTTCATATGTTATGTTGGGATACTCTTATATGTGTTTGTGTACACACACAAACAGTAACACACATGCAAACTGTTGAAGCTAGCCATTTCCAGAATGAAGTAGTCTTCCATGGAGTCCATAAAATTTAGAATAATCCATCCAAAGGAGTAAGTTTTCTAGTTGTGAAAATATTTAAAAACTCAAGTACAAAATTAGTTGGAGAGAATCAAAACAATGTTGAATGGGTATGTGAACACATACCATAATAGCAAACACAAGCACTCCACTACTGCCATCTTAGTTCTCTCTCACCAGGAAAACAGTAAGTTAAATCTCATGTAATGCAATGATCTGATGTAAAAGAGTGACGTAACACAATTAACATTTTGTGGAGAACCTATATAGGGCTTGTAATAATAATAATAATAATAATAATAATTATTTATACCCCGCCCCTCTGTCAAAACCATTGGGGCGGCTTACAAAAATTAAAATACAATACAGTCGTCCCTTCACATTCGCGGGGGTTCCGTTCTGCGGACCCCCGCGAATGTGAAAAAACCGCGAATAACGACACCCCTCCCCCCTCCCTCCCCAGGCCTTTGCGGGGCCTTCCTAGGCCCCGCGAAGGTCTCCCTGGCCCTCCCTCCCTCCCTCCCCAAGCCTTCGCGGGGCCTTCCTAGGCCCCGCGGAGGCCTCCCCGGCCCTCCCTCCCTCCCTCCCCAGGCCTTTGCGGGGCCTTGCTAGGCCCCGCGGAGGTCTCCCCGGCCCTCCCTCCCGCCCTCCCCAGGCCTTCCTGGGGCCTCCGGAGCGTCTCCGGAGGCCCCAGGATCGCCTCCCCAGCCCTCCCCAGGCCTTCCTGGGGCCTCCGGAGCGTCTCCGGAGGCCCCAGGATCGCCTCCCCAGCCCTCCCCACCGCGTCCCCAGGCCTTCCTGGGGCCTCCGGAGCGTCTCCGGAGGCCCCAGGATCGCCTCCCCAGCCCTCCCCACCCCGTCCCCAGGCCTTTCTGGGGCCTCCGGAGATGCTCCGGAGGCCCCAGGATCGCCTCCCCAGCCCTCCCCACCGCGTCCCCAGGCCTTCCTGGGGCCTCCGGAGCGTCTCCGGAGGCCCCAGGATCGCCTCCCCAGCCCTCCCCACCCCATCCCCAGGCCTTTCTGGGGCCTCCGGAGATGCTCCGGAGGCCCCAGGATCGCCTCCCCAGCCCTCCCCACCGCGTCCCCAGGCCTTCCTGGGGCCTCCGGAGCGTCTCCGGAGGCCCCAGGATCGCCTCCCCAGCCCTCCCCACCCCGTCCCCAGGCCTTCCTGGGGCCTCCGGAGCGTCTCCGGAGGCCCCAGGATCGCCTCCCCAGCCCTCCCCACCCCGTCCCCAGGCCTTTCTGGGGCCTCCGGAGATGCTCCGGAGGCCCCAGGATCGCCTCCCCAGCCCTCCCCACCCCGTCCCCAGGCCTTCCTGGGGCCTCCGGAGCGTCTCCGGAGGCCCCAGGATCGCCTCCCCAGCCCTCCCCACCCCGTCCCCAGGCCTTTCTGGGGCCTCCGGAGATGCTCCGGAGGCCCCAGGATCGCCTCCCCAGCCCTCCCCACCCCATTCCCAGGCCTTTCTGGGGCCTCCGGAGCGTCTCCGGAGGCTCCAGGATCGCCTCCCCAGCCCTCCCCAGGCCTTCCTGGGGCCTCCGGAGCGTCTCCGGAGGCCCCAGGATCGCCTCCCCAGCCCTCCCCACCGCGTCCCCAGGCCTTCCTGGGGCCTCCGGAGCGTCTCCGGAGGCCCCAGGATCGCCTCCCCAGCCCTCCCCACCCCGTCCCCAGGCCTTTCTGGGGCCTCCGGAGATGCTCCGGAGGCCCCAGGATCGCCTCCCCAGCCCTCCCCACCCTGTCCCCAGGCCTTCCTGGGGCCTCCGGAGCGTCTCCGGAGGCCCCAGGATCGCCTCCCCAGCCCTCCCCACCCCGTCCCCAAGCCTTCCTGGGGCCTCCGGAGACGCTCCGGAGGCCCCAGGATCGCCTCCCCAGCCCTCCCCACCGCGTCCCCAGGCCTTCCTGGGGCCTCCGGAGATGCTCCGGAGGCCCCAGGATCGCCTCCCCAGCCCTCCCCACCCCATCCCCAGGCCTTCCTGGGGCCTCCGGAGCGTCTCCGGAGGCTCCAGGATCGCCTCCCCAGCCCTCCCCACCGCGTCCCCAGGCCTTCCTGGGGCCTCCGGAGCGTCTCCGGAGGCCCCAGGATCGCCTCCCCAGCCCTCCCCACCCCATCCCCAAGCCTTCCTGGGGCCTCCGGAGACGCTCCGGAGGCCCCAGGATCGCCTCCCCAGCCCTCCCCACCGCGTCCCCAGGCCTTCCTGGGGCCTCCGGAGCGTCTCCGGAGGCCCCAGGATCGCCTCCCCAGCCCTCCCCACCCCGTCCCCAAGCCTTCCTGGGGCCTCCGGAGCGTCTCCGGAGGCCCCAGGATCGCCTCCCCACCCCTCCCCAGGCCTTCATGGGGCCTCCGGAGCGCCTCCGGGGGCCCCGTGGACGCCTCCCTGGGCCTCCCCGCTCCCTCTATGTCTTTCATGGGGCCTCTGGAGGCCCCGTGTCGCGGTTTTGGGGGGCCCGGGGGGGCCCTCCCAAAACCGCGAATAACCGAAACCGCGAATGTCAAGTTCGCGAATGTGGAGGGACAACTGTACAGATAAAATCCCCAAACACCCCCCACCCCCACCCTCCCCCAATAAAAAACTTATGTTATGTGGGTAATTTATGTTTCCTTTCAAGGACACATGAACCTAACCTATTATGTGAAACTGTTTTTAAATATGTAATACTTTACTATTGATTTTCTGTGTTCCAATATTTACAAAACAATTTCTACATGTAATTGATGCATTGTGTTGTAGGGGATGCAGAAAAGAATCAATGCAATTCAATGCACTTCCTCTGGGCTCCTTCAAACATACATATGCAATGCTCCAAGTGCACACCAAAGAGATGTAATGACCTAATTCTATTGGTCTACTGTACTGTAAATATTAGAAAGCTAAACTATTTAGTTGGAGTTCATATGTGCATTTGTTAGTATGCCCTACTACACCCTCCTCACGGTATCTCATAACTGGAAATATTAGACACCTTTTGGGGTCAGGTTGGCTGAGGCAAACCAGAGGTCAGTTGGAGGTCACAATGACCTGGGATGTGTCTATAAATATAATGGTAAGAAAACCCAAGTTAAGATTATGCGGAAAGCCCCTTAGTAAACACAGCTGTTAAGGTGGTATGTGCCGATCCTCTCTTCCAGCTCTGAGCATTTCAGCAATGATTCAATCAAGCAATTAAGTGACTATTCCTTAATGTATTCCTATGGAAGTCTCTCCTATACCCCCTCCTTTCCAACCTTACAAGGCTGTCGCAAACCAATCAATTTCTATCTCCCAGCACTTAAAGCAATCAGTTGAGTTTGGGTTCCCTTTGTCTATCCCGTGGGAAAGCCATCCAGGCTATTTATACCCTATTTCATATCCTGAGGGGGTACTCTGGTTATGAGCACCCTTTCAGGATATGACACAGGTTATAAATATTAGTCCCCTAACAATAGTAAAGTGTGTCACATACGGACACCAACACTCTGGCAGATTCTCTGTACCACCCGCAGACATCAGTCTGACCATCTTCTCTGCACAGAACTCTTCTCTTCAAGACTGGTAACTATAATCCTATCTTCCCAGACTTCTCTCTATCCAACCTCCCAGCCTTTCTTTCCAATAGCCTTGTATGATTCTTAAGAGTGTCTGTTTCATATGCTAGCATATCCCCTGTGTTATTTCCAACAATAATACTTTATTTCACTTTAACTGGAGTGCTCTCTACAGTTAGTACTGGTATACATAGGTGAAAAGATCCCCAAAGTTACCCTCCTCTCGCAGGCTTCTGTTTGAGCTAATAATCCCCCCAGATAATAATAGAGATTTTGGCATCATGGGTGGGGCTCTAAAGCACCCCCACCTCTTAAGGTAACACTTTGTACCAATAATATCTGCACAGCTTCAATGTTTATAAGTAGTCATAATCTCTTTTAACTTTTGTCAACTACAATGGTGACAACACCTCATGAACACCTTAGAATTGTTATGTATTTCCAACATAAATATTATGAAATCACAATCTAACCCTGTAACCCTAGATAAAGCGCAAGGGATAACCTGATTTTAAAAAGACATACAGCCATGATGCATTTTCAACATTTATTTATCCACACCTGATTCAACAATTATATTAATATGTGAAAAAGCATGTGACCCTTTAAATTCAGTGCCTGGTGGCACCCTCTTGAGCAGCAATGGTTTTAAGTAAGCATTTTCTGTAACTCTTGGTTTTGAGGAATCTGTGGCCATTCAATTGCTTCAGCTCAGCAACATTTGAAAGCTTTCATGCATGAACAGATCGCTTAAGGTCCTGCCACAACATTTCAATGAGGTTTAGGACTCGACATTTGATAGGTCATTTTAAAACAATGAATTTCTTCTTTGATAGCCATTATTTAGTAGATGATTGTATGTTTAGGATGATTGCCATGTGGCAAAATCCATTTTTGTTCAACTTCAGCTCTCAAATGTATGATCTGACATTCTCTTCTAAAATGCTCTGATGCACTGCAAAATTTATTACTACATCAATGATAAGCCATCCAGGTCCTGAGATGGCAAAGCAGGCCTAACCGATCACTTTCCCAACATCAAACTTGGTGGGAGCAATGAGATTGTTCTGTTCCAACTCACTGTTTGTTTTTCACCAAACAACATTTATCATTGAGGCAAGAAAGTTCTATATTTGACTTGTCCACCCAGAAAACAATGTTCCAGAAGTCTTGGGAATCATCTCTATGATATTTACCAAACTTGACACAGGCAGCAATGAGAGAAGTAGCTTCTTCCTGGTTATCTTTCCATGGTAACCATTCTTGTGCTATATTTTCCTGATGGGTGAATCATGTACATTGATAAGAATGGACTGCAGATCCTTAGATGTTAATCTGCGGTTCTTGGTGAATTCCTGGACAATGTGCTGGTTTGTTCTTTGAGCAATTTTGAACAGACAACTACTCTTGTGTGGAGTGACTGTGGATTTGAACCTTCACAATTTGTAGACTAATTGCCTGATAGTGAAGGAATCCCAGATCCTCAGAAATAGTTTTGTAACCCTTCCCATATTGATGAGCAGCAGTAACTGTTATTCTGAGGTCCACACACATGTCTTTTTGACTTTGGCATGTTATGTTTCCACACAACCATAAGAAAAAGACCTAACTCACAAAGTCTCTGATCATTTTTTAGGGTAGGGCCTCTCAAATGCATCCCTGTGGATCTGTTACATTATTTAAGGTCCTGATTCTAATTACTCCCCTTTAACTGAGCTAATGAATCTAGCTTCCAACATAATTAACAACACAATACATTATATGTATTAAAATACCAATTAATTATAGTATTAAAATGCTAATCAAAACTATTTTTATAATTCCATAGTAAAAATAAATAAGCAGTGAAATATTAAAAATTGCAAATTCCATTTTAAAACTTCTTGTCAAGTGCTGACGGCCTCAAATAAAGAGGGATTTGCTTGCCAGCAGGAGAATAGAGAAGCCTGTAGAGCTAGCCTAACCTTCTCTGGAAGAAAGTTCCATAACCTGGGGGCGTCTACCAAAAAGCCCCTGTCGAAACATGCTTGTCAGGGTAGTGAGTCTGAGAAAAGTATCTCTCCTGCAGATCTAAAAGCTTGGGCAAGTTTATATAGGCTAATATGGTCTGTCAGATAGTGGGGATTCATGTTGCATAGGACTTTATAGGTCATAACTAACACATCAAGCTGTGTCCAAAAATGGACCAGTAGCCAGCAGGGCTATTTTAATAGGAGAGTTATATGTTTGATGTAATCATTATTTATTTATTTTATTTTTTATTAGAGTATTTATACCGTATAAACTCTTAGAGCAGCTTAAAAATGGTTTAGCAATAGTACTTACACATCTATAAATATACAAATGCTTTATAGCATGAGGCAGTCTCTGAGTAGTTTACAATGTATTAGCTAATTACCACCACAAGCCAGGTACACATTTTATGAAAGGATGGAAGGCTGAGTCAACCTTGGAGCCCTGCAGGATAGAACTCACAACACTGTGGCTGCAGTACTGACATTTAACCACTGAGCCACGAGGGCTCCCTAATCATATCTGGTCAATATTCTAGCCACAGTATTTTGCACCAGCTACAGTTTTCAAAGAGTCTTTGAAGTCAATCCTACTTACATCATAGTAACCCAGAGAGGATTCAGCTAGAGTGTTTCACAGGAGCTTAATCAGACATCTCCAGGATCAGGTGTATCTGCATACCAATTTTAAATATACAAATGCATTCCTGGCCATTACTGAAATCTAGGAAACCTAGTTCAGAGCTGAATCTAGAAGTACAGGTCGACCCCCATATCCACAGATTCAGTGTCCACGGTTTCACTGAGCTATGTCTGAAAAAATGGGTTCTCTTTAGGCATTTCTAGGTCCTCCAGTGTGATTTTATGGTCAACTGCCAGCACTCGTCTCATTGAAAATAATAGGGTTCCCTGTTATCCACACTTTCAGGTATACACAGGGACATGGCAAAACAAGACAGAACCCTGAAGGATGCCATAGGCCAATGACCAGGGCATCAAATAGGAATCCCCCAACAACATATTCTGAACTTGTCCCAAAGCCACACCAATACAGTACCTGTGAGTCCCATCTAAGACAGGTGATTCAGAAGAATACCATGTCACTGATATCAACATTTATTGCAAGGTCCAGCAAAACCAGCAATGATTACCCCATGCATTACCCCATTCCACTCCCAGCATAAGTTATCCATTAAGGTAACCAAAGCCATTTCCATCTCATAACCTTGCTAGAAACCAAATTGATATGACTCTAGATAATCCATCTTTTTCTTTTTTTAAATTGAATTCATTGAAGCATTCATTAAAAAAAAGATTACTATGAAAAAAGAAAAACACAACAAAAGCATTGACAATGGTTACATAGGCCATAAGTAATATGTTATAAGTTGTATGTTATAAATTAAAATACTGTATATTTCATTTTTTTTAAAAAGGCAATCCATATTTGGGGCCTGACTACACTGCAGAAATACAGCAGTTGGATACCACTTTATCTACTATAGTTCTACCCTATGAAATCCTGGAATTTGTAGTTTGGTGAGGCACCAGAGTTCACGGACAGAAAGGGCTAAATACAAAACTACAAATACCAGGGGACCGTCTAAATGGTGAAAATACTCCTCGTTGAATTTGAGGAGAAGCCTCCCCATCTAAATGGGAATCTGTGTTATTACGCCATATTTGGAAGGAGGGGGCCGCAAAATGGCAAAGGCACCAAGGGAAAAGCATTTGTACCTTTCCCTGGAGTTTTTGAAAAACAGTGACGGGGTTGTGCATTCCCCCTCGTTAGGACAGCAATTCAATAGGAAATCGAATCAAGAGCAGGGGGCGGGGATTGCTAACAGGGCAAGCACCCAGAGCCACCATCCCCCCCAAGCGATTGAGGATGGGGAAGGGAGGAGTGTGGCTGCCATTCCCACTCACCCCTGGGCCACCGCCACCATGGAGAGTGGAGAAGGGGAGAGGGCTGTCTCCTCCTCTTCTTCCTTCTCTGGTTCCCACCCTCTGGCTGCTGCCATGGGGATCAAAAAAGGGAAGATGGCTCTGTTGTCTTGGCTGTATCTAGCACGCAAAGCTTATGGGGGCTGCTGGAAGCAAAAAGACCATTAAGACAAATCGCAGCTGCTGCAACTGTGGGGCACTATGGGGTTTTTTGGCTCATGTAGATGAGCCCCAGGATTCCATAGGACAGAACTATGGTGGATAAAGTGATGTTAATCTGCTGTATTTCTGCAGTGTAGACAGGCCCTAGGTGACAGGCTACCACACACTCCGGGACCTTACCTAAAAATGGAATACTGTGGGCCTTTGGTATCCGCTGGGATTTGGTTCCAGGACCCCTGGGGACAACAAAATTTGTGGATGCTCAAGTCCCATTATATACAAGGGCATAGTAAAATGGTGTCCTTATATAAAATGGCAAAATCAAGGTTTGCTTTTTGTTTGTTTTTTTAAAAAAAGAAATATTTTCAAGCCATGGATGGTGGAATCCATGGATGCAGAATCTGTGGATATGGAGGGCCAACTGTACTTTTACAATTTAAGCTTTCTTGTGAGTCCTTTATATTAATATTACCATGGTTTGATACTGTTTTAAGCTCATTTACTTTTATTGTAAATCCCATGATCTTATTGATTAGCTTGCTTTGTTCTTACTTTGCCAGTTGGTCAATATATATAAGCACCTTAAATAAATAAACCAAAACCAAATTGAATTGGGACATCACCATATTTTTTGGAAATTTTTCAAGAAAGTTTGCATCACTACATACTTCTAGTTGCGTGAAAAAAGGCACTATCTTACTAGAACACAAGCTTTGCTACAAACAGTGCCAGAAGCAATTAATAAATTATAAACATCAGTGTTCAGCAGTTAGATTGTAATGCCAGGATGCTTTTTTTTTTACCTACTTATATCCAATCTTTTAGGATGAAATCTTCAAAAATGTCCTTACAGCATTTAACAAATACAATATATTGAATACAATATTTAAAACAAAAGTAGGAAATAATGAAAATAGCAGCCACTAAGACATGAAGTTAAATAAAATGACTCATGTTGAGAATTTTTTAAAAATCTATTTAAAGCAGTGATAGTGAAAGAGTGAGCTCCCCGGGGTTATTTTTATAACCTCCAGGGCCCCAAAATGTTGAATTGTTTTTTGCATTTCTGTTGCCAAATAATCTCTTAGGGGTATAGGGGGCAATTTCATTATCTTTTGGGGTGGAGGCTATTTTACACCCAGGATGTGAACCAGAGGTTGGCTGTATGGGGTATGCAGGGGTAAGGCTCTCTATAGTCTCTCACCCTGGTTCAAAGTCATCAGTGAGAAGGACATACGCAAACTGCTTCTTGGAAAGGATGTGGTACCAACTCTAAAAAGGCCCTGTCCCTGAAATTTGTTAATTCTAACAGTATTTAATAATAGACCAGAGAAAGGCCTTCTGTGGCTGATTTCAGGGTCTGGGCAAGTTAACTCTTTTGCAATGCAAAGGGACATTTTAGTGCAACAGAATCCACACACACACAAAAAAGAGAACCAAAATTTAAACGTTTATAACATTGTCCTGTGCATAGTAGTAAACAACGCATACTTGCCATGGACAAGTTTTTTCATCCTATAAACAAGAAGCATCTAGGACAAAAAAAATCCCAACAAATCTACCACTTTTTGCAATTGGAGTACCTTTTTGCTCCAGTAACTGTTCTTACTTTTATATTAGGGTAAAAATCTCCAATGCTGTTTTTTATTACCATGATACAACATAAAAGGGATGTTGGTTGGTGGTCTCTAGGCTGGCTGTATTCAGAGGAAACAGAAATTTCTTCTACTAGAACTCACTGGGCTCAGGAAATATCCCACAGTGCAAAATATATATGTTTTATTTTATCATATTTTATTTTAGTTTTATTCCACTTTGTGTGTTTTGAATTGGGATATTTGGATGGAACATATTTCATTCTACAAAAACCCTTCCTTGGACATGAAGCATTTTTATAACCCACTATGAACTGGAATCCTCAGTGGGCTCAGGAAATACCCACAATTCAAACAACACAAGTGTTTTTATCAAAGTGTAACAGGGTTAGTTGTTTGCAGGCAGTTCTTCAAAGTACTGTACAGTAATTGAAGCATGTATACTTGAATTATTTCCCGGCTGCTAAATTTTATAATCCAGCATGTATCAGACAGACCTCTAGTAAGCAACCAGAAAAATACAATACACAAAATGCAAAAGATATTGAATCCTTGCAGATAATCCCATTTAGACTACAACCATTAAATCAATGAGATTTATGGTAAGCATTAATTTCCCATTCAATGAGTTTACTCTAGTTGGGTCTACTAACAGGACTGAACCCAACCGCTACACATAGAAAACTGGTATTTCACAAACAAAGCTTACAAACACTCCTCCTTGACATTTCAGTTTGTACCACTATGGGCTCCCTAGAGTGTTAGCATTTTAAGGAAGGGTAATTTCCCCATCACATGTTACTGAGCTCCTATCAGAAGCCTCCAGGTCTCACAAACCAGAAAATTCTAAGTCTTAAGGGAACAAATACGTCACAACAAAAGAAATTAACATATAACATAAACATGTACTAAGTGGAAAGAAATTCTTGGAAGTTGAGTTTCTTTTGTAGGATTTGGTACAAGGACTCACAGAATTAGTCCTCTCCCCACTCTATAATTTCATGAATCTTATTTTCTCTTCAAGTAAAGCAACTGTGTCCATTTTTCTGTGCAAAAATATAGCGCCAAAGATATTGACAAACCCGTCTCATTACTAAGAAATGTTAGCTGCAAAGGAAACACAAGGTTAGTCAAGACAACTAAATTATGTTCTTACCATAACCCTGCCCATAAATTATGTGGCAAATTATCATGATTTGTAATCCTACCACTAGGACCAGTTCAAGACCAGGCATTCTGATTATGCACATCCACAAAATATTAAAAGGTTTTCTATATACAAGAATATTGTGCATGTCTTTAAATCAATTGATGTTTCCAGCTAGAACAACCCACTATATCTATTCTTGACTGGAAGCCAAAAATGGATCTTATCTAATTAGGACTAGCAATTGGGTTTGGATCCATAGCTGCAAATCTTAGTATTTTTTGTCGTAAAAATTCCACTGAATTCATAGCTCACAGTTGTTTGTTTTACACACACATACACACTATGCATTTAAAAAGTACCATGGTATAATGTGAAATATAACATCAGCTGTATAGCTATACCTCAGTTAATGAAACAGATGCATTCCCAGGCTTTAGTTCTTTAACAGAAATCTTTGTACCACAGGTAGAAATAACATGGAAGGAATAGAGATAGGTTCCTACACCACAAAAAAAGAAGAGCAGTTCAATATGTTTCAGCAAACCTTTTATTCAAAACTGACATTATGCGCTTGTGAAATGAAACAACCAGGTCAGTTAATACAGTACTTGCATAAGTGAACAAAAACATTTTGAATCTTCTAGACACTACCTGAAAGCTTCTTAAAATGCATCCAGAAATGATTTTTTTTTTCTTTTTCAACAGCCTCCATTTTTCTTATGATTTCCATTTGGGGGCAAAATTTGCAGAACTATGCTTTTTTAACATGCCAGGGTAACTGGCGATGCAAGCTAATTTGCTTTCCCTTTTTCTTTCTGCTTTGCTCTTCGCCCATGATTAGTAAATTATTCTGGAGGTGGCTGTTTTCCTTCCCTGTTGTACATAAGCACACAACTACAGTAGGATCACTTAGAGTAGAATCCCATTTTTTCCCAGGTCAAACTTTATTGCATTGTTTACTGCAGACACACTGCTGCAATCAAACACTGAAAAACTGTCTTTCTCCAGCCCTCCTTCACCATCCTCCCAATGCCAATGCTGCAAAGAAACTTCCAGCTAGAAAAGGGAGGCTGAGTTCCTGTAAAAGACTTTGGAAAAAGGAGCTTCTTCGCCAGAGGCTTCATTAATCGAAGTATGCCTGTATTGCGAATTCACATAATCATTCCATACATATCCTTAGCACTCATGCCAAGCCAGAATAGGCACTGAACCACTCACAGGACTAGCATCCACAAAGATCTCCATGATCAATTTCCCAAAGGCTTTAGTTCCTAGATAAAGTCAAGCAGCCAGGAGAAGAGATCTTCATCATAAGCTGCAGATCAATTACAGCTGTAACAGCTACATCAGTATAATACCAGGCTTTTCCCATAATAAACATTCAAAACAGCAATACCAGATGAGTACAGTGCCATATCCAAACAGGATTCCCTAGCATATGTCTTTGAATGTTCAGGGGGAAGTGTTAAGGTAAGTAAATCTAATAATGAAGTCAAGTTTCCAACTTATGGCGACCCTAAGACAAACCTATCACAGGGTTTTCTTGGCAAGATTTGTTCAGCAAGGGTTTGCCTTTGCCTTCTTCTGAGGCTGACAGAATGTGACTTGTCCAAGGTCACCCAGCAGGTTTCCATGACCAAGCAGGGATTTGAAACAAAGTCCTAGTCCAACACCCAAACCATGCTGGCTCTCCTTACGCCTACTGATGATTATGTCACTCGGGTGAAATAATTTTTTGAATTGGGTTCTAGATAAAGAGCAAAATGTCTCCAAAGTATGTCTCATCACCATATCTATTTTAGCTGCATAATTTTTGGGGGGCCTAACCAGTAAGCAAACATATTGTAGGGAAAATGTTTCGAAATTTAAATGGTTGTATCATCTTTCCATGCTTACATACACAAAGAGAAAGTGAATACAATCAGTTATTATTTTAGCAAAAATTCCAAAACGGCCTAAGCCTAAAGACACAGGATATTTTATCCTTAAGAAGATTCTTATGTTAGACATTGTTGTTGTTGCTGCTGCTGCTGTTGTTGTTATGTGCCACCAAGTTGGCACTGACTTATGGCAACCCTATGAATGAGTGACTTGCCAGAGAACCTATTATTAAGAACCCCATGGATTCCTTGATTATGTTAATAAATCTTTAAAGCAATATTCCACTTACCCTACTGCCTTCCACTTTACCAAGCATTATTATCTTCTCCAATGAGTCATGTCAGATCATGGTATGTCCAAAGTAGCATAGCATCAATTTAGTCATTTTGGCTTCTAGTGAGAGATCAGACTTGATTTGATTTCGGACCAATTTATCTTTTTTGGTGGTACACAATTACCATTAACTTTTCTCCAAAACCACATTTGAAATGAGTTGATTTCCCCGTCCTGTCAGGGGTTTTTTTGCTGTCCAACTTCCACATCCATACACAGAAATCACAATTACTGTGGCATGGATGATCTTGACTGTGGTATTCATAATGTATCTTTATACTTGATTATGTTATCTGGTTTCTTTATAGCTGCCCTTCCAAGTCTTAGTCTTCTTCTGATTTCTTGACTACAGTCTACATTTTGACTAATGACTGAGTCAAGATACAATTTTGATGTCTCCATCATCCACATTTAAGTTATGTAAATCTTCTGTGGTGATTATTTTTGGTTTGGAAAGTAACAAATTTGGGTGATACTGTTTGTTTGTTTGTTTGTTTTGTTGTTTTTACCTTGCACAGAACATTCTCAGCATACATTATGTGAATTGTGTGTTAGATATATATGAGCATGAGTTTCTGAAGTCACAGAATGAGGACTGGCATGGAATACAACTTTGATCTAGACTTCCACAAAATTAGTCAACAGTTTATATAGTAGTCTCAGGCCTTCCTCAGTTCCTATACCTCAACCATACAAGTTTGAACACTGGTCTGGGAAGTACTGGAACCAGTCCTATGTTCTAAAAATGAAATTTTAATACTCCTGAACCACATATTCAGCATCTGGCCACAGATGCCCCAACAAAGTGACCTTTAAGGTCATTATCAGGCCAGTGTTGACTGAGCAGGTCTCCTCTACAAAAGCTATTTCAAAATTCGGTCCTTCAAATTGGACTTATATAGTGTGGGTTCTTCCAGACTGGTCTAAGGAAGCATGGGCTCTTGCAATATAGCTCCTTTGTTTTTACCAGGCATTTCTGATTATTATTACCCCCATGTCCATTTGTCCATTGTCAATGTGCACTTTTATGTTATTTTTGGAAGCTGTGTGCTGCTGGACACAGTGATTTGTTGGATCCTCACTAGAAGGTTTTTTGAACTGGGGGCATGTTTTACAGAGGTTGGCATATGTTCTTGGTTTTTTTAAGAGTCACAGTGCTTCAGTGAAATAGCGAAACAGCATTGCAGTACAAAAGTGCTATTTCACCATTTTCATTGATGCACTGTGATACTATAACTCTAAAAAAAATTTTTTTAAGGAGAAAAGGATGAATTGCATTGTTCTTCCCTACCATCCTAATGCACACATGCCTCTTGATCTGATGTATTTGTTGTTGTTTTTTTAAGCAATTGGAGGGTGGAAGTAAAAGGTAGTGGTTGTTGCCAGGAATTGCCAGCAAATAGTCCAGAATAACAAAAACATCATCTGGATATTTTTTTTTTAATAAACCACATTAAATACAGCTATAAATACTGGAACCTCCATCAATATTTGCCCTTCCTGTTTCCTCCCTGTGACTACAAAGGGAAAGAATCACTCTGTGCATTTTTTTTTAAATGACAAGGTGAATAGTTCTGTGAATGGTGTTCATGTTAAGGAAAGAATTTAACTTGCTATCTTAGGGCTATGGCAACTCTGCAGGAAGGAAAACAGTTAAAACTCCATTTCTGCTTTGAAGGCAGCAGCTTCAATTTACTCCAAATACACACAAAGATCAGTGCTGCTGAGTAAAAAGGTACTACCATAACTCTTCATTATATAGCAGTACTTTTAAGATGAAGACTGTCAGGGATATACTTTGCTTTCTATGTTCTTCCCCTATTCCATGTAGTTTAGGACTATCACAAAAGGTCTACAGCAGGTTCATATGATATACAGAGTTCACTTACTTTATAAAGAAAAGAACACTTTGCTTCTAATGTTAAAAACCAGCCCTTTCCTGAAACATTCTTTTATCATCTTCCCTTTATATCTTCCTTTAGTTGTTACATTACACCACAAACCCACTTATTTCTCTATCATCATTTGTCCACTAGCCAGTTTCCCAAAGCTCTGCGATCTAATTCTCAATGAAGACTTAATAAGGTTTAGACTCTTAATACAATTAGCAATGTAGCTCACAAATTAACCAAGCCATAAGCACTCCAAAGAAACAATTCCAGGGAAACTCTAGCCAACTTGTGGATTAAGAAAGAAGATTGGAAGTTATGATATACTGCAGCATGTAACATATAAGAATATCATTTACTACAAAGAGAAGCTCACAGCATTGTTATTGGTGTGTTACTTGACTTTCCATCTATTGGTGGAAAACTTACTACTGTGAATTTTACCAGCTGGAAACTCATATTGCCATCAAATATTAGCCAATGACCAACATACTTATTGTACAAGCACAGTTTTCAAATGGAATGGTAATAAGGTAGGTATTTTTTTAAAAAAAGTATTATTTTTTTATTGATAGGACAAGTTACATTTTACCCTTCTAGTCATTACATAACACTCTAACAGCTATCAGCAAAATGTGGTATGACACCAAATAAATTGAAAGAGTGCTGCTAAATGAGATAGCTTAATATATACTGTACACAAAAGCACTACCTTTAACCACTACTAAGGACAGAAATTCAATTTTCAACAAAACCTCAAATTTTGACCTGATGCAATGTGAAAATGTTATTGAACTGTTATAATTCTCACAAAGACCAGGGAGACATGTCCAGAATAAGCATCAGCAATTGTACTGGGATCCTAAAGGTAAACAAAGCATCCTTAACCAAACTCTAGTACATTTATACTAAATTTCAAGCATTTTCATCAGGGTTGCCTCCAGTTTTTAGATACACTTTTAGGCAAGTTTATCTTTGTTGGTCCCCTCCATAAGTGTGCCTACCTTTTTCTCATTAGCTCTCTTGCCTGCCGTTTTTGAACCAAGACCACACACAGCCAGCTAGAAAAAAAAACAACTTTAAGACTGGTTGCTGTTGCTTCTAGTCAATTTTATCACCACATATGCTCTTAGAAAAGCCAGGGAAACAACATGCTATGATAGCAAGGGAATGCGTCAGAGACTCCAGACACTGGCATTGCATCCTAGAGTTTGTAAAGTTAAGTTTTGGACTACAATTCTAATAATTTTCAACCAGCTGGTTCAAGGTTCTAGGAGTTCCACTCCCAAAACATAACATTTCCAAGCTCTTATGGCCCATCAGCTACAAGAGAAGCCTTAGAAGATGTTTAATGATATTGTTCTCTAAAGTTGGCCCAAATTTGCACCATTCTTTTCTAACTTCATATTGCATTTCTCTCTTTCTTTGATGTAATGTGCAGCTATTTAAAAAAAAAAAGGAAACATGGGAAAAAGAAAAATGTTAAAGCCACTCACACTGGTCTTTATATGGGGAAGTGCAACAGCTACAGTAGCATATCTTTACTAGGACCAACTAGCATGTCATTAAAAAGTAAGCAAGTTCTCAGGTTAATCAAAACTCTGAATCAGTCTGCCTATTAAGCAAAAGTGGGAGCAGGAACAGGAGGTAGAGAAACAGATGCTCCTGAACATCCTGGAAGGCCCACACTTGCAGTTTGTAATAGTTTAAAATGGAATGGGGGAACTGTTATTGAGACTTAGGATAGACTATAGAGACAGCAGCACAGCTGTTCTCCCTTTGAAAATATAAAAGCCAGCAGTTATTTGGATCTGCCTCTAGCACTAACTGGAATGCTTGCATCCAGGGAGAAAACATGAATAATTCTTATATTACCAAAACTAGAGATCAATTTTAGTTGGGATGCTATGCCAAGTTGGAAAGAACTACCTAATGCTATCTAGTTAACAACATCTCAATTAACAGCTGTTTTTTATAGTTTCAAAAGGAAACTATAAAATTCTACTTCTTGTAGAATTCAGTACAAACTAAGTTTGAACAAGCACTATTTAACCTAATTAATCTCTGTAACATTTCCTTTATTTCATCTTACATTATCTCACCCAGCAAAATCTGCTTGCCTCTTCCACCCACCAGTATTTTTTATTTTACAGTATTTTTAGTTGTTCAGCATTTCAACTTGATTAAGAGTGTTGACTGTTGCTTTGCAACTTTTTAGCTGATCCAATAAAGGTATTCTATTACTGTCCTTTTAAGCAGAAGAACTCCAATATAATACTGTATATAATTTGACACTTGGGCAAATCCCACCTCACATATAAATCTGTATTTAAGCAAGTTAATACTGTTGTGATTTTCCACACTATCCATTTCCCTCCTGCTTCTTTTCTCTAATACATAAATTATAGACTAGTAATGGAGCCACAAGAAAGGTGTGATCATAGAAATGAAGTAATGGGTGAATCAGGCTTAAGAATTGAAATCTATCTATCTATCTATCTAGATATAGATATAGATAGATAGATATGATATGTATACAAATAACCATTTAAATAAACAAACAAACAAAAAGCAACCTATATTGCATACTACAGAGAGCCACTTTGCTATGGTGGTTTGGGTGTTAGACTAAGATCCTGGAGATCAGGATTTGAATCTTTGCTCAGCCATGGAAACCCATTGGGTGACCATGGGCAAATCATATTCTCTCAACCTCAGAGAAAAGCAAGGGCAAACCCCCTCTGAACAAACCATGCTAAGAAAACCCTGTGATAGGGTCATTTTAGGGTCACCATGTCAGAAATGACTTAAAGGCACACAACAACAATTATGTACTAATTCTATGATAGTTTCTTCATGTCCTCCATCTTCCTAGGAAAATGTAACATCTAGATAAAAAAATCTTGCTGGAATTTTTCTAATAAAATTAATTACAGTCATTCCTCCACAGGTTTAACTACTTGCAGATTATTTTGCTGCTGCATCTGCTGCTGCTCTATGCTTTATGGTCTATGCTTTTAAGTCCTTTAATAGGGACTTAAAACACTGATAACACCAGTGTCCATCTTAAGCTGTGTTCAGTTAAGTCAGGCTGAGTCAGTGGTCAAACCCTTTTGTCACTGGAAGGAAATCCAACTAGCACAATAGCTGTGCCCAGCTGCATATGTGTTCCCTTGCTCACTCACTCAGGTGGGAGGTGGGAAGGGGATAGGGCAGGTGGTGCACAGATTTCAAGGGCCAATGAAAGTAGTAGGGTGGCTGGGGGGAGACGAGAGAGCCAGGGTGGGTAGGTGGGCCCAGCTGCACATGTATTCCCTTGCTTACTCACATGGCGGCAGGAGGAGGACAAGGGCAGCAGGAAGGGTCTGCAACACACACCTGTATGTTTTTCTGTGTATGTGTGTGAGAGAGGGGGATGTGTATATATGTGAGAAGGGAGTGTGTGAGAGAAAGAGACAAACCCTGTGCTGCACCTTCCCTCCTGGGCTGCTCAGAGTAGGGAGGGGCAGTTTATTCATGAGTAAACAAGTGGAAGATCACTCTCCCCCCCCCTTTGCCCAGGCTTCATCCATTGTGTTTCATCCATTGTGTCCCCTCCTCAGCCAGCGAGGCCCTGCATGCCCCTGTTCCAGCTCCTTCTCTGGCTCTGGCAGTAGAAGCAGGGGGCTCCACTCCTCTGGCTCCTGGGTGGCAGGACAGCCACAGTGCTCTATAGGGCCGCTCCAGAGCCACTACCCCCATGGGACATGGCCACCACCATCACCGCCAGCCTTTGGATCTGCCGTAGCCATCCTGCCAGCAGCAGCAACAAGTGACCCCTTTGCCTTCTTCTCCGCTTCCCCCTACCCACCCCTCACTCTAGCTGGCCTCAGCTTAACATCATTGCCAAAGGCCTAAGAGGGCAGAGATGGCACGGAATGGGTGCACCCAGCGAGTGGCCGGGGATGGAGGGGGTGCGAAAGTAGTGTACAGGCTGAATGAGGGAAACAGCAAGCCAGCCAGCGAGAAGGAAAGCGAACAGAGCAGGCAGGCAAAAAGGAGGATGACACTCTCCTCCTCAAGAGGAGGAGAATGATACTGCAGGAGATTTCTACAGCAGCATTGTTGTCGTAGGAGGCGGAGGTGTGAAGGCTTGGAGACTGGTGACAGAAGCGAAGTGGAGGCGGACTGGGAGCGAGGCAGAGATTTTTGCAGCAACAAAGTTTGTAGCATGCATGTTGGGTGGGGGGCTTAAAATATTCATGGTTTTTCCACTTTCACAGGGATCCTGTGCTCCAACCCCTACAAAAATTGTGGTCCTATTGCATATAAAATCTGTTGTTTTACCACAGTAGTTAGAAATTACAAGGGTGACACTCCATTTTTCCATATATGCCTAGTCAGTTCTGGTACTGCTTTTATTCCTACTTCCTACGTACAGAAGGCATACTGAGCTCATCCGTTACAAAGACAGAGGTTTATAATTGTTATTTCATACATAGTCTTTTTCAGAGGCAAAACCTATAACTGATATAAACTTTCAGGCTACTTTTCAGCCAACTTTCTATGTTAACTTCTGTAGCATTTATGCAGAGCTGAATGTTCTATAGATCTGATATCAAAGCCAAAATGTAAATATTGCCAAAAATGTAAATACAGTATTGCCATGACAACTAAAAGGGGTCTTTTGCAGATTTACCCTTGTTCCGTTTAAGATTGTAAGAAAGTGTCTAATATGTTATTCTGTAACCTACAATTGATTTCATGTGAATCTCTGGCTCATTTTAATATAAATGTACCATTGCCACCATGGATCTTGAGCAGCAAAGCAAAATGTAATATAGGTAATTTTATTTCAAATATGGGGAAAATACCCAGATAATATAATGGGTAACAGCCTTGCAGCTGAATAATAAGTGAACTTGGATAACAGCAGCTATTCTTATCCACCCATGATGGCTGCCTGCTGTTGCTGTCAAATTCATACTGTGATCATATTTGTTTCAGGCCAGTCAAAATATCTGATCTGGAAAATACCTGACCATATTTACAGAGCTACAAACAGAATGGGGACAGAGTAGTTGCACTGTCTAATATGGTAAACTGGTTCACCTCACCTATGGCATCCCCACTCAAAAAACAAATTTGTAAATTTGTGACATACAATTTTCCACTGACAAGAATACTGTTTGGTGGTTTGTTTTGTTTTGTGTTGTGTTGTTTTGTTTACTAGAAACATCTTGATGGCCTGGGAAGAGTAGTGCTCCAAATTTTACCCATTTGATCAATTCTACCCTGCACATCTAGGATCTCCATAAAACAGCCTCATTTGCTTGAGCTCTTTTATGTATAAGCGATCCCCCCCCCAAAAAAAACTGAGAGATTCAGCATAGGTTGGTACTAAGTCCCCCCTCTACAAGATTACTTAACTTTAAATTTATTTAACCCTGAAAGCATCCAGCTTTAATCAACTGCTACAATGAGTAAAGAAGGTTTTCAGGATCACTCAAGGAAGATCAGTCTCTCAGCCTTCTTCACTTTTGTGATTTCTCTGAAGTTGTGACACACTGCAGAAATAATGCAGTTTGACACCACTTTAACTATCATGGCTTCATCCTATGGACTTGTGGGATTTGTAGTATGTTGTGGCACCAGAGCTCTCTGACAGAGAAGGCTAAATATCTCACAAAATTATAAATCCCAGAATTCCATAGTACTGGGCCATGGCAGTTAAAAGTGGTGTCAAATTGCACTATTTCTGCAGTGTGTCAGCAGCCTAAAATAGTTCTACCACTATAACTGCAACAATGCCAGGGATGAGTTTACTTATTTAAAATAAATACAGTATTCCCCTTCATTCTGTTCAAAATTTCAGTTCGGTGTCCAATCAATTATCACAGCATAAATGCAATAAAAGACATAAATAAAATCCTTATTAAATTAAACACACACAACTTAAAATGTCTCAGTGGAGATAAAAAAAGGTAGTGCAAACTGCATTTTCTGCACTCATATATTTATGTAAAATGAAGTCTCAAAGTGTGAAGAATCTCATGACTGTCCTTTTCATTGGTGAGATGTCTTGAGTGTTCAGACACCCTTTTTCATCAAGAAGGCTACTATTAATGAGTTTACTTCACATTCCACTATTGCTGTAACTGATGGAATAAGGATCCTGCAAAGTCTCTTTACTGGCAAAGTCCAGAAATCAGAAAATGATTGTCTTCCAGAACATTGTCTTATAAAGTCCAACACACAAACAGCCTAGTTGTTGCAACTATTAAAAACATTTAAACTGAGAAATAAAATACAAATATAGTACAGTGGGCCCTTGGTATCAGCTGAGGTTTGGTTCCAGAACCCTACGTGGATATCAAAATCTGTTGATGCTCAAGTCCCATTATATACAGTGCCATAGTAAAATAGCGCCCCTTATATAAAATGGCAAATAGCAAGGTTTGCTTTTTGGATTTTTTTTGGGGGGGGGGAATACTTTCAAGCTGTGGATAGCTGAATCCATGGATAAAGAATCCGTGGATGTGGAGGGCTGGTTGTACATAATGCCATCTACAAAAAGTTACCTTTCCATACCTCCTGCACACCTAATTTTAAATGCCACTGTAAATCAAGATAGTAAGAGCCTCTATTCCTGCTCTCTTGGGAACAGCAACTTCATTAATTTTAATTTTGATATCTCTCTCTTTCTCTCTCTTATTATAAGTCAAAACTTTGAGAGAATTCCTTTTTTGGGATTCTTCCCCCAACAGGGTAAAACAATTAGCCCAAAAGAATTGTACTAATGCCTTCAAACAGTCCTAGAACAGGATAAGGAGGTACTGAAGTAATATGCACAACATTAACTGTATTGGTAAAAATTTTCATGGCCCATCGTTTGTCATTTATGGACTAAAGGTCATAACGCACAGCAGTAATCCAACCAGGTTGTTACCAGAGCACTGGTAAGACCTTTCTCAGATTATATCTACCTTTTCAGAAACATCCACAGCTGGCAAATCAACCAAAGTTGACAGAAGATACTTAGTGTCACAAAGCAAAGCTGGATCTTAAGAGTAGTCTGTACATATTATTTTCTTGGGAAAGAAACCACATTAACCTATAGTGACTTCATCTTGTCCAAAGTCAATTTCAGTGTATTGGCCTTTATCCAACCCATAGCCACATTCAAAGCAGATACACCCTTCCAGATGTTGTTGGACTGCAACTCTCAGCTTTCCTATCAACTGACTATGCTACTAGGGCTAATGAGAGCTGCAATCCTACAACATCTGTTGGCAGTGCTTTAATTGGGTATTCCTGCGTGGCAGGGGGTTGGACTAGATAGCCCTGGTGGTCTCTTCCAACTCTATGATGCTATGATCCCCTGGAGAGCCAAACTTTGCCCACACCTGCTTCAGATCATTATAATTAAGAAAAAGATTCTACACTTAAAAATAATTGTTCTTATTAAATATACACTGATAAAAGCACCAAAGCTACAATCTTGTACACATTCATTCAAGAATAAGAATCATTTATGTCCTGAGAGCTTGATCTTCATCTGCATGCAACAAAGTTTTCATTAACTCCAATTGACAAATGTTTAAAGCCCATCCATTCTCACAATAGCATGTCAAAATGGAAGAGGGGGACATGCCTCCAAATTACTTTTCAAAGTAATCAAAGAATTGTAGTCGTATGATACTTAAGCCTCACTTGGCCCTATGTTTTATATCTCCGCCCAGATATGAAAGAGCAGAGAATGTCATTTTACGACGTTCAGTAACTGCTGAGTTGGCTCTGAAGATAAGTGGGTAGTAGAGGACATGTTGGCAGAAGTTCTGATAAAAGAGTTTGAGTTTAGGATATAAATTTTACCTTTGCTTTGCAGTTGTATCCCATATATTTGTACTCTACATTCTCAAAAAGATTTCTAATTGCCTCTTACTCAAGAACTGTAGGCTCAGATTCTAGGGTTCAGTTTAGAAACATACAAAGGTCAACTCTGATTAATATCTATTCTTTCCCTCTATGCACCCATAAACCCATGTGCATAAGAGCTTGCCTAAAAACAGCTCAACCAATTAAACCTACCTCAGCACTGCTTTTACATTTATTGTTACTACAGTGACAACAAAGCCAGAGGTAAGAGTAGGGATACAAGAACATATAGAAAAGCTCATCAGAATTGCTGGTGAATATTACAGTTTAGCTGCATCCATTTTTTCTTCTCTCTGCAGTATCTTCTAAAATTACAGGTGCAACCGAATGCAAAGCAGGTTCTCTTGTTCTCCATCTGTTCTCTCTACACAAAGCAACCCAACTGGAGGAAATATAAGCCCTGACCACATAATAACTCACTGACAAGGTAGTGAATTGAATTTTTTTTCAAAATTTGACAATTCAGACAGTCAGGAGATACACTGGAGGAGCACTCATAAGATAAACAATCAAGGAAATAACAGTCTCCCGTGGAGCCATACAGAACCTGACAACAAGAAGGAAATTAGTATTTAACAGCATTATTAGAAGTGTACGTGCACTGCCATAGCAAATTACATTTAATCCGAATCACATTACAGCCACACAGTATACTTTGAGATGATCGTTTTGAATGTCATTCAATATGTGTACAAGATTCTACAATGAGTTATAGGCTTCTACTAAGCTACAATAATAAGCTAAATTACATTTTACTGATAAGCTATATCATGGGGTTCAATCATTTAGTTAAACCATAGTTTGTATTAGTTGGCTAGTATATGAAGTACCTCTATGAGCCTGACTACACCAACTCTAATATTCTAATTTAGATAACCAGTGTTGTGTGGTTTATCTGCACTATACAGTTATATTAATTTCATACTACATTTAACTGTCACACCTCCATCCTAAAGAATCCTGGGATCTGTAGTTCAGTGAAGTACTGGAAAACTACCAAGGTATCCTGAGAACTGAGGATTAAAACAATTTAATTCTGTAGTGAAGAAAGCATTCAATCCTTCCCCTATCAGGGAAATAGACTAGTGTTTTCTAGCAAGAGAATTCTAAGTCCTTGCAAGTACAGACTACAAACCTCAGGTTTCCTTAGGTGGAGTTGTGACAATTAAAGTGATATGAAACAGATAGAACTGTGTAGTGCAGCTACACTAATGGAAGCAAAGGAAAGGCCTCCCACCACAGTACCCAGCTGTGGGGCACTTAATTTCCTGCTTGGAAACAGAGGAAACAGCAGCAACTAAGCAGGTGAACAACTAGGGACAGGCAGGTATGTCATATCAAGTGTCTGACTCACTGGTATACTAAACACAGACATTAAAGTAAAAACAGAACTGATAAGAGCATTCTCAATGTGATCTGCATTCATCCCTACTATTTATCAATCTTCTTACAGTCAATTAGTTCGCAAAATTAATGAAACTATCAACTCCAAGACACACAAAAAAGTAACACTACTACTGTCCTAAGCAGTGTCAAGACCTCATTTGAAGATCTATGTTTAATTGTGAGCTCATTTTAAGACATTCAGAAACACAAACTAAAGTGCTTTATCAGCCAATGACGATCCAGATAAGCAGTCTATACAACAGTTAACTAAATGGAAGCTTACACACTTGGATGGCAGTTTCCATTCCATTTGTCTCTAACATCTAGTAAGGAAATGTGCATTCTTAGATCAGGCTGAATTTCCAGTTACACCATCAAGTTATCTTCGACAGCCCTACTATCATGCATGTATTATTTTAAATCCTTAACATAGTGATGTTAATAGCAATCGCAACATTCTGGGCTTGTCTATATGAGGCAAAAAAAAAAAAAAAGCAGATAGCTTGGCAATAATGGCAATTCACAGCAGCTGTGATTTGTCTTAATGGTGTTGTTTTTTTGCAGCCATACATTTCACATGCCTACAGATCAAGAAGGCGGTCGCGAGTGAATTACTCACATTTTTAATTACCTCAATTTGCTGCCACCAAACTTTAAAAAAAACTATTTCCTTTGTGCAATAGAGCGATATTTTGCCTTTACAAAAAAGAAAAAACAATACCCCATTTTATCGCCTTTAGAGGTCGCTCGCTAAGGCAAAAATCCAACAGGGCAGCTCTAGGCACCTGCCTTGTTAGTAAGCCCCACCCCATGCTCATCCAGCCAATCAGCTTTGTGCTTCCGCCCATATGGGAAAGCGAATCAATTCGCATCGCTTGTCCCAACGAGCAGGAATGTGCATCCCCCTGCTGTTTTTTTAAAACTCTGGGGAAAGCTGCAAAGTCTTTCGGTGTTTTTGGCGTTTTTTCCTCCCCTCCTTCCAAATACAGTGAAACGATACAGTTTGTATTCTCCTTGCATTCTGTGAGTATTTTTGCCATTTAGACAAGCCCTCTTTGACAATCTATGAATCTGTTCTGCGGAGTATTTCCTTCTCTTTTAAAAATTTAACTGGTATCACTATTTATCAAAAATATTTTTGAGACATGGAAAGAATACTCTATTTCACTTCTGCCAGCAGCCCAAAGCTGCTAAACCCTGCTCGTTTCCACTGCTCACAGATGACAGTTACTAGTTTCTGTATGCCTTTAAGTCACTTCCAATTTATGGTGACCCTAAAGTGAAGCTATCAAAGGGTTTTCTTGGCATGATTTGTTCAGAAGGGGTTTGACATTGCCCTCCAATGAGACTGAAAAAGTGTCACATGCCCACGGCCACCCAATGGTTTCCATGGCTGAGTGAGGATTCAAACCCCGGTCTTCCAGAGTCCTAGCCCAGCACTCAAGCCACTATACCATGCTTGTGCTCACTGACCATTATTACATTTGTATAAATCTACTTGTAAAGAAGGGCTTTTAAAAAGTCAGTTTCATCTGATTACTCTGAACATTTTCTTCCAAAGCCCTTAGTTCCCACTAATTCAGTCTTTGTCATTCACTGTTAATGCCACTGGACAGGATCCAGTCTACCACATTGGTGCCTGATTGGCAAAGTGTTAACCAGGGTGTGATAACAATGGATACCTTCTATACGGCCATATTTTAGCGAGGTGCCCCTTGCTTTCAGTACATTCCAAATATTCTTTTCTTCCTACACTCCTTCAACATTCTCAGATAGAAGCAAAATATATGCCTGTTTTTCAAGTTTCAAAGCACAGTGCCAAGGTTGAACAATGTAATTGCTAGCATATTTAAAGGCAGCCACATGGAGGGAAATCAACAACAGTCCTATTGAACACTGCATCTTAGTTCCAGAGATGTATTTGGGGTGTACCCAAGAGGAATTCCTGTACCTAGTGGAATTCTTTTTTTCCCCTTTTGCATTAGAAAATATCTCATATTTTATCACAAACTATTTTTTCCCTTAGTTCCAAGAGATTTTCATTCAGTATTGCAACCAAAAAAATATAAGTCCAAAGCCTCTCTGATAAAGCAGAACTAGGTTGCAGAACCAGCCTTAATATTTCAGCCCAAAGGTGATTTCAAGCCAACTTCAAATTCATTTTTCAGTACCTCTGCTTCCATAATGAATAGCTCTCAATGCAGTAGTTTCTCAGAATTATACTCAAAATTATATTTTTCTTAGCATGTTGCTGTTGATTTATTTGACCAAACATTCTAAGAAAAACAGACATAATTTCATGTTACGTTTCTACTGAAGCAAAAATGTGCAATCACTTCTGCCTGTACCTATCTCTCTGTTAAAACCACCAGCAAAGTACCAGATGAAAATATAAACAGCAAGGAAATAAATTTGCATGGTCCCTGTACTTTGTGGTTTATTTTCCTTCAGATATAAAGGTACACAACTTGCATGCCATGAAGTTTTCAAATCACCACAAATGCCTTAAATACTTTTTTCCATGTCAAGCTCAAAAATGTACCAAGTTCAGTAAACCCAGCATTACAATCCTGGTTTAGGAATGTGGATTTAGAGATGCAGCTACACCTAGTGATCAGCAGTAGATCACAGCAAACAAAATTCTATAAACTGAAATCCTGCCTACTTTGCAACAAACATTCAAATAATGCAGAAATGAATCAAATCAAACTGAAAACAGTAAAATGCATAGCTAACAATGAATATCAGGGAGGAAAAAAATGCTGTTGTTTACTAAAACAGATACCTATACCAATAAACCAAAAGGGACACAGAGAAAAGTTATATAACACAATGCCTATCAGAAACAGTTTATTTTTACATCCATCTGTTCACACAAAACAAATAATTAAAAGTAATTTATTTTGCAGCACGTAATGCTTGTGTATGCTTACTGTTTTAAACATCATGATTAGCTGAGACAATCCCATTGTTAACAACATTAAGTCAAAACAAATAACACATCGGAATCCAGGGAGCCAATTCAAGCATGCTCTCCTCTCCCCACTTACCACCACCACCATTTTGGGTGCACTGAACAGCAACTCTTCATAATTGCTTTTGAATACTCTCTTAAGTATTCAAAGACACCTGTCATAGGGCATTGGGACCGTTCTTAAAGAAACTCAAGTCTCAACTGCAAGTGTAGCAGAATTAGCCGTATTTGTACAGATCTTTGATTTTCAGACCATATTTTCTTCTCTTCTTTATTTCAAATGTATCTTTAACACCAATTAAAATAATTATAAAATGGACCACAGAAATAAAGGATTAATATGAAATGGCAACACTGTGCTGCTATATAGGGCAACTCCAAACCACACTGAATATCTGTCAAGACCACCACTGAAAGCAGTGGCTTTTAAAGAGAACTGCAGGAACATTTGGGTCAACCGAGTTAGACTAGTTGGTCAATTTATCTTAGTTTAGTTCCCAAAAGGAAAGTCAGCTTCTGCACACACATCGTAACTAACTGGAATATTTTCTCAGCTAAGTAATAAAGTGAAATGTGGCATTTGTTGTTCCACTGTTGTTGTATAGTCACCACAGTTACATAATTCTGGGGAGATGAGGGTGATCAAATACTGTACCTGTGTTCTGTGACTATACTGCAAATTCATCCACTGCAATTGTCAATCCATTATATTATGTCAGCATGAAACACTTTATTTAAATACACACACACACACAGAGAGAGTTTGGTTATTTCAAGGCACTGTAAGTTTTCTTCCAGGGTTTGATAACTAAACTGTGAGACCAAAGATACATTATAGGAGTTCTTCAGCATAATTACATCCTTGTACACTGTAGGGTATACTTTTCTCTTCTATATTATCATAATAACAGTGCCATTTTAATCAGTGACTGAACAGAAAACTTTAATTTTTTAATAAGTAACACAAGACAAGTCTGATATGGTTTCAGCATTAAAATCACCATACCAAAAAAGAGACAGAAAAGATATAGACAAAGTACTAGGAAAGCAGAAGAATGGTGTGCATGAAATTGCCATCACTGGAACCCCAGCTGAAATAAAACTTGGATTATCCAATGGCTGGTGTTACCAGCTTTGACAGCCTTCATCACCCATTTTTGGGATGGGAGTGGATGGAATCTAACTTCAGCCTTCTTTCTTCTGACCAATATGTTGCTGGCTCTAATAAAGCTTCTACTGGTAGGGTGTTCAAGCACAATTTGTATGTGCGATAGCAGAAGGTACCCAGGGATCACTGGCTTTCTCAAAGAACAGCCCACTTCATCAGATACACAAAACAAACTGGGGGAGGGTGCGTAAAGGGTTGTCCACCCCTACAACAATTTATAACTTGCATATGTGAACTGCTCATCACAGAATGAATAGAGCTATCAGATTAATGTTTTTTGCTGGGGTCAGATATGAGGTCTTCATCCAACAATTATGCATCAAATGTACATTTTTAGCCAAATATTGAGTAAGAAAGTGACATACGAATGCACAGGCAAGGCAAGCAGTACTTTTAAATACAGCAAACAATTCCACCTGCATTGCATCCCACTATCTCCTGCAGCGCCCAATGCCCAGAGGATAGAAATTAACACCTGTACTATTTGTCTATAAGCCCAGGCACCAATGCCCAAATGCACAAACTGTACAAACTGCATGATCCACGCTAGTGGTATACAAAGTATGGTGTTTGTGTCTATGCATACTGTTGTTGTTGTTATGGAGCTTCAATTCAGTTCTGACTTACAGCAACACAAAGGGATCCATCCCTTTTATTTTATATCCTTGCACATAATGCTATACCTAGTTACAAGAATAAATCTTGCATAAATCTATCATTGACAGCAGAAATAAAAATCCAAAGCTCAGGTGCTGTGCCAGCGAACACAGTAAAGATTTGTGAGGATTTCAGCCACATTGTTGAATTATTAGGCTGAAATCCTAACTGGTGTGAATAAATGGTTTCAGGATGGCAGCATTAGTTGGCATATAACTTGTCTGCAATCTTGTATGACACAAAATAACTGTGCAGGCTAATAACAGGCCTCCTCAGCTCCAAGACAAGTTTGTGTTATAACAAAATGCACCACTTTTCTGAAGAGTGTTTGATATGTAACACTATAAAAACAACAACCCACAAACAAACAAGGCTTTTACAGAAATGCACTGTTTTCAATTCCATTACCCCTCTGTCTTCCACTGTTGTTGATATGTGACAGAAAACACATGTCTAAACCTTCTACTTTATACAAAACCCAATATTTAGGATAACATAGTCGCTGGTATCTCTTCAGTTCTGTAGCCTATTCCTCTCTGAACAAAATCATTTTCAGAAGTTTGTTTTGTATCTGGCCTGGATAATCTGCCACAGAAATGAACCACAGGCATCACACACCAGAAGTAGCACCGTTCAGTGCATGTGAACTTTTATTTATTTTCATGATCACTATAACCATTAAATAAAGGTGCCAATATTAAATGCAAGTTAAGACCTACTAACTCTGCTGTAATTCCAGAGATACTGGAGTCTGAAAATATTAGTGATTTTAATGTGTTTAGAGTGAGGCTATGGCAGGGGGTTAGACTAGATAATCTTTATGGTCCCTTCCAGCTCTAAGATTCTTTGATGCTAGAAGCTCAAAGTTATTTTTACGCATCAGCTTCCAATGTTCTCATGAAAACTTACTTTAAATCTGTCTTTAAATGTTTACTTTCTGTTCATGCCCACCCTCCGCCGATTAATTATGTCCCAAGGAAGATTATCCAGTGAAGAAGGAGGAATATGAGACTAATGAAAATAATAATTATCTTGGTTCTTAACCTTTCCTGGGTTATGGACATTTTGAGAGTCTGCTGAAAGCTGTGGACACTTCCACCAGGAAAAAAATGCACTTAAACACAAGTTTTAAAGTGGATTACAGGTTAAGAACCAGCATAATAAAATTAAATCTACATTATTAAAAATATATAAAGTTATGAATATGCAATAGGTCTTTTTCCAATCTGTAATCTACAAACAAATTGTTTAGTTTTATTGTGATACTAAATATTTGATTTGTTTGACAGGGCATGGTCACATACACAACTGAAATTATACACTGAATGAAGTTCTTGTGTCCTTTAACATGGGAGGTTTTGTAAACAGCTTATACTGAAGTGCAACAACTACCTCTGGACATTTTAATGGTGAAGAATAACAGCGGAAAGCACAATTTCACTGTATGTTAAGTGTACAATGGTTATCTTTCCATAGTCTGCAGTTGCCCACAGCTTACACTTGAATTAGTACTGAAAGCCTGCCATTTTGCCCAGATATTGGCTCACATAGCTGCCAAAACAAATCTTGTTTAGTATAGAACCAGGCACTCCTTGAATAGAATAGCCAGTACAAAGGCTATGTGTGGATGAGTACAAACAATTCTCTTTTCCGCCAGGAGCAAAAGGCACCAACATCACAATCAAGAAGTACACAAGTGACACTGTGGAAGTATTGTTCTTAAGAAAGGGCGGCAATAAATTTTAATGGCTGGCTTTCACACACACTTTTGTACATGCAACCCAACAGAAATTTCTATTGCACTCGATGGGGAAGAGGGGCTTGAATGGTGGCAAATAAATTTACACAACTAAGCAATGAGGTATAGCTTTATCTAAGTAAGGTAAGAACTAACTGGAGTATGGACTTGAAGACTTTCAATAACAAGAATGCTGTGAGTAAAGTTTCACAACTCACAGCTACATATAGGCTCACTGAAACCGGAGAAGGGAGCAGGGGAGAGCCAGTCACTGGGTGCTATACTATATTTCATAATAAAACAAACCTCTGAAACATCTCTTTCCTAATGAATCTCCTGACTTATCTACAAATGTGGAAGAGAACTTTGAGAAAACACAGGCAGCTTTTATACATAGAGTGTTCCTGGAACATTCCATTAAACCAAAATGTGTTTACAGAAGAAAATCAGTGAGTGTGGATTTCTTCAAGCCCAAAATTTGGTTACACAAGGGTGCTGCTGCTGCACACAAGCACTACTTAATGCAACAAAACACCAAGTACCCTGCAGCTGAGGCAGCCAGGGAGTCCACTTCCTCTCCTGATCAAAGCACATAACAGAACATGGAACCCAGATGTCTTCAATTTTTGTCCCTGTTTTTTACAGCTCAAACTTCATGTGGGGAGAGGGGGGGATCTAAATGAACTGAAGTTACTCATTCCTTCCATCTATGTCAACTAACTCTTTTGCAACTGAGTTTACAAATCAAAATAAGGAGATTCTGTGTCACCATCACTCTCTCACACACACACACACAATCACACAGAAAGTGTGTGGTTTTGGTACTAAAGGTGATCCTGTGAAGAAATGTAACAGCAGGATGCTTAAAGGTGGTAGCTACCAGGTAGATTTTTTTTTTTAAGTTATGCCTCAATGCTCAACTGCTGTCACTAGTTGGCAGATGTTAATACCTGGCATGACAAAAGTGAAGGAAATAGGAGAAGCCACACTTGCTTCCCTGCTGTTGTTCAGAAGCTGTCCTGGACCTCTCTTTTTTTCAGGCTTATCAACCATTGGGATGCCAAATGTCCCTCACACAGAGAGAGAGAGAGAGAGGGCGGGGAGAGAGATACCCTGTACTGAAAGACACCCTTTCCTGTTTGGTTCCAGGACACACACCCCCATCCCGTGGATACCAAAATCCGTGAATACTCAAGTCTCATTATATGAAATGGCATAGCAAAATGGTGCCCCTTACATAAGATGGCAAAATCAAGGTTTGCTTTTTGGATTATCATTTTTAAAGAGTATTTTCAAGCCGTGAATACTTAAATCCGTGGATACCAAAATCCGTGGATAGGGAGGGACAACTGGGATCTCTTTGCTAGGCTATACCAAGCGGTTGTCCCAAGTTTTAAGAGGGGGCTTCACCTGAGCCTGGGGCGGCCTTCCCCCACCCCCCACCCCAAGGGGCCAGAGGGAGAGCGAGGGCTGGGCGAGGTCTCTTCCTGGGGGCGACATGGAAAGGGCACCATCCCCACCACCGCCGCCGCCGCCGGCTTTTGGCGGGCCACCCGGAGAGGCGCGTGCCTGGGCGCCGCTGAGCAAAGCAAAAATCCCCCCTCGCCGCCTCCGCCGCGCTGAGACTGAGCCTCCCCGGCTGCTGGGGGGAGGAAACGGGGGAGAGAGATGGGGGGGGTCAAGACTGGCCAGCAGTCAACTTGCAGAAAGTTTTCTTCAGGGGGATTTAAGCAACTCTCCATTTTAAACAAACGCGGAGGGGGGAGGAAACCCCCACAAGTATAGAGAGTCCGATTTCTTCCATTCCCACCGCCCAGGCCTTAGTTGCACCAGCCTCTCCCCCAGTCCCCTCTCGCCTTCTTTGCACTTTCGCACCAGGCGGCCGAACTAACGGGACTCCCTCCCTCCCCTCCCCGGCCCGGCCCAGCGCCTTGAACGTCTCCGTCCCAGGAGTTTCTTCTCTCTCCCCTCCACCTTCCTCTCCCTATAGACCAAGCAGCAGCAGCAGCAGCAGCAGCAAAACCACCACGGGGCAGAAGTGGGGGGACAAAACCACCCTCCCTGCCCATTCCCCAAAGCAGCTCCGAATTTAACCTTTCACACGTCGGCCTAAAAGGCAAGTCGTTTAAAGAGAAGGAGGGAAAAACAGAATTGAAAACCCACCAAAGATAATTGAAAACCCACAAGAGATACAAACTGAAACCCCACACGAAGAGGCTGCCTGTCTTCCTTACCTGTGAAGGTCTCTGCTCCGGCTGCCAGCCAAAGTCCAGCCAAAGTCAGGAGCCAAGTTCCAACTTTCCCCATATTTCCTCCCTCCCTCCTCGAGAAAAAAAGCCCCACTCCGGCTCTCCCAGGTGGGGAGAGGCGAGAGTTGGGGGTGCCTCAGGGTGGCCCCTTTCCGGACGACGACCACCGCCGCTGCTGTTGCTTTTTGGGAGAAAGGGCACCAAAAAAACAACAACCCCAAAACCAAAACCCAGCTCCGGCGGCGGCGGCGGCTGCTGCTGCTGTTCCTCTTCCAGCCAAGCAACTCCTTCAATGCCCGCGCGCTCCCTGTTGCGCTCCGGCTCCCACCAGCCCCGCCGCCGCCGCTAGAGCTGCCTTCTAGCAGACCGAGGCGCGCCGCCTTTGCCAGCAACTCTCTTCCCCGCGACTGACTCGCGCTCCCCCCGGCAGCCAGGCAGGCGAGCCAGCAGCCCAGAGCAAGCGGCCGCCAAGTCACGCCCAGCTCCGACAACGCCGCCTTTCCCCCGCTAGAGGGCGGGTGGCGCTCAGAGCTGTAAACACCCCCCCCACCCGCGCGGCTGGCTGGTCGGAAGACGGCGGCGCTTTTCCCTCCTTTTTTAAAATGTTGGTGGTCGCCTCAGTTATTCCGCGCCTCAGTTATTCCGTGGGGGCGGCCCTAACGGGACAGGGAAGGGCGCGGAATAACTGAGGCGACCAACATTTTAAAATGAAACAGGAAAACGTCGGTTCCGTCCCAACCGAGGAATAGCGACAGTGGAAAGCAAAGCGAGGAAGAGCAAAAAGAATTAGACTCGGAGGGGGAGCTAATAAAATAGTAGCCCTTTGAGAGAGTTATTATGTCCTGGCTTGTAGGAGATTTTGGGGAGTTTGCGGTGAACATTCTTCAAGTTGTCCCTTCATATTCGCTGGGGTTTGGTTCCAGGAACCCCCCCCCCCATGCCAAAATCAGTGAATACTCATGTCGTATTATATGCTCTCTTTCTCTCTTTGGCTTTTCTTCGCAAACGAAGATTCAGGAAGGACTCATCCTGTGCTTTCTGCAAGCGCGCTGATAACTAAACAGGCCAATTCGAGATAAACAAGTCCGGTTGCAGAAAGCGCAGCAGAAGGTCTCCTTGGGTGATGTTTCCAGGTTGTCATTCTTCCTGCGTTGTCGTTTCTCTTCAAGACTTGTTTGGCGTGAGTTCTCAAATAAAGCTGCAGCATTGTGGATAGTGCGTCTCCATGCCTCCTGATGTGAGGCCAGGGCAGACCACTGTTGATCAATTTGGCCAAGCCTGAGATGTTGTTTCAGGGAGTCCTTGTATCACAGGGCACGTTTCTAGGATGGAGGACCATCGCCTCCCAAAAATAGTACTCTACGGTGAACTCACCACGGGTCAGCATAAGAGGGGCGCTCCAAAAAAGCGATACAAGGATTCCCTGAAACAACATCTCAGGCTTGGCCAAATTGATCACCAATATCCTGCTCACAACAGCTGTTTGGGCTGGAAGTCAACCTGAAGAAAACGGAAAAAGTTCTTTATTATATGCAATGGCATAGCAAAATGGTGTCCCTTATATAAAATGGCAAAATTAAGGTTTGCTTTTTGGGTTATGATTTTTTCAAGAATATTTTCAAGCCGTGAATATTTAAATCCATGGATACCAAATCCATGAATACAGAGGGACAACTAATTGCAAGGAAGTCCCCACAGTGCCAGCCTTATATTTGCCACCTTAGAAGGAAAGACAAAGGTCAACAGGGCATAATTGGTTCAGAACACATCAGCCAGATCAGGCCCCAGTACATCCAGGAATGATCATATCACAACAATGTTAAATTCATTCCACTGGATGTTACTTAGTTTCAGGGCAAGTGACAAAGTGTTGGTTGTAACCTTTAAAGCCCTACATGGTTTGGGTCCAGGTTACCTACGGGATCACCTTCTGTATAATTTGCCCCCGTACACTTAGGTCCTCTGGGGGACATTTGCTCCAGTCATAGAATCATAGAGTTGGAAGAGACCACAAGGGCCATCCAGTCCAACCCCCTACCATGCAGAAATACACAATTAAAGCATTCCTGAAAGATAGCCATCCAGCGTCTGTTTAAAAACCTCCAAAGAAGAAGACTCCACCACACTATGAGGCAGTGTTGGCAACTGTCACCCAGAGGACTTTTTCTTCAGCTGCCCCTAAACTCTGGAATGGCCTGCCGGAAGAAATATGGCAGCTGAATACACTATCTGAATTGAAAGCAGCATTAAAGACCACTCTCTTCTGGCAGGCCTATCCAGATTATTTTAAATAGTGAATTTTAAATCGTGTATTGGTTGTTATAAAATATCTTGGTTTTACTTGCTCTTTTAAATTGATATGTTTTTAACAGATATGTGTTTTTAACCAACATTATGTTTATTTGTCAGTGTGCTGTTCTCTGCCTCGATCCATAGGGAGAGGCGGATAAGAAATGTTACTATTAGTATTATTAGTATTATTATTAGGAAAAGGATTGAAGTCTGAACTTAAGCCAGGCTGGATTCAGAGTCATAACTGTTTTAGTGCCATATTCCAGAATCAGGGTAGTATGCAGGGAGAGAGCAGATCTATGAGTGGGCAAGGAGGGTCTGACCCTTATTTCACTTGGATGACTATGATAGATGTCTCCACATGAGTCTGGAACTGTCAAGAAAATATCGATGCATATTCTGGATGCTTTCTGACACTTATAAATTCCTTGTCTGCGGGCGTGTTGACTCAATGCAAGTGACTGCACTTCCTTGAAGTAGAGGCTCCATGGGCCACAGGAGAGTATGGTGAGTAGATGGTACACTGTGAATATGGGCTCCCCCATAGCATGAAAACTAGAGAGGGGGTCCTGAACCTTTAAGGGTTGCTTAGAAGCAAGAATTTCAGTGAGTTAGTTATTGTTTCCCTGGTTGCATGACAAGCAACACTTGCTGAAATTCCCTCCCCTACATAGCTATTAAAGGTACAGGAGCCCTATCCAGTTTTCACTCTGGCAACCCTAGACTACCACATGGTGGAAACTTATGTGGCCAAAGAAACCATGTGAAGAATATCAAAATAGTGGGGAAAGTAGAGGAAAACCAGGTGGTAGGGCATTTGTAGATGGCTAGTTCATATATTTTAGAAGGCACATTAAATCTAGAAGCTCCACTCTGACTGGTAATACTGAATTATTCAGCAGTGATTTCGCCTGCATTGTATTCTTTCGATGTAATGGTGTTCTGCTCATATCCCCATGGAAGTTCCTCACTTTTCTTCCAGGTTTGATTGGGCCAAGGAAGTTCTACCTATTCTTATCCCACCATACTTCTTTTGTTTTTAAAAACTAATGCTATTGTTTTTGGGGTTGTATTACCCCACCACCACTACCTGTTGAGGCTTTCAGCCAACATGCAATAAGTTTCCTTCCCGCTTCAGAACTTATGGGGAGCATTGAAATAGGACTATAGAAGTAGCCTTTAATTTCACAATGCCGGTGACCAAAAAACACCCTTACAATCACTGCACTAGCCTTGTCCTCTGGACAAAACCAAATAAATTTAAACTGAACCAACACCAGTCCCAGACATGTTAACATCCCTGCACGCAAGAACCTATCCTATTGTTTATCTTTTGGGGTCAAGCTACAAGTTACATTGAGCACTCAACAAGCCCTTAATACCACTGATTTTATTTGGAAGGGAAAATATATGGCGAGCACCTCTTGCTCTTGAGGAAAGCTACTAAACTATGAACAATAAACAGCAATCTCCCATCCCTTCCCCTGCCTTGCAGCACAAGCTAGAAAAATAATAGTTGGAATGAGGGAATCCCTGGCTAACTAGCCCCCTGGAGCATCCCTCACCCAGATTTCTGCTATGTGGGGAGAAGCAAGTAAGAGAAGACAGCTGGTGCTCCTACCTTATTCTTGCTTACCCCTCCTGGGCAAGGAGGACAGGGCCAATAGGGTTGCCTTCTGAGAAATCCTGAGTAGCTGTCCCTCCCTATTAGTGGTACACCATAGAAGTCTTGGCCATGAAAAAAAAATCAGCCACATCATCATCTCACTCATCTGTGCTCTTCCATGCAGTGGAAGGGGAGCACAGTGATAGGAATTGGCCCCAGCAAGCCATCTGTTGTGAGTTGGGTCTCTGCCACCGGGTATATGGTTTTTGGAGACCTTGTTAACATCAATACCAGGGAAGATTCTAGAGCAGATCATTAAACAGAGAGTCTGTGAACATTTAGAAGGCAATGCCATAATCACAAAAAGTCAACATGGGTTTCAGAGAAACAAGTTATGCCAGACTAATCTGATCTCTTTTTTTGATAAAATTACCAGCTTGGTAGATGAAGGGAAGGCTGTGGATATTGCATACCTTGATTTCAGTAAGGCCTTTGACAAGGTTCCCCGTGACATTCTTGCAAACAAGCTTGTAAAATGTGTACTAGACAAGTTAACTGTTAAATGGATTTGTAATTCGTTCACTGGCCGAACCCAAATGGTGCTCAGCAGCAGCTCCTCTTCATCTTAGAAAGATGCAACCAGTGGGGTGCCACAAGGTTCTGTCCTGGGCCCAGTACTATTCCACATCTTTATCAATGACTTCGATGACAAAATTAGGGGCATTCTTATCAAATTTGCAGATGACACCAAATTAGGAGGAGTAGCTAATACCCTAGAGGACAGGATCAAAATTCAAAATTACCTGGATAGACTGGAGAGCTGGACCAAAGCTAACAAAATGAAATTCAATACGGAGAAATGTAAGGTACTACACTTATGGCGGAAAAATGAAATGCATAGAGATAGGATGGGGGAGACCTGGCTGAACAAGACTACGTGCGAAAGGGATGTAGGAGTCCTAGTAGACCACAAGTTGAACATGAGTCAACAGTGTGATGTGGCAGCTAAAAAGGCCAATGTAATTTTGGGCTGCATCAATAGAAGTATAGTGTCTAGATCAAGGGAAGTAATAGTGCCACTCTATTCAGCCTTGGTCAGGCCTCAGCTAGAATACTGTGTCCAGTTCTGGGCACCACAGTTCAGGAAGGATATTGTCAAATTGGAGCATGTCCAGGGAAGGGCGACTAAAATGGTGAAAGGTCTAGAAACCATGCCTTATGAGGAAAGACTTAGGGAGCTGGGTATGTTTAGCCTGGAAAAAAGACAGTTAAAGGGCGATATGATAGCCCTGTTTAAGTATTTGAAGGGGTGTCACATTGAGGATGGAGCAAGCTTGTTTTCTGCTGCTCCAGAGACTAGAACATGGAACAATGGATGCAAGCTCCAGGAACAGAGATTCCACCTCAACATTAGGAGGAACTTTCTGACAGTAAGAGCTGTTTGACAGTGGAACACACTCCCTCGTAGTGTGGGTGGGGTCTCCTTCCTTGGAGGTCTTTAAACAGAGGCTGGATGGCCATCTGTCAGGTATGCTTTGATTGTGATTTCCTGCATGGCAAGAGGTTGGACTGGATGGCCCTTGTGGTCTCTTCCAACTCTACAATTCTATGACCAAAGATCAGCTGTCCTGTTGCATGAAAGGGTTCGTTACTGACTTTGTTGGATACTTTTGCATTCACTTTGCAGTTTGCAAATATATGTAGTTTGAGAATGGACTAGGAGAGCGTTTTTTTTTCTCCTTTGCTAACCTATTTACACAATTCTGTTATTGGGGTGGGGGGAAGATGGGTCACAGTTGCACACTTTGATTTTCTTTGTTTGCTTCAGCACTATATAACCCTTGGGAGCCCGTCCTTCATGGGCTCAGCCTAGAGGGGGAGTGCACCCAAGCCCAGGTGCCCCATATGAGTTCTGAATTTGATTGCCAGCCAAGGGTAGTCTGAGTAGAATATGTTTGGAGGCCCAGTTCTACTATTGGCTGTGAGCGGATGCTGGACTCCATCAGTGAAAGGGCTGGAATGCTTCTCTGTTGTGTATCATATGCAGCATCATTTACCACCAATACAGCTTATGCTATAGCAGTAGCGTGTGTCAGTGCTCAGCACCAAAAGGACTTTTGGGGAGGGCTGGAACTACACCCAGTTCTGGCACAAGACACCATCTCACCCCACCTTGCTGTCCAGTGAAGAGGAGACAAAAAAAAAGCATGGAAACCATTCACTACAAGGAGTCGCTTAGGGAGCTGGATATGTTTAGCCTGGAGAAGAGAAGGTTAAGAGGTGATATGATAGCCATGTTTAAATATTTGAAAAGATGTCATACTGAAGATGACACAAGCTTTTTTTCTGCTGCTCCAGAGACTAGGACTTGGAGCGATTAATTCAAACTACAAGAAAAGAGATTCCACTTAAACATTAGAAAGAACTTCCTGACAGTAAGACCTGTTCAACAGTGGAATACACTGCCTCGGAGTGTGGTGGAGTTTCCTTCTTTGGAGGTTTTTAAAGAGAGGCTGGATGGCCATCTGTTGGGAGTGCTTTAATTGTGTTGTATTCCTGCAGGACAAGGGGTTGGACTGGATGGCCGTTGTGGTCTCTTCCAACTCTATGATTCTATGATTCTAAATGGCCACTGTTCCTCAAAGGGAATGTCAGTTGTTTCTTCTTGTTCACAGGTGGAGCCATCCAGTGAGAAAAGGTAGGTGAGCAACCAAGACAAACATCAACACAAATGGCACTTGCCAGTGAGAAAGAAGAGTTAAATGATTGTGTGGAGGTTGTAGCCACCTCATCTTGATAGCCACCTCTCTAGGTGGCAAGGCAGGAAGGATTGTGTTCACTTATCTGAATGCCAAAATCTGTGTTGGCCAGAGGGAGAAGCCACTTGGGAAAGCAATCAAAAGGATGAAATACTCTTTGTTCTGTTTCCACTTCTGTGCTGTACCACCCAGAGAGAGCAAAACTTTATTTCTGATCAACATAAATATCAGTGAGGAAGCCAAGTAAAGTTGAATGGCTTCAATAAAATTATAGTGGTCATCTTTGAGCCTGAATCAATTTAGACTTTTTGTTTTGATGGCAACAAGTGCTGAAGACCATGATTCACAAAGGTATGAAAACAGCAAATGGAAAGAGAGCTCCTGTGGACTCTGTGATACCCATCCAGGGCTCCGCCGTGGATCACATTTAAAGAGCCTCTGGTTTAGAGTTCGGGGTTGTCTAAATGGTGAAAATAATCCTTATGGGATTTCAGGGGAACAGGTGTTGTCTTAATGACAGACCACAGTGATTCACCATAGTCAGAAGGAGGGGGCAAAAACTGCCATATACTGCTTGCTAGGAGACTTGGTAGTTTTCCATGAAATTTTTTAAATACTGCATGGGGAATGTGCACTCCTGCTTGTTGGGACAAGTGATTCAATATGAATCGCTTTCCCATAGGAGGGGAAGCACAAAGCTGATTGGCTGGACAAGAGGGCGGGGTTTGCTAACAGGGCAAGCTCCTGCTGCCACCATGTTGGATTTTCGCTTTAGCGAGTGGTCACTAAGACAATAAAATGGGGTGGGGTTTTGTTTTTGTTTTGCTTTCCTGTAAAATCTAAAAATTGCTTTATTGCATCTTTTTTTAAAGAAAAGTTTGGCAGTGGCAAATTGAGGTAAGTACAAACGCGAGTAAATCACTCACAGCTACTATCTTGCATGTGAAGCTTATGGGGGCAAAAACACCATTAAGACAAGTCACAGTTGCTATGAAATGCTATTACTGTGGAGCAATCCATCCCCCCCCCCACTCATATAGACAAGCTGCAAGTCTCTCTTAAGCAATATCTGTTGACTACTTGCTTTTCCTTCAGAACAAAAGTGACTATGTTAAGCACACTTCTTTAATAAGTATGCTTAACATAGTGACTCTTAAGTCAATGAGAGGGTGGAGCTATTTTTCCTCATCTCTTATCATTTGGATTGTGGGACCAACACAGCTCAAAGGAGGTTCCAATTGGGGGAGGAGATACTAGAGGAGATAGATTTGATGGTTTCTTCTGTCCATTCCCCTTTACTAAATTTAGACCACTCCTGCCACTATTTTGTAAGTAGCCATCCAGAGGAATGTGCTAATGCTCTTCCTCTTCCCCACAGTTGCTTTGTTTGCAGAAAAGTCTGCTCAGGATTTTGTGTTCCTGGCAGGAAACTGTTTCAGCTAGAGGAGAAAGGGTGTGTTGGTGAAACTCAAATCTCACACAGGATACAAAAGAGTCTCAACTTTCTCATTTAGTGCACCATGCCATAGCCTCAGCTGCACTATCCACAAGAGAAGCTGGAGAAGTTTTTCTCTTGGCTAAATCCCCTACCAGAAAAAAGAAAAGAAAAAAAAGAATGATACTGTTGTACTTAAAAGCAATGCAGAGGTTCCATGTGTGATAATAAATCCACCCATAGTTCTTACATAGTTCACTTGCACAAGGAAATAATTATCTCTCCTCTTCTTTGACAGCTGATTATACCTATATCTCCCCATTGTGTTTTGATTCCGGTGCAATTTTAAGGCATACATACACTCACTCACCCAAAAAAGGAAAAGAGAAAATATAAAATAGCAACAGCCAGAAATACAGAGATACAATTAAAATCTGGCTTCTGGCAGCAGGAGGAATTGTTCCTAAGCCACTAATTGTCTTTATGTTACCCTATATGTATACACAAATCATCAAGCCAGCTAACTGCAAACAGATGTAAACCATTTTAAAGCTTGCTTTCATGCACTAACCACTGAAATGCTAAATTGGATCAGCAAACATTTCTCTCACACAGTCACACCTTAATATACTGAAAACATTTTTATTTATTTGTTTATTTATTTATTTATTTATTTATACATTTATACCCCGCTCTTCGGCCACAAGGCTATCAGAGCAGCTTACAAGTTGTTTTTAAGCAATAGCTATTTACACATCTACACTGCATTAAACAGTTTCCAATGTGTGTTAGCTAACATTTGAGGTTAACATTTTTCAGAAATGAATTACGGTAAGTTCCATGCCAAAGGAAAAGCGGTGGTTACTAAAGGGCTGTGGAAACTTACTTTGGGAGCAGGGTAGAGATGTTTTTGCATTTGGGGGAATCAATGGCACCAACACTTCTTCCATGGCTTTAGCTTGTATCTGATCAAGACTATAATGCTGTACCTGGGAGTATGCACCTCTGAATTCAGTGAAGAGATCTGTATGGATTTTCCTTTGGGGGTTTTTTGGGCTGTGAGGCCATGTTCTGAAATAGTTTCTTTCTGACATTTCGCCTGCACCTGTGGCTGGCATCCTCAAAGAATGGTTTTATTTCCATTCCCGTCATGGGAGCCAGATTTTGTTTACAGGAAATATTTGTTGTATGAGTGCCATGGTGTCCATTATGGGGACTTTGGTGAACAAGGAGACAACATCAAAACTGATCAGTCTGTCTCCAGGTTTCAGTTCGATGTTGAAATATTTCCTGAGGACATCACAGCCTTGTTCAAACGCTGCCTCACCACAAGCTACTTCCAGTGGGATAACGAATTCTACAAACAGATAGATGGGGTAGCCATGGGCATTCCCCTGAGCCCAGTGATAGCAAACTTTTACATGGAACATTTTGAAAAGCAAGCCCTGGAAACAGCACCAAAAAAAAGCCCACACCATGGTTCTGATATGTGGATGACACTTTCACCATTTGGAACCATGGAGAAGAAGATTTGGTCTCATTCCTGAACCACCTGAACAGCATCCACCCAAATATCCAATTCACAATGGAAAAAGAGAAGGAAGGAACACTGCCATTCTTGGATGTCCTAGTCATCTGTAAACCAAACCAACGGTTAGGCCACAAGGTATACAGAAAACCCTCACACACGGACAGGTACCTACACAAGAACTCCACCCAGGACAAAAAAAGAAGCACAATAAAAACATTGGTAGACCATGCAAAAAGAATCTGCAAACTCCACTACCTGGAGGACGAACTCAGGCACCTAAACTGGGCCCTATTGGCTAATGGTTACTCCCGATCAGACATCACAAGAGCAACCAGACCCAGAAAAAACCACAGGAATGAAGAAGAAAAACAGCCACCCAAAGGGAAGGTATTTTTGCCATACATCAAAGGAGTCACAGACAGAATAGGGAAACTCATGAGGAAACACAACCTCCAAACAATCTATAGACCAATCAAAAAAATCCAAGAAATGATATGCTCAGCGAAGGACAAAAGAGACCCTCTCATAGCCGCAGGAGTTTACCACATACCATGCAGCTGTGGACAAATTTACATAGGGACCACTAAACGTAGTGTGCAAACACGAATCAAGGAACATGAGAGACACTGCAGACTGGGCCAGCCAGAAAAATCAGCAGTAGCAGAACATGTTATAAACCAACCTGGACACAAAATGCTATTTGAAAACACAGAAATTCTAGACCAGGCCAACAACTATCATGTCATAATGCACAGAGAAGCTACTGAAATCCGCAACACCTGGACAACTTCAACAGGAAAGAAGAAACCTTAAAAGTAAACAAAATCTGGTTCCCAGTTTTGAAATACAATAGAATCAAAACTCAACACTTACAAAAGACTTCCACCTAGGGACAGGGGGATTCCCAGCAGATAATGGCTCATCAACCAACCATTAGCCAAACAGACACTAACAAGCCTTGCATTTCTATACCCCGAAACTAACCATTCAATTACACAAATTTACCTATACTCCCCAAAAGGGGTTCACAGCATATAAACTCCACACACACACCTACCCAACCATTCTCTGAGGATGCCATGCCACAGATGCAGATGAAACGTCAGAAAGAAACTATTCCAGAACACGGCCTCACAGCCCAAAAAAACCCAAAGGAAAATCTATGGATGCCAGCCATGAAATCCTTGAAGATCTGTATGGGACTGCAGCATTGTGAGGGCATCCTGAACCATTTGAAAGCCTCACATGACGGAAATGGAAATAGAACTCTGATGTCACAGTGAACCTGTGGCAAACAGATCAATTATAGACCTCTGACTTAGTGGAGAGCCAGGGTGCAGTGGTTTGGGTGTTTGACTAGGATTCTAGGAGACCAGTGTTTGAATCCCTGCTCATCCATGGAAGGCAATGGCAAACCTCCTCAGAAAAAATCTTGCCAAGAAAATGCTGTGATAGGTTTACCTTAGGGTCACTGTAAGTCAGAAATGACTTGAATACATCTAACAAGAAGACTCAGACCCTTACCGCACTCCAAAGAAAAGTGGCAAGAGAGCAGGAAGGTTCTGTTTTCCACACTCTATTACTGCACAATGTCGTTGTTCTTCCAGCACTCTTTCATTCTGGTCCTGTGGGGGACCAAGGTAAAACTGTGTCTTTTTGCTAATGGGTTTTTCTGGTTAGCAAAAAGATGAGGTTTTACCTTGGTCCCCCATGGGCTTGGAATGAAAGAATGCTAGAAGAATAATGATGTCATGTGGTAAGGGAATGCAGAAAATGGAACATTCCTGCTCCCTTGCCAATTTTATTCAAAGTGCAGTAAGGCTTTTAGTCATTCTGATCTCACTGGCAACTTGGAAGAGTTGGGAAAGGTAGCTGACAAGTAAGGGTTATTTTTTGAAAGCCATTAAAATTTGAATTCAAAGGTTTGAACTGTGTTAAGCTGAGGTGCTTTCATATCATAGGCCTTCAAGCAATGGGTACAATACAACGAAACATCCTTTGAGCCTTTCAGTGAAAGCAACAAATAAACAGATGAGAGTTGCAGGTACGGTATATAATTAGCAAAGGAACAGTGTTATTCACAGTATTGCATGAAATTGCTGTCAATCTGACACTGAAAATGACAAACAGTACAGGACATTAGCAGTCATGAAAATCAGAAGAAAGAAGGTGTACTCCAAGTCAGACATCTTTTTCCAAAGATGCATGCCTTTTCATACTTTCCGCTCTTCATGCCTACAACATTGGTAGTCAACAATTAGATCCAATCCATGTGTCTCTTTAGCCTTTCATTTCAGGTGCAAATATGTCCAGAAGCTCCTGAGAATTTCTCTTCCTGGCATGGCAGGCAGAGAATGAACAAAGGGTAGTTGTTGTTGCAAATTTTATAAAGTGGTGCCACTGGCATTTCATTAGTTTGCGCCAATGTAAACATATCTTTCCCCTGACATATTTTTCCTCTCTAGATTTACTCATTTTAGATGGGAGGGGGACTTTTTTTTTTCTTCCATATGCTGGCCAGAAATTCATGCTTTGGCTGATGCTACACTTATATAGCTGGTTTGCTGTTTCTGAATGCCTTGATGGCTTTTCTTTCTGTTTTTGGCTTTTGTTAGTGACAGAGCTTCATGTACCCTGAGGCTGACTGTCTCTGGCTTTAGGACAACATCTGCACTGCATCCATTTTCTCTTCTCCTGTCCCAATCCTTCCCAACAGCTTTGTGGTCACTAGTGTGTGGGATGGGTTGCAATGATATCCATCCATTTACATTAGGTGGACATAATTTAGTTTGCCCTAACCATCCCAATTCCTTTTTCTACCTACCATTTTGGGTACTGACTCACTTCCTCTGACCTGCATATAACCACTGACTGCTTCAGAGTTAAACAGAACATGTTGTCTTTATCTGCTCATCCCTTAAACTGAAAAATCCTTAAGACTGAGCAAAAATGCACCACTCTAGGTTAGTAGCCTCATTGGCAGGCCATGAAATTAGGGTGGGGTGGGGTTCTGGCATGTGATTTCAGGCTGCAGACTTAACAGGGTTTATTTACAGTTCCAACTGGCTGCTGGCCACCATCCCTCCTTTCGAAAATAGTCCCTATCCCAAGCACTATTCATTTTTGTAGCCCCCACAAAAAAGGCATGACTTGTAGGTTGTAGGACCATCCTACTGAAATAAGGAAGAGGGAAAGTCAATTCCCCCCTTGTCTCTTCCCTTCAAACCTCCCAGAATTCAGACCAAGCTTGCAACCATTTGAAAATTATGCCCAGCCTTAACTGAAGATTTCTTCTTGCTTCTTCTGTTAAACAAAAACAGTGTGCTAATGCTTATCTTTGGCATTTGCTCCTCTTGTAGTACATTACAATTCAAACTCTTGTTTCTACCTTCTCCAGTATTATCTTAAAATTGCTGCCTTTACAGAGCCTGTAGTTGGTTTCTTTTTTTCTTGTACTGTACTCCTTTATTTTTCCTTGTTACATCATATAATATTTCCTGGTACAAAATGTATACAACAGTGCCACATGAGACTTGTTGAAACAGCCAGTTTCAAAATTGCTACTAACCCAGGTTTCAGTATTCTGCTGTCATACCTGTTTTCTTCCATGTTTTCTCCCCCGGCCCCAATATACTTTGGTTCTGCTTATCATTACAGATAGGGACTTCAATGCTATTCACCTTGAAAGGGACCTCAAAGAGCAACACTAACAAATGAAAATAAATAGATTTGTGGCAACTTACATGCAGACACATTTATTGTGGCATAAGCTTTCATGTGGCAAAGCAGAGCTGGCTGGGGGATTAAAGGAGTTAGAGCCCAAAAAATTAGCTTTTCCCATCTCTAAGCCAAAGCACACTTCATTGGCTATATGAAGTACACCTCAGATATAGCTCATGAGTAAAGAGAGAAGAGGAGGAACTTTCAAAAGTGGCATTACATGGCAAGAGATTTCTCAGCCAAACTGAAACAACAAAAAAGATCCAATCAAAAGAGTATAAACAGCTGAGATTGCTATAAAGACCAAAGAAAGAAGTATGGTGATGGTATATATAAAGAATATTTTGAGGCGGGTGTGTGTGCTTTAACTAGCATTCTTCTCCCAAAGCAACCTATACCAAGAGGTCTCTGTACTTGGAAGGATCTTTACACAATCATTGCTGCATCAGAAATATCAAAGAGAGGATTGCCTTCAGGCTTCCCCATTGGTATTCTGGTATAATTTTGTTATGTCTCTGCTTCACTGCAGGGAGACAGGCTTTAGCAGTAGAGAGGCAGTTTTTCACCTTTCCTTGCACTGTGTATACAGCTTAGATGAAACTTTGCACCTGGGTCAAAACCTCACTTGTTTAAGGTAATGGAAGTACTAGTATGTTGCTGCACAGCCTTCTGGGGATCTTTGGAAGACTTTGCTTTCTTTGTGAGTAAATATATTTTAAAACAGACATTCTGTACACTACATTCTTTCTACACCATACTATTTTTGTGTGTATGTGTAGAAGTCTCCAATAATTATTGTTTAAGAGCAAATAACTAGAGGGGAACAAGTAACAGTTCAGGTATAACAGATGGCTGAATATTGTCCTCCAAGCATCTTGGGTTTTGCATTGTAATCTATGAAAGCTCATGTTAAAACAAATGTATCAGTCTTAAAGTTTCTATAAGCTTCCTCCCCCTCACCTTTTTTTTAATGCTACAGCAGACTAACAAAGCTAATCTTTTGAAAATTGCTAGTAAGGAAATAAAGGTTCTCTTCAACACAAATATCGCTTTATATTTCTTGTACAAGAACAAAACATATTTCCAACCCAATAAAAACAGTGTTATCCCACAACATCAATATTATGACTTCATTCTTCCTATAAAATATGGATCTGAGTTGACAGGGAACATGGGACTTACCATATAGTACAAATTAAAAATCATAGGCTCATGCAAGTATTGGAAGAACAACTAGTGTGCTGGATTATTTCCTAGCTTTTCATCGATCTGCTGCTCTAGATTCAGTCATACTCACTGGAAATGGTAGAAAGGGGAAGCTCTCTCTCACGATACACTTTGGATTGTCTTGTGATTTTTTACAGAAAGAATAATGGAGCTACCGTGTTTACAATTTGAGACTGAGACACATTACCAGATCTGGGGAAAGGCTCAGTGGCAGAGAATACATGCTTTGCATGTCCTGGGTGCCAGTTAGATGGCAGTTTTTGTTGCGGGGTGTCCTGGGATTTCTTGATCCCGTATTCGTCCCTCCCTGTTTACACGATTTTTGTCTCTGAACTGGATATCCCGAGATATCCCGGGATCATTTGTTTACATTTTTTCACAACCTCAGTGACGTACTTCCTTTAGAGTTCCGTGCCACGAGCGATTCTATTGGCTGGCTCAAATGTTTGTTCAGGCTTCTGGTTGGGGATGAGGAGATGAATGAGTGTTGCATTGGGGATGAGGTGCTGAAGGGATGAGGGAAGGAATCCGGGGAGGAAGGAGCGATCAATGGCTAAACCCTGTGCTTTCCTGTAGAAATAAAAGAACACCATTTAAAGCCAGCTGAACTGGGGGGGGGAGGAGCGATCAGTTGGTGCTGGGGAGTATGAGAGAGATCAAAAGCAGAGCAGACTGGAGCCCCAACACACACGCACACACACAAGCCCAAGCCAGTACGCTTTCAGCCAGGAAGCTGAGTGCAGGGGGCCAGAGGCTTGCGGTTGTCCTGTCTCTTTAAAATGTTAACCCTTTAAGCAGAGGCAGCTGTGGAGTGAAGGTTTCAAGCCAGTGCAGGGATCATCAGGGGAGGACACACAAAGCATTTTGAAAGACCCAGACGCTGGCATTTTTTACTGTGCCTTGAGGGGGGGATGATGGAATGTGTGATCATCCGCTCAGATGCTGGCATTTTTTTACTGTACCTTGGGGGGGGTGGATGAATGTTTGATTATTCGTTCAGACCCAGGGAGGGAAACCAGGCAGGGGATGAATGGCCGATTCTCTGCCCATGATCTCTTTATAATTTACTCTCTCTTTAAAATTTAAACCCAGCATGCAGTAGAGGAACAGGTTAAAGCTGAAGGGTTTGCAGTGTAGAAATCCATTGAACAGGGTGATTTAGTACACGCACACACACACAAACCTTCGTGCAGCTGGAAGGGATGCCTTTGTTTTCAGCTGGTGAGGCTGAATCTGTTGAACGGGTGACTGACCCTTCCTTTTCTGGTCGCTGATTTCTGAGCCCACCCCCGGTCACCATTTCCGGTCATCACCTAGTACCGAGACAGCTTGTCCCGGGCTGTTTACATTTCCGATTCTCTGCATCCTCCCGTGACTTTTTTAAAAACCGGCACCAACCACGGGACTGGAAGTCCCACAGGTTGTGGGATAAAAGGTGGCCCCCCTTCCAAAAATCACAACAAACTAGAAATCCCAAAAGTCCATGTGATGGAGCCTGATAGTTAAAGCAGGGTCAAATTGCATTATTTCTGCAGTGTGGCAGCAGCCAATGAAGTGAAAAGGGCAGAGTGAACAGAGCAGATATGTGCATGAAAGGCTCCATGTGTGATAATCTGTTCTGATCCTGAAAACAAACACCCAAGCATAGCATATGCTCAGAGACACCTTATTTTCCAAATAAATGGCTGGCATCCTGCTAGTGAGTTATGATGGTTAAGTCCAGCTTACGCCATTACAACTTACTTTTTTGTCATTGTGATTAGAATTCTTGCCCTACACAGCAACCAAAATCCCCTCCTGGAGGTGTCTAAGGATGATGTCATTACTGTATATTCAGCTATTGGAAAATAGCTGGACATTTCTCTGCCAGTCTCACTCTCCACCTGCTAGGAGATTGGCTATGTTGGGGAAGGACTGCAGCAGAGAAAATGTTAATTGGGTGGGTTTTTTCGTGGTTTTTTTTCCGGGCGGTGAGGCCGTGTTCTGGAAGAGTTTATTCCTGATGTTTTGCCTGCATCTGTGGCTGGCATCTTCAGAGAAGATTATCTGAAGATGCCAGCCACAGATGCAGGCAAAACCTCGGGAATAAACTCTTCCAGAATACGGCCTCACAGCCCAGAAAGAAACTCACGAAAAATCTATGGATGCCAGCCATGAAAGCCTTCGACTTCACATTGAATTGGGTGGGTTGGAAAGGTGATATATCATCAATACACAAGTGCAATATGTCCCAATCTTGGAACTACTGGCTTCCATCTTGGTGTTGCTTTCACATGATTACAACTATATGCAATAATAAGCGTTATAATGCCACAATGTTCCCACTATCTTCATTTGTGGAATTACAGCCTTTTTAGACTAGTCTGATTATGTCCTAAGTCTGTCCATCACAGTTTAAACATATTGATCAGGATTCTATTGGAGCACTGGTTGGTTGAAGCAACAATGGTAGTGGGAGGAGCAGTTTGCCAGTTCTATGCCGTCTGTTTCCTGAATGCTTGGTTTCCAGGGAACAATCCATAGAGCCAAGTTAGTGTGGAAAGGCTGGCTTAGACAATCACTTTTTCTGTGGTGCAAGCCATTGTCCAAGCCAGTCTTCCCATTCTGGCGTCATGGACTCTTCCCTGGAAAGCAAGAATTCAGGAAACAAATCACATGGTGCTGACAGCCTTCCCTCACACCCCCATCACTGCTGCTATTTTTCTCTTTTCACTGCTGCTGTCACCTCCACCTCAGTAGTTACACTGCTGGCAGGGTCTGTAGGTTTTTGGCCACTGAGGTATGAGTCAATGGTTTGATAGGTATAGTGCAGCTTCTGTTGTTTCTTTATTAACCAACAGCATCAGATGGTTACTATTACTAGGCATCACCTGATTTCCTGAAAAAGTAAGATTCTGAATGGCTGTGCAAAGGTTTGAACTCAAAGTACTGTAATTTCATTCTCTAGCCCGTAGCTTCAGTGACACAGGAGTTAGTGCTTAACCTATAAGGCTCCACATTCAAGACTGATGGAGCTGACAGAATATCACTTACAATTATATAGGTGGTAATTTCTTTTCTACTTTGTGTGAATCAAAGCTTGGAAAAATTACATTTTTGAGACACAATTTCCAGCCTTCTGTGAGCTGTAGTCCAAAAAAGTAACTTTGGTCTGAATGTGTATATTACTCTCTCTGGCTTTTCTTCGCAAATGAAGATTCAGGAAGGACTCATCCCACGCTTTTTGTAAGCGCGCTGATGACTAAAAAGGCCAATCCAATCATATATTACTAATGATAAAATATAATAAGCCCATCCAAATGTTCATATGCTGCTGAGGAGCAATACAGGTTGACCCCCATATCCATGGGACTAGTATCCGCAGTTTCATTATCCACATCTGAAAAAGCATTTTCTAGGTCTTCCAGTGTGATTCTATGGTATGCTTCCACCAAAAGTTGGGTGGGAAGTCATTTATTTCAATATGGTTCACTATTATCTACAGTAAGCCTAGGAATGTATCCCACACGGATACAAGGGAGGGGGCCAACCTATATGATTCTTATTAAACTGTGAACTATGATCAATTATTTGTCTGGATTCTACCTCTCTTTGGGTCACTGTGAACTTAATGTAGCCTTTGACTTAATAAATAGGAAAAGACTTTTGCAGACCAATATAAACTGTAGGTACTTGATCTTGATTAAGCCCTTGCATGTTATGGAATCAAGAGTCAGGACAATCTGGATGATCCAAAATAACCAAAATAATTCTAATAAATGGCTGGCAAAGAGAGGAAGACGACTGGCTATCTTTTCCCGATGCGAATAACATATTGGAAGACTTTTAAAAATATACATTTATCTATTCATAATTAGAAGGTTATGTTATATAGGCAGAAGATATTGTATAATTCTTTTTTTACCTTGATAATAAAGTTTAGACACTTTTAAAAAGATTTGGGGAATATTGCCAGCATTAATAGCTCAATGTAAATTATAATAACTGTAGCTATGTCTTATGGCAGGAGGCCAAACTGAGCCTTAGATGATTTTCAAATAGAAGACAATTTCAAAGATTTTGGGCTCTAATTAGATAAATGCCTGTTCTGAAAGGGGGACAAATTATCAATAAAATCTATTATTTCCCTGTCAGGACATGCCGTTCTGAATTTTTCTAGGGCAGGGTTATTTTTCAAATACTTTATAGTGTAGTATTGCAAGGTTTATATCATATTAACATTATTAATCTTTTATATACTACACATTAAAATCAGGGATCTCCTTCGCACTTTCCCCTACTCCTCATCAGCCAAAGTCAGGTTAGACTTTCTTCCAGTTCTCTTATGGGCTCACCTCTCTTCTACTGGCTTTCCTCATTTCTTCCTCTCCTCACAGCTTCCTCTGGGCTTTCTTCACAACCTCATTCCTTCTGTGTATTTCCCTGGTGACCATGTGCCTCCTCAACTACCCTTCCTTTTTCCATGTGCATTTCCCTGTTTGCTTTTGCTTTTCAGTTAAGATGAGAGGGGAAGGACTTGCACAAGCTCTGAAACAAAAAAACAAACCAATATTTTAAGGGATCCAAAGGGATAATAATATATTTAGTGCTGCAATAGCAGCATTCCAGATGAGTCAGGAAAAGTCAAGGGGAGGGCAAAAGGGATGGCTAATTAGCCATACTGATTCCATTGGATTATGTAGGCATACCATCCAACATTTCACAGATGAAAACTGGAACACATGTGGACAAGCAATATTAGAGAGCGAGCAAGATGCAAAAACTTATTAAACACACAAGCTAGGAGGGGTTGCAGCACTTTGCTTTTGTATGGGTCTACAGGGAAGGGCAAGCTTCTGCCCCTCCTCTCCTTTCTCCCCTGCTGAGTTAACAGAGTGCAAAGTAATTTTGCATTTTGAATTTAGTTTGCAACAATTGGAGTAACCTGATGACAAAGAGAGAAATGGGAGGAAGAGAGAGAAACTGGGACATTTTAAAAGCAGCTGAAAAGGTGGGAGGACAGAGGATTAACTAGGACTGTCCCTGACAAATTGGGACAGATGGAGGGTATGCATATGTTATAATTATATGAGAAGTGGGCTTTGGTTTGGAAAACAAAGTAAAAAACACCCAACATATTCTGTAAATTTCATAATATTAATAATACATACAACCATGGAAACCCACTTTGTGACCTTGGGAAGTCACACTCTCTCAGCCTAACAGGAAGGTGGTGGTAAACTTAATTTGAATAAATTTTGTAAAGAAAACTCTATGATAGGGGTGTCAGGAAATGACATGGATGTGACCACAAGATGGAGCTGTAAGCTTAGTAATGAAAGTAGTTAAGCTCCAGTGGCAGGTGTGTGTGTGTGAGTCAGCACTTGAGAGTATGCACATCTGAGATGCCTAAGGTAACAGGCATTGTTTAACTGCCTATAAAAAGGAGATGGGAATTAGCTCCAGTGTGGGTTTGTTGTGGATGGTGGTTGGTGAAGCAGTTTGTTGGTTGGAGACATTTATGAGTATTAGAGATGGCTGTCCTATACTCTGTGTATATATTGTAAATATACTGCAAACAAAGATTAAAGCCCTCAAGTTGAGTGAAGGCTGGCCTTGTTGCTGTCTTTATTTGGCAAGCAAGAGCTCAAGGCAGTGTGCTGGGGTGAAGGAATTTTTCTTTCTCAGCCTGAAGTCTTTTGCAGAAGTCTCTCCAGGAAACCTTCTCCTTGGCGTTCTGTCTATGTGGAACAACTCTGCAGGTGGTTGTGGTGGACACAGCGCATCTTTCTATACCCCAACAAGGATTATGGGCCCAGTGTCCGCATGGACAACACTTGAGAAGCTATGGGGAGATATAGTTCTGCAATTGGTGAGCTGTTTTGTGTTCCTGGAGGGCTGAAGAGAAAGGTACCGGAGAGGAGTGAGTTAAGTGTATCTACTCACGGACTCTGCTCTTATCTGTTTGCTTTGGAAAGCTAAGTGTTTTTAGCAGCCTGCTTGGATTTTTATCAGTGTGTTTGTTTGCATCTGTTTAAGTCGCAGACTCAGTGCAAACATGGAAACAGCAGGCAGGTTTGAAAAGCTATCTGAGAAGAACTATGCTTCCTGGAAAATTTACATGCAGGCTTTGCTAATAAAGCAGGACTTATGGGACTATGTAGAAAAACAACCTGACCCTACTAATGAAGATGAATTAATAGGTGACGAAAAAGCTAGAGCAACAATTGTTTTGACTATAGAACCGAATCAGCTGAATAATATAAGAGATAAGAGGTCAGTGTTTGAAGTCTGGAAAGCTCTTGAGAATGTCAACCAACCAACTGGAGCCTTGTCAAAAATGCTGTGCAGCAGAAAGCTGTATTGTTGTAAACACCAGGAAGGTGAATCCATGCTTGTGCATTTAAAAAGGATGCAGGTTAATTTTGCAGAGTGCAGCGAGCGTGGCATCCAAATAGAAGAAACCCAAAAAGCTTTTATATTCCTGAGTAGTCTAAACAGTGAATGGAAGTTTCTAATGTACAATCTCTAAGGAGTAGCCGAAGCTGATTTAAATGTCAACTGTGTGGCATCCAGAATATTGGAAGAGGCACAGAGGAGAGACTCAGAGGAGAGCTTCAAAGGAGTGACCAGCTGGAGGAGACAACCAACCAACCAATCCACGTCCTTGTCTGAGGAAGGGAGTGCTGCTGTCTGCAGAACACGGAGATGTTTTTTCCTGTGGAGAGACCAGACATTTGATAAAGAACTGTCCTAAGTTCTCTGCAGCAAAGAAAGGACAGAACTCACAAAGAGAAAGAAAAGACAAGCCTCAGGATGGGAGGGGGTTTGCTACTACTGTAGAGGGAGTTGTAAATGAGAAAAAGGACCAATCTGTCTGGATTTTGGACAGTGGGTATTCTCACCATATGACCCCTGATAGGGAAAAACTACAGAGCCCAAAGCCAGCACCAGTGGACACTGTGGTATTTGCAGATGGTGAATCTGGCAGTGTAGAGATTCAAGGGTCTGTATTAATCCCTGGTTTAAACAAGGTATTTCATAATGTACTGTGTGCACCAAAATTACAAAATAGCCTTGTAAGTGTGGCATCCCTAACCAGTGATGGATATGAAATCCCTTTCAAAGGAAATGAGGGGATTGTGTCCAAGGAGGAAGTAGTATGTGGTAAAGCCATAAAGAAAAATCACATTTATCAAATGGTAGCACAGGTGCAGTGTGGGAATGTAACAAATAAGCCACTGCATGATGGGTGTGCTCATTACCTTCATAGAGTTATGGGCCATATAAGCTCCAAAGGTTTGAGAAACCTAGAGAAGGTTTGCCCAGAGTTCAAGGTAGAGAACTGTAAAAGTTACCTGGACTGTGCTATTTGCATAAAGGTAAAGGTCAAGGCTTACCCTGTAGCGAAAGTGAGCAAATGCAGAACCCAGAGGCCTTTTCAGGTTGTACATGCGGATTTATCAGGGCTGCATCAAGTAAAGAGTATAGGGGGTAGCAGATTTACCCTATTGATAGTAGATAGGCATACCAGATTTACCTATGTGGCAATGCTCAAAACCAAAAGTGAGGCTGATCAAAAAATGGGTCAATTCTGTTGAAAGGGAGTTTCCCTATAAAGTTGGCACTTTTGTGACAGACAGAAGTGGGGAATTCTTAAGTAGTAATTTGCAGCAGTGGTTTGGGCGGAAAGGGATCCAACATAAAACTACAAATCCCGGATGTCCAGCTGAGGATGGTTTGGCTGAACGTAGGACTGGGATGATAAACCAAATGAGGGATTGTATGTTAGAGGATTCTGGAGCGCCAGCTAATTTGTGGGGAGAAGCAACAAGAACCGCTTGTCATATTGTAAATAGGTCATGGTGCAGTGCGATAAACCAAACACCATACTACTTATTGTATGGAAGAGCACCAAACCTAAAGTACTTAAGAGTGTTTGGACAATTTGCATCAGTGTACATTCCTCCTCAGTTCAGGAAAAAGAATCAGCCCAAAAGCCAAAGGTTGCATTTTGTGGGCAATGAGGGGAACAAGTACAGGTTCCTGGTGGATGGGAATAGGATTTTGTATTCAAGGAGTGTTAAGTTTGAGACTCATGCTGGGTGGAAGAGAGTGTACCCTGACCAGAATGTTGTTGTAGAACAGAAAGCCAGTGTGGTAGATAAGAACAACAGAAATGGAGGGGTACATGCATCCAGGGATGTCTTAGATGAGAAACCAGGTGTGTCACAACAGCCTGGATTTTCGAGTAAACAGGGCACTTTGAAGGTGCCTGGTACTCCAGAAGAGCCTAGCACTTCATTAGACTTGCAACCAAAGCCAGAGATAGTGACTGTGAAACAAGAACAAGTTGAGACTCATGGGCAAGACACTCAGGCCAGTGCTAGTAGCAGTGACACTGAGGGTGGTCAAGGTACATTCCTGATTCCCATGAGGTCTCAGAAAGGAAAGTTCTTCATAGTAAAGCAGGGACAAGCCTCTTCTGTGGCAGCAGTAAAAAGAACTGGAAACACTCCAGAAAGAGCCAGGAGAACATGCACTAAGCTGGAGGGGTGGAAGAAAACCAAAGCTCTGGTGTGTGTGGCAGACTATAGCCAGGATATGTTTGGTGGGATTGTCAAGCCTGTAAGTAAAAGGAAATTGACAAATGATAGCACCAGGGAAGCCAGAGCCGGGTGGGTCAGTAGCATGGGCTGTCAAAGTCCAAGAAAACACTGTGGCATTGTAAAGAATGGGAATGGAGTCGCAGACTCTAGAGATATCAGAGAGTAAGGTCACAGTGTATAAAAGGATAGGTGTAAATGACACATGGGACACACCACATGTCATTTGGAGGGGAATGTCAGGAAATGACATGGATGTGACCACAAGATGGAGCTGTAAGCTTAGTAATGAAAGTAGTTAAGCTCCAGTGGCAGGTGTGTGAGTTAGCACTTGAGAGTATGCACACCTGAGATGCCTGAGGTAACAGGCATTGTTTAGCTGCCTATAAAAAGGAGATGGGAATTATCTCCAGTGTGGGTTTGTTGTGGATGGTGATTGGCGAAGCAGTTTGTTGGCCTGAGAGAGATTTATGAGTATTAGAGATGGCTGTCCTATACTCTCTATATATATTGTAAATATACTGCAAACAAAGATTAAAGCCTGAAGTCTTTTGCAGAAGTCTTTCCAGGAAACCTTCTCCTTGGTGTCCTGTTAATGTGGACTAACTCTACAGGTGGTTGTGGTGGACACAGCGCATCTTTCTATGCCCCAACAAGGGGCACTATAAGTCAGAGTCAACTTGAAGGCACATAACAACCACCACCCTGGGCACTACGCAGTGTTGCTTGGGGGGAGATGTTTTAATGAGCACATATGATGGCGAGGCATACTATTGGCCATGGCATGCCACACTATGGCAGGGAGGAGGCGGGGCAGAGCTCATCTTATTTATGGTCCTGCTGCACCTGGTCTCTTCCTTTTTTCTTTCGATGACTTAGATGGCTCAGACTGCTCCTTTTGTGGATCACTCGCTTATCAACTGTGTCATACCTCTTGTGAGACCTAAGTGGTTTGGCTGGGCTACTTGTGTGGAGTACCTGCGTGGTAGTGTGTTGTTGCGTGAATTGAGTGTTGCCCAGCTTGGTGTGTGAGATGGAGTGGGAGCCGGTCATGAGGAAGATGCACATGTTGAGATTTTGAAGTTCAGTGGCCTTAAAAAGCGGCATGTGAGTGTGTGGTATGTTCGTGCGTGTGATTGCTCTGTTTCCTGGGGGGGGCTGCAGCATCACATGTGGGGTTCCCCGGCTTGCCCGGCTCCACTTGTATTTCTTTGCCTAATTGTCACAGCCTGCCTACCCTCCACTTCATCGGCTTGTGTACCTCACGCAGCCGATTTGATTTTATTTGAAAGGGGGTAGGTGTTAGGAGCAGGAGCCGGGGGAGCCAGCTCAAAAGGAGTTCACTAGCTGACTTGTCCTACCCTGCCTTCCCCCGCTCACCAGTTCACCAGCTTTTTTTCTCCCTTAAGGAGAAAGAGCCAGAGTGTGTGTGCAGGTGTTGTTTCATGAGTTCATCATTAACACTACACCCCAGCACACTACACAGTGTTGCATGGGGGGAGGTGTTTTTATGAGCACATATGATGGTGAGGCATACTATTTGCCATGGCGTGCCATGCCATGGCAGGGAGGAGGTAGGGACGGAGCTCAGCTTATTTAAGGTCCTGCTGCCCCTGGCCTCTTCCTCTTTCCTTTTGATGACTCACCTACCCACCTCTGTCTCAGTATGAGTTTTCTGGTCACTTCTCGGGCCAGGTAGGAATTTTTACCCCTTTTCCAACAGGTGGTTTTTGTTTGTTTGTTTGTTTGTTTTTGCCTATCCCATGCTGACATTTTGGACTTTGATATGAGGGCTTTAGGTGAGATCATAAATAGGCAGTCACTTGGCAGGGAGTGGGGGAGACAGGGTTACTTTGGCAATCACCTGTGGCACCCCCCCGTGGATTGAAGGACAGGCCTATCAAACTGCACCTGCATGTCATGCGGTTGGGGTACAGAGACATAAGCTATCCTTGAGGCTGGTGCCAGGTTTGAACCCTTGATAGAAGTCATGCAGCTTGAGGAATTTCTTCCTGGGGCCTCACCTTACAGCAGATGGTACCCGGGGGGCATCCCAATTTCTGGGATCCCCCTCGGGGCTCAGGTGTTTCATCCAGGGAAGCTGAGAGATGGGTCTGGGGAGACCATCAGCTTCAGCTTGTCCTGCACTGGGTCTCCCCCCTGGTTCGCATACCTCAAGAAATAAGTAATGATATAGGTCAGATATTCAATAAAGTGGCCCATATTTCAACCCAACTTTTGTGTCTTTACTTGTTATTTCATGTGTTGATCATTAACAAGAACAAAGTGCATGTCATCTCTTTAGAGTTTTTATACCGTTATGGCAACAGAATCTGGTTGAATGCCACAAGACTTGTTACCTATTTTATACCAGCTTCTCTCAAACACACATTCCTTCCTACTTTATTTTCCCACTAAGCAAAAATCTGTTGGAAATGGAATGCATGTTTATTTTATCTCTCGGAACTGATGATCTCCCTGAGATGTTGCATTCATATTGTCAGCAATCCATTTTGAACCAATTCAACAGTTGGCATGCCATGCATGCAATGACACCAGGCCCTTGAGGAATTTGAAGTGATTGTCTTTTTAGCTGTTGTATTTGAACAGCAGAGGAAAGGAACATTTTGTGTCTGCTTCTACACTTCAATACTATCCAGTCAAAGGGAAAAGCAAATATCAAAATCACTATTCAGAAGCTTCCCAGAATGTTAACAACAGGTTTGCTATAGTCTCTGACCCTTGCTCCCTATCGTGATTGCCTATTTTACCTTAACTACTTATAACATTCCAAGTGGGGCAACTGATTGCAATGTATACCTTAAAGGGATTTTCTACTTTTGCAAGTTTTCAGTTTCTGATATTGTTTTGCACAGCAGTTGATTATTTCATACTTCTATTATGGTAAGTAAAATGGTCATAGTGAGTGGGTGTTTTCTGGAATGGAATAAGACATCAACTCATATTTGTCAGTCTGACTATCTTCTCTTATGGGTGTACTGCTTTTTATAGCTAGGAAATGGGGGTGGTATGGAGTCATCCAACAGTACTCTTGATTGAAGGTCTGCCTGGTCTTTACTTTAGGAGGATAAGGGGGAGGCATGAAAGTTGAATGTGCTTCATGCAGTCATTTTCCCCTCGATTGCTTTTTGTACCAACAACAGATGCCCGCTGAAGGGACACAAGTATTTCCCTACAGCAAGTCACTCTGCTGAAAATAATGGGAGCTTATTTAAATGATACGTATAGCCCTGATCAGGCAAAAAGCATATTTACACATGAGAGGATAAGAAATGAAATGTGTGCTCAGTTGAAAATGACTGTATTTGCATGTGGTAAAGAATTTTGCAAGATGAGGATAAAAACTCATAAAAGCTGACACTGATTTGTCAAAGCCATTAAGATCATGTGAGAGATGATTTATCACTGGCAGCTGTAACAAATAGCGCCTTTTTTGCTACTTTAACTGGAAATTAAAAGATTTATTTAAAATTGACCACCCACTGCACTGAAAAGGGGGCTGGAAGGATTAGGTAGAACAGGTTTCTGAGGTCCAAAGCACAAAAAAGGGCCAGAAATAGGGCCAACCTAAGACAGTTTGCCACCTGAAGTAATAGACAAGATGGAACCCATTCTTCATTCCATGTACAGAATTTGAAATGGACTGGAAGGTGAAGCTTTCTTCAGTACTGGTGAAGTACTGTGGATGCAAGCAGCATGGAACAATCCTTTAACCACACATTCATGTTAAAAAAAAATTTTTTTCCCCAAATCTGTAGAAATTTGTGAATTTTGGGTAATTCTGGTAAAAAAAATGATCTGAAACAAAATTCTTGCCCATTCCTAGCTTCAGAGGATTTGGGACATGTGGAACACTTGTTCCATGCTGCATGCATCCACAGACCTTAACTACAAAATAACTCCACATATCCCCATCTTTGCTAGTGGCCTTTGGAGATACCTTATCTAAAATGAATTCTTTTGGATAAGAAATCCCAGAATCCACCAGCCAATGACCACTCTGTCTGTGTGACTCTGGGAGTTGTAATCCAAGATGCAAGATGCAGAAATCTACTTGTGGAACTAAAAAAGAGCACTAAAGCAAAATGAACAAATACTTATAAGAATAAAAGCCATAAAGTCTTACATATGTATGACTAATTAGCATACTGCGTTGGATTAAAGCTTAATCATATTTTAGATACACCCACTGAAATCAATGAGACTTCAGTTTGCCATTATGACTAATTTGTCCTGTTGATTTCAATTAAGTTACTCTAAGTATTCATAGTCTGTCTTGATCCAGCTCTATGACCATGAACTCTACAACACCTTGATAACATCTGTTAGGTTCTGTATTTTATTTTCTGTATTTTATAATATTGCATTAGCCTAGCTGTTTTAAGGATACTCCATAGTATAAGGTTCCTTTCATCTGTCATGCTAAGAATTCTTCCTTCCCTCCCATACCCCTACAGTTAAATACCAATGATGTTACTAGTAAGACATGCAATATAGAAGACAGCGGTTTTTAATTTGTCTGATAGTCCCTAGAAAGGTGGTATTCAGATTAAACCTTATGATAGATATAGGCTTTCATTTCCAATTATTAGATGCAAGCTGTTCTGATCTGCTTCTTTTCATTGCCACAGAAATGCACAGTAGCCAGATTCTCCTCCAGGGGGCAGCTAGAAAAGGGCAGGTGTGATGTCATTGTGGAGATGCAGGAACCCAGGTCCATATTGTTGGGAGTCCATTCTTTGTAAAAGTGTAAATCTTACATAAACATCAACAGCAATATACGTACCAGGAAAAGAAACTAAGCCTTTGGAGATAACATTAAAATTCTTCCCCTGGTTTATGGCCATATGACTTTCAGTGATAACAATAGAAAATCTTTTTTTGTTGTTGTTTTCTGTTATATTGTGTATTGAGTGGAATTGAGTATTATTGTGTAAAATTATTGTGCTGGGTATTGGAAGAATGTCTAGCTATTGTCTGAGGCCATGAACTGGGAGTGTAATTTCCAGAAAAATGATACAAACTAAATGAAATTCAAGAGTCAAGAAATGCTCACAATAGATTCATTCTGCTATAGAGAACTGTGGGTTATTGTTGTTGTTGTTTACAAAAAGACCCCAACAGTATGAACAAAGTTTAAAATTGCAGTTATTATGGGCCAATAAGAAGTATGCATAGTTCAGGGGGAAGAAAAAGATGCCAGCTCACCCATCTTTGGAAAATTTGAGAAACAGGCATCATTTCCCCTGAACAGAGACCCTAGCAACGTCCTGTACATTTGCTGCTGAACTGGATCTGCAGTGGTTTTCCATCACTAGTAGCCAAGCAAAGCACATTGCTCCCTCTAAAAGATCTCCTGAGCAGGTTGTTCACAGATCCACATGCCTTTAGCAACTTAAGTATTTGTTTTATTATTTATTAAAATATTTATAACAACAAAAGATCTCTTATGTTCAGATAGTAAAGTAAAACCAAACATTTCAAACAAGAGTTTTACATTATTTAAAACAACAAGAGTTTAAAACAATTCAAGCAATTTGGTGAAAAGCCAGGGTTTAAACATCAGGGTTTAATTTGGCTCTGAGAAAAGGCGAGTGTCAGTGCCAATTGGGCTATTAAGGGGAGGGCAGAGAAGGCCTTGGCCTGTCCCTTTAAATAAGTAAAGTTTAGTTACATGAAGGGGCACCATATAATGAGTTGCTTCCACTGGAGTGGAGGGTCTCCAGTGGAGGGTCTCCCTGGCAGATTTCAGGCAGGCAGGTATGTATAGGGGGAGGAGTCTCTTCAAGTAACTTAAATTTCATTTAAATATTTATTTATTAAAATATTTATATCCCTCCCTATATCAAAATGATCTCAAGGTGGCTTGTAAATAACATTTAAAAAGTTAAATAGTTTAAAATAAAACAGGAATAATAAGCTAAAAATATATTAAACATCATAATGAGTTAAAAACAGGCTTAAAAGATTAGAATTTAAAAAAAACAAAAAAACAAAACCCATGCTACATCAGTATTTGGGAATAATTAATGAGGCCGAAAGGTTTGATGGACAGCCATGTTTTCACTTGGTGCCTTAATGAAATCAGTGTTGGTGCCATTGGGCCTCCAAGGGGAGAATATTCCACACCAGGGTTGCAACAGCTGACAAGGCCCTCTCCCATGTCCCAACACAGTATACTGACCTCACTGGTGGAAAACAGAGGAGAGACCTCCCCAGCATACCTCAATCCTCAGGCAGGCACATATAGGGATAAGTGCTCTTTTAAGTACCAAAGTTCCAGTCTGTTTAGGGCTTTAAATGTAATCAGAAGAACCTTGCATTCAGACCAGAAATATATTGGCAATCTATGCAATTCTTTAAGACTGACATTACAGTATATGTTATCTGTATGGCATTCCAGTCAGCAGTTGAGCTGCTGTATTTTGCACTAGCTGTAGTTTCCAAATCTTCTTTGAAGGCAGCTCCATGTAGTGCACATTACAGTAGTCTAATCAGGAGGTTACCAGTGCACAGACTACTGTTGTGTAAACTTTTGTTACTAAAGACTGCTGAAAGCACTAGCAATCTTGGTATGGACTATTCCTCCACCATCCTCAGTACTGACTCTGCCTCTTTTCTGGTTAGCTAGGGAAATCCAGAAAAGATGGAAGATGCTAGCCAGTTGCTATTTTGAAACTTTTCCACACTGAAGAATTATAGCACTTTGATTCCACTTTAACTGCCATAGCTGTATCCTATGGAATCCTGGGGCTTGTAATTTGGTGAGACACTGGAATGCCCTGGTTGAGAATTTTAAATGCCATCTCCCTAAACTGCAAATCCTAGGATCCCATTGGTTGGAGCCATGGCAGTTAAAGTGAAGTATACATATATACATATATACCTCAGTTAACAAAGGCTCTGATAGTGAAATTCCTTTTAACAAAGTATTTTTATGCCTTCTCATCCTCTGTCTAGCTGGAAGTGTTGTGGCAGCATTACTATTAGAGTGATGGTGAATGAGGCTGAAGAAAGACTTTCAGTGTCAAGTTGCAGCAGCATGTCTGCATTAAACAGTGCAAAAAAGCTAGAGTTGGGAAAGAATATTATAGCCAATCTTACAGTAGGTATGTGTGGCTGCCTACAAAGGCAACATAAATAATAGGTGCTTTCAGAATCCATTCCTGGGCATGCATGAACAGCAAAACAGAAAATAAAAGTGGAAAGCAGATAAGCCTTACCAGCATAAACATCATATCTGTGTGGCCATCAAAATGGAAATCATAAGAAAAGTGGAAGTTAGTGAAAGAGAAAACAATTCATCCCTGGATGCAGATTGGAAGAAGAAGTCTTAAGGTAGTCTCCAGAAGGTTCAAAATATTGTTGTTTACTGATGCAAAGCTTACTCTATTAGTAATTACTTTTGAATTAATACCTGTAATTGTTTGGTGTGAAATTTTGCATGAAGTTTGGTGGTCAGTTTTAATTTTTGCCAAAAGACACATTTTTATTTTTTATTTTTTTCCTCTAAGGCATGCTCCAGATTGGACAGAATCCTAGGGGTTGTCTAAATGGTGAAAATACTCCTTGCAGAATGTGAGGAGAATACGATCTGTCTCAATGGGATTCCTCATCAGTTTGTTCTATTGGGAAGGAGGGGGGCCATATCCACCATATACTGCGTGGGAAAAACCTTTGCAGCTTTCCCCCAAGTTTTTTATAAACAGCGGCGGGGGATGTGCATTCTTGCTCGTTGGTACAAGCAAATTCAATTTGATCCACTTTCCCTATACGAGTGTAAGTTGAAAATGGATAGTCAGATGTGAGTGGAAGGCGGAGCTTGCTAACAAGGCAAGCGCCTGGAGCTGCCACGTTGGATTTTTGCCTTAGTGAGCGAGCTAAGGCAATAAAACAGGTTGTGTGGTTTTTTTTTTGCTTTGCTTTTTTATTAAAGCGAAAGGTTGCTCTTGGGTACCTTGGATATGTTTTTTTTTTTAAATGTCTGGTGGCGGCAACTTGAGGTAAGTAAAAACATCCTGATTCACAGACACGCCCATTTGCACAGCAGATGCGGATAGCTTCGCATGCCTGCAATCTGCCCTTCCCCCAAAAAACCGTTTAGACAAATAGCAGCTGATGTGAATTGCCATTACTGCGGAGCAAGCCACTTTTTTTTTTTTTTTTTTTTGCCTTGTATAGCCAACCCCTAATGTCCATGGTGGTTGTGGCAGTGAAGACAATACCAGCTGGTCTGACATGATCCTCATTGGATCCTTCAACTATTCAGTAGTCAGAGGTGTCAGAAAGCTTTCTGTCTGTCTGCTAGGAGAAAAGATAATGGTATCAAGATAGCTAGAATTAAAACCATTAGATCATTTGGGCATTTGAACTAAGAAAGTACTGTATGAGTGAAACTCATTCTACCTAGAGCAGAAATCCTGTTAGTTGGTGTCTTGATGGTCTTGGATAGTGATGCTCTTGTTGCAATCCCCCCTAAAGAAATTCACAGTACGGAGAAATGGCTATCTAGCCCCAGATGCTGAAATAGCACCTGTGGTATAAAGTGATTTCTAGTAAGTGAATTTGGCAGAAGAAGAAATACTGGCCAAGCTGAGTTTCTAAACTTCCACTAAACTAAACTTCCACTAAACTAAACTTCCACATAAATATTCATTTTATTTTTATTATTAAAATATGTGTTTTCTTAGTATATACTGTACTATCCGTCTTGCATTGTCTTGAGCATCAGAGAAAAAATGGAAGTGTAAAATGTCACTCTGTTCTATGTCCATTGGGCTCATTGAACAATGTAGATTCTTGGGAATGCTCAGCTTCCTTATTTGTGTGTACATGTATACACACACACACAGAGAGAGAGAGAGAGAGAGAGAGAGGGAGAGAGAGAGAGAGAGAGAGGGCCATAGGCCCTGTAGGATATATGCAGATCACACCATTTTGTTTTTATAGGTCTCTGTAGAGAAGTTTTTTTCCTGAAAATGATTAGAGCTGCTGAAATAAAAACAATGATTTTAAAATATATATTTTATTGTAAGTAGGGGAAAGACGTACAGTTAGTTGTCTCTCCACATTCGCGGGAGTTAGGCAGCGTGAGACACTCGCAAATGTGAAAAAACCGTGAATAAAAACTAGGTCACGCCACCGCCCTCCCGCAACCCCCGCTGCTTCTCCCCCCCCAGGAGCAGCGACGGGGCTAGCCAAGCCTCGTCACTGCTTTCTCCCACCTCCTCCTGCCGCCCCAGGAGCAGCAACGGGGCTAGCCAAGCCTCGTCGCTGCTTCCTCCCACCCTCTCCCGCCCCCCCAAGAGCAGCGACTGGGCTAGCCACGCTTCATTGCTGCTTCCTCCCGCCCCCTCCTGCCCGCCAGGAGCAGCGACGGGACTAACCAAGCCTTGTTGCTGGTTCCTCCCGCCCTCTCCTGCCCCTCAGGAGCAGCGATGGGACTAACCAAGCCTCGTTGCTGGTTCCTCCCGCCCCCTCCCGCCCCCCCAGGAGCAACGACGGGGCTAGCCAAGCCTCATTGCTGCTTCCTCCCGTCCCCTCCCAGGAGCAACGACTGGGCTAGCCAAGCCTCGTCGCTGCTTCCTCCCACCCCCTCTCACCTATCCCAGGAGCAGCAACCTGTTGCATTTTTTTGGATGGTGGGGGGCGCTCCCAAAACCACGAATAGTCAAAACCACGGATCTTAAAGCCACGAATGTGGAGGGGCAACTGTACTAGCTGACATAATTTACATTTGCTTTATGTATGTATGTATGTATGTATGTATGTATTTAAACTGTTTCAATTCCACCCCTCTTTATTGTAGGAACTCAGGGAGGCATACAGTACAAACAACTTTAAACACTTCCAAATTAAAACCACAATTCAAGTTCAACACCTTGTATAGTTCTTATGAAGTTCTGACTAAAACCCAGAGTGGAACACCAACCACACTGATGTGAAAGCCACCCATTGCCATGACAACAACAACTTATCACCAGTATGCTAATGATGCCCACCTCTGTTTCTCTTTGGAGATTATCAAATGGGGACCAAAAAAAGTCCCCATCTCACTATGTCCCCTCCTGCCCCACTGCCATCCCTATAACTGTTTAAATTAAAACTTATCAGACATCTACCTTGCCATGTGACAGAAACTGCTCCCCTCTCCTCCGGCATCCTAGGAGTGAATGGCACTCTCGCTGAGCCCCATTCACTTCTGGAAACAAAATCCCAGCAGTTCTCGTGAGAGAATGATTGTGTGGGAAATTTAAAAATAAAAATAAACATCAAAAACAAAAACTAAGCCCCAAAACACATTTTAAAACCCCCAAGTAACCCGGGGAGGGGAAAAAAGGGGTGTCACTTACTTCGATGTCCCAATCTCAACTGGAAGTGTCCAGCAGGGACCTCCCACTGCAGCTGGCATTGTGCCAGCATAACGGGGCACAGGTTCAGACACCAGTGATTCCATAACAGAAACGGAATGGGCAAACTATTAATGGCTTAAGCCGTCAATAAAAAGGAACTCAGACAGAATGGAAGGGGCAAGGGAGCAGGAAGAGACAGGGACATTGTCATCTGATAAGTGAGTCCTTTGGCAATCTCTTGTTGTCCCTGTCCTGGATTTTTTGGGTTGTCCGATAATCTCCTTTGTCATCTGAATCACATAAGACAGATATTAAACACAGCTTTAAATAGTATGTAGTAATAAATAATATAATTTTGGCCTGCAAAAGTACACCCAAACAGAAAGGCTTTATCCATTTCTAAAAGCTAGAGGAAACTATTGTGTCTTAAAATTGCTGCATATGTTTTCCTAAAAGATGCTAACAATTAAACATCTTAATGAAATAATATTTTTCTCTTCATATTTGCATTGCTAATTCTTTCACACTTTCCAGTGTTCATTTAGCCCTATGTTTGCTTTCAGTGTGATTTGATCCTACTAAGAAACTGTGCTCAACCATTGTGTCCCATGCTGGAAATAATCAAGGTATGACTTGACTTTAAGTCTTGAAGTAAATGCCTGCAGTTTATACTTGAAGTTCTGAAATGGAGAGAAGGCTACGAATAGATGATATATGAAGATCAATAGTTGGTAAGAAGCGGCATCAAAGTGGGAGGATGTAAAATGGTACAGAAACAAACAAGGATGAAAGAGAAAGAAAGTAAAGGGATCAAGAGAAGGGGATGAAAAGGAGCTTGGCAGCAGAAACACATGATGAAAGCAGGTAAAAAGCCTCAGGTGAGATGGAACTTAGTTATGCACATTTTTTCACTAAATGGTCAACAAGTCTGAAGCCCTGTAGACTTCATTGCACACTGCAGTTTCATTTTTAGAATGGAGAACACATCTTATCTCATTTTTAAGCAACTGTAGTCCATTAAAACTCATCTAAGAATCAAAGAACAATTGCACGTCACTCAGAAGAGGCTAGGAGACCTGAGAAAAGGAATCTTTAATAGAGTGATGAGAAAGCTCTGCATTTCAATATGAAATGTTCAGAATTAGAGTTAAAGATATTTATTGGCTATCCCTTGTGAATTATGTGCACAAAAATAGCTGACTATTTCTTGGGCTTCTTCCTCCTTAGGCAGAATTGTATGGATCTTCTTGGCTTATAGAGATTCTTTAGGGCTTTTGGGGAGTGGGTCTCTTTCAATTGCTACACATTTGCTTCTTCAGGATATGGATAAGGATCCACTTGTTTGTGAACATGTCACCTTATCTATTAATAGCAACCTCGGTCCTCAAGCAGCCAAAATACGTAATACCCTCCATGCACAAGAGGGCAGTAACAGCAGATCTGGGGCAGTCTAGTGAAAACAGTGCCTTCAGCAGAAGCGGAATGCTAACAGAAGTTTTTTTGGGGTGTGTGTGTATCCTAGGGACTTTATCAGATATGGGAAATATGGCATCATAACGACACCTAATTAACATGAAAAGGTGCACATATTAATCAACACTGTCCCTTTGTGATTTTGTAGTGTCCAAATGCCATTCTTTTTTATTGATGGGCCAAGCCATCAATAGATCTCCTGTGGTGCTTTTTTGCTGGTATAGCTGATGTTTGAAACCTCACACCATAGTGTTCACGTGAATACAGCATCAGTGGGCAGAACACTTCCGGGTGAGACTGCAAAAACCAGGTAGGGGATGCTCTTTTTATGAACTTCCCCTGTTCACTTTTAAGTTGTCAAATGTGTTTTTGTGCTTGTGTGTATGTTTTGTTTTGTTTTTGTATTTTTTAAATTTACCATGCTCATGTCTTCTCACAGAAATCAGCGAGATCATGAGCGCGGAAATGAATGGAGCTCTGTTCGTGCTCCATTCATGCTGAGGGGCTGCTTAAGGTAGGTCTGGTAGAAAGGGTTCTTTTGCTAGCAGAAAAACACTTTAAAATATGCTGGCAAAAGAGCGTTTGGAGAGAGGCTTATCTGATAAAGTCCCTAGAAAAGGGCATAGCTGGCTGACTGGTTATGTAGAACCCTGAAAAGGAGTATTCACCCCTGCAACATTTTGTACAGATCTTATTTGTTATTCCTAATCTTCAAATCCAAGCTGTAATATGAAAACAATTCATTTTCTTGGACTTTCTCTGAACCAGGTACCACAAAAACAGGTAAGTTTTTCAGGTGTATGTATGTTGTCCATGTACCTGCCACTGCAAAGCCAAAGTATTTCTTCTGACACTGAGCACGTGAATGAAAAGATAGGGGCTTGTTGATAATTATTATTAGACTGTCTTTAATCATTTGCCTAACCTGCTGATGACAGATGGCAATTTCATTGGTTTCAATGGGACATTTTTAATTGCCATGGCACAAGATGATGGCACCAGTCTCTCTGAAGCCTTAATATACTGCTTCTGGTTTGGAGTTACTTTGAATGAGCTGTCAGAGGACCCCAGTGTCCTTGACTGCAAAGACAGTGCTCCAGTTTAAAGATGTAACATTTCTGGAAATTTTGGAGCCATGATGGGAATCAGGGAGAAGAGAGGTTATTTTACTGAAAAAAAGCTGAAAAGTTCACAAACATTGGAGAAAATGTAATATTAGTACCCTTTATAGATTGAAGACACTGTTATTTTAGGAACATAACACACTGTATGTATAACTTTATTTGGCATAAAATTATCATATTTAATATATCACATTGATAATACAGTTGTCCCTCTGTATCCATGGATTTGGTATCACGGATTTAAGTATTCACAGCTTGAAAATATTCTTTAAAAAATAATAATCCAAAAAGCAAGCCTTGATTTTGCCATCTTATATAAGGGACACCATTTTGCTATGCCATTGCATATAATGGGACTTGCGTATTCACAGATGTTAGTATCCATGGGGGTCCTGGAACCAAACCCCAGTGAATATGAAGGGACAACTGTATATCACTTTGATATATTAAAAGTACAGTGTGTCCAGAAAAATAATTAGAAAATGGAATTTACTTTTTGAAATTTCATTTTTTGTTTCAAACTAAACTACAAGTTTCTGAACTGTAAGGAACACTTGTATAAAACCATCCTTGGTTTTGCCAATTTATAAGGAGTAGACAAAAACAAAACAAAACAAAAACCCACCTTAATCATCTCCCCCCCCCAAAAAAAAACCCAGAAGAAAACATTCACATTAGTAAAACAAATGCCTCCTTTAGTTCTCCATAGTGCCAAGCAGACATAAAGAATTCATTTCCATTAAAAGAACTGAGAGAAGGAAACAAGGCCAGGAATTGTAATGACCTGAAATTCTTACATAAAAGGCTACCTGTTACATACTTTTCAGAAATGATGTCTGGGGAGTAATAAAGGAACACCTTGTCTTAAATATTTTATTTGTCATTATACAGTAAAAGAACATATTCCATAATCTGGAACTGCTCCAGGGCCTCAAGCAACATAATCTAGCCTTGTCTAGAAGCAACCCTAAATAAATCCAATTCAATTAGTGAACGAGATATATTTTTTAAAATACTCCTCTTGGAGTGAATCATATTCATTCCGGATATTTTCAAAACGTTATAAAACACTTGCCTGCAATTTACTTGACAAACAACATGTGTCATCAGCACGTTTTGATAATGAGACCCTAATGCCAAAAATAGTGCTGTTATCTCTATAATATAAGTATTCCAAGAAATAACCTTACTGTGACTCTCAGTCAAATATGTTACCCTAAGAGGTGGGTGGTGCTTTAGAGCCCCACCTGTGATGCCAAAAGCTATACAGTAGCACCCCTGTATCCAATAATTCACCAACCACGGATTCAATTATCCATGGTTGGCGATGGTGGGCGTGAGGGGGTGAGGAGGGGTCTCACCTCCCCCATCCCTTCCCTTGGGAGGGCTCCTGTTGCCGTGGCAGTGATTGCGAGAGTGAAGGGGGGGAACAAAGGAGCCATCTGGCCCCCTTCCTCCTTAGCCCCCGCGATCACTGCTGTAAAACAACAGATTTAGATTAAAAACCACCCACACCAGCTTTATTTCTCTGATCCATTTCATGGATTGTTCAACATATTTACTTGGGAATACATGTGATTGCTTTTGGTTTTACTTTTGAATAAAGTTTCTTTGGACATTCTTTTTGGAAAGAAAGAAAGAAGTCAGTCAAGTAGTGATCCCCCCGTGCCCCCCCCAACATTTCCCCCTAGCAGTTCTGGTTTATAAAAAATATTGCATGGCATGGCTCAGTGGGACTTCATATTTTTAACAAGCTTGCTTAAATTATTGCCCTTTCTTTGGAAAGGTATTTAATGCTGCACCTCTCAAATAAAATGGGAGAACAATATGAACACTCTGGAAAAGTGTGGGTATTTCTGTAGATACTCATCTGTTGTCTCCTGTAATAGAAACCCATGGGGAGTGGCAAAAAAGGCAGGCATTTTTAAGGTGACAGCCATTTTGAATTTCCTAAAAGTAATAAAGCACTTCAAAACAAGGTTTATGGGGGAAACAAAATGTTGGTAGTTGCAATTCTTGTTTTCCCTTATATGAATTTCACCTCATATCAAAAACATAGCCAATTAAACAAGCCAATTTTGAGGTGGATGAAGCAGCTGAGAAATGGTCCTTTGTTTTGAACAGCCATTCCTGGTCCAGCTGCTATATGCTGAACCAATTATATATCCAAGTAAAATCACCTGTGCAAAGAGCACCACAGTAGTCTGTCCTGGATGTTTATCAGTTCATGATTAACTGTGGCCAGGCAGTCCTGGAATTGCTGCAGCTGGTTCATGAGCTTCAGCTGGTGAGATACATTAAGCTTGAAGTTAATGCTGGAGCCCATTGTGGGCATCAGATCTAATGGAATAATAAAGTTGGAAGGGGTTCTATGAGCCATCAGGTCTGACACCCTGCTCGATGAAGGATTTCCAACTAGCATCCTCAGCACGATGATGGACTATCCAACTCTAACTCTATCCTAGGAGGATTAAAATCCTATCCTAAACAGCTCATATACTGTCTCTCATGTCAGACAGACCTCCTACAAAGAACGTCTCTGTTTTTCTCTAGTATGCATTTTGTTAGCCTTCCTCTAGTCCTGATCTAGAGGGAGCAATGGCTTGATTCAGAATCACTTGGTAACTCCATGTCAGGGGCAGATGTGTGGAACTGAGCTGCAAGACCATGTTTAAAATATAAAACTGCTTCAGGAGTGACAAATTTAGTGCAGAGATGTGGGAGTGACTTAACCCTTTCCTTATTGTTTTTGCATACCAAAATGCTGTTTCAGGATTTTGCCCTTATAAGAGGTTCCAAAACCCTATTTGCAGGTTTGCATACTATTACAGAGATACCCTAAGTTATACAGAAGATACACAATATATTAACTGATAAAATCATCTTAAACATTCCCTCTTTCAAGTGCTAACATGTCATTATTCAACAGGGAATATGTTTTATAGTGTCTGTGTCACCTGATTATTAAGAGCCTTATTGCACAAAAGTGTTAGTATGCCCTACTACCACCTCCCCACAATATCTCATAACTGGAAATATTGGACACTTTTTGGGATCAGATTGGCTGAGGCAGACCAGAGGTCAGCCTGAGAGCAGTGCATCCCACCTTGCCTCATCGCATGAAGTCAGCATGTTTTAGCTGTTCTCTGGTCCCCTGGGAGATTTTTCCAGTTAGCAAAAAGATCTGCATTTACCACTGTCTCCTACAGGACTGGAATGGGAGAACAACTGAAACACGCTGACATTGTGTGATAAGGCAAGGCAGGCCACGCTATTATCAAGCTGTACTGCCGCTTTCTTCCCTCCTGCAATAAGCCCCTAAATTAATTGTTTTCAAAGAAAAGCAAACCTCATCTGCAGGGGGTGAGAATATTCATGTAAAGGGATAGTATTATTTTTCTCTCTATGTGTTTCTGTTACTAAATCTAGGGAGAGAAATCCAAATACACCCCTTTCTGCCTACTTGGCCCAGATAGAACCATTGTTTAAGTGGCAATAGTGGTATTTGGCTCTATCTCAGGAACTATTTGCATTTAGCTGCATCTGCTATATGATACCATGAAGGTTTATCTTTCCTATTTAAACCCTGCTTTTTAGCAAACAGTGATCTATAATGAGCTATGTGCCCAGGGCTTCCCAATTTATTTCAATGGAGTTTTGCCAGTGTAACAGCAGGAAGAACTTGGCTAGGATTTGTTAAGTAAGAAATGACCATGCTATCAGTATATTCAAGGATGTTCTCTTCCTCTGCTTACCAAACCTGGTTTCCTTCATATACGTTGAATAACTCACATCATCCCCTGCCAACATAGCTAATCCAATCTACTTGGAAAGCATAATCTAAGATGGCTGCCTTAGGGTGAAACTAGATAATAGGCCTACCATATATTTAGAACCAGTACTCCCTTAAGTTGTGAAATAGTCTGTTTGGTCTTGCAGTGCTTTCTCCCACCTCTGTATCTTGCATTCCAGCATGCTTTGCTTTGTACTTGTCATTGAAAGGTAAACCCAGGTTTAATTTTAAAGTCCAATTGCTGTGGGATACATTTGTAAGAAACTCCCATTGCCAGAAGGGAAAACATGTTACTCACTGGGAATACACAGTCTTCTTAATGTCTAGTTTGATCCATAGACTATGGCTGCTGACATATTGCAGAAACAATGGAGCTTGACATCACATTAACTGCCCTGGCTCTATGCTATGGAATTCTGGGATTTGTCATTTTGTGAGATGTTTAGCCTTCTCTGTCAGAGGGTCCTGGTGCCACAATATATTACAAATCCCACGATTCCATAGAATACAGGCATGATAGTTAAAGCAGTGTCAAACTGGATTATTTCTGCAGTGTATCATCAGCCTATGTCTTCAGGGAATCTGTAGCTTGCATTATGGCCCTGTGCTATGCTTTAGCTGCTTATATAGTACAAGCAGAATTTACCTGGAATCAGCTAAAGTAGTGCACTTCTCTGAGTAAGTGGAGCAGAACCACACAACACTGTCACATTTCCTTCCATATTCATTTGACTCCACGTGGCAGTTAACAGCAACAATATGCGAGGAGCAGACTACTCCAATTGTCCTCAGCATAAGGGGGCAAGTATGAAATTTGCTTACCTCTCTAGCCCTTAACCATCTCACTTTCCTTGACTAATGTATAGCACTCATGCATATATAAGGGCTTCTATAGAACATTGTACTGTTAATGTCTAGAGGTATGGTTTAGCACTGGCTTACCAAAAACAAGGAGGGGGTATTAAATGTTTGGCTGCACTGGCCCTAGATAGGCCTAAGTGCTATGTTGAGCAGAAGAACACAGAGAAAAATAAAGGCTGGTAGGTAGAACAGGGTTTGATAACACCAGGGCAAAGGTGTCCTATGCTCCAGTCAGCAAGTGTTGGATGGCTGGAGCGCTGGGAGGTTTATAGACAGCCGTCTCAAGACACCAGGTGCTATTGTTTTTGTTTTTGTTTAGCTGTCTCAAGACCTCAGGTGCTGAATGAGTGAGCATCTCCTGTTTAATAGCTGCTGGGATCAGCATAGTCTCTCCTTTTCTCCTCAGTGATCTTCAAAGGATAGTAGTGTATCCTTAGCATCTGCCACCTCCTGTCTGGGAGTACCCCCCCCGGCCGGTTTAACCTGTCTGCCAAATCAGCATTGGCAGGGGGCCCCGAGGTCAAGAGAAGCCCCTGTGTTGGCCTCCTTAATATGACGAAGGAGATAGCCAGGAGACAGCCGGGAGGAGCCCCCTCTTACTCTCCTCCTCCAAAAACCTCCTGCTGGCTTTTTTTAAAAAACAAACAAAACAGCCTCTCCAAAACTAAAAAGAAAGAGAAAGAGAAAAAAAACAGCAACCCTCCATGGCAGAAGCTGGAGGGAGAGGCATGTCGGAGAGGGTGAGTGTGTGTGTGAGACAGAGAGACGGGGAATTTGAGGGTTGTCTCCCTCAGAAAGGGCTTCTTTCTTTCTTTCTTTCTTTCTTTCTTTCTTTCTTTCTTCCCTTTCCTTCCTTGCACATAGATCCCCTCCAGCCCATCTTTCCAGCTGCTTTTAACATGTCTTGGTTCCTCTCCCCTCCCTTTCCCCCTTGGTCTTCTTCAGCCATCCAACCTATGTTTTAAAAAACCCAAAGAAGGAGACTCCACCACACTCCAAAGCAGTGTATTCCACTTCCAAACAGCTCTTACTGTGAGGAGGTTCTTCTCAATATTCAGGTGGAATCTCTTTTCCTGTAGTTTGAACCCATGGCTCCTTGTCCTAGTCTCTGAAGCAGCAGAAAACAAGCTTGCTCCTTCCTCAATATGACATCCCTTCAAATATTTCAACATGGCTATCACGTCACCTCTCAACCTTCTCTTCTCCAGGCTAAGCATACCCAGCTCCCTAAGCCGTTCCTCATAGGGAATAATGGCTTCCAGATCTCGTACCATCCTTCTCAGTATCTTTCTTGTGCCCAGAATTGGAAATGGTATTCCAGGTGAGGTCTGACCAAAGCAGAATGGAGTGATAGTATTACTTCCCTTGATCTAGACACTACTCCTATTAATGCAGCCTAGAATCGCGTTGGCATTTTTTGCTGCTGCATCACACTGCTAACTCATGTTTAGCTTGTAGTCTACTCTTTATTTTCTTTGAGGAAATCTACACCATTACATTAATTGCTAATAAACAAAAAATATTATGTTAGTGCCTATAATATAGTTTTTAAACTAAATTATTGGTGGCAAATTATGTAATATAGTAGGCCCCTCTTATCTACTGGGGATTGGTTCAGGGGGAGGGGGCGTGGATTCTGAAAACCATGAATAATAGTAAACGCCATTGAAAATAACAGGACTTCTGGTTTAAAATACCATAGAGTTGCCTTGGAGGGCCTAGAAAAGGGCTAAGGAAGACACATTTTCTAGGAAGACTCTATGGTAGGTGTGCTGTTTTGTGTTCCATGGATAATGAATCCATCGATATGGGGGTCCTACTATAATCTGAACATCCTGTACAGTGAATAGGTTAGGTTACATTGATCTGAAATAACCATATGGGGGCCCCAAAGTAAAGCATTGCAGGGTGCCCCAAAATTCCTTAAACCGGCACTGCCCCCCCCCCGGTGCCTCAGCTCTCAGCTCCGGGGACTCAGAGAAGCCATACATTCCTGGAAATTTAATTCTTCCATGTCTGACTCTTCCAACTCCAAAGGGTAAGTTATGATGAAAGGTGGGAAAGATTATAAGCCAACACACACACACACACACAAAAGCAGGTGTATATACTGTGGTCCAAGAAAGGTTTTATGGAAATAATGGATCTGGGGAGAGTTTCAGAGGTCATATAAGCTTGGTTGGCCTAAAAGGTGGTAAGGAGACAGGCCGATAATTGACAAAAAGACAAGGACTGCAGAGGGAGCATTTAGAATCAAACGTGATTACATATGGAATGGAACAAGATCTTCCCATCCAAATTGGTAGCAACTATTGTTTACTGATTCTAAATTGAGCAAAATGGTCCAGCCTGTGTGCCAAGAATTAGATAGAGGTTTTCTCTGCCAAAAGGTCCTAAAGTAAAAAGCATTTGTATTTTTACAAAGAAAGAACAAATCCTGATTACTGGTTGAAAAGAGAATAATGAAAAGCAATATATGGAGCGGAAGACACTAAATGTAACTTCTGCTATGCAAGCAACAAACAGAAGCATAAGTAATCAACCACCAAGTCTGCTGGTTATATATGATGAATTATATAGCAATGGCATTTTTCTTTGAACAGATCCCATAAGGACTGTGTGAATCTATTAGTCAAGAGAGCTCATGTAAATTGAGGTGAAACTCAACAAGAATGTGAGACACAGTGATTGGAATGGTTTCTGGGTTGTTTGGTTTGGTTTTTCAATTGCTTTTGCTATTTTTAGAATAATTTTCTCAAAGTAATTGCTTTATCTTTTTACTTTGTTCATACTAGTCATCTGGTGCAATAGTGCAACCACCTCCCACCTTGCTCCACCATTCAGAAATAGATTGTTGCCATCTAAGCATAGTTGTTTTATGTCTTTTCCACCTCAACTTTGATGGCATGGTATGTAATGGGATAGAAAATCAGACTGGCTATTTGACTGATGGTTCCTTCCACCTGTAATTGAAACTTGACATCCTCTGAAACTGAGTCAGCAATGATGTACAAGACAGTCCAATTAAAGTCGTGTCCAGTTGCCAGAATTGTCTGTTTATTGAGCAGCTAGAAAGCACTCATAACTCACTAGGCCCATCTCTCTGTCTTTTATTTTTGAATGACAGCTTGCTAAATAAGACCATCAGGGAGCTGCTTTTATCATTTGCCCTGCAAATGAAGTTTTCAGCTCTGCAGCATCTTTTCATAGCTATATGCTTTCAACTCCCTAATGACAATGATGGCGTCCTGGCTCGAATTAGGACATTAGCTCTTATTCCTTAGTCCAGAGTTGGATGCAATGTGAAAATCTCTGTGCAGAACACTACTAGTGTGCAACAATGGAGTCGTCTATATGGGTGTGTGTGTGTGGATTGCTCCGCAGTAATGGCAATTTGCAGCAGCTATTTTTTGGCAGATCGCAGGCATGCAAAGCTATCTGCATTTGCTGTGCAAATAGGCATGCATGCAAATCAAGATGGTAGCTGCAAGTGAATTATTCACATTTTTACTTACCTCAATTCACTGCCACCAGACAGTTAAAAAAATAAACAACAATATCCAAGGTGCGAAAGAGCGACCTTTCATTTTAACAAAAAGCAAACAGAAAAAATATCCTGTTTTATCATGGTGGCTCTGGGCACTTGCCTTGTTAGCAAGCTCCGCCCCTGTGCATGTCCAACCAATCAGCTTTCAACTTCCACTTGTACAGGGAAAGTGAATCAAATCAAATTGCTTGTCCCAACAAGCAAGAATACGCATATACCCCACTGTTTTTAAAATATTTCGGGAAAAGACACAAAGGCTTTTCCTGTGCAGTATAACATGGGTCACCTATCACCACCACCTACGACTCCTCGAATGCTTTCATCAGCGCTGTGTATGCACAATCCTAAATATACACTGGACTGACTATGTGACGAATGTTGCTGTCCTTGAGCAAGCAGGGATCACCAGCATTGAGGCCATGATATTGAGAACGCGGCTGCACTGGGCAGGGCACATTTCTAGGATGGAGGACCATCGCCTCCCAAAAATAGTACTGTATGGTGAACTCGCCATGGGTTAGCGTAAGAGGGGCGCTCCAAAAAAGCGATACAAGGACTCCCTGAAACAACATCTCAGGCTCAGCCAAATTGATCACCAACAGTGGTCCGCCCTGGCCTCACATCAGGAGGCATGGAGACACACTATCCACAATGCTGCAGCTTTATTTGAGAACTCACGCCGAACAAGTCTTGAAGAGAAACGACAACGCAGAAAGAATCACAACCCAAAAACATCACCCAAGGAGCCCTTCTGCTGTGCTTTCTGCAACCAGACTTGTTTATCTCGGATTGGCCTTTTTAGTCATCAGCGCGCTTGCAGAAAGTGCGGGATGAGTCCTTCCTGAATCTTCGTTTGCAAAGAAAAGCCAGAGAGAGAGAGAGATGGCAGTTTTGACTGCCCCCTTCCCAATACATTGAAATGATGTGGAACCCCACTGAGACAGATCGTATCCTCCTCGCATTCTGTGAGGAGTATTTTCACCATGTAGACAACCCCAATGTAATAAAGTAATCCTAAGTACAGGTAAAATATATTTCTGGATTTTTTAAAAAAATAACCTTTATTTAAAAACCCATAGTTTAAAAACATGTCTATTGCATTTTTATCTTCTTTATATTATATATTTTGGTAATTCTACAGTTGAAAGCAGAGCTTTTGAAAGGTTTTCTTCAGTTGAAAGCAGAGCTTTTGAAAGGTTTTCTTCAACATGCACTTATTTTGTTAGTATTTCTTCAACATGATATTCATTATATCTCTTAAACATGATATTCAGTATATCTTTTAACTGTAAACTGTAGAATTACCAATGAACAGTGAACTACACAGCTTAAATATGATGCTTCTGAAGGCTCTAAAGCAACTACTGTAAAGTCAGGGACTACTTTTCAGGTTGGCCAAGTGCTCAAGCTTTGGTTTAGCTTTTGGATTTTCTGGGATTCAATAGGAAACTGGTGTCAGCAGCTTCCATCCACTGAGGACTACGTTATAGGCATCTCTCTGTTAATGTTGGCTCTTGAACCATCCTGGGAAAGCCCTGAGCATTTATGTAACCAAAAAAGTGTCACAAAACGCTACAAAACCACTGAAACATACCTTCCAAAATTTCACAGGTGAAAACCAGGACACTTATGGTGAAACCACATCAGAGTGTGGTCAAGATGTAAAAAAGTAGGAAAGGTTGCAGCAATTGGTTTTTGCTTAATCCTACTAGGAAAGGCAAGCTGCCACTCCCAGCTCCCCTCTTGCCGCTGTTGAATTAATTGAATACAAACTACTTTAGCACTTGGACTCAGTTTGCATGAAGTGAATTAAGCTGAGGACAAAGTAGGGAAATGGGAGGAGAGAGAAACTGCAACATTTAAAAGCTGATGAAAAAGTGGGATGACAGAGGATTAATTGGGACTATGCCCACCAAATCAGGGCATTTGGAGAGTATGCAGAAGCAGTCTTAGGTAAATTCTTTTTACATTCTTCTCCAAATGGAGAGACAGATTTTCCTGAATGAGATTCTAATTAAGGCCCAAGTTGAGGTGGGTGGCCTTGAAATAGGATGAAAAATAACTAGGCCCCTTTTTGAAGTAGCAAAATAGGGTTTGAACCACATTTTGCCTTTGATGCACAAGAATAAAAGTTCTTCAACCTCACTAGATCACCCCAAAGGCCTGTCTGCTCTAGTACCCTATGGTGTTGTCTATATGAGGGGGAAAAATGTGGATTGATGCGAACTAATGCCGATTCGGATTCGAAGCAGCTTTGATTTCTCTTAACAGTTTTTTGATAAAATCACAGACATGCAAAGCTATCCGCTTCCATTGTTCCAAAGGGCATGCCTGCGAATCAAGATGGCAGATGCGAGTGAATTACTCTCATTTTTATACCCACCAATTGCCACTGCCAAACAGTATTTTTATAGCATATCTAAGGTGTGAAAGTGCTATATTCTGCCTAAACAAATTAAAAAGAGATAAAAAATGCTGTTTGTCACCTCACCACACGATTGCTACTGCAAAACTCCAACATGGCAGTTTCAGGCACTTGCCTTGTTTAGCAAACTCCTCCCCCTGTGCATGGCTGACCAATCAGCTTTTCATTTCTGCTCTTATTGGGAATGCAAATGAATGTGAATCGGATTGTCCCAATGAGCAGGAATGCACATTTCCCGCTGTTACATTAAAAACTTCAGGAAAAGCTATGAAGGTTTTTCCTGCAGAGTTTTTGATGGATTTAACCCCCCTCCTGCTGTATATGGTGGATTGATGTGGGATGCCATTTAGACAAATCATATTCTCCTTGAATTCTATGAGGAGTATTTTCGCCATTTAGACAACCCCAGTGTCCACAATGGCCAGCTAGTTCCCTATGGGAAGTCCATAAGTGGGACATAGGTGCAACAGAATTCCCTTGTGCTCATACAGCCCAGCCACTAATATATAGGGCCATACTGCTTCTGGTACAGATGAGAATCTCCATAATGACTAATAGCCGTACTCATAAAAAAATACATTAAAATGCATTGGTTTGTGGGTGGTTATTCCACTCCTCCACTTCGTGCATTTAATATACAAGACCAAGCCTCCAAACACTGCTATGAATTATCCACCTACATGCAGGAATTAATTTCTCCTCCTTGACAATAAACAGAATGACAACCCTGTCCTGCTTACTCATGAGCAGCCATAATAGTTTCAGTAAGGACATGAATAAGCATGAGCATTTTTAGAGATTGACTTTAACCATTTACTAAGACAATTATAGTTCTGAAATTTGGACCACATAGCTAACTGAACTAGAAGCAGTGGGATTGCTTCTCTTAGCCACACTAGGAAGGATTAGTAGGCCATGCTGGCAAATCAAAGATCCAACTTTATTGAAAGGAATAAATGTATTTGATGCAGAATCTGAACAAAATGGAAGCTCTGTGCTGTGAACTTTTATACACTAATATAGTTTTCCAAGGCTGCCAAGTTACTACTGCAAAGTGCATGTGCTGGGGAAATTCCATCAAGCTAAGAAATCCAACAGAAATTTTGACTACAGTCGGACCCCATATCAGCAGAACCAATATCCACAGTTTCAGTTATCTGTAGGACACAAAACAGAGGCACATACCATAGAGTTGCACTGGAAAATGTCCAGAGAGGCATCCTCTCTAGGCATCTTCTAGGTCTTCCAGTGTAACTCTATAATATGTTTTTACCAGAAGTTCTTTATTTTAATAAGGTTCACTGTGATCCATGGTTTCCAGTATCTGTGGTAAGTCCAGGAACGGAACCCCCATGGATATGGGGGTCTGACTATATAGGCTAGACGTCAGTTGGTCATGTACAGCCTCCTTTTAGGCGAGCAACTCTTCCCCTAGCTAAGTAACCCATTCCCCAATTCCTTGGCCTCATAAGGAATGAGATAAACTATGTAACCTTTACAGTGTCAGCTTGTTCTTCAGGAGGAAATTTCCTAGGATCAAGATACACAATTTAAAAAGAATACAAGCATTTTTCTGGGTTAGCCCATGTGAAGCCATATTAGTAACCCCTTCATAGGTGCATTAAAGACTTAAAATTTATGAGCTGCTAATTGTACCAATGTTCTTTGCATCAAAGCAATGCAAAATTATGTATCCACAATCTTTGACAGAAAATGCCAGTACAGTACCAGAATTCATGCTTGGATATATTCATACCGAGAGGTTTCAGGGTAGCATTCAGCTGCAATGACACTACAACAAGCCTTGCTGCAATGGATGGAAGTGATCAAGTGAATCAATTCCACAAGTTTTAGGCAGGAGAAGATCCTAGTGAACTAAATGTAGGGTATGCCTCAACTCCCAATTGCTAGGGAGCATGAGCAGGAGCATGCTTGTGGGCTTCCCTCAGGCATCTTCTTGGCTGTTATGTACACAGAATGCTAGACTAGACAGGCCTTTGGTCTGATCCAGCAGGGTTCTTCTTACCGTATATTCTTTTGTATTCATAGTAGTATGCTATCACCAGTTTTGAAATTACTTAGCTATGAAAAGTTACGTGTGGTCAGATTTTTAAACTGTGCTAGCAGTTTTCTTGCAATGCTGCTGTTTCAGCCAGTTTTAAAGTGGCATTTGTTATGCATAAAATATAATTACATAAAACATAAAAATAATTTCTTGCCTGTTCTTTTAAAACTTTGGTTTATTTTTATCCAGCTGCAAGAAGCTTTTTAAAAAAATTAAACAGGCACACTAAATAAGTGTAGGGATTTATTTTTAAGCCTCACGATTTCTTGTTCTAATTTAATGAAGTGCTTATAAGGTTGCTACGGCTGCTAACCTCTAGATAGATGTTTGCTAGGATCAGTAGTTTACTATACTGATTATATTTCCAAGTGACTGCTTTAGAGTTTTGGCTGCTTGATTTCTCTCTGTGGAGCCAAGAGTTACTTTGCTATTAGAAGTGGTACTTTGACAGCTGAAGAACCAAGAGCTCAGCCACCTACAGGATGTCTTTCTTTGTTGTGCAGTTCAAGCCTACCTATGCCTCACCGCGTTCAATGTGACTTAGGACTTTATATCAGATGCGGCAAATATGGTGTCATAACAACACCTAATGAATGTGAAAGGGCACACATTCCAGACAACATCATCCTTTCACGACCATGTCTTGTCAAAAAGCTGTTCTGTTTTATTGACAGGCCAAGCCATCAATAGATCTCCTGTTCTGCTTTTGTGCTGGCACTGCTGGCATTTGAAACTTCGCACCATTGTGCTCATGTGGATATAGCATCAATGACAGAACACTTCAGGTGAGATCACAACAGCCAGGTACAGTATGCTCTTTTTATGAACCCCCACTCCTTGGTTAACTTGTAAGTTGTAGAATGTGTTTCTGTGCTTGTGTGTACTTTTTGTGTGCTTATTTTCTTTATTTTTTGAATTTACCACACTCATGTCCTCTCGTGAGAAACGGTAAAGTCATGATGAGTGTGGAAGTGAACAGCTCACGCTGATGTCTGCTTATTCATGCTGATCAAGGTAGGTCTGGTAGGAAGGGTTCTTTTGCTGGCAGAAAAACGCTTTGAAATAGAACCCTTGGAGAGGCTTGTCTGATAAAGTCCTTAGACTCAAGTAAATGTGAGCCTAGAATTCTAGCCTTCAGATAAAAGCTTCATATGCAGAGACAGGCCAGTGGATTAGAATATGGGTAGGAACAAACAAGAATAAGGTGGAGCTAGTATGGTTTAAGCATCATGTGGTTTCAAAAATTGTCTGGATTTACCCCAGTAAACTCTGTCTAAGCCTGTGTAAAGAATTCTATTATTGGTTGTAAATTGTAGAAGGGGAAAAAGTACACATCCACAACCTTTATTAGGCATAATACAACATATATATATATATATATATATATATATATAAAACAATAGAACAATAGGACTTCAAGGATCATTTTTAGACAGGTTAAGCCATATGTTTGCTGCCTCAACCAAAAAGTTAGCCATTAGTCTGGTAATATGTGGATTACGATCTTCCAATAAGAATTCCACTGATAATCTAGCTGTACAGACATTCCTTTCCAATAACCTCCTTATCAACTTTTCCCTTGGAATTATATACAACGGGCAAGTCAATACAATATGATAGAGAACATCAGGGGCTTGAGCACAATGACATATACGATTCAAAAAAGGGGTCTGCAAATATCTACCCTTGGTCACATTAGAGGGATGTACATTCAACCTTGCAAGGAGAAAAGCCTTCCTTGTGACCAGCAATGAGAGAGTTTGAAAATAATCTGGGATCCCACCCGTACAGGCAATACCAAGCATTGCTGGAGAACAAACCCTAGGAGGTGTTGGATAAGACAGCTGATGCTCCCTTCTGACAAGGCAGAGCCTAATAGTTTTAAAACCTTCCTTTTCAGATAACAAAAGGAGAGAATCAAGATTATACCCATAGACACTACTTTATTTTCATAAAATGTTGCCCATCTAGTGTAGTAAACATCAGATAAAAGAAAGCATAAAAGGCCAGATCTATTAGGCCTAAAGTGGATCTTAAACCACGATTTATAAGTCAACAGCCAAGCTTCAGTTTCAAGAGAATTCAAGCCCAATTCTGCATAAAGAGTCAGATGGTGTACACAAGGGGGAACCGCTAATATTCTCCTGAAAAAAGAAGTCTGCAGTCATTCAGTCTCCTTATTAAAGGCTGGAATCCAGGTAAATATACTATAAAGTAACTGTGGTCTTAATTTGGCTTTATACATTTTTAAGGCTGCCAGGATATCCTAATAATATAATAATAATAAAATTTATTTATACCCCGCCCCTCTGTTAAAACAATCGGGGCGGCTAATATCCTGATTACCTTTTTTATAGTAAAAAGACTGCATAGCTGCCAAGCATATTTTCCCTGCTAGAATTACTTTATCTCTCTGTTTACCCCAGCGTCCATTAAAATGAAAAGACACCAAGGTAAACATACTTCTTGACCTGGTCAATTGTCTGATTACCAACCTTCCACATTCTCGGCACAAATCTCTTAGAAAATACCAGTATTTTGGATTTGTCAGAATTTACCAGCAGGTGAGATTTATCACAATATTCAAAAAATCTTTTTAAGGCTCTTGCCAACCCCACCTGAGTTAGAGAAAGTAACAATGTGTCATCAGCATATTGGAGTACAAATAGTGGCCGACTACCCAGCGATGGTGGATGAGAGTCTACTGTGGCCATAAAGGCAGGTAAATCATCTACAAATAAATTAAACAGGTGAGGAGCCAACACACATCCTTGTCTAACACCTTTACCAGAGTAAATAGGGTCTGTTAATAAGCCAGTTTCAGAGAACTTCACTCTACACTGATTATTTGTATGAAGTTGGCTTAGAAGAAATAACAGTTGAGGATCTATATTAAGCCTACCAAGCTTGTCCCATAATAGTGGCCGGTGAATTGAATCAGAAGCGGCCTTCAGATCGATAAAAGCCGCATATAATTTGCCTTTAGGGCGTGACAGGTATTTATTTATGAGAAATGAAAGCACTATTATATGATCCTCAGTGGACATGTGTTTTCTAAATCCCGCTTGCTCCGGACCTATCAGCCCTTGAATATTCATCCAACTCAGTAATTTCGTATCCAAATAACTGGCATAAAGTTTGCCCGCTACCGATAGAAGACTTATTGGGCGATAATTACCAGGATCCTGTCTATCCCCCTTTTTAAAGCTAGGAATTTTGATGGAATCTTTCCAATCAGCTGGAATCTCACCAGAGTTGTTGACAAGAGTAAATAAATTAGCTAATGCCTTTGTCCATTGCTCAGGGCGAAACTTCAAAATTTCTTCCGGGAGGCCATCATATCCTGGGGATTTGCCAGATTTTAATTCAAATGATGCACCTCGTCAGCAGAAACTGAACTCCATAGATTAGGAGGATTTTTTATTAGTAGATTTCCCTCAAATGCTTGTGTACTCATTTTCCCCCCTGGTATAATAGGAAAACCAAATCAGGGGGGATATAGTAGGTAGAACCACAGAGCTCTCATTAGGCCCAATTCTTACATTAAAATCACCCAATAAAATACACCTCGAAATATCAAACCTATTGGTAATATCTTCAACATAGCTAAACAGTTGGTCCCAATAAGTGGTCAGATTAGGCTCATTAAAAGTAGGAGGGATATAAATATTAAACAAAATTATCTTATTCTTCCTTAATTGCAGAGAAAAAGCCTGTGCTATTGGTGCACAGGGTGGCAATACTGTATATTTAAGACAGATAGATAGTTTTAGAAGTATGGCCAACCCCCCCCCCTTATTTCCATCCCATTTGGAAGTTCTACTTGCAGGCACACAGAAGGATACAAATCCTGGCAATACAATATCATATGGGCACCATGTTTCTTGTAAACATATGATGTTAAATCCACCAATGTAGTCAATAAAATCCGTATCTAAGGTTTTACTCAGCCAACCATCTATATTTCATGAAAGGAGTGACAATCCTGGGCTACCTCCTTCTAGTCACTGAACTGGGTCGGATTAAATGGCCGAAAACATTTCCTCGGCTTGGACACAACCGTTCATAATGGAGGAGGTGGGGTCATCAGCCACTAAAGAAGTAGCTAAATCAGTTTCCAACTGGGATTGGATCATCCTCCGGAATTTAGTTGTTGTATCCTCCAGCTGGGCAGTTACTAATATTTGATTGGCAACTGAAAGATCCTGAAACCCCTGCAGAGCCTGCTCCTCCATGAACTTAAACTCAGGGACATCATCAGCGACCTGCAAATGGTCCATTGTTGGTGTCTCATCTTGCAGGGTGCCAATAGTATGCGGATGCACTGAGGCCAATTCTTCCAATTCTTTAGCCCAGGATTTTCCTTGTACTTGCTCATCAGGCACTTCCCCAATTCCAGATCTCACATCAGTCTCATAATCGAGTAGAAGTGGGGAATCCTCAGTTGCTGGTTTCACCTTAGAAAAGGAGTAAGCACCAGATGGTAGCTGTGCTATACAGGCCTGGGCAGGGTTGGCAGGAAGCAATGGCATGATGATATTGGGTGCATCATCCTTTTTGCCCCCACCCTTTGGTAACTCAAATGGCTGAACAGAGCAATCCAAAAGTTGACTTTCGAGAGAAGATACTGATTTAGAGGGCCCACCAGCATCATCCTTTAGGTGTTTAGGTGTCTCTGTTTCAAAAGAGACTGCTATTAAATGTTGGCTATTGTTTATCTTTTCTATTGCCTGTATCAAGCTATTCCATTCCTCTTTAACTTGTATAAGCTCATCTACAATGTTGGGCCTGCTCCAGGTTGATGATGTATGGTGATCCAGGCCTACTCCTTCAAGTTTTCCCTCCTTATAAGCCACCAACTTATTAATCACATTATTCTTAAAAACCCTAGAGCAATGAATATCGTAGTTTTGGGCCAAAAAGTTCTTTTTAGCAAGCAACATGGCAGGGCCAGAGTAGGAATCAAAGACCATAATCAGTCTTTGATAATGACCCAAGTTAGGGAGAACCTGATAGGACTTTAGCATAACCCTTCTGGGCTCACGCTCAACAATTTACTTAAAGAGACCTTAATATTATAAAAGTTTGACCACTTGCCTTTATTAATAGTATTGTTCCCAACTGCAATCATCACTTGAGATGCTTGTAATGTCAAAACCGAAGGGAACTCAATGGAATTTGGATAATCAAATTCTGAAGCAGTTTGTATAGCAGTCCTATTTTTAGAATGGATAAAAACCTCCTCCTTATGAAGTTGATCTTTTAGTGTCTCTATTCCATTGCTGACAGAAGTACAACTAGCTAACAATAATTTAAAGGTCTTGGAGATTAGAAATGCCTCTCTTGCCAGGAGATCCTTCCAAGGACAATTTGCTGGTAATCTCACAGAACAACCACCATTACAAGTAGGTGCAACCGAGACTCCCACATTCTCCATGCAATCATTCTCAGACCTAAAGGCTTCAGCCTGCAAAGATTCCAAAACCGCATACCTGTTGTTTAATTCTAAACCGGTCTGTATCACAGGAGACGTTTGCCTACTTGCAAAAAGGGAGTCTATCTTGGTCTGTTTAGAAGGTTTGTTGTCTGAGTCAATGTTAGCCTTGGAACGCCTGCGTTTCCGAAGCTTCATAGCCCCAGCTGTTCTCTATCTTTCACTAAAATTCTTGACTTCTGTGGGTTTCTTTGCAATTCTTCTTAGATTTCTTCCTTAGTTGGCTATTCGTGGGTATCTCTCAGTTGTTTGAATCTCAAGGTTTCTTAAGGTTTCTTTGAGTATGTTTGTATTCAGAAACAGAGCCCCAGCATGTTTCCAAAGGAGATGTAGAGGAATTGTAAATAGTAGACTCAAAAGAGAATACCATTAGGCTATAAACACTAAATTAGTAAAACAGTAAAACTTGGCAATAAAAGAGCAAAACTTTGCAAAAGATCAAACAGGCTACAGAGGACTCAGCAATCTTGCTGCCTCTGTTGCCATCTTCCCCCCCCCCTCCTCTTTTTGGAAAAAAGTAATAGAATAAGAGAGTTTCAGGGGTGAAAGTTCAGCCAGAAGTTAAGAGCCCCCTTTACTCACTGCTTCTCAACTTTAAATCAATTCCAGTCTTATACCTAGGAATGCTTTTTGCATTCCTGTCTCACAACTCCAATCCTGCCCCTCTCCCAGCACAATAACCCTCCCCATCACACTTACCTTCTCTTCTGTCAACAGGCAGACCAGGAATGAACGGAGCTCTAACCGAACTCTGTTCACTTCCTGGACTGAAATCCTGCCCATTCTTGCGAGAAGATGTGAGTGCAGGAAATTTAAAAAATAAAAAGTTAAACAACACAAAAAAAGTTACACCAAGCACAAAAACATACTTTAAAATTTACAAGTAACCTGTGGAGGGTCATAAAAAGTGCATCACTAACCTAAGTGTCACGATCCCACCTGGAAGTGTTCTGGCAGGACTGCCCATTGATGCTACATTCATGAGAGTTAAATGGCCTGAGGTTTCACATGCTGGCACCAAATTGCAATGGGGGAATCTATTGACTGCTTGGCCCATCAATAAAAAGAAACACCATAATGATGCCAACAGAATACAAAAGGATGTTGTCATCTAATATGGGCATCCTTTTGTATTTCCCTGGCATCATTATGGTGCCACATTAGCCACATCTGATAATCTCCCTAGAAAGAGGACCTGGATTGTGATACCATCATAGTTAATTAGACTCTATTGAACTAGGCAGTAGTCGCTTCCTGTGGCCAAGATCCAATAGGAAGAGGAAGAGGAGACAAGCAAGTGAGGTGACCTAACCCCTCCTGTGGTCCTCACCTCTACAACTAAGTGGAAACCTTTGGTCTAGATCAGTGGCTCTTAACCTTTTCTTTACCAAGGATCCCCTTTAAATATCTTTTGTTGCATGGATCCCCAAGACTTAACTCAAGATTTAAAACTGTAACAATAATAATACATTTACACCATCCATTAACCCTTCCCTCAGAGGCACTGGAGGGGAGGAAAGACTTTTCTCCTGCTTTTTCCTACAAATTTGTGGCTGGAGCAGATTGAAGAGCAATGCACAGGCCAAGCCAGCCAGGCTTTGCCTTAGCTTCTTTCACATGGGTTGAGCAGCCTTCAAGCCTTCATGGACTCCCTGTGAGGACATTATGGCCCCCCTGGGGGTCCATGGACCACAGGTTAAGAACCACTGGTCTAGATCAAATAGTATTGGTGAGTATACTAGGTTAGACTTTACATGGCACTTTTCAAATAAAAGAACAACAAAACAGTTTCTTGTCCTCAGACTTGCGCTCTAATTAGGACATGACACAAAAGGAAAAGGGGGTGGCAGTGTGGGAAGTGATTAAGACCAGTGGATACTGCTTCTTCTTCTCTCCCTCCAAGGCCGCAGCAATGGCAGTTAGGGAGGGGGGGCTTTCTTCTGCTTCTGGGCTTAGGCATGATTATGGGAGCTGAAGTTTAACAACATCTGGAGAACCACTATTTCCCATCTCTGGCATAGAGCATGCCTGACTGGCAGTATACTATATGAACTACAATATGGGTCTGTGCCACAGACCCTTGTGACCTTTACTTCTGACAATTTTCAGTTTGTACTAGGAGCAGTGTTCTCATGTTAATATTTCATATTAAATAAGAATAGAGTATGAAAGAGCAGGACCTGTTTTGTTTTTGTTTTGTTTTTTGGTTTTTTTAATATGGGGTACAGTTAGCACACTGGCCAACTACATTGGATTTTTCCACTGATTTTTACTCTAAGTTCTTATTCTTATCCCTGACAGCATTTTAAAACAGCATGTTCACAAATCACGAAATGATCTAGCTAGATAATTAAATGGTTCAGTCTACCCTTTTAAAAATATACCTATGTGTGTGCTTTCCTTCTTTCTCTCTTTTCAGCAAATCCATTCAGCAAATTCATTCATCCTCTCACCTAGCTGTCATGTCCTCTCCTAAATCCACACAACACAAATAATCCAGTTTGAAACTGGAATATTTGCCTTGGCTCTTTCCTATTGAATCCTGGGATATGCAGTTTTATAAGGTCTTTAGCCTTCTCTGCCAAAGAGTGCTTCTACCTCACCAAACTACAAATCTCAGGATCCCATAGGAAGGAGCCATGGCAAATAATCCTGTTTCAGACTGGATTATTTGTATAGTGTAGATTTGGTCTCAGCCAACATTTCATTCCACGTAAATAGTTCTGGAACTGTTTTAGGTTCCTTTGAACAGGAATCTATTCTTTGTGGCCAACCAGAAATATATTTTTACTTTTATTGTCCCTGAAGGTTGGGGCAGATGGGAGTTGGAATCCACAACATCTGGAAGGCCACAGGTTGCCCACCACACCTTAGGCTTTTATTTTACTTTATGAGGGTTTAATGGTTGGTAACGCCGGTGATTCTGTTGAAGCTTTGGTTAATATTTGGAACACCGACCTCACCAAGGCTATCGACACAATCGCTCCCAAACGTCCTTTCCAGCCTGCTCCTAACCGTAAGCCCTGGTATTCAGAGGAGCTTAGGAAGATGAAGCAGGCTGGACAACGACTAGAGCGCACCTGGCGGAAGACTCGACTTGTCCGACAAGACTCATCATAGGAATTTCCTTGATTCTTATCGAGAGGCAATACGTGCAGCGCAGAAGTCTTTCTCCTCTGCACGTATTGCGTCTGCAGAGTCCCGTCCAGCAGAACTGTTTAGGGTGGTGGGGGAGCTGATGCAGATTCCACCTGCGCAGAACCCCTTACTCAACCCGACAGCGGCCTGCTGTGATGCGTTTAATATCCACTTTGCAGATAAAATCTCTCGGATAAGAGCCGACTTAGATGCCAGTGTTATGACAGAATCTATAGATGAGGTGTCCAGCAACTCCGTTGATGAAATTTTATTGGATCAGCTTCAATCTGTGAGTACCGATGACGTGGACAAACTCCTTGGTAGAGTGAGAAAGACGACCTGTCCCCTCGATCCCTGTCCATCTTGGCTGGCCACCCAAGAGGGAGACGCATCGAGAGTACTCCTTAGGGATATTATCAATGCGTCCTTCAGGGAGGGGTCCGTTCCACCGTCTGAAGGAAGCGGCAGTTAAGCCGCTCCTGGAAAAGCCTTCCCTGGACCCCTTGGACAGGAACAACTATAGACCAGTCTCCTTGCTGTCTTTTCTAAGCAAGGTGATTGAGAGGGCGGTCGCTTCCCAACTCCAAGCTGTCTTGGATGAAACCAATTATCTAGATCCATTTCAAACTGGCTTTGGGACGGGATATGGAGTGGAGACTGCCATGGTTGCTCTGGCTGATGACCTCCGCTTGGGTATCGACAGGGGTAGTGTGACCCTGTTGGTGCTCTTGGACCTCTCAGCGGCCTTTGACACAATAGATCATTCCATCCTCTTGGATCGCCTGAGGGGGTTAGGAATTGGAGGCACTGCTTTGCAGTGGTTCCGTTCCTTCCTCTCGGGCAGATCCCAGAGGGTGAGGCTCGGGGACAGCTGCTCTACCAGAATAGAGCTTAACTGTGGCGTTCCTCAGGGTGCCATCCTGTCCCCGATGCTATTTAACATCTATATGAAGCCGCTGGGAGAGATCATTCGGAGGCATGGAGTGTGTTGTCATCAGTATGCTGATGACACCCAGATATATTTCTCCATGTCTCGGTCATCAGCTTCGACTTCAGATGGCATCTCTCCTCTCAATGATTGTCTTAAAGCAGTAATGGACTGGATGAGGAAAAACAAATTGAGACTGAATCCAGACAAAACGGAGGTACTAACAGTTACAGGCCCGAAACCAGGTCTGGGAATACAACTTCCAGTCCTGGATGGAACTACACTCTCCTCCAAAGACTGTGTTCGCAGTCTGGGGGTGCTCCTGGACCCGACGCTCCAGATGTCTAATCAGGTAAATGCGACTGTCAGGAGTGCCTGTTATCAACTTCGGCTGATACGCCAGCTGCGCCCTTGCCTGGAAACTAGGGACCTCGAAACTGTGGTACATGCACTGGTAACCTCCCGTCTGGATTTCTGTAATGCGCTCTACATGGGGCTACCCTTGTGCTTAACTCGGAAACTTCAACTAGTTCAGAACATGGCAGCCAGGTTGATTTCTGGTGTTTCCAGAAGAGAGCATATAACACCTGTGCTAAAAGCTCTCCACTGGCTGCCTATTCGTTTCTGGGCACAGTACAAGGTGTTGGTTATAACCTTTAAAGCCCTGCATGGCTTGGGTCCAACTTATCTCCAGGACTGCCTCCTTCCGTACGACCCTCCCTGCGCACTTCGGTCCTCTGGGAGGAATCTGTTACAGCCTATGAAAACAAGGCTGTCGGTGACCTCCCAGAGGGCCTTCTCTGCTGCCGCTCCCAGATTATGGAATGGCCTGCCGGATGAGATCCATCTTATTACCACCTTAGACAGCTTTAAAAAAGCTGTCAAGACGGATCTTTTCCGGCAGGCCTTTCCTGAATAACTATCCCGGCCCAAGACTCGGCTGTCCTCCCTGAGCTGTAATCATTTTTTTTTTATTTTATTATTTTTTTTTAAAAAAAACCCCTATTGTATGTTTTAATATTTTTCTAATTTATATATTTTTAATTACTGTATGTTTTTAATCTTTTATAGTTTAATATTGTTTTAAGGGGGGGGTGGGCTAGGGTACTGGGACTATGGAGTTTTTATATTGTAAGCCGCCCCGATTGCGTTGCAGAGGGGCGGGATAGAAATAAAATTTTATTATTATTATTTATTATATTTTATATTGCTGCAAACATCAAGGTTGCCCCCAGATCTGCCAGTAACTTTCTCTTCTACTGGACTTGTTACATAATGGCAGACACTCGAGCCTGGATTTCAGAAATATAATTTGTATTACAAAATAGAAAACTGTGAAAGGCATGGACCATTTATAATCACACCACTACCTGTTTTTATTTTATTTTAGTTTTTAAATTTTTTTTAATGTGCCTTCTGTCTATTTTTAAAAGTTCATCTATTTTGCAGGTGGTTGTCAAAATTAATATTAAATGATTAAAATGAAGCAAAACACAGTCATTTTCCAGATGCTTCTGGACCAACCATATATAATATAATGGGAGAAAAGAGTGCAAAAAATATTGTTCAAATGTACCAATACTTAAACAGATTTCTGTAGACACGTCTTTCTTTGTAAATCTCCAGACTAAATTTAATTCCAAGCAATATCTCATCACATAAGCAGTATAAATCCATTTTGTTTTATTACTTGATCCAAATTTTGAAAGGTGATTACATAGTAATCCATTTATGTGCTAATTTGCTTAAAACTTTCTGCAAATCTAGGCAAGCTAAATCTATTGGCTTCTATCTGCTTAAAGCAGGTATTAAATAACTTATGGTGAGTAAAATTTGTTTGAGATAGATAAATCCTGTATGAGTCCTTCATTATTCTTGCTAGCCCATATTTCAAAAATTGCTACTCAAACACTTCATAAGTATAATACTTTTATGTGTCTGTAATAATGGGACTAGATGTCATTCTAGTTACATCCATATTGAATGAAGAATAATGCATAAAATTGAATATGCATATGAAATAATAGTTTACCCTATGTTTCCTCATCAGGGATCTCTGTCTTAGTGTAGGGATGCTTGAGAATTTAGGTATACCTCAGTTAACAAAGTAGATGCATTCTTGGGCTTTATTTCTTTCACATAAAATTTGGCATTGAGGGCAGAAATAACATGGAAAAAACAGGGGTAGGTTTTTCACCACAAAACATCACAAAAAAGAAGAGTAATTCAACAAGTTTCAGCTAATTTTTAAATTAAAAATGAACAATATGTTCATGTGAAATGAAACAACCAGTTCAAGTGAGCCTTGCAGAAGTACTAAAAAATGCTTTGAATCTTCTAGAGACCAATTCAACTCCAAGCTGTCTTGGATGAAACCGATTACCTAGACCCATTTCAAACTGGCTTCAGGACAGGCTTTGGGGTTGAGACTGCCATGGTTGCTTTGACCGACGATCTGCGTCTGAGCATTGACAGGGGTAATGTGATCCTGTTGGTGCTCCTAGACCTCTCAGCGGCTTTTGATACGATAGATCACAGCATTCTTCTGGATCGCCTGGGGGAGTTAGGCATCGGAGGCACTGCTTTGCAGTGGTTCCGGTCCTTCCTCTCAGGCAGGACCCAGAGAGTGCTGCTCGGGGACAGTAGCTCCAGTAAAAGGGAGCTCACCTGTGGAGTACCACAGGGTGCTATTCTGTCCCCGATGTTATTTAACATCTATATGAAGCCGCTGGGTAAGATTATTCGGAGTTATGGAGCTGGGTGTTATCAGTACGCTGATGACACTCAGATCTATTTCTCCGTATCTCGTTCGTCGGCCTTGAATTCTGACGGCATCTCTTCTCTCAATGAATGTCTTCGGGCAGTAATGGGCTGGATGAGGAAAAACAGATTGAGACTGAATCCTGACAAGACGGAGGTGCTCATGGTAGCGGCCCCGAAACCAAGAATCGAGTTGCAATCTCCAGTCCTGGATGGGGTCACACTCTCCTCCAGTGACTGTGTTCTCAGTCTAGGGGTGCTCCTTGACTCGTCGCTCCTGATGACAAATCAGGTAAATGCGACAGTCAGGAGCGCTTGTTATCAGCTTCGGCTGATACGCCAGCTGCGCCCTCTTCTGGAAGTAAGGGATCTTGAGACCATTGTGCACGCGCTGGTAACCTCACGTCTGGATTTCTGTAATGCTCTCTACATGGGGCTACCCTTGTGCCTAGTTCGGAAATTACAGCTGGTACAAAATATGGCAGCCAGGTTAGTTTCTGGAACATCTAGGAGGGACCACATTACTCCGGTTCTGAGGTCCCTCCACTGGCTGCCTATCAGCTTCCGGGCCTAGTACAAGGTGTTGGTTATCACCTTTAAAGCCCTAAATGGCTTGGGCCCAAGCTATCTCAGGGACCGCCTTCTCCCTTATAATCCTCCCCGCGCTCTCCGGTCCTCTGGGAGGAATTTGTTGCAGTCACAAAGACCTAGGCTGGCGACTACCTCCCAGAGGGCTTTCTCGGCTGTCGCCCCCAAATTGTGGAACGGCCTGCCCGACGAGATCCGCCTATTGACATCATTAGACAGCTTTAAAAAGGCTGTCAAGACGGTTCTCTTCGGGCAGGCTTTTCCGGCTTTTCTGGAATAGCTAACCCCGGCCTCTGGAACCCCCTCTGGAGGTTCCTTTTGGATCTCCTAACAGATGCTGCCTGCTTAAAAGGATATTTAACATATTGTACCACATATTGATTTTAACTTGTATTGATTTTAACTTGCATTAATTTAATAATGTTTTAAGGGGAGGGAGGGATTTTGGGTTGTTTTACACTGTCTACCATTTTATCATTGTAAGCCGCCCCGATTGCTTGCAGAAGGGCGGGATATAAATAAATTTTATTATTATTATTATTACAATTGAATGTTTCTTGCAAAACACATCCAAGAGTGACAGTTCTTTCACTACTTTTCTTACGATTTTCATTTTGATGGCCAAACCTATAGATCTATATTGGCTGGTTGGCTGGTTAACATGCTGAGGGCAGCTGGTGAGGCAGCTTCACTGCTGCCCTTTTTCTGTCTGTTTTGCTATTCAGGCATGCTCAGTAAGGAATTCTGGAGGCATCTGCTATTTATTTTGCCTGTTGTAGGCAGGCACACATATCTACAGTATTGGCTAGAGCAGGACCCTATTCTTTCTCAGCTCAAGCTTTGTTTCTCTCTCTCTCTCTCTCTCTCTCTCTCTGGCTTTCCTACGCAAACGAAGATTCAGGAAGGACACATCCCGTGCTTTCTGCAAGCGCGCTGATGACTAAAAAGGCCAATCCGAGATATCTGGTTGCAAAAAGCACAGCAGAAGGTCTCCTTGGGTGATGTTTTTGGGTTGTGATTCTTTCTGCGTTGTCGTTTCTCTTCAACTTGTTCGGCGTGAGTTCTCAAATAAGGCTGCAGCATTGTGGATAGTGCGTCTCCATGCCTCCTGATGTGAGGCCAGCACGGACCACTGTTGGTGATCAATTTGGCCTAGCCTGAGATGTTGTTTCAGGGAGTCCTTGTATCGCTTTTTTGGAGCACCCCTCTTACGCTGACCCGTGGCAAGTTCACCGTAGAGTAGTATTTTTGGGAGGCGATGGTCCTCCATCCTAGAAATGTGCCCTGCCCAGCGCAGCCACGTTCTCAATATCATGGCCTCAATGCTGGTGATCCGTGCTTGCTCAAGGACAGCAACATTCGTCACATAGTCAGTCCAGTGTATATTTAGGATTGTGTGTAGACAGCGCTGATGGAAGCGCTCGAGGAATCGTAGGTGGTGGCGATAGGTGACCCATGTTTCAGATCCATAAAGGAGGATAGACAGTACAATGGCTCTATATGCACTGATTTTTGTGCTTTGCCTTAGGTGTTTATTGCTCCAGACTCTTTTGTGAAGTCTTCCAAATGCACTATATGCCTTTGCTAATCTGTGATCGATCTCTTTGTCAATCTTGGCATCTGAGGAGATGATGCTTCCCAGGTAGGTGAACTGCTGAACGGACTTGAGCACAGATTTGCTGACGGCAATGTGGGGATGGTGGTGTTCGTCCTGTGATGCAGGCTGGTAAAGAACTTCTGTTTTCTTCAGGTTGACTTCCAGCCCAAACAGCTCTGCAGCTGTTGCAAAGCAGGATGTTAGGCGCTGCAGAGCTGCTTCTGTGTGGGCCACAAGGGCATCATCATCGGCGAAGAGCAGCTCACGGACTAGATAGTTTAGAGTCTTAGTGTGAGCCCTCAGGCGGCTTAAGTTAAACCAGGTACCATCAGTACGGTAACGTATACAGATGCCGTCGTCTTCTTCAAGCTCTGCCATAGCCCTTTGGAGCATCATGCTAAAGAAGATTGTAAATAAAGTTGGTGCAAGAACACAACCTTGCTTCACTCCATTAGTTATTAGAAAGGGCTCTGAAAGAGCATCGCCATATCTGACTTGAGCACGCTGGCCCTCATGTAGCAAGATAATCATTTTAAAGAATTTGGGGGGACATCCTAGTCTTCCAGGATCTGCCACAGACCTTTTCTACTTACAGTGTTGAAGGCTTTGGTGAGGTCAACAAATGTTATGTAGAGACCCTTGTTCTGCTCCCTACATTTTTCTTGCAGTTGTCTAAGGGTAAATACCATGTCTGTAGTACTCCTATTGGCTCTGAAGCCACATTGGCTTTCAGGGAGAAGTTCTTCTGCAATAGCAGGAACTAATCTGTTCAGGAGTATCCTTGCAAGGATTTTTCCAGCAATAGAGAGCAGTGTTATGCCTCAATAGTTTGAGCAGTCGGATTTTGCTCCTTTTTTCTTGTACAGGGTGATGATGACTGCATCTCGGAGGTCTGATGGCAGTTCCCCTTTTTCCCAGCAATTCACAAGGAATTCGTGAAATTTTTCGTGGAGTGCATGACCTCCGTGTTTCCAAACTTCAGGTGGGATTCCATCAATCCCAGCTGCTTTGCCGTTTTTCATCTGCTGTATGGCCTTAAGGGTCTCTTCCAAAGTGGGAGCTATGTCCAATTAATTTTTCATCAGTTTTTGTATCATATGTTGGATAGCTGAGCCCTGGACTACTCGGTTGGCACTAAAGAGACTTTGAAAATGTTCAGCCCATCGATTCAGGATGGAGGCTTTATCAGTAATTAATGTTTGACCATCTGTACTGTATAAGGAGCTTTGGACCTGATAAGTAGGTCCAAACACTGCTTTAAGAGCTTCATAAAATCCTCTATGATCACCCAGATCTGCACAGCGTTGTGCCTTTTCTGCTATATTGATCCACCACTTGTTCTGCATGTCTCAGAATTTTTGTTGAAGTTTACTACATGTGAGACAGAAAGCTGCTTTTCTTACATGGCAAGTTGGCTGGGTGAGGTATGCCTGGTGAGCAGTTCTCTTCTTTGCCAACAGCTCCTGGATCTCTTGGTTGTTTTCATCAAACCAGTCTTGATTTTTCTTGTGGGAGAACCCAAGGGATTCTTCTGCAGACTGGAGGATACTGTTTTTGATATGTTGCCAAAGCACTGTAGGAGAAGGATCTGTAGGATGGTCTTCAAGTTTCGTTTGTAGATTTGCCTGGAAGTTGTCTCTCATGGTAGCTTGTTGAAGATTGTTGACTTCGAGTCTCTTCTTTAAGATGTCACCCCTCTTAGGTTTGAACTTAAGATGAAGATTTAGTTTACATCTGACGAGGCGATGATCTGTTTGGCATTCTGCACTGGGCATCACTCGGGTATGACGGACATCACGAATGTCTCTCTGATGGACTAGAACATAGTCAATGAGGTGCCAATGTTTGGATCGGGGATGCATCCAGGTTGTCTTGAAGCTATCTTTCTGCTGGAAGATTGTGTTTGTAATAGTCAGCTGTTGTTCTGCACAGAACTCTAGCAGGAGGCATCCATTATCATTGCAATTTCCAACACCATGCTTGCCAAAGACACCTTTCCAGGCTTCGGAGTTCTTTCCTACTCTGGCATTGAAGTCACCAAGGATAATAATTTTATCTTCTACAGGCACTTTTTGTATGAGCTGGCGTAGGTCTGTGTAGAATTTGTCTTTCTCTACAGGGTCGGCTTGCATAGTTGGGGCATATATACTAAAGAGAACAACATGTGGGAGGCGTAAGGAAATAATGCGATCAGAGTGTCCTGTTGGCAAGGTTTCGAGTTTGGAGGCAATGAGTTTTTAATCATAAAGCCTACTCCTGAAAGATGTTTTTTGGTTTTGGGTTTGCCAGACCAGTAAAGTGTGTAGCCGGCGCCATGCCTTTCTCATGGAAGCGAACTTCACTAAGAGCAGCAATGTCAATATTAAGTCGTGATAGTTCATGGGCTATTAGGGCAGAATGACGCTCAGGCCGTCCACTATCTTCAGAGTCTTGCATGGTTCTGATGTTCCAGCATGCAAGTGTCAGTTTATTTACACCTTTGGAGGCCGGTGTGTGCCTTTGTTTCTTTGCCTTGGTTTGACCACATCAGAAGATTCCTGTTGGCTGCGGCTAGCCAACTAGGTAGTTGGGGATGAGCTTTCATTAGGCCACCTTTTCTAGGCCCCTCTCCATATGGAGCAAGCAGTGCTCTCCTTAAAAAAGGCTGCTTGGTCGTTCAGGATGCTGCCAAACAAGACTGTCATCTCCCGGGTCAGGCTTGAGCGACCAATGTCCTGAACCGCCTGCATGCAGGGTTGGGGCTGTGGCTTCCAGTGCATATTTACACCTGCCGTTTCGTCCCTCGCCTATCGCTACAGGGCTTTTTTGGAACTGGATTTGTCCTTCGAGCCTGTGCAATGGATTTTTCTGGTGGAGCGCAGCGTGCACAGAACTGGCTTCACCCTTTAAACCAAAGGTTTGTCTGCTGGCCTTGCAAGCATGGACGGTAACAGCGAGGTCCTCGGGCCGTAGGTTTGATTAGAGTTTCCTTCTCTTAGATGGTTGACCTTACAGGGTTGGATGAGCACCATCTGCCCAGGTTTGGGATTAGAGTTTTCCTTCTCCTAGGACAGTTCCCACAAGGCTAGAGAGCCCATCCTGCCCTTTGACGCTCTTTGTCAGACCCTTTGGTTTTGACCTGTCTGGCATGGGAGACCCTACCAGTGGCTATTATGCCACCGCCAGCATAGCTCAAAACATCATTAGGGTACGCAAGCCTCTCTCCCACGACAAGGGGGTGTCAATGGAGAGGCAAGCTTTGTTTATTGCACTGTTTACTGCAGACATGCCACTGAAACCCAACACTGAAAGTCTGTGTTTCTCCAGTCCTCCTTCACCATCCTTCCAGTGCCAGCACTGCTAAAAAAGTCCCTGCTAGACAGAAGATGAAGAAGAGAAGTGGGGCTGGGCAGATATAAAATGACTGTACAAAGGAGCTACTTTGTCAGAGGCTTTATTTAACTAAAGTATGTTGTATACATTTGAAGGAATAATTGTTTTTTTTCATTCAGCTGGTCTTCAGATCAGCTTCGGAGGCCAGTTTAGCTTGCAGGTCTCCAGTCAAGATTCATCAGGCAAGCACTAGACATAGGACATTTTATTAGTGGTCTCATTCCTTCAGAAAGTACTCTGCCAAGAAGTATGTATGACCCAGGAGATTTTCAGACGATCCTTGCCGCGCAAGGATCGCCCGGGACAGTTTCGTCGCAGCAGCGTGGCAGGGGGTCGATTTTGGGTGACGCCGTCGCTGCTGCGAGATCGTCGGTCCCTCTCGCGCTAAGGCTTGGAGCCTGCTGCGCTATATTCGGCAAGATTTTATTCACAGAGGTTGTCCGTGAATAAAATCTTGCCAAATATAGCGCGGCAGGATCCAAGCCTTAGCGCGAGAAGGACCGACGATCTCGCAGCAGCGACGGCGTCACCCAAAATCGACCCCCTGCCGTGCTGCTGTGACGAAATTGTCCCAGGCGATCCTTGCGCGGCAAGGATCGTCTGAAAATCTCCCCACTCTTCATTAATTTTTAAACAGACCTTAAAAGTGATTTATTTCAAATCTGACATGGGTTTTCAGTGCTTGAAATTGCTGCTTTTTTTGGGTAACAATATGGTTTTATTTGTATTTAAAAAATAACAATGAACAATGGTAATTCCTGAACAATGGCATATTACACAAACAAATGATGTATGTATGTATGGCTAGATAGATAGATAGATAGATACTCTGATGTTCATGATGCTGTGGAATAAGTTCTTCTACAGTCACCATAGGCTGGAATTGATTTGAAGGCCAATTATAGCATCCTAATTCTAGACATGCTGGATTCCTTATTTCAGGTCTTTTCTCCTGTCAAAGCTGAACTAACAACAACAATAATAATAACAACAATAACAACAACAACACTACCACAGTGGCAGAGGTATGTGTGACTTCTGTCAGCTTTTCCCATCAAGGGCAGTAAAAGCTTGGCCTGGCCTATAGGATCATTTTCCAGCTCTAGGACATGTGGCTGAGGCTATTTTTAGAACCTTCGTAACACTCTTTGCATCATAGAAACACTCCCTTCCTGTCAATTGTGTCAGACCATATGTGTACGTAGCTTTGTATATTCTATATAGGGGATGGGCAAAGTGTGGTCCTCCAGATGTTTTTGGCCTGCAGTTCCAGCATTCCTTGCCATTGACTATACTCTCTAAAGCTGATGGGAATTGCAGTTCAACAACATCTGGAATGTTGCCCTTTACCCACTCCAGTGATTACCAGAGGCTCTCCAGAGTTTCAGATGGTTTTTCTTATTCCTTACTGAAGATGCCAGAGAATGAACATCACACTTCAGTGTTCTCAGCAACTGAGCTATAGGCCTTCTCTACAGCCCTTTATTCTCACAACAGCTCTAGACTTTGGTCTTAATTTTGTAAATAGCTTCCTTATTCTTTTTTCCTCCCCAAAATACAGCAACAACCAAAACACTCTTTACTCTTGTTCTTATCCATGAACAATTTTGTTGACTTCTTCTATGTGTGTTTTGTTTGTCTGAGGCAGAAAGCATTGCTACAGCAATGAATAGCAAACTTTAAAGTCTCAGCCCCAGGCCTGCTGTTACTAGTTATGTGTTGTCTATCCTATTTTGACTCCTCACTTACAGTACTTGCAGTCCTCCAGTGCTTTAAAGTGCTGCACCAGTGCAAACTCTCCTCATGTGAATGACACTCATGTAGCACAAGTGTTTGATGATCAAACAGCAATTTATCTTCTTAAAAAGACCTGTAATTACATCTAGGTCATTGGAAGGCCATACACAACGCTGCGGAAATATGCTGTTGCCTGAGAAATATGCCTCTCTGCTCTCTACTTCTACATAATTGGATTTCTAGTTGCCCTAAGGGTTTTTGCTTTCCTTTTGCCCCCTCTTTTTATCCACTTATTCTTCACATTTCTCTTTTCCCCTATAATTGCACTCCCACTATATCCTCCCCTCATCAATACTTTTATTTCTCAGTCTTTCATGCTTCCTATGGTTTAGTGTTTTATTGAGTCCACAATTTAAAGAGACTCATCCATTTGTAGATAAAATCACTTGCATATTTTCTGTCTTGGACCTCACAGTTTTAAAGAAGTTGTATATAGATGTAGCAAGAGGCTTGTCTAAATGGTGAAATACTCCTCATAGAATCTGAGGAGAGGAACTTTTGTCTAAATGGGATCCTGCAGTGATTCGCAGTATTTGGAAGGAGGAGGGCCAAAAAACGTTATATACTGGGCTTGAAAAGCCTTTGCAGCTTTTCGTGAAGTTTTTAAAAAAAGAAACAGAGGGAAATGTACATTCCTGCTCATTGGGACAACCGATTCAGATTGCATCATATTCTTGGTGAGGATGGAAGTGGTTTGCTGATTGGTCAGATGTGCACGTGGGGTGGTGGAACTGCCATGTTGAATGTTCACGCCAGCAATCATGTGCTGAGGTGATGAAATGGGTTTTTTTTAAGCTTGTTTAAGCAGGAGATCCCACTTCTGTACCTTAGATTTACTTTTTTTTTAAAAAAAACACTGTTTGGCGGTAGCAACTTGGGGAGAATAAAAATGTGCGTAATTCACTCACATCGAACATCTTGATTTGCAGGCATGCCAGTTTGAAATCAAACACAGATAGCTTTGCATACCTATGATGCTGCCAAAAAACCTCATGACAAATGGACGCTGCTGCGAATTGGTGTTACTATTCACCAATCCACATTTTATTGCCTTGTATAGACAACCCCCTAGGGCACTGGCTTTGTTACTGTGAATATTTTTTAGCTTGTACAACTGAGAACGTGGATATGGTACTTGAGGAACTGAAGCCTACCATCTGTGTTCCCAGTTTTTGTCCGTCTTGGCTCTTGAAGCCTACCAGGTCAGGAGTGCAAGTTTGGGTTTCAAAAAAACAAATAAATGCTTCTTTGAGGGATAGAATGGTGCCTACTCATTTAACAAAGTAGACGTGTCCTTAGCATTACTTGTTTAACTGAAAATTTGTTACCAAGGGCAATAATAACACAGAGATAAGAGGGATAGGTTTGTGTACCACAAAAAGGAAAAAAAAGAAGAGTTCAACATATTTTAGCAAACTTTTTATTCAAAACTATCATTATGCGTATCTTTTCAAAGAAGTAGCCATGTTAGTCTCTTCAGGGTAAGAAGAAGGAAGGGAGGGGGAGAAAAAAAGGGCATGTGGCAGCCCCTATAAGACTGGATTTTATTTTAGCATGAGCTTTTGTAGATATAAACTCACTTCTTCAGATGTAGTACAGAGTGGTATGCACATGTGAAATGGAACAACCACGTAAGGTTCACAAAAGTATACAAAAACATTTTGAACCTTCTAGAGACCATTTGAAAGCTTCTTCCAAATGTATCCAGGGATTACTTTTTCATTCACTAGCCTCCATCTTTTTATAATTTCCATTTTGGTGGCCAAACCTACCGATCTATGATTTTTAACATGCTGGGGACATTTTCAGACAGCGTTTTAGAGCCCACCACGGGATGAGCTCCCGGGAGAGGAACAGCAGTCTTGCGCAGCAGGGGGTCGTTTTCGGAGCCGCCATCCCTCTCCCGAAATCATCAGTGTCACTTCCGTGAAGCTTCGGAAGCCGCAGCGCCATATTTTAATTTTCCGTGATTAAAATATGGCTCTGCAGCTTCCGAAGTTTTACGGAAGTGACACTAATGATTTCGGGAGAGGGACGGCGGCGTCCGAAAACGACCCCCTGCTGCGCAAGAGCGCCGTTCCTCTCCCAGGAGCTCATCCCATGGTAGGCACTCTAAAACGCTGTCTGAACATGTCCTGGGAGTAGCTGGTAAGGCAGGATAATCTGCTCTCCCCCCCTTTTCTTCTGTATTGCTCTTCACACATGTTCAGCAAGAGATCCTGGAGACACCTGCTGTTTACCTTGCCTGTGGTAGGCAGACACACACAGCTACAGTAGGATTGGCTAGAAAAGAATCCTATTCAGTTTCAGCTCAAAGCCTGTCTGAAACTCACTGAGTTGATTTCTCTTTATGGTGTGACATGTCCAAACATTTTATGCAGAATGTGAAAAAAAATGTAGTTGCATATTATTAGAATTAATATTTATTTATATCCCACTTTTCCCCAGTCTTGGATTCAAAGAAACTTTAAAAAGTTGTATTTTTTACAAAAACCAATGCAGCTAAAAAAATTACATCATATAAAAGTTAAAAATATAATTAAACTATCAATAAAAATAGAAGCAATTAAAATCATAACCATTAAAATAGAACAACAAATGTAAACTGAATAGCGCCTGAAAAGCACGTGAACTGTCAGCCCTCAAAGATCTGTTGAAACAACCATCTTCACCTGTATATGAAAGTATAGCAAGGAAGAAGCCAGGTTAACCTCTCTAGCAAGTGAGTTCCAGAATCTGGGAGCAGTCAGTCTGAAGGCAGTCTCCTTCAACTAATGTACCTGTGAAGGTGGTGGAGCAGAGAGAAAGGCCTCCCCAGAAAAAGATACAAGTAGGAACATACAGAAAGATATGGTCCTTTAGATGAGCTGGACCTGAACTGTGTAAGGCTTTATAGGCAGGGGCTCTGAGAGAAATTTTGCAAGGTAGAAGAAGACTGTTTTCAGGCCCCAGAAAGCGGGGAGGCTTATTTCAAAAACGAGGATTTAAGGGCCAAATGGTCTAAAGATGATGGTATAACATGAAAGTAGAAAGTTGTAGTTTTCCCTTCTTTGTAAAAAAATATGGTTATGATAAAATATGAATAAAGTAGACAGGTCTTGGTGTTTGATTACGAAAGCATAATTGAACATGATGGCTAATCTCAGGTTATCTGAATATGACCACTGGTTAACTTTCATAAATGTTTTATTCCCTGTGCACCAGAATAACCAGATTGATAATATACTTTATACAAAGCAACAATAAGCCTAATCAGCAAATGAAATTACCTTTTCTGGCTTTTTTATTGACAAAATTTCTAATAATACTATCAAAATCAATTTCTCTGGCAATGCTTGATTCAATACTCAGTTGTGCTAAATCAACAAGTTGGGTTTGAGCTTAAAACGGTTTTGATCTATTTGAGTTTGCTAAAAGATTTTTCTGCTGATGCTACTATAGCTGGAATTGTCAACAATATTTTCAAACTAACACAAACATTAGGAAATATATCACAAGGTTTGTAGTCAGTTAATAAATTTAGCAATTCTAAAGGTTTCAGTTCTGGTTTTCCAAAATTTGCTTTATGTACTGACAGTAAGGAGATTTTCACATGGGCTATATATCCCGTGGCAGGAACAGAACAGGGTCAGGAAAGGTTTTCCCTTTCGGACAATGTTGACCCCGTTCTGTCCTGCATCCATCCTACTCCTGTGACTGTTCCAGAACAATGTAATCATGATTTTTCATCGTGAATAGACTTCCTGTTCTGTCGCTATAATGCAATCACAGGTGTGCAAACAGGAGCCCCGTTCCTGTTCCAAAATGACAGCTGTGGAGGGGAGGTCCATTTTGAGTAGTTCCTGGTACAATCTGGACATCCAGGTAAGTGGCACCCCTTATTTTACCCTCCCTGTTTTGATTATGTGATTTAAAGAGTGTTTTTGTGCTTGATGAACTGATTTTATGTTTGGGGAGCTTTATTTTTTAAATTTACCATCCAGCGTTATCACGTGATAACGTGATAACGTTTCAGATGGCCGGTCGTAAAAGCAGCCTTACGGCGGCTACATTTACGGCTGGCCAGCAAGGGGAGGGGGGCCCATTCCTGCTGCAGAATTAAGGTGAGTGTGTGAGAGATTTATGTTATTCCGTGACAGGAACGGGAGAGGAGGTAGCGGGGCAGTAACAGGGCATTTTGGCCCCATGTGAAAATCTCCTAAATGTTGCATAGGGAGCCCTGGTGGCACAGTGGTTAAATGCCAGTACTGCAGCCACAACATTGCAAGCTCTATCCCAAGGGCTCCAGGGTTCACTTAGCCTTCCATCCTTTCGTAGGTTGGTAAAGTGAGTACCCAGCTTGTGCATGCAATTAGCTAACACACATTGGAAACCACTTAGTGCCTAGCATGCTATAAAGTAGTGTAGTTGTGTAAAATGCTGTTGCTTAACAATTTGTAAGCCGTTCTGAGAGCCTTTGTGGCTGAAGAGTGGGGTATAAATACCTAAATAAAAATTAAAATAAATAAATTTCTATTGCAAAATCTTCATTGTTAAGGTTATTAGGTTATTGGTTTCCTAACCCTTTTTCTTTTTTTAAAAAATCTAGCTCACTTTCAAACATTGTGCGATATTTTCCCAAGAAATAAAAATTTTCAGCCAACTGCTTAACAGCATTAAAATGTAGCTGCAACAACATTATCAATCAAAATATGAAACACGGATTTTATTTTATTTTATTGATGTAGGCTTCTTCTGGTGAATTATCTGTATCAGTCATTTGACCTATGACCAACAACCAGATTTAAGAAATCTAAGTTAATACTCTCCATTTCACAGGGGACTTGTCTGCACTATTAACCTCCTCCCCCAGTTTCCAAACATTCTTCAAAGGCAGCTCCATATACAGCATGTTTCTGTAATCCAAATGGAATGTAACTAAGGTATATGTCACCATGGTCAGAGCCTAAACTTTGTCAATGTACTTCTGGCCCCCACCAAAACCTGAATTTCTAGGCTCAGGGTTGAGTCCAGGAGTACACCAAAGTTACAAACCTGTACCTTCAGAGGGAGCGTCACACCATTCAGTACAGGTTGAATCCCTATTTCCTGATCTGTCGACTGACCAAGACCATCTCTGTCTTGTCTAGGTTACATTTAATCATATTTGTTCTCATCCAATCCATTACTGCTGACCAGCTCTGGTTTAGAATGAAGACAGCTTCCTTGGACTGAGGTGGAAAGAAGAAGTAGAGCTGAGGGTCATCCGCATACTGATGGCATGAACTCCAAACTCTGGACAACCTTTCCCAGTGGTTTGATGTATGTTTTAAATAGTATAACTTGGGGGACCAAATTGAACACTGAGGGACCCAGGTCAGTGGCCAAAGAGTTGAATAGGAATCTTCAAGCACCACCCTCCAGGAAGGTTCGCTTCTCCAGGAAGGAACAGAGACACTATAAAATGCTGTCTCCAAATCCCAACCCAGTGTAGATAATGCACCAAGGCAACCAAAACACTCTTTCACATAGCCAGGCCCCAAACTAGACTGAACATCTTTATCAATGACTTGGATGATGGAATTAGGGGCATACTTATCAAATTTGCAGATGACACCAAATTAGGAGGAGTAACTAATCAGAATTCAAAAAGACATAGACTGGAGAGCTGGGCCAAAGCTAACAAAATGAAATTCAATACAGAGAAATGTAAGGTATTGCACATAGGGTGCAAAAATGAAATGCATAGATATAGGACGGGGGAGACCTGGCTGAACGAGACTACGTGCGAAAGGGATCTAGGAGTCCTAGTAGACCACAAGCTGAACATGAGTCAGGAGTGTGATGCGGCAGCTAAAAAGTCCAATGCAGTTTTAGGCTGCATCAATAGAAGTATAGTGTCTATATCAAGGGAAGTAATAGTGCCGCTCTATTCTGCCTTGGTCAAACCTCACCTAGAATACTGTGTCCAGTTCTGGGCACCACAGTTCAAAAAGGATATTGACAAATTGGAGCGTGTCCAGAGGAGGGCGACTAAAATGGTGAAAGGTCTGGAAACCATGCCTTATGAGGAAAGACGTAGGGAGCTGGGTATTTTAGCCTGGAAAAAAGACGGTTAAGGGGCGATATGATAGCCCTATTTAAGTATTTGAAGGGATGTCACATTGAGGATGGAGCAAGCTTATTTTCTGCTGCTCCAGAGACTAGAACACAGAACAATGGATGCAAGCTCCAGAAACAGAGATTCCACCTCAACATTAGGAGGAATTTTCTGACAGTAAGAGCTGTTCGGCAGTGGAACACACTCCCTTGGAGCAAGGTAGGGTCTCCTTCCTTGGAGGTCTTTAAACAGAGGCTGGATGGCCATCTGTCAGGGATGCTTTGATCGTGACTTCCTGCGTGGCAGGGGGGTTGGACTAGATGGCCCTTGTGGTCTCTTCCAACTCTACAATTCTATGATTCTAGATAATTCATCTCATTCAGAAGCTCCTGGAGGTGGAAAGCCACCACATGCTCCAGAACCTTGCCCAAAAAGGGGATATTAGACTCTGGTCAGTAGTTGTCAAACATGGGATCCAGAAAGAGCATTTTCAACAATAATCTTAGAACTGCCTTCTTTAGGCATGATGGAACTCTGCCTTGCTTTAGCAAGGCATTGACCACTCCCTCTACCCACTCAGCCAGTCCCCCTCTGGCATTTTGTAACAAACAGGATGGACAAGAATCTATTGCACATTTGGTAACCCTCACTTCTCCAAGAATCCTGTCTATATGCTTGGATTGTACAAATTGAAAAGTATCCATTATCACTGAAGAAGCAGGGACCAAAGTTACACCCACTGGATTCGTATTAATTATGGCCTCCAAGTCAGAGCTGATCTAAATGATTTTATCTGCAAAGTGTTGGTCAAGTTTTTCACAGCAGACCGTGGAGAGGTTTCGATTTTCCTCTTGTGGGCCAGTGTGTAAAAGACCCCTGACTGCCTGAAACAGCTGTGCTGACTAGCTCCTCACAGATGCATTGATGGCAAAGAATTTTTTTCTGCCCACACTGCCACAGAGCAGGCCCTCAGCAAACCTCTAGACTGTGTTCACCTGGCCTCGCTCTATGTTTTCTGCCAATGCCATTCTAGTCATCTTCACACTTTTTTTATTGCAAGTGTTTCATTTCAGTTTCCTGGAAAACCAGGAGTACAGCCAAGCTGGTTTAGCTCCACTCCATGAGAATGGATGCTCAGGGACCATAAAGTCCACTACCATGGCCATTTCTCCATTCCAGAGCAGAGGTTCACTAGAGCTTCAGCAAAATAGCCTGCCAAGTCCTCCCCCAAAGCCATCAGGAAACTATCCAGATTGAGAAGCTTCCTGGGGCAGACCATCTTAATTGGTCTCTCACCTGTACAGAAGTTCTGAGTTCCAGCAAGTCAAAACCCCACCACATAGTGATCTGTTAGTAAAAAAAGATTTATAGAGAGTTCCTCCACTCCCAGACCGTGATCACCCTATCCAGCACAATAAATGAGGTATAGGGTATGACCAGCACCATGAGTGGGGCCACCTACCATTTGGGAGAGACCCATGTTGTCATGGCAGACATGAAGTCCTGAGCCACTTCTGACAGCACAATCTCAGTATGGAGATTAGTTTCCTAGTACAAGTTTTGTGACTAGTGGTCCAGATCTTTGATTCAGTTTTAGGGTATGGATCAATTTAGATTGGGTCTGGATTGATCCAGATAGAATTGGGTCTACACCTAAGTTGCCAAATCAGGGTCTGAACTCCACCCATAACCCTGTGTCTCATGTTGATTTATTTCATTTACCAACCCCTTTACCAAATAAAAAGGAGGAAGGCAGGGGAGGGGAAAATGTGGCAGCACCATTAAGACTAACTGGTTTTTATTTTCAGATGAGTTTTCATGGATATACAGTAAACCCGCTTCTTTGGATGCAGTACAGAGTGCTAGCCCTAGATTATAAACAATATTTACAGAGTTGTGGGAGTGGGATTGAATGTGATAGGATCCAAAAAGATGCAAATCATGACCCTTGCCCTAAATTTTCAAAGGTGATACCGTTCTTTCAGACCTTTACAGTGGTCAGTTAGTGTTGAGGTGTGAAAGCAATCAATCTGCTCACCAAAAGTTAGCTTCTCAGGGTTCAAAACTCTCTCTGAGAAGAATACCACACGAGGCATATTTGAGTGGCAGAACCGAAATGAAAGATTTTGGGAATAGAAACTATACTTACTGCATATTCGTTTCTGTAATGGAACAACACGTTTCAAAAGCAGAGGACAGTTACTACACACAAAATAATAACCACGCCTCCCCATGATCTCCTCCTTTCCCCCTCCATCTTTAAAACATCATTTCCTCTACTTTGCATGCCTTTTAAATCCATCTATTCAGGGAATTTTCCAGTGTTAGGACTTTTTCAGACGTTTAAAATACAACACGAGCAGCCTCGCCACGTTGCAAGGCTGCTGCGCTGCAGGGTGTCCCTTTCGGATAATGCCCGTCCCTGCCGGTACTGTTGCAGTACCTCAGAGACATTTGAGTGTTATATTTCGCAGATTTTTACTCACGAAAGTTGATTGTGAATAAAAATCGGCGAAATATAACACTCAAATGTCCCTGCGGTACCGCAACAGTACTGGCAGGGACGGACATCACCTGAAAGGGACGCCCTGCAGCGCAGCAGCCTCGCAACGTGGCGAGGCTGCTCGCATTGTATTTTAAACATCCGAAAAAGTCCTTAGTCTGCATCAGTTGCTATAGGAAGCAGGAAATGAGGTTGTTGGTTTGAATCCCACTTGGGGTGAGGGGTTTTTTTTTTCAGCATTTAAAAATTTCCTCCTTCCTCCTCTCTCCCCCCTGCCTGTCCCAAAAGACTTATTTGTGTTATTAAAGCACTAAACTAAGAAGCTGATACAGGATTCTGGCCCAGATGTTTTGAAAGTCTACTTCCTGTTTCAAGGTGGCATTTTTTCTAAGTTCATACATTGCATTCAAATGCTTGACTCCCCCCCCCCAGTAATCACCAGAATTCACCCCTTTTACCCCTTTGTCAGCAAGAAGGGATTTTAATTGCATTGCCAAGTAAGAAAAGAAGGGGGGCACAAAATTCTAAAATTCTTAAAATGATAAATGGAGGAATTAAAATTTTCCCAAAGGCAGTTTGAACTCATGATGTTCTAGCAAAGTGGGTCTCTGTTTCTTTAAATGCCCAGAGCCTTCAAATTTGCATAGGTTGATAGCAGAGCCCTGGTAGGAAGGGAATAGTTTTTTTCAAAGCATTCATGTATTTTACATGTATTTTAAATGGGAAGAAAACATTATATTAAATGCATTAAGTGCAAGTATTGCTAAATAACTGCATTGGTAAATTTAGCTACTGCTAAATTTCGCTAATTTGAGGTTTAAAAGTTAGCTTGTGCCTGTGAGTTTGCAGGGAGCAACTGACCACCGGAGGGTGAATGGCAGGGAAGCCGGAAGAACAAAACGTATGGGAGCTTTGGACAGAGAAGGCACGCCCCCTCCACTGATGTGTTTTTACATCATCCAGTCACAACTTCGCTGCAGTGCTCCTGCACAACAAACTGAGGTGGATTTGAATCACAAAGGCTTTTATTCATGCACAATGCTCATCAGGAGAAATAAATGGCTCTGTCACAGAATACACATGGAAAGGCCACCGAATTCAGCCAACATTGTCTAGTGATTTTCGTTTCAATTCCATTGCTCTTACTGATGCATTCTGCTTTAAACGCTTGTGTGGTATTCCTCTGAGAAGATTCATTTTGTTATATGTAGAGTATTGAGGACTTTTGTATTAATATGTAGTGTGCCATGAAGCCACTGTCTTTGTTCATAACTCTGCTAATGGACTAGAATTTGTGAATATAACTCAATCCTGCCGTTCCTATTTCTAGTCTTCCTTTGTAATTTCCTTGTTCGAGGACCACAACGTGTAAATGACTACTGTGTGTCCGGGGAGGTTGAAATGTACTGCAACTGGTTTTGGGGTATTGCCATTTCTAATGTCAGATTTGTGTCCATCAATCATCTTGCATAGAGACTGTTTGTCCAATGCAGAGTGTAGAGGGGCATTGCTGACATAGGATGGAGTATATCACATTGGAGGAAGAGCAAGTAAATGCACCTCTGATGGTGGAGATTATCTGATGTGGCAAAAACCATGTCAAAAGATTACGATGAGAACAGGAAGCGGCAACCTTACCAGATGATGTCATTCTCCAGTGTTATGGGGGCGTAGCGTGGCCGTGAGTAAAGTGTCCTTTTTATTAGTGGCTTATCCCCATCAACAGAAAAGTGAAGCCTTGTCTGCGGCAGCACTACACACCTGGAACAGCTGAAGGATGTGGGTGTCTGATAAGGTCGCCTTTTCTGTTTTTGTAGCAACCTTCTGATGTGGATGGGAACATGATTTTTGGCACATTTCCCTGCATCTGATAAACTCCGATATTATTAGCCTCTGTAGATCTGTAGAGTAGATGTGGGGACAGAGTTGGCATCTGGATTTGTGGTAGGTTCTTGTCCTGGCATTACCATCCATATTATATATCTTATTGTAAGTGAGTACTGTAGTTGTTTAAAATTTGGAAGCTGACTGTAGGCCCATAAAGGCCTGCCTCCCAGAGCTTGTGAGAGGGCTGTGTTATTCTTCAAAATTGGTTGTAGCTTATCAATGATGCATTTGGGTGGTTTCCGCTGGGGACTGTAAGTGATCACTAGGGGTGTGTTTTTGGTCTTGTAGTAAATGTTTCCTGGATATTCATCTTTCCTTATCAATTTGTTTCTTCACCTTCTTAGGTGGGTATTGTAGTTTGAGCAATGCCTGTTGTAGATCCAAGAGTTTTGAGTCTCTGTCTTGTGGATCTGAGCAGATGTGGTTGTATTGGAGGGCTTGGCTGTAAACAATAGATTTGGTATTGTGTTCTGGGTGGAAACTGGAGGCATATAAATATTTGTAGCAATCAGTGGGTTTTCAATAGTGCATGGTGCTTAGAGGTCCATTGTGTGGATCGTTTTAGCTCAGGTTGGTGGTAGGATGGAAGTTGCTAAAATCCTAGTGGAACTTCTTAAGTGATTCCTCCCCATGTTCTGGCCAAACTATAAAGAAGTCATCAAGAAATTGTAGGTGGAGGAGACGTTTTTGGGTGCATGTGTTGAGAAAGTATAATTCCAAGTCAACTATGAAGATGTTTGCATACTGTGGTGTCATGTGGGTGCCCATGGCAGTGCTACTGACTTGGAGGTACATATTATTCCCAGAAGTGAAGTAGTTATGAGTAAGTACAAAGTGGCAGAGTTTGGGAGCCAGGTTTGATGTTAGCCTCATTCAGGATGTTATTCTTAATGGCTACTCTTCTGTTTGTTGTAAACATCAGTAAGGTTGACAGGTACCAGCCTGAGAGACTTTTGACCAGTTCCATCTTTGAAAAAGGATCTAAAATTTACCTTTTTCCTACAGTTTTAATGAAACCTGGCTGCTTTTTAAAATCAGGTTTTGGTTTGTTTTATTTTAAAAAGTGCCTTATTTTAATTCGTTACTTTTTGAATGAATTGATATTTCAGCTTATGAATAGTTTTATTAAAAGCTGTTGTGACCTTTAAGTTGGTCTAATAAAGGTATCATGCTAATATGAATTTTAGCATTTCCTTTTGGAATTATGCTCTCTTGGGAAGACTTAAAGAGTGACTAAGAACTTTATCAGACCAGGCAAATATGGTGTCATAACGAAGCCTAATTAATGCAAAAGGCTGTGCATATCAAATGATGTCGTCCTTTCACGATTTTGTACTGTCCTCTTTTAATGACGGACCAAGCCATCAATAGATCTCCCATGGTGCTTTTTGCCAGCATTGCCGGCATTTGAAACCTCACACCACATGAATACAGCGTCAATGACAGAACACTTCTGGGTGAGATCACAACAGCCAGGTAGGGGACAGGCTTTTTATGAACCTCCCTGATGTACTTTTAACTTTTAAAGTGTGTTTCGGTGCTTGTGTGAACGTTTTATGTCTTAATTTTGCTTTATTTTAAAAATCTGCTGTGCTCACATCAGGACATAATTGGTTCAGAACACAGCAGCCAGATCAGGCGCTGGTACACCCAGGAGTGACCATTTCACACCAATGTTAAAGTCACTCCACTGGCTGCCAGTTAGTTTCAGAGCAATTTACAAAGTGTTGGTTGTAACCTTTAAAGCACTACATGGTTTGGGTCCAAGTTACCCACGGGATAGCCTTCTCCTGTATAATTTGCCCCCGTACACTTAGGTCCTCTGGGGACATTTGCTCCAGTCATAGAATCATAGAATCATAGAGTTGGAAGAGACCACAAGGGCCACCAGTCAACCCCCTGCCATGCAGAAATACACAATCAAATCATTCCCAACAGATGGCCATCCAGGCTCTGTTTAAAAACCTCCAAAGAAGGAGACTCCACCACATTCCGAAGCAGTGTATTGCACTTCCAAACAGCTTTTACTGTTAGGAAGTTCTCCCTAATGTTTAGGTGGAATCTCTTTTCCTGTAATTTGAACCCATTGCTCTGTGTCCTAGTCTCTGGAGCTGCAGAAAACAAGCTTGCTCCATCCTCAGTATGACATCCCTTCAAATATTTGATCATGGCTGTCCATCTTTTCAGCTTTTTTCACCAAATATTCAAATTTTGTAAACTCCTTTATTTCTTTATTATTCTTTTTCCAATTTTTAATCCATTGTTCCAACTGTATACAATTAAACCATGACATTTTTATTCCATGTAATTTCCCTCTTATACTCCCTTTCTCACACATCCATCCTATCCATTCCCCTATTTTCTCTAGTCCTCTTTTCTTTAATTTCTTTCCCATTTTTCCCCTCAAATTGTTTGGGAATTTTTTCCCCATTATGACCGGTGTTAAATCTGAATCAGTAGGCAACAATTCTTTCTTATAGTTATACCATATTTCCAATATATTTTGCAAAAACAGGTTCTCAATTTCTTTAATTTCCTTTTTTGCAAAATTACAAAAAAAAAAAATCCATATTCTCTTATCTATTTTCCCTATATCTATCTTTAGCCATTCTAAATCTCCCTGTCCTACAATTCCTTCTCAATTGATTAGCTTCATAATATCCTTCTATATTAGGAAGACCGAGTCCTCCCTCCTTCTGTGATTTATATCAAAATAATTTATTTAATCTTGTTCTTTTCCCTCTGTTCCAATATTTATTCAGGATATTTTGCCATTTTTTCAAATCTGTTTCTGATATTATTTATTGGTAACATTCTAAACAAAAAAAATATTTTAGGTAATATTTTCTTTTTAACTAATGCTACTCTTCCAAACCAAGATACTTGAATTTGTTATATTCTTCCAACTTCTTTTCCATTTCTTTCCTTAAAACGATAGTATTTTTCTCTTCTAATTCCTTTAAATATTTTGTAATATTTATTCCTAGTACCTTTGTTCAACAAAGTACCTTTGTTGAAAAGGTACTACAGAAAAGGGATGGGAGGTTACCTCCATGAGAAGAAATGAGATTCTGGAAAGATTAAGTAAGGGATAATGGCTCTGGTGAAGGGGAGCACTGAGGAGGGGTTTAGGGGAATTAATATTGTTGAAGATAATTATAGTAAAGAGTTTATGTTAAGCTCTGAAATTAGTTTAATAAAAATATTGCTATGTTTCTGGTAATATTTTTTTGTACTGTCTATTCTCCTTTACGGGTCTGAAACATGGGTCACCTATCGCCAACACTTATGACTCCTCGAACGCTTTCATCAGCACTGGATACGCACAATCCTAAATATACACTGGACTGACTATGTGACGAATGTTGCTGTCCTTGAGCAAGCAGGGATCACCAGCATTGAAGCCATGATATTGAGAACACAGCTACGCTGGGCAGGGCATGTTTCTAGGACGGAGGACCATCGCCTCCCCAAAATAGTACTCCACGGTGAACTCGCCATGGGTCAGCGTAAGAGGGGCGCTCCAAAAAAGCAATACAAGGAAACAAAATCTCAGGCTCGGCCTGAAATCTCAGGCTCAGGCTGAAACAAAATCTCAGGCTCAGGCTGAAACAAAATCTCAGGCTCGGCCAAATTGATCACCAACAATGGTCTGCCCTGGCCTCAAATCGGGAGGCATGGAGACGCACTATCCACAATGCTGCAGTCTTATTTGAGAGCTCACGGTGAACAAGTCTTGAAGAGAAATGACAAGGCAGAAAGAATCATAACCCAGAAACATCACCTAAGGAGACCTTCTGCTGTGCTTTCTGCAACCGGACTTTTTTATCTCGGATTGGCCTTTTTAGTCATCAGCGCGCTTGCAGAAAGTGCAGGATGAGTCCTTCCTGAATCTTCATTTGTGAAGAAAAGCCAGAGAGAGAGAGAGAGAGAGAGAGAGAGAGATTTTGGTAATAAGTATGGACTGGATATTATAATGTATGAATACAAACCCAATTTAAAAAAAGGAAAAAAAAACTAAATGGAAAGAAACAGCTAGGTTCAGCCAACAAACTTGGGCAAGCATGAGTTTGTGACTTACCAGGAGCATCCATTTGCTGGCCATGGGATAGTAGAGATGAAAGGCCACCATTTTCTGTATCCAACAGCATAGAAAGCTAAACAATTCCATTACCTATATTAATAGATCTTAATTATTTCTCATATCAATTCCTGGTACACTTTTTATACAACCTTCCTAAAAAGGAGATTCACATCTTCTATGGGCAAAGACCATTCCCCAACTCTTCTTTAAAAGATACATTAAACAATAAGTTCCTATATCTGTTTAGGCTCCAACTTGAGCACAGTACTTTTCTTTGTTCACTCCGGGATGTTCCCTACAATATGTTTTAATGACCCCAAAGCAATCCAGCAAAACAGACCAGTGGGTTAAGTCCAGATTTAACCATACTTAGCACATGATCAGACGGGGACAGAAAAAGCATCCCCATCTCGCTATATTCTCCTGCCCCCTCCCGTCCCCATCCCGGCACGATATCCCCACATTTCAAACCTACGTTTTCGCACTACCACCCCTCCCTTCAGCAGCCCAGGAGTGAATGGAGCTCGAACAGAGCCCCATTCATTTCCTGGTTTGAGTTCACGGCTGTTCTCACGAGAGAACGAGCATGCGGGAAATTCAAAAATAAAAAGCAAAATAAACTTTAAAAAGTTATGCCAAGCACAAAAACTTTAAAGTTTAAAAAAATATAAGTAACCCAGGGAGGGTACAAAAAAGTGTGTCACTTACCTTTTTGTCCCGATCGCACCCGGAAGTGTTTGGCACAGACCTCCCACTGTGGCTGGCATTGCGCCAGCATAACGGGGCACCTTTTCACTCACCCATCATTCTGTGACAGGAACGGAATGGATGATCTATTCATGACTTAAGCCATGAATAAGAAGAAACAAGGGTAACATGGAACCAGCACGGGGGCATAATGGGTTGAGGACGACGTTGTCCAAAAGGTGAACCCTTTGGCGATATCCTGGCATACGTGTAACACCATATTAAGAGCATCTGATAATCTCCTTTGAGAACATCCATTGAAATTTTATGGTCTTACTGGAATCCCACTGATGGCAATTGGACTACAGTTGTCCCTTCACATTTGTGTGTTTCACATTTGTGGTTTTGCATATTCACGGTTTAAGATCCACCACCGCCCCTCCCCTTTCCTCTTGTCTTGGCAACAAAACAACTCCATCTTGCTTTCCTACATTGCACCAAAACAACACTACCTGTTTGCAGGAGAGGTGTCTACAGTACTGTAGTGTAGTATGCATGTTGGGGTGGGGATTAACTTATTTGTTTTTTTTTTCACTCTGCGGTGGCGCTCCGCCCCTAACCCCGCAAATGTGAAGGGACAACTGTATTTTAAATACATCTCCTATAAAGTAAGGTCGCTCCTTTCCCAAACCAAAGCTAAAAGCTGCAGCCATAGCAACACCTGCCCCAAGGCACACAAACCATGCCCCTCATCCACACGCACATCCCCCCCAGCTCTCCCTCCCCTCTGCCCTGCCAACAGCACAACTCCAGCTCACTTTCTTACCTTGCATCAAAACAGTGCTGCCAGTTTAAAACACTTAGTAAGGTTGTGTTGTTAGCAGGGCAGAGGGAAGGAGAGCTGGTGGGGGGATGCAAGTGTGGGTGAGGGGCATGGTTTGTGTCCCTGGGTGTGGGTGTTGCTGTCATGGCGGCAGGTATCGGCAGTCCTGTCGGCAGGAGAGGTGTCTACAGTACTGTAGTGTAGTATGCATGTTGGGGTGGGGATTAACTTATTTGTTTTTTTTTTCACTCTGCGGTGGCGCTCCGCCCCTAACCCCGCAAATGTGAAGGGACAACTGTATTTTAAATACATCTCCTATAAAATACTGTGGGATTTTGCAGTTTAGGGAGAGGCATTTAGAATTCTCAGCCGGAGAGCTCTTAGGCCTCACTAAACTACAAACCCCAGAATTCCACAGGAGGCAGCCATAGACGTTAAAGTGGAATAATAGCGCTATAGTGCAATAAGGGTGTAAACCAGGATCTTGAAAGGTGAAGAGAGATAAGCAGTTTAGCAGTAACGTTCCCCTTCTTACCTGCTATGGGTCGTAATGTTAATCAGGTATTACCAAAGAACAATTTTAAACTCAGAAATAACTTAGGAAAGTATTGCCATCCAAAAGTCATACACAAAGGAACCCTCAGTAATTCTGATACAGCCTCCTCCACTTCAGCTTTCAGATGTGTGAACACTACTCTTATTTGCCCTGTATGCGATCATGTCAAGCATGCCTAGTTGCTTCAGGTTATCTTTTGATGTAACAAATTCCAAACACTTCATCATCTTTGTTTTCTTCTCATTGCAACTAAAATAAATCATATATATGAAGCTCAATGAGAAGACAAATATCATTCAACAGTATAGTTTAGCTGAATACTGGGAAGGATTTTCACACTTCACATAGCAAATATGTTTTCAGTACTGATACTTTGGAAATATGTTTACATAGCAACTTAGGGAATGGGTGTTTTATTCTCCTCCCCCCACCTCGAAAATTAAAATGAGTGCTGCAAGACATGTATGAAATGGACAAGCTATCAATACTGTTAGATGAGAAGAAAACTTGGAAAGATTTGGAAGAATGGCAAGAGATTAAGAGGCTATGGGAAAATCAAGTGCAGGAGTAATAAATCTATGAAGCATGGTTATGCATTGATCCGAAATAGAATAATGGAGTGAGGAGTTAACAGAAAATAATAGACACAGTGTTGGGTTAGATGGCAAGGGAACTGTCAACACCTCAAAAGAAGAAGAAAGAAGGAAGTTATTGTGCCTGTATATGTTTTGTGTTTGTTTTAAGTGTTTTTAGTTTAATAGAAATAATAGAGATGTAAGATAGGGGTTAGATTGTAGTTGTTCTTTGTGTTAGTGTAATGTAATGTTATACAGTTCATAATAATGTTGTTCTAATAAAGATAATAATTAAAAAAAAGAAAATTAAAATGAGTGCCTAAAACGAGTGAACAAGAAAGACAAGTAAGAACTAAACCACACATTCATCAAGAAGATGTAATAAAGCCTTCTTGACTGTTCAGATCTCAGCTGGAGAGTCTGCAAAGTTTTGTGTATATTCCCTGTTGTAATAAAAATGGCAGTGTTCACAAATGAATACAGTATTTGTTACTAAGCACAGAAATAACATAAAATTAATATTAACTTTGCAGTTATCCTATTATTATCCTTAGATTTCCTAACTGACTCCTAAAACCACAACCAAAGAGACCTGAACACAAATGGAATGTTTGCTTCTCTCAGGAGGATATTTGGATATAGTCTAATGTTTGGTCAAGGACTTCCCACATCCTTCCAAGAACCAATAGTTCTATATTCCTCCTCTCTTAACAACCCCCATCTCTTTTAGCTCCTCTGAGCTTCCCTATGTTTGCCCAGACAAATGATTTGCCAGTTCACTTTCTCTTCCTTGTCCCTTTCCTCAGTCTTGTCATAAGATTATTTGCTTATTCTGTGGCATTCCAGGGCAGAAGTGATCTGAATCCCTCTCCCTCAGCCCCCTTTTTTTGTAAAGAAGCCTCTGGAAAAATTCCAGAACATTTCTTTGTTAGTTTAGCTATTATTTCACTCCTTATTTTATTAAAGACATAGTAAGGCTAACGTTCTTTGTGCTGAAAGCCTGGGAAGACTTTGTTGAACATCATGGAAATGCACTGACAAGTGATATACTCTTTTATGTTTTAATGCAATAAACCCCTTTGATCATCTCTGGGGAGAGGTCTCAGTTTTTGGACAGTGCCTGCGACTTGCTATGAATAAATTGAACATCAAATAAAATCCTTTCACCTGTATGCAGAAAACTTACTGACACATCAGGAAGAAAGCCTGATGTGCTAGTTTTCTACGTGCCAAGACTTTTTATGAAAGCCACCCAAAAGGAAGACCAGCATTCTTCTGGTTTGTAGGACCACTGAGCCTGGGATGAAAGAGATTTGACTGAAGACCCCTGATATGCTTTCAACTAACTTTCATCTATGAATGACCACTTCAGTGTTTATAACAAATCAGAAGCTTAGCTGAAATTGTTGCCCAGGAAAACTGATCCATACACAAAATAGGCCTTTGGGCACAGAGTGAAGAAACGTTACTGGCCTAGAATTTCAAGGAGAAGCATACAAAATTTTATGGTTTAAATCCATAAATTGATAAATACAATACAGGTTGTCCCCCATATCCATGGATTCAGTATCCATGGTTTCACTTATCTACACCTGAAAAAATAGGTTCTCTCTAAGCATTTCTAGATCCTCCAATGTGATTCTATGCCAGCTTCTGGTGTTCATCTCATTGAAAATAATAGGGTTCCTTATTTTACACAGTTTCAGTATCCATGGGTGTGTGTGTTTGTGTGTCTTGGAACGTATCTCCTGTGGATACAGCGGTACTCTATACTCTGTATGTGTACATATGCACACAGTATGATTAACAATAAATTAACAATAAATATAGTATTATATTGTACATTACCACGAGATCAAAATGCTTCACTTTCAGATCAATGGTCATTGCATGAGTTGTGTGTTCATACCTCCCCACTCTGCCAAATGCACATAGATAAGGTGAAATCCCAGCTCTCTCATAATACTCATGTGGTCATCTGGAACCAATTGTAGCCTTTCAGCCTAACCTATTTCACAGATTATTAGAATAAAAATGGGGTGGGTTGATGGATGGCTGAGGGAGAAAATAATGTACAATTCTTTTATCTCCAGGAGATAATGGGAATGAAGTTACTTTAAGAAAATTATAATTGAGAGCAATATGATTGTCATAAAGAAATCCAGGCATTCGCAAACACCCTCATGGTGGATTTTAAGATTGGCAATCGTTCCTGGAATGCTTATGACCAAGTGATATGATTGAATGTGATTGAATGGTCATGTAGGCATTCCATTTGGAAAACCTGTGCATGAAAAGGCCTGCACCACTCCCACTGTGTAGTAGATGTTTAAAGATTAAAAAAGAGGTGAAGCTGCAGATCCCCCTCAGTCACCTCAGAAACTTATGTTAAAAAGAACTCCTGCCCTCCCTTCCCCTATGTCCTGTTTCAATGTAGCAAGTACTCTGGAAAGAGCACCTGTGATTCAAGAGGAAGCAACGGATGAGCCATACCAGAAGAGGTTCAAACGCAGAACGTCCGTAAGAGTAGAAACAGGGTCAGTCCAGGGTCAGAGCATGAAATCTCTAAGGGCTTGTGTACATGAGGCAATATAATATGGATTGGTGCACAGTAACACCAATTCAAAATAGCGTTCATTTGTCTCCACAGTTTTTTGGCAAGATCGTTGGTATGTGAAGCTATCTGTCTTTGATGTTCACATGGACATGCCTGCAAATCAAGAGGGTGGGCATGAGTGAATTACTTGCATTTTAATTCTCCACAAGTTGCTGCTGCTTGAACAGTATTTTTATTTTTTACAACAAATCTAAGGTGTGGAAGTGCAACCTTCCGCTTAAATAAACTTTTTAAAAAGCTGTTTTGTTGCCTCAGTGCATGACTGCTACCATGAAAATCCAGCATGGCAGTTCTGGCAAGCTGGCAAGCTCTGCCCCCTTTGAACATCCAAACAATCAGCTTTCTACTTTTGCTCTTATTGGGAATGCACTGCGATCCGAATTGGTTGTCCCAGTCCAATGAGCAGGAATGTGTATTTCCCTCTCATTATTTAAAAAAACTTCAGGAAAAGCCATGAAGGCTTTTCACATGCAGTATATAGTGTTTTTGCCCCCCCTCCTTCCAAATATGGTGAATCACTGTGGGATCCCATTTGGACAAAAGGTATTCTCCTCAAATTCCACAAGGAATATTTTCACCAATTAGACAACCCCCAAGAAATGTACAAAGCCAAGCAGAGAGGCACTGAAGGGAATAATCCAAGGAAAAGGCAAAGGACAAGAAATGAGATAGCAGGCGAATATCCTACAATGCTAAGTGGTGTAACCGGAGCGACCACTCTATTCATTTTTGATACACATTTAATTGGGATATATTTAATATTATGCCCTCTGTGGGGCTGATGGTAGATTTCAAATCAGGGCTAGAGCATGCTTGCTCCATGTACCCACCAAAGGACAGTCCACCTCAGATTCCTCAGTGAATTTCCCACTTTAGGTAAGAGTGAAGCAGAATTCCTTTGAAGCTTGCAATGATAATGCCATGTCTTTCCTGAAAGTCTCCAGGATGAAGCATCCTCCAGGTTACTTCAAAAGATAGCTGGAAATCTCATTGTTGTGTGAGGACTGGTTTCCTTATCTCCCCATCTACAGCCCAAAGAAAGAGTTGTCTGTCATCGATCAGTTTTGAAAACTTTCCTTTTCCCACAGCACTGGCTCATCTGGAGCTTCTTTGTGGTAACGATGGGAATTTTCTGATAAACAATTGTTTTCCTCTCTAAATTGCCCATTCAAAGGAGATTTTGCATATAAATATACCCCAAAATCTCATCTCAGTGCATTCAGTCCCCATTTTTCTCCTGTTTCTGCTTCAGTCATTAATCCTCCCCCAACTTTTTTCTCTTCTCCTTTCCAAATCTCTCTGTCTCTGACTGACAAAGCTGTGTAATCTCTTTCCCCTTGCTGGACAAAGGCTACTTTTCTCCCACTTCTAACTTCCTCCTCCCCTTCTGTCTTCACACGCTAATAAAGAGTAATTCTCTCCACTGTGCTACTCACAAGGAGTTCTTCACTTCAGAGCTGTACAGTATTACCTAGATACGTCCCAATCTAACTCACCTCTTAGATTCTTCCTACTCTTCTTTGGTAGTCTTGTATGTATGCTGGATGGATGAGTGTGGTGTGAATGCAGTTTTAAATCATTTTCAATAAAGAGTTCAAAATTATTTGGTTTCCTTGGCGCATTCTCTCCCAGTTAGTATTGGTATACACTGGTGAAAGGTCCTGCAGTTATGTAACCTCTCGCATGTCAACTGAGCTAATTACATTCCCCAAAGACACATGTGGAATTTCCACTGACACAGCAATTTGCATAATAGTGGATCTATAGCCCTGCAGCAAAGAGATGGCCTTAGGTGTGCTAATTTATTGTTCTTTACTGTTCTCAAGTCAACTTCAATTTATGGCAACCCTTCTTCTTTGAATGAATCTGTCACCCTTTCATCTCTTTTATATAGTTTTTAGTGTATTGTTTCCACCATCTTTTCATTTCTACTTGGTCATGTAATGAATTTCTCTGCTGGTCATAGTGTGTCTCCATTCTTGGTTTAAATTTCTGTTTAATTTCTCGGATCTTGTAGAATAGGTCTCTTGCTCTTTCTTTTTTGTTGTCACCTTCTGTTTCTCTGCACAGATTATTATAGTAGTGCTTCTTGTTCCTGCACACAAGTTGCTGAACAGTTGCATTCAGGATTCTGACTATTTCTGTCACCTTTTTCTTTTGCTACTTGTCTATCCTTAACTGCTTCAATAGTTTCATCTGTCATCTTTTGAAGCTTTTCTTTTGGTTTTTTTGGCTAAAGATAGTGTCTTTCTGCATTCCTCCCTGTCAATGTCCCTGCCTTCAACCCAGCATTCTTCTGGCTCCTGGTCAGTTGGCTTAAGAGTGCAAATCTATTTTCCACATTACCTTTAAATTCTACTGGGATGTTTTTGGGGGTTGTATTTTGGCATGATGTTTAGTGTTCTTCTTTAGCATTACTCACTAATTTTTGCTATTAGCACTCTGCCCCTGGTCTGGTTTTTGCAGAGAGAATGGAGCTTCTCTGCTTCCAATTATATAGTCTATCTGATTTCTATATTGGACATCAGGTGATGTCCATGTATACAGTGACCTTTTTGGTTGCCTGAAGAATGTGTTTGTGATGAACAAATTGTTGGCCTTGCAAAATTCAGTTAGTCACGCTCCTGCTTCACTTCTTGATCCTAAGCCAAATTTTCCTACAATTTTCCTGCTCTGTTCCCTAGTTTTACATTCCAGTCACCTATGATTAATAAGAAGTTCCTGTTTTGGTGTGTGATCAAGTTCCTCCTGAACTTCATCATAGAATCTTTCAATTTCTTCTTCTTCTGCCCCTGTGTATGGAGCATAAGCTTGGATTATGAGTTTTCCCTGAAGCCTTATTGACATGATTGAGTCAGATTTTGCATTATATCCTTTGACTGCTTTTGCTACATCTCTCCTCACTATTAATGCCGCCCCATTTCTTCTTAGATTTTCATTTCCTAACTAAGGACTTTATCACACATGCTTAATAAACCAGAACAGAAATAGAACAGGATCGCTAAAGAGGTTTTTTTTTTCAGATGACGTTCCCCTCTCCCGTTCTGACCCCGTTCTGACCCCATTTGCTTTCCGTTTTGTTTTATTCATGGGGAAAAGTCATCAATAGATCTCCCATTCCATTTCTGTAACGGAATCATGGGTGTGTGAACTGGTTTGCCGTTATGCTGGTGTGATGTTAAAACACTTCCGGGTACGATCTGGACATCCAGGTGAGTGACAGCCTTTTCTGTACCCTTCCCATGTTGCTTTTAAAGCTTTAAAAGTGTTTTGGTGCTTGTTTTAATTTTTAGACGTCTGCTTGTATTTTTATTTTTAAATTTTCCCCTGGCTGCCTGCCTCTGTAAGGTCCTGGAAGGTAAGTAGAGAACATTTCTGGTGATGATCTAGACATCCAGGTAAGTGACAGTCTTTTTTGTACCCCCCCCCCCCCGTTTACTTGTTTCTTTTAAAGGCTGTTTAGGTGCTTGATATAATTTTTTGATGTCTGCTTTTTTTATTTTAAAATTCCCTGCGCAATGCAGGGCTTCCTGCAAGGTCCTGGGAGGTTCCTGCAAAACACTACCTGCTTCGATTGGGACAAAGAGGTAAGTGATAGCCTTTTTTGTTCCCTCCCTGGGTTACTTGGTTTTTTTTTTAAGGGTGTTTAGGTGCTTGGTGTACTGTTTTGAGGTTTGGGGGATTTTTTATTTTTAAATTCCCCACACGATTTGGTCTCCAGGAAGGGGAGGGGGCTCTGTGAGAGCTCCATTCCCTTCCTGGACTGCCGGAGGATGGGGGAGCAGTTTCTATCCTGGGATTAAGGTAAGTGTGTGAACATTTTTTTAAATTCAGTTACAGGGACTAGAGGAGGGTGGGTGGGTCAATAATGGAACAGGAACGGGTTTTAAGGGCATGTCTGATAAAGTCCAAGAACACTGTGTAATTATCTGATTCATAATGTCCCATTCCTGTCCACTTTAGCTCACTCACCCCAAGTATTACAATGTTTATACATTCAATTTCTTCTTTAACTATGTCTAGCTTCCCCTGATTCATGCTTCTCACATTCCACATTCCTATAATATGTGTTGTGCAGCTTTGGACTTTCCTTTCACCTCTGAGCACCTCTACAGCTGAACGTCCATTCAGCTTGGGTTCACTTGTGTCATTAGCCACATAAATAATTGTACTTACTCTCTGCACTTCCCCAGTAGCCATCTGACCTGGGAGTCTCATCTTCTGACACTACCTCTTGTTTCACTTGGGATTGTCTCATCATAGTTTTTTTTTTGGGGGGGGGTAAATACATCCAAAAGGGGTTTACCGTGCCTCCTTCTGTGTAGTACTAGCAAGTTTAGCTGTGGTGCCACTACTGTTGTCTCTGAAAGACAACAGTGTCAGCCCCTCCACTACTGTTGCTGCCCAGTAGCTGTTTGGCACATTTAGTTTTGATCTTCAGCAAAAGACATTGGAGACCCTACCAGCTGTACTGCCACTGTCAGCATAGCCTCTTGCCTCACAGGAGCATGCATTCCCACTCCCAGGGAAAGGTGATGCCATGGTGACTGTGCACTAATTTATAGCCAGCTGTAAATCAGCACAGCTGGCCTAATTAGCTCAAGTGCACTCTTTCTAGCATATGTCAAGATGGGTTCCGCTCCTTTGTTGCTGCCACTTTAATCTCTGATGTTCAGAAGGAACCAGCCTGTCTCATTCTTGATCTTCAGGGTCTATATGGGGTGATAGAGACTCCACTTCCAAGACAGGGCTACTCACCTCTCGCTCCGACTGACCCCTGTTATTTGGGGTCACCTTTTCTATCCACCTCTCCACAAATTAATCTCACCCCCATACATGTTAAAAATAAAATGCCTAGTAAATCAATACATTAGAAATGCAATGTCTATATTTCCATTTTTCCAACCAGCTGCACAATGTAAGAATGAGCAAAATGCCTAACAATGGTTGCAACTGCCATATACAGATCTCTGACCCCCTCCCCACCCAGTATCCACAGGGAATATATTTTGGGACTTACTGTGGATATGCAAAACCATGCATAATAGCAAACCCTATTGAAATGAATGACTTTTGGCCCAACCTCTGGCAAAAGCATACTATAGAATCACACTGGAGGACCTAGAAAATGCCTAAAGAGAACATATTTTCTTCAGATGCAAATAAGTAAAACTATGGATGCCGGTCCCGTGGATACGGGGATCAGACTGTAATGCTGAAACATCCCATGCTGGGGTTTGTTTGCTTTAATTTATCCTTTAAAAATCTGCTTGTTACATATTTGCTGGTTGTTACAAAATAAAATAGTACTTTCAGCTTTTAAAAAGGCCCTAAAACCCTGTTGTATTATTACTGTGCAGTTGGTTGCTATATTCTAATATTTTATTGATGGTGTAAGCCACCCAAAAAATATTGTTACTAGGCAGAAATAAAGGGATTGCATGAAATAAAAATAGATCAAATCAAACTAAACATACAGATAATAGTTTCCCAGTCCCTGCCTTCACCAGTTTTCATAGATGGACTATTTCTGTGGGTGGAATATTATTTTCCAAGAGCATAGTGTTTTGTTAGAATTGGGTTCTTCTCAGCATTTGATGTTCAGAAGCAAATACAATAACAGTGCCATTTGTAAGAGACAGTAATTCCACTGGGCCTGCAGATCTTTGTAGTTAGATGCAGCAGCCTTCCACAGGTGTCTGAGAACTCTGAACAACCCCTTATGCCCATGTAGGGAGCGATTACATGTTTACAAGTGAATGCCTCATGGAGTGTCTTTCATTTGAAGTATGAGCAGCTGCCATTATGCTCTGTTCCCAGAACAAAACCGAAAACATGAGAGGGTTGGAAGCGACACAGAATAAAATAAGATGCAAAATAAAGCTGCTTTTTATCTTTTGGAAGATTATATGTAAATTAATGACAGGAAATCAAGAAGGGAAAAGCAAATAGCAAAATTCAAAAACTGTTATCTTACACAAAACAAAACAAGATCTTTCCATTCTTCTCCTCTTCTCCCATTTTTGTGTTCAGGTTTTAGGTGAAGCTCATAACGGAGCAGGTAGCCTTGAAAGAAAATATTCACTTTAAAAATATATAGATATACAGACATATATATTTCCAAACATGATTGTCAGATGCTTTTCTGTTGACTTGCTTGAGGAACAGCTTTTTCTGCAATTGTTAAGATTTCTATAGCTGAGGTTGAGGACAGTAGTAAATAACATCATGCTGGCTGAAGACCAGATTGATGTATTCTGACAAAAAAGCATTGGAACAAGTACAGCAGGAAGCTAAAGGGAGCCATTTGCAGATGGTGGCCAAAAGACTGACTGGAGCCAAAATATGGAAGAACATTAAAGAGATGTAGCTCGCTGAAGCTGGAAAAGAGAAACCTCCCTTTCAGTTATAATGTCATTCTTAGGGTAAGGGGTTTGTTTTGGTTGCAGAGAAATGTTTTGTCTGTGAATAGTGGGATTTCTAGCATGGCTTTGCATAATTTTGCCATGATTAATTCCTATCTATAGCCTGGGCAATCAAGACTATCATTTGTGACTTAACAAAATCTTGTGACCCAAACCATTTCCCTATCCAGATGATTTTAAAGTGTGAATTTTAAATTGTGTCTTGATTGTTTTAAAATGTCTTGGTTTTACTTGTTTTTTTAAACTGATATATGCTTTTAACTGATATGTGTTTTTAACCAATTATATTTAAGTGTTAATTTGTTGTTCCCCACCTCGATCCATAGGGAAAGGTGGGTAAGAAATAATAATAATAATAATAATAATAATAATTAAGTAGCATCCCTCAAACAGATGGATATGGTGGGTATAACTGTGAGAGTTTTCAAAAGGGGTCATAAGCTTTCCATAAAGAGGAAGTTTAAGGGCTTGTCTAGACAAGGGAAGAACCCTGTGAGTGCACCCCCCCCGAATCTGGGGCAACACACTCCTCTTTCAAAATACACTCCTAAATACCCTAAAGGAAGCAAATCCCACCTGATCTTGGAAGCTAAGCAGGGTTAGTACTTGGATGGAAGACCGCCAGTGCTGCAGGTTTCATGTCAGAGGAAGGAATTGGCAAAACCACCTCTGAGTATTCCTTGCCTAAAAACCCTATGAAATTCATGGGGCTGCCATAAGTTGACAGGCAACTTTAAGGCACACACACACACAATTTTTAAAAAAACAAAGCAGCTTAAAAAAAACATCTGGGGGAAATCTGATTTTTTAAAAATGGAATCTGCTTATAATAAAGTGCAAAGCAAAAATAAAATCTGCTTCTGAATCTGCTTTAGCTATTCAGAATTATTCTGCTTGATACTCTAAATTGATATCTTAGTTTGATTAGTGAAGTAGTGGAGCTTTGTACAGATGTGTCTAACATTTGAAACATCTCTTTTTGTTGTTGTTGTTGTTGTTTTGCTGGCTTGTGGGGAGGGATAACTAGATTTCATCATGAACAGGAGTATGATAACTGGGGAGCCACCATTGAGTAACCTCTGAAATTCTATATGTTCTAAAGTAAGTTCTGTTGGACATAGTAGGAAGGCCTGCATAAAATTTTATTGTTATTTTAATTACATATTCCTCATGCTAATAATTAATAAGTGCTAAAACAGGCAGTTGGACATGGGGAGTGGGTTATGCAAGCTTCTTCACAACATTCTGTAGTCAGTATGGGAAGCAAGCCATGCACAGATGTAAATTGACACTGATCTGACACTCTAGTCCAACAAACAGAATTTCCTATAGTTATTGCAACTGCACCTATGTTTGCTGATACTCAAGAAGAGAGTGCCTCTGATCATGTGCATGTGAACATTTGTGAAGGACATTTCATACACATCTTTTAAGGAAAGCAAATTTTAAAAGGAAGCAAATTTGTGCATACTGAGCAAGAGCAACATTTCAAGGTATGTATGGACACAGAACTGAATAAATAGTTAACAGCCTTTTCTTGATCTGTAAAACAGAGCAGCCTTGAGCACATTGTGTTAGCAGAAGGACAAGTTCCTCTTTGGGGCTCATTTTATTTGTTCTCAGAACTACCTGACTAGACTACTTTGAATGAAACTCAACAGTGAAAAGATTAGGAGGATTGGCTAGAAAAATATAATCAAATAGATCTTACCATAGTGTTCTTATTTATCAGGTCTGAGGAAATATCCAAAATTATAATTGAGAGTTACGTAACTAGGAGTGTTATTGATGTATTGTTTTATTGCCACAAAACTACACGAATAATACTTGTTTGGGGGGAAAGGCTCTTCAATAATGGCTTTCATGTCCTAGTAGCTCTCACTTGGGGATATGACTATAATGTAATTCAGAGCTTCGAAAGTTACCTAATGAAACTACAGTTCCAGGCAGCTCCCCTCACACCAGCAGTGGGCACAATGGCTCGGGGATTCTGAGAGTTGCACTTCAAAAAGTAACTTTTCCATGCTGTGGATTGGTGGTTAAGATGCCCCTTCACAGACCACTGATTGTGTTAGTTTCTTGCTAGGTCATAACATTGGAAGAGATCAGTGTCAGCTCACCAGTATGTGCAATTTGCTTCCCATATTGAGTACAGAATGTTGTGGATGGACATTCTCTAGACACTCCTAGATAGTTTGCCAGATTTAAAACTGGAGAGCACTCCTATACCTTTAATGGTTGTGTAGAAGAGGGAATTTCAGCAGGTGTTGCTTGTAACTGCTGGAATTTCCTCGTCTATATAACCATTAAAGTATAGGAGTCCATTTCAGTTTTTGCACTGGCAAACCTCCTCTTAGGAATTTATCAGACTAACCCCCATTAATGTTCTTTTGCTAGCATATTTTGTGGTGTTTTTATGCTGGCAAAAGAGCCCCCCCCCCAGACTTCCTTTGAGCAACATTAAAGAGGCAGTCCCAGCATTTTATTATTATTTTATTATTATTATAAAAAGAGCATGGATAGACCTCTGTTTACTTCCAGGTTCAAGATTTCTGCGATTCTTGTGAGAAGACGCGAGTATGGTAAATCTGAAAAATAAAAATACAGACAGAAAACGCACACACAAGCACAGACGTAAACATTAAAACTAAAAAGGGAACCAGGGAGATTCATAAAAAGAGCAGGCAGTACTGGATTTTCGTGATCTTACCCGGAAATGTTCTTGTTGGCACTCTTGTGCATCCTGCAAAACTTGCAGTAGCAAATGCAGTAACTAGGCCCACTGACAGCACTGTCAGTTGCCAACTAACAGCACTGTCTTAGATGCTTGTCCCCAATAGTAGCTTATAACAGCAGAATGCAGAAGCACAGAATCCTCTGGTAGTATTTGGCAATCTGGCACTGACCAACCTTGAAATGAAGCATAGACACCGTTGGTTTCTTCCAAAGTCCTTGGAAGCTCTTTATCTTGTTGTTGCAGGATATATACAAGATATACAGTTGCCCCTCCACATTCATGGCTTTCACACTCGCGGTTTTGATTATTCGCGGTTCAGCCCCAAGCCCCTTCGGGGCAAACTCCTGCCTGAGCCTTCCCCGGCCTTCCAGAGGCGGCTCCAAGGCTTCTAAGCCCCAGAGTCCCCTCAAGAAGGCCATGGAGAGGCAGGGCAACTCCCTCCCTCCCACCCACCCGCTGCCTTCCCCAGCCTTCCTAAGGGGGGTCCAGGGCTTCAAAGCCCCGGAGTCCGCTCAGGTGGGGAGAGGCAGGGCAACTCCCTCCCACCCGCCCGCTGCCTTCCCCAGCCTTCTTAAGCGGGCTCCGGGGCTTCAAAGCCCCAGAGTCCATGGGGAGGCAGGGCAGCTTCCCTTCCGCACACCCGCTGCCCTTCCCGGCCTTCCTAAGTGGACTCTGGGGCTTCGAAGCCCCAGGAGTCCACTCAGGAAGGCTGCGGGGAGATAGGGCAGCCTCCCACCCACCTGCCCGCCTGCCGGCTGCCTTCCCCAGCCTTCCTAAGCGGGCTCCAGGGCTTCAAAGCCCTGGACTCCACTCAGGAAGGTCGCGGGGAGGCAGGGCAGCTTCCCTCCCGCCTGCCCGCTGCCTTCCCTGGCCTTCCTAAGCGGGCTCCGGGGCTTCAAAGACCCAGGAGACCACTAAGGAAGTCCACAGGGAGATAGGGCAGCATCCCCCCACCCGCTTCCTTCCCCGGCCTTCCTAAGTGGACTCCGGGGCTTCAAAGCCCCAGAGTCTGCTCAGGAAGGCCACGGGGAGGCAGGGCAGCCTCCCTCCTGCTCGCTGCCATCCCTGGCCTTCCTAAGTGGGCTCCGGAGTCCCCTCAGGAGGGCCGTGGAGAGCCCAGCCAGGCTGGCCAGACACCCTCCCGCTGCCTCCCTCTCGCTGGGGGGGGGGGATTGCAGGAGAAGCATTTTTCATTCACAGTTTTTCCACATTCGCAGGGATCTGAAGACCCTAACCCCCACAAATGTGGAGGGACGACTGTACAAACACTCCTTCGATGTTCTCCAATAGTAAATAGTAACTACTCACAGTAAACATACACAATCCACTACTACACATCCTCTCTCTCCAACCCACACAAACTCTGGGACTCAGCAGACTTATACACAGTAGTGATTATGCTGGGCTAGTACCTGGTGTTCCACATCCTTCACAATCATCCAAAATATTTTTCTACTTTGACTTAAAGGCACAGTGTTCTAACAATCCCCTCCAAAATATTTTGTTATGGCTATTTACATACATTTACAGAACATAATCATTTTACCTGTGCTTCTGTACAATTCCACATGTGCCTTAAACTCTAAGCTCAACATATGACCTGCTTCATCCAGGACAAACATTTTTGCTTTTGCTTTACATACATACATAACAATTCTTTGCATACAGCAAACATATTTTTGGCATTACATGGATATAGGATGTTGTTCATGGCTTTTTATTCAGCAAGGCAACCATTGCTTCATGCCTCTGTGCTGCAACACCTTAGTGAATTTAACTGTAAGGTTTTCTTCAGACACACAATATTGTCAAGTCATTACCCCCCTCCTGTAGCATTTGCCTTTCTCTTATTTATTACACTTCTTTCTATTTTACTTGTTCTTTGTATGGTCCTTGGGCTTTACATCACTCTGGCCCTTTGGGAAATCATCATCAATTGGTACATTTTCATCCTTCCCTGTGTCTACAATATTTCCACTGTTCTGCACCTCCATTGCACAGTTATCCACATCTGGTTCATGTTTTACTCTGTTACATTCAACAATTTTTGCATTTCCATTGAGTACCTTAAAGAACTTTTGTTTACCTTTTTGTCCCTAACACAACATGGGAATTAAAAAGAATGGTGGTTGTTTATCTTCCTCGCTACTAGCCTCATTCTTCACCTCATCTTTGTTTTTCTTGTGTATTAACTCGGTGTCTTTCCCATTACTGCTACTACTTTTTATCATGTCCTTTCTTTTCCCCAAAGGTGTAGTGGCATGTGAAGTGCTTGGTTGTTGCTGCTGTACACTATCAGGGACTTGTTGTACCCTATCAGGGGTTTGCTGTGCACATTCAGGGACCTGTTGTACCCTATCAGGGATTTGCTGTTCACTTTTAGGGACTTGTTGTACCCTATCAGGGGTTTCCATCCCTCCATTTGTTGATATGGCCTCCTCTAGAGCTAGTGGATGAACATACACTTCATGGGTGGATATTGCCTCTTCTAGAGCCAGTGGTTGAGCAAACACTTTCTGGTTATCATGTATTTTGTCCCAACCACTATGTGTCTCAAAGTTCGCATTCCTTGAGTACACATATATCCAGCAAACCTCAACCTTCTCCATTTAGGTTGACCTTTTCTTCTCAGTGTTTTAGGGATAAGGACATTGGCAAATTGACCAAACACTCTAAGGTATTTCAGGCTAGGCTCTCTCCAATATAACTTAAAATAAGGTATCTGCTTCATGCTAGAACTCCAGATCCTGTTAATTATATGGTCGGCACAGCTGTGGTGGGAAAACCACACCTTACTCCCTGAGAAGACTTACTTGCAGGCTTCTGTTGCTGCTTTCTCTGCTCCCTCTTGTGGCCAAACCTGGAAGGACAATCTCTTCCCAGATGCCCCTCCTTTCCACATGAGTAGCACTGCCTCACCAGATTGCACACAGCCTCACCTTGCTCATGAGATGCTGTTGTTTGGTATTGTTTCTTGTCTGTTTTCTTCCTGGCATGCTGCTGACCATGACTTTCAGCCTCAAAGCCCCTCCGCTCATTCTCTTCCAGAATGCAGGCAGAGACCAGGTTCAAAGTCATCTCAGCCTCTGGCAAACTCTGTAGACTGTGGAACAGAAAGTCCCAGCTCTCATTCACACAGCCAAGGACTATATAGGCCAGTGATGGCGAACCTATGACATGCGTGTCAGCACTGACACGCATAGCCATTTCTGATGACACGCGGCTGTAGGCCTCCTCCCCTTGCCTGCAACCTCACCACCCTCCCTAAAGTGGCGATCAGGGCTTCGAAGCCCCGGTCCCATTTTCCTTCCTCTTCCACCCTCCGCAAAGCGGGAATCCGCAAATATGTGGAACCGCGAATGTGAAACCCACGAGTGTGGAGGGACAACTGTAGTCGCAAATGTTTCATCCTCCCCTATTAGACACTCTGTGCCGGAGGTCTGTAGGCCAAAACAACAGAAGTCCGGCACAGAGTGTCTAGTTCTGGGACTTCCGGTTAAGCCGGGATCTTTGCCCTCACTTCTGCTGACAGAGATAATGTTTTTTCCTCAAAGTGACACACCACCCGAGTTATGCTCAGTTTTTTGACAAAGTTTGACACACCAAGCTCAAAAGGTTGCCCATCACTGATATAGGCTTTGTGTGCCTCAGGGAAATGCATGCCTCTGTTCTGCAAGTCACTGAACAGAGGCCTGAGTTTGTCCAAATGGCACTTTACATCCTCACTATCTCTCAGCTTGATTTTGTAAAGTCTGCATGTCAATATCATCTTGGACACACAGGAGTCTCTCTGGTAAATGTCCTTCAAGCTCTGCCAGCATTCCAACGCAGTTGCCATGTTGGTTATGTAGACAATCTGGCCGGCTTCTAAGCACAAGATAATTGTAGCTCTTGCTCTCTGGTCAGCAAGTCTCTGCTCATTATTCCATGGTCTGGGGGGTGGGCTGGTTACATAGTTGATCAGGTTCTTTCTAACAAGCAAACTTTGTATCATCACAGACCATGTGGAATAATTGGTTCCATCTAACTTAGCAAAGTTCATTGTCCAGTGACTCCAGCCATCTCTGCAGGCTATTTTCAAAACAAGTCACTCAAAAATGAAAACAAACTCTTTGCTCCATGGGTTGTTTCTTCCAGTCAGGCACAAACTCAAAACATGCCAAATGCTCACTGCTAATTGCTTGCAAAAACACACAGTAAAAACAAAAATGCAAACTGCAAACACTGTTCTTCTGTGGTGCAGTTTTTTTCCTTTAGCCTCCCAGTAGCACAAAACAGACTGGGACTCACAGGCTTAGCACAGGAACAAAAACTGATTTCAAGCACAAGGTTCAAAGACAGGCACAGGCAGTTGCAGACTAGCGCAGCTGGGCCCATAACCCCTTGTTGGCTCTCTTGTGCATCCTGAAAAACTTGCAGTATCAAATGCAATAACTAGGTCCACTGACAGTACTGTCAGATGCCAACTAACAGCACTGTCTGAGGTGCTTGTCCCCAACAGTAGCTTATAACAGCAGAGTGCAGAAGCACAGAATCCTCTGGTAGTATTTGGTAATCTGGCACTGACCAACCTTGAAATGAAGCACAGACACTGTTGGTTTCTTTCAAAGTCCTTGGAGGCTCTTTATCTTGTTGTTGCAGGATATTAACTACTCACAGTAAACATACACAATCCACTACTACACATCCACTCTCTACAACCCACACAAACTCTGTGACTCAGCACACTAATATACAGTGGTGATTATGCTGGGCTAGCACCTGGTGCTCCACACCTTTCACAGTCATCCAAGCTATTTTTCTATTTTCAACTGTTGGAAGTGTGAGAAAGTGCAAGGATATCTCATCCATATGTGGTGGCAATGTGAAAAAGTTAAGAAATTTTGGGTTAAAGTGCACCAGAATATCAACCAAATTCTCTAGACCAAATTGGAATTTATCCCAGAGCTCTATATACTGAACATGATTAAAGGCTTAAATAAAAAGGAAGAATTTAAATACTGGAAGATCATATTATACATGATAACGGCTGCTAGAGTGACGATACCAAAGAAATGGAAAATAAAAGATGAACCAAGAAATGAGGATTGGAATGCGAAATTGTTAGATCTGTTAGAGATGGATGAAATGACAAATAGGAGTAATAGAAGCAACAAAACAAGAAGAGATTGGTTACCATTATTAGCTTATTGGAAGAAAATAGGAAATGAATATAAAGATATTATAGAAGATTTAGAAAACTAGACGGTTTAGGATTAGTAAATGGGGAGTATAGGTAGAAAGACAATAGTCAAGTGGGGATGAATAATAAGACTGTGAATGAATCTGTGGTCAAAAATCTTAAATATGTTTAGATAATTACTTATGTACTCTGAGTATATATATACTCTGAAATTATATAAATAGATAATATGGAAAAAATTAGTAATAATGTTTATTTCAGATTGGACAAAGAACTAGGGAAACAACTAAATACTGAATTTAGATCACGAAGTTATTCAAGGAACATATAAAGGAGGTTTAAGAATTAGAATTCTGTAAAATATCCAGGAAATAGTAAGATATATGTGTATATATGTATATATGTGTGTATATATGTGTGTGTGTGTGTATATACATGTATGTAAAAATGTGAAAAGAAGGAAGGTTGATGAATTTAGTGGATATTTAAATTGCATTGTAAAGGACTTGTAATCACTTGTCAATATTTGAATAAATATATATATATATATATAAAAACTATTTTTCTACTTTGACATAAAGGCACAGTGTACCAACAGTTCTGCCCAATGATGCTGTAATCACGTGAGCATAATGGTATGAGGTTTCAAACACTGGCAACACTGGCAACAAAGCACCATGGGAGATATATTGACAGCTTGACCCATCAATAAAAAAGAATGGCTTTTGGACAATCCAAATTCTTGAAGGACAATGTCATCAGATATGCTTGCCCTTTCGCGTTTATTAGGCATCGTTATGATGTCATTTTTGCTGCATCTGATAAAGTCAGCTCTCAATATCTTCTTAAGACATTCACAGTTGTGCAGTATAGTGTAGCCCTGGGAGCACTGAAAGCTTTATATATTGTTGCCCTATCTGTCTGACTGTTGTCTATACAGGGATGGACAACTTCTTGTGGCAAGGTGATCACATGAACCTCCTCCCTTGGGGTTGCAATGATGGAGTTCCCTGGTTCCACCACAGTAAATTTGGCAGCAACTACAGCAGTTCATCATCATGCAGGAAGGTACCAGAGTGGCCTACCACACTGTAGAGTGACTCCTCCAAACACTTTAGGGGGTTGCCTTTCATTTCAGAAGGGAGAAATAGTGCTTTTGTGGTGGCACTGAAAGTCAGTAGTGCCTTTCTTTTGGTGGCAATAGGGATAATATGGCCTGGCAAAATGGCTGGGTGGGGGGAGAGGCATGTAGCCTGTGGGCCTTATGTTGTCCCCTCTTGATCTACAATGTGTGGTAGTGGTTCACCAGGTTTTCAGCCAGGAGCATTTTCTAGCCCTTCCTGAAGATGCCTGTGATGGATCCAAGGAACTTTTACACATAAGAGGTTCTACATGGGCTCTGCTGCTGAGCTATGTATCTTCCCTAATGGCCCTTTCTTTGAAGCAAAGAATCACAGTGACTGCACTTTTCCTGCTGTAGGCACAGAAAGAGTGATATGTAGGAAATGCCTTTTTAAACAAGTATCAGTACTGAATTTGCTGCTCACTGCAGTTGAAGACAAATCACCTTCAGAGGAAATATGAGACCATACTTTAAAAAAAAAAGTGACAAAAACTTGTATATGGGGCTGCTATAAGTTGACAGGCAACTTGAAGGTGCACACACACACCATTTCCCTGAGCTTTATAAAAATGAAAGTCTTACCAAAGTTGCTCAACTCATCATCAGTGGTGGATAGTGGCTTCCATATCAGTGTGGTAGTGAATCTTGTGTCTCCCTTGTCTACATGAGGAAAAAAAAAACAATTCCTACTGTGAATCTGGTGCTATAAGAACAATGATGTGAGGCCCTTTTCACAGCAAAAGCAGTTGTTGTTTTTTTAAGCCTTTAATGTGATTTCAAAAAATGTACCTCTTGCTCCTCAGTTTCAGGAAAAAACAGTCTTTTGTACATGTGGCTATATGGATTGGGGTGGCACTGGATTTTTAGATGGCAAGCATCACCATTTTTGTTAGATATTCAGTGGCGTCTGCTGGGGTTGTTTAGCAGTAATGATCCAAGACTGCCACTTGCCCCCCAGTCGAGCCCAGCCATGAAAAATAGATGTCCCCTTCTCCCCTGGGCTGCCACAATTGCTTCTGCCTCCCTGGCCAACCACCTGCCTGGCAGAGCCCCCATGGTGCACAGTCACTTGCTCTGAAATCAGAATGAGGCAGCCAGCCATGTGATCAATGGTGGAGGGGGTAGCTGATCAACCCCCTCACTGTTGATTCCATGGCTAGGTGTCTCATTTTGACCTCAGGGCAAGTGACTGCATGCTAGTGGGGCTCTACCAGAGAGGTGCTTGGCCAGGAAGGCAGTGGCAGAGGACCCGAGGAGAAGGGAACCAGTGGCAATGAAGCAGTGTTGATTTGGGCTTTGGCTAGGGGACATGTGTGGACATTGATACAATGTCAGTTTGACATAAACCAAGTAGATGTATAGCTAACAGATGAATCTGGGGCAACTCTGGGCCAGAGTAGGCTGAATTCCATTTGGATTTTTATCCCCAGCGTAGACACAACCTGTTTGAGATGGCCGCAGTATGATTGTGTTTCAGGAGTGTCCTAGCACAGGACCATGCTGAAGACATTTGGAGCTCAGCTAGAAATGTTTCAACTATTCTTGCTCAGCAATCAGCCTCTGGCTAATTGCAAATGGAGTTCAGGTGTTAGAAGTAACATTGGTTACTTGGAAGGGAATCCCATGGAAGATACCCTTGATAGCTCTGAGATCCAGCCTTGTTTCCTTTGTCACTTGGAAACGGATCCCAAATATTCCTCAGCATGTCCCTCTATCTGGTTTGTTTCTCTGTTTTTTTGGCAGACTTCCTTGGCTTCTTGACCTGGCACTGTTAATACCTAAAGCCAGACGCAGGGTATCACTCCATCAAAGTAATTTACAACAGTGAAACTATTTTGGGTTGTTCTCTGAAGTTTAAACGAGCTGTCCCAAGTGCTGAACTCTGTTCCCTGAAAAGGTTCAGCACCTTGGCTAAGTCCTATAAAATTCTGATTAAACCCCAGAGTGGATACTTTGCTGGCATGGGACCCAACAAATGCCACTGAGCATCACCACATAACACTATTCTCGTCATATTCTGTGGACTAAAACCTTTCCACTCATTGACAAACACAGCACAGGCTCAAAAAATTCTCTCGCAGAACTATTGTTCAGTTCACGGGAGGCTGAGTAAGACAACATCCCAGTGGATTGTATTTTCACTGATATCACCATTATTGTGCCTTCTCATAACAAGCACTTGTCCAAGACCAAAGACACCTTTGTTGTGTTCCAATGAACAGCAAAACCTACAGCAGCCAACAAATCTGTTCCCTTTTCAGATATTGCCATGATTTTCATCATCTTCTTCATTTAAATGTATCCAAAATGTTCCTTGTTCAATAGCAATGGGGAATTTGCAGCTTATTATATTAGGAGAAAGTACTTCTTCCCCTTTTCATTGAGTGACAGTATCTCTCTCTCTCTGGCTTTTCTTCGCAAATGAAGATTCAAAAAGGACTCATCCCGCGCTTTCTGCAAGTGCGCTGATGACTAAAAAGGCCAATCTGAGATAGACAAGTCCGGTTGCAGAAAGCACAGCAGAAGGTTTCCTTGGGTGATGTTTCCGCGTTGTGATTCTTTCTGCGTTGTTGTTTCTCTTCAAGACTTGGCGATAGGTGACCCATGTTTCAGACCCATAAAGGAGAATAGACAGTACAATGGCTCTATACACACTGATTTTTGTGCTTTGCCTCAGGTGTTTATTACTCCAGACTCTTTTGTAAAGTCTTCCAAATGCGCTATATGCCTTTGCTAATCTGTGATCAATCTCTTTGTCAATCTTGGCATCTGAGGAGATGATGCTTCCCAGGTAGGTGAACTGCTGAACGGATTTAAGCACAGATTTGCCAATGACAATGTGGGGATGGTGGTGTTCGTCCTGTGGTGCAGGCTGGTAAAGAACTTCCGTTTTCTTCAGGTTGACTTCCAGCCCAAACAGCTCTGCAGCTGTTGTGAAGCAGGATGTTAGGCACTGCAGAGCTGCTTCTGTGTGGGCAACAAGGGCAGCATCATCAGCGAAGAGCAGCTCATGGACTAGATAGTTTAGAGTCTTAGTGCGAGCCCTCAGACGGCTTAAGTTAAACAAGCTACCATCAGTATGGTAACGTATATAGATGCTGTCGTCTTCTTCAAGCTCTGCCGTAGCCCTTTGGAGCATCATGCTGAAGAAGATTGTAAATAAAGTTGATGCAAGAACACAACCTTGCTTCACTCCATTAGTTATTGGAAAGGGCTCTGAAAGAGCATTGCCATATCTGACTTGACCGTGCTGGCCCTCGTGTAGCAAGATAATCATTTTAAGGAATTTGGGGGGACATCCTAGTCTTTCCAGGATTTGCCACAGACCTTTTCTACTCACAGTGTTGAAGGCTTTGGTGAGGTCAACAAATGTTACATAGAGACCCTTGTTCTGCTCTCTACATTTCTCTTGCAGTTGTCTAAGGGCAAATACCATATCTGTAGTACTCCTATTGGCTCTGAAGCCACATTGGCTTTCAGGAACTAATCTGTTCAGGAGTATCCTTGCAAGGATTTTTCCAGCAATAGAGAGCAGTGTTATGCCTCAATAGTTTGAGCAATCGGATTTTGCTCCTTTTTTCTTGTATAGGGTGATGATACTGCATCTTGGAGATCTGATGGCAGTTCCCCTTTTTCCCAGCAATTCACAAGGAGTTCGTGGAATTTATCATGGAGTACATGACCTCCGTGTTTCCAAATGTCAGGTGGGATTCCATCAATCCCAGCTGCCTTGCCGTTTTTCAACTGCTGCATGGCCTTAAGGGTCTCTTCCAAAGTGGGAGCTATGTCCAATTCATTTTTCATCAGTTTTTGTATCATATGTTGGATAGCTGAGCCTTGGACTACTCAGTTGGCACTAAAGAGACTTTGAAAGTGTTCAGCCCATCGATTCAGGATGGAGGCTTTATCAGTAATTAATGTTTGACCATCTGTACTGTATAAGGAGCTTTGGATCTGATAAGTAGGTCCAAACACTGCCTTAAGACCTTCATAAAATCCTCTAGAATCCCCCAGATCTGCACAGCATTGTGTCTTTTCTGCTATATTGATCCACCACTTGTTCTGCATGTCTCGGAGTTTTTGTTGAAGTTTACTACATGTGAGACAGAAAGCTGCTTTTCTTACATGGCAAGTTGGCTGGGTGAGGTATGCCTGGTGAGCAGTTCTCTTCTTTGCCAACAGCTTCTGGATCTCTTGGTTGTTTTCATCAAACCAGTCTTGATTTTTCTTGTGGGAGAACCCGAGCGATTCTTCTGCAGACTGGAGGATACTGTTTTTGATATGTTGCTAAAGCACTGTAGGAGAAGGATCTGTAGGATGGTCTTCAAGTTTTGTTTGTAGATTTGTCTGGAAGTTGTCTCGTCCCCACGACAAGGGGGCATCAATGGAGAGGTGACAATATCAGAATTGTTATAATTGTGTGGTTCAGTTACAAAGTCAAAAAGCTACTGGGTGGGCTCCAAAAATCCTAAAATAGTCAGATTTTTTTGCATTATACTTGTCATTGTTGTTATCACAGAATACATCTGTGGGTATTTTTAAAAAATGACTCTCAATGTCAGCTTTGTTCCAACTTGTTCCTGTAGGACAATTCATCTGCTTTCCATTATTTTGCTACTGAGCAATGTTAGATTTCTTTTTCTCACTGATGGACTACCATACCTATGTGGTAATCAGCCAGGTTTTCCCATGGAGTTGGTACCCCCTCTGGTGGGTGTCACCTTCCTGGCCCATATCTATGACTGACCTGTCCATTTAATTGTTTAAATATTATCCTACTCACAGAAAGGCAGTTCATGCAAGGTTTTAAATTAACCTTTTTAAGACTCTTGCGGGGGGGGGGGTTAAAATGGGCAAACTTGTCCAGTTTACCTATGTATTTTGCTTTTTAACACAGCTTGATCTTCATTCTTTTCCCTGTGGTAATAACATGATTTTCTTCCTGTGTGCGAAGAAGGCTTCACAATGACCTTTCCTGTGACTCTGCTATGGCCATTATTCCAAGCACATCCAGCAATAAACCGAACAGTTGTTTATGGCTGAATATATATTGTAACCTTTCACAGAATGCCTTAACATTTCCCCCCATATCTGCCATTGTTAGATTAGAACATCACACACAGGAAGTCTTTTTGTATAGCTGTGTTCACTGGGCATCTGGAAAGGAAATGAAGTCAGCCAGCTCCTGTTGCTTTGTTTCTTTCTTTCATTTCCACCACTATGTGAATGTTATACTTTTGTTATTTTTAAGGCTATCAGATATAGGCAAGTGCTTATCATTCTGGCAACTATGGTAGTGTTGCTGTTCTCCCATCCCCATCTGCACTGTTTTTTTTTAAATTTAGAATAAACAGATGTTTTCAATTGAAATGGGCATGTTATTGATGCACCATGCAGCCTGCTAGCACCCTGCATCTTGTTTTAGAGGACATCTAGTTAATTAGATGGTTACCTTTACAAGGAGAAAATATAATTGAGGCCTCTCCAGAGGCATTTTATCTTTAAGTGGTAGTTATACCAAGAAAATAACAGGGGTTTTTTTTTTTTGCAAGGCTCTTTAAATTTGGGGTGTCTGCCTAAAGCTCCCAAGCTAAACAAATTCTTATTTGTAGAAGCAATCCCACTGTGAACAAAATCACTAGGCACTTATGTAGAATACCCTGAAGGTTTTCTAATGTTTGTAGAAGAACAGTATTTTAGGGAAACAGTAATGTGTAAATATTGACAAATGTGCTTGGCAATATTGGTGCATGATAATCCATAATGCTAAGGGATCTCTGGAGATTGGCCATTTGTTGTTGTTGTGAACCTTCAGGTTGTTTCTGACTTATGGCAACCCTATAAGGATAACTAGCTGCAGCTTCTGGCCCATCTTCAACACCAACCGTATGTATTGAACATTACAACAATCCACTCTTGATTATCAGTATTCAACACCTAATGGTAGGGAAAAAATACAACAGCTTGCTCAGATAGATCATGAGTGTGCTTTACTATCAGTCACTTGTCTGCTTACTTCTTAAGTCTTAAGATTCCTGGGACCTACCAAGTTCTGGTTTCTGAAGAGACCCAGGCTTTGTACACACTGTCCATCAGAAACTTGCTGACAAATTATATTGGCTTACACCAGCTTCTTATAGCTAAGTCATAAAAGGAATGCTCCGTTGGCAATAGGCCCACTCCCCTGCTAGCCAGGCCATTATCAAGGGGGGAATTAACAAATGGATGTTCCTCTCCTCTTTGAGAAGGGAACGAGGGGGAGTAGGTGAGGTAAGTGATGGCCACCCTACATTTTAGAAAGAGAAGTGGAGGGGAATGATACTCTCTGAATATCTATTCAGCCCCACCCCTGATATTCATGGGGGATATGTTCCAGGACTTACTGTTTTTAAGTGAAACCATGGATAATAGCAAACTGCCATAGAATACCAGAGAAGTGTGCTGGAGGAAAGAGATAATGTCTAGAGAGGATGCCTCTCTAGGCATCTGGAGGTCTTCCAGTGCAATGGAAGTTGTGGTAGAAATTGACCACAGAGTTACATTGGAGGACCTTCAGATGCCTAGAGAGACCCTCTTGATGCCTAGAGAGACCTCCCCCTGACCACAGTTAAATGAAACTGCAGTTACTGATATGGGGAAGGGGACAACCTGTAGTCTTTAAAAATTGCCTGTCTTTGTTTGGTATACTTATCAGCTGGCAGTTATGTAGCTATTGCCTACAGATGGGACAGATATATTTTAAAAATGAAGGGACAGATGAGGACAGTAGGGGAAGCCATTGCAGTAATGGAGAGCAGAGAGAGATGGGGGGAGCAAGGTTGTTGTTGAGGAAGCTGGTTTTAACAGGATGTTGATTAGTCAAGGAGTGTCTCTCAAATCATAGAGCTTGCTTGTGGCCGGCCACTTTTAGGAATGAGACGCTAGGTGTTTTGTTTGATCCAGTAAGACTCTTCTTATGTTTGTATACTTCCTGCTGGTTATTATTTATAAAGCCCTACATGGCTCAAGTCAAGATTATTTCAAGGACTATGGACTGTATCACACGAAGCGAAAATTGCAGAATTATGCTGGGATAGTAACAGTAATGGCTTCCCATTATCACATGATGTCATATTTGTACTGTGGCTGGTGAGTGCTCCAATTGTTACTGTGGAGAAAACTTTTACATTCATGGGCAATATCACTATTTTCCAGGTATTGACGAGAGTGCAATAATTCATTCCCACTGAAGTTCTGATATTACGGAGTGGGTGGGCATTCCTCTCTCAATGAGAACGTATAATTCAACTTCCTGTGGAGAGTGTGAAGAGACCTCCATGACACCCTTTTAATGAACCGTCATCTTTTCTTGGTACTTTTTTGTTTGTTTAATTGTTAATTTGTCAATTTCTTTGTTTATTTTTTAATTGTGGTCTTCTTGCAACAACAGTCAAAACCGCGTTCTTGCAAAATCATGGAAGGAGGAGAAATTTTTGTTAAAGGCCAAACATGGGCCAAACAAGTGTTACAATAGCACAAGGTTCAATCCCATTTGTAGGTGGTTATGCAATATTCTGTTAGCGGTAGTATTGTATGATTGTGGCAAAGTGCAATCATTAATGTAATAATGCTGTCATGCTTTTGCTATCCTCAGTTGTGGAATTACAGTGTTTTTACACACTTGTGTGATAAAGTCCTATATATTCTCCCATATGTACCTGCTCAGATTTCGAGATCTTCTGGGAAGGCCCTTCTCTCTGTTTCACAACTCTTACAGTTACATCCGGTGGGACATGGGAGGGGGTCTTTCCTGTGGCTGCTCCCAGGCTCTGAAACTCCCTTCCCAGAGAGCCTAGACTGGTATCCTTCATGATGCCCTTTTGACAGCAGCTGAAGATTTTTGTATTTCCACAGGACTTTGGGAATGGATTATGAGGGAAGGTCTTCTAATATGTCTTTACTATGAACTTCTTGTACCACTAGTGCTCCCATACTTCCCCACTAATTTTATGTGGTATTGTTGCTTTTTAACATGTATGTTTTAAAGGTGTATTTAATTCAACATAATTACATTTTAACTTTTGTGTATTTTTAGTGATGCAAGATTTTTTTTTCTATGTCTGTTAATTTTTATAAACCCCCTAGAGTCCCATGGCTTGTGGAAAGGCAGGATATAAATAAATTAATTAAAGAAGAGGAGGAGGTTGTGGTAGTGGTAGGATACAATAAACTTTGACCAATAAATGGTCAGCAATAAACTTCAGCTGGAAATCATGATTGCAGTTATGAATCCTAGAAACCTAGAGTTATGCATTTGTGACTGGTTCATATTCACAACCCCTACCTATTCAATAGTTAGGCAATGCACAGGGGTTGTCAAAGTCCCCCAATCCTGATTTACTGGGCAGCAGCCACTGTGAACAAGAGGTCTGTTCTCCATCTCCCCTCCTGTGAGAGCTCTCCAGTGTGTGGAGAAATTGCAACAGGGATCTTGCTTCTGAGAGGCTTATCGCATGGAAAAGTAAAGCGGCAGTAAAGCAGGAAGGTTCTTCTACGTGGTCTTTGTGAATGCACACAGTGGGTTAATCCTCTGCCTGCACAGAGCACTTTGGAAACTTCTAGCACCTCATTTTAAACTTTTGGGTGGTAGGACCCCCACCCACTCCTGGTGCATATAAGCCCATCCCTCTCACCAACTGCTCAGTTCCTTTTTTTCCCCCACCATGTGGAAAGCATTGCAGGAACTTCTGCTAATCCTCATTGTTCTCTCTCTCTCTCTCTCTCTCTCTTTTTTTTTTTTTCCAAACCAATTTTGGTGTTTTTCTGATTACCTTTACTGACCTCGGACTGGACTTTGACCATTCTGTTGCCTACTCCTTGTGGATTCAAACTCTCGGATCAGATTTATTGGATTTTAAACCCCAGATTCCATTAATACTGTGTTCATCTTCTCATCCCTTTTGGATTTGGCTACTGGAACTGGATTGCTGGTTTCTGCCCCCGGATTGGACGGCACTGTGTTTTACGCTTTTCCCTGAAAATGTCTGGGTTGCTTTCTTTAAATCTTGCTCCCAATGCTCTACTAAAATGACCAAATCTGATGGTCATTCCAAGTGCCTCTTTTGTCTTGGGGAGGCCCATGATGTGCTATCATGCAGACATTGCAAGGCCTTCACTCCATAGGCCAGGAAAAACCGAGACAAAAGGCTTAAGGCCCAGCCCTATGAGAAGGCCCTGTCTGCTTTGGTGTCGGGGAAGGCTTCATGTTTGGGAACACCCCTATATCATTGGGAGGCCTGACCAAGACAGGTTCAATCTTAGTACTGGCTAAGGCTTCTTATACGTCCATCCCAATGTCAACTTGGGCAAGGGACAATGGTACCAGCCGATCTCATCCTGATGATCCCAGAACCTCATCAAGTGGAGCGAAGTTGGTACTGGTGGAGTTGGTACCAGAGTCTCCTCTGAAAGTGACGCTGAGGAAGACAAAGACCACTGGGAGGAAAGAATCCCCTAGGGGAGGCCATTCCTGGGAGCAAGAAAATGCCAAAGCAACAAGATCACCAATATCGCGATCCTAAAGTGAAGAGGTCTAAAGAGATGGAAGAAGGCTCCCCAATGTCACCCCTGGTGAAGAGAAGGTTGACAATACTGTCTCCAGAATGGTACCAGGAAGGAGAATCTATGGACACTGTGGCAAAGGCAGCAGATGAGTCGTCTCTCGATGTGAGAATCATCAGAGTTTCATGCTCAAGGTCACCATTGGACATCGTTTCTGCTGCACAACATCATGCCCTATCCTGTTCCCGATCGCAGTCTCAACCTCCATTCTTGTCTCGTTCTGTCTCTTGATCCCACTCTGGCTCTCGACATCGATCCCAGTCTTGGCTCTGGTCCCGGTCCCAAGATCTACAGTACCGAGTAATCTCCAGTACTGAGTAATCCCCAGTATCGAGTAATCTCCGGTACCGGGTAATCTACAGTACCGAGTAATCTCCAGTACTGAGATCTCCAGGATGTTCCAAATCACCAGTACTGAGATCTCCCAGGAACAGGTCCCATTCTGTTCATCAGTACCGGTATGAGACACCACCTCCAAGGGGCTTCCATACCGACCGGTACCACTGGGGACCTGACTACTGATATGACACATTGATGAACCATCACTGGTACCATATACCAGATGGTACTGTTATGTCTGCTCTCCTTGGTACCGTAAGGAGGATCGGGATAGATGGGGCCACCCCCGCTCTCCAGAGGAGCCACAGACAGTGCAAGCACAGCTGTCCAGTGGTGCTGGAATCTCCCTGGAGGTCTAAGTCTCCATGGAAAAGGATCCTGATATTTCCCTCCTCTTGGTTTCCCTCTAAGAGGTCACCTTCTCTGGCACCTTCTGAACCTAGGAAATCTCCTACTCCTATTGCTGCAGGGCGACCTAAGCCCCTGACACCACTGGTTCTGGTGACTCCAGATCGTGAGTCGAACAAGTCAGATGTTAACACCCCTTCACCAAAACCATCACCTTCAGGATAAGGGTAAAACACCTGAACCTGCTTCCCCAACAGATGGCATCCGCTCATTTTCAAAGATAGTGAACTGGATGGCAGCATCCCTGGGGTTAACTACCTCAGTGCCAGACGTGCATGTAGACAACCCCCTCTTTCATGACCTCCATAGACAAGCCCCTCCTTTGCCTTACATTCCCTTTCAATGTTTCTAACGCAGATCTCCAAGATGGCCTGGACTGCTCCTTCTTCTGTGCCTCCAATGTCTAAGAGGCTTGAACATCTTTCCAGAGTCTTTGAGGAGGTGGTTCCTTGGCTGGGTGCACATCCCAAACCAAACTCCATTATAGTTGATGCAGCTCAGATGCGCACATCACACAATATCCATTCCTCACCTATGGAACGTGAAGGCAAGAAGCTGGACGCTGTGAGCAAAAAGTTTTATTCTTCAGCTTGCCTCCTTATGAAGATAGCTAACCACACTTGCATGGGGGCCTATCAGAGACACAACTGGGACATTATTTCCCCTTTTCTGGATAAGCTTCCCCATCGAGACCTGAACCTTGTGCACAATACGAGAAATGACAGCATCGCGCTGGCTGACCACCAGCGACAGTTGGCGAAGCATGTGACAGAGTATGCAGGGAAGATCCTGGCCAGTGCTATTGCTGTCGGCAGACAGGCTTGGCTTCACTCATCTGGCCTTTCTTCTACTGCCAGGTTGGTGATAGAGGATCTTCCATTCAACAAAGCTGGTCTCTTCCACTCAGAGATGGACACAAAGCTGGAGCATAAATAAGATGCTCACAACAGCAAAATGTTTTGGTATTCCTCCTCCTGGCCAAAACTCATGTTCACGATTCTATGACAAATGGTTTCCCCCTATCCTTTCACAGGAGGTTAAACCCCACGGCATCCCGCTCACAGCATACTGCTCAAGCCTATGCCCCATACCAGAGGAAGTTTCAGGCCCCCACCAAACATAAGTCTCAGTTCCAGAAAAAGAAGCCCAAGCTCTCCAAGCAGAGAGTCTGATTACCTGCCTCTGCATCAGCGTAATCACCATCAGAGGGGCTTCTCACTGCTTACCACCACTGGTGCACAATCACCACAGACTCATGGGTCCTCAGTATTATCCGGAATGGATATTTCATAGAATTTGACAGCTTACCCCCCCCCCCGACAGGGTCACTAAAATCTACTCCTCTTTCCACTCATCTCGAAGAAGAGGTTCAGTACTTACTGAGGAAGGGGGCTATAGAGGAGGTCCATCAATGTCAACGGGAGGCTTCTTTTTCTCCCATTACTTCCTCGTCAACAAGAGAGACAGTGGTCTGTGCCCCGTCCTGGACCTCCGAGAGGTAAAACGTTTTTTTCATACCCAAATGCTTCAAACTGGTCACTCTTTCCTCTGTCCTCCCATTCTCCCATGTAGGAGACTGGTTCTCCACCATCAGTCTTTGAGATGCTTACTTCCACATTGCAATAGCACAGCCTCACAGGCGATTCCTGGCTTTCGCAGTGGATCTAAAAATTTACCACTTCAAGGCACTCCCTTTCGGCTTCTGCATGGCCCCAAGAGTGCTCACAAGATACATGGCTCCAGTCGTAGCCCACCTCCGCACAAGAGGAATCGTAATCTTCCCATCTCTAGACAACAAGCTGATCACAGGACCCTTGAAGGAGAAGGTAGCAGGAGATATAGCTGTCACAATCTCCCTACTTCAAGACCTGGGCCTCATGATCAACATGGGCAAGTCACACTTCGCCCTGTCGAGAATCACGAAGTTTATTGGGGCCCAACTGAACTCCATCAAGGGCAGAGCTTTTCTCCCAGAGGACCTCTTCGTCATGCTGTGGAACATGGTGATTCACCACGCTGCCCGGAGGAGAGTGTCAGCACACTTCATTCAGACCATTCTGGGTCACATGGCATCTACCACAGCTGTGACACCCTTCACCAGACTGCAAATACACCCTCTGCAAGCATGGTTTCTCCAATCTTACGATCTGATGTGGGATGACCCTCTAAAATGGTTGTCAATTCTGTGACCAATACTCAGGCAGCTGAAGTGGTGGTCCATTCCGCGAAACATACAGTGCAGTTTACCCTTTGAGATCCCTCACCCTTCCAGATCTCTGACTATGGACACATCCACGACAGGATGGGGTGCACACTCTCATGGCCTAACTATCCATGGCCGTTGGTCAACGACGGAGATGAACCTTCACATCAACGCACTGGAGCTCCTAGCAGTGTTCAAGGCACTGAAGGCCTTCGAATCCTCACTCCATGACAGGGTGGTCCAAGTGGTATTGGACAACACCACCACAGTTTTTTATATCAACAAACAGGGAGGAACCAGGTCCAAAACCCTCCTAGACCTGTCAGCTCAGATATGGGAATGGTGTATACCCAGGGGCATATTCCTGAAGGCCATCCACTTGGCTGGGGACCAGAGTCACATTGCAGACTCACTGAGCAGAATGAAGAGCAGCTGCCATGAGTGGTCTCTAGCCCCAGAGGTCCTATCAACACTCTTTGTGGAGTGGGGCCAACCGTCAATAGACCTCTTTGCGCCACTCAAAATGCCAAATTCAATATTTACTGCTCAAGGCAACACTCATCCTGCACGACCCTGGGGAATGCATTCCCATTTAAGTGGATGGGAGCTCTGCTGTATGCCTTCCCCCTGTTCCCACTCCTCTCCAGAGCTGTAGCCAAGCTCAAGTGGGACAGATCAAGTTGCATACTAATAACGCTGTGGTGGCCCAGGCGACCTTGGTTGCCCCCCTTCCCGTCCTCTCCGGGCACCATGTCCATTGCCTTCCTTTACAAAAGGACCTCCTGTCAATGCAGAACTCACAAGTCTTCCATCCGGACCTAGAACAATCAACCCAACAGCATAGCTCGTAGGTGATTAGAGCGGCTATCAGACTCTGCACAGTCAATCCTCCAGGCAGCTCAGCGCCATTCCACACTGAGGTCCTACCGCTATAAATGGCAGAAATTCTACGAATTCCTTGCTGGTAAAAGAGTCTCCCCAGCAGAGACGTTGACTCCACTTCTTCTTGGCTTCCTCGCCTCTCTGTTAGTGAAAGGCCTCTCACTTTCATTAGTGTGAACCTATGTAGCTGCTATTTCCTCTAATCTACAGAGTCTGGGTAGAGGCTCCTGCTTTGCAGTCCCACGGGTTCGACATTTTCTTCAGGGCTATAAGAACTTGCACCCACCAGTGGCTGGCCCAGTAACTTCATGGGACCTTCAGTTGGTTCTCAAGGCGATATCACACCCACCTTTTGAACTGCTGGACTTAGTGGATGTCCACCTTCTGTCCTTCAAAATGACCTTTCTAGTCGCCATCACCTTGGCCAGAAGAGCTAATGAACTTTGTGTCCCTAGGGCTGATGCCTCCTACACCCAGTTCCTTGGGAACAAGGTGGTCCTTCAGCCAGACGTAGCATTCCTGCCCAAGGTAGTTTCCTCTTTTCATTTCAATCAAGACATTGTACTTCCATTTCTTGAGGTTACACCTTCGCCGAATATTCTGATTTCGTGCCATCCCCTAGACATGAGGGCATCACTGGAACGCTACATCGACAGGACTAAGGCATTTCGCCTTACTAATAAACCTTTTGTCTGCCACTCTGGCCCCAACAAGGGCCTTCCTATCTCATCCCAACGCTTCTTCAAGTGGGTGGCTTTGACCATCAGAATCTCATATGAAGCTGCGGGCACACCTTGACCTTCTTCCATTTGAAGTCATTCTAGTAGAGCAACAGCTACCTCAACGGTGGTCCTGAAGGGCGTGCTGCTGCCTGATACCTGCAGAGCAGCCACATGGGTGATGCCTCTCACCTTTGTGAGGAACTACAAGTTACACTCTGCCACAATGGATGGTGCAGCCCTTGCCAGGGCAGTTCTTGCACACTCATCTTCAGATGACTAGAGCATATTTTATCTACCTCTTTCATAACATAGTGTTTTTTTTTCTGTCATATCAGGTTGTTGTGGTGTTTTTATTTGTCTGGACACCCCCACCATCCTGTCTCCCGAGCTTGTTAATCTACCCATTGTGTGCATTCACAGAGACCACGAAGAAGAACAGGTTACTTACTGTAACTATACCGTATATTCCAGCATATAAAACAACTGGGCATATAAAATGACCCCCCAATTTTTAAGTTAAAATATAGAGTTTGCCCTCCCCCATCCAGCCAGCCCCCCACCAGCCAGCCAGCTCTGTGGCTGTAGATGATGGAATAGTCTGTGAAATTAAAGGACTGAGAACAGCTAAAAAAGCATGGGATACTTTGAAAAATCTCTGTGGTGTTCAATCTTTGGAAAGTGAGGTTGCATTAATAATGAAGTTGGTTAATATGAAGCTATCAAATCCCAATTTTTTTGAATGAGCACATTAATGATTTTAGAGCCACATTGGTAGACTTGCAAACTCCTGGAGAGGAAATCCCCAAAGCTATGCAAATGGGAATGTTCCTGGCAAGTTTACCAAAATATAATCCCATAATAAATACCTTGCAATTAAAGAATGATTTAACTCTGCCAGAAGCTTTTATTCCGATAAGAGAATTTCACCATAGACAAAACTTGATGCAAAATGATAAGTTTGAATCCAGAAATTCTAATTTTAGGCTAACTTGTGCTGAAAAGAAACATCATTTTAAGGACTGCTTTTCTTCTCTCCTGAGCTAAATGGAGGGCAATTTAACACTTCAAAGACAAAGCAGTCATTCTCACAGCAGGGGGAAGGATCTGCTGGGAAAACTGCCCAGGCAACTTAACACTTCAAAGACAAGGCAGTCATTCTCACAGCAGGGGAAAAGATCTGCTAGGTGTAGAAGATGACCCCCCGCACACACTTTTGAGGAGATTTTCAAGTGTTAAAAAGCAGCCTTATACACAGGAACATACGGTAGTTCTTTGAGTGGTCTTCTGTGAATTCACACAAACCCGCCCTCCTCCCCTCTGGTGTCCTACCTCTCACTTACTTTATTTAATGTGGCTAAAAGGAACTGAGTAGTTGGTAAGAGGGATGGGCTTATATGCACTAGGGGGGAGGGGGAGGTCCTACCGCCCAAAAGTTTAAAATGAGGTGCAAGAAGTTTCCTAAGTGCTCTGTGCAGGCCCATTGTGTGAATTCACAAAGACCACTTGAAGAACTATAGTTATTGTAAGTAATCCATTCTTCTATCTTCTGTGCTGCCTTACTGAACAATGTTGTCATTCTTCCATTCCATTCCTGTGGGAGACAGAGGGAAAACAGGGACTTTTTGGTAACTGGAAAAACACATTAGCAAAAAGACACGGTTTTACCTTTGTCTCCTATGGGACCAGAACGGCAGAACACCAGAAGAATGGTGATGTCATGTGGTAAGACAGCATGGAAAGTGGAACTTTCTGGCTGCCCTGCCACTTTACTTTGGTGTGTGGTAAGCTTGTGACTGTTGCACTGGAGAGCCGTAGTGGGAAGGGAGTGCAAACACCAATCTCCTGTGTTCTGATCAACAGGAGAACAGACCCCTGTTGCTCTCTTGGCTGATGCCCAGTAAGTCAGGATTTGGGAATGGGCAGGAGATCTCTCTCTCTCTCTCTGGCTTTTCTTCGCAAACGAAGATTCAGGAAGGACTCATCCCGCGCTTTCTGCAAGCGCGCTGATGACTAAAAAGGCCAATCCGAGATAAACAAGTCCGGTTGCAAAAAGCACAGCAGAAGGTCTCCTTGGGTGATGTTTCTGGGTTGTGATTCTTTCTGCGTTGTCGTTTCTCTTCAAGACTTGTTCGTCGTGAGTTCTCAAATAAGGCTGCAGCATTGTGGATAGTGCGTCTCCATGCCTCCCGATGTGAGGCCAGGGCGGACCACTGTTGGTGATCAATTTGGCCAAGCCTGAGATGTTGTTTCAGGGAGTCTTTGTATCGCTTTTTTGGAGCGCCCCTCTTACGCTGACCCGTGGCGAGTTCACCGTAGAGTAGTATTTTTGGGAGGCGATGGTCCTCCATCCTAGAAACGTGCCCTGCCCAGCGCAGCTGTGTTCTCAATATCATGGCCTCAAGTCCGTTCAGCAGTTCACCTACCTGGGAAGCATCATCTCCTCAGATGCCAAGATTGACAAAGAGATCGATCACAGATTAGCAAAGGCATATAGTGCATTTGGAAGACTTCACAAAAGAGTCTGGAGCAATAAACACCTGAGGCAAAGCACAAAAATCAGTGTGTATAGAGCCATCGTACTGTCTATCCTCCTTTATGGATCTGAAACATGGGTCACCTATCGCCACCACCTACGACTCCTCGAGCGCTTTCATCAGCGCTGTCTACGCACAATCCTAAATATACACTGGACTGACTATGTGACGAATGTTGCTGTCCTTGAGCAAGCAGGGATCACCAGCATTGGGGCAGGAGATACTACTTAGCTATATACAGTAACTAAGGTAGCCAGCTAAGTAGGTGATCTAGAATCTAGACTTTCCTGTTTATTTGTTGAGAGGTGTCATACTTTTGTTTTGAGTGTGAGTGTTCCTTAGCAGGTGAGCATTACCATTAGGGAGGGTTAGGTACAGTAGATTGTAGGTGTTATGAAAGGGCAGGACATTGTTAGTTGTTTAATTTTCGGTAATCACCCCCAAATTGTGGAATGGCCTGCCAAATGAGATCCGTCAGATGACAAGACTGAGTAGCTTTTAAAAAGCACTAAAGACGGATCTCTTTCGGCAGGCCTTTCCTAATTAGATCCCGGCCTCAGGGGATCCTGGCCTCTTTTAGTCCACTGGCTATTTATTGTATTTATTGTTTTTAAAGGTGATTTTAGACCGTTGCTTTTAATTTATATTTGTTTAATATTTTTTTATGGGGGAGGGTGGGGGTGGGGGTGTTTAGGGATTTTTATCTGTATTGTATTTTAATTTTTGTAAGCCGCCCCGATTGTTTTAACAGAGGGGCGGGGTATAAATAAATATAATAATAATAATAATAATAATAATAATAATAATTTGCTGTGACTGTATTTTTATTCCTAGGAAGAGGGAGAGGTATTTGCAAATATCTGCCTCAGATTTCAAAATAACATAACCAGCCTAGGGTTCTGTACATGTTTGGCACCCTTTGCTCTTCTGCTCTTTAGATTTCATGCAGTAATTAAATAGTTAAAAGCTCATCTGTTGATCTATGTGAGATGATAGACAAATGGGTTAGAACAAAACTGCACTGAAGCTTCACTGCTTTGTAGCCAACCCTAGCATTATCTTTGATTAGTTCATGCATGGCTTCTCTTTGCAGCTGTGTGAGTAGAGCTCTGGTTCTTTCCAGTTGCACCACACCTAATCTGATTTGCTTTCCCCTTTTTCTAATAGATAGTTTCAAAGAGAAGAAATAGAATGCACAACACCCATGGTACCATAATTGGGTTACATCTGAAGAAGATACATTTCTGCCTTGTATCTTGGAGCAAGTTGTGCTCAAGAAGAGTTCAATTTAGTGTTTCTGTTGAAAAAACTGCTGAGCAAATAAAGTCATTCTTGAAACACAAGAGATAGGGCTTCACATCCTTCAAAGACCCTACATGGCCATCCGAAAGAAGGAACATGCACATATATCCGTGTAACTTTAATTAATTAAAAATGGACAGTGGGGCCCATTCAATAAAAAAAAGGAAATCCAATGTCTTAATCCTTTCACTGTGGTTTGAGACACTGGAAATATTGTCTGGCTCTTGGTGGATGGAAGTAGAAGGGCAATCATCTACCATCTACTATTTTCTGGGAAAATAGCATTGCTTCTGTTTCCTCTTGAGGCTTTGGCCTAGCTGTATATTACAACAAGAATGAACATGGTTCAGTTTCCTCATGCCTGGCAGAGTCTTTTCCTGAGACTCGAGAGGATGTCCCTAGAGACGCATTATAACATACTAGAAGCATATCATTCTTCCTGCCTTGATTGTTACATCCTCAATTTTGACTGATTTCAAGAGAAATAAGAGACCTTTCAGCACCTGAAAATCATGGTTTAAATTCAATGCTCCTCTCCTATATAGCATCTCACTTGGAATTATTGCAGTTCAGGCCCTTACAGTTACTTTAGCCCTCTCCAGTGATTGACCACAATTTTCAGCCATTTCAAATTGCCTTCCCTACCATTTGATTTATGCTTGCAAGTGTGATATTTCTACTAGCATATTATATGGTAGGTGGTTCTTTGGCAAGCAGAAAATGATTGAAACCTAGGATCCTTCTCACCAATCCATCTGGGAGGAAACCTAAACTTCTCATATATTTCAATGTGTATAGGATCACATCCAAAAGTCAGCCCTTTGGCTGAAAATAGATTTACTGTTTAGCTACTCTGGGACCAAAGATGTATATTTCGGCAAAGCTTGGAAAGTTACTTTTAAAAAATTACTATAACAATATAAGCATTATAACTCTCTTGTCTGGGAAGAATTGCTGCATGTAAAATGTTAAGTTTGCTTAAGTTTTGCTTTTACTCCCTAGCAATCCAAATTTCCAGCAAGACGATCTCTTCAAATGACAAAAGAGTGTCACAACACTGACAGATAGGAGATTTTCACACGGGGAAATTATTCCCCTGAGAGATCGAGAGAGAAATGGGGCTCTTCCGGGAGCAGAGCTCCGTTTCGCACGCCCCTTTCCTTCTTCCGATCTGACGTTGTCCTCACTCTGTGCTGCTTCCATTTCTCTGCCAGTATCTTCCGTCATTTTTTAAGAACGAAAGTTCTTTGTTATTAAAAAATGATGGAAGATACTGGCAGAGAAATGGAAGCAGCACAGAGTGAGGATGACGTCAGATCGGGAGAAGGAAAGGGGCGTGCGAAATGGAGCTCTGCTCCCGGAAGAGCCCCATTTCTCTCCCGATCTCTCAGGGGAATAATTTCCCCGTGTGAAAATCTCCATAGTTTACTCTAAGGAGATTTTCACACGCCAAAAATATCGCTGCCAGAAACCGGGACAGAAATATTTCTGTCCCGGAAGCAGCGCCGCGGTTCGCACGCTCACCTCCCTCTCCTGTTGTTCCATCGTCCTCGCTTTGGTTTTTTTCCTCTCTCTTCCGGAATATTTTATTAACGGCAAACTCCCGTTAGTAAAATATTCCAGAAGAGGGAGGAAAAAACCCAAAGCGAGGACGATGGAACAACGGGAGAGGGAGGTGAGCGTGCGAACCGCGGCGCTGCTTCCGGGACAGAAATATTTCTGTCCCGGTTTCTGGCAGCGATATTTTCGGCGTGTGAAAATCTCCTAAGAAGAATGGGGACAATGACATCCATAAATTGAGCAGTGGAAGGAAGATGCTCTTGGTCCCAGAGCATCATCCTACCACTGCTGAATCATGGATGGCTTCAGCATGTCATTATATTCTATCTTCTTAAAAGTGACATTCCAAGTTCTGCATTTGGGTGTCATAGTGTCTAAGGTACGTCACCTTTTTCAAATGTGGCATACTAATAGAGATTTAAGTCCAGGTCTGTGTTACCAAATAGTCACAGAAATATTAATTTCTAATTGAGCTAGCAGAAAAATGAGCAGAAGAAAACAGAACCAGTATTAATACTGAATCTAAAAAAGAAAGGGGGAAAAGAAACAGCATAAATGAAAAATGAAGTCAGTTTTCAAATGTGTGAAAAAGATTGCAGATAAGGTTTCAAGAAAAACAGCAACAACTGCAGAGGTTTTGAAAGGCAAACAGAATGGCCCTATCTTGAAATGGAGTCATAAATCAATTTGTTTTGAAGGATGCAAAGAACATGATCAGAACAGGTGTAATAAATAATGTGGGTGTAAGTTGTCAAGCAATCCCACTCTCTTGACATTAGTTGAATCCACAGGGCAAGTCCAAATGTTATTCTTACATATAAAATGTTTTACAGTCCAGTAAAGATAGTGAAAAATACATGGAAGCCTAAAAGTGATTGCAGCATTATTTTTGAGGGAATAAGCAGACTGGCATAGAAGCAACATACTGAAAGCTGCGCAAGCCATCCCAATGGGACCTCCTCCCCATTTTGTCCCTAGTTCCTAGTTTGGCTGGCATTATTACAGGACTGATGGAATATCACTCAGTGCATGATATGCCTTCTCATGTGTGACACCCACGCAACTGATGAAGCCTCTTCCTAAGGTGTAAGAAAGGACCATGCTCCAACTAAACAGGAAGTGACTGTTTATACTTCCTGTCAGAACAGTTTTTTCTGTTCAGCTTATACAGGATTCTTTCTTTGTTTCCTCAGAAATAAGTGCTCAGTGGCTCTGACTGCTATGTAACTGCACCTCCCAAACAAGCCAAGAAAAGGAAAGAAAAGAATCTATAGAAGAAATCCTGGATACTTATATGTGTTGGGAGTGCTACTGGCTTCAGATGTTACCATGAATCGGTTCAAGAATCATAACATACACTAACTGCTGGTCACTCTCCACAAGCTAGGGTTACCACAGTTCCCTGGCTTCTTGTGAGGTTGAAATAACAGACAGCATGACCTCCTTCATTGCAGCTGGACATGACAATTAAAGCAAGTCACTATACTCTTATCTGCAAAACATGAAAAAATGAAGCCTAAAATCCATCAGTTTTCTCAAAATTTGAAACCTGATGTCATTAGAAAGACTGGCAGATTTCAGGCAGAGTTAGGGGTTGCCTAGACAGTAGAAAAACTCCTCATAGAATTCGAGGAGAATGCCTTTTGTCCCAATGAGATCCCGTGTTGATTCACCATATTCAGAAGGAGAGAGACCAAAAACTCCAGAAACTACATGGGAAAAGCCTTTATGGCTTTTGTCGTAAGTTTTTTTTTCCCTTCAAAAAATGCAGGAGAAATGTATACTCCTACTCATTAGGACAACCAAATTGCATCGCTGCACATTCCTGGATAGGAGCAGAAGTGGAAACTGATTGGTCAGACCTGAATGGGGGGAGGGCTTGTTGGCAACGAAGTGTCCGAAAGTGCCATTTTGTAGTTTCATGGTAGTGATCATGTGCTTTTTCACTGTGCTTGGTGACCAAGCAGCTTTTTAAAAAGAAGGAATGATTAGGAATGATGAGAGGATTAAAGGTACAAGGATAAAAGGAGTGGACTTTAACATGAAGGCTTTCACGGATGATATATTGATATTTATGGAGGACCCCTTAGAATGTATGGAACATCTTGGTAGAAGACTGGAAGAATTTGAATAAGTTTCAGGGTTTAAGGTTAATAAAGGGGAAACAGCAGTACTGATGAAGAACATCACAAAATTAGAGGAGAAGCTAATAGAAGAGAAGTCTGGCTATAAAGTTGTAATCAAAATTAAATATTTAGGGATATGGATCTCGAAACGCAATGCAGATTTATTTGAGAACAATTATAGTAAAATGTGGATGGACATAAAGAAAGATTTAGAAAAATGGCCGAAAGCCAAATTATCGTTTTCAGGCAGGATAGCCTCAATTAAAATGTCGGTCCTTCCGAGATGCATGTTCTTATTCCAAAATATACCTGTTTTAAAAGATGGAATATTGAAATATCAAAATATATATGGGAAGGGAAAAAAACAAGAATAAATAGAAAACTATTGACAGATCACAAGATGAGAGGTGGATGTGCTCTGCCAGACCTTAAGTTGTACTACTATGCATGTGCCATGTCCTGGTTAGGTGAATGGATATACTTGAAAAACACGAAGTTATTGATTCTTGAAGGACATAATTTGGTGTTCAGATGGCATACATATCTGTGGTACAACAAAAAAAACAGAGAATAAAGATTTTGACAATCATTATGTCTGGTGAGCCCTGCTAAAAATATGGATGATTCTCAAAAAATCATTCTATAACAAAATTCCATGGTGGGTTTCACCGCAAGAGGCCTTTTTTGGAAAATGGAAACTGGCAGAACAGAAATGGCTAAGATACAAAGATCTAATAATTCAAGAAACCCAAGATGCATCAAAAATTAAAATAAAAACTAGAGAGCAACTAGAAAAAGAGGGAGAGACAGTAAATTGGTTCCTGTACAAACAAATATATGAGAGATTTAGAATGGATACTAAATTAGACCAGTTTCAATTGGAGGAGAATGAAATGGATAAGATTATTTTTGAGAAAACAAAACATCAGATAGCTAACTTTTACAAGTTACTTCTTGAAAGAGAATTGGAGTCAGAACAAGTGAAGGAAAACATGGTTAAATGGATGGTTGATATAGGATATAACATCAAATTTAGTAAGTGGGAAAAAGCTTGGAAAGATACCCAAAAGTTTACACTGGTGCAAAATCTGAAAGAAAATTTCACAAAGATGTTTTACAGATGGTATCTCACTCCAGATAGATTAGATAAAATGTATAATATAGGAAAAAGAGAATGCTGAAAGTGTGAGGAAGCCCTAGGGATAATGATGCATATGTGGTGGAGATGCCGGGTGGCTAAAGAATACTGGAAAAAGATACATATCAAGATCAGAGAAATTTTTAATATTAATTATCCATTAAAACCTGAAATTTATCTGCTGAATATATTGGGAGAGATAGGTGTGAAAGAAGAGAACAATTTGAAACATCGATGGAGAATTATACTACAGTATATATTATTACGTTAGCCAGGATTTTATATGCAAAAAAATGGAAAGAAAAAACAAATCCCACTGTAGAAGAATGGATGGTTCAGTTATGGGAGATGATGGACGCGGATAGGTTGACAGCCCTACTTAAAGAAAGAAACATGGAGAAAACAGAGATAGAATGGGAACCAGTCAAACACTATCTTCAAAAGGGGGAGAGATAAGGTGGGAACTAAGCCAAATTGGAAAGAAGAAATGGGAGTAAAATTTAGTCAATTAGATGGGGAAAGTAATTACAAAAGTAGAGACGACTAAGCTTAGAAGCTAACAAAAAAGAAGATCAGATAAGCGGAGAAAAAATAGGAATAATAAAAAGAATGCCAAAGCAATAGAAAATAGAGGAAGGAAGAGAGGAAGAAAAGAAGAAAAGAGGGGGGAGGGGAGGATAGACACAAGAGACTACAAGAAATGGTATTTGGCTTTGGAAATCAAGATTAGTTTGAAATATATAGAAAAGAAGTTACAGAAGTAAGAGGAAGGTAAAAAGGTACAAAGAATGGATATGATAAAAGCTGGAAAAAACACTACTGATGTGTATGTTAAAATGTTTCGGAGGTCTATGTAGATTGTAGACTTGACTTGTAATGTAGCTGGGGAAAATAAATTAAAAAGAAGGTTACACTTGCGCACCTTAGATTTACAGTTAAAAAAAATTACAGTGCTGTGGTGACAATTTTTTGAGAATAATAACGTGAGCAATTCATTCCTGCCTACCATGTTTATTCACATGCATGGCTGCATGTGAACATCAAACACAGATAACTTTACATACCAGCAATTTTGCCAAAAAACCATGGAGACAAATGAACGTTGCCGCAAATTTGTGTTTTTGTGCAACCATCAGCATTATATCTTCTCATCGCCCTTGCTCACTGAGCAGGAACTTGTACAAAGACTGAAGACTGCCTGCTAGTAAATGGACAAAAAGCAAAGAAATGTCTGAAGTCCAGTTTTCTATTTGGATATTATCTTGTCCAGCTTATCTGGAGGTCAATTTACCAATGGAAAAGTTGGCTAAAGTATCATATGTCACAAGGGCCCAATATAGTGAAAGCAGAGGCTCAATGAAAAAAAGAGACTGTACTGATGCTCAGCTAGTACTTGAAGAGTTGATGTAATAATCACCCTTTGAATGTTATCATCAGCTACAAAGTATAGCCACAGGGATGGTCGTATCAGCAGGTGTCAGTGTGGACAAAGCTAAGGAAATTAGATAGAAGATATTTTTTTAAAAAATGGAAAAAATGTCAAATATTTCTTTTGAAGGGAAGGACAGAACTGTACAATTATCTATAATGCTAACACCCATAAGGATGATCAAACAATGGGGCTCAAACACATCTAATCTAGAGATTCATTCTCATTGCCAAACCCACAAACACTTCTGGAAAAGTGCTTTTAATGTATTTGCTTGATAGCAACTCATTTTCTGAAAATCAAATAAACCTGAATGCCTCCAGTGTGTCAAATAAGCCAATCTGTAGTATGTAGGCCAGTAAGGGCCTGTCCAAACGGTGAAAATAATCCAATCTCATGGAAGGTGATCTGTCCAAATGGACAATCACATAAATACATTTCATTCAGAAGGGAGGCAGCCAAATCCACCATAAAGCTCTGAAGGGAAGCCTTTGGAGCTTTCCTCAGAGTTTTAAAAAGCTCCGTAGGGGATGCAAATGTTCGATCATTAAGACAGTTGTATTCGTGTTGCTACGATCAGGCAGCATAATCTGATTGGCTGGATGAGCATGGGGGTGGGGCTACCAAACAGGGAAAGCGCCTGCTGCTGCCATGTTGGAGTTTTGGCTAAGCGAGGGTCTGGTTAAGTTGATAAAATGGCAATCTTTTACTCTCTTTTTTCCCCGTTTTGTAAATATGAAATATCGCGTGTGCATGCCATGGTAAATGTTTTATATATACATATAAAAAAATGCCAGCAGAAGATTTAAAAGCATGAGTAAATCACTCACGGTCGCCATCTTGACTAGGACTCATGCGAAGTTTAGGGGGGCTCTTTTGACCGTTAAGACAGGTTGCAGCGCAGCAAATTTTCTCCCCTCATATAGATGGGACCCGAGTAAAGCTATTCCTGTGCTAGATGATGGGACTCCTCTACATTGGATCCAAAGGAGAGTGAACAAACCATATTTAGCGATTGTGGAACAGTATCCTAACTAGATACATAAATATTACCTGGGTTGTTTTTTAAATAAAGATCAATAAATATACAAAAGGACCCTCCATTAAGGAAATATCACATACCAACAAATCTAGAAGAGTTATCTTCACTAATGAAATGAAGTGAAACTGAAGTCCTACAATATGAAGACTTCTTTTCATACAACTCAATATGAACAACGATGAAAGTGCTTATGAAACATATTAAGGGGAAAGCATTTTTCTTTACTTTCAGCTAGTGAAGATCAGAAGTATAGCCATCCAGACTGAAGAGCAGTTGCGACAAGCTAAAATGCAGCTGCAAACAAACAAACAAACAAACAAATAAATAAAATGTTTTGAGTTCATAATTGTATCCAAAATGTGTAAATCCAGAAATTCTGTGAATATTAAAAATAGAATTTGAATGCTGCTAGAGGATTTTGATAGTCACTGATAGCACTAACAGCTGTTAATGCTGATAGGGCAAAGAAAGTAAATAAGATTAGTTTTAAAAGTATTTTCATATCAAAGCTCGACATTTTTCCCTGTCTTGGTTGTTCTCTAAAAAAAAACCTGTTGCAATTATTTTAAAATTTAATATCTATATCTATATCTATATCTATATCTATATCTATATCTATATCTATATATTACTGACCATCTCTTTGTCTGTCTGTTAATAGATTTGGGGACTGGGTTCAATGTTTAGTATGCTGTTACTTATGTTAGTCTGATTGCTCTTTAAATGATAAATTATGCTGCCATAGAATTTTTTCTTTTTTTAAACTGGACATTTTTCTATCTGTTTATGAATGGGTCAGATTAGGGGATTGGGTTCAGGTGTGGTTTGACTCACTGCCTGTTTTCTGTGAGCACTGGTTTTGACAGACATGACACTCACTGGGTTTTCTAGTGTTCAGAATTGTAGGCTACTTGTTATCCCCACTTCTTTACACCAGAATTTGGAAAACTTGTTTTTGTTTTTTGTTTTTGTTTTTTTGAGGGCAGGGGAGAGGCTTCTTTCTATCCTTCCTTCCTTCCTTCCTTCCTTCCTTCCTTCCTTCCTTCCTTCCTTCCTTCCTTTTTTCCTTCCACTGTACTAGCCATTTTGAAACTTAGTCCTTTGGGGAAATTGTGTTTTTCTTTATTCCTAATTTCAGCTGAGGGTGCTTTCATTTCATTTTTATTTTTCACATTTACTTTCTCTAATTCAGTATACAATAAGTTTATAGAGCTTATTCGCTAGCGTATTATTATACATCCCCTCTTTTGTTTTTAGCTGGGTTGTCTCTTTGTGTATTTTGTTTCATATTCTCTGAAACTGTGTTATAGAATGGGTTTTGCTTATGTGGTTTATGCTCTGTATACAAATGTATGGCAGGCTATACATTATTCTGTTGCCTGGGGATCAACTTTCTATTTTTGTCCACGTACTTTCCAGCTATGATCATTATAATGCATAAACAGGGGGATTGCTTTACATTTTCATTTTTGCCAGTGTGATATTATTGGGGACTTTGTGTCTTTCTCACATGGCTCCTAAATGCTTCATTCTACTTACATTAGTTTCTTGGGTTTTAAAGACTTTAATACAGTGGGCCTGCCGGATCCATAGGGTTTGATTCTGAAACTTCCCATGGATGCAAAAAATATGGTTGCATCCCTTATTATTAAATGGTGACAATGTGCACACTGATGCTTCAGTGCATCCCTGTGCATGTCACCTCCATTTTAGGTATGGGGTGCAATGATCCACAGTTGGTTGAATCTGAAGATCCAGAGCCCATGGATCTGGAGGGTCCACTGTACATTTGTCATATATTACCTGTTGCTGTTTATCCTCAGTTTCTGAAATCTGATTATTGTATGACAGGACCTAAAGGTATACCAAATATTTCTACTGCCATTATCTTTGTGGCAGTACCATTTATCGACCAGAAAAGTGAGTGCAAAGTACCTTTTAAATATAAAGTATGCAAGGGTTTTTCATCTTCCTCTTCATCCTTTGATTTAAAAAAAAATCTTCCTTGATAATGCTTCAGATGTTGGCTTAGCTGTTTAGAGAAACCTGGCTTCTCATCTCCAGAGGCATATGGCAACCTAGGAACTTGGCTGATCTGCCACAGGTAGCCAGTCCATAGCCTGAAGTGGCCAAAAAGCTTTAAAGTCCTCTTTCCTAAATTTCTATAGGAAATATTTCCTACAACCCGCAACTTGCCAGATTGGTTGAGGCCAAACACTTTATCGTGACAATAAGGAACACTGGTGGGCTGCCTTAGATTCAGTGCATTGCTCAGTACTGTCTATGCCATCTTGTGTATGCTGAATGGAAGCAGGTCACCAGGAAGCAGCAAACCAGACCACTGTACCTAGAGATGCCCTGGTTGAAACTGGGAGCAGGTGTGTTCATACCTTACACTTACCAGCTCCCTCCCGAATATATAGTCTTAATATTACTTTCAACAGTTCTATATAATATTACATCATGTATTAATACTGATGTAATATTACAACTTTATACAAAATTACATCAGATATCCTTCTTACAGAAACCAGCCATTTACCCAAAGGCAGTCCTTTATGATTTATTTAAGAACTTAGATATTTTTATGTCCTGAGGAAGGCCATTGGTCAAAAGCTATGAGATCGTTACCTACTCCCAAACAGGGACTGAGCTAAGGTTTGCTCAAAACCTAATGAAGGGCTCTTTCCAAATTCCCAAAAGAAACACCCGGTTAGTAATTATGTAGACCCCTCACCACCTTGGACAGTGAGTTAGGGTGGAAATGTGCTAATTCTCCTGGACGCACCTGGAAGTGAGTCATTCACTAATTCTCATTGTCATATTGCACTAATTAAAATTCCCCATATTAATATCTAGACAGAAGTGGGTTCCTCCCAGAGCCCACACAATTTGGATAACAAGATAATCTTCACGTTGTTGCACACATCCAAGTTTCTGGCAATATATTTGTTTATTGCTTTATTTTAAGGATTCCTATGCTGAGTTTCAGAATTAAAGTTCTCCCTAAAAGGACCTAAACACCAGAAAAGACAACAGTTGACATCCTGCATCAGAGTCATAGCATTAAATTTTTTGCATGAGGAGCTACACCACAGCTCCTGTGTCCTCTTCCTGTAAATTTGTTCCATCTGCAAGTGTTTGGCTATGTCCTATGTCATGATGGTGATAGCATCCTTCGGGACCTCCTGGGGTTCACTTGATATCAAACAGGAGGGTGTCAACATTGTGTGTCTGATTACAGGAACATAGCCAGATGCTTCTCCGACATCCCCTACTCTCCACTGGCTTCTATATGGCCACATTGGAGGCTTGCAGCACGTAAAGAGTGGGGTTATGGGGGTGTGTGTGTGTCACTGTATGGGGAAAGCAGTATTCTGGCTTCTGTAGTAAGTTACATTAAAGTAAGTTAGATTTAATGTCTGTGCAACCCACTAATAAGATGCCAGCCATTTAGTAAAATACCACAAAGCACACATTAAACCCACATTAAAATTGCATAAAATGTAGTAAGTGAAAAGTAGTATCATATGGCAGAACAACAAAACTTCAGCATAAACCAACCACAGAATACATCAGAATGTAACCAGGAACAATAATGAAGGTTTCATCTACACAGGCAGGATATGCCTGCTCCCTGCCAGTGTATTCTACATGCGGATCTGGCCCATTCCCCTCCTGTTATCTGAACGAAATGGGATGGAATCCAGATTGTCACACCAGCATGTTCCTGCAGCCACCACCAACCACACTGCATTCTCTGAAGCTAGGAAGCTGGCCCATGTTATGTGATCCAGGCCTTTTGCATGTGACCAGCCTTAGGAGATTATCAGACAGGAATGAAAAAAGTGTTCCTGTCCCGCAATCTCCTCTCCCACCCTTGTCCCGGAATAAGAACTAAACTTTTCAGACCTACCTTTTCCAGCCTTGGCAGAGCAGCCCACGAGTGAATGGAGCTCTAACGGAGCTCCTTTCACCTCCTGGAATGAAATCCCGCCCGTTCTCACAAGATGATGAGAATGTGGGAAAATCAAAAAGAAAAAGGAGCCAAAAAAAGTGACAGCAAGCACAAAAACACTTTAAAATTAACAAGCAACCTGGGGAGGGTCATAAAAAGTGTGCCAATTACCTTGTTCACCAGGAAGTGTTCTGGCAGGGAACTCCCATTGATGCTGGGATCTGGCCAGTGAAATGGGACTTTTCACTTGGAGGAACCTCCATGACAGAAATGGAATGGGGGATATATTGATGGCTTCTCCCGTCAATAAAAAGCAGAACCAGCGGAACAGCAGATGAACGGGAGCATTATGAGAGGGGAACAGTATCATGTGAAAAGGAAGCCCTTTAGCAATCAGCTGGCATTGTGATAATGCTATTTTTAGAGCGTCTGATAATCTCCTTAGTCGCGTGCTGCAGGACTCTTTCCTGGCTTCGGAGAGGGCAATGCAAATGGCAGCTGCAGCGATGAGCAGGTGTGCTGATATGAGCTCCTGTGGTCCCATGGGGCCCAATCTGTTTTTCTTCCAAAACCAAACTTTTATTTTTGTCAGTATTTTGCTCTAACTGTTTATTGGGCTTTACCCTGTCTTAGCCCCTGGTATTGTGAGGACTGCCCAGAGGCAAACCAGGGGAAAAGCCCTGTTTGTTTGGACAATGGGGTATTAAGAGGGCAAGATGGGGTAAATAACCAATCTAGACAAGGCCTAAACTCCACCCCATATCAAAGGTAGACTGGAGCAAGCTCTGGGGCTACTCTTACCTGAGTTCTGGGTTTCTTTGGGAGAGAAACACTGGAAAAATCATTGCCATAATTGCTGTGCATATAAATATACAGGTAGAGCATCGATGAATCAAACAGCTTGGAGACCTACCAGGAAGTAAAATATATTTATACAAGCCAGATCCTCAGATGGGATTGCTTTTATGGGCATGGGAAGGAAGAACGCATCCCCTCCCCCCCAATCATATTATTGAAGTCCTTCATCTGGGGAGTTGGAGCAGACAGCCAAGCTGCCCTGTACTGACAGAGCTTGGAAAAAATATTTTTTGAATTGCAGCTTCCCAAATCCCCCAGCCAGTTCAACTATTTGTTTGCATTCTGAGAAGTATAGTTTTAAAAAGCTCTGGTCTTTTCTGGGCTTCTTCATTGAATTGCTTGATCAATGCACCTAACTGAACATATCAATTGGCTTATATGTCCATTTTAGAAGAACAGGGCTGCTTCAGTGAGTTCTAATGATTTGTTCATAGGTTCAGTTTTATTTATCAACAGATGTAGTTTATAAATGTGGACACAATCATAGTTATTCTGTGGTTCTAAAAGGAACAATAAACTGAGTGTCTCTAGGTTTTGGATAAGTTTTAAGGCCATTTCTTCATAAATAGTAACTGTATAATGCAGGAATTGTAGTTCCTAAGCTTGCATGATGTTTTTACAATCAGCACTATAGCATAACCCCAAACAGCTTCATTTAAACTGAGCATCGGAACTGATACCCTTTATTTTAGCTTTGAAATTAACTGGATTATCGCTGGTGAGATGTGTTCACATTGGGACCCAGGCATTACTCAAGAGGCTACATTCTGTATTAAGTGAACAGAAAGAAGGAAGGAAGGGAGAGGGAGAAATGAATTGTAGCAGCACCTTTAAGACTAACTGGTTTTTATTTTCTCATGAGCTTTCATGGATATAAACCCACTTCTTTGGATGCAGTACCAAGTGGTATTAAGGCCTCAGGCATAAATCATATTTGTACAGTTGTGGAAGTGGGATGTAATGTAATAAGATCCAGAAAGATACAGATCATGCCCAAAATTTTCAAATGTTTGTGTAAGGTGCTACAGGTCTTTCATATCTTTGCAGTGGTCAGTTTGTGTTGATGTGTGAAAGCAATAAATCTACTTACCAAAAGTCAGTTTCCCAGGCTTCAAAATTCTTCCTGAGAAGATTCCTTTTCTTCTATGAAGTTTTTGGCTCATCTTCAGGAGCAGCCCACATGTAACATGTCACAGTAGAGTAAATCAAAGGGAAAACTGATCCATATTCAGCTCTCTTGTAGATGATTCACTCCACAGTAGCCCGTTCACACCTTCCTGCATGCAGGAGCAGGCAAGAATCTAACCATGTCCCCCTTTATCTTTACTTTCCTCACATGAAAAATGAAATGTCTAAAGATAAGTTCCTGTCCACACAGAGGCTTTCCACACAAAAAAGAAACCTGATTTTCCAGGAGTCTTGCACATATGGAGAGCTTCCACATCCATAGGAACTTCTCTCCAAACATGTCACTTTATCTCAGAAAAACAACTGTGAAGGTGGCAGGTCTAGATGTTCTCCTGTTCCTGTGTCCAAAAACATTTGAGGAGTAACACTGGAACACGGTTTGTGTGCATGATATATGGTCCAGTTCCATCAGTTTAAAAAAGAGGCAGAGAAATTTTGGCTGGGATAGGAACTTTATTTCTATGGTTTCCCACTTGTAATATGAAGGCTATAACAGTTTGCTGCTTCCTGTAATCTTGATGGAGCTCATTTTAATATCCTTGATAAGGCTGGTAATTCTGATCCTGAGGCAGAATAGATACATTTGTGATTTAAATTATTATTGGTTCTAAACTATCGTGCAATGGCGAGAAGCAAAAATTGAATGAGCTCATTACATTTTATATCATATTTTTTGAAAGCAGATTGCACTTCTTTTATCTGTTCACCAGCATCTTAGTTTTGTGAACATCTACTGTGATTGAGTTTCAGCATCTCAGATTAAAAACTTTAGTGAAAAAATCTGGTTTGCCTCCAAGAAAAGCCACACATATTAAGGGACTTTTTGTACTTTAGTAGGTAGAATTTTGGATCTTAACAACGACAATGACACCTTAATGATATTAACTCGGGGGAGGGGGGAGGATGGATGGACAGATGCCTCAATCTTCTGTTGACAGAAGGCACCTGCAGATGGAATGCAAAGTGCCAAATAGTTTAATTCAAATGTAATATTCACCAGATAACTTTAAACCTCAAGCTATGAGAAATCTCCGCTGTTAATTTTCGTTCCATTACTAGCTACTTCAGGGGGAGCATAAAAGGACAGAAATAGCAGACCTCTGCTGAAAAACCTACATGACTATTTTGAACTCAGATTCTAAATTAACTGAGGCCAAAATACTTTAAGGACTAAATTCTTTCTAAATGAAACTGCCTGGGCCCCTGATTCAACAGCTGAAGCCCTGTTCATTGTCCCCATGCTGTCTGAATTATCTCAGACACAGCCTTCTCAACAGCAACAACTTAGGGTTTTAGAAACCTCAGGCCTCTCTCCTGTCCCCAAAGAATGAGCACATTTCCTTTGTCATTCACATTTGGATATTGGGCCAGACCTACCTTTTAAAGCAGGCCTTCAGGATGAATCAGCTGTGTTGATATAGACTTTTGGCTGTTGTGAATTGTCATTGGTCACAATGAATTTGCTTTTTACTGACAGAATGAAGGCCCAGGTGCCATTTACATGATGAAAATGTCCTGGGAAGAATTCGTGTCGATCCCTGGCAGTTTACACGTACATCGGGTCGGGTACGTGATTTTCGGAAGGGGGGCCACCTTTTATCCCTTCCAGTCCCGCAGGTTGTGCCGGTTTTTAAAAAAGTCACTGGAGGATTCGGAAAATCGGAAATGTAAACAGCCTGGGACAAAATATCTTGGTACCAGGGGATGGCCAGAAATGGTGACTGGGGGCAGGCTTAGAGATCAGCGACCAGAAAAGGAGGGGTCAGTCACCCATTCAACTGATCCAGCCTCACCAGCTGAAAACAAAGGCATCCCTTCCAGCTGCACAAAGGTTGATGTGTGCGCGCACGCGTGTGTACTCAATCACCTTTTTAAATGGATTTCTACACTGCAAACTCTTCAGCTTTAACCTCTTCCTCAACTGCATATTACAAAGAGATCGTGGTGGGCAGAGGGTCGCCCATTCACCCCCTGCCTTTATCACCTCCCTGGGTCTGAATGGGCACAGTAAAATATTCCAGCATCTGAGTGAATGAACACACTTTTATTCCCCCACCGTCACAATGCACAGTTAAAAAAAAAAAAAGCCAGCATCTGTGTCTTTCAAAATTCCTGTCTGTCGCTAGCTTGAATTCTTCATTCTGTAGCTAAAACTCTGCTTTAAGGGTTAACATTTTAAAGAGGCAAGGGGAAACCCAAGCCTCCCCCCCACCTCACTCAGCTTGATTTCAAATGGAAAGCACTCGTTCCTTCTGAGCAAAAGCTCACATTCTGGGTCTTTCAAAATGCCTTCTGCTTAAAGGGTTAACATTTTAAAGAGGCAAGGGGAATACCAAACCTCTGCCCCCCTTTCTCTCCCCCCAGCCAGCCAATAGCATTGCTCATGGTGCGGAACTCTAAAGGAAGTGCATCACTGAGGTTGTGAAAACACGACTAATCACATCTTTGATTGACAGCCAAAAAAAAAAAAATTCCGGTAAGCTAAACATGTGTAAACAGCAAAAGCACGGGATATAAGAGTGCGGGACCAATAAAAACTTTTGTCGTGTAAATATCAATCACGGGATCTTCCAGGATTTCCTAAAGAGTGACAAAAATTGTATAAACAGTGAGGGACGGATATGGGATCAGGAAGTCACGGTAAGCCCCGTGACAAAACTTGTGTAACTGGCATCCCAGTGCTAGCATACAGACAGTATCTTCAGATTGAGGCTCCCACATAGTGTCCACCCTTGAACACTGGTGGCTGATGCTGCTATTAGAACCAGCCATGACTATTTAATTTTCCCACAATGCCTCGGGGGGGGGGCTGGAATTAAAATTGTACAGTAGTGTCTTGTGGTGATAGAGTGCTAGCTACTGTAAAAACTGGGTCACACTACTGCACCTGCTGGGTTAATACAGCTGTTGTCAACTGGGCTACACTGAACCAGAAGGTAGACACCAGAGTTCACTTTGCTGAGTTTCCCTTCCAACCTGAAGACACCCCGATGGATATATCTTAAGTTACCTTATTGTAATCCACCTTGAGGCAGACAGAATATGAATGATTTCTATCTCTCTCGCTCGCTTTTCTTTGCAAACGAAGATTCAGGAAGGATTCATCCCGCGCTTTCTGCAAGCGCACTGATGACTAAAAAAGCCAATCTGAGATAAACAAGTCCGATTGCAGAAAGCACAGCAGAAGGTTTCCTTGGGTGATGTTTCTGGGTTGTGATTCTTTCTGCGTTGTCATTTCTCTTCAAGACTTGTTTGGCGTGAGTTCTCAAATAAGGCTGCAGCATTGTGGATGGTGCGTCTCCATGCCTCCCGATGTGAGGCCAGGGTGGACCATTGTTGGTGATCAATTTGGCTGAGCCTGAGATGTTTCAGGGAGTCCTTGTATCGCTTTTTTGGAGCGCCCCTCTTACGCTGGCCCGTGGCTAGTTCACTGTAGAGTACTATTTTTGGGAGGCAATGGTCCTCCATCCTAGAAACGTGCCCTGCCCAGCGCAACTGTGTTCTCAATATCATGGCCTCAATGCTGGTGATCCCTGCAAATGATTTCTATATTAAGTCAATAAAAGATTTGCCCAGAGCCAGATTTCTATGTATGCTGCTATGTACCCTGTAAGTCAGTGGTGGGGATCGTGTGGTACTCCAGATGTCATTGGACTGCAACTCTCATCGTTCCTTACTATTGGCTATGACTAACTGGAGTTGCAGTCCAATAACATTTAAGGAGCTGCATTTTGCCCACCCCTGACATAAGTAAGTCCCTCATTCATTCTATTCCCCTCACTCCATTGATATAAATGAGGAGCCCTGAAAATCATGTGCATACCTAAGTCTGACTGATGGCTTAGAGTAATTACACAGAAGCTCCAATCAGATTTAATTTCAGTTAAGAATTTAGGTTTGGAGTGTAAGAGCATTCTGCCAATTAATGGATTTTTTATTGTGCAAGACAGATACAATATTATATTTGGATGATGGAAGGGATTTGCTGCCAGGTACACAGGTGGGTGAGTGGTTTGCTTTCTTCTAAGGAGCTCTTGGGTTGTGCGAACCATCTGGCTTTGTTTTAATCCTTGTTCTGGAGACATCCCTGCTGTGCTTTATTTGTGCCATGGCCAATTTCTTGTGGTGGAATTCTAAAATGTGTACAAAAAAACCCTGAATGTATATTACTCATTCTGGAAGGATGATCTATAGTGTTATGCCTCCCACAGCAATAGAGTGGTGTCTTCTATACACAGTCAGTTATCATGTTTACTGTGACTTTCTGCAAAGAGTCATTGCAAAATAGCATCTGGTGAAAGTCTCTGCAAGGATGTGGAAGAGTAAGGAGATAAGCAATGCATGGAGAAAGCATCAGGTGGATGCTAGTTTTCAGTGCTCTCCATGGGGTAATGGTGAAATGTAGGACTTTATCAGACAGGGCTGAAAAAGCCAAATTACAACGTGATAGTATCACAAACGGGTTCCTGGTATCACATGATGTCATCCTCCTCCCGTGGTCTGTGTGTGCTCCACCCATTAATTAGGCGTAACTTTTAATTGATGGGCAAAGCGCTCAATAGCCGTCAATGGTGCTCTTTTCACAGTATTGATGAGCATGCAATAATCACGTTCTGCTGTAATTATGCGATTCCAGCATGAATGGGTGGTCCTCTTCTCCCCTTCCCCTTTCCCAATGAGAACACATAATTAAACTTCCAGGAGAGAATGTGAAGAGAACCTACAGGATGCTCTTTTAATCAATTGTCACCTTTTCTTGGTACCTTTTTATGTTTCTTTAAGTGTTTATTTGTTAATTGTTTGGTTATTTATTTGTTTTTATTGAGAACAGCCGAAATCTTGCCCATGCAAAATCACGGAAGTAAATGATTTTTTTCCCCCTTAAAGGTACATGCACTGGCCAGCATGAAGTTTTACTACTCTGTCATTAGAAGGCAAATCGAAGACAAGTGTTACTATAGCATGAGCTGAAATTCCATTCTTAAACAGCTAGTGGTGGTTGTGTAAAAATTCCATGGTGATAGTACTGCGTGATTATGGCAACATGCGATAATTTACTGAAATCATGCCACTATGTTCCCACTTTTTTCAATCGCAGAATTACAGTGGTTTTAGACACTAGTCTGATAAAGTCCATAGGCTATCTGCCCCTTATTCACTTTTCCAAAATGCAACCTGGGACCTTCCAGTGGTACTTGACTGGCATCTGATGATGGTTTGAAGGGCAAAAGATGTGTCTCCTTTCGAAACCAGTCTCTCCACACTGCACTGGTCCAAAACAGTCCACTGCATACCACCAGCCACAGTATGTATAGGACCACACAGGGCTGGCAGTCCATGTTGGTAAGCCAATACATTCAAGATGGAAATATCAATGTGTTTTTCAGGTACTTGTTTCAGCACTTTCCTGAATGTCTGGTTGCAGTAAAGGAATTGAAACAGGAGTACAAGCACCTGCACTCTGGATGCACCTTTGGTAACTACAGAGGATTACACATTATTATTCCCAATGCTACTTATGCAGAGCTTACCCAATGCAAATCAAGACATTAAAAATCAGCATGCAGTATGGAGACACCAGCAAGTATGGCCGATAGAAAACAGATGTACTGTGAAAGCATATGTTTCACCCTTCAGATCCATCCTCTGATGTGCCATCAGGTGCCATTAGGAGCTTAAAGACTGCATTCAGAAAAGTTGAATAAAGGACAATCTACATCTTATCATGCTGTCACGGAGACTGCTGCAAGCAGTATCTGTTTGAAACTCATATAAACCCCTTAATGAGCTAACACAGCATTCAGAAATTATAAACCTAACTTACAGTTGGGCCAGTAAAGAGAAAATATTATTTCCCTGGCCTGTTCAAAGATGTGTTTAATTTTGGGACTATGAAAGAAATAATGTTAACTTTCTGATAATGTGATGAAGGCTGCAATTGTAAACACACACTACTGGCAATGCCTGATTATTTAAATAGGATCAGAACAGTTAACACTAAGCTGTAATCTTCTTAGCCTAAGTTTTCAAAGAGAGCTTTAAAAGTTAAAATTGGCTTCATTTTGTGTACTGGAAACTGGAGACATTATGGCATCAATCCAGTGCATAGCTAAATGGACTAAGCTACATATAGCTAGATGATATGAGGCATTAATTATGACAAGTTCATTATGATAAATTTTAGGTTATGCATAATAGAAAAGTTAACTCTTCCCTTGAATGAACCTTCACACTCCAGATGTGCTTGCCTACAATCCCCATCAGACCCAGCCAACTGGATGGCACAATTTGAAGAAGACTATGATAATAGAGACATTGCCTGAATAAACAGAATAGATCTAACATGTAGAGATCATAGAATCATAGAATCATAGAATTGCAGAGTTGGAAGAGACCACGAGGGCCATCCAGTCCAACCCCCTGCCATGCAGGAAATCATGATCAAAGCATCCCCGACAGATGGCCATCCAGCCTCTGTTTAAAGACCTCCAAGGAAGGAGACCCCACCACACTCCAAGGGAGTGTGTTCCACTGCTGAACAGCTCTTACTGTCAAAAAGTTCCTCCTAATGTTGAGGTGGAATCTCTGTTCCTGGAGCTTGCACCCATTGCTCCGTGTTCCAGTCTCTGGAGCAGCAGAAAACAAGCCTGTTCCATCCTCAGCATGACATCCCTTCAAATACTTAAACAGGGCTATCATATCGCCTCTTAACCGTCTTTTTTCCAGGCTAAACATACCCAGCTTCCTAAGTCTCTCCTCATAAGGCATCGTTTCCAGACCTTTCACCATTTTAGTTGCCCTTCTCTGGACACGCTCCAATTTGTCAATATCCTTTCTGAATTGTGGTGCCCAGAACTGGACACAGTATTCTAAGTGAGGTCTGACCAAGGCAGAATAGAGTAGCCTTACTGAAATCAAGGTATGCGATGCCACAGCATTCCCTTCATCTACCAAGCTGGTAACTTTATCAAAAAAAAGAGATCAGATTAGTCTGGCATGACTTGTTTCTCTGAAACCCATGTTGACTTTTTGTGATCTATCAGTACAGATGGAGATCTTGTGGCACCTTGGAGTCTGAAAGAAAGAAGTTGGTAGCATAAACTTTCATAGACTTAAGTCATTCATACTGTATATGTAAATAACCGTAGGAATATAAAACTTGTAAAACACTAGTTAACACCCCAGCCTCATGAAAAGCTCATGAAAAAACTCAGAAAAGGCCACCTTTTCTGCTGCCTCCAGAGACTAGGACACAAAGCAATGGGTTCAAACTACAAGAAAAGAGACTCCACCTAAACATTAGGAAGAACTTCCTGACAGTAAGAGCTGTTGGGAAATGGAATACACTGCCTTGAAGTGTGGTGGAATCTCCTTCTTTGGAGGTTTTTAAACAGAGGCTGGATGGCTATCTGTCAGAAATGATTTGATTGTGTATTCCTGCATGGCAGAGGGTTGGACTGGATGGCCCTTGTGGTCTCTTCCAACTCTATGATTCTATGAGGCCCCTCTTGGCCAGTTTATCATATCTCCTTCCTGGCTTCCAGCCAGCATCACACTACATTAAAATAAATCTCTCCACCATTCATATGGTTATCTACACACCCTGGCTTTAAGCAGCATCCATCCTCCTGCCTTTGTCCCTCAATGACCATTGTTAAAAACGAGTCACTTCATCACTATACCCACAGGTTTTACATTTCTATGGGTCTACAAAAGCTTATGCTACCAACTTCTTTGATGGTAGATGCAGGAATAAGGAGACCAGACACAAATAAAGAGACCACACATATAACTGGGATATAAAGGGCCACTTTTATTTAGCTATTAACCTATTTAACCCCATTCTGAGAGATATGCAATGGGGGAGCAATCTCATGGAGGAATTGTTGGGGGAGGAGGTCAACTGCAAGACCCCCTCCCCAACTTCCCTTGGGCGAAAACACCTGAACCCCAGGGAGAACCCATAAGCTGGGTTGCTCCCCAGTCAGTCCACATCTGGAAGGCTGACCCAAAAGTCCCTCCCTCAATTTGCATAAATTAAAGAGAAGGGTTTATCCCTCAGGCCAGCCCCAAAGGAGATCACTTTTCCCATCCCTCAGTTCGCAGGAACAAAAGGGCCAATTCCAGCTCTCCCCATTCACCTCCAAAAGGGGGAGGTGCCAAAGGTACTCGTCGAACTACCAAAATCTCCCCCTCGACATGCCATAGAAAATGAGCAAGCATTTGCTTAGCCCCTTTCCCTCAGCAGATCGTCCAATAGTGACCTCAAATCCCCGTTGCAGATCTCCCAGAAAATTAAATGCCCTACATCAAATAGAAAAAAAACCATCAACCCTATGAAGGGTAGGCTTCTTAAATAATTACAGTAGGACCCCCATATCCATGAGGGATTGGTTCCAGGACCCACCGTGGATAATAAAATCTGTGGATAATAGCAAACACCATTGAAAATAATGAGACTTACAGTTTAAAATACCATAGTGTTGCCTTGGAGGACCTAGAACATGGCTAGAAAACTAACTGAGAGAAAGAAGTTGGTAGAGTCTTCCTAGAAAATGCATCCTCTAGGAAGACTACCAACTTCTTTCTCTCAGTTAGTCTCAAAGGTGCTACAAGATCCTGTTGTATATTGATATTCCTGACTAACATGGCTATGTCTTTGAATTCTACCCTAATGTGGAGATCTAGGTAATCTACTAAGACCCACTCCATTTCCCTAGTTGGGACTAATAGCTATTTGCTTTTTCCTCTCCCAGACACTTCTGGTTCCTCCATACCTGTTCTATCTATCCAGTTACTAGAAGAACAATTAAATAAACAAGAATTGTTGTTTGTTTTCTTCTTCCTTCAACAACATCTTTTCTCCTTTGTATCATGTCTGTTAGATGTTAGCATGCAAGAGAGATTGGTGTGTGTATGTGTGTGTTTTAATCTCTGTATATATGTAGAAAATTGCAACTGCTCTATAAAAATACTATCAATAACAGAAGAAGCCAGAAGTAGTCTGGGTATGGCTTCTTTGTTTAAAACTCCTGCTACTTTTGGTTCTTATTAAATGAGTATTCAATGACATTATCTAGGTTTAAATTCTTCTCAGTTCCCTTCCTCTGAATCAGGAGACTGTTACCTTTTGAAAATTAAGATGTCATTTAAGTAATGGCATGATTTTAGTATTCATACATCTTCCTCTTACTCTACATTCTATTGCCAATTATCCCACAACATTTAAGCAGGCGAGGGGGAACCTACTTCCTGACCATTAACAAACTGTGTAATCCCTGTGAAGTCGAAGGCTTTCACTGCCGGCATCCATAGATTTTCCTTGTTTTTTTCCCGTGCTGTGAGGTTGTGTTCTGGAATAGTTTCTTTCTGATGTTTTGCCTGCATCTATGGCTGGCATCTTCATGAATCAAGCAACATGAGAGATACTGCAGACTGGGGCAGTCAGAAAAATCAGCAGAACATGTGATAAACCAACCTGGACACAAAATGCTATTTAAAAACACAGAAATTCTGGACCAGGCCAACAGCTATCATGTCAGAATGCACAGAGAAGCTATTGAAATCCACAAACACCTGGATAACTTCAACAGGAAAGAAGTTAAAAGTAAACAAAGTCTGGCTCCCAGTTTTAAAGAACAATAGAATCAAAACTCAACACTTACAAAGGAATTCCACCCAGGGACAGGGGAAATTCCAGCAGATAATGGCCCATCAACCAACCATTAGCCAAACAAACACTAACGAGCCTTGCATTTCTATACCCAGAAACTAACCATTCAATTACACAAATTTACATATACTCTCCAACAGGGGTTCACAGCATATAAACTCAACATACACTCCTACCCAACCATTCTCTGAAGATACCAGCCACAGATGCAGGCAAAACATCAGAAAGAAGCTATTCCAGAACATGGCCTCACAGCCCGGAAAAAAACCAAGGAAAATCTATGTGTAGCCCTGTCCTGAAGCTTATTCCTCAATAAATAAATTAGTCTTTGAGGGGTTACCATTCTCCCCTGCCCCCGCACCTTCAGATATACTTCGTATGCTCCACAGAATGAGTTGGACTAAATGATCCATTGCATGCCATCCAACTACATGATTCTATGGCAAATGTTTCTGTTAAAACTTTGCATAAATTTGAATGTTAACTGGAGATAGTCTGTATCCAAGAGATACACTGGGGAGTGCATTTGTACTATGCTGCAGTTTAACCTTTCTTTCCCTTTGGCAAAGTTTTAACATTTGCCACACAGGTAATAGATAGGAAGTCCAATTTAAATGTGTGTTGACTTTGCAAACTGAGAATGACAGAAACCTGTATCTTGGATGATCGCTTACAAACCATCCCACATGAAGTATCTACTCTATTGTTTGAACCCTGATCACTCCATCAGCCATCTGTTAAGACTGCAGTTGCAACAGCAGCCTCCTGCTTTCCACCTTTTCTTTAATACCAAGATGTGTCTTACAAGTTAATATCCACCTGATGTGACCAGACAGGGCAGATGCAGTCACAGGTGCAAACACGGCCAAGCATGAGTCCAGATGGCTCTTGTTCATTAAGTCAAGCAAAGTAATAATAACACAGATGAAGGCCTCCAAGAAACTAATAAGCTGTCTTCCAAGGGAAGCATCAGCTTCAGAGCTGAAGCTTGTGATGATTCTAAAGAGGTAATCAGCTTTGAATGGAGGGTGAAAGCTGAGCTGATCAAGATTGCTTGATATTTGGACAAAGTGACAAACTGATAATGGGAGCAGCCAAGAAGATAGCTAAAATCAAATAGTCTGTCCTAAAGGCTGATTACATGGAATGCAAGCAACTGGGTACAGAGATGAAAAGCTAGAGCTTCCTTTTCTTGTGCTGGGGTGAGATGCTGAAGAAAAACAAAGAGCAACCCCCTCTACAACAGTAACCCCTCCAAACTAGCTACAAATTGAGGCTTTGTTGTTGATTTCTTCTAAACATAGCAGAAATCAAGGCAACAAATAACCTAGCAAACTGAACAAAATGCCCTTGTCTTTACTGAATAATCTAGAAATAGATAATGGTACAAGGTTCTGAGGATACAGGTAAAATTTAACTCACTCTCATTTCTTCAAAATGGAGCAAAGGGTAGCCATTAGCTATTATTATCCATTAATAAAACTTGTATGTTTTCAGGATTATTATCAGTGCAAAATCACAACCCTCAAAAAGGACGTGGCTGGAGGTCTACTTCTAGTATTGAAAAATTGATTTTAAAAATATTAAACAGAACAGCCTGTAACCTATTTAAAAAGCCAATTTCTGCTCCTTGAAATTTCCAAAAGAGTTTCCAAATACTTTTTTGGCATGCCCTATAGAAACTTTGCCCACACCTAGGGGTTGTCTAAATGGTCAAAATAACCCTCACAGAAATCAAAGGGAATACAACTTGTCTAAATAGGATCCTGTGGTGTGTTGACATATTGTGATGGATGGGGGCATAAAAGGCCAAAAACCTCAGGAGAAAAGCCTTTGTGGCTTTTCCTGGTTCTTTTAAAAAAAAGACAAGGGGGTGTGCATTTCTGCTCATTAGGATAAGCGAGTCGATTTGTTTCACTTGCCCAAATGAGAGGAAGTGCAAATCTGATTGGCCAGATGAGTTCAGGGGGCAGGGCTTGCTGACAGGGCAGGCGCATGCAGCTACCATTCCCTCCCCCCGAGTGGGGATGGGAGAAGGGAGCAAGCTCTCTTCCTCTTCTTCCTTCTCCGTTCACCCTCTGCTGTCACCACTGCCACTGCTGTAGCCCCCTGCGGGAATGAGAGAAGGGAGGCAAGTTCTCTTCCTCTTCTTCCTTCCCTGTTTACTACCCCCCCTGGCTGTCATCTAGCATGTGAAGCTTATGCGGGCTGCTGGGAGCAAAAAGACTAATAAGACAAGTCACAGTGCTGCAACTTGCTTTTACTGCAGGACATTATGTTTTTTTGGGGCTCGTGTAAACAAGCCCCTAGGCCAGGTGTGCAGAAACCTTAGACAAAGGGGTGGGGATACTGAGTAACTCACAGGTTTGGCCAGCTGTTGTCCAGGCCATGAATCTGCTGTTAAATTCAGTGCCAAGATGGATGTTTCAGACCGAATGAATTATTGGTTTCACCAACAATCCAGAGTTTTTCTGCTATGCAGAATGAAACATTGGTTTCATTGTACAAAAGCATGACATTGGAGTTTTAGAAGTCACCTCTTTAGTAGATGGACTTGCTATACAGTGGGCCCTTGGTATCTGCTGGGATTTGGTTCCAGGATTCCCTGTGGATAGCAAAACCTGTGGATGCTCAACTCCCATTATATACTCTCTCTCTCTCTGGCTTTTCTTCGCAAACGAAGATTCAGGAAGGACACATCCCACGCTTTCTGCAAGCGCACTGATGACTAAAAAGGCCAATCTAAGATAAACAAGTCAGGTTGCAGAAAGCACAGCAGAAGATCTCCTTGGGTGATGTTTCCGGGTTGTGATTCTTTCTGCTTTGTCGTTTCTCTTCAAGACTTATTCGGCGTGAGTTCTCAAATAAGGCTGCAGCATTGTGGATAGTGCGTCTCCATGCTTCCCGATGTGAGGCCAGGGTGGACCATTGTTGGTGATCAATTTGGCTGAGCCTGAGATGTTTCAGGGAGTATTTGTATCGCTTTTTTGGAGCGCCCCTCTTACACTGACCCATGGCGAGTTCACCGTGGAGTACTGTTTTGGGGAGGCGATGGTCCTCCATCCTAGAAATGTGCCCTGCCCAGTGCAGCTGTGTTCTCAATATCATGGCCTCAATGCTGGTGATCCCTGCTTGCTCAAGGACAGCTACATTTGTCACATAGTCAGCCCAGTGTATATTTAGGATTGTGCATATACAACGCTGCTGAAAGCATTCGAGGAATCGTAAGTGGTGGTGATAGGTGACCCATGTTTCAGACCCGGCATAGTAAAATGATGCCCCTTATATAAAATAGAAAACAGCAAGGTTTGCTTTATGGAAAAACATTTTTGGAATATTTTCAAACTATGGCTGGTTGAATCCATGGAGAAAGAATCTGTGGATACAGAGGGCTGACTGTACTCTTAGAACGTTATCAGACACATCAAATATAGCACCATAACAATGCCACATAAACACAAAAGGGTGTGCATACCAGACAATGTTGTCCTTTCACATTTATGTCTTGTCAAAACCCCACATTGCCAGCATTTGAATCCATGTGCCATTGTAATGATGTGAATGCAGTGGCAATGACTGGTCTGGCCAGAACACTTCCGGTTGAGATCATGACAACCAGGTAAGTGATGCACTTTTTATGATCCTCCCTGGTTTACTTGTAAGTTTTAAAGTGTGTTTTTGTGCTTTTAAAAATTTTCTGCACTATATATTCATAGAATAATAGAGCTGGAAGAGACCACAAGGGCCATCCAGTCCAATCCCATGCCATGCAGGAATATACAATCAAAGCATTCCCAACAGATGGCCATCCAGCTTCTGTTTAAAAACATCCAAAGAAGCAGACTCTACCACACTCTGAGGCAGTGTATCCCACTTCTGAACAGCTCTTACTGTCAGGAAGGTCTTCCTAATGTTTAGGTGGAATCTCTTTTTCTGTAGTTTGAACCCATTGCTCCGTGTCCTAGCCTCTGGAGCAGCAGAAAACAAGCTTGCTCCATCCTCAGTATGACATCCCTTTAAATATTTGAATAACATGGCTATCATGTCACCTCTTAACCTTCTCTTCTCCATACTAAACATGCCCAGCTCCCTAAGCCGCTCCTCATAGGTCATGGCTTCCAGACCTCCCACCATCCTGGTCACCCTCCTCTGTTCCTGCTTCTCAATATCCTTCCTGAAATGTGGTGCCCAGAACTGGACACAGCATTCCAGGTGAGGTCTGACCGAAGCAGAATAGAGTGGCACCCTTACTTCCCTTGATCTAGACACTATACTCCTATTGATAGCCTAGAACTGCATTGGCATTTTTAGTTGCTGCATCACACTGCTGACTCATGTTCAGTTTGTGGTCCACTAAGACTCCTAGATCCCTATTTCGAACAAGGAAGTGAATGGAGCTCCGTTCACTCCTCCATCATTGCTGTTGGACGCCTTTTGTCGGGGTAGAAGGTAAGTGTTGCATGGGGAGTTAATGATTGACGCAGAAATGACGAGACCACACACAGAAGTTTGGGTTGAAATATGGGCCACTTTATTGATAGAATTCCTATTTATTGTAGTTTCTTGAGGTATGCCGAATGTGCTAAAAGGGGGGAGATCCCTCATGGGGGGCACGCACATGGGCAGTTGGTCACAACCGACCTAACCCCCAGCGTCCCTGGGCGACTCACCTGAGCCCCAAGGGGGATCCCGATGTAAGGGGTTCCCCTTGGGCGCCAACTGCTGGAGGGCCCCGCGTCGGGAAGGAAATCCCTAAGCCATATGGCTTCTGGGAAGGATCTCCCACCCGAGGCTGACCCCAAGGATATCCTACATCCCTGTACCCTATCCATTAGGGACGCCGGTACAGTTCAGTGGAAGATATCCTACCACTCAACATGAGGTTGCCATAGGTGAACGCCAAGTTATAATCTCCCCGCTCCCCGCAAGTGACCACCTATTTAAGGAACCACACCCGGAGCCAATTGTCAAAGTCCCAAGCGACAGTATGGGGTAGGCAAAACACCCCTCGGAAAAGAGCTGGTAAAAATTCCTACCCGGCCCAGAATGCGACCAGAAATGTCATACTGTGGCAGAGGCAGGGTGGGTGGGTTTCGAAAATCAGGAAAAAGAGGAGGAGACCAGGGGAGGCAGTGGTTGAAATAGCCCCTGCTTTGGTGCCTCCCCTGACTCCTCCTGGCCGAGGCGTGTCCACGCCCAGGCCAGCCCATAGGTTCGCCTCTCTGCCCATCATTAAAACACCTCCCTCGGATCCACCATTCTTCAGGATCCGTGGGGGTGTCTGTTAATGATTGACGCAGAAATGACGAGACCACACACAGAAGTTTGGGTTGAAATATGGGCCACTTTATTGATAGAATTCCTATTTATTGTAGTTTCTTGAGGTATGCCGAATGTGCTAAAAGGGGGGAGATCCCTCATGGGGGGCACGCACATGGGCAGTTGGTCACAACCGACCTAACCCCCAGCGTCCCTGGGCGACTCACCTGAGCCCCAAGGGGGATCCCGATGTAAGGGGTTCCCCTTGGGCGCCAACTGCTGGAGGGCCCCGCGTCGGGAAGGAAATCCCTAAGCCATATGGCTTCTGGGAAGGATCTCCCACCCGAGGCTGACCCCAAGGATATCCTACATCCCTGTACCCTATCCATTAGGGACGCCGGTACAGTTCAGTGGAAGATATCCTACCACTCAACATGAGGTTGCCATAGGTGAACGCCAAGTTATAATCTCCCCGCTCCCCGCCATAGATAGGGGCAAGTGTCAACTTAGCCCCTATCCCCCCAAGAGGAGGCTAACACAGCCCTCACCCCCTGCTGCATACCCTCAAGAAAGAGCTGGATCCCCAAATCCGACAAGTGTACCCCATCAACCCGATAGAGTTCAGGGCGTTTGTATGAAATGCCCGGGTATTATATAAAATGGCCAAGGCCTTCAGCCAGAGCCCTGTGAACAGCCTTGTTCACTTTCTTGCGAGCAATATCCAACAGCTTGGGCGGCCCGTCGCCTGGATAAGAAAGTCGCGGGATGATGTCAGACCACACCAAAGATGTTTTAGGCCAAGCCGCCTTAATCCGTCGCAAGTCAGCCAAAGCCTGCAATGCCAATGCTCTGCCCTTCAACAGGCCTAAATCATTGCCGCCGAGGTGGATGACCAGGACATGTGGAGGAGGTCCACGACGCTCCTGCAATAGGAAAGAGATTAAACCATTCCACCTCAAGCCCCGTTTGCCGAGCCATTCGATAGAGGTAATGTCTCCCAGACCCAGCTGCGGACCCAACGGGCTCCTCTTGGCATATCTCGCTGCCCAATACACAAAGCTGTGGCCACAAATCAGTACCCGGTATCTCATATCTGGAAAGAAAGCAGAGACAATCGGCAAAGACAATCGAAAAGCACAGACACTCACTTGCATAGCGGACGAACGTAACCCTTGTAGGCAGCAGATTTCCATCGCCCCAAGCGCTTGATAGCCTCAGGTTGCATTCCCATGGCCGCGGCGGTCGAAGCCGCCCCGATCCGAAAGGAGTGCGAACAAAAACGCACACCTCCCAAGCCCAGACGCGATAAGGCTTTGGTGGTAAGGGACCAAAATTGATACTTAGTCAACGGGGACCCGTCCGCGTGACAAAAAAGGGGGCCGGGGCCAGAAGGGCGCAACTTCAAATACTCCCTAAGGGCCACAACTGGACAAAGAGTCGGGTCGTAGCACTCACGTAGGGTAATACTACTACCTTTGCCCAGCTGGTCAGTTTTGGATCGCCTAATCGTCAGCGTGACGTGTTTAGGGCCAACTGCAATGTCACCCAGGCCCAGCGCAAGTCCCGCCAAGTCCTTTATGGACGCCACCACCAGCTCGCTGATCCGTAAAGCCCCGAAGAAGGCCGTCAAGGAGGCAGCGTGGAGCAAGGCGGCCTCAAATGGGGTAGAACACAGGCTGGGCCATATCTGGTAAAGGCCTTTAAGGATGGCTGGTGAGAGGGGTTGCCTATCATCGTTCGCCCTGCCCCGCTGCCTGGCCCAACCCTCCAGCGCCTTCCGGATCCTAAAGTCGGAGGTGTTGTCCTGTAGTCCCTGTGCCTTACTCCAGAAGGCCAAGGCGGCCAGCCTGGACCGAATAGATTGGGGGGCAAGGCCTTTCTGTTTAAGGGATACACAGAAGTGTAAGAGGTGAGGGACAGGAATAGGCCAGGAATTCGGGAGATGCACGGAGTCTCTAAACTCGAAAAATTCCTGTATAGACCGTTTGTACACCTTCCTGGTGCTTGGAGCGATGGAGAGGCTAATGGCCTTAACTATCTCACCAGTCCAAGCTCCCACAAATCCTCCGGCATCGGGTCCGGCATCTCGGCGGCGCCCGGAGCTAATCGCCTGAAGCGGTCCATCTGCGAACGGGAGAGAGCATCGGCAATGCCGTTGTCCACTCCCGCTACATGAGATGCAGTAAACAGAATGTTATACTGGAGGCATTGCAGGGTGAATGCCCTGACCAAATTCATCACCCTTTTGGACTTTGAAGTGAGGGAATTCACCACCTGTACAGTGGCCATGTTGTCGCACCAGAAGCGCACAGTGGAGTTTGCAAACTCCCTCGGCCACAGTTTGACGGCCACTAGGATCGGGAAGAATTCCAGGAAGGTGAGGTCAGCCGTAATGTCCGACCCAACCCATGAGCTGGGCCAACGCTCAGCGCACCACCTCCCCGAAAAGTAGACACCAAACCCCAGAGATCCGGATGCATCTGAAGACACCTTAAGGGCATCGCCTAAATGTAATTCATCCCGCCAGAAGGAAATCCCATTAAACTGTTCCAGGAAGGTATACCATACATCCAGGTCCAGCTTAATCTCGCGGGTGATCCAGATTCTGTGATGTGGTAGAACAACACCCCTGGTAGCATCACATAGGCGCCGGAGAAAGGCCCTGCCCGGGGCTATAACCTTGCATGCGAAATTGAGGTGACCTATAAGTTCCTGGAATTCTTTAAGGGTGGCCTTGTTGCGTTGAAGGAAGGAAATGACCCTGAGCAGGAGATCATCTATCTTATCCGAGGGCAGGCGGCAAAACTGGTTAACTGTGTCAATTTCGATACCCAGAAAAGCCAATCGCTGACTCGGTCCCTCCGTCTTTTCTTGAGCTAGAGGAACCCCAAAGATCGCCATGAGGTCTTGGAATTGAGTCATAAGGTATTGACAGACCCCCGTGCCGAAACGCCCAACAAAGAGGAAGTCGTCGAGGTAGTGTACCACCCCACGATACCCAGTGTGATGCTTAATTGCCCATTCCAAAAAGGTACTGAACTTCTCAAATGCGGCACAGGAGACAGAACAGCCCATAGGCATAGCACGATCCATATAATAGAGGCCATCAAATGAAAAGCCCAGGAGCTCGAAATCGTCCGGATGAACCGGCAACAGGCGGAAAGCAGATTTAATATCACATTTGGCAAGTTCAGCGCCGAGGCCATGTCGCTTGACAACCCTGACCGCTGCGTCAAAGGAGGTGTAGTGAACCGTGCACAGTTCTTGTGGAATGGAATCATTTATGGAATGCCCCCTCGGATAAGACAGATGATGTATAAGTCGAAATTCGCCCGGTGTCTTCTTTGGGACAATGCCCAAAGGAGAGACCCTTAAGCATGGTGAGGGTGGGTGTTCGAAGGGGCCCAGGACACGACCCTCAGTGACTTCCTTCTGTATTTTTTGTCTAACAACGTGTTCCAATCCGTGAACAGATTTAAGGTTGGGCGCCAAGTAAGGCTTGCGAATACCCTGATAAGGAATTCGAAAGCCCTCGTGGAACCCATCGCGGAGGTACTGGGCTGCCGAGCGGTCCGGATACACATACAGCCAGGCAGCCAGAACGTCCAGCCTAATTGGACTGGGCCCCTTTTCCCTGATGTGTGAGGTTGTTGGGATTGTTGGGGCCCTTCCTACCTCCTGGTTGGTCTCTACCGAACTGTCCCCTCCCTTTAGGGCAATTGCGGAATGAATGGGGGCCCCCGCAGATGGAACATTCGTGGCGAAAGGCACACGGGCGGCGGGAGCACGAGCCTCTGTAACCAAACTCCCAGCATAACAAACGGCGATTGGGCGTCACCGACTGATTAGGCAGCGAAGTCTGGCGGGAAGAACTGCCAGGACGAGCATTTTGCAGCAGGTGGCCGCTCTGCGCTCGATCACCCAATATGGGTCGGCTAGGGGACATGATTTGCAACCACAGGTGCGAATTGATAATGTCCCACCGCAAGGTAGGGGAAGAGGCAGCCATCTGCCGGAAGGCTTCGTCGTATTGAAGCCAAGCCGGGCCTGCGAAATCAACATAAGCCCTGTAAACAATGTCTAGGTATCGGAAAAGGGCATAGGATTTGTGTGGCTGGCTATGAGAAACCACTCCAGCGTAAATGAGGAAACCAGCTAACCAGTTAGCCCAATTTCTGTCGACCCGCCTCTTCTTAATTTTTTCTTTTTCCCTGTCATCCAATTCATCCTTCTCCTTTTTCTCCAGCTCTCGGAAAAGTAGGGAAAAGATATCCACATACTCCCCCTTCAGGATTTTTTCTTTGGTAGCAGGGGCTAAATGCTCGCCCAAAGCAGGGGCCTGCTCCAATCCTACAGGAATGTGGGGAAGGCCCATGGTAGCCTGGCCACCCGGTGGAGGCGAAGCCAGAGGGTTACCAGTGTAAGGGGACCCCAATGGCATAGGTGGGTACCAACCGTACATAGTGCCAGGCGGGCTTCCTGGGAAAGCAGTAAAAGCCTGAGCACCAGGTTTGGTTTGGGGTTCTGGCTGGCTCCAAGGCCACGACTGGGAAGTGTAACCGTGACTAGTGTCGTGATTAGACTCACTCTGAGGCAGCGACGCCAGCTGAGTGCTAGGACCTTCGCCTGGAGACTCGTCCTCATCCTGAGTGTCGCGAGGCGCCGCGTCCCCTTGGTCTTCCAAAGCCTGTATGCGAGCAAGAAGTTGGTTAGCTACTTCACTAGAAAGGCCCCCTTCATTGTCCCTGGCAGGACGTTTCGGAGGCCTAGGGAGGCGAACATCCTCCAAGGCCTGCAAGCAATCCAATATTTGTTGTAACACGTTCTCAATCCTGTCCCGCGGGACAGGACCCGCAGGCTCAACTGGGTCATTGGGGGGGCAGGCACAACTGGTTCACTCGGTTCACAAGGGTGGGCTGGTTCCGCTGGCACCTTGCCTTTACCACCTTTCCTGGCTTTAGGGGCCATGAAGCTGTACCTAACGACAAGGACAGAAACTATTAGTGGAGGCCCAAATTCAAGGCCTAAAATCACAGGCAATTATAGTAGCAAAGCAATGACCTAAATACTGGAACAGTCTGAATAAGGCAAATGGCCTAGAAATTGAGACAACAATCGTGATAGCCAAATTGAATTAGCAACCCAGAATTAAATCAATTGAATCAATTGAGTAGAATTGAATTAATTGAATAAAATTGATTAAAACTATTGACTTGAATTAAATTATTTAAATGAATTAAAACTAGAAACACAGCAGGGGGCGCTCACGTGCAATAAGTTGAATTAATTGAATAAAATTGATTAAAACTATTGACTTGAATTAAATTATTTAAATGAATTAAAACTAGAAACACAGCAGGGGGCGCTCACGTGCAATAAGGTGGAATAAGTAAATCAAGTAATCACTGTAAAATATGAAGTAAAATTGAAGTAAAACTAATTAATTAGAAATCCAAAATTGATAAATTGAATAAAATTAAATGACAGGTTAATTGGATCAAAACTACAAATTGAATTAAATTATTTAAATGAATTAAAACTGATAAAATTGAATAAAATTGATAAAATTGAATAAATTGAAAATTGATAAAATTGATAAAATTGAATAAAATTGATAAAATTGAATAAAATTGAATAAATTGAAATCACAGCTTAATTGGATTAAAACTGGGGGGAGAGCAGACCAGCAGGGGGGGGGAGAGCAGACCAGACCAGCAGGGGGGGGGAGAGCAGACCCGCACCAGAGAGCACGTGGCACTAGCACGTGGCGCAAGGAGGGCAGGGAGTGCGGTTGGCGGGCAGGCCGGAGCACGGGCTGCGGGCTGGAGAGCGGCGGGCGGGGAGAGCACGGAGAGGCGGCGGGGAGAGCACGGAGAGCACGGAGAGGCGGCGGGGAGAGCAGGGAGAGGCGGCGGGCTGGGGAGCCGGCAGGGAGCGCGGTCGGCGGGCAGGCCGGAGCACGGGCTGCTGGCTGGAGAGCGGCGGGCTGTAGAACACCGGCAGGCCAGAGCACTGGCTGCGGGCTGGAGAGCACGGGCAGGCAGGGGCAGGGAGCGCACGTGAGGGCGGTGAGCGCGGTCGGAACGGGCAGGTAGGCCGGAGCACGGGCGGCGGGCTGGAGAGCACGGGCAGGCAGGGAGCGAACGTGTGGGCGGGTAGCGCGGTCGGAACGGGCGGGCAGGCCGGAAAGGGAGCGCACGTGTGGGCGGGGATAGCGGTCGGAACGGGCGGGCAGGCCGGAGCACGGGCTGGGCGGCGGGCGGCGGGCAGGCGGGCAGGGAGCGCGGGAACGGGCAGGCCGGAGCACGGGCTGGGCGGCGGAGGATCGCGGTCGTAACGGGCGGGCAGGCCGGAGCACGGGCTGGGCGGCGGGCGGCGGGCAGGCGGGCAGGGAGCGCGGGAACGGGCAGGCCGGAGCACGGGCTGGGCGGCGGGCGGCGGGCAGGCGGGCAGGGAGCGCGGGAACGGGCGGGCAGGCCGGAGCACGGACGCGGAAAGCACGGAGAGGGCAGGGAGCGCGGGCGGCGGGCTGGCGGCGAGAAGCAAACAAACACACGAAAAGCAAATGAAAAGGGGGGAAGAGAGAGCAAAAACAGAGGGAAAATATCCACGAAAAGCAAACAAAAAGTGAAATATCCCAAAAAGGGGGGGGGGTGAAGGGACGGAGAGGGAAGGAAATTCAAATCCAAATATAAGATAAATCGAATCCAAATTCAAATCCAAATATAAGATAAATCACAATAAGAACCAAATCAAATACAAATACAAATCAAATACAAATGAAAGGACTGAAATAAGCTAAAAACCGCCAAGTTACAGAAGGCCAAAAGGAGAGAGGAGCCCAAACAAAGACACAAAGAAACTTATCCGAGTCCAGCGCAGCAGCTCTTCCTTTCGAAAATCAGGAAAAAGAGGAGGAGACCAGGGGAGGCAGTGGTTGAAATAGCCCCTGCTTTGGTGCCTCCCCTGACTCCTCCTGGCCGAGGCGTGTCCACGCCCAGGCCAGCCCATAGGTTCGCCTCTCTGCCCATCATTAAAACACCTCCCTCGGATCCACCATTCTTCAGGATCCGTGGGGGTGTCTGTTATTTTGCTAGCATAAAAACGGCAAAGTTATGCCAGCAAAAGAACAGGGTTTAGGATGGTAGACTTTAGTCCTTAGACCATGGAATTAGTACAGCTGTGTAAATCTTTGCTTCTTTCATTCTTACATGGAAGGGTGAATAATTTCAAATGTTTTCTTTCTGCTGGATGAGTTTTTGTGCATATTTTTTTCAATTATTTGGGACCCTTTGGGACTTTTCACAAAAAACTGTGCAAAAGATGTGCTTTTGTACAAAACAACATCTTTGTGAAGAGAACATTTTCAGTGGAAAGTGTTGTTTTTGTACAAATACAAGGTTTCTGCACAAACTTTTTTTGCACAAGGTTTTTGCACAAATACAAGGTTTCTGCACAAACTTTTTTTGGTAAAGAACTTGCAGCAGTTCACCATTTTTTCTCCTTTCTTGTTTAATTAAAAACAAACATTTGCAAGCTCACTTTACATCTCTATATAAGTTGCTGGGAATTGATCGTGGGACCTCACACATTCAAAGCACTTGTTCTTGCTCTATTACTATTACGGTCTCTCCAAATATAAGTAAATGTACATTCAATTATATTTGTTTACTTCTGATAACTTAACAGATGGAACTTCTACTGGACAACTATGATTTCTTGCTTAGATTTTTTTCTCATATTAGAATTATCCGTGGAACAAAATTCAAGAATATTTTATTTATTTTAATAAAATATTTATAAACCACTTTGATCAACGTTTCAGTGGTAGCTTATAAAATACCCTCCCATTTCATAATAGGAAAATTTAACTACACTGATAAAAGATTGTGGTAGAACTCTGACTAGTAACAGTCAAAATCTTTCTGGATTTTGCTTGACACAGCTAAGTGCCTAAAAGAAAGCAAGGAAAGGGAGCCTCCGGCGCTGGGGGTGGGGGAGTTTAAAACTCTGGTTCCTCATCAGAGAAGGCCCTGTCATGTATCACTTCCTTTCATATTTCCAATAGTGGAGGCACAGAAAGCATGGTCTTGTAAGCATCTTAATATACCAGTTAGTTTACATGGGAATGGACAATCATTAAGGTATTGCATTCTGACTTCAAACCCTAGAGTGTTTAGGCCCAAGTTGCAGGATGGTGATAAGGAACTGCCAGGGGTTGAGGGGCTACATTGGTCTCGGAAGAGACCTTAGAGGGTTGCACATTCATCGTCATGTTCTCACCTCAGTTTTCTTAAACAAAGAAAAAAAGAAACTCAAATTCTCCCTTCTCTCTACTGGAGACAAAACATAACAAAATGGCCACCATCCCAATACACCCCATTGTAGGGTATTTTTAGTTTTAGACTGGGAGAATGCTGAGACTCAAAGGTGACCTTGGAGGTAGGCCACACTATATTCTCCCGTTGTAGGATGACCAAGCTGCAATGGAAAGCTTTAGGGCAAAAAAAAAACAAAAAAAAAAAAACTTTTGAATATTTCCCACCCTATATATAAAATATTATATATTTATTTTAAACATTTCTAACTCAGATAGAATCCTAACTGATTCCGGGGCACCATAAAGTAATTAAAAGTGCCACAAAAATGCATTCAGCCTTCATGATGTACTAATAAAACTAAGAGATATGAAATCTACAAAAATCACCTGCATGAACAAAGGTATTAGATAAGCCAATCGAGATGCTTTGGCCTGGCACTACAAAGGTGCCAGGTCAAAGCAGTCAGATTTCTAGTCATATAGGCAAGCAGTCTAGTCATATAAGCAAAGCAGTCATATAGGCAAGCAGTCAGATTTCGCCACGATTTTTTCATAATCAGAAAAAAGTGCCTCTCCTTTGGACATAGTTCACCTCACCAAAAGAGAAAGGCCTCATCTGAAGATCTTAAGGCAGGAGGATATGTAGGATATGTAAAGGGGCACCCCACAAGGTATTTGCACCCCAAATGTATTTAGGCCTTAAAAGATAAATGCCACTATTGTGAAATGGCTTCAGAAGTGAATAGCCAGCTAATGTAATTAAGAATCACTGTAGTAATAACTCTGTTGTTGTTGTGTGCCTTCAAGTCATTTCTGACTCATGGCAACCCTAAGGGGAACCTATCATGGGGTTTCCTGGGGCTTTCACCCAAGGTCACTCAGTGAGTTCACTTGTAGATGGCTGAGTGGGGAATTGCACCCTGGTCTCCAGAGTCGTGGTCCAATGCTCAAAACACTATACCACACTGGCTCTCATAATAATAACTATAGCTAGTCTAAATCTAGCTAAGCCAGTCACAACTGTAGTTGCCAAATTTGGAACTGATAGGAAAATCCAAGTGGCCTTTGAGAGCAGCCCCGTATATAATGCTTTACAAGTAACTGAACTGAGAAGTTACCAGTGTATGGATCAGTAAACTTTCCCTGTTGAGAAAGCACTTGAACCATATGAAGCTGTTAAAAGGTGACCTGTGCCACTGAGGCTACTTGGAGCTCCAAGTGGCAATGCTGGATCAAGGACGTCCTCAAACTGCATATTTGGTTGTCAGGGAGAGTGCAACCCCACTTGTGCCTTTAAGAAAATTATTCTCTTACTTCTGTGATTTTGCATGGGCGAGATTTCAGATAATCTCATGAGAAGATGTGACTTCAGTTAAAACACCAAAAACAAAGACATAACAAAAGAACTTCACAAATAACAGGAACACATTCGTGCTACTATCCTGCTGTGATTGCGCCATTTCAGCCTCATGTGATAAAGTCCTCTGTCTTGTCAGAGTTCCAACCCAGTTCACTATTACTGCATCTACACAATGGTTCAACACTTGTGCAGTTACAGATGACTGAGATGAACTAGAACTGTGTATCTTCAACACACTGATTACACTGTACTCCAAACACTCAAATGACTAAGGACATTATCAGCCATGGCAAAAATTGCAGGATTATGATGCCACAGTAGTGCAAATGGGTCCCACTATCGCACGATGTTGACATCTTCACATTGTTACAGTGTGCTCCAGCTGTGAAAAAGGTGTTTCTTCTAATTCATGGGGAAAGCCGTGAATAGATCTTAAATATCGCTTTGTTCACAGTATTGATGGCGTGTGAAACCACATCCCGTTGTAATCACAAGATTAGAGCATGAATGGGTGGGCCTCAGTGAGAAAACCTCTGGGTGAGAACATGAAAATGAAGTACAGGATGCCCTTTTTATGAACTGTCCCATTTAGTTTGCACATTTTAAGGTTTGTTTCAGTGCTTGTGTGTTCATTTACTGTGCTAATTAAGGTGCTTTGAAGTTTTAATCATGCTTGTGTCTTCTCGTGAGAACTGCCAAAATCTCACCCCTGCCAAATCATGGAAGTAAACTCCTGTTCTTAAAGTGCTAGTGGTCAGTGTGCGATAATTCTGTGGTGGTTCTTTTATGCGATTACAGTGACGTGCGATAGCAAGTGTGATAATACCATGCTGTTTCCGCATTCCTCAACTGCAGAATTGCAGCATTTTCAGATGCTAGTCTGATAATGTCCTACATCCAGTGGCTTCATTTAGTAAAAGAAGATGGGGAGTAAGATTTAATTCTTTGAAGTTGAGTAGGAATCCTCCAATACTGCTTTCTCAAATGTTTCTTGGCATCTAAACCTGAGCAGTTGCTTTCAAATGCCACATGACTAAGGTTTGGCACATGCCACACATTTGGTAAAGTATAGTATCACGTTTGTTTTGTGTGTTGGGAGTCAAGCTGCCAATTGACTTGCCAGTGTTAGTATGGGAAATACAGTCCTCGGGTGGCAATACAGTAAGGTGCATCTAAGTGTCTCCGCTAGTTTGCAAATACCAGCATTACAAGATAGGAGAAAACTCTTGCATGCTTGCTGAAAAAGCTTGCAATTACCAGTCTGATTCCAAATGAAGTGGATAAGAGTTCTCCCACCAATAACTATTAACCCTTTTTATAATGTTTTATAATGTTGGTTAATTAAGGAACAGTCCTACACTACCCATTGATATTAAGGAAGATCCAATATAATAAGGGCCTATAATTTATTTATTTATTTAAATATTTCTGTTCCTTACTTTGTCAAAAGATCTCCGGACAGTATATAGGTAAAATCAATACAATAAAAAAATTTAAGACCATGAAATAATTTAAATAGTCTAAAAACACATTGAGCCAATATGGTGTAGTGATTTGAGTATTGGACTATGGACTTTATCAGACAAAAGGCAAAAATCATGTCATTACGACATGATAATACTATAACGGGCTAAAATTATCAGATGACATCCTCCTCCTCCCATGGCCAATGTGTGTGCCTGCTGTGAATAAGGCATCACTTTTTATTCATGGGCTAAGTTGTGAATAGCTTCTCAGTATCATTATTTTCATGGTATTGAGGAGTGTGTGAAACCAAGTCCCGCTGTAATCATGAGAATACAGTGTGAATGGGTGGTCCTTTTCCCCCTGTTCCCATTGCTACCAAGAAAAATCTGGGTGACAATATGAAAACAATCAACATGATGCTCTTTCCATGAACCGTACCATATTGCTGGCCAGTTTTTATGTATGTTTCAGGGCTTATCTGTGTATTTAATTTGTTTAAAAGTGTTTTTACGTGGACTCGCGTCTTCTCATGAGAACTGCCGAGATCTCACAGAACACGGCTAACATGGAAGTAAGTGGACATTTCTCTTAAAGGAGCATGCATGGACCAGTGCAAAGCATGAATGGAGTGTTATTAGAAAGTAATGTGAAGACAAGTGTTGCTGTCATGGGAACTTTAATCACATTCTTAAAATGCAAGTGGTGGTTGTTTGATAATTTCACTTATGATGCCGCAATGTTTGCATCTTCCTTACTGGTGGAATACTCTGGAAGATCAGGGTTCGAATCCCCACTCAGTCTCAATGGCAAGCCCCCTCTGAACAAATCTTGCCAAGAAAACTCTGTAATAGTTTCACCTTAAGAGTCAGCATAAGTCAGAAACAACTTGGAGGCACACAACAGAAACATATTAAGCACATTGACAAATTAGAACAGATTTAAAAGATTAAAATAGAAGCACACACACACACACAACACCTATGAATAGCACTTGAAGTAAATTGGTGAGCCCCAAAGACTTTAATAAATAGCCGTGTTTTTACTTTGCACATAAACGAAGCCAGCGTTGGCACCAATTGGGTCTTCAAGGCATTTCATAGTTGAGGTACCATGGCTATGAAGTCACCCTTGCACATCTTCACACAGTATATTGACCTCACTGGTGGGTTACAGAGGAGAGTCCCCACAGCAGAAGTCAGTGCTCAGGGAGGCACTTATAGGGAGAGGTGCTTTCTGTATCAAGTCTCAAGGTGCCAAGCTGTCACCACAAGCACCTTAAATTCAGACTGGAAACATACTGGCAGCTGGTGCATACTGGCAACTATGGAAGTGTCTTTTATGTAGGTTGAAGTGTACAAAACCACTTCAGAGGAAAAATTGCATTAAGCAAAGCACACTATGTCCTGTTAGAGCCTGAATCTTGTTCTACAGAAAGGACCCAGAAGCCAGCCTCTGAGATGTTACCCACACTGCTTTTTGAGAAAAACAAACATTTCTCAAGGACAGGAATCCTCTTTCATTTTCAATTTATCTCCTTAACCAAGTGGAATGGGGTGGGAGGAGGGAGGAAAGCCTATTCATCGCCCATTCCAGTATGGTTTGCTTAACAGTCCCTCTGAGTTTACAGTGTGCCTCTTTGAACAAATGCTGCTGCTGACATTTTTGATTGTACATTCCTTTAGAGGATGGCGTTTGCTTGGATCTCTGTTCAAATTTGGTTTCCAAACATCTTGCCGCTTTAGCAAGCTCACTCAACTGCAGTGATGTCAAAGGAGCAATTTTGATTCTCTGAAACAGTCTTTTCATGAGTACAGTATATTAATTGGTATGCAGGAGTCATAACCAAATGCCCATGTTTTCCAAAGACCCGAGAGCTTTGGAGGAGGCAGGTGCTGAATGGGAGGTGCTAACTGACCAAATTGTGACTGTGTCATGTGGCAAGGGTTGACGGTTGGATCCATGATATATGACATGTTTTTATTTTTATAGCATTGTCTCCCTCTGGAGCTTAGGAAGATCTGTGGTACATGTGTATATCAATTAACAGAGTCTCAATCCTGCATTCCAAGCAGCTTGCATTGGCAGCAACACAAAGTACATACTTATTAGCAATATAAATCAAGAATTCCAGCTCCTGAATAATAATTAATCTGAGATCTATCACCAGGAAGAGACAGACCAGGATCCTGCTTTACGAACAGTGGCAACAATCCCCTAGCAACTGCGTTTTTTCTGCCAGATCTTCTCTTTAAAAAATAGTTCAGGGTAAAGAGCAGGGTGTTTGGAGAGTAGAAGCAAAGTCATTGTAAGCCAGGGAAAGAATATTATTTTTGGTGCAACTGGAGATTAGAAAGCTTCCAGAACCATTTTGCAACACAGGCTAACACATTCATCATGAAGTCCACAGGGTGTGTAGCACATTTCCATCACTCACACGAGATGATGATGGAATGAATAGTGCAGGTGACAAACTTGAATACTCTGACTACAATGCCACCAAATTTAGACATTTGGGGTCTGAAATGTCTCTTGGCAAGACTGAACTAAGATTAATGGAGTTATGCAGGTCCAAATGCATCCCTTGTTATTACCCCCCCCCCTTTTTTTTTAATGCAACCTCAGTTTCCATGCTAAGTGAGAAAGTCTTCATTTGCAGTACTGGAGTCTCTGAAGTGAGTGGAAGGTTTCAATGATTGGAACTCAGCCTACAGGCTCCACAACAACTTTGCTGGTGCAAAACAGAGAAATGATGCTGGCAGTTTGTTGACAGGTGATAGGCAAGTTACCTTTATTTATAACATGATGCAGGACAGTAGGAGGTGATACTGTGATTGACTTACAGCAACTGCAAGGTCAGAAGTCTGATATGCTCAGGAAACAGCAGCCCTCAAACATATTTCCTTACATTGTGATGAATCAGGAATACATAAAAGGTTAAGCAGGGCAAAGACAGTAGCTTGGCTTATCTGAAGTAGGCACAAAGTTACAAACAGTAACTTTGCAATTCCCAAGGCACTGGCTGAGGTGGTGGGAACAATCATATACTCTAAAGCTATTCACTTCTTTCAAAAATATCTCTTAATTCTTCAACAAGCATAAAAATCAATTGACACTAGTGCGCTCTGTAAGATGAGAAGAATGAAAGGAACTAAATGAGATATATTTCTCAATCTTCAACATACTATTTGGGAGGTATGACGTAGTGCCTTGAGTTTCTTGAGACTGATTTAGAGAGAGAGAGAGAGAGAGAGAGAGAGAGAGAGAGAGAGAGAGAGAGAGAGAGAGAATTAATGCCTGCCTGCCTGCCTGCCTTTGGGGAACAGTACTACTTCAAAATGCAAACGAGGATCCATGTAATATCCTTGAATACTACAACTCTATTGAAAATACCCTGCCAATGGAACACTAGTGTGAGAGTGATAATGCACCTAGCCTTGTATTCTGTAACTGATAAGTTTTACAAGCATATGATCTCTATCCTGTATGCTAAGTTCCTCCAACAATGTCATTTTCTTTCTCTAGGCAAATGCCCAATGGAAATTCTCCAGGGAAATTCCCTATGGAGACCATAGAGGATTAAATGCAAAGACCCATTTAACCTCTTGTTTAGTTTGGCCTTCAGAGAGCTGAAAAAGCCCTGGTGGACCATTAAGTTCTACCCAGGGCTTTGGAAATTGTAGTTTTCTGACTCCAACTTTTAGAATCCTTCTGTGAGCATGAGATTCTGGGACTTGTAGTCCAAAAGGTTACATTGCCAAGTCCTGGGGGTCAGTTACATGGCAAAATAAATCTGCTTAGAAATCACAAAGAGTCCTTATAGTTCCCACATCTTTTGGACCAAAGCCTGCCATATTCAGAAGGAGGGCGGCAAAAAATTCCCCATAAGCCATGCAGTATCAGCTTTTGCTATTTTCCCCAACTTTTTTGATAAAGTTCGCAAACATGCACACAATTGGTGGTGTGAACTACCAATTTGCAATAGGCTGTGGGAAAAACCAGCAATATTCCTGAAACATCCACAGCACAGCTGATCCGTGATTGGTCGAACTGATCTCGGGTGTGCTCTTCCCACCTCCACCTCCTCCTCCTCACCCACCCACCAACCATCCCTCCTCTGTCGCTGGTGCCAAACTTTTTTAGGCTGCCACCTGCAGGGCTTCTTTGGTGGGGTGATGAAGCAAGCAAGCAAGCAATGAGGAGGCAGCCAAGGAGGGGATAGGCTTGTGGGGAAGGAAGCCGAGGTAAATGGGCAAATCAGAGGTGAGCCAGTGGGCAGAGGGGTGAGCAGCAGTAGCAGCTCCTTGACCAGCAGCCCACCACCTCCTTTGCTCCCTGCCAGCCAGTCAACTCCACCCCGAAGGTGGTCAACAAGTGAGGAGCAGCAGCGGCCGGAGCCAAGGTGAGGAGGGAAGCAGGGTGTAGGGGGAGCCCATGACTCCATTGCTTCTGGAGGCTGGGTGCTCATCTCCCCCATGACCAACCTCCACCTGGGAATCTAGCCTGCTTTCCTTGCCTCCTTTTGTCATTAGTCCTCTCCTCCCCCCATGATCTCCCTTCTTTTTTGGTTGTTTGCACATCTCTCACCCCCCTAGCCAGCAATCAGGGACTGGGCAGGCGCAGAGCAGTGGAGAGTGGCCCTTAATAACAGCAGAAAAACCACCCTGCGCTCTGGTGACCACCTTTGCCTGTGTGAACTACAAAGCAGAAAACTTACCGGATCAACCAGTTTCACACTGAATCATGTAAACTACCTGGCACTGGGGCAAAAGGAAGGTAAGCTGAAATTTTTCGCATTAAATTCTGCTGTGTAACTGATGCCCTGGTTAAAACACACAATCCCAAGGGCTTTCTCAGACATGGCAAATATGGTGTCATAACGAATGCAAAAGGGCACCCACATCAGATGACATCGTGCTTTTGCGATTACAGACTTTTTCAGAAGCTGTAAAAGACCTCCACAGAGGTTGGAAGAAGGATGCAGCTGTCCCACTCCAGCTGGTCAGTTTCACACAATGCCATCCTCCTCCCATCCTCCTTCATTCTCCTTCCATGCTGGATCGATGGAAAAGGCGCCTATGTGTAGGGAATAAGACGTTCTTTTTTATTGATGGGCCAAGCCGTCAATAGATCTCCCATGGTGCTTTTTTGCTGGTATTGCCAGTGCTTGAAACCACACACCATTGTCCTCTCATGATTACAGCGTCAATGGGCAGAACACTTGCTGTTGAGATCGAGAAAGCCAGGTAGGGGATGCTCTTTTTATGAACCTCCTCAGTTTACTTGGGATTTTGTGCTTCTGTGCTTGTGTGTACTTTTTATGGGGGGGGGGTTGTTGCTGTATTTTAAATTAACCTGTGCTTGTGTCTTCTTGCGAGAAGCAATGAGATAATGAATGTGGAAGTAAATAAGATCTCCGTTCATGCTCTGAATGCCTGGGTCTGCCTTTTAATGCTAGTAAAGGTAGGTCTGATAAAAAGCATTCTTTTGCCATCAGAAAAATGGTTCAAACTATTGTGGTAAAAGAATGATTGTAGAGGCTTGTCTGATAAAGTCACAAGTCAAAATCCTGCATTTAAAGCAGCCTTAAATAGATTCTTGTCTTTGAAATCTTGAGGAAAGGAGGCAGAATGTCCATTCTGGGCATATGATTGTATTAATGAACCACAGCTAATGCTGGGAAGTCTTTCTGGTTTTGCAAAGTTTAATCTAAATCAAATCTTTGCTTTTCTCCATGAAGCCAAAAATCAATTATAACTCCTTTTCTGACATTTCTTTCAAATATACTTTGACTATTATTTACGTATGTATTTATTTTCTGCATTTTCCTTCCACTTTTCTAGAATATGTTCACAGCAACAAAACATAATATTTGAAACAAGGAGCAAATCACCAGAACAAAAATTAATCCCCAGCTACACCATGTGAAGATTTTCAGCTTATTTGTTCTCTTCAACATCTAGGCTTTCCACTTTGCTTGTGAATAGGAGATAGCAAGCTTTCTGAGACAGACACGTTTTACAAATGATGATAGCTATAAGTATTTTAGACATTCTTGTGTGTCCCCCCCCCACAAAAAAAAAATCCCTATGCAATTTAGTCCTAATCTTTGTCATCAGGACAAGTCATGTGCTTCCCCTAATACATCTAGGAGTAGTTTTTGTCAAAATGGCAATCAGATAACACAACAGAACTTCCAATTAAGCAATGAAGCAAAGCCAAGACGTACCTGACCTGTCTATGCAGAACGGGTAGGAAAATGTACACCGAAGTATGTTTAATAGCAACTTTCTCAGATTGTAAGCATGTGCAACACCACCTGCTACATTTTAAAAAGAATGCTCCTGCAAATACAAGTAAACAACAGCAACACCCACCAAGCATGTGTATTTCAAAAGAGGTGCTTATTTTGCACAGCTGGTTAGTTGCATGCCATGTATCAGCTCATTTACAAAATTGGATTCCATCAGCAGAAACAAATTGGGGTGGGGAGTTGGGATAATAACGGGAGATGATGCAAAATTGTGCCAGAGCAAGCATTTGGGCAGAATGTAGTGCCACTGAGAGGACTTGTGGGGATCTTGGGAATTGTTACTAAGCAACAAGAATATTGTTAAGGGGGACAATGAAGCCCGGTTAGATACATGTTTTTCTCCAATGCTGTGAAGGACATGCAAGTAACATTTGAGGTACATAAGACAGCCTTGCAAGAAGAGAAACAAGAAGAGACCTAAACTTTTAGACACATGCTACTGATACTGCAAATCTTATTTTGTTGTTCATTTACCACCAGAGTCCACAGGGGTTTTCCCCAAAGATTTTTTTAATGCAAAATAAATCTGAAACAAGGCAATCAAGGAAAAAACATGAAAGAAGTATTTGCTCCAAGGTGCATACAATCTAAATGTCAATTCTAAAGGAGACAATGGAATAAGGAAGAGTCATCTGGGTGCTTTGGCAGAAAAACAAAATGGCAGCCTTACGATGGTAATGTGTAATTAGGGATGGTAGAAAAAACAGCATTATGGCAGCCAAATAGGAAACTATGTCTTCCTGACTTCTGTGACGAAGGCTTCTCACCTTATTTCTGCAGGTGCAAATACTGTACTTTTCAAGAAGGATAGAACTCCAACATAAGGTCCTACTTCCCTTCGTTAGCCATAAAAGTGGAATAAGGGGTTGCAGCATCTTTTAGCTGGGATTGTGAAGTGTGTGTGAATAGAATCACAACTTCCATTATCCATATTCTGGGAGTTGTAGCCCTCAAAAGAAGCTTTTTCAAGCTCTGATGCTGGTCAAGGAGGACCTGATTCATTTTTCAGGTGAGTTGCTGTTCCCTTGCCCATCCAAGGGGCTGTCCACCAAGGGACCAAGATGGTGAAAATAATCCTAATAGAATTCGCAGAGAATACCTTTTGTCCCAATAAGATCTGTCCAAGATTCATGGTTTTCGGAAGGAGGGGGGGCAAAACCACCATTTACTACATGGGTTTTTTGAATAATACATGGAAATGCACAATACTGCTCATTTGGACAACTGGTTTGCATCACAGTGCATTCTTGGCAAGGGTGGAAGTGGAAACCTGATGGTTGGATGTGTGCTGGGGGTGGGCTTGCAGGCAATGCAGTGGATAGATGTTTTGGAGTTTCACATTACCAATCATGCTTTTTGTTGTTGTTGTTGCACCTAGGTGAACAAACAGGTTTTTAAAGCAGAAGGTTGCACTTGCGCACCTTTGATTTACAGTTTTTTAAAAAAAATACTAGACAGCAGTGACAACTTGTGAAAAATAATAATGCGAGTAATTCACTCTCAGCCACCAACTTGATTCACAGGCATGGCTGTATGTGTACTTCAAACATGGATAGTTTTGCATACCAATGATTTTGCTAAAGGACTGTGGAGACAAATGAACACTGCTGCAAATTTGCATTAATGCGCAGCAATCCCCATATCTTCTTATCTAGACAAGCCCTAAGGCAGAATAATAAAACAACACGTGGACATTTTCTGGCCCTTTAAGCAGGGGTGGCTAAATGGCTACCATATCAATAAGGCAATGAATCTTCCCTGGGCTTTAGTCCAAACTTTGCTAAGATGCTGAACACTAAATATAACTGTTTACATTTTGTACTAGTACCTGCAGCTGATTGATTACCCCATTATCATGGAAGCATGCAGTGAAGCATTGGCTCGTAGAGGCAGTGGTGTCTGATGGCTTCCATGTCAGTACTCATGAATGGAAGAAATGGGATGACAGGGTAAGGCAAGAGTAATAGAGAGAGAACAAATCACTGAAGAAGGGTCAGCAACGAATGGAGAGTTGCCTATATGTAGGCATCCTTATTTTCTTTATTTTTTGCTAGAATTGACAGTGTTAATCCAGTATATCTTTTGTTTATAAAATTAAATATAAGTTGATTACCATCAAATATTTGGCAATTTTTAACTCCCTCCCCCGTATCATCACCTAAACTTAATTTTGCTTCAGCGCCATGGGTTTAAAAACAACAGCTAATGATCATTAATCTTCTAACCTTACCAAAACCTATTAGTATCTTTATAACAATATAAACAAAGCCAGCTTCTGGCACAACTTTAATGTGGCTGAATGTAATTATTTTTCACTTAGCTATGAAATTGTTTTAATTGCTTTAAAGTAAACAACTATGTTGCTCTCTCTTTTTGGCAATATTTCTTTGCGTAGTGTTAAATTTAGACTAATACACTGCTTTTTCTCTTTGACATTTTATTAAAGAGATGTCAGCATACATCTATAAAGTGCAGGCTGTGTAACCATGGAAGTAATAAAGAGTAATTTGCAACCAGAGGGTACTTTTCAAAAAAATTGTGGGCATGACAAAGGCATTAAATGATAAACAGGCAACAAGTTTACTTGGGAGAAGTAAAACAGCTTAATACATTTTTATACCATACCACAACTTATATTTAAGCTATTGCATGCAGAACATTGTAGAATATAAAGTTAATATTATCTTCAGTGCAGATATAGAGCACATAGAAACCAGCTGAACATCCGGAGTCACCCAAAGTACAGCTTTTGAATCTGAGCTGCTGATCATTACTTCTTAGAGTTCCTATAACTGTCCCATAGAAACTGAGTTCCTACTGTACATACCTTACCTGGGAACTATCACAGTCAAACTGGGTTGAAACAACTATACATTTGCTGTGTTTCCAACCTTTAGAGATGGATAAACCTGTCAACTTCATTTCTCCCACACTCAAATTCTTTTAATCTCAAATCCTTCCTTTCACATTTATGAAAAAATCTGCAAATTTTGGGAAATTCTTCAATTAAAAAAAAACCTGGAGAAAATTCACATACTTTGCAAGACCTAAGCTATAGAATTCATCTTATTCCATGCTTAACACCTCTACATTGGATGAGCCTTTTAACTATAAACAACAGTGAAGATGTTTATTCCATAGATTTGTTTAGTCTACAAATAAAATATACTGTGAAAATGTGACTGAGAATTTTACATAGGAATCATTTGGCCTTGCAAGTTATGTCATACTACAAGTCCCAGCAGTCCTAGCCAGCAGAGCTAATGGTGTAGAATGCTGGGTGTTGCAGCCAAACAACATCTGGAGGGCCGCTTCATTCCCATGCCTGCTCTGACGTCTATTATTAAGAAGTATTGCAACATTGCATTCTTCCTGTAGATGTTTATGATATCTGTGATGTTCTGCTGTTGCTCATTTCCAGGAGCCAGCCAAAGTTGAGCACTTTTAAGTCCTACTGATTTCAGTATGTAATATTTAAACATGCACCTAACTCTCACGATGAAATCAATGGCACTTCAAAGTGCTTAATTTTCAGCTGGATTGTCTCTTTAATGACTCTGTAATGCATCTTCTCGCATACAACGACAGGAGGTATTTCCAGTCTGCTTCAAGTGCAAAGAATAAAAAAAAAGTGCAATTATTCCCTCTTTTCCTCATAAGGGATATTTTAGGGGCTTACTGCAAGAAAAGCAGCAAGGCAGCAGGAATGTTCCATCTTCTGTGCTGCCTTACCACATGATGTTATCATTCTTTTGTTCTGGTCCCATGGGGGGACCAAGGTAAAACTCTCTTTTTCCTAACCAGAACATGGAAGACAGAATATTCCTGCTGCCTTGCCAATTTTCTTTAGAGTGTGGTAATCCACTAACTAGTTGTGATGGTGGGAAAAGAGGCCAAAGTCATGGTGGAAAAACACAGGAATGTTAGAAATGGAAAATGACAAAATCTTGGCCCTGCCCCCAATAGAGTATTTTAAAAAAAAATGAGGTGGGATGATTGTACAATAAAAGTGTCATCCCAAAGCAGCACCCAGTGTAACTTCTACTTCTCCACTATATTTTGATACTGCAAGGTATGAAGTCACTAGTTCCCCCTCATGGAATGGCCACACGAGAAACATGGCACTGGTGCAGTAGACTCTGCCTTCAGAAAAAGAGGAAAATGGCCATGGCTTAGAAAGGTGGTATTTGAAGCTCTCACTCTCCAAGTTTTTTTAAAAACAACAACAACGGAAATCATCAGGAGATCAAGCTATGAGGATAGAACCGTTGTTGTAGCTATGTCTCCCAACGCAACCACAAACCCCATCTTAGAAACCAGCTATGCCTTCTCATGAGACCTACCAAAACCCACACTCCCCAAACCCACCTTAGATGTGACACCCTCAAAAAAAGAGAGAGCCCCAAACTCTCATTAGAAGCCAGGTAGTGCCATGAACTTAGGGATTTCTGAGGTTCTGGGAAGTGGGGCAGTGAGTGAAGAAGTGAGGCTGTGAGGTGCTTTCTAACATAGAGCTGCCGGGACCTCTATGGGGTCCTGCTGCAATTCATAAGCACAAATTCCAAAAATGATGATGTTGTAAGTTTGGTTTAAAACATCATAAATATTGAACTTGATGCCAGCCCCCTGTGTCTATTGAAGTTGTGGGCCCTTTCAAATGACACTAGGGCCTTGCTATCCACTGAGGGTTGGTTCCAGTGAATACCAAAATCCGTGGATGCTCAAGTCCCATTATATACGATGGCATAATAAAATGGCATCCTTTATATAAAAAGGTGAACAGCAAAGTTTCCTTTTTGGAATTCACCTCCCTCTCCGCAAATATTTTCAAGCTGTGGCTGGTTGAATCTGTGGATGCAGAAGCTCTGAATATGGAGGGCCACCCATACACAATGCTAATACTCTGATTCCACTTTAACTACCATGGGTCTATTATCTGGATTCCTGGAATTTGAATTTTAGGGAGGGTTTAAAAAGAAAAAGAAGAATTCTTAGTCAGAGAGCTCCTGTAGTGCTTCACAAAACTACAAACCCCAGGATTCCATAGGATGTTGCCATGGCAGTTAAAGTAGAATCGAAGTGCTAGAACTGCATAGTGTGAATGGGTATCTGGAGGAATCCTGACACTTTCTTAAATTTTCTGAATTGCTTTCACACACACACCTTCCATGACATATTCATACAGAGACACCACAGCCATACAGAACAGAACCATTGAGAAATGGCTACTCTGCAGAAGGGTGACAGTGAAAAGGGATCCTTATAAGCAAAGGAAACAGTGGTAAACTTGGTACAGAAATTCAGTTTAATTCTACCTCCAAGAAACAACAGTGGGTCGAAACAAATTACAAAGGGTATTTTGCAGTCAGAACTGGTACATGTATCTTCAACATGGAATGAAATGACCTTGTTCTGTATAACACTGGGGGAATACTGAAATTTGCTTGTCTGATTGATCTCTGGATTTCCATAATGTGGAGAATTTCAGTTACTTGCAGAACTTAACTTATCATAGCAACCCTTATACCATCCATCTTCATTATAGGGGAACTGTGTGTAGTAGTACAAAGCTAAGAAAATGTTAAATAAACTTTCACTTAGTTTATTTATTTATCTGAAACTTGTATTTAAAATGAGTATTTGAAGATCTCTGCAATACCTCATGAAATATGGCAGACAAAAACCATATTCTTTCCTTTCCCTAGTTTGGTACCTGTGTCTCTCCTTTAGAGCCTCATGCTTTTCCAGAAAGGTTGGTAAAGTAGCCACTAACCAGCCCTGTTCTTTCTGTGGAGAGAATGTAATTTGTGGTTGATGCATTTATTCAATAACTATCTTGTGGTGCCAGAGTGTGAACAAGTTACGTTTTCTAATCCGCCCTCCTTGGCTTCGAGACTCTTCTGCTGAGCACCCCAACTGCAAAACTGATGTCAGGCCTTGTGTTGCTTGCAATAAACAACAGACTACCTACCACTGAGTGGTACAGATCTGGCCTCTCAAACTCCTGTTCTGCCTCCAAGTTCACAAAATCAGTGGTCATTGGTGTCCTGAGCACTTTAGCCTCACTAAGCTCACACTTGGCCACAAGACTGTCAATTTTTTTCTTCTGACTTAGGAAAAATTCTCCAAGACCAGTTCTTTCTACTTCTACACCTAGATAACACCTCAGGCTGTCTCTGGACTTTTTCTGATGGGCTTTTATAACGTGAGCAGCCTTGTCCCCGTTGCGAGGCTGCTGCGCTGCAGGGCGTCCCTTTTGGATGACGCTCTCCCCTGCTGATCCTCTGCCGGTACTGTTGCATAATCGCAGGGACGCTGCAGCATTATATTTGGCAGTTTTCTAATCACGAAAGTTGATCGTGATTAGAAAACTGCCAAATATAACGTTGCAGCATCCCCGCGGTTACGCAACAGTACCAGCAGGGGAGAGCGTCATCCGAAAGGGATGCCCTGCAGCGCAGCAGCCTTGCAACGGGGACGAGGCTGCTCACGTTATAAAAGCCCATCTGAAAAAGTCCTAAGTCCTTCAACTTGAACTGGCTTACTAACTTCACCTGCACTTTCTTGACATCACTGGCACTCTTTGCTGCCACACAAAGGTCATCCACATAGATAACTAGCATGACAGCATTACGTTTTGGGAAGACAGCTCCCAGAAACACCAATCGAGCATGCCACTGACTATGTTTGCTCAGAGGTCCTGGGAGTTGTAGCCCAAAAAGTAATATTTCCATGTTCTGGAAGCTTAGGAGTACTCCCCAAAATGGGTGCAGAACCGACTAAAGTGTGGCTCATGGGTTTCCTGAAGATCCCAGGAACATCAGAGTGGCCCATTACACCTTCACAGCCTCACCTCACCCCTCCCTACAGGTTAAAAATATTTTAGTGGGAAAAGGCTCCTTGCAGTTGCTAAGGGCTGTGGACAACAATTGCAACAGGTTTTTGGCCTGTACCTGGGAATACTTTTTTGCCAAAATGCCTGGAGTGGCTTCTAATTTTGAACCTGGCAACATTTCCACCTACAGCCCACAGTAGACACAAAGGGGCTTTCTAAGAAAAAAGAAAAGTTAAAGCTTGGATGGCTGGCGCAGGGGGGAGATGGTCTAATGGGTGGCTCCCAGACTGTGGGAAGCTTTCCACCCTGGAGTTAGTGAATAATGCTAGTAGCTCAGAGCAGGACTTCCAGCGGTGGGTTTGGGAGGTGGTGAAGAAAAAGGGTTTTGTCCAGCACCATATCTGTGTGGTGAGCAAGGGCAGCTGGTAGGTGACCACAGGCCTGCCAGGTAGATGCATCTGGGCTGTGGCAGCAGTTGTAGGGCTAAGTGGAAAAGGGGTTCCTAGGTGTGCGTGTGTGGGAGGGATCTGAGGAAGGTCTCTTCTCTCACTTCTCTCCATTTTTTTCTGGCTAGAAAGACTCTGGAGACCTGCTGCCCAGGGGGCTGCCAGAGGGCATGCTCCCAACATTCCTGGTGGCAAGGAAGAAAGTGAGGGGGTGGATGTACTGAGAGGAGAGCAAAGTGGCTGTTTGGTGTGGCAGGTGGGAGGTGGGACAGGGTCACCAGTGCCTGGAACAGTCTAGAGCCTAATTTGGCCAAAGGTGGGAGGACTTTCTTCCTTTGTTTCCATGTTCACTCACTTTTTTGTGACTTGTGACAGAAAACATATGAAACATAGTCAGGTCTCAGGCCTCCCTCTGGACCATTGGGCTCTACTAGTTTGTACTTCACCTACCATTGACCATGTCTTAGGAGATTATCAGATGGGAACAACAACAACAACAAAAAGCATTCCTGTCCTGCAATCTTCTCTCCTGCCCCTCTCCTGTCCCTGTCCTGGCAGAACAACGAAAATTTTCACACCTACCTCTTAATGGAATGCATAGCAGCCCAGGAGTGAATGGAGCTCTAATAGAGTTGCTTTCATTTCCTGGTTTAAAATCCCAGCTGTTCTTGCGAGAAGATGAGAGCGCAGGAAATTCGAACTCTAAAAGAAAAATAAAACAATACAAGTTACACTAAGCACAAAAACACACTTAAAACATTAAGTAACATTAAGTAACCTGGGGAGGGTACAAAAATGTGTGTCACTTACCTTGATGTCCTGATCTCATCTGGAAGTGTTCTGGCACAACCTCCCATTGACAATGGGATCGCACCAGTGAAATGGGCACCTTTTCAGTCACAGGACATTCTGTGACAGAAATGGAATGGGGGATCCATTGACATCAATAAAAAGCAGCGCCAGCATAATGACAGCTGAATGAGAGGGGAACAATGTTGTTTGAAAGGGAAACCCTTTAGCGATCTCTTGGCATCGTGATAATGCCATATTTAGAGCATCTGATAATCTCCTTAAAGAAAGGTGTCCATTTGGTATGAACCATAAAAGGCAGAGCAATTTTAAAACAGCACAGAGTAATTGTTATTCTTGCTGATTGTTAAGGGTCATCTGGAGGGAAAGAAGGAACTAATTGTGCAATTAATGAGGTAATTCCCAAGGTTTTTTTTTTGTTTTTGTTTTTGTTTTTTTACAAAACAAGTAATGTTTCCAAACTCAGGTTCTAACACCCCTCTGAATTCTGTTGAGATGTATGGATCAAGATGAGAAATACTTCTTGGCCTAAATAAATATTTCTTAGAAAGCTCTGTTGATATTGCCAAAAGCGTTGGAATAGAAGCATACAGTACTAGCTGGCTACTGGTGTTTAAATGGAGTTCATCAAGTCAAACTGTGTTGTCCTCCTATTTGGCACTGTCCCAAAGAAAGTGTTAAATGATCTGCTAACAAACCTTGGCCTCAGTTGTAGAATAGAAAAACTGTCCTATTTTCCTATCCTGGTGCGGCTGTTAGAAGGTCACTGGGAATTTTTCTTTTGTGTAGGATAAGGATTTATGGGGGCGTTGTATAATTGCATTATATGCCATATGCCACAGGCTTTTTTAAAAGTTCATTTAGGTTGAAAGAAGAGGTCTTTTTTGGGCCTATTCCTAAGTCTTATTGACAGATAGGCTTAGCATTCAAGTTCTCAGCAAAGATAATTCATGAAGTCCTCATTTTCATATCACATGGGAGATGAACTACAGCTTGTCCTAGAATTGATTTGCTTTTTGTTTTTTAAATAGTTAAAATGACCACCTAAGTTTAGTTTTTTTCTTTAATAATAATTAAAGTATAATTTAGCCAAAGTTAAGGCACCTCCTGTCAAAACACCATGACTTGAATTTAATCAGAAGCGGAACTCTCCCATTAGGTTTCATGAATCTTAAAAAGGCCTAACTTTGGTTAGATCATGCAAAAGTCCTAGTGACAGAATCTTTACCATGTTTTCAACCTTGTGTTCTTTAGAAGTTGAGGGCCAAACTACATACGATGCAGGTAATCTTTGATCAGAGCTGCCAATCTCCAATTTAAAAGCCCAAAAGAGACAATTAGGAGGAATGGGACTGGCAGAGTGCAGGGGTGCCACCAAGCCAGAATTAGTATGTATAGTATAGATCAACCCTCTCCCCAAGCGTGGAGGGCCCTAAATGCAGTAATAATTTTTTTTTTAAAAGTCAGGAAAAGAGACCTCTGTTTCAATGCATTCTGTCTCTCTCCTCTCTAACCGTCAACCCCCGCCCCCGTCCACTGCCATGTCTACTCCCCTCTTACTTTTTCTTTCCATTTTATGAGGGGGTGCTGAAAAATTCTCAGCCTGGCCCACTTTCCAAAATCTGAACATAATTTTGTCACTGTAGCTTGAAAGAGTGTTCTTTTGAATTGTAAATTGCCAATCTGCAGGATTGTAGCTCTAATTTCTGAATGCTCTCAGATCATTGATAGAGCCGTGTCAATTGAAAAGTGTGGAATTTTCAAGCACTGAACTCCAGGCTGTCATGAAGTTCCTGTTCCTGCAGAAGAAAACTCCAAAGGAAATCCATGAGTGTGTGATGGAAATACTGAGTGACAAGTGCCCATAGCACTCAACTGTGAAGAAGTGGTGTTCCAACTTTCAATGTGGAGATTTTGAGACTGAAGATGCAGCAAGGTCTGGGAGGCCTTCAACACCGTCAACTCCTGATATTGTTGAGCATGTTCATGAGCTGATTTTGGCAGACTGGCAAATCTCTGCTAAAACTATTGCTGAGACACTAGAGATATCTCGCAAATGCATTGGGTTTCTAGTTCATTAGCAGTTGGCTATGCAGAAGCTGTCAGCCATGTGTGTACTGAACTGTTTGAATCCATTCAAATGAAATTGAATGGATACCTGCAAGTTGATTTTGCAGCATTTTGAGTGATCTAGTGATTTTTTTTTTTGAATGGCTTGTCACTATTGAAACATGGTTACATCACTATGATTTGGAGGCCAAGCTACAGTCCTTGCAGTGGAGGCACTTGGGTTCTCCACAGCCAAAGAAATTCAAAACTCAAAAGTCAGCTGGAAAGGTCATGGCCATAGTTTTTTGGGGATAAGGAAGCTATTTTGATGACTGACAATCTTCAGAAGGGCCAAACAGTTAATGCAGAAAACTACTCTAACTTGCTGTGCCAACTACAGGCACAATTGAAGAAAAAATGGCAAGTGAAGCTGGGGAAAGGTGTTCTCTTTTGCAGGACAATGCACCTGCTCACAGGACTGGCAAGATGATGGATGTTTTGAAGAATCTGGGGTTTGCATGCATGGACCATCCATCCTGCTCACTAGATCTTGCTGCATCTGACTATTTCCTGTTTTGGAACCTTACATTTTTTTAATGGAAGGAATATTTCAAATGATTCAGAGGTGATTTAGGAGATTATCAGACAGGAAAGCAAAAAGTGTTCCTGTCCCACAATCTCCAATCCCGTCCCCGTCCCGCCACAATACCCCCCTCACTGCCCTTACCTTCTCTCCTATTGACAAGGCAGCCCAGGAATGAATGGAACTCTAACAGAGCTCCGTTCACTTAGATTTAAATCCCACCTGTTCTTGCGAGAAGATACAAGTGCAGGAAATTCAAAAACAAAAACAAAAACAACACATAAAAAGTTACATCAAGCACAGAAGCACACTAAAAAAACCTACAAGTAACCCAGGGAGGGCACAAAAAAGAGGGCAGCCTACCTGGTTCTCACAATCCCAGCCGGAAGTGTTCTGGCAGGGCCACCCATTGCTGTTGGAATATCGCCAGCAGAACAAGGGCACCTTGTCACATACATGGAAATCCTTGACAGAAACGCCATAGGAGATCAATTGCCAGCTTCTACCCAACAATAAAAAAGCTCTCCCTCATAACAGGAGCAGAATGTTTGCATAACGCTGGGGCACAACGTCGTTCGATAAGTAAGCTGTTTTGTGATCTTGTGGTATTGTCATAACACCATTTTTTGATGTGCCTGATAATCTTCAGCAGCAGCAGAGCAGTATTTCAGTGGCCAGACATTAGAGTTGTTTTTGGAAGGGTTGAAGAAGCTTGAGAAGCGATGTACCAAGTGCGTTGAACTTTGAGGTGAATATGTGGAATAGTATGTAAGTTTCATGGCTCTAGGGTCATTCCCTTCTTGGATGGGCTGAGAACTCTTCATCATTGCCTGGTAATTTTGTCAGAAAAGTTCAGATGAGTTCAATGGTGCCTGGTGGTTTCCATGTCAGTGGGGTGATGAATCCAATCCAGGTTTTAGCCTAAGCTTTAAAGATTTCCAAAATGCTGAACTCCATTTCCCAAGTATAATGAGCAGATTAGAGAGGTTTTTTTAAAAAAAATCAGTCTAAAGCCTGGAGGAGACCCAGTGCTCTACTGACCTAGAAGCTGCCAACCGCCACAGGATGCATGGCAGAGGAAGAAAGAGTTGTGCCCAAGTTCTTCGGTTTTACAAGAACTCCTGCCTTGCATCATGGGAACAGAGAGATACCCTGGGGAAACCAGGAGACTTAGGACTTTATCAGACTAGAATCTAAAAATGCTGTAATTCTGTGAAAGAAGATAGTGGGAACGTCATGGCATTATAACAGTTGTTATCACACATAGCTGTAATCACGCGAAAGAAATGCCACAGAATTATTGCACAATGGCTACTTGTGCTTTAAGAATGGGAGTTTACTTCCATGATTTGGCATGGGTGAGATTTCAGCTGTTCTGATGAGAAGATGGAAGTGCGCTTAAAACTTCACACTCCCCCTAAATTAACAAAGTTAGTGAACAGATAAGCACTGAAACAAACCTAAAAAAATGCAAACTAGATGGGACAGTTCGTAAAAAGTGTACTGTGCTTCGTTTTTGTGTTCTCCCGGAGGTTTGCTCACTGAGGACCACTCACTCATGCTGTAATCTCATGATTACAGTGGGATGTGTTTTTGCATGCCCTCAATATTATGAAAAAAGTGATATTGGCGATCTATTGACAGCTTGTCCTGTCAATTAAAAGGAACACCTTTTTTTGCAGCTTGGGCACAGGGTAACCATGAGATGACAATGATATCATGTGATGGCTGTGGGCATTCGCACTACCATGATGTCATAATTCCATGATTTTTGCTGCGTCTGATAAAGTCCCTAGTATGGCTGTAGCTTCCTCTGCACTTGATTTTTTCTGGAGGAGAGGTGAGAGTTGCTTTTCAGTGGGAGTGAGAATAAAGAAAGGGGAGAAAGAAGAGAAGAAAAAGAGAAACAGCACTGCAGAGTTGTTAAAGGAGAAACACTAACAATAAAAAGACAAGTATTTGTGAGGAACAACACATTACAAATAGCACAAGAGGTACCAAAAAACAAAAACAAGAGAGATTGTAATGCACACTACTAATAGATGCAAATTATATAAACAGAATAATATACAGTTTTCAAAATATATACAATATATATATAATAATATATTGAGAGACAGCATGGTGTAGTGGTTTGAGTGTTAGACTCTGGAGAGCAGGGTTTGAATCCCCACTCAACCATGGAAACCCACTGGGTGACCTTGGGCAAGTCACATTCTCTCAGCCTCAGAGGGAGGCAAAGGCAACCTCTCCTCTGAACAAATCTTGTCAAGAAAATTCTGTGATAGGTTCATTATAGGGTTTTCACAAGCTGGAAATGACAGATATTAAAAATTTATGGAGAGACAATTTTCTAGATAATATCCCCTTTGACCAAAAATGTCTATTTCAAAGTATGGAAAATGTTTACAGCAAGCAGGTCTTAGAGCAAATGATTATCTCAATAATACATAAACTTGCCCTAATCATTCATCTACTTGCTAATGGGTTGCAATTCCTGAAAAATTAACCCTGCGGGAATGTGACAACCCCCCCCCCATGCAGGTTGCTCAACTCTGGATTAGGGCAGCAGAAAAGTGGGGTCATTTAGCATCATGTCCCTTTGTGTACTATTTTACTAGGTATTTTGTGCCACTGGGCAGTGTGTGTGTTTGTCAACCAACCAACCAACCAACCTCTACTCAAAAGTTAGTTAGTTATGGTTTATTTGATTAGTCAATTGACCATATCAAAACAATTAACATCAATTAAAACAATTAACATTTAACACCAAACATTATATAAGAAAAAAGATAAATAAGAGATATATTAAAATATAATATAGTATAAAGTTAATTAATTAAACGTGACCTGACTTAAGTAAAATATAACAAAAATTCGATGAAACAAAATATGTTAAAATTAGAATTAGAATTATAAAAATTGCCAGTTAGTAATGATAATAAAATAATTTTCCTCTACTCAAAAGAACAATGAAAACAATTCTGGCCCCAGAAATGGCAATACTAAAAGCACAATAGGATAATACTTAAAGCCCTGATCCTTTTGTCACTGATATTAACATGGCTGCTGTACAGGAAAAAAAAAATCAGGGGGAAATTATAGTGACAGCCTGCTGAGTTACAATTCATCAAGAGGTTACAGTCTGTCTCTAGAGGCTTGAATTGGGATAAAGGTTTCTTATCACAAGGCATGTGTTAATTGGCTCACCTAGTGCTGGGATGTCTGTGTTATCAGCAATACAACCGCTTTGGGAATGGTCACTGTTCCTAATGTAATTCTCAGTGTCAGTACTTTCTGCATTCAATTTCCTTCTGATTTCAGTGCCTACAAGTACAGCCCCTGCAGCCATGCTAACTGGATATACCTATTCCTGGAATTCTGGATAACAGTTCAGGCACCCTATGAAGTTGGCTGCCATCTGTGAAGCTTATACTAATAATACATTTGTTAGTTTTTCAGATTGTTTTAGGAGTTTGCATCTGGAAATTACAATAGAGATTGTTTTCAGTTTGCATCTGGAAATTACAATGGAGAGAAAGAGTTAACTGGCCAGCCCTATCTCACATGATGTGCTGATCTCCTAATCCAGGTGTGAAGGAAAAGGAACAGATTGCTCTGTCCCCAGGATTTGTTTCATGTCTCTGAAGGAAAGATGAAACAGATTTGTCTGGCACCTGGGGTCTTCACACTACACAATGAAAGGGCTATGATTCCTCTGTAACTGTCATAGCTGCATCCCATGGAATCTTGGGGTTTGTGGTTTGGTGAGGCACTAGACCTCTCTCGCTGAGAGCTCTAAATACCCCTTCCTTATGCAGTTACTAACCTCAGGATCCCACAGGATGTTGCTGTAGCAGTTAAAATGGGATCATAGGGCTATAACTGCATTGTAGAAAGGTGTTCCACCTACCACTGGCTAAGTGGGTGGCCATCTTTGCCTGTCTGTCTCTGTCCTGGGAATGGTGAAAAGGCAAGGAGGACTCAGCAGATGTCTGGAGGAACTGCTCCTGTAGCTGCCATCCTCTTCCAATGTGACAAGGCAAGAGAGAAAAAGAGGAGGGATGAGGAAGACCGAGTATTGGATTCAAGGAGCATCCCACCTTTTAGGAGGAGAAGTGCCTCAGAGGGGCAGGGTCTATCTTGATGCCTCTTTGGCTGGATGGGGCAAGTTTGACAGGCCAAATCTGACCTCTAAGCAGGAGTTTCTCAACCCCTATTCTAATCTGATTTTCCTTCCCTATCCTGGGCTGCCTTAAAAAATGCAAAAATTAGCATCCACTGTTTCCCCCCTTCTATTTTCTAAGGCTTCAATCAAATATCCACTTACCTGAGAGTAAGCCCAATTGAATACAGTGGGACTTACTACTGAGTAGACTTAGTGAACTATGTAAGTAAGTATGCATGGTATGTAACTATGCATAGCAAGTAAAAGCAGGCCAAGGTTGTCCGTTATCACTGTTTGTCTTCATTAATTTTGGACATGTTCCTACATCACGAAACACTGTGAGCTGGCTGTCAGAAGCAAGTCCCTTTTACGATGGCATCTCATTTATTTTCTCCATAAATACCAGCAGTTTTTTCACCAGTTCTTAGATTTGGTTTACGGCAGCTGTTTTTATTGCTGTACCTCTAATTTAACTGTATGCAAACTCTGGAGTTGCCTAATGCTGCACGTAAAACCTGTGCTGAACCTAAAACACTAACGGCTAATGAGTATGAGAAAAGAAGACTATTAAAACCCCAGAGTGAACAGCTAGCAATTCTAAGCTAAAGCCACTTTGGAGAGTTATCTCTGATGAATTTAGGATGATGGATGGATATGCATAAGTAGGGAGTTAGTGGAGTTTAATAAAAGGAAAAGTTTGTCCAACATCTGATTTTTTAAAGGGCTGTTTTTGGTGATGTCTGCCTTTTCATAGATTTGCTATTGTGATACATTCCTGGGGAACATGTGTCCCTCCCTCCAGATGAATAGTTCTCAAACTACAGCCCCCTGGGTGTTTTGAACTTTAGTTCCCCTGAGCTCCAGCCAGCATGGACAATGTTGGGGGATTCTGGGAATTAAAATCCCAAATATCTGGAGGACAGAAGGCTGAAATCCACTGCTCTGGATCTGTTGGATTGGAGGTCCAATCATCCCTTGCCATGAACAATGCTGGCTATAGGAAAAGGGAGCTGCAGTTCAACAACTTCTGGGGAGCTACATGTTCTTCATCCTTGGCTGCACAGACTGTCCACAGTCTGAGCAGGGGGCACCACTCCTGCTTGGATGCTTCCTATCAAGCCTTTTCTTGATTCTCTTCTTGCTCCATCATTCCTTTATATTTCAAGGCATGGCTATATACAGATAGGATTTACAAAAGCCTAGCAATCAGATCTCAGTCGAGACTTCAGAAGAGAAATTGCTGTCATGGCTGTTGTGAACAATATGTGTCTGGACATTGACAGGTGGAATATGACCCCGTTGGAGCTCTCTGACCTCCTGGAATCTTTGGATACTATTTGGGTGGAGGGAAATGATTGGGAGAAGGGATAGGAGACCATGGGGAACATTCCTGTCAGTCTATTTTGCTCTACCATTGTTCTACTCAGCAGTTTCTTTCTTCTTATTTAACATTTCTCTCCTGTCTTAATTTTTATGTATCCCAAGACAAAAGCTGTGGATAGCAGTCTCTTTCCCAGCCATATCTTATGAATGTAATTCTCCAGTGTATGTAGTTTTTCTCTCCCATTGATAAGTAAAGGTTCTGTGGAGTAGTTCCCCTTGACAACATGCCCCTGAATATGTGTTGCCCATCTGTTACCCTCCCCCCCCTAGACTCAATAGGACAGTAGGTATCTGCTCCCCATAAGTACACTAAGTCTGCTCCTCTGTACGTACCATCCTCGCAGGCAGATTGTAAAGCCATGATTTTTCTTTAAAAACAAAAGGACATTGCCCCTGGGGAAAAAAAGATAAGATTCTTTATAATAGTTCAAAGGTGAAATCCTGGTCCGCTGAACAGTGTGTGCAACAAGTAAGAGTTACTATGGGTAGAAATCAGATTTACCATTATTTGTTTTCAGCCCCCCTCCCCCACCCCAAATGGTCAGGAAGAATAACATGGAGGGAAGAATTATTTGCAGATTGGGCAGGTAATCACACATCCTAAAGTGTTTAGGGAAATTATTCTGAGCAGAAATAATACATTGGTGTGTGTGCATGCATGTGTGTGTGTGTGAAACCTCCTTTTCCAGAAACACAACTTTCTGTGTGCAAAATGCGGGATTTGAAGCCAAACAAAAAATCCCGAACATTTTAACGTGCAAAGGATGACCTTCTGTTTGTTACTCCCAGTAGAGTAAACCTATTCAATCAATTGCTGAATGGTGAGTCAACATGAAAATTAATCCAACTGATTCCATGACTCAGAACTAACAGCAGGATTTAGGCCAAATATGTATTTCTGGAGCCAGTGGTTGGGATCCTGCATACATCTGACACATAACTATGTCTTACCCACCTTTAAAATAATGTAACCCCCCCCCCCCAGACTTCTCTGTGTCTTTGGAGAATGGGAGCAGGATTAGAGAAACATGCCCATCTATTTTCTTCTGGCTGGATATGCTGCAGCAGGCGGTTCCTCAAAAGGGCCCTGCAAATAACATCCTTGCATCTAGCTACAGGAAAATAGCTGGATGCATCTTTGCTTATCCCCCTGCACTCCAATGACACAGAAATGGCTGTCTGGGGAGGAGGGGCTGTGTCACTTAAAAGGTGGAGGTTTATGGAAAATTTCTGTTGTTGGACACCCCTGAAACAACCACAAAGTTTCCTGTGGTGGCATAAGTTGGATGTATGCTATTTTTGCTCACTAACAGGATGCCAGCCATCAGGGCTTTTTGTGCAAAAATTGTGATTGTGTCAACAAATTTATGGTTGCAGTGGGCCCTTTTGATCCATGAGCTCCCAATCTGTGGTTTCAACCACCCATGGATTGTTGCATCCCATACCTAAAATGGTGGCGATGTGCACGTGGCTGTGCTAATGCCATTTGGAGGGGGCACTGTATGAAAATATCATGGGGTTTGGGGTTTTTTTCTGTAAAAACCATGAGTTTCACACACAGAAAGTGTTCTTCTGGAGGAGTGTTTTTTTGTGAAAAATCTTGGTGGGGTGGTTTTGCCAACATCCCCCGCCCCATTTTTGGTACAAATGGTGGCTGAGATCCTGCATCAGAAGGTACAATTGGTACATTTACAGTGCTGTAGTTACGTCCCTGACAGGACACACAACCCTTCCAGTAAATTTTAACAAAGTTCTGTGTGGAGTCATGCAATAGGAGTTCCCATTGCATGAAGAATCATAGAATCATAGAATCATAGAATTGCAGAGTTGGAAGAGACCACGAGGGCCATCCAGTCCAACCTCCCTGCCACACAGGAAATCTTGATCAAAGCATCCCCGACAGATGGCCATCCAGCCTCTGTTTAAAGACCTCCAAGGAAGGAGACCCCACCACGCTCCGAGGGAGTGTGTTCCACTGCCGAACAGCTCTTACTGGCAAAAAGTTCCTCCTCATGTTGAGGTGGAATCTCTGTTCCTGGAGCTTGCACCCATTGCTCCATGTTCCAGTCTCTGGAGCAGCAGAAAACAAGCCTGCTCCATCCTCAGCGTTACATCCCTTCAAATACTTAAACAGGGTTATCATATCGCCTCTTAACCGTCTTTTTTCCAAGCTAAACATACCCAGCTCCCTAAGTCTCTCCTCATAAGGCATCGTTTCCAGACCTTTCACCATTTTAGTTGCCCTTCTCTGGACACGCTCCAATTTGTCAATATCCTTTTTGAATTGTGGTGCCCAGAACTGGACACAGTATTCTAAGTGAGGTCTTACCAAGGCAGAATAGAGTGGCACTATTACTTCCCTTGATCTAGACACTATACTTCTATTGATACAGCCCAAAATCGCATTGGCCTTAGAGACCCAGAGACCCATAATATTCTGGTGCCCACTGTGTAAGGGGTCCCATGGCAAAACAACCATGCTGTTGTTTTCATTTGTTCAATAGTCCTGGAAACACAGCTGTGTCTCTGCACACCTCCTGAGAATACAAGTGTTGTGCAACATTGCTATTCACATTTACGTGATCATAAATCAATTTATGATGACATAAACACCTAAAGGATGGTAGGCAGTGTGTATATCTGTGCAAAACAATTTCCAGAAATACTTTGGGATATGTGAATACCAGACAAAAAATAAAGAAAAATACAGAAATTGTTCATTCTCACATGTGACGATGAAATAGTGAAAGATTTACATACCTAGTAGTTACCTGAGTCTTACTAAACATGCATAGATTTGGGGACTTACCACACTCCAAAGAAAAGTGGCATGGAGCAGGAACATTTCAACTTCCACACTGCCTTACTACATGATGTCATTGTTCTTTTGTTCCAATCCCATGGGAGTCTGAGGCAAAACCACGTCTTTTTTGCTAAGCGGAAAAGCCTGTTAGCAAAAAGACATGGTTTTACCTTGGTCCCCACAGGACTGGAATAAAAGAATGCTGGAAGAACAACAACATCATGCAGTAAGGCAGCATGGAAGATGGAATATTCCTGCTCTTTTCTTTGGAGTGTGGTAAGCCCCTTGGTCTGTTAGATATATGAGAGTACTAAAAGGAGGGGAAAGTGTCTCATAATAGCAGAATGTTTCTTCTGAAATCTCAGGGATGTTAATCCCACAAGTGCTGTCAGAAAAGAGAAAGGGGAAATCTTATGCCTGTGAAAGTTAATTATGAGCAAGCAGATTCTGAGAATATATTTATCTGGACAAACTGCTCCAAATACACAAAAACAAGTGTTCACAAAGCATGTCATTGTATCCTTTCCCTTACAATCAGAAAATTTTATTTTATCCATGTAGATCATGCATAGCTCTCAGACACTGATCTCTTTCACCATAACCTTGATGGCAGTACAGTGTAGCATTATCCGGGGATGAAGAACATCAGTCTTGGTGAGAAGGACAGCCTTTTATACATCTTTCCTGACATACTTCAAACCAATTTAAAACTAAAGTCTTTTTTTAAAATAGTGTCTGACTATCTTCTGATCCTTTAATTGCTGTCTGTATTCAACCTCGTGGAGATTCTTTATATATCCATATTGTTTACGTCTTCCTCTATTTTAGAAACCAGTCTAAAGCAGACAACTATTACTTTGTCCTCAACATCCTGCTTTTATGCATTTTAGAGTTTCTGCCTTAGAGATCATTTATGGAAAATGGTATGGAGATCTTCCATTAGGAACATGAACCATGCACTTAGGGCGAAAAAATGAAATGCATAGATATAGGATAGGGGAGACCTGGCTGAATGAGACTACGTGCGAAAGGGATCTAGGAGTCCTAGTAGACCACAAGTTGAACATGAGTCAACAGTGTAATGCAGCAGCTAAAAAGGCCAATGCAATTTTGGGCTGCATCAATAGAAGTATAGTGTCTAGATCAAGGGAAGTAATAGTGCCGCTCTATTCTGCCTTGGTCAGACCTCACCTAGAATACTGTGTCCAGTTCTGGGCACCACCATTCAAAAAGGATATTGACAAAATGGAGCGTGTCCAGAGGAGGGTGACTAAAATGGTGAAAGGTCTGGAAACCATGCCTTATGAGGAGAGACTTAGGGAGCTGGGTATGTTTAGCCTGGAAAAAAGACGGTTAAGAGGCGATATGATAGCCCTGTTTAAGTATTTGAAGGGGTGTCGCATTGAGGATGGAGCAAGCTTGTTTTCTGCTGCTCCAGAGATTGGAACATGGAGCAATGGATGCAAGCTCCAGGAACAGAGATTCCACCTCAACATTAGGAGGAACTTTTTGACAGTCAGAGCTGTTCGGCAGTGGAACGCACACCCTCGGAGCGTGGTGGGGTCTCCTTCCTTGGAGGTCTTTAAACAGAGGCTGGATGGCCATCTGTTGGGGATGCTTTGATCGTGATTTCCTGCATGGCAGGGGGTTGGACTGGATGGCCCTCGTGGTCTCTTCCAACTCTGCAATTCTATGATTCTATGATTAATCCTATAGGCTTCTGCTTAGAAGAAAGTCTCTGTTTTCTGGACAGACAGTGATGGGGTATCTCTAAAAGTAAGATATTTGGGGAGCAGTCCTAAGTCTCCAGGAAGAGGTTGGAAAATTTACTTTTTCCTAACTACATCTCCTAGAATTCTGCAGCTAGCATGTCTACTGGTTCTCATGGCCTGATCTGGGAAATGAAGCACTGTGTCCATGTAAAACTGGAAGAGGTACTAGTATGCATGCATGCGTGCGTGCACACAGGTATACATACAGAGTGGAGGTGGAAGAGAAGCAGGAGATGTGGTAAAGCTCCCACTTGCCAGAGAATGAAAAAATGGCCATACCTGGCTCCCTGCCTGCCTGTTATCTGCCTGAGCAACCAGGAACAGGACACAGAGGAGAAGATGTGGTGATGGTGGTGGGCTGACTTAGTCCACACCCACCAAGAAGATAATTAGTGCAATTCCATCTGTAGCCCCTTTACATCTGTGGCCCTCAGCAGCTAGCTCCCCTGGGTCTGTGGGTCCTCAGAGCCAAGCTTTGTGGGTGAAACAGCTAAGTCATGCAAGCCCCTCTCATAAAGCCTGGCTTAATCAGTAAGATTTGCAGTTCATCCCAGTCCCTTCCACCACAAAGCCTGGCTCTGAGGACCCACATACAGAATACAGCTATATGCCCCAAAGTCTGTTGCTGGAATGGGTTGGTCTGTGGTTGTCATTGCTTCCACCACCTACTCCACAGGGATGGGTGGCTGGGCTCTGAGCCAGAATATGGGGCTATGGAGAACTGCTGCATTGAGTCCCAGTTTGGAGAAAAGGTGGGGTATAATAAAGTGATGAATGGACTAACTTTCAGTGTTGTGGAGATGCTAAAGATCCAGACAACAGCAATATAGTGCCACAGATTAAAAAGTGCAGAATTTGTAGATTCATATCTGCAGAGTAAGTATCAGAGGGACAGAATGGTGTAGTGGTTTGAGCATTGGACTATGGACTTTATCAGGCCACTCCCCTAAACCCCGTTCTTTTGCTGGCATAACTTCTGCCATTTTTATGCTGACAAAAGAACTCCCCATGCCACACTTACCTTGCATCTGTGCGAAAAGGCTCCCTGACAATGAATGAGTGAACAGAGCTCCATTCACATCCAATATTGAAATCATGCATATTATCGCGAGAATACATAGTGCGGGAAATTCAAAAACAAAAACAAGACAGGAAAAGTTTTAAAAAGCACATAAACACTAAAAAAGTTGCATGTAAATTGGGGAGGGTCATAAAAAGTGTTTCACCTACCTGGATGTCGCGAGCTCACCTGGAAGTGTTCTTGCCGGACCAGCCATGGATAGTGGAATGATGAAAGGACATTGGTGCAAAGTTTCATATGCTGGCAATGCCAGCAAAATATTGCCACGGCCAATCTATTGACGGCTTGGGCCATCAATAAAATAGTGGCTTATGGCCAGTACATAAATGCAAAGGAGTAACATTGTTTGATCTGCGTGCCTTTTCATGTTTATGTGGTGTCATTATGACACTGTATTTTGTGTGTCTGATAAAGTCCTATGACTCCAGACACCAGGGTTTGAATTTCTACTCAGCCATGGAAACCTACTGGGTGACCTTGGGCAAGTCACATTCTCTCAGCCTCAGAGAACGGAATGACAAATCTCTTCTGAAGAAATTTTGCCAAGAAAATCCTGGGAAAGATTCACCTTAGGGTTGCCATAAGTTGGAATTGACTTGAAGGTACACAAAAAGAAGAGCCAGTAGAATTAGGGAGAGTGAAGTGGCTGTGTCATGAAAGACAGCAACTGGTTCATTATTTAATTTATTGTTTCTGTAGTTTCTATGTTAGGGACAGAGAAGGACACTTGTGGTCCCCCCACTCCGTACCAGGTACCAAATAACTTGAACTTTTCTTGGGTGACATGGCTGGGACTGTCATTTACTGCCACAGAGAGCAAAATATCTTGGGCAAAGTAACAAAATATATCTGCAAATATAGAATGTTGTGAAAAACCAATATTGCTTCATATACTTTAGAAACATGTGAAATACTAATACAAAAATGAAATGTAAAAACAAATTTGGACCTTGTTTAGCATTTTCAGTATCTCTAAACCCGTTTGTGATATAGAGTTTAAGAAAGAGCAGAGAGTTTCCAAAAATTAATTATGGAAAATTCCTGTTAAACCTGTGTAAGGAAAAGAAGCATTACTCAGGAATATGACAGTGGCTTTTAACTTGTCAAAGTGCTGCAAAGGTACACTAACCTTTCTCTACACTCCCACAGCCCACCCCCCATTACGCACTTAAAATTCTGGTCATGGCAAACATCCTGTCAAGATAAAAGAACAGGACTGGATGGCATCAAGCAAACACTGGAGAGCATTTTTGCTATGAGTACAGTATTCATTTAAATTGGAACTTAATTTGCATTTCTTTTGTTTTTCCATCCAGGACTATTTTAACCAACAATTTCTGAGCAGAATTGCTAGCCATAATTTTATTTTTAAATATATACAATTATATTTGAATATTGATTTTCAAATTCATGACCATGAAAACTCTTGTATTCCTAAAAAAAAAGTAGTACATATATAAGAAAAGGTAGTACATATAATGTGTACAATTGAAAGTGCATTACTTTGCTTTTTAATATGCTAAATGAAGATAAGAAAGTACCTCGTGATACACTTATATTTAGAAACTAGCATGTACGCTGGAGAGACAGAAGCAGGAGTGTAGGTAATGGGGATGAGAGGCAAAAATAAGGGTGCTGTCCCTCCATTCATAATTCTGCCCCCCTCCCCAATGAAATTTTCCTTTCAGTCCCCAAATTTATAGTAATGCAAAGAATGAGACTTTACAAATCCTTCCTACCTTGGACTTTTATATTTTGCTGCATTTGCATACCCTTGGTCACTTTGCCTGCCCCTTTTGCCTGAACTGTATTTCTAAATGGTGAAAGGTCTGGAAGCCATGCCCTAGGAGCAGCGGCTTAGGGAGCTGGGTATGTTTAGCCTGGAGAAGAGGTTAAGAGGTGACATGATAGCCATGTTTAAATATTTGAAGGGATGTCATATTGAGGATGGAGCAAGTTTGTTTTCTGCTGCTCCAGAGACTAGGGACTTTATCAGACTAGCAACTAAAAATGCTGTAATTCTGCGAATGAGGAAAACAGAAATATAGGGGCATTAATACATTTATTATCTCATGTCACTGCAATCGTGTGAAAGAACCATCATGGAATTATTGCATGATCACCACTAGCACTTTTAAGAATGGGACTATACTTCTGTGAGTTAGCATGGGTGAGATTTTGGCAGTTCTCACGAGAAGATGCAAGTGCGCTTGCAAAAATCCCTTAATCTGGACAGTTACACACAAACAAACAAACCTGAAAATGTGCAAACAAACAGGGACAGTTCATAAAAAGAGTGTCCTGTGGATAGGGAAAGGGGAGGAGGGATTACAGTGGGATGTGTTTTCGCACACTCTTCAATACTGGGGAAAAAGCAATATTGAGAGCTATGATGCCTTGTCCCATCAATTAAAAGCAATGCCTTGTTCGCGGCTGGAATACAGTTTGACCACATGAACATGACAACATCATATGATAGCAGGAACCCTTCATACTACCGTAATCATGCAATTTTTGCTGTGTCTGATAAAGTTCTAGGATACAGAGCAATGGATTCAAACTACAGGAAAAAAGATTCTACCTAAACATGAGGAAGAACTTCCTGATGGTAAGAGTTGTTCAGCAGTGGAACACGCTGCCTCGTAGAGTGGTGGAGTCTCCTTTGGAGGTTTTTAAACAGAGGCTGGGTGGCCATCTGTCAGGACTGCTTTGATTGGGTATTCCTGCAGGACAGGGGGTTGGACTGGATGGCCCTTGTGGTCTCTTCCAGCTCTATGATTCTATGAAATCCACAACTGAAGTTTTAAGTTACTGTAGTGCTAATAATTTAGGAAGTGGAGGAAAATGTCATTTGGGGCAGGATTCATATTTATGGGGGGAATGCCCTCATTTTGCCAGCCACCCATAGTTACATCCCTGGACAAAAATCCTGTACTTGGGATACAACAGTCATGCAGTGATAACTTTGGAAATAAATAGTGGAAGTGATTCAGATGATGTGGGTTTAATTAGGGACTTTTGCAGACTTTTTACATTTTGGTGGCTACTAGCTCCTTCTTTGCCCTTTCTATATTAACTGATTTCATATGCTGGAACTTTGCCCTAGGTATACACTCAAAACAAAACTGAAGCCATGACTTCCCTGCAAAGTACAAAGCCTATAGCAATTGATCTTGACTCAATGAAGGGTTGGAGCTGGCTATGGTAACAGGGCCTTTTCTTTTGCATACTCTCTCTTGAACATTGTGTCAGTTCAAACAAGAGCAAACAGTTTGTCAGAGATCAAAGCCATTCACAGTCTCTTGCTTATTCTCACAAGCACTGTGATAAAGCCCCCACAGGCCACTGGTCAAAGAGGCACAATATAGGAAATAATTTGCCTGAGGGCATGGTGAGTCCTATTTTGCTCATGCACTTAAATCAAGTTCATTTCTCAGGGCAATGCTTTTTGATGATATTTCTGCTCCAGTGCTCCCCACACTTTTGCCACTGAACAGGGTCCCTATGAGAGTGTTATGTGCAAACAGACATTATACCCAACACTGAATGGAGGATGCAGCCATCTCCTAACACTGGTGGGAGTGTTTTTTCAACATTATTATATTCTGCTGAGCTTTATGGTAGCATTGAATGCAACCTAGTTTAGATGTATCTTCCAACTTTATCTCCCTTCCTGATTAGGGATAAAAGAAATTAGACGAAGTGCCCCACAGGGATTGATATAACAGCTTCATTCCCTTTTGTGCCTATAGAAGGCTGCAGGGCCCAAGCAACTGCAGTTACAAGTTTAGATTCCGAGGCATTTCTGTGTCTGACATGTCAGCTAATTCTAAAGCTTTCTCAAAGCTTCGAAAAAAGTTATAATTTTGGACTGCACACACACCCGCCCCATGCTGGCTGGGATGTTTGTAGTCCAAACAGATAACACTCCTGGGATTGTAGTCCAAACAGATAATGTTTCCAAGGTCTACATGTTCCTAAACTGAAAAATTATTCTTATGAGGAAAAAAACCCCCAATTATATTGTTTACTTGTTCGGAGTGGACCAAACTTAGTCATGAATAGATCTTTTATTTATTTGTTTATCGCATGAACCTCATTTTTGTCTTTTTGTTTTAGCAGTTAATATATCCTTCTGGGCTACATTCCATGAAATGCAGGTGGACTTACCTCTCCTCCCTCATGCAATTCTGATCCCCTCTATATATTTGCTGTAGAGGGTCTCCCAACACTCCAGGAGAGGCATGCGGTATGCATTGGGGGCTAAAGGGGGAAAGGTGAATCCATTCCACTAGCAGATGAACAACAATGGATGCAGCCCTATATTGTAATTCAAGTAACATTTTTTGATAAGAGAAAGATCACTATTTTTATGTAGTGGTGACTGGATGTTTCCATGTCAGTGGGATGGTGAACTCCTTCTAGGTTCATCAGCTTGGAAAACTCTTTTAAAGGTTGGACTAAAATAAAGAGTGGATTCCCCATTCCACTGACCAGAGACCAGGGAGCTGCCATCCACCATTGTTTTATGTATATATTAAAATGAGCATGACCTAGATAACAACTGCATTACTAAATACTGAGCAGCACATTAGAAAGAGCAATGCAAGTTTGTGGATTAGTACTGACTGGCAGATAATATATGCATGCATGTTTGACGTACTCTGCAGTCGTAATGGCATTGTATAGAAACAATAAACTCTAAAGCTATCTTAGAAAAGTATTTTTCCTGCCTTTGCTGTTTCTTTCTGGGGTACATCGGTAGACAGGATGCCCTTCCTTTTCCTTTTCCTTTTCCCCAACTCCATCTCAGCTCTTGTCTGAAGAAGAATTTCCTGTCTAATAGTTTTTAAACTACTGCACCTGGTGAGCTGTTCAGCAAATCCTCCTGCGGGTTTGTGCTTGGGGTGTGATGGAGAGGTTGCAAGGTCATTACATGTCTGCTGTTCAAGTATCTTAAAACTTCTAGAGGGAGAACTAAAGTACCACTCTTGGGATTAATGTTTTAAATGAATATTGGAAACACAATTAAGAACTTTGAAGCAATTTGAGTTCTAAAATGGGTAACAACAACAACCCAAACATATCCAAGGAAATTACAAAGGAAGACTAGAAAAAGAAATAGCTGAATTGAATTGTATTTACAAATTCCAGTCCATTAGCAGAGGTATGAACAAAGACAATGGCTTCATGGCACACTGCCTGTATTAACAAGAGTTCTTGCTACTGCATGTATAGCAAAAAGAATCTTTGCAGAGAGAAAGTTGAACCCAGGAAAACTGACTTTCTGTACCTAAGCAGATCTATTGGTTTCACACATTAACTCTAACTGACCACTGTAAAGAGCTGAAAGATATGTATCACCTTACACAGCCCTTTAAAAATTGAGGACAAGGGTTGTGATTTGCATCTTTCTGGATTCTATTCTGTTCCATCTCTCTCCCACAACTGTGCAAATATGTTTTATATCCTGAGGCCTGGATATCACTCTGTACTGCATTGGAAGAAGTGGGTTTATATCTATCAAACTTCATGCTACAATAAAACTCAGTAAGTCTTAAAGGTGCTGTTACATTCCTTCTTTCCCCCATCCTCTTCCCTTCTCCTTTTTTATACTGAATAACACCTACCCACTTAGTTATCCCCTGTGATCAAAGCACAAATGATGTACAGCAGTAGCTTGATGAATTGTCCCACCAAGTCCCTTTATTCCCAAAGTCAGAAGGCGATTGTCTTCTAGAACCTTGTCTTGTAAAGCCATAGAGCTTATCTATATGGGCCAGGATATGCTGGTGTATCCTACCCACAGATCAGGCCCATTCCTCCCCCATTAACTCCACAAAATGGGAGGAAGTCCAGATAGGCACACTGGCCTGTCGCTTCAGCTGCTGCAGTCTCCCTCGTTCTCCTGGAAGCTAGGAAGCCAGCCTGCACCATGTGACCAAGGCCCCCTGCCTGTGGCCAACCTTGGTCACATGCTACAGGACTCCTTCCTCCTGCAGAAGAGTGATGGCAGATTGGCAGCTGCAGCGACGGGTGGGCTTCTGCAGTCACATGGGGCCTGACCCGTTTTTTGCCAGTGGGAATGGATTAAAGCAGGTATTTTTTTTAACATTGGTGTAATGGGCCCTACCCCGTCTTCCTCACATCTTAGCCCCGGGGGTCGTAAGGACTGCCTGGGAGCAGAATGGGGCAACAGACCTATGTCGTCAGACCTACAGGGCTCTAAGACAGGGGCAAGATGGAGTATATTGCCTGTGTAGATAAGCCCCAAGACACAAAGGGGCCAGTAGTTCCAACATGGAAAAGCTTAAAGCCCTGGGAAAAAACCACATAATTCCACTATGAAGAATTTGACCTTCTATCCCCCCCCACACACACACACCCTGAAACATTATCTAAGTCAAGGTGATAAGGGACTAAATTCTGGCTTCCTGAAAATAGCAGCTCCTCTGCTCTCCAGATGTCTCCACCTCTCTCTCCCAGAATAAGAGTACAAATCCATTGCATTAAAGCAATTAGTCCACAGAGATTATGCTAGCATCTTTCCCATAGTGAAATACTTGAATCATATCCATGGCATCTTACAGTGAGGAATATGCTGAATTCCTGCTTCTATTATACTGGAGAAGTACAAATCAAAAGCATGTAGAATTTGCATACCTGCATTTACTGCTTCCTAAAACACTTGCAGAGCAGCAAGAGGCTTCTGTGCACAGGCTTATCAGTCATTGTGTTTGAATTTGGCTCGACCAGTGCAAAACATTTTGCTTCTTCGGACATAGAACAAAATGGTGTACCCTCCTATTCCCTGAACAAAAGCAAGTGAACTGGCAGTTAAAAGTTTTTTTCAGCGCTGGAAGTGGGACAGCATTTTCTTCTACACTTGAAAGCAATAGGCTAGTTTAGGAGACGCAGAGCTACGTAGCTACATGGCATACAGCTTTCACCTCCAACGCTTTCTGCCTCCCAGCATCTGGCAACTGAGGTGCTTATGGGCAAGGACAGCCCTAGAATTTGGTGTCTCTTAGTGACCATGGCTAAAGTATGCAGTAGTCTGTGTTAGGGATGTATATTGTCACCTGTTTCATCCTTGCAGGCAAGGACATATAATTTTTGTTGTTTTCTCAGTGCTGCAGGAAAAAACATTTAGCATTATTTTTGTTTTCTTTTTGTGGCATTCTTTTTGTTTTCACATGTCATGAAGTGTTCTGGGGGAAGATGATGTATTGATGGTATCTGTTCACTGTCAGACTTGCGAAAATATATAAAAATAATAGCAACATATGCTGAAAATGCAAAAAGGCAATAGGAATTTCCCCCCCATATATGGTGGGAATGTCTGGCAGGCAAAAAAATTTGGTTTATGGTACGATCTCAAATTCAAAAAATCTTGGAAAAAAAGATTGAGTTGAAACCAGAGTTTTTCTTCTAGGGATTTCTTTTGAAAAAAAAAAGGGAAATGAAGTTTATAGACTTTATTGGTATATGATAACTATCGCTCAAATTCTCATTGCTAAATATTGGAAATCTCTCTCTCTCTCTGGCTTTTCTTCGCAAACGAAGATTCAGGAAGGACTCATTCTGTGCTTTCTGCAAGTGCGCTGATGATTGAAAAGGCAAATCCGAGATAAACATGTCCGGTTGCAGAAAACACAGCAGAAGGGCTCCTTGGGTGATAATTCCGGGTTGTGATTCTTTCTGCGTTGTTGTTTCTCTTCAAGACTTGTTCGGTGTGAGCTCTCAAATAAGGATGCAGCATTGTGGATAGTGTGTCTCCAAGCCTCCTGATGTGAGGTCATGGCGGACCACTTGGTGATCAATTTGGCTGAGCCTGAGATGTTGTTTCAGGGAATTCTTGTATCGCTTTTTTTGAGCGCCCCTCTTACGCTGACCCGTGGCGAGTTCACCATAGAGTACTATTTTGGGGAGGCGATGGTCCTCCATCCTAGAAATGTGCCCTGCCCAGCACAGCTGTGTTCTCAATATGATGGCCTCAATGCTGGTGATCCCTGCTTGCTCAAGGACAGCAACATTCATCACATAATCAGTCCAATATATATTTAGGATTGTGCATATACAGCGCTGATGAAAGCGTTCGAGGAGTCGTAAGTGGTGGTGATAAGTGACCCATGTTTCAGACCCGTAAAGGAGAATAGACAGTACAATGGCTCTATACACACTGATTTTTGTGCTTCGCCTCAGGTGTTTATTACTCCAGACTCTTTTGTAAAGTCTTCCAAATGTGCTATATGCCTTTCCTAATCTGTGATCGATCTCTTTGTTAATCTTGGCATCTGAGGAGATGATGCTTCCCAGGTAGGTGAACTGCTGAACGGACTTAAGCACAGATTTGCCTACGGCAATGTGGAGATGGTGGTGTTCGTCCTGTGGTGCAGGCTGGTAAAGAACTTCTGTTTTCTTCAGGTTGACTTCCAGCCCAAACATCTCTGCAGCTGTTGTGAAGCAAGATGTTAGGCACTGCAGAGCTGCTTCTGTGTGGGCAACAAGGACAGCATCATCAGCGAAGAACAGCTCACTGACTAGATAATTTAGAGTCTTCATGCGAGCCCTCAGACAGCTTAAGTTAAACAAGCTGCCATCAGTACAGTAGCGTATATAGATGCCGTCTTCTTCTTCGAGCTCTGCCGTAGCCCTTTGGAGCATCGTACTGAAGAAGTTTAGATGGGAAATCAAATGAGAAATTTGTTAAAGACTGGGAAAAATTATGGAAACATTTACATAATAAATATGGAGAAAGAATGATCTCAGGATTCAAAATTTAAAATCAGGTCTTATCTATTCAAGGAAAGAAAGCACATGGCAGATAAAGAAAATCTAAAGGGGTTGAAAAAGAAGAAATGACTGTTATATTTACTCCTTTAAGAAGGGAAAGAAAGGTGGTAGTGGATGAAAATAGCTGGTTCATCATTTCACGGGAAGTGTATGTAATATAGTATAAATGAAGTAAACAATGGTATTGTATGTAGAAGCTTTATGTTTATGTAAATATTGTAAATATATATATATATATATATATATGGGGGAGGGACAGAGGGAGGGAGAAGGGGAAAGCATTTATGATCTCTCTATATAATTATCTTGGGTATGTTGCCATTTCCAGTGTGCTGATTGGCTGCTTAGGGACCTGATCACCCAATCATAGGTCTGGTGGGCAGCCAATGAGAACACTGGGGATGGGACCATGTAGATCTCAAACATGGCTGGAGAGCGAGAGGGAGTAGCATGGGGGACAGGATGAATGGCATGGGAGGGGGCAGGACAGGCAGTGTGGGGGGATGAGGGGCATGGGAGGGGCAGGATGGGTGACATAGGAGGGGGCTGGATGGGCAGTGTGGGATGGGGGACGAGTGCACAGGTGGCATGGGAGGGGGCTGGATGGGCGCCAGGGGATCTGGACAGGCAGTGTGGGAGGGTGCTGGACGGGCAGCGTGGGGGGACAAATGGCATGGGAGGGGGCTGGATTGGCAGCATGGGGGGGACAAGTGGCATGGGAGGGGTCTGGACGGGCGGTGTAGGAAGGGACAGGACAGGCAGCGTGGGGGTGATGAGCGGTGTGGAAGGGGGCAGGACGGGTGGTGTGTGTGTGGGATAAGTGACATGGAAGGGGGCAGGATGGGGGGTGGGGGCAGGACCAGCATCATAGGAGGGGGCAGGACAGGCAGTGTGAGGGGGCACAAGCAACAGCATGGGGGTGACTTAACCCCACCAGTCTACCTGAAAGAGTTGTCATGAGGTAGACTGGGCTTTTTGGGGGAACTGTTTTAATGGCATATGGTACACCGGGTCCAGCTAGTGCTCATAAAATGTTCTAGATATGTATGTTACACACTATATGCGGGGGGGGGGGAGAAAAGGGAAAATTTATGGATATATTTGACAACTTATGTATTAATATATTTGACAATTTATGTATAGATTGAATCAATAAAAATTAAATAAATATTATGACGTGTTCTGGGGGAACTATTCTGTACCGAGAAAGGGTAGTCACCAATGACTCCTCTTTACCCTGGAGAGAAGTGACTAGCAGGGTGCCACAGGGTTCTGTCCTGAGCTCAGTGCTAGTCAACATCTTTATTAATGACTTAGATGATGGAATAGAAGGCATTCTTATCAAGTTTGCAGATGATACCAAATTAGGAGGGATAGTTTATACCACAGAGGACAGGATCAGAATTAAAATGACCTTAACAGATTAGAAAGCTTGGCCAAAACTAACAAACTTAATTTCAACAGGGAGAAATGTAGGATACTACACTTGGGCAGTAAAAGTCAAATGCACAGTTATAGGATGGGGGACACCTGGCTTGATGGCAGTACATGCAAAAGGGATCTAGGAGTCTTAATGGCCCACAAGCTGAACATGAGTCAGCAGTGTGATGCAGCAGCTAAAAATGGTAGTATGATTCTAGGCTGCATCAATAGGAGTAAAGTGCCAGATCAAGAGAAGTAATAGTGCCACTCTATTCTGCTTTGGTCAGACCTCAGCTGGATTACTGTGTCCAGTTCTGGGTACCACAATTAAAGAAGGATATTGACAAACTGGACATGTCTGGAAGAGGGCAACCAAAATGGTGAAAGTTCTGGAAGCCATGCCATATGAGGAGCAGCTTAGGCAGCTGGGTATGTTTAGCCTGGGGAAGAGAAGGTTAAGAGGGAACATGATAGCCATGTTTAAATATTTGAAGGGTGTCATATTGAAGATGGAGCAAGCTTGTTTTCTGCTGCTCCAGAGACTACGGACTTTTTCAAATGGGGTAAAAAACCCTACCGAAGTCAGGAGGAGCGCTTCCAGCACTCCATTTTGGATGCTGCTGTTCTCCTCCCATCCTTGGTTCGTCCTGCCTCCATCCTGCTTTCATTTTGCCTCTGCAGCTTTTTATTAATGGAAACGGAGGAAAAATGAAAGCAGGATGGAGGCAGGACGAACGAAGGATGGGAGAAGGATGATGTCATATGAAACAGAGTGGTGGAAGTGGGACAGCACCATCCTCCTTGAAACCTCGGCGGTTTTTTTTTTTTACCCCGTTAGAAAAAGTCCCAAGACACAGAGCAATGGACTCAAACTACAGGAAAAAAAGATTCCACCTAAACATTAGGAAGAACTTCCTGACAGTAAGAGATGTTCAGCAGTGGAATGTGCTGCCTTGGAATGTGGTGGTGTCTCCCTCTTTGGAGGTTTTTAAACAGAGGCTGGATGGCCATCTGTCAGGCATGTTTTGATTGTGTGTTCCTACATGGTAAGAGGTTGGACTGGATAGCCCTTGTGATCTCTTTCAATTCTGATTCTATCCAGAAAATCATAAACACTCCCCTCAAAAACCTCATATTTTGTAGGGCAGAAAAATATGTTTCACCCAGAAAAAACACATGTATTTCTGACCAGTATAATTCTCTGCAATACTTCAGAGTGTGCAAATACCAGAAAACTGCACAAATATCTCACTGCTGTGTTATTGTTCCCAGTGGGATTTCTCAAGCATTCATAAACCCTTTTCTTGGGTGGGAAAGGAATAACAACCAGTATTCATTCCATTTCTAGGCTATGTATAGAAATGAGAATATAGTTTCCAATTCTGTAACAATCATAAATAGGTTCTATAATTGTTTTTATAGAAATTTTAAGAAATTATAAAATTTATTTCTGAGTGAACATAATGAGGACTGCACAGTATATCGTTTTCTAGATAGGACCTTTTAAGAATGTTTTAAGAATTAAATGTTCATGCAACCAGACTGTAACTATTCACTATAAAGTAAATGGAGCTTTTGATAATATCCTTTACTTTACTGGACCAGATAAATTTAGGCAAAATAATAGTAGTGCTGGTGGGAGCAGCAATAGCAATAGCGAAGTTGTTTCTATTGTTATTTACTACTTATTTTAATTTAGTTTCAAGTCAAGATGGATTTCCCCTGTATAAGTGACTGGGGAAATCCATTACTCTGGTATTGTTTGGGATAATGAAGCATTCACTGAGCCAAACAGAGATTTTTAGTAAAGGAACAGTTGTATGCTAATGGAAACAGGAGCCCTTGCTTTATACATACCTGTTGTTTTTCAGAATGAGTTTATAGGATGCAAGAAAAATCTCACAGCAGAAGGGAAGAGAAAGAGATAGGATACACACAACTTACAAGTGGAAAAACAGAGATATGAAATTAGCATATGCATATGAATGGATGAAAGAGCAGACCAATTAAAAAGACACAATCTGATAAGCCAGATTGAATATGGGAAGACACAATGTTTCTTGCTTTCTTACCATTGTAAATTCAGATAGCTTGGATGCTATCCACATTCTTATTTATATGCACATATTGAACTTCATGGGCATGGGTCTATAAGTGCCTTCAAGTTGCCTGTCAACTTATGGTGACCCCATGAATTTCATAGGGTTTTCTTGGGCAAGGAATACTCAGATGTGGTTTTGCCAGTTCCTTCTTCTGAAATGCAGTCCACAGAACTTGGTATTTGTTGGCAGTCTCCCATCCAAGTACTACACCTGATTAAATGTTTCTGGGACCAGACTGTAAAAGGAAAATCCTAGCATCTACATATTGAATGCTACACTACAGCATGTAAGAATAATCTTGTCTTCCCACTGCAGTATCTCCCAGTGCCCTTTAACACTACACATTAACTGACTTTGTAGCCTCCTGTAAAATCTCATGGGTTGTAGTTTGGTGAGGCACCAGAACTCAGTGGCTAAGAATCTTAAATACCCCTCCCTAAATTGCAAGAATTCCATAGGCTGAAACCATAGCAGTTATGTAGTGTGAAAGCACCTTGGAAACCCTCTGGAGCTTATTTTCAGGTAGCTCTGAAAGCTTCAGGGTAGAGGGTTAGGGAAGAAAGGCTAGCTGTGCTGCAATGCCAGTGCCAGTGCCATGCTGCATTTAGGACAAGGTCTCCTTTCATCCTTTTTGCCCAGTGTTTGCTTACATTAGTTTGAACAGCAGCAGTGGCAGTTTGAGTCAAGGTGAGAAGTTACAGGAAGAAACGTCCTATCAGCACTCTTGTTGACTCATGCTGAATACTATCATTGGTAGCTCTCTGCTGAGCTGTCTCTTCTTATCCACTTTTTTTGTTCCCCCCAGGAAAATTCTCTGGTGTCACTGGTGAAGTATATTGAGCATTCTTGCACCACATGTCCTTGGGAGGTGATAAAGGAAGACAAGCAATAAAACTTGGCTGTGGTTGGAACCAACTGCTTATGCAGATGGAATTGTTATGTTTCAGTATTAGTCACTCTACATTCATGCACCTGGCATTTATAGAAAACGTGCATATAGAGAGTACATTATTTTCTACCAAACTGGCATAAGATGTGTACTTACAGGCACATTGCTGCTTAGTAAACACGGATTGGGGTGGACCACCAGAATAACTGCCCAGGTTCAATTGTTTCATTTTTGTTAAAGAAGAAGCATTCCCGATTTCAGAAGAAGCCATTTTGGCTTTATTGATGCTAAGAGCAAACCCAATGAAATCCTCTCTCAGCAACTCAATGTTTAAGGAGGGTGCTAAAAAGGCCAATTTTGTGACATGTCAAAGTGCCTCATATTGCTAGCAGTAATCCTTTCATGAATTCATAGCAAGCTTTAAGCATGTTCCTCTGTGAAGTGGGTGGGTTGGCTATGAGCAGGAGGGAGCTGATGTTGCCTGTGCAAAAACTATTTTGGATGGATACACAGCCCTCATTTTATTGAAAATAACAGCTTCCCTCATGATAATCACCAAGAATCACTTGCAGCAGTATTCTGACTTCCTGATAAGTGTACGCTTGACTCCTGTACAAGCAGCTATGGTTACAGAAGCCAGCAAACATAATGGATTGCCTCAGTGTGAATATTCATGTTCTTTTAGGAGGACACAGCTAAGAGTATTACAATTGCTAATTATAAACAGGGTAGCCAACACCCCCCTCCTGTTTCCTTCTATTGTTCCTGTCTGCTGCAGATGCCCTAACATAGCTAATCAAAAGATTCACATCAAAATCATCTGGTTTGCTTGGATTTTTTAAAAAAGAGTGCAGTGAGGGCTTTTCTTATGACTTTTTCAGTGTCTTACATATGTATATGAAAAGGGCTGGAGAAAGCCCACAAATCTATTGTATATTTCCTCTTCTCTGAATAAAACTGCTTCATAATCCCATTATATAACCAATGAAAAAGGCACAACAATGCTCTTTTCCCCTATGAAGTTAGCCAGGGCCAGAGCCAATTTTTTTTTGCTTTCTGAGATGAAGCAGCAAATGGCACTGCCACCCACTTGCTAAGATACTTTGAACCTACAGCCAGATGAATAATTTTTGACAGAAGATCTCATAACTCTAACCTTTCCCTGGAAGCAAATACTGTACACAATAACAAGAAATTAAATAACTAATAATTTGCCGCTCTTTCATGGCACCAAACATCTTTTATTTCAGGTGGCTATCTCACCCAGCCTATTGGTAAGGACAGTCCTGATAAAAAACAAAACAAAACAATATAGAAATCTGTCAGCTGACTCATACATTAGTAAGGGGAACAGTATCATTGCCTTTTATAGATAGAGGTTTGATTACAGCTTTAGTGATGCCAAGAGCAAACCCAGTGAAACCCATAGGACTTAAATTAGTCATGACCAATATGTCCCATTGATTTCAATGGGCAAATTCTAAGCAGGTCAAAATCTAGATCTAGCTCGCTGTAGCTCAAATGCATACATGGCATTCCCTCTACTATGTATTGTAAATTCAGGGCACTTGGTTCTTTGATATCCTTTAAATTCTTTTTTTAGAAAGAGATTCCAGAGGGATCCAAGGTTCACTCAGCCTTTCACCCTTTCGTAGGTCGGTATAATGAGTATCCGGCTTGTGGTGACAATTAGCTAGCACACATTGGAAGCTGTTTAATGCAGTGTAGATGTGTAAATTGCTATTGCTTAAAACAATTTGTAAGCTGCTCTGATAGCCTTGTGGCTGAAAAGCGGGGTATAAATAAATAAATAATAGACACAGTCCCATGGAATAGATTTCTTTCAAGTGTGACTGGTAGTCTGATCCTATGAATACATACAATGAGTTCAGTGTAGGGTTGCTGTAAGTCCTGGAAGACCAGGAAAATCCCAGGTTAAAGGGACAGAAAGTTATCTCATCTGGCTGGGCTCCTTGAAGCAGCAGATCCCGGATTCCAACTTCAGGCTCACTGTCTGCAGGCTCTGGGGTCACGTGGCGGGAGAGTGCAGAAGGTGGGAGTCGGGAGAGTGTAGAGCAGGCAGCAGCAGAGAGAGTGAAGGAAAGTCAGAGGAAAGAAGGCCAGCAGCAGAGTCAGACTCAGAGTAACTTTACTTGCATGTGTGTGGTGAGGCTCTGGACTCCTAGGCCACCTCCCCTTGGATGACGGACCGGTGGCTGAATGGAAAGAGGCTTCAGAAGCGAAGGGGGGAATCTCCCTTCCTTGTCCAAGCCCCACAACAGAGCTGGAAAGAGGATTCAGAAGGGGAGGGGGAAGTTTCCTTCCTTTTCCAAGCTCCATAAGGGAGCTGGAAAGAGGCTTCAGAAGGGGTGGTGGAAATCTCCCTTCCATTTCCAAGCCCCACAACAGAGCTGAAAAGAGGCTTGAGACTGTAGCATCTATACTTCCTCCAGCCAGCACAGCCACTAGCTGAGGGATTGTAATAAAAAGTAACTTTTCTAAACTGTGGGGAAGAGCAGCAAGCCTTTAGTTCAAATGCCTCTGGTTGCTAACTGACATCTTTGAAAAAAAATGAATGATGACATTTTATTTTTTCTACATGCATAGCCCACCTAAGAGCCAATGTGGTGTAGTGGCTTTAGTGTTGGATTATGACACAAGGAGACCAGGGCTACATCCACACTACACAAATAATCCAGTTTGAAACTCTTTCTTATGGAATCCTGGGATTTGTAGTTACAAGGTCTTTAGCAGAGTTCTGAAAAGTACAATTGGTACAAGACACCTTAAACATCTGAAATATGCAGTAAAACAATGTTAAATGTCAAAATGTGTGTGTGTGGGGGGGGTGTCCTGTTTTTTTGTCAAGAGTCTGGCCAATCCAGTCCTGTATATTTTTGTGCCAGTTTTGTGGCAGAGAATTATGGCAACCCTAGCAGAGAATTATGGCAACACAACAGTAAGTGCTCTTACACTTTTGCAGCTGTAGTCATTGCTAACCTTATCTAGATTGGACTAATGAGGATGGGAAGATATTACACAGCTTCCCCTAGCCAAACCTCTGCCAATAAGGGTAGGTTCCAACATGCACCAGTGTGTTGTTCATGCATGTTGAACACTTGCAATTGCAGGACAGTGAGTGCTTTAACATCTTTTAAATTATGCTTTTGAAAGGAGGTATGATAGGAAACAACAGCCTAATCTGTCTTAAAGCTAATGAAAGAGCCTATTAGTGTCTGACTGAATACAGTATATGACTGAAGAGAGTGGTCATGATATCATTCTAATGGCAGTGTGCCAGACACACACATAAAAAGCCAAAATCCAGAAGACAGGAGCAAAAATAATTGTCTGCACTGGAGTTGTCTTCAAATCAAGGTTTGTAACCTTTTCTCCGACACCAGAGAAAACCTAGATTTAAATCTTACATTTATTGCAGGCTGATCTTTGATCAACAGGTATGTGTTTGTTTGTTTGTTTAAAATGTAGGGTTGTTTTGTTTTTGCTTTTCAGAACTCAATTTAATGAAATCTATAAGTTTTTTGGACAGTACCTTAGATATCTATATGCTGAATTTGAAGACCAAAGAAAAGCAAGCCATGATATTTTTGGTAGATGTGTTCCTGTTCAGCAGTAGTTGAATGCACATTTATTGTTGTCATGTGCCTTCAAGTCATTTCTGACACATGGTGACCCTAAGACAAACCCATCACAGGGTTTTCTTGGCAAGATTTGTTCAGAGGGGGTTTGGCATTACTTTCCTCTGAGACTGAGACAGTGCGACTTCCCCAAGGTCACCCAGTGAGTTTCCATGGTGTCCGTGATGGCCTGCCCAGCCATCATGGAGACTTCATCTACAAACTCTATAGTTCACAGGAGGAGACTTCCATTTAAAGAACTCTGAATTCCATCTCCAGAGACTAAATTGGGCTGGCTAAGATGAGCCTGGCCTACCCATCCCAAGTGGGACAGGAACTGATTGCATGACACCAGAAATGTAAGTTACTATCATTCTTAGCTTAGGGACTGTCTAGCTAGTTGCATTAGCTTTTATGATTTCATTTTAGTACCCTGACTGAATGTATTTCATTGTAATTCTAAACTGAAATCCTGGAGGCTTGTTTCCTCCAAGTAGCCTTAAGCCTTTGGAACTAAAAATAAAGCTTTTTCTGTTTCCTAATCTCCATGGTCACATGCCTTTCTTGGTCAGCTATCTGAACTTCTCTTGGATAGAGAAAAAGGTAATTGCTGATATTTTAACACAACCTGTCTGGCTTCTCACTGCACTAGACAAAGGAAAGGGTTAACTCAGCGAGTGGTGGTGGCTTTACCTTAGAAAGGGATATTTCTAGACTAGAGGAACTCTTGAGAGTGTGTTTTCAGATTGTACAAATAAGCTGGAAGCCTTCCCTTTCTGCTGGAAGAGAAGGGCCAGCTTATCACACATGGCCAAGCAGGGATTCGAACCATGATCTCCCAGAGTCCTAGTCCAACACTCAAGCCACTAAACCAGCTGGCTTTCTGAACATTTATATCTATCTTTTAAAAATTACTAGCTATGACTTGGGAGACCCTGTCCCTGCACATTAACTGTCCTCATCACACTTACCTTATCTCCCATCGACAGGAAGCCCAGGCATAAACAGAGCTTTAATGGTGCTCCATTCACTTCCTGGAGTGAAATCCCTCCCATTCTCATGAGAAGATGTGAGTGTGAGAAATTCAAAAATGAAAATAAAGCATAACAAATTTACACAAGCACCTAAACATACTTTAAAATTCCTAAGTAACCCAGGGAAGGTCATAAAAAGAGTGAAACTTACCTGAATGTCCTGATCTCACCTGAAGTATTCACACCAGACCGGCCATTCTTGCTACAGTGAAGAGATTTAAATGGCCTGAGGTTTCGCACACTGTCAATGCTGGCACCAAAAAGGAATCTATTGGTGGCTTCAGCCATCAATAAAAAAAAGCCAGCATAATGCCAGCGGAACACAAAAGAATAACGTCATCTGATATTGGCGTCCTTTTACGTTATGCTGGCGCCACATTAGCTGTGCCTGATAATTTCCTTAGTGTACAATCTCCAGAAGGAAGGGTGGAAAGAGATGTATTGTTGGAGAACGTGGCAAGTTCCAAGCAGTTTCACTTTTTGTAATTGTGCTATGGTGATCCTTTCCATGCTGTTTTGTCAGTTTGTTTGGAATTGTTCCCAGAACGCCTATCACCACAGGGATCACAGTTGTTTTCCCAGAGCAGTATTTCATAATCTTTTCCCATTCTTTGCCTTCATTTCTGCTGTTGTCTGGGATGATGATGATGAGCTGTAATTTGTAGCCCCCCCTTTTCCTCAAAACTGGGACTCAAGTTGGCTAAAGTACAATATAGTTAAAACCCAGAAGGTTCCTATAGCTCAGCAGCAATGTGGGTGCGGAAGGTATGTGTCTCTACTCCCCCTCCTTTTGTTCTGGGTATACTGGTCTAGTTTTTTAATCTGGTTATTATTTATTTATTGCCTATTTATAATAGAATTTCTGTGGAGGTTTCTCCCACTTTCACAGATTATAGTTAATAAAATGTGCCCCTCATTAAATCCATATCTTCTATCACAGCTCTTATTTACTCCTCTGGGGTGTGAAATATTGTAAACAACCCAGCTGATGCATTTTCAGAACACTTTACATTAGCTGGAAATAGCACAGCAACACACAAGAGGAGGATATTTGTAACACTAGTATTATTTTTTTTGTTACACTGTTAAGATAGTCAAGGCAGAAGTGAGACTATGTTCATCATAAGAAGACTCTTCCTTGAATATGGAGTTCAGAGGTTCAGAGGTACAGACAGAAGAAAGCGCCAAACCTAGTTAGGCAGAGTGTCTGCCAGCAAGAGCAACAAAGGGACAAAGCCTGGAAAAAATAAATGTTCTAGGCCCTGCATGCATGAGATTAAGGCAGCTTGGCTAGTGCTGTAGATATTTACTGATGTCATGTACAAGGTTCTTTGGACTCAGTATCCTGCAGCTTCAGAGTTAAACTGAAACAATAGAAATACATGTGTGACATTTACCTAAGCTTCTGTTAGGAACTCCTGGGACAAGACACACACACCCCACCTGACACAGTGGGAATAAAAAGTTGCAGCTAGTGCTGAATTTCAGGAGAAAAAAAACAGGACAGGAGGAATGTCATATGGATATTAAAAAAACAAAACAAAACAAAAACCCTTGATAGATACAACTCCAAATACCACCAAATCCTGGGGCTTTTGGACATTCAGGAGGGGTCCTGTACGAAGATCTCAATGCAATAATAATTGTAAATATAACCCACGCTATCTAAATGGGGATTAAAGATACCATAGATCTGTTTAAGAAAACATACATGTATGTGTGTCTAATTACTAATTTCACCCACAAATGGCTTACTAAATGCACATGGTTATTGGAATTTTTGGGAGGGGGTGTGTTCATAACTAATAAATGACATTTCAGTGAATTCCAAGGTCCAAATATTTTAAACTAACAAAAAGTAAGGATAACTTGGAAGGGTGGTTTTCTTTGCATTCATTTAATCCTCCTGGAGGACACAATATAAAGGATCATTTTCTGTCTTGAGAAATTGACAGACTGTCACTTAACCCTAAGACACTGGCTGATATCCATGTGGAAAGCAGTAAGCTACAGAAAGGGATGAGAAGGTAATGAGCTGAAACTATAAAGGAGGGAGAAAGGGAAAGGAAGTGAAGGATTTTGCCAACTAGGCTCTTTCTGAGCCTAGTTCAAGATGTTGGTTTACTTTTACACCCCTAAATAAGTTGGGGCCTAGCTCTTTAAGGGACTGCCTGTGTTATTATGAACTTGTCCAGATATTAAGATCTTCAGGATCAGACCTCTTTAGAGTGCCCTTGAGGCCTGAAAGAGCTTTCTTCTGGGTTGCCCTCAGACGGCGCAACGTGTTCTGCTCAGAGATGGGCTCAGTTCCCACTCGTGCTGTTTTTAGAAGGAAAGTTAACATACATCTCTTTAAATTGGCCTTTAAAATATTAATTTGATCACTAATTATTGTGATATTTTTATTGAATTTAGCAATAGAAATAGCATTGATATTTCTATACCGTTTATCAGTGCCAAAGCACTCCCTAAGTGGTTTACAATGTTTTTTTAGCCAAGTTGCACCTACAAGCTGGGTACTCATTCTACCAACCTATGGAAGGCTGAGTCGACCTTGAAGCCCTCTGGGATTGAACTCTTAACCTTGTGGCTTGCAGTAATGGCATTTAACCACTGCACCACCAGGGCTCCTTAATGCTTGCCTTGTGGTGTTGCCACTATCCACTGCCTGTGAGAAGAGATTGGGCAGGGGAGGCAATGGCAGCATGAAGTGGGAGAAGAAAGAAAGGAATATGGAGCAGCTGGGGTGGTGAGGTCTCTTACAGGAGCAGGGAGACATTGTTCAGAAGGCCTTGCCTGAGCTACTAATCTTGCTTTGTATTGCATTACATTTTAATAGTGAAAGACAGACAGATAGATAGGTAAGACTGGTTTTAAAGTGAGTCCTATATAAATGACTGAACTGAATACTCATGTTCTACAGGATAATGCTGGCTTTCCTTTAGAACTGTATTTGGTTCTGGAGATTTGAATGGGCTCAGTGAGGATTAACAAAAAACAGAAAACACATTTGGAGAGAAACCTTTTACAAAGACATCATTTGTTACAAACCAGACCTATGTTGTGGTGGTGGTGGGTAGAGAAGGGAGGGAGGGAGAGCTTAGCTTTTGTGGGGGGGGGGGAAGCTTAAAATTGTGACCCAATTGCCAGAATATGAAAACGTATCATTTGTTTAATGCAACAACTCTGAGGAGACCCCCTTTAAAAAAAAATCTATTTTGTACTACTGTGTATTCTGACACAATACCTGATGATCAGTGGAGAAGGATGTTGTGTCACCCATCTTAAACCTTTTGACCATCACTGAATGAAACTGCTTTTTGTATGTGATGCATTTATACCGCATCACATTTGTGCAGCTGTTATGGCAGGCGCAGTGTTTATTGAGTTAGATACCTTGTCAATACAAAGCTTTGGATTCTAGCCTTGCCTGAGCTGCTAATCTTGCTTTGTATTGCAAGAAAAGGAGTAGGAGAAAAAAAGGAGTAGGAGAAGAGAGATAATTGCAAATGCTGGCACAGATAAAGCACCAAATCATAATGGGATATCTGGATACAGAACTGATTTGTTGCCTTGACTGATGCTTCAATCCTGTACTCAGTTACCTGGGAATAAGCCTTAGTGAAATAAACAAGAATGCCTGTGTAGGATTTCTGGGGATGGAACATGCTAGGCTATCGCAGAAAATAGCAGAAAGTCTTGTGGCACTTGAAGACTGACTGTAACAGTCCATAATTCTGTTTGTTACTTCCTATAGAGTCTGAACTCTCTCTCTAGGAGCCAAAATAACTAAGCTGAGCCTGTTGTACTTTGGACATATGATAAGAAGACAGGACTCATTAGAAAAGGCAATAATGCTTGGTAAGGTAGAAGGCAGTAGGCAAAGAGGAAGACCATTTTATAGCTAGATAGCCTCCACAACCCTGAGTTTGTAAGACCTGAGCAGGACTGTTGATAACAGGGTGACTTGGAGGTCTCTCATTACCATAAGTCAAAGTTGAATGGCACTTAACAACAACAACAACAACAACAACAACCCAAAGCTTTGTGAATCAGGGTTTTCAATTAGGCTTTTACAGACTGGATGCTAAAGAGCTTTTCCAGATTGATCTAAAGAAGTGTGGCTCCTCACAATATTTCCCACAGGAGCATCTTCTTGCAAGAATCCATGGGATTTTGAACAAGGAAGTGAATTGAGCTCAGTTCACTTCCTCTTTCATTGCCAGGAAGACTTTGCCAGGAGAGAAGGCTGTGAGCACGCAAGCAAAGTCCCCCCTTGCCACTCCCCTCTCTGTGTCTTAACAAACTGAATTGCTTCTTTAAAACTCACATTACGCCCCATGTCTCCTCATGGCCCAAAGAAAAGCACAGCCTCATACTTGCCACCCCCTCCCTGTGTCTCAACAAATGGAATTGCTTCTGTAAAACTCACATTTCGAACCTTTCCTACACACATTCACACACAGGGAAGGCACAGGTGGCATTTAAGTCCCAGCAAGCAACTGACCCAGCCTCTGAGCATTTAAGGAGGAAAGCTTGTGTGCTCACAGTATGGGGCTGTGCTTTTCTTTCGGCCAGCAGGAAGTTTTCCTCCTTAAATGCTCAGAGGCTGGGTCAGTTGCTTGCTAGGACTTAAATGCCACCTGCACCTTCCCTGTGTGTGAATGTGTATAGGAAAGTTTTGAAATGTGAGTTTTAAAGAAGCAATTCAGTTTGTTGAGACACAAAGAGGAGGTGGCAAGCATGCGGCTGTGCTTTACTTTGGGCCATGAGAAGACATGGGGTGAAATGTGAGTTTTAAAGAAGCAATTCAGTTTGTTAAGACACAGAGAGGGGAGTGGCAAGGCGGGGACTTTGCTTGTGTCCTCCTTAAATGCTCAGAGGCTGGGTCAGTTGCTTGCTGGGACTTCAGATGCCACCCCCACCTGTGTGTGTGTGTGTTTAGGAAGGGCTCCTTGTTAAACCCTCAGAGGCTGCTTTTATTTGTGTTTTTTTCACTTTCATGGGGGTCTTGTTCCCATAATCCCCGCAAATGTGAAGGGACGAATGTACATTTCTTTACCTACCAAATCCAAGTTAATTGGATCTTTCCCCTTCTCTTCACATATGATTTCAACTTGACTTTCCAGTCTCTTCAATCTTTCCACTTTTCTTCACTTTGGACTTTATCAAACAATGTAAACAGGGCATCATAAGGATGCCTAATGATTGCAAAAGGGCACATGTACCAGACAACGTTGCCCTTTCACAATCATGTCCAGTTTTAAAACTGTCCTATTTTATTGATGGCTGAAACCGAAGCCATCAATAGATCTCCCCTAGAGCTTTTGTGCTGGCATTTCTGGCATTTGAATCTGTGTGTCATTGTACTTACATGAATGCAGTGTGACTGGCCGGACTGGCCAGAACACCTCCAGGTGAGATCATGACATCCAGGTAGGTGACACACTTTTTATGACCCTCCCCAGTTTACTTGGGAGTTTTTAAGTGTGTTAATGTGCTTAGTGTAACTTTTGTGTGTGTTATTTGTGTTTTTATTTTTTGAATTTCCCATGCTAGCTATTCTCGCGAGAATCCGCAGGATTTCAGAAGAGGATGTGAATGGAGCTCTGTTCACCTCTTTCATTGTTGAGGAAGATTTTTGCCAGGAGGGAAGGTAAGTGAGGTATGGGGAGTTCTTTTGCCAACATAAAAATGGCAGACGCTATGCCAATAAAAGAACGTGTTTAGGGGGGGGGGTTCTGATAAAGCCTTGAGTGTTGTAACCCCAGTCCCTTGCTTCACAATTTGTTTAAGTTCCTTCAGTCCTTCTTTCAAGTCCATGAAATCACTTCTCAGACCTCTAATCTCTTCCATAACTTCTATAACATGTCTGGGGGAAGATTCTGCCTTCCTAGATCAGTAGTTATGGGGTAAAAAAACCTAGAGAGCAAAATCCAATCTCAATAGACCCAACACCACCATCTGGTTATTCTCACTGTTCCCAGCATTATCATCATCCAAAGTAAATAAATCCTCTTTTCCCACAGAGAAATGTCCTCTTTACTCAAAACACAGTCAATGGTAAAATAAAAATCCTTTACCTTTTAAAGCTTCTGTTTCTTCAATTCCTTACAAAATGTTCTTAAGGTACAGCTTATTTGATTTTTTTCTTTTTCTTTCAGCTGAAATCTAGTAAATAGTCTTTTTCTTTCTCTAATCCTGTTCACAGAAAGAAGGGTACTCAACAGAGATTTTTGTTTTCACTGCCAGTTGGAAGACTTCTCTTCATGATGTCAAAGGCTTTCACGGCTGGCATCCATAGATTTTCCTTGGCCTCACAGCCCAGAAAAAACCCAAGGGAAATCTAAAGACTTCTCTTCATTTACAAACTGAGCCATTAAAAGTGGTTAAGGAAGTGAGGGTTTTGCAGATCTAGTGTCCTTTAAGGCTCGCTCAGTAGCCAGGACTTTGATGTTCCTCCCGCAACTCCTAGGCTTGTCTGTACAATTGAAAAAGAAGCAGATTGCTCCACAGTCATGGTAATTCACAGCAGCTAAAATTTGTCTTAATGTTTTTGTGGTGGTGTTTTGTTTTGTTTTTTGTTTTGTTTTGTTTTGTTTTGTTTTGCAGGCATAAGCTTCGGAAGTTGCCTGTGCTTAAAATATGATGCAGCCGCTTCCAAAGCTTCACGGACGTGCAATGAAGGATCCCGGAAGAGGGACGGCGGCATCCGAAAATACCCCCCTGCCGCGCAAGAGCGCCGTTCCTCTCCCGGGACCTAATCCCGCGGTAGGCACTGTTAAATGCTGTCTGAAAATCTCCCTAATCCCAGAATCCCGGGGCCCCAGACTAGAGTCCTGTCAGCCCCACCCCTTGTGGGGGCCATGAATGAAAGGCATAGAAGAAAGGAAACTGTAAAATGAAAGGACACAGAGGAACCATCAGAGAGAAAAATACATGAACAAGAATTCTACTCAGCCTGGAAAGGAGCACAGTGAAATGTTTGTGGATATAAAGACAACAATTAGCTCTGAGATTTTCATGTGGCACTGAAGTGCTTCTTGGCTTATAAGATTTTCTATGGCATTCACTGCTTTGTCGTTGAAATAATCCAGAAATATTGATGTCTCTTTATCTCCAATAAGTAGAAAAATAAGGTTCAGTCTGGCAAATGTTCTTCCTGTTGTACAGCTGGGAAATGTGTGGGAGCAATGCTGAGCATTCTGTTGCTTTCCTTGTATCTGCAAGGAGCTGAAGTAGAGAAACTGAAGCAATTCATCCCCCGTATGCAAGTTCCCCTTGCATGTTTGTAGCAGAATAAAGTCAAAGGGTTGCCTTTCTTAAACTGGCACCATTGTATGGCTCCTTACTAGGAGTTACCACTGGAGAGCGATCAGAAGTTGGATTATTAGGCTTGCACAGATTCCATGGTGGACATCATTAGAAAAGGAATTGAAAATCAAATTGCCAATAATTTTATGTCTTTCTGAAAAACCATGGTGTAATGAAAATCAGGGTACAGATATGCCTCGGTTAATGAAGGAGATGTATTCCTGGGCATGACTTCTTTAACAGAAAATTTGGCAGCAGAGGCAGAAATAACATGGAAAAAATATGGCTAGGTTCCTACGCCACAAAAAGGAAGAGCAGTTCAACAATTTCCAGCAAACTTTTTATCCAAAATTAACAATTTCCCCATGTGAAATGAAACAACCAGCTTAAGTAAGCCTTACATAAGGAAAAAGAAATATTTTGACGCTTTTAGGGACCAATTGAAGGCTTCTAAAATGCATACAGGGATGGGTTTTTTTTTCTTTCTTTCACCAGCCTCTACTTTTCTTATGATTTCCATTTTGCTGGAACTTATAGATATATGCTTTTTTAACATGCTGGAGGGAGCTGGGGAGGCGAGCAGATCTGCTTTCAGTTTTTCTCTATTTTGCTGTTCCCACAAGCTGAAGGCAGCTGCTGTTAACTTTTCCTATTTCAGGGAGGCACAGACAGCTACAGTAGGATCAGCTAGAGTAGAATCCCACTCTTTCCCAGCTCAAGCTTTATTACACTATTAACTGCAGACATACTGCAGCAACCTCATACTGATAGTCTATGGGCTTGCCTACACCAGGCAAATACCCCATCTTTCCCCCATTCCAAAGCCCTGTAGTCCAGATGATGCAGGAGATTTACCTAAACAGAAGATGAGGAGGAAAGGGGGCTGGGTGGGCATAAAAAGACTTTTTAACAGGAGTTTCTTTGTCAGAGGCTTTGCTAACAGAGGAGATTATCACACTACACCGTTATAGCGCTATTATTCCACTTTAATTGCTATGGCTGCCTCCTGTGGAATCCTGGGATTAGGCCTCACTAAACTACAAACCCCAGAATTATCAGTAGATGGGGAGGGGCTTTGGGTGCAGGAAGAAAAGTAATACAGTAGGACCCCCGTATCTGCTGATTCATTATCCACTGATTCAGTTATCCGCAGGACACAAAACAGCACACCTACCATAGAGTCTTTCTAGAAAATGCCTAGAGAGGCATCCTCTCTAGACATTTTCTAGGTCCTCCAAGGCAACTCTGGTGTTTTAAACTGGAAGTCCCATTATTGTCAATGGTGTTGGCTGTTATCCATGGTTTTCAGTATCCACGCCCCCCCTAGAATGAATCCCCCATGGATATGGGGGTCCTACTGTACCAATCCCACAGCACCCCAAGAATGACATTTGCATATGTAATGGACTCTACCAGAATTCCAGCTATAGTATATGATCTTTGAAAAAAAGTGAATAGGGAGAAGTTTTCTCCATCTCTCATAATACTACATCTATTGAAGCTAAATGGTAGGAAGTTCCGGGCAGATAAAAGGAAGTACAGCCAGATACACATATCAGCAGGATCAATATCTAGGTCCTCCAAGGCAACTCTACGGTATGTTTTTACGGGAAGTCCATTATTTAAATAGGGTTTGCTGTTATCCATGGTTTCCAGTATCTGCGGTAAGTCTGGGAACAGAACCTTTGTGGATACGGAAGTCCAACTGTACTTCTTCAAACAGCACATACTTAAACAGTGAAACTCACTGATATAAGATGCAGTAATGGTTGCTAATGTGGATGCCTTTAGAAAGGGATTGGACAAATTCATGGAGGATACTACTATCAGTGAGTACTAGTCATGATAAATTTATGCCATTCTTAGACATAATTCAGCTCTGTGCATGTGTGTGTGTGTGAGAGAGGAAGATGCAGAAAGAGACAGAAAACATGGCTGTGTGCATGTGCAATCCTAATTCAAAGATGCTCTGGCTACAGAGGTTTCAGATTAGGCACAAACTTCTTCTGCCAGAACCCCCCCCCCCAAAAAAAACCCCACGCCTTCTGTCAGAAGAACTCTCTTCTCTTGGCTCACCTCAGAGATCTGCCAAAAGAACAATCTACCACCAGAACTGGCCTGAGGGCTCAGATCTTCTGGAAGAAGAGGAAGAAAGTGAGTGGAGAGCATAGAAATAAAGATGGGGTGAAGAAGAGCTGAGTTATGCAAGAGCCAAAACTCAGAAACACAGCCACAAGATCAGCACATATTTAGGCCCAGCTAACCCACACTACAGGTGGATTCACTCAACCAAGGAAGCCACAGCCTTGAATCTGCAAGACCTGAGCAGGGTGATTGATGAACAGGGCTCTTGGGTGGGGTCTCTCATTTACAGGGTTACAATAAATCAAAGTCAATTTTATAGTAACTAACAACAGCAAAAGTATAGTCCTAAATTGTTTCTGATGCCACTAAACAGAGAGGGTTTGGATTCACGCACCCCCCCCCACCTTGATATGGCAGGAAAGGTCCTGGTTAATCTTTTGCTGTGTCACCTTTCCACTGGCTTTTAAAATGCCCCAGTTTCTCTTCCTTCCTTCCACTTTCTACCTTTGTCTTCAGCTCACTTCAGTTGCTCCAAACTGAGTTCAAAGCACAAAAGTAGTTGGCATTCAGTTAACTCAGTGGTAGAGGGAGAAAAAGTATTCTTGCCCTTCCCAGTAGGCTCAGGCAAAAGCAAACTGATACTGCCTCTCCTAGCTTGTCTGTTCTTTCTCATTAACAACTTTGGCCATCTTGACCATACTCTGATGCTGCTTGGCCACACATGTCCTGATTTTCATCTGTAAAATGTCAGAGATTCAGTACGGTTGACCCATATGGCCTTTGGCCATACCTGCCAGTGAGGACTCTAATTCTTCTGCAATTAGATTTACATCTTACAGCCAAACACTGCTCAGTTTAGGCATTTTTAGGCCCTGTTGATTTCATTGGGAGACAATTAAACACATACTTAACTTGCAGCAATAGAAAAAGCATGTTTTGATTTCGTGGATGTTGCTAGTATCTTAGAGAAAGGTATCCATCTGATATAAGCCGCACAAGGCAAAATAATTTTAGAAAAAAACACAGCATAACTGATATTCTCTTTGAATGTGGTCATATGGAGGGAAAGCAGGAATTAATTGTGCAAAATAATATTATTGCACATCAAACTGCCATATCTAAATGTTATAGTACATTACGATATACTGCAGCAAATTAATAGCCCTAAAAAGAGTGATAACAAGCACGGCTGGAAGAAGAAAAGATTTACTCCAGCTGCCGGCAGTCAAATATAAATGGTGGAAGAGAAACAAATCTGTGATGACTTTTGATCAGACTTAATGAAACATGAGCTAGTAATTTAGAGTGACTGCAGCTGCATGAAAGCAGCTTTCAAGAATTATGCATCAGAAAAATGTCACCATGAAATTTCATTTGGTCTATTTCAGCCAATAACCCTATATACCACTATGATAGTTGATGACAAGCTGATGTTAAGCACAGCAGTTTGGCACAATCCATTATGAAAGGGCATCTCTGGGTTCAGATGTAATGTACCCCTGAATACCAGTTGTTGTAGAGCAGGGGTAGGAAACTGCAACCAGAACCTGCAACCAAATCCAGCCCTCCTGAGGTCCCACTCTGGTCTTCTGGGGGCTCAGTTACACGACAGTTTTTATCACGGGGAGAAGCGAGATTTCCTCTTCCCGAGTTCATCCCTTGTTGTTTACACGATTTGTCATGGGATGAACAATATCCTGGGATTGTTGTTTGCATGACAACCTTTTCCGTGACAAAAGTAAGATCCTGAGACATAGTATCTTATGGGAAAAGGTTTTGGGATATTTTTTTACGCTGTCAGTCAAGAATGCGATTACTCGTTTTTTTCACAACCTTGGTGACGTATTTCCTGTGGAGGTTCCCACCACGAGGAATGCTATTGGCTGCCACAAATGTTTGCTCAAACTTTTGCATTGGTCAGAGAAGGAAGGCAAAGACAACCCCCTCTGCACAATTCCTTAAAAAAAAATCCCGATGGGCTTGCCACAGAGGTTAATGACAAATAAATGTAAAAATCCATTTAATAGGTGATTGACGGCACACACACACACAAGCCAGGTTGATTTCTGGTGTTTCCAGAAGAGAGCATATAACACCTGTGCTAAAAGCTCTCCACTGGCTGCCTATTCGTTTCCGGGCACAGTACATCCATCCTGGGAAGCATCATCTCCTCAGATGCCAAGATTGACAAAGAGATCGATCACAGATTAGCAAAGGCATATAGTGCATTTGGAAGACTTCACAAAAGAGTCTGGAGCAATAAACACCTGAGGCAAAGCACAAAAATCAGTGTGTATAGAGCCATCGTACTGTCTATCCTCCTTTATGGATCTGAAACATGGGTCACCTATCGCCACCACCTACGACTCCTCGAGCGCTTTCATCAGCGCTGTCTACGCACAATCCTAAATATACACTGGACTGACTATGTGACGAATGTTGCTGTCCTTGAGCAAGCAGGGATCACCAGCATTGAGGCCATGATATTGAGAACACAGCTGCGCTGGGCAGGGCACGTTTCTAGGATGGAGGACCATCGCCTCCCAAAAATACTACTCTACGGTGAACTCACCACGGGTCAGCGTAAGAGGGGCGCTCCAAAAAAGCGATACAAAGACTCCCTGAAACAACATCTCAGGCTTGGCCAAATTGATCACCAACAGTGGTCCGCCCTGGCCTCACATCGGGAGGCATGGAGACGCACTATCCACAATGCTGCAGCCTTATTTGAGAACTCACGACGAACAAGTCTTGAAGAGAAACGACAACGCAGAAAGAATCACAACCCAAAAACATCACCCAAGGAGACCTTCTGCTGTGCTTTTTGCAACCGGACTTGTTTATCTCGGATTGGCCTTTTTAGTCATCAGCGCGCTTGCAGAAAGCGCGGGATGAGTCCTTCCTGAATCTTCGTTTGCGAAGAAAAGCCAGAGACAAGGTGTTGGTTATAACCTTTAAAGCCCTGCATGGTTTGGGTCCAACTTATCTCCAGGACCGCCTCCTTCCATACAACCCTCCCCGCGCACTTCAGTCCTTTGGGAGGAATCTGTTACAGCCTATGAAAACAAGGCTGTCGGTGACGTCCCAGAGGGCCTTCTCCGCTGCTGCTCCCAGATTATGGAATGGCCTGCCGGACGAGATCCGTCTTATTAACACCTTAGACAGCTTTAAAAAAGCTATCAAGACGGATCTTTTCCGGCAGGCCTTTCCTGAATAACTATCCCAGCCCAAGACTCGGCTGTCCTCCCTGAGCTGTAATCAGATTAAAAAAAAAACTATTGTATGTTTTAATCTTTTTCTAATTTATATATTTTTAATTTACTGTATGTTTTTAATCTTTTATAGTTTAATATTATTTTAAGGGGTGGGTGGGCTAGGGTACTGGGACTATGGAGTTTTTATATTGCGTTGCAGAGGGGCGGGATAGAAATAAAATTTTATTATTTATTATTATTATAAAAAAACATAAGCCACCATGCAGGGGAGGGTGGAGGGAAGGAAAAGGGACAGGCGATCTTGGAACCCAGAGGCTGACAGTGTGAAACTCCATTTAAAAAACACAAGCCTCCGTGCAGTGGAGGGGAGAGGGAAGGAAAAGGGACAGCTGGTCTTGGAGCCCAGAGGTTGTCAGTGTGAAACTCCATTTAAAAAACACAAGCCTCTGTGCAGGGGAGGGGGGAGGGGCAGGCTTTCTTGGAACTGAGGGGTTTGCAACATAAAAATCCATTGAACAGGGTGACTTATGGCACACACACACACAAACCTTAGTGCAGCTGGGAGGGAAGCCTTTGCTTTCAGCCAGTGAGGCTGAATCTGTTGAACAGGGTGACTGACCCCTCCTTCTCTGAACTCTGAGCCCGCCCCTGCCCACCTCAATTTCCAGCCATCACCTACTCCCGAGATATTTTGTCCTGACCTGTTCACATATCCGATTTTCTGCAACCTCCCTTTTTTTAAAACATGGGACAAACTGAGGGATGGAAAGTCATGCTCCTTGGAGGATATATGGTGCTCCCCCTTCTGAAAAGCTCAAGATCATCACAATGAATGTGTGAACAACCAGGGTTCATCACGAGTTCATCTCACAACATTTTTGTTTTGTAAACAGCCCCTGGGTGTCCCCAGATGGCCACAATCCATTCCCCATGACAACATCATTTGGTGGTTTTTCAGTTTTTCTGTGAATTTCCTCCTTTTCGAAATGGTTGAAATTCTTCTCTTAAGAGATGCTGGCAGTAAGAGCTTTAAGTTATGATACTTATCCACGTCTGAAAAAATATGGCCTCTCTTGGCATTTTCTAGGTTCTCCAGTGCAATTCTATGGCATGCTTCTGTCAGAGGTTGGGCCAGAAGTCATCCCTTTCAATAGGGTTTGTTATTATCCATGTCCATGGTAAGTCTAGGAATGAATCCCCCACAAATACAGGAGACAATCTGACTACCTGTTTTGGTCACAACCCTTTTCGTTTGATACCACCAGAATGCAGCTCTAGAGACTACTTCTGTCCCCTTTTTTGGCACTTGGGTGGAAAGAGGTTCCTCATCCTTCTTGTACAGTACAGCCATGGTAATAGAAGGCTAAACAGGAGCAGTCCAAGACATTTTGCTGCCTGAGACACCTTCTATCAAGTCCCCCCCAGCTACAGAAATCAATCAAATGGAATCCCCCTTGTAGAAACCAAGTAGGCTATCAGTTGAATCTTACCTCAACACTGGCAATATGTTAAACCACATACATAGGGAGCAGGCTAACTCTGTCACTTAAGCAATAGCTGGCAACAGATCAGTCACCTAAGACCTAGAAATGATCAAGGGATTGCTACTGCTACCTCAAAATCTGCTGCCTGAAGCAATTGCTTATTGTGTGCGGATGGTAGGGGTGAAGCTTCTGTTTGATCCCTCTGGGAAATAGAAGGAGGGACTAAATATAAGCCAGCAGCATGAACAGATAGAAGTATAAAATTGGAATGGATGTACCCTAAGATTATGATTACTAGATTGGTGTGTTATGCATACATAAATTCCCCTGTATAAGAACTTTTATCTTCTTGTCTGATGCACATTTGCATTCAGTTCAAGGTCATGGAAGTGGAATGGCAAATGTGTCCTATTGTGCATATGGAAGAGCATTCTTGGCCAATACCTATCCACTTGCCCCTGCTGAACTTGACAGTACAGGTTGACACCACCACCACCCCCAGTATCCACAAGGGATATGTTCCAGTGGATAACTGAAACTGTGGATACTAAGGAACCCTATTTTCAATGAGACAAACACCAAAAGTTGACCATAGAATCACATTGGAGGATCTAGAAATGCTTATAGAAAACATATTTTTTCACATGTTGATAAGTAAAACTGTGGATACTGAATCTGTGGATATAGGGGTCAACCTAGAGTACTCTTTTAGTTGTGCATTTGGTTGTGCTTTTGATGACACATTCAATTGGGTGTTTGGTTGCACAACATTGCCATTCAACCAAAGGGTCGATAAGTACAATCAACACAGAGCTTTGCATGTGGAGATTTATGCTACACCACCCCAATGTAGGCTCCTGATCCATGTGTGCCCATCCCACCCACCAGGGGATTTGAACTGGAAAGTCAGTCCACACACTACTACACTGAGACTCCCACTCAGATTATGAAGCCCCCCCCCCCGCCCCCGCTGCCAGATTTAGAGATGACTCTGTTTTAGGCTGAGACTTCAGTGGTCCTAAATATCCGCTTTGCCCATGCCTGTGTGTTATTTTACTCAGAGCTGAATCCCACTAACTCTGATGGATCTTACTGTTAAGTCAGTGTGCCCTAGGTTGAAAGCCTGTGTGTCTTTTTCTTTTGACTGCCATAGACTAACTTTGCCAACTCCTCTAGAATTCAGGACTGTCACCTGTGTCTGTAGTTCAGCCATCTGAAAAATAATGAGGTGTTACAATCTAGCTGTAGCTTGCTTATGGGTAGCTGGAATACTGTTGCAGTAATGAAAGGGCACATGATAGAGTAAACAACAGCATTATGATGCAACGCACATCCCAGGATGCTGTAATTGTGGGTATAATTGTAAAAGCAGATTCATGTTGTCCAGCTAAATGGAAAATCTGTAATTCAGGCTGTGAAGCTAGCAGAGTAAGTTGCTTTGCACCTCTTCCACGTCATAAATCTAAGGTCAATTTCTTATCCTGAATGTATTACATTGCAATTTTTTATGCAGCTTCAAAGTTGACAGTAAAGATAAGTTTATGTGTCAGGTTGCTGCTGATATGATTCATGAGCTAACATCACCTGAGTGCTGCTAATCAATTAAAGTTTTTAACTTCAGCCACTCCAACATAAATACTCTTTAATGCCAATTAATGGAGGCCGTCCATCCTTTTGATGGTGTTATTGTAATGCTAGGTTTTGCTTTTCTTGCAATTATATACAGCACCAGAAATTGTAGTCAGAATGAAACTTTACTGCATCTTGATATTTTTACAAGCATTATGATATTCTGTGGGTGTAATAACGTTTCTGGATAGATCTTAAATTAAGCTCTTGTTTCCCATTACAGGAGCAAAAACACAAACCACTGCCACAAATTTAAAATTGTTTATGTACACTGTATATCAGGGCACATTATGAGTACTTGGAGAAAGAATCCAATTCCTGTTAAAATGACATAAAGTTTTCCTGAGCAATTCTGTGAATTAATTTTTTTTTAAAAGAAAAGACTAGCAACCAAAGGGATGAAACATATTTTCAGTTTGACAATAATGGAGTCAATAATCCTGACAAGTTAGACTAAATGGGCCAGTTAAAAGCAGTTATGATTTCTCTTTGTTACCATCTTGTCATCCTCCCCCCTCCCCCAATTTAGCTTTGGGAAGACACAAACTGCTGGAGCTATTCCCTCCATGGGTCCCCACTCTCATCTTTCACTTACATTTCAGCAGTCTCCACTTACAGTCTACTTTCATCCTCTTCTAACTGCTGTGTACCATGAATCCTAGACTGCAGTACCGAAAGATCCATTCATTTTAATTGATTCCTCTGACATTAAAAAGAATGTTTATTTTTCATCCATGAGTGGTTTTTTTTTGTTTTGGTTCCCCTAAAGCCTGACAGCTGTAAAGTACTTGTAATAAAGTTTTCTTTTTCCTCAGAGAAGAGCAGTGTGGCCTCATAAACAAGATACTACTTGGGGCACTTTGTTCCTGGAGACTGTCACCAGGCCTTGACTTACTCTGTGTGACCTTGGTCAAATCAATTCGCAGCTAGTGTTACTGTTTTCATTGCTTCCTTTCCCCTTCTTTGTCTGGTGTGTGAAATTACTAACCTAAGCCTACATGCTATTGTATAAGTCCTGTTGAACTTGATGGGACCTATCTCTGAGAAGTCCCATATTTTCAGCAATTCTTAGAATAGTCTCCCCCAAGTTGATTGTTTTTGTTGTTATAGTAGTAGTAGTAGTTGTGTGCCTTCAAGTTGTTTCCCTGGACCATCAAGGTTGGCTGGGGCTGATAGGAATTGCAAGTTTTTTCCACATCTGGAAGGCACTATGTGGGAAAAAGTGGGAAAGCTAAAACACTTATGCCAAACGATTGCCATTCATAAAAGCAATGCAGTCAAGTTTTCTTGGGACCATGAGATTTTGAAAATAGGTAAAAACACACCTATTAGAAAGCTCCCCCCACCAAGTCTTCTTCAAGCATGAGATAAAGACAGGCTTTTGCTTTACTACCTCTCTCTTGAGTGGCTTCATCAGCATCGGCTGCCAGCCCTGTTTCAACTGTTGACCACAGACCTTCCTTTACTAGTAGAGATTGGGCATAAATCTTCCAGGTAGAGTAGTTGTTTCTATTTAATTTACTAAACTTTAGAATTTCCATCTTGATTTGTGCAGTGACTCAATTTGACACAGTCCTTCTGAGTATGCACAGCCAACCGGTCTGGGCTTAAGCAAAACACAAAATGATTTACTTCCGAGGCTTATCAGTGCAGCACAAACAGCTTGCTCTGATCTGTCGTCCACACAGCTTTCTCCCACTCTCTGGAACTTTCAGCTTCTGTGGATGCTGGGTGCTCTAGTAACTGGGCCCATAACCCTTGTCAGGGATGATGGGAGTTGTAGCTCTTCACCTCTGGCTCAAACTCACCACCTTGTTATGCAGCAGAGCCGACCAGCTTAGATCAGTGGTTAATGCTTTCCTCCAAAGCAGCAGAGTTTCAGAGAATAGGCTGAAGATCCTGACAAACTCTCCAAGCCTTCTCACTCTTCTCCAGGTGTCTCCAAAACGTCTCCAGGATTCACTCAGGCAACTCAGTAGTATTATATAAAACCTACTTTATTCTTCTATATAAATATACTATATGGCCAACAAATCACAATCTCTACACACTACTCCACAATATCTCCAAACTACTCCACCTCTACTCAACATCAATACATTGGCAAACATTGCAATTTTATAGCCATTGTTTATCACCACCCACTAGTTAGTTTCTACCCAGTGGGTGTGTACTTCCATTCTGATTGGTCCACGTAGTTCCACCCATACTTAAGAGCAACCCATGTATTTCAACATTTCACCTTGTACACTTAATGATTCTCAGGTGTTTCCATTCTGCATTCAGTACCTCTGTCCTTGGCTCTCAGGACTTCTAGATTACATTAGCAGTTTCACCTGTGTAGCTTCATAATTGCTCTTGCTTAGTCATTGTGACTTTCACATACATATTTTATTTCTTTCACTGTATGTCCCATGTTGCATTTTCCTTAACATGGTTAGCTATTCATTTTAGGAACTGACATCTAATTCCATGGACATCCATCATAGGTCTCCTAATTGTATCTGCTGTTGGTTTATCTACCTATACTTCACCTTCCCTTTATATCATCTTCATCTTCCTTCATCTTCCTTCTGGAGGTTGGCCTTCCAACTGAAAGTGGTCAAGATACTGTTCACGAGTACATTTAATGGAGATCAGTTATTCCTTAATACCGTTTATGCTTACATGAAGGGTAGATTCCACCCCCACCCCCTGCTACTCCTTCAACATGGCCTTCTTTCATATGGCACAAGGAGAAGGAACTACTTCTGTCTGTAAAACATAGCCCTCTGGTGGTTACAATGAACATTTTCAACCACTTCTAATAAGCCACGGACATCTTTGGAGAGCCAGTGTGATGAAGTGTTTTGAGTGTTGGACTAGAATTATGGGAGACCAGTGTTCATACCCCACTCTGCCATGGAAACACCCTGGGTGACCATGAGCAAGCCACACTCTCTCAGCCTTATAGGAAGGCAATGACAAACCTCTTCTGAATAAATCCTGTCACAAAAATGCTATGATAGGATTGTTATAAGTCACAGCCAACTTGAAGGTGCATAACAACATCTGCACCTGTGGCATCACTAAGGCTGATGTTACCCCTTCCCCTGATTGTGTTACCTGGTGCGATTCGGCCTTTCCGCACCCCCCTCGTGCTGCCACTGGCCCACAACTAAGTGATCCTGTTTAGTGCAAGGTCAGGTGTAGTTCCTGAACCTGGATATATCCTAGCTATTCGAGGATAGCTACGGTACATTTCTATACCACATTATAGTGCTAAGCACTCTCTAAGCGGTTTACAGTGTGTTAGCTAATTGTCCCCTACAAGCTGGGTACTCATTTTACCAGCCTAGATAAAATGATACTGAAGGTTGAGTCAACCTGGAGCCCTGCAGGATCAAACTCACAACATTGTGGCTGCAGTACCAGCATTTCACCACTGCACCACCAGTGTAGTGGTGTATACAAATTTAAGAACTCAGTTGAAGAACGCACCAGTAAAAGGGGAAAAAACATACAAATTTAATTACAAGCCCTTTCTGCACCAAATAAGGCCAGTTGCCAAAAGGCCAAATAGAGAGGTCATTGCCTGCTGGTGGAAAAACAACCCGAGGAAGCCAGCCTTGCCTCCCTTGGTCAAGAGTTCCAGAATTTAGGTGCGGCCACCAAGAAAACGCTTCTGGCAGTAGAAACAATCAACTGGCAGTAGAATTAATTAGAATGTATTTGCACTTTAGGTCTATTGACTATATGGATTATGAAATGCTTAAAGTAGCAATATGGCACTCATCTAGTCCAATGTTTTGAAGTCTGTTTGAAAACAATGGAAATAAATATTTTTCTGTTTTGTTGGAAAACATAACATATGAAGCTATGGATTTCAAATGGATTAAGTGGCTTAGTTTCAGCTGATGTGTCTACTAAATTATCTTGCCTTGTATATTAATTTATTGCTTATAAATGCAATGTCTTAGAACATTTTAACTGTATCTGTTTCAATTATTCATTGCTATCATTATCACTTGTTGTTGTGTGCTTTCAAGTCATTTCTGACTTATTGCAACCCTGCCACAGAATTGTCTGAGGCTGAGAGTATGTTACTTGCCCAAGGTCACCCAGTCGGTTTTCATGGCTGAGTGGGGTTTCGAACCCTGGTCTCCAGAGTCATACTATTACCATTTTGACAAGGACATTAATAGGTCACTTTCATTCCCATGTAGATTTAAAACGTGCTGAAATGCACAAGAATGCTTGGTTTGTCTTAGAAGATGGAAAGATGAACTACCCAACATCTGCAAAATTTGGAGGGAATCTGTCCTCTTCTGAATCACACTGGTTACATCTGATCTAGAGCTTCAAAACTTAATTTGTAAAAAGCAAATGTTTACAGTTCTAGTTGTATGGCCCCCAAAGTAACAAGTTACCACTATAGTGACATTTCAAAAGTAGTTCTTTGTTTTCCTGTTTTTCCAAAAAATAGCTAAAGTATAGGCTGGGATCCTGTTGGTGTCTTACTTCTGTGTAACTTCCCCGATGGAAGCAGCTGGACATTTTTGGCCAAGGTGGAACATCCTGATTCAGTTTAGTTCAAGTTTTCAAAAGGTGGTGTTGTACATGCAGTACCATTGTGTGTTGTGCATGGATGTGCATGCCATTTGGGTTGTGCATTCAGCTGCACATTTTGGTGTCTTGGTTCAGTTGCACAACACTGCCATTTAATAAAAGGGGCAATAATTTGGCATGCAGAGATTTATGTTATGCAACCCCAATGTAGAACCTCACCAGTACTTTTAGTTACTTTATAAATTTAGCAGCAACAACAACAACATTTATTTATAACGCCCTTTTCACCAAAGGGTGGAACATCAGACATATAGTCAAAACCAAAACAATAAAACACAACACTATAAAATGCTAAAATACTAAAATAATATACTAATATACTAAAAACAAAATCCTCATCAGTCGCTACACATCTTGGCCACCTTAGGCACACTCAGCAGCTTAGTATCGTGAATCGAAGAGGAAGGTCTTTAACCCTTTACGAAAGCAGGTAACATCCTCCTCCAACTAGAGGTGCAAAGGAAGACTGTTGCACAAATGTGGAGCCAGATCCTGAAAGGGTCGCAGCCTTGACAGAGCTGGCATGCATTGGTGGAACCACAAATAATCCTAGATATTAAATTCCTAGATGGTACATACCATGCTAACCAAGCAGCCAAATACTGGGGGGGGAGGGGTTAAAGCGCAGGGCCTTAAATTCCAGGATCAAAAGCTTGTGATGAGCCCTAGCCTGAACTGGTAGCTAGTGGAAGGGTCTACAAGTGCAAGAGACATGTTCGGGCGTTTACTACCAAAGTTGCTGGCCTTTACTACGAAATTCATTCTTTGACTATCCATATGATCATCACTTTAGTGTCTGCAACAAATCAAGATGTGCAATGTAAGCCAGCACTTGAACTATGTGGTGTTCCTCCTCCACCATCTAATGAGACCACACTCCAACTAAAAAAGCAACTTGCATTATACCACAAAGGAGTGAAGTGATCCCTTGTTAAGTTTCAATTTATTGTGGTGTAATGCAACTTTATTATTAGGGTGTGCTTATTACAAGTAACTGGTTATTTCCAAGCTCTGACCCTGCTTCTGAAAACCAAGAAAAGGCCACCAACTAGTAGCTGCAAAGACTTATGTGAGAAAGTTAATCATGACAAAATTACAGAACACCCTGAGGGCCAGAGCACAAGTGAAGAAATGGTTGGAGGAGTGTCATGGATACAGAAATGATAAATGGTTTCCCCCCAATGGAACTGTGTGCAGAGAAGGAAAATAGATGACAGCAGCAAAAGGAATCACAAATACATATAAGCAAGACACAGGAACAGCTTTCTGTGCAAGTCAAGGTCCAGAGCTCCACTCCTATAATTCTGTGTGAGCCCCATCAGTCAAAAACACTTCTCCAGCCATCTTGACATTTGGTCACTGGAAGCTGTAGGTGAAAAAAGTACCATGGAAGAAAGTGGACACTGGAGGAAGGCAGACAGAGGGATGCCTGGATGATTAAGAGCAGAGGATAATGCAGTTGCTGAGTGAGAAAAGAGAGGGGCAGAGGGGTGAAAGGAAAGAATGAATGCTACAAATAGGCTTCTCTTCTGAGGATGTCTGCTTATAAAGAAGGCGCCAGGGAAGGGATACTCCTGCAGAAGAAAAAGGTGAACAAGCATAAGAGGAGCCTAAGTAGATGGTTGGCATGGCATCAGAACAGTAAGCAACCAGTAAGAGGGCAGAATAAAAGGGGAGAAGCATTTAAAAAATTAAAGATGAACAGTTATTAATGGGTAAAATATATTTGTCACCATTACATATGGTACAAATCATGTCAGGTTAAGCAAGAGACAAATAAGGGGACAAGCCATATATTTCTCTTTATTCACCTCTTGTATCTTTGCTTGAACTAGCTGTGGATGCTACCTTGTCCCTAGCCATAACTGTGTGTGGAGAGGGGAGTGAATGGCTGCTCTACACATGGGAGACTTTCAGACTACACTGTTATAGTGTTACTATTCCACTTTAACTGCTCTGGCTTCCTCCTGTGGAATTCTGGGGTTTGTAGTTTAGTGAGGCCTAAGAGCTCTCTAGCTGAAAGTTGTAAATGCTCCTCCCTAAACTGCAAATCCCAGGATTCCACAGGAGGCAGCCATATAAAATAAAGTGGAATAGTAACACTATAACAGTATAGTGTGAAAATCTCCAAAGTTTCCTTTAAATTGTTGGGCAACTGAAACATGGGCCAAGATTCAAGCCATCTTCCTCTGGAGCAGAAGATCCTTTATTCTTAAAACTAGTATCTGGAGCTCTATCCAGAGGCTTAACAAATATATCTTGCCATTCCTATATGAAATCAAGTCCTTACCCACACTTGGCTGACTAGTGGGGGCTCAAATATAGCCATAAGGTCGAAGATGCTGTGAACAGCAACACTTTGTAGAGATCCTATATCAGCATTGCATAATCTCTGCATATGGACTTCATGCATCAAATGTCACCATGTGATGAATGACAATGCAGTGAAATAAAATGTGCAACTGGATGCACAACTGAAGGAGGTGTGCCAGTTTCAGCAGGGACAGACTGGTATATTCTGGCAAAGACTGGCATCCAACTGTGCAATGCCACTGCACATGCAACTCTGTTTCTGCAATCTTAAACTGAATATGGACACTGTGCATCAGACAGAATTGGCAACAACGTCTATTGGGAAATGTATCCATGCATCAAACACCAAGAGGATTCTGGCCTTTCAATAGCACCATGAATATTGGTTGGGTCGATATTCCATGCAGACCTGGTAATGGGACAAAGTTTGTTCAACTAGCAGACCTGACCTATTGATGAACTACATCCTCAACTAGGGATAGAGAAAAGATTCTCATGTGATGAACTTCCCTGTGAAGTACTCTCAAACATTAAAGAAATGTTGTGACTGTTTTGACACCATGGTGTTTGTAGGCATTCCAACAGCACAAAACTGTTACTATGAGCCAGCAATTGGCTGCAAATTATTTTCAACCAAAGGGCTTTTTCCTGCAAAGAATAAAAGACCTGCTTGAACTGTAAAATGGCCAACTGACTCTAATGCAGATGTTCAGTGTAAGAAGTAAATGAACTAGTGGCATTTCTGCCCTTTAACTGTAGAAACTGACTGTAGTGCAGCTTCAATTCCTCCATGTTGAACATTCTCAGACCAATAATACTTGGGCTCCAGACCTTTTTCATCATTCAAACTTCAGTGCTACTCTGTGGGTTCAGTCCTAATGTGTTGGACCTGCTTCAGAATACTGAGAATTCCCACCATAAATTGGTTGGTATTTCTCTTTCCTCCTTCCACTGGCAACAGGTGTATGAAACTTTTTTGGACTGTGGCTGGAATCACAGTTATGAATGTGTAACCTGGCGTTACACACTTGTGACTGTTATGCATTTATTCTTACTGTGTAGCCCCTACTTTAGGGTTTATGTAGGAACTGTGAAGGTCCCCCAATCCCCCACTGCTGGCCAGCAGCTACTGTGATTGATGTGGGTCTGTTCCCCTTTGTCCCATTACCAGGTTTGCAAGGTTCCCCCATCACTCAGGAAACAACTGGCTGCCATTCCCACCCCTCAAACAAGTGTGAGGGGGAATTGTGACAGGGCCCTATTCCTTCCTGTAGCAACGTGGTTTGCTCATGGGAGGGGGTGGAAACAGTAGCCACCTGCTTCCCAAGCAACAGGGGAATAGACTGCTGTTGATCACAATGGCTGCTGCCTGGCAAGTGGGGGTTGGAGGAGGGGCGCGCTGGAATTCATTGCACAGCACCATAACCATAGTGCTTGTGTCTAATTGTTCCCTGCTAGAAAGTTCATGCTTGCTCATATTTCAATTTGCTTTTTATTTATGGGATTTGCACAGAGCTTGGGAAAGTTTCTTTTTGGGCTACTATTCCTAGAATTGCCCCAGCCAGCATGGCCAGACTCTGGATTCGCATAAACATACAGGCATGGTCCATAGCTGCAAAGGATCGTGGCTGAGATCCAGAACCAGGAAATGGGATGTAAAGTTCTGCCACAATGGAACTACATGCTGGCTCCTCTCTCATCCTCCCCCAAATCTTTCTTTTAGCTGCTGCAGCCCCCAGTGCAGCCACTTACTGGAGCATTGATGGAGAAGAGCCCAGTCGTGTGTCTGCAGCTGGATGCAGAGTGGCCACATCATTCTCGAGGACCCCATACTCTCCACCAGCCAGTACATGGCTGTATTGGGAGAAGGGCACATCAGCTAAAATGTGTGTGTGTGTGTTAAGTGGGGAGTTGGACATTGCATGAGAGCTGAAGAGGATTCTAATCTGTGCAATGACCGAAACAATGAATCATGATGCCATATATTGGTCTCATAGCATGCTAAGTCACTAACAGGATGTCAGTGCATGTCTTTAGCTGATCTGGCACAATGGTGGCTGGTGGTGTCCACGTCAGTAGGGTAGTGAATCCACTCTGGCTTTTAGCCTGAAGTTTAAAGGAGGTATCCAAAGTACTGGATGCTATTTGGGTGATAGGTCCAGCACCTTGGACAGATCCTTTAAAGTTCAGGCTAAAAACTAGGGCTGATTCACCAGCCTACTCATCTGCATGGTACCAACTGCCACTGATCAGACACATGTTTCTTCTCCCTGTGGAAGGACCCTGGAGGACACATTTCAAATTCTTCTTTCCAAGCAGAGCCAATCTGTGTCCTAGCAATTTAAAGGGAGCATATACTCTAGCTGTGGCAAATCCACCATCGTTATATCTAGCTCTTGCCATCATTTACAGGAAGATGTGTCAGTTCAATGGAAATAGGATGAAAAAGGCTAGTGTGAAGTGTTAATACTGTGTTCTTTTTTTAAATGCACTGCTCTATTTGCATATAATTCATCTTTCAGCATCATTTTCAGGAACACTCCAATGGAGACACAATGCAGGTGGGATGAACAAGGCCAGTGGTGAATGATAATAGCTTTTTTTGTTTTGCTTTGTGAGTTCATCTCAATTTGGAGCTGTTGGATAAAATTCTTTTAAAATAACAGACACTTCTGGAGCTGCAGTATGGAGCTCCTTGCAGCTCTGTGAATCAGCCTTGAGCAAACAAAGAAACCTAAATTGTGTTCCATGAAGCTGGAATGAGGGACAGTAATAAGGTGCATCCCTCAGTATGAGTGGCAAGTCATTGTGCTAAAAGAAACAGGCAGGTCTGTGCACAGATTATGTCTTTTGAAAAAGCATTTCTCCCGATTTATATTGGGAGGAACTGGCAAACCTAATTATCCAATCATCTACACGACAGGCACCCTATTCATGCACTCCAGTGGACTCAAAGGGGACAAGGCTGTACGCATTGTTCCTCTCCCCTGTTGTTACCATCTGCACTGACCCTGGGAGAAAGCTTAGAAAAGATACATTTTGGACCATGCTGGCTGGGTATGGGTGAGCTCTGAGGGGGGGGGGCTGCCATGAAAAAAGGGTAAGCTCTGGCACTGACCCTTCATGCCCTAACTTCACCATGTGGTAAAAAGGAAGTGTGAAGCAGGTGTCTACTCATGTTCAACTGAATACAGGTGGCATGGCCCATGAGACTGGCCCCTGACATAAGCAGTGTCTCTAAAATAATTTTTGGCACCTCAGCACATGGCAGTTGCCCCACAGTTGGAGGAACTGTGACTTGATAGCAGAGCTTGGAAAAGTTACTTCCTCTAAAAGAATTCTTAACACCTCAGCACACTGCAGTTCCCTAAAATGTTTGGGGGATCTGTGACTTGGTTGCAGAGTTTGGAAAAGATACTTTCTTGGACCGCAGCTCCCCAGATTCTCTGCACAGTATAGTCCCTGATGCTGTAGCATATTCTGTAGACATTCACTTGAATGCAAGTAATAGAAGATCCATCCACACCTCACAGATCCCTGTGGCAAAGCCACAGAATGAGGGGAATAAACCCAGCATGCATCCATTAGTTCTAATGGCTACCAGTCCATTACCACACAAAATTTAAAATGCTGGTATGACGTATAAAGTCTCTGAAGTTTAGGTCTAGGTTATCTGAAGGACCATATTCTCCCATATGAGCTTGCTTGAATTTTGAGGTCTTCAGTGGAGTTCCTTCTCCCTGTCCAATCACTTTCACAGGTGCACAATGGGAATGTAGGAGAGGGCTTTCTTTATGGCTGTTCCCAAGCTCTAGAGTTCCCTTCTTTGAGAGGTGAAGATTTTTTTGGAGGAGGGGGATATTTCTGGGGAAAGGGACAGTTGCACCCTGCAGCTTTTATTCCTTGCTTTTTAAAGGGTATGTCAAGAGGAGGGCAACCAAAATGGTTAAAGTTCTGGAAACCATGCCCTATAAGAAGTGGCTTAGGGAGCTGGGTATGTTTAGCCTGGAGAAGATAAGAAGGGACATGATAGCCATGTTTAAATGCTTGAAACGATGTTATATTTAGAGCAAGCTTTTTTTCTGCTGCTCCAGAGACCGGGGCACAGAGCAATGGACTCAAGCTACAGGAAAAGAGATTCCACCTAAACATTAGGAAGAACTTCCTGATGGGAAGACCCGTTTGGCAGTGGAACGCACTACCTTGGAGTGTAGTGGAGTCTCCATCTTTGGAGGTTTTTAAACAGAGGCTGAGTGTGCTTTGGTTGTATGTTCCTGCATAGCAGGAGGTTGGACTGGATGGCCCTTGTGATCTCTTCCAACTCTATGGTTCTATGAAATTGTCTTTAATTAGACTGATAATTATATTTTAACTTCTTGTGTGTTTCAATTAGTCACAGCTTTTAATTGCACCTGTTCTTGTAAGCTGACTTGAGTCCTAGGGGTGGGGAAAAGGCAAAAGACAGACAGACAGACAGACAGACAGACAGACAGACAGTAAACAGATAGTCAAGCAAACAAGCAAGCATGCAGATAGGGCATGACCATTTTATCTCTGGCTCCATCCTGACTGCCAGGCCTCATACATCATTTGGAACATATCAATAGGACTAGAAACTTAACCATTATATTGTGCTCAAGAAGAGTTTGGGTTGCCTTGCACTGACATTTTCAGCAGGTGTGGACCAGGACTTTTATATAAATGGCTGTAGATTTCATGTGCATCTCTAAGGTGCCCATCCAATATGGTTACCTACTGTATATTCTTGTTTTAGAGGGAAAGTGGGAGATTCATTTTAACATTTTAAAAATCAAAAAAATTACAATAAATTGGGAAATAATTTCACTCACAAACTGCAGCTGTGCCCAGTGTGTGTGTGTGTGCGCGTGTGTGTGTGTGAGACAGAGTTTCACACTTCCATGAAATGCAGCTCTGAATGTAAGAGATTATACAAGTAGAAGGAAAGGACAGGCGTTTTTGTTCTTTTTCTCTGCTATTTTTTTTAGAATCATATTATGTGGGGCATTTATTTTTGCTTTGTTTCAGCAATGGCAGCATGTAAGCTTTCTCTGGATGAGGAGGAAGCAGGGGACAATGGCGAGCCCAGCTCAAATGCCTGTTTTAGGGAGATTATCAGACTGGAATGAAAAAAGTGTTCCTGTCCCACAATCTCCACTCCCGCCTCTGTCCCATCCAAGTCCTGCCACAATCACCTTCCCCACCGCACTTACGTACCTCCTCTCTGGTCGACAAGGCAGCCCAGGAGGGAAAGGAGCTCTAATGGACCTCCGTTTACTTCCTGGATCGAAATCCCACGGATTCTCGTGAGAAGACATGAGCCCGAGAAATTCAAAAATAAAAATAAAAGTAACATTAAAAAAGAGACAGCAAGCACAAAAAAACCCATAACACTTTAAAATGTTCAAGTAACCCAGGGAGGGTCATAAAAAGTGTGTCACTTACCTGGATGCCCCAATCTCACCCAGAAGTTTTCTGGCAGGGACCTCCCATTGATGCTGGGATCTCACCAGCATAACGGGGCACCTCGTTGCACACAGGGAAATCCAGAACACAAACAGAATGGGGATCTATTGATGGCTTCTTGCATCAATAAAAAGCAGCACCGGCGGATGCATCTGATAATCTCCTAGATGCCTTCATGTTGTAACTGTAAAGTGTAGGATTGATCATATTACTTCTTGTACTTCACCAGAACCAGACATACAGTGTTGGTGTTTCTGAGAAATGACCACATGTGACCTGAAGCACAGGAACATTTCAACATGGCATCTCTTAAATTTGGCCTTTTATCCAGCCGATGTCCATTGCCCTGTATAGCAATAGTGAACTGATTCTTTGTGTGCCAAGACAGTATTACTCTCACATAAGAGCAGACGCAGAGGAATACTGTGTGTTTTGCAGAATCCCTAAAAACCTTTAAGGGAAGAAACACCCAAGGGAGAGGGGAGCATGTTCAGTGTTCATAGAATTCAGAAATGGGGGAAAAAAACACCTAAGGAGACAGGGTAAGTACTGAGCAGCCTCAGTGGGCAGAACATGAAGAAAAGATGTGTGTGTATGTAAACAAAATCATCTGAATTCCGTCTGATTTGATCAGGCCTCACTTGGAATACTGTGTTCAGTTTAACAACAGTTTAAGAAGGATATTAAACAAGCTGGACCATGTCTGGAGGAGGGCAACCAAGATGGTGAAGGGTTTGAAAAACAATCTCTATAAGCTTTTTGCTTAGAGTGCTCGGTATGTTTAGCTTGAAGAAAAAAAGACTGATAGATAATACGATAGCTATCTGCAACCATCTGAAGGGCTGTCAGGTGGCATATGGAGCAAGGTTCTACTGCTCTGGAGAGTAGAACCCAATTCAAATTCTAAGAAAGAAGATTTTGAGTAAACATTGGGACAGTAAAGGCTGTTTCGCAGGGAATGGACTCCCTTGGAATATGTTGGACTCTCCTTTACAGGCTGGATTTTCACCTTTCAGGGTACTTTAGTAGTACTTATTCACTTTCAGGAGATTGATCTAGATGGCTCTTGGCTTCCCTTTCAGTTGTATGAGTCTAAAGACTTTATCAGACATGGCAAAAATCACACAATTGCGACATCATGGTAGCACAAATGGGTCCTGCTGTCACACAACATTGTTGTCCTCGCGTGGTTGATCTGTTCTCCAGTCACAAATAAGGTATCACTTTTCATTGACAGGACAAGCCATTGATAGCTCTCAATATTAGATTTTCCTTAGTTTTTTTCCAGGCTGTGAGGCCATGTTCTGGAAGAGTTTATTTCTGACATTTCGCCTGCATCTGTGGCTGGCTTCTTTAGAGAATGCTTGGGTAGGTGTTTGTGTGGGTGGGTGGGTGGGTGGTTATATTGCTTTTTTCACACTATTGAAGAATGTGGAAAATCATGGAGAATTTCAGATGCCCTAAATATGGCGTTACAAGGATGCCAAGAGATCGGGAAAGGGCTTGGATATCAGACTTCATCCCTGTCATGTTATGCTCCCATGCTGCTCCTGTTTTGCTTCCCATGGTGTTCCTTTTTATTCATGGCTTAAGCCATGAATAGATCGCCCATTCTGTTTCTGTAATTGAATGATGGGTGAGTGAAAAGGTGCCCTCTTTCTGTACTGCGATGCCAGCTGCAGTGGGAAGTCTGTGCCAGAACACTTCCAGGTGCAATCGATACATCGAGGCAAGTTACACCCTATTTTGTACCCTCCCCGGGTTACTTGGTATTTTTTAAGTGTGTTTTTGTGCTTGCTGTCATTTTTAAACCGTTCTTTTTCTTTTTCTTTTTCTTTTTGAATTTCCCACATGCTCGTCCTCTTGTGAGAATGGCTCGGGATTTCAGCCAGGAAGTGAATGCAGCTCCATGTGAGCTGCATTCACTCCATGGCTGCCGATGCGGAGGGAAGGTACACGATTAAAGGTAGGTCTGAAACTCTTCGTTACTGTGCCAGGACGGGGTTGGGAGGGTAGTGGGAGAGGAGGTAGCAAGATGGGGATGCTATTTTTGTCCCCATCTGAAAATCTCTCATGTCCCACTGTAATTGTGAGTGCCAAACTAATGAGTCATGCCAGACTAATCTGATCTCTTTTTTTGATAAAATTACCAGCTTGGTAGATGAAGGGAACACTGTGGATATCGTATACCTTGATTTCAGTAAGGCCTTTGACAAGGTTCCCCATGACATTCTTGCAAACAAGCTTGAAAAATGTGGGCTAGACAAGTTAACTGTTCAATGGATTTGTAATTGGTTGACTGGCTGAACCCAAAGGGTGCTCAGCAGTGGCTCCCCTTCGTCTTGGAAAGATGTGACCAGTGGGGTGCCACAAGGTTCAGTCCTGGGCCCAGTGCTATTCAACATCTTTATCAATGACTTGGATGAGGGAATTAGGGGCATACTTATCAAATTTGCAGATGACACCAAATTAGGAGGAGTAGCTAATACCCTAGAGGACAGGATCAAAATTCAAAATGACCTGGATAGGCTGGAGAGCTGGGCCAAAGCTAACAAAATGAAATTCAATACAGAGAAATGTAAGGTACTGCACTTAGGGCGGAAAAATGAAATGCATAGATATAGGATGGGGGAGACCTGGCTGAATGAGACTACGTGCGAAAGGGATCTAGGAGTCCTAGTAGACCACAAGTTGAACATGAGTCAACAGTATGATGCGGCAGCTAAAAAAGCCAATGTGATGTTGGGCTGCATCAATAGAAGTATAGTGTCTAGATCAAGGGGAGTAATAGTGCCACTCTATTCTGCCTTGGTCAGGCCTCACTTAGAATACTGTGTCCAGTTCTGGGCACCACATTTCAAAAAGGATATTGACAAATTGGAGCGTGTCCAAAGAAGGGCGACTAAAATGGTGAAAGGTCTGGAAACGATGCCTTATGAGGAGAGACTTAGGGAGCTGGGTATGTTTAGCCTGGAAAAAAGACGGTTAAGAGGCAATATGATAGCCCTGTTTAAGTATTTGAAAGAGTGTCACGTTGAGGATGGAGCAGGCTTGTTTTCTGCTGCTCCAGAGACTGGAACACGGAGCAATGGATGCAAGCTCCAGGAACAGAGATTCCACCTCAACATTAGGAGGAACTTTTTGACAATAAGAGCTGTTCGGCAGTGGAACACACCCCCTTGAAGTGTGGTGGGGTCTCCTTCCTTGGAGGTCTTTAAACAGAGGCTGGATGGCCATCTGTTGGGGATGCTTTGATCGTGATTTCCTGCGTGGCAGGGGGTTGGACTGGATGGCCCTTGTGGTCTCTTCCAACTCTGCAATTCTATGATTCTATACAGTATGAATGGGCAGTCCGCTTTCCCCCCCCTCCCTGTTCCCAGTGAGAAAATTTCTAGGTGAAAACTATCCACACAATGCTCTTTTTATGAACCGTCCCATTTTGTTTGCACATTTTTAGATTTGTTTAAGTGCTTGTGTGTTCATTTACTTTGTAAATCCAGGGTTTTTTGGAATTTTTCAGTGCGCTTGCGTCTTCTTGTGAGAACCGCTGACATCTTGCCCATGCTAAATCACAGAAGTAAAATCCCATTCTTTAAGTGCTAGTGGTGGTCATGTGATAATTCTATGGTGGTTATATTGTGCAAATACAGCAACGTGTGATAATAAGTATAATAATGCCACTATGTGTCCACTTCCTCAATAGTGGAATTACAGAGTTTTTAGCAGCTAGTTTAATAAACCCCTAACACTTAAGGAGGAGTGGCTTGAAGACTAATCATGCTCAATAGGCACAAAAATGATGGCTTACCTTATGCAGGCAGATAACTCCAAAACAGACGTGGGGGTACAGAATGAAATGGAGTGGACCAAGTAGAATTCTGAATGAAAGCACTCAAAACTGCAACATGTTGTTGCAACTTCCACTTTGGTCCACTGTTCTCTGGGCCTTGCCCCTATAGTCCACACAGTCTCCATATTTTTCTTTCTTGCTATTCTTTGCAAATAAATAAAGTGGGGGGAAAATAGACTATTTTAAAATGAACTTTTCAAGCTGCATAAATTATGCAAAGACAGTTTGCATAATTGCCATTTTGCATAATTTATTGTAAAACTTCCTTTGGATGTTATTTTTTTTAAAAAGGTGTGTGACCTAGTACAGTTAATGTGCTTCCCAGTGCTTGTGGCTTGCTGAATAAATAATGTTTTCAGACAAATAAAATACCTTTCTAGCAAAGGCTTTCTAATGTGTCTGTCACCGTTGTGCACAGACACCAGTGGAACTATCAACAGCACAGACATTACAGCTGCAGCTGTCATTTTGTTCTATCATCTCACCTTTTAATAGCCTGCCTGAGAAAGGAAGGGATGGTGCCACAGTTTGACTTCCAGGCAAGCAAGCTATTATGTTCATATCAGGCCGAGGTACAATGATTTCTCTTGGTTTTTCCTTCCACGTAAAATAATCAGCATTAATGATAAACATCACATTCTGGAGATTATCAGATGGGCCCTTATAGCTCGTTTCTGTCCCGTTATCCCCCACCCACCCCACTCCTGTTCCTGCCGCAGAATAAAGTAAAAAGTTTCAGACACCTACCTTGATTCCGCGGCAGGAATGGGCTCCCCCGCCCTTTGCTGGCCAATTGTAAATGCAGCCATTGTAAGGCTGCTTTTATGACCAGCAATTGAAATCCTGGCCATTTTTGCGAGAGAATGGTCGGGCAGCAAATTCAAAAATCACCCCTCCAGCTGTCAAAACAGTAAACCAAGCACAAAAACACATTTTAAAAAATAAAAGCTACCCAGGGAGTGTTTTACTTACCTTTTTGTCCCGAACACACCTGGAAGTGTCTGGCATGGACCTCCTGGTGACGTCACATTCCGTCGTCATCCCAGGAGCAGAATGGGGCTCCTGTTCACTCACCCGTCATTCCATTATGATAACAGAACGGGCTTCTTATTCACGGATTTTCCATGAATAAGAGGAAGCAGAGGAGGAACGGGAGCAGAACGGGAGCGTCCCAGGACAGCAATGATGTCATCTAAAAGGTAAGCCTTTTAGCGATCTCCTGTTGTCCCTGTCCTGGGATATTTTTAGTGTGTGATAATCTTCTGTGTTCATTAGAATAATCATTGCTGTGCTTGTGTTCACAAGTGACCAGTGATCTTGTTGTTTTTAAGAAACTTTGGAACAACCAGAAGTTTGAAACCATAAGACTCATATAGAAAAACTCAAACAAAACTGCCTTTTACAAGAAACGAGGAACTGACTTGATAAATCCGACAGACCAAGGTCCAGCTAGTCAACCTTCCTCTTTCCAACAATCTTCTTGGCAAGCTCACAAACGGTGCAAAGCTGATGACCTTGCCTTGCTGTTTGCTGTATGAATCTGGTATTCAGGCGTATACAGTACTGCCATGGAACATGTAGGTTCTTGGCAGAGCTTGGAAGACTTACCTTTTTGGACAATCCCAGATTCTCTTACTGGTCACTAGAAACAGCATGGCCACTGTTTCTAGGGCTGGCTCAAAATAGCAACATTACTTTCAAAGCCATTCCACTCACACTGAAACGATTTATCTCAAGTTTCCTCCTCCTCCTCCTCCTCCTCCTCCTCCTCCTCCTCCTCCTCCTGGTGAAATGACAAAACAAATATATTTCAGAAGCCGTAACACTTTATTTGAAAGCAGACCGTAGGGTTTAAAAAATATCGCATGTTGTATGGGTTGTGTTTGAATCAGAGACAGTGCACCATTATGTGTGAGCAATGATGAGTAAACACCACTGAGTTCAGCGGGACTTACTCCCACACCAATATGCTGAAAAACCAACAAAATAAATTGGCAAAAGGAAGTTGGGAGGGTGGGGAACTATTTCACAAACCCATTCTCCACAAATCATGGAGTCAATGACACACTGTTAAAAAACATCAAATAATTCTCCCTTGCCAGTTCTAACAATGGGAGATCATGGTACTAGCCAGAAGTCAGTTTAGAAATTGTATTTACATCCACATATTCTTTCTGGCCTGACTCAGTGTATACCAAACTGTCCCCACTACTTCATTTTGTTTTTGTTGCTGTTGCTTGTGACACCAGTGCTGAACAGCTTTCAAATATCTTTCAGGGCATATTAAACAGAAAAACAAAAGTAGTCCCTGAGAACTGCTGTTGCAGCAGGATTTCCTGCTTGGCTCAGTGTGGTTCCTGAGAGACCGGGTTGCCCTCTGCATTCATAAAGAGAAAACACTGGAGCTGAGGAACGGGTGTTTGTGTGTGTGTGTGTGAAGAATGCTTCTGTATGCCATTCTCCAGTGCAGGTTACTAGCTTCACAACACAAAAGAATGATTCTCTTCATATTTTTTTTCCAAGGACTCTGCATACATGGGGGACCAAGTAGTCTGAAGAATGGTATTTCTGGAAAAGGGATTAGCAGAATCAGTGGGGTATCTTGAAATGCATGGAGGGTGGGGGGTTTGAAACAGCAAGCACTTTGAAACAGAAGGTTCTTCTTCCTTCTGAGCAGAAATTGTATTGAGCATCACAACACTATTTTTTTCCCTTCTAGAAAACCAAGCTCCATCTGTTTCTGGAAACGCTTAATGTTCATAAAGTAACAAATTATGTTTCACAGTGTAGCTCTTTCACAAGTTAATGGGGCTAAGGAAAGATTTTATAAGATTCTCATGACTACAGCGCAGGCCCAGAGGACACAAAGGAAGCAGGCTGGAGATGCTATAAAGGCATAATTGTTTGGTTACAAGCTAACCTCTCTAACCAGAAACCCAGAAAAATATACAAAGGAAGATGCTCTGCTTGCTGTAGAGACAGAGGCCTGAAATTCCAGCCAGTTAGACATCAGTGGAGCTTCCAAATCCCCCTTCGTGACTGGTCCATTTCCATTTTACCAAGGTTCAAGGGAGGTCCAGAAAAGTGAACTCATTTTTCTCCCAAGGGCTATCAACTCATTCCTTCACTAGGGCCTTTGCCCCTCACTCCCATCTCCTTCTCCACAAGTTATGGCATCAAGTGCTAGCTACAGAAAATGGGGAAACATGATACTCTGAGGTAATAGAGAGAATGGAACAAAGAGATGCTGTAATGGCTGTGTCCTTGGATTTTATCGAAACAGGCAAATATGGCATCATGAGGATGCCTAATGATTATGAAAGGGTGCACATATCAGACACCCTTTGTATGTGAAAAACCCGTTCCTTTTTATTGACAGGCCAATCCATTAATAGATCAGCCGTGGTGCTTTGTTGTCGGCATTGCTGGCGTTTGAATCATTGCACCACTGTGCTTACGTGAATACAATGTCAATGAAAGAACACTTCTGGGTAAGATCTCAATAGCCAGGTAGGGGACACTCTTTTTATTACCTCCCTCGTGTACTTGGAACTTTTAAAGTGTGTTTTTAAGCTTTGCTGTACTTTTTATGTGTTTATTTTGCTTTTATTTTTGAATTTCCCACGCTAGTGTCTTCTTGCAAGAATTGGTGAGATCTTGAACCAGCAAATTAATGGAGCTCTGTTCACTCTCCATTAGTTCCTGGGCTGCCTGTGTATGCTGCTAAAGGTAGGTCTGATCAAGGGGGTTCTTTTCCCTGCATAAAAATACTTCAAAATATGCCAGCAAAATAACTTTTATGGAGGGTGGTCTGATAAAGTCCCTTTCTTCCTGTCTGTAATGTTTATGGAAGCAGATAGCTTCCCTAAGGCCCTTTCACATTGTACAATTATAGCACGATGATGCCTCTTTAACTGTCATGGCCGTATCCTATGGAATCCTGGAATTTGCAGTTTGGGGAGAGGTATTTAGAATTCTCAGCCAGAGAACACTAGTGCCTCACCAAACTACAAATCCCAGGATTCCATAGGATGTTGTCATGGCTGTTAAAGTGGAATTGTAACACTATAATTGTTCAGCATAGAAAAGGCTTGGGGTTATGATCTGGTAACCCTTTCCAATATTATACCAGTTTCATTGGAAATGCATTGGCTTGCCAATACATTTTCTGCTCTGAATTCTGTTGGGAGATAACATCCTATACCCTAAACAGCTTAGGATATTGGTGCTTTAGGGAGGGCATCTCCTTTTATATATCTGCCTAAAAATTAAGATCTGCCAAAGGGGCCCTCCTTTGTATCCTACCACTGAGAACAGTACGCTATGTGAAGGCACAGTAGAGGGCCTCCTTTACTATGGTTGTTTTTAAATATATATATATTTTCAAGCCATAGATGGTGGAATCTGTGGATGTCATCCGTGGACACAGATGGCCAACTGTATTTACCATATAAAACATATTTTACTGTAAACAGACATGCCTTAGTCATATTTTGTTGGTATTGTGTGCTTTCAGGTCAGTTTCAACTTATGGGTAATCCCAAGGCAACCCTATTATAAGATTTGTTCAAAGTGGGTTCACCATTGCCTTCCTCTTAGGCTCAGAAACTATAATTTTCCCAAGGTCAACTAGTGTGTTTCCACAGCTGAACAGGGATTGGAACCCTGGTTTCCCAGAGTCTTAGGCCAGCACTCAAACCACTATACCACAATGGCTCTGCTTACTGTACATGATCATGTATGACCTCATGTATACGTTGAGGGTAGGTTTGGGGGCCAAAATTATGAATTTTGATATGACCCATGGATATGTTGAGGGTCATTCTGTGGAGAGCGGAAAGTGCCAGTGCTGCCCCAGGGGGCCAAATGCCTCTGACTACCACCACCACCTTTCCCCCATGTAGGCATTCAAAATGGCTTTTCACCACTCTGCTCAGAGAAGGGGAGATTCCTTTTTAAATAAAAGTTAAGGTGCAGTATTAATTCTTATCAAAAAGGGAACCATTCTCTTCTCTGAGTAGAGTGGTGAAAGGTAAGGTCTTTCCTAGGGGAACCTGAAAGAAGCACCAGCCTCTTCTACACTCGCTCGGCACGCCTTTGAAGGCAACTTTACCAAAGAACTGCCACTGCCACCATTTTTCCATCCAGGCATTCAAAAAGGCCAGAAACAGTGCTGCAGCTGAAATAGTAAAGGGGATCAGTGTTTCATTTAAGTTTTCCCAGGATGGACTAAGCTCTCACCTTTCATCAGTCTACTCAGAGAAGGGGATGGTTCCTTTTTTTGATAAGAGTTAAGGTACAGTAAATACATTGATCCATGGATAAGTTGACCCAAGGTTTTTGGGTCAAATTTTGCCTAAAATTTCTAGACTTATACATGAGTATATATAGCAGTTGTAGTCAATAAATCATTTTATTTACATCTCCCTTTCCCCAAAAGTGGGACCTACGATGGCTAAAAGAATAAAAACAGATACATATATTACTGTATATGATTATCTTCTAACCACATAGTCAAATTAATTTTCTTACTAATGCCCATTGACTGATTAATGCTGCCCAACAAGAATGAAGCTGAACAGACGATGATCAGGTGTTGACTTCAAAGAGCATTCATGAAGAGGAAGAACCAGCTGGGGGACAGTCTACAATGCTACCTTGATATGTGATTTACTGTGTTGACTTAGTACAGAGAATGGCACTATTAAGCCACATACTGACTGAACGCAATGTGCTTTCTTCTGAGAAGACAAATATAAGATAGTCAGTTTTAAACATCATGAGGAAGGCTGAGGAAAAGATAAACTGATGTACATAGGGCTTCTACATAGTTCATCTCTTGCAGACCAATGCTTCTGTTGTAAACATTTACACCTCAATAAATGCTCTAGAACTTACTACATTGTAAGCCTCCTCCAAGCCAAGGCAAAGCCTTATACTTCAACCTTTCCATACTGCTTACTTCCACACATATCAGTCTCACAAGTTCACAAAATGCCACTATTAGATATTTACTACAACTTACACTTATTTGAAAGACCTTTTATATAAATTACTCTGTTACCTGAATTGGTGGGGTCCATGGAGGACCCACTAATGACACTAAAATTATGATATTAGTTGGGGAAGAATTATTAGCTCAAATGTATGGCTCTGAGAGGTCGGGTAATATGTAGGACCTTTGCACCTGTGTATACCAGTACAAACTGCAGAGACTTTGAGTTAAAATGAAATAAAATGGGTTTTATTGGAAAATAACATGGAAACACACTCATAAGAGGCATACAAGGTTCATGGAGAGTTAAAGGAGGAAGGGCTAGATGGAGGAATAGAATGGGAAGTATGGATGATAATTACCCGTCCTGAAGAGCAGGGTTTTGGGTAGCAAAGAAGACTCAGACTTGGATCTGAGGATGACATAGAAATTGGGCAGAGTAACAGTGTCAGTACCACTGTACACACTTGACTACTGTGTGGGAACTAATATTTATATCCAACTTGATATCCTGAAGGGGTGTTTGCATATAAAACAATGCTTAGATGGCTTTCTTTCAGTTAAAAAAAGAAACCGTGACTTCGCTAATTGTTGCTAATAGCTGAGAAACCAGAGTTGATGGGTTTATGACAACCTCCTTATTGTGGGATAGGAAAGGTGTGAAAAAAGGCATTTCTGGGGATCATGGGGGTTCCAGTCACTGATTGTTTATGACAGATTAGCACATACTTCAGTGATGGCTTTGTTTACTTGGGGGATCCACATGGCGTGGACACCAGTAATTTTCCATGATGTCTCCCTTAGGTCCTGGTGACCTCCACTTGCCCTCACTTATGGTCCTCCCCAGTCTACTAGACCTTGTAGAATGTCTTAATATTGCCAAATTATGAAATATTAGCAGGTGGGGGTATAAAGCATGGTAACAACTGTGCACAAGATTTATTTATTCACACATTGTTAGCTGTGCATATATTAAAATCAACCATTTTGTACATACATTTAGTACACTGTAGCCTAGAGAATAGTACAATGAGTGAGCATTGTAGTAAGCATGTCATAATAATATATTGAGAAACTATAATGTAGACAATTTTGCATTCAGATATTGTTGAAGGCCTATTTGTTGGCCTATTTGGTGAAGACCCCTAGAAAAAACAATCCCAAGATAGATTTATGTTTACATGGGTACCATTTATAAACTTTGTGGAAAATAACACACAAAGTGCTGGGACAATTCAATGCAATGTAATCTTTTTTGTATAAGCTGAGCATATGGGAGAACTTAAATTGACATTTTGCTTATGCTCAGTATTTTCCCAGCACAATGCTATGCAGATTTACTCCGATGTAAGACACACTGAGTTCAATGAGATATGCAGGTATGTGTATGTGCCTTCAAGTCACCTGTTGGCTTATGGTGTTATAACTCATCCCCAGGATGAGTCAGAAAAGGAAGAGAGGGAGGAAGACATCATAACTCACCCCCTGGACAGTCCAGCTAAAGAGGAGGAAAAGCCAGAATGCCAGGAAGCTGCAATTCTTGACACTGAAGCTCTCCCTGAGGCTGAAAAGATAGCAGATGCTGAAGATGACATTCCCCCACCCACCAGTGAACATCAGAGGGAGAAGCTCTATGCTCAACGTAGGTTAAATACTAAATGCTGAACTAATTAGGAGCCAAGAGCCCTGGTGGTGCAGTGGTTAAAATGCCAGTACTGCAGCCACAATGTTGTGAGTTTGATCCTACAGAGCTTCAAGGTTGACTCAGCCTTCCATCCTTCCATAGGTCAGTAAAATGAGTACCCAGCTTGTTGGGGGCAATTAGCTAACACATTGTAAACCACTTAGAGAGTGCTTAGCACTATAAAGCGGTACAGAAATGTAAGTGCTATTGCTGTTGTTATTGCTAATTAGCCACTGATGAGGCACAGGTGACCTTAAAGGAACTGCTCATAAATATCCCAGCATTTCTCTCTCAGCCTTAGTGCTGACAACTGCCTTATATGGTTGTGTGACATTATTTTTCTTATTCCTGTTTTGTCTTGACTTTGGACTGACTACATTTCTTAACTACTCTTAACTCCTTATTGGCTCAAATACCTGGACCTCTGAGCTGCTGAAAATGACTTCTGGACCAGCAATTGACCACCCTTGTGCTTCTGCTTTCATCTTGCCCTGACAACCCATGACTGACTTGGACTGTACTGTTCACGCAATAGCTCCCACACATCAATTCTCTGCTTCCTTGCTGACTGGTGTTCAGGACATATGGTGATCCCATGAATTTCATAGGGTTTTCTCAGGCAAAGAATACTCAGAAGTGATTTTACCAGTTCCTTCCTCTGAAATGCAGCCTACAGCACCTGGTATTTGTTGGCAGTCTCCCATCGAAGTACTAACCAGGGTTGATCCTGCTTAGCTTCCAAGATCAGACAGGATCTGGTACTAACGCCCAAATAAATGTGTGTAGCATTACAGCTTTACAGCGCAATCCTATTTGTGTCTGCTTGCACATTAGCTCCCTGAGTTCAATTAGAATTGCTGCTAGGTATGTGAATACAGTATACTAAACTTAGTACAGGATGATGGACTAAGAGAGAGTAGGCGAAGCATTTGGATTGTTAATATTTATTTACTTATTTATTTATTGGGACAACACATATGTCTGGCTTAAATCCAATTATTTGGGGATTTAGTACTTGATTCACATAGAATCAGTGAATCAATGGAGCTTACATAAGTATCAACCTGTCATTCCCCATTGATTTAGTGAGTCTATTCTACTAGGGATTAACAATTGGATTTAGGCTTCTGTATTCATGTGAGATTGTCTTTCTTTATCTTACAGAAAACAAATAAACATCAAGATTGGTGGCCTGCCACTAACTGCTCTATTAATATTTGAAGGTTTTTCAAAGAGATGGCTGCAGTTTTAATGGAGGCTTCCTGTGGCAAATAAGATTTAGTCTGTACATGAACAAATTTCCATTTCATTGAAAGGGCATAGCTACAGCATTTTTCGACTGGATCATTAGAATCCATTAAAAAAAACAAACTGACTAAGCCAGATAAGAGTAGTGATTCAACTATTGTTTGAAAGAGTTAATCTGTAAGGAAATGGTCTCTTCCTTGCTCCAGTTGACCTCGTAATGGGGGCAGATGCATTCAACAAGCCATGAAATGTTCATGTTTATGAGAGTTTGGCCTTGCCTCTTGAATGCTGAAAGCACCACTTATATACTTCAATAGGCAATATGACAGGTACATCACTCCTCAGAGGTGAAGGGTTGATCATCTCTGAGGAGGCTGGTTTCTCATTGTTGTGAACAAGGACATATACCTATTTTTAAAACCAAGAGGTAGCAATAATTGTTTCTTCTCTCTTATACTAATGTTTCCCCTAACCAAAAAAAAAGCAACCTTTCCAGATGCTACTTGTTTATAAAGGAACAGCTGCATTAACATTATAAAATATCAGATAATCTATCTGAGTTACAGTGAAATCACAGGCCCCCCCCAGCTCTAATTAGAATCTAGAAACACATCTTCAACAATTCAATGCATATGGCTTAACCTATACAAGCTATGTTAATTGTGATTACTGTAATTACGCCTTTCTTTTAAGTTTTGGAATTCAAAAGATTGCTAAATTTGGTTCTCAGACACATGCACTGAATATATTTTATGCTTTGCAAAAAGTAAAGATGCATATTTTATTCCACATTGTCTTGCAGTTTAGTGTAAATTATTTATCAATATAGGTGTGTTTTTAGTCATTGATATCTAATTGCAATACATGGAATCTCGGGAGGAAATTGTTGGGTGGGAGGTATATTACATGGCAGTGTTTTAAGAGTCTGGATGTGTCCAGTTGAGGAGGGAAGATGATTTTTGTCTGGTATGTCTGTGGGTACCTGTGAGCTGCAGTTTTATGAAGGCATTGTTTTGCTGAGAGGTGTTGTTTCCCACGGATTAGGTTTAGCCATGTCTGTCACATTCTGTTTTGTGGAGAATATCAGATTATTAGCTTTTGTGCCTGTGTGATGCTCTCTCTGTGGAGAAGGCCAGGCTGATGAGAAAAGAAGAGGCAGAATGTTAACTATATTTACAGTTGCTCTGAAAAGCTATTGAGGTGATGAAGCTGCAAACTAACAGTGAACACTACCCAGAACTTGGAAAATTTATTCTTCAACCACAGTTCCCAGAATCCTCCAGTTTGGGAATTCTAGGGGTTATGGACCAAAAAGTAACTATTTTAACTTTAGAAAGTAACAGTTACAAGAGATCAACTATTCAGTGTGGGATAAAAATAAAGGGCTATGTCCTATATTGGGAGAATGACATTCATGGAAATTTATTTCCCCACTCCTTCCTTCCCAAGCTGTTCAAGAACCACTTGAAAATGCTACACAGAAAGTTGGTGGCTCTGTCCAAATGGGGGGAGCTGGAAAATGAAGAGCTGAGGTGAAGGGGAGGATCCAGGCAGCTATGGACTGGAGGGGAGGGGAGATGAAGGAACTCCCCCTCAATCAGAATTTCTTCAGTCTCAAATTTCTAGCATTGCAGAGAGTAAGATGTGACTGAGATCTACAACTCTTACATTTGCTGCGTTCACATTCTCTTGGTATCTTTGTCTGTTCCTTTTCTTTGGGTGTCTAAACTATATTTCTAAATTGAAATTTTATGTTACTGCATTATTAGAAATGTTGAGACTTGAGGAAATGTCATAGGGGGCAGAATTTGGGTATGTGTGCAATGCCCTCATTTTCCCCTTCCCTGCCCCAATAGCAGCACCCCTGAGATGCCTTGATCCATTCTTTCAGAGTTCAACCTGGCAGATATTACTGTCAGTAGTCAAATTCTTTGGAAAGGAGTAGGAATCCGTAAGACCCATAGTTTTTAAAGATAAGTCATATGCACCAATTTAGGAACATGACTGAATCTTAGGGCTCATCTACACAAGGGGAAAAACTTGCACTCACCTCGAACCTGGTGTGATCAGTCCAGACAACATATGGCTAATTCTGCACCAAAACCTCCTCTTTTAGCCTTTATTTCAACCTTTAAAAAAATCTGCAGGTTACTCCAGAGCTTCCAGAAAATTCTGGTGTGGTCTCGGTGTTTTGAAAGTGTGGACAGCTGGATCATGTTGGATTTGGAGCAATCCAGTTGTCCACATCAAAAACACCCACTGGGGCAGATAGGGTCAGCACTGGAAAGCTGCTGGATTCTCCCCGGAGCTGCTACTACCTCCCCAGCCAAGCAGCTCCCTGGCAGAGCCTTGCTGGTGACATCATGTCTGGTGAGGTCAGAATGAGGTGTCCAGCCATGTGATCAATAAGGAGGGGTTAGAGTGACCCACTCCCCATTGATCACATGGCTGCCCATTCTGACCTCACCAGAGAGGACAGTGCACCAATGCCAATGTGCTGTCGGTCAAACCAGCCACCTGGACAGCAAGACAGCTTTGCATCACTTTTGTGCTGGTACATGTGCGCCTACATGGAGAATCCAGGGTGGCTCCAGGCCAGAATAGTCTGGATTCCATCTGGATTTTTGCCCTGGTGTAGACAAGTCCTTAAGTTTATGAAGTAGAAGTTATACTCTCTCACAGTTTCCCTCTCCTGAAAGAAATCTTGATAGATGTTTCATTAAATGGATCTTTCTGTCACATAGTTTGAAATACGATTGATGAAGTTCCTGTAACACAATTTACCTAACAACTATCATTAACATATTATAATAGTTTTCAAAGAAGTAGCTGTGTTAGTCTCTTGCAGCATACAAAGGAGGAAGAGAGTGGGAGAAATAAAGGAACATGGCTGCACCTTTAAGACTATTACTGTTTTTTCTTTCCTTAGCATAAGCTTCCATGGATATAAACCCACTTCTTCAGATGCAGTACAGTGATAGCAGGTTACAAGTTACACACACACACAGTTGTGGGAGCGGAGTAGAACATAAGAGGACCCAGTAAGATGCAAATCATGTCCCTTGTCCTAAATTGTGCTATTATTCCACTTTAACTGCTCTGGCTGCCTCCTGTGGAATTCTGGAGTTTGTAGTTTAGTGAGGTCTAAGAGCTCTCTGGCTGAGAGTTCTAACTGCTCCTCTGTCAATGTGTGAAAGCAATAAACCTACTTACCAAAAGTCAGTTTCTCTGGGTTCAAAACTCTCCCTGAGAAGATTCCTTTTTGTATATGTGCATAGGGTTGCCGTAAGTCCTGGAAGACCAGGAAAATCCCAGGTTAAAGGGACAGAAAGTTGTCCATCTGGCTGGGTTCCTTGATGCAGCAGATCCAGGATTCCAACTTCAGGCTCACTGTCTGTAGGCTCTGGCACCACGTGGCGGGAGAGTGCAGTCTAGGCAAGAGAGCACAGAAGGCGGGAGTCGGGAGAGTGTGGAGCAGGCATCAGCAGAGAGAGCAAAGGAAAGTCAGAGGAAAGAAGGCCAGCAGCAGAGTCAGAGTAACTTTACTTGCATGTGTGTGGTAAGTCTCTGAACTCCTTGGTCAACCACCCCCGCCCCCAGATGACAAGCTGGTGGCCAAACAGAAAGAGGCTACAGAAGGGGAGGGGGAATTGCCCTTCCTTTTCCAAACTCCACAATGGAGCTGGAAAGAGGCTTGAGACTGTAACATCCATACTTCCCCCAGCCAGCCCAGCCAATAGCTGGGGGTGTGTGTGTGTAATAAAAAGTAACTTTTCTAAGCTGTGGGGAGGAGGAGCAAATCTTTAGTTCAAATGCCTCTGGTTGCTAACTGGCACCTTTGAAAAAAATGAATGATGGCATTTTACTCTTTCTACATGCATAGCCAACCTGAGAGCCAATGTGGTGTAGTGGCTTGAGTGTTGGATTAGGACACAAGGAGACCAGTGTCAAATTCACACTACACCAGTGATGGTGAACCTATGACATGCGTGTTAGCACTGACACGTGTAGCCATTCCTGATGACACGTGGCTGTAGGCCTCCTTTCCCCACCACCACCCGCAACCTCACCACCCTCCCTAAAGTGGCAATCAGGGCTTCAAAGCCCCAGTCGCCACTTTCCTCCAGCACCCCACCCTCCCTAAAGTGGCAACCGGGGCTTCAAAGCCCTGGTTGCTACTTTCCTTCCCCCTCCCACCCTCCCCAAAGCGGGAATCTGCAAATATGCGGAACCGCAAATGTGAAACCCACAAGTGTCGAGGGACAACTGTAGTTGCAAATGTTTTATCCTCCCCTATTAGACACTCTGTGCCGGAGGTCTGTAGGCCAAGACAACAGATGTCCAGCACAGACATCTAGTTCTGGGACTTCTGATTAAGCCGGAATCTTTGCCCTCACTTCCACCAGCAGAGATAATGTTTTTCCTCAAAGTGACACACCACCTGAGTTATGCTCAATTTTTTGGCGAAGTTTGACACACCGAGCTCAAAAGGTTGCCCATCACTGCACTACACAAATAATATAATTTGAAACTCCTTCCTGTGGAATCCGGTAACAATTTGTCTTGTTTTTTGTCGATAGTCCGCCCAATCAAGTCCAGTATACTTTTGTCCCAGTTCTGTGGCAAAGAATTATCGCAACCCTATATGTGCAGTAATCTTCTCAGAGAGAGTTTTGAACCCAGGGAAGCTGACTTTTGGTAAGCAGATGTATTGTTTTCACACATCAACACTAACTGACCACTGCAGAGATCTGAAAGACCTGTATCACCTCACCTGGCTCTCTGAAAATTTAGGGCAAGAGACATGATTTGCATCTTTCTGGATTCTATTACATTCCATCCAGCTCCCACAATGGTATAGATCATGCTAAAAAAAAAGTTTTAAAAGGTGCTGCCACATTCCTATTTTTCCCTCCCATTCCTGTCCCCCTTAAAGAAAACTTATGAGCCAAGTGTAAAATTAAAATAAGTTTCAAAAATGTTATTGATCTTCAAATCTTTCATATTTAATTCATAATAATATATAAATTCAAAGGGTAATTGGTGTGGTCATTTTCCTTTATTCATGGTGCAGGCAGAATTTTAGGCCATATTATTATGCTTTTAAATCACAGACCGTGAAATAAATAAAAAATATATATATTTCTTATTACTTTTGCTTTAACGACCATCTGCTACTCATATACAACTAACACCACCTACCTGACTTGCAAAAACTTCAAGACTGAAATTTTCACAAATATATATTTTATACCTGATTTTGTTTTTCCCTTTTATTCATGTATGGGTATCCCATTCTATGTTATATTGTAAATTGGTAGATTTTCTCAGATTTTATATTAAACCACTTTCAACTCCATTTACTTTCCTATTAAGCTCCAAGATTTTGACATTTATGACTTGGGGTGGGTTCCATATCCTTTCATTTTAATATGCTTGCACATTATTATTTCTAGCATTTATATTATAATCATACACAGAAATGGCCTTGTGGGTTTTTTTTGTTTTGTTTCTTTTTTAGAAGGGGAAAAATGCTTTGTGCTTTTGCATAATTTTCCTCCACTGCCTTTAACATTTGTCTTTTCCCTCACAAAGGATGAGGAATTGAAAAGGAGACAGTATCCTTCACAGATGCCTTTTAGTCGGCATTTTGTTTTCAACAGCTTCCTTTCTTCCCAACATTTTACATTCACCGCTTGCAGCAACTCCACCCCGCACTCTTCACACAGGCTCTTCATGATATCTCAGGAGGGTTTTGCCCAGTTTTTCAGGGAAAGAATTGAAGGGTCTATCATTAGCAACACTATTCACATTTCTTTGCTGAAGACTCAGTGGAAAATCTAGGCAAGTTCTAAAGGGCTTGCTAGTCAGAGCCAGACTTCTGATATCCCAATAGACAACTGGAAGACTATTCAGTATAGACTGTATTCAGAAATAACACCTAAGTCTGCTTTTTAAAATAAATAAATAAATAAATGCAACTGGCATAGCAGAAATTGTGTATTCCTTTTCAAGAACAGTGCTGTAGCCTTAAGCAACCTGATAGCCCCTTACCTCACTCCATCCCCAAAACAAATTCCTGGATGGAGAACAAATGCTTTTATGAATGCTCCTTGCCAGTTAAGATTCTCTCCAAAAAAAATTCAAGGATATTGCAGCTGTTTCACTCTTCCAAAATCTGTTATGTATTCCTAAAGTGCCCATTTTAATTATTCATGTACCTAACAGTATGTTGTGTGGACATATGCTTCAGAGATGGCATGAAAGTTAAACCTTAATTTTTCCATTTTCCATGTTTGCATTACATCTTAGAATGTACTTTCCTAACATGAATGAAAAAAATGCACTGCTATAGAAAAGAACATTCCAAGATTAGAACAAAGATTGGAGGTTCATTGTGAGGTAGTCCCCTACCAGATGGAAGAAAGTTATCAGAATAAGTAGAGTTTTTCTCTGTAATACAAGCTTTATGCAGACATTCAGTGTAAATGCTTAACATTTAACTGTGGATGGAGAACCATAGGCCCTGGGGATGAATCTGGCTGTTTGGGCTTCCCTAGATAGCCATATCCCTTTCCCAAAGATTTGGTGGTTTCTTAGTTTTTATACGGGTCTTCTTCCCCATTCTAAAATCCTTGGTTTTTCACAATAAGAGCTTTAAGATAAAAATATGCTGGTAATTTTGGCTATGAACCAGTGTGGTGTAGTGGTTTGAGCACTGAACTACAACCCTGGAGACTAGGGTTCAAATTCCCACTCAGCCATGAAAACCCACTGGCTGAAGACACTCTCTCAGATGGAGGCAAAGGCAACCCTCTTACAAATTCTGCCAAGTAAACCTCCTGATAGGTTACACTTAGGGTCGCCATAAGTTTGAAATGACTTTAAGGCACACAACAACAACATGTTTAGTTGCACTCACTGATACTCTTTTAGTCCACCCATTAATGGAATGTAGCCACCAAAATTCTCTCACATTGAATTTGGGCCCCAGGCTGAAAGCAGTTCACTGCCCTAGTGTCAAAGTTTGGTGAGGTAGGAGTGTGCATGGAAATCTTGCACCCCCACCCCCAGCATCCCTGTGCCCCGGCTCCATAGAGCACTTCGTAAGATTTTGTAGGCATATTCAGCTCAGGGTTCATCCAAACTGGGCAAAAGCCCTGGGATTTGGCTTGACTCATCACTGTACTCACCACTTCTTTTTTTTAAGATTCAGATGACACTCCTCCTGTCCGAGTCTTTTGATGGTGCTTTTACAGGCCCAACTGTGGAGATTTTCAGACCGCGTTTCAGCGTGCCTAGCGCGGGAGGAACTTTCGGGATAGGGACAGCAGTCTTGCGTGGCAGGGGGGCGTTTTTGGATGCCGTTGTCCCTCTCCCGAAACCATCCGTGTCACTTCCGTGAAGCTTCGGAAGCCACAGAGCCATATTTTAATCACGGAGGTTGCCCGTGATTAAAATATGGCGCTGAGGCTTCCGAAGCTTCATGGAAGTGACACGGATGGTTTCGGGAGAGGGACAACGGTGTCCGAAAACGCCCCCCTGCCGTGCAGGGCCGCCGTCCCTCTCCCAAAAGCTCCTCCCGCGCTAGGCACGCTGAAACGCGGTCTGAAAATCTCCTGTGACTTTATACACTCAGGATGGGATGAGGTTATTTTGAACCCCCAGGAAAATTATGAGACAGCTGGGGTGAAGTCACTATCTGGCTTCCCTGTCTTGGTTCCACTAGCACTTCTGAGCAATCCCTGCTGATGACAAAATAGATGCTGGTGTGCCCTTTCCCACCTTACTTCAATATGCACCGGCAGAGGGGAGGCAATCCCACCTATACCATATGTCACCAAAACAACAAACCCCAGTATGTTTGAGCCTGGCCCAACTGGATGCAGGAATGGGAAGAATCATACTGAGCTGTGTAACCCTGGCACAGAATTGTCTAACATTTATTGAGGGTTTTGGTCAGTCAGGATGCAGCCTCAATTAGTTCAAATCTGTGATACTGGAGACCCAATCTCACCAGTGAAGCTAACAGCACAGTTCCTTCAATGCCCCCCAAACTGGATCACAATAATAATAATAATAATAAACCTATTGGCTGGCACTGAATTATGGGTTTATAACCTAGAGCTGAGGATCTGTAACTGCTCTGTAAGACTATGTAAATACCACCACCATTACTACCTTAAGAGCCAGCAGCTGGATCAGGAGTGCTAAGAGGAGTGCTCAGCATGTTTCCACCCCCCTCCCATCAGCAAGCAAGGCTGCAACCCTCAAAAGCAAGACCCTGTCACAAGTCCTTGTCTTATCCTTGCTTGCCAGCTTGTAATGCTGGCAGGAGGGGGTTTGAAACATCCTCTTCCTTGTACCCTAATTGGAAGCTAACAGAACTTCTTCACCTGATCCAGCTGCTGGCTCTTAAGATGGACTGGGGAAGTTGGACAAGGAGACATTACTTCAATAACTTACATTACTTATGTCACTAAGTAGCCAATGTAGGATATTGGTGTTTTTAAAAGTATGTATCTCATTTTTTCTTCCTCGAACTAAATAAGGGCTGCAGTACATGAGTCCTTATGTAATGAAATATGTGAACACAGAAAATAATTTCCTGTAGACTAATAACCATAAAGGCCAAATCCAACTAGTAATCCCAACTAGAGTAGACTCAATAAATCAAATGGATTTTCATGAGTATTGATTCATCATTCAGCAATTGATTGAGCAATATGATTAAACTGAGGCTGTCATACTTTGGGATACATTATGCGACAAAATGACTTATTGGAAAAGATCATATTTCTCGGTAAAGAGGAAGGCAGAACAAAAAAAGAGGAATGCCACATTAAAGATGGATTGGCTCAGTAAAGGAAGCCATGGATGACAGCAGGTCACAGCACTGAGTGTACAAGAGCTGAGCACAGTGCTGTCTTAACACATGGGCATGCTGGGCAGTTGCCCAGGGCCCCCACAGGCATAGTGACCCCATGCTTATCTTTGCACAGACCAGAATTTAACACAAATTTTCCAATCACCCGCCTCAATATTCAAATTCAAATCTTCCACTAACTCGGTAGAAGGAGAAAATTATGCCTTGTACAGGAGAGTAGACATGTCTGCATTTGCAAGAATGGGAAATGGGGAAGATAAAGAGAAAAGAGAGGAGGGAGGGACAGGCGATGAGGAGAAGAGATGGGTGGTTGGAGAGGGAGTCCTGACTGAGGAGCAAAGCAAGGGAGACACCAGGGAAACCCTGCCAGAAGAGGCCGAAAAGACAAGTGGAATCTGAGAAAGGGAGGCTTGACCCACCACTGAGCAACTCTCTCTCTCTCACTCACTCACTCACTCACACACACACGCACACTCCAACAGCCCCACCAAGAAGCTGCCTCCTTCTAGCCCCCCCCCCCGTTCTGTGCTCTCTCCCATGCCCTGCCTCTCTTCCCCTTCTTGCCATTCCCATTGGCCCAAGGCAGAGAGGCCAGCTCGCTGGGGAGACGCCCTTCCGAGACATTGCTTTTGCTTTTCCCTCCTCTCTTCCCACATTGGAAGATGCTTCCCTCCTCTCTTCTTTTTCATTCTTAGCTCTGCTTTTTTACACATCAGGGATTCTGCAGTCTGGATGGAAGAGACTTTGCTCCTGGGGGGAGGGTCAAAACACTGATTTTGTTGGAGGTACCAAAAAATATAAGTTTATTTTATCGATAATTTATATTTTTATTCTTATGAGTGGTTGTGTAGGGTGGGCCCAGTGCACTGCTTTGCCCAGGGGCCTATAATGCTGTTAAGACAAGCTGTTGATGACTGGTGTTCATGGGGGTCTTTTTACCCATAGGGTCACCATAAACTGAAGTTGCCTTGGCATCAAATAACTATGATAACAAATGGATGTAGTGGGTCAACTCTAGTTGGGACTAGCAATTGGATTTAGGAATAAGACACCAAAATCCTAAAAGTATGCACCACTTTGATAAAGGGATAAAGGTCCTGTTATTGTTATTGAACAAGGGAAAAGGTGTCACATTCTTAAATGCCCAGCAAAATTAAATCGGTGATAGTAAAAGAAAATGTTCAAAAGAAGATGTGCTCTTGCAGCAGCAGCTGGTGAAAGTACAGGTGCTACAGCTCTCTTTAGCTTACTTGGGGAGCTGTGGTAAATTGAAAGGAAAATATGATCAGGCTTTGCCAAGTCAAGCAGGCAAATGTATTATGTCCTCTTAAATGCACAGTCTTCCTTTTGCTATTTGGTTTCTACTTAAGAGGAATACAACGAGTCTTGTACAGGCTGATAAATCTCTTACAGAACAATTATAGTAAAGTCTTAGCTGTGATGTTTTTAAAGGATGAGCTTATCTTAAAAACAAAACAAAAAACATCCATGAATTTTTGGATTATTCTGTGTAACCTGAATTTATCATTTAATCTCTGGAGAATGCACCAACTTGTTTATAAAAACTACCGGTATTTCAGAAAATCAGAAAAAGCAGACAGTTCACACTGATTTAATTTGTCCTTATAATTTCCCTTTCCCTTTTTCATTTTTTTCTATTTAAGGTTCATTTCCCAATTTTTACATTTTTTTACTTACTTATGTAAAAAATAAAGAAACAAATATCATTTATCAATAAAATTTATAAAATAGTTGTAAACTGTGGCCTGAATCCTGTTGGTACTGTTAATTTGAGTAGACTTAAGTGAATCAAATTACATTGGTGTTTATTCACCACTCAACAATTGATTCAATAATTCTATTTTAGTTAGGACAAACCATGAGAATTCAGACATGAGTTTATAAATAAATAAATAAATAAATGGCATATTTCCTCTCACACACACATCCTCTACCTTCTCATCTCCTCAGACAAAAGTGTTTGTTTCTCACTTATTTTTCATAACTGTGCTCTAACCTCACAGCCCTCACCCCATAAACATTTGCTGGAAGACTCTCTGGCTTCCCCACTCTGAGTGTTGGAAATGAATGCCCCACCAGCTGTGCCTCAAGGGACACTTTGCAATGGCAGTGGTGAGAAATGCTTGGATGGGAGGAGGAATAGTGGAAACAGGTAGAAAAGGCAGCAGCAGTGGATACTAAGAAAGTCCATTAGTAAGAAATTTCTAGGAAGATTCAGCAGTTGGGTAGTCAGAGCACCCATGGGAGCCACCCTTAAGTCTTTGGGGAGGATCCATTGCAGTCTGTGAACCAGTGGCAGCTGGTAGCTTCCATATCATGGAAGCTACCAGCTGCCACAACTGTAAACTCTGGGTTGTGCAGTGTGGTATTACTAAGGCAGGTATCACTCCACCCTCTGATGGTGTCACCTGGTGTGGTTTGGCTAGTTGTGCACCTCTGATATAAAGTGACAAGAAGGGCACACAAGTCTCTAATCCTCACCTTAACAGCAGTCAAAATCAGCAGCAATTAGTCAGTATGCAGAATGTTTAATTAATCATAAGAAAGTGTCAACAAGGGGGAAACATATCATATCAAGAATGCTTTAGTTGTGAGTCCAGGAACCATTTTTCACCTAAGGGCCACACCAGCAGCTTGGATGCATGTTGGGGTCCACATGCCAGTAGTGTGTGGTGCCACAACCCAGAGTAGGCAGGGGCATCCCCACTTTTTCTGATGCACATCCCCCATGGCATGCACACACACCCCTTTCATACTACTCCTTCATGAACACACCTATTCATAAATATGTCTCTTTGCGCTCAGAGAAAGGAGCTGCCCCTTTCCCCATGTACAGACAGGCACACCAATTCTCTGTCCATGGAAGAAGAGATCCAGTCATATCTTTCATTGCCAGTCATTCTATTTGTATGCCTGCAGAGAGTAGCCTGTTTCTCCCTAAAGAGGGGGAACATGCCAGGGATCTGACCATAAGGGAAGAGACCCATTCTTTCTGATCACTAGGTTGGACCACATTTTCACCCAAGGAGGGAAGGGATCTGGAGAGGAACTTTTGGAGAAGAGCTTCAGGGAGAGGAGGGGTGCTTGCTGGAGTCATGGCAGGTGGATAGAGCAACCTCATAGGCATAATCCAGTTCATGGCCAGAGGTTCTCCATCCCTGCTTCAAACATACAGGAGGCCAAAACAAGGCCAGGGTATGGCAAAGTGCAGGCACGTGACAGTCAGCAAAAACACAGCAGAGCAGCCTGCTGACTTCCCTCGATGGAAAGCTGAATAAAGAATATGTTCCCTTTAGCTCCTTAACTTCAGAGCTCATGAGAATGAACTGAATTCCTTTCCATTCTGTATGACAAATTTCTTCCCTGTGGCTTACATTAATAGACCACATCTCAGAATGCCACCCTCCTTAGGTTTCCACATTCCCTCTGAATTCAGCTGTAATCCTCAAAGTAAAAAAAAAAAATGGCTTTTTACAGAAACATTCTGTGGTCAGGGCCGGTTTAACCTGTCTGCCAAAGCAGCATTGGCAGGGGGCCCGAGGTCAAGAGGGCCCCCCGAGATCTAAGAGAGGGCCCTGTGTTGGCCTCCTTAATCTGACGAAGGAGACAGCCAGGAGACAGCTGGGAGGAGCCCCCTCTTACCCTCCTCCTCCAAAAACCTCCAGCTGGTTTTTTAAAAAACAAAAAACAAAACAGCCTCTCCAAAACTAAAGAGAAAGAGAAAGACACAGCAGCCCTCCGTGGCAGAAGCTGGAGGGAGAGGCACGTCGGAGAGGGTGAGTGTGTGTGTGTGAGAGAGAGACAAGGAATTTGAGGGTTGTCTCCCTCAGAAAGGGCTTCTTTCTTTCTTTCTTTCTTTCTTTCTTTCTTTCTTCCTTTCCTTTCCTTTCCTTTCCTTTCCTTTCCTTTCCTTCCTTGCACATAGATCCCCTCCAGCCATCTTTCCAGCTGCTTTTAACCTGTCTTGGTTCCTCTCCCCTCACTTTCCCCCTTGGTCTTCTTCAGCTTCCTCCCCTTGCTGCCAACTGAGTTCAGCCTGCAAAAGAAATTTGTGTGTGTTTGCCCATGTGCCTTCAAGTCATTTCTGAGTAAGGCCAACCTACCATGGGGTTTTCTAGGCAAGGTTTGTTCAAAGGGGGTGTGCCTTTGACTTCCTTTGAGGCTGAGAGAGTGTGACTTGCCCAAGGTCACCCAGTGGGTATTCATGGCTGAGTAAGGATTCAAACCCTGGTCTCCACAGTCATAGGGCAATGTTGAAACTTCTACAACACTCTAGCTCTTTTAACAGAAGAATATAAAGAATATAACGAAAAATTTGGAGTAATATTACTGGGAACAATGGTTTTATTGTTGTCACTAAAACACCAGTATCGCATTAGTGTTATGTGAGAGGCATTGGCCTAGAGCAGTGGTTCTTAACTTTTTCTTTACCAGGGACCCCCTTTAAATATCTTTTGTTGCCCCAAGACTTAACTCAAGATTTAAAACCCTAGTAATAATAGCTAACAACAACAACACAATTACACCATCCATTAAACTTTCTCTCAGAGGCACTCTTGCTTCTTCCTGCAAGTTTGTGGCTGGAGTGGATTGAATGGCAATGTGCAGGCCAAGCCAGCCAGCCTTTACCTTGGTTCCTGTCACGTGGTTACTCCACTACAGGGAGGAGGTGGGCCAAGCAGCCTTCAAGCCTTTGTGGACCCCCTGTGAGGACATTGCGGACCCCAAGTTAAGAACCACTGGGCTAGAGAATGATGGAAAAGGAACAATGCAACCAGACCTTGAGAAGGATGCTGGCAGGGGGATTCTGGGAGGTGTAATCTAAGAATAACTTTCCCAGGCTCTGAATGCAGCCTAGAATCATAGAATCATAGGGCTGGAAGGGACCCCAACAGCAATCCCATCCGATTGGCTTCTGCCCTGCAGGAACACACAATCAAAGCATTCCTGACAGATGACCATCCAACCTATGTTTTAAAAAACCCAAAGGAGACTCCACCACACTACAAGGCAGCAGTGTATTCCACTTCCGAACAGCTCTTTCTGTCAGGAGGTTCTTCCTAATATTCAGGTGGAATCTCTTTTCCTGTAGTTTGAACCCATGGCTCCATGCCCTAGTCTCTGGAGCAGCAGAAAACAAGCTTACTCCTTCCTCAATATGACATCCCTTCAAATATTTAAACATGGCTATCACGTCACGTCTCAACCTTCTTCTCCAGGCTAAACATACCCAGCTCCCTGAGCTGTTCCTCATAGGGCGTAATGGCTTCCAGACCTCCCACTATCCTTCTCAGTGTCTCTCTTGAATTGAATACTGGAAACAGTATTCCAGGTGAGGTCTGACCAAAGCAGAATGGAGTGATACTATTACTTCCCTTGATCTAGACACTACTCCTATTAATGCAGCCTAGAATTGCATTGGTATTTTTTGCTGCTGCATCACACTACTAACTCATGTTTAGGTTGTAGTCCACTCTTTCTTTTCTTTGAGGAAATCTACACCATTATGTTAATTGCTAATAAAAAAAAAATATTATGTTAGTGCCTATAATATAGTTTTTAAACTAAATTATTGGTGGCAAATTATGTAATACAGTAGGCCCCCTTATCCACTGGGGATTGGTTCGGCGGGGGGGGGGGTGGATTCTGAAAACCATGAATAATAGTGAATGCCATTGAAAATAATGGGACTACTGGTTTAAAACACCATAGAGTTGCCTTTGAGGGCCTAGAAAACAACTAGGGAGGACACATTTTCTAGGAAGACTCTATGGTAGGTGTGCTGTTTTGTGTCCCATGGATAAAGAATCCATGGATACCGGGGTCCTACTGTAATCTGAACATCCTGTACTGTGAATAGGTTAGGTTACATTGACCTGAGATAAACATATGGGCCCCCCCAAAATAAAGCATTGCAGGGGGGCCCAAAATTCCTTAAACCGGCCCTGTCTATGGTAAATGCAAAGTATTTTCTGATGACTTGGTCTTTAATGGGTATTATCAATACCCTTTAAGAGACCAGCTCCCTTGAATATAAAGGTTGCATTCCTGTTTTTGACACATTTAAGGCAGCCTCTTCTTTCTGGCACCTCCATGGTCATTCAGTGGCTCTGGGCAGAAGGTGCCTAGGCAGCATCCACTCGCTGTTGTGCAGCTGGAAACAAAAAACAGGTGTCCCTCTCCTAGATGTCAAAGCTACACTGGAGATCCAGAAGGCTGACATCTGCTGTCTTCTCCCAGGTGCACATCTGCAGCCAGTTGCTGACCAGATACCTCTCCCCTGGCTGTGAAATTCCTCTCATTCCTTCATATTCTCTTAATTGTGGTGATGAAGAGTAAATTCTGTATGCAGGACAGGTACTATATAGGTACTATATACTATATCGCTAGCCCCTCCCAAGAAAAAAGAATCCAATAATCCAAGCAGCTCTGTACAACCATATCAACAAACCATTTCTAGCCATTTGTAGCCGTGATCCAACAATGTGCTTCCAGACACTCTGCAAGGGGCTCTTTTCAATCTACCCCTCTTCCAGAAGACAGCTTCTCAATGCTAATAGGTTCCACCACAGCCAGTATAATGTTGTTTCTAGGCAGCAATATAGCTACAGTGTTCTGTTCTGCAGCCTCCACGTTGTTCTAAAGAGCAGTACTTATATGACAAGCCAACTGAGAGCATATTGCAATAATCTAGATCAGAAGCTACTTGTACATGAACTACTGCAACCAGGCTATCCCTGCCCAGGAACCGTCATAGTTAGTAGGACAAATGAAGCAGGCTGAAAGCACTCTTGTCTAGCTGTTGATGAAACTCCAGTGACAAAGATATCACTATACTTTCAACGATACCTGCTCTCTCACAGAGAATGTAATTGCATTCAGGGCAGGCTTACCAAGTTCCCTAACCCAGGAATGTCCAATCCATGCAGCCTCCCTGTTGTTGGGGTTCAGTTTATTGCCTTTCATCCAGTCCATTACACTATCCAAACCTAGTTCCAGGACCTTTACAGCTTCAGGTGATTCTGATGATAAGGAGAAGTGGATTGTACATCAAGGGTGGGCAGTATATATCTCCACATGTGGAGTTATACATTCATTGTGCTGCATAACCCTTGTGTTGAATAGCAAATTTGCACAACTGAAGGTACACTGAGGTACACAACTGAAGGTACAACTGAGCATGTAGACTTGAATCTGTATATACAACTCCCCTTATACAACCTTGAACTGAATGCAGACATTATGCGTTGGACAAAAATACCCAACTGTTTCCATAGGGGAACTTGCACATGAGTTCCTATACCAACAGGATTCTGGCCTTAAAGATGGCCAGAAAGACTCACACAAACTTGGAGCCCCTGCAGGGGTCATGATGAGGGTGATTCAAATGGTTCACCCTAGGAGGCTTATGGATCCTGATGGATTCCTTGGCTCTTGGCAAATTTCCTATTGCCTTAGCAGGTGATCCTGTTGAGACCTTGGTTGATCTCTGGAATAGCAAAATGGCCAGGGCACTGGATACCATTCCTCCTAAGCATCCCCTCCCACAGAGTAAAGCCAAGAGAGCACCCTGGTTCACTAGGGAGCTGGTGTGATCAAACAAGTGCGACAGAGACTAGAGTGATGGTAGCAGAAGACTTGAAGGGAGTCTGACTGAACACAAACTAGAGCTCATTGTAAAGCCTATGCCATTGCAGTGGTGGCAGCAAAGAAATCCTTTTTCACTGTCACCATTGCATCCACACAGCGTCAGCCAGCTGAGCTGTCTTTTTATAGAGACCTTTTATGCTCTTCCCCTCAAGAGCAGTATGTAAACCACTTGGCAGCCTGCTGTGAAGAATTCACACAGCACTTTGCAGGTAAAATTGCTTAGATCTGCTCTGACTTGGATACCTGCCAGGAAGAAAAAGGAGAGCAGCTTCTGGACAGCCATTTTGAGTGGAGGCTTTCCAGGCCAGATTCCTGCCAGGAAGAAGAAAGAGAGCAGCTTCTGGACAGCCATTTTGAGTGGGTGAGTTTGAATTTTTTTTTAAACTGTTGGGAGAGGCTGCTTGTTGCTGAGGCGTGCACCTAACGGCGTGCGAATTTGAGTGGCCAAACAAAAATACAGCATAGCTAAAAGTACAGCTTAGAGTTCTCAGCATTACCTAAGAGTTCTTAGATTACCTAAAAGCTGTCACTATGGACACTGAAGGGACTGCTGCAGTCACCTGCAACACTTGTGCAATGTTTGTCTTCTTGTCTACAGACGTGGGGAACTTCACATGCACCAACTGCAAGTTGGTAGCCCTCTTGGAGGAGAAAGTCCAGCAGCTGGAGACACAAGTAGCTACACTTCAACATATTTGTGAGCAAGAAGTTTTCCTGGACAGAACAGAATGAACAGTCTTGGATGGGGACCACACAGAGGAACTGGCTGGGGAGGAGAGGATCACTTCACAGACACAGGAGGTAGACAGCTGGAGGAATGTCACACACAGAACAAGAATATCCAGGGAATCTTCGAGCAGCTGGCAGCTACAGAATCGATTTGAAGCCCTCTCCCTTATCAAGGACAACGAGGAAGAACAGCATGGACAGACTTTGGGGCAGAGCAGGGGACTTTGAGAGTACCACCACAAGGAACAGCAGCTGTGAAGCCTCAGGGGAGGCGTGTGGTGGTGGGGGACTCCTTGCTGCGGGGTACAGAAGCAGTGGTTTGTGGGCCTGACAAGATGTCTCGGGAGGTGTGTTGTCTCCCTGGGCCAAAGATCTGTGATGTGACGGAGAGGCTGACAAGACTTGTCAAGCCTACAGATCATTACCCCTTCCTTTAGGTCCATGTGGGAACCAATGGTACTGCAAGGCACAGCTTTCTGAAGATCAGAAGAAATTATGAGGCTCTTGGGAGGAAGATGAAAGAAATGGATGCACAGGTTGTCATCTCATCAATTCTGCCAGTTGAAGGGCATGGTCCAGGAAGGGAGAGGAAAATAGGTGATGTAAACAACTGGCTCCATAGACGGTGTCACCGAGAATAATTTGGATTCTTGGACCATGGGCTGCGCTTCCATGAGGGGAGACTTCTGGCAAGAGATGGGGTGCATCTCACGACAGTTGGCAGAAACATTTTTGCCTACAGTCTCAAGAATTTGATCACGAGGGCTTTAAACTGAGTCATATGGGGGAGGGAGATAGTATTCTGGAAGGCAAAAGGGCTGGAGAAAATAGTCAAACTGTCATAGAAGGAACAAGGCAAACAGTGCAAGGACCCAACAGTGGGAGGCAAAAAAAATTGCACAGGCAGCAAGTAAAGGGAACACATGGTCTATGATGTCTCTACACTAATGCACAGAGCATGGGAAATAAGCAAGATGAACTTGAACTCCTAGCACTACAAAACAAATATGATATAATAGGCATTACTGAAACCTGGTGGGATGCGTCGCATGATTGGAATGTAGGAATAGAGGGGTATAACCTTTATAAGAGAAACAGGCCAAACAGGAAAGGAGGAGGAATAGCATTACATGTCAGGGATATTTATACCAATGAAGAGATCCATGACATCAATACTGGAAGCCAGGTGGAGAGCAAAATTAAAGGGGAGGGAAACAACAGGGATGTTATTGTGGGACTCTACTATAGACCCCCAAGTCAGACGGAGGAATTGGATGATGCCTTTCTAGAACAGATGAACACACACACAGAAAGGAGAGATGTAGTAGTGATGGGTGACTTCAACTATCTTGATATTTGCTGGCAATCTAACTCAACCAAAACTTCAAGGTTTTGCAAATTCCTTACTTGCCTGGAAGACAATTTCATGGTCCAAAAGGTGAAAGAGGCAACAAGGGGGTCAGCTATTTTAGATCTGATCCTAACCAACAGAGATGACCTGGTTAATGGGGTGCAAGTGGTGGAATCCTTAGGTGAGAGTGATTGTGTTCTCCTGGAGTTTGTTATACAATGGAAAGGAGAAGCCAGGCATAGTCAGGAAGAAGGAAATGTTAGGGCCACTACGCGGAGAAGATGGCAAAATGCTAACAGGGGACAGAGAAAAGGCAGAATTATTCAACACCTTCTTTGCCTCAGTGTTTTCAGAAAAGGAAAAGGGTGACCCACCTGAGGATAATGGAACAGAGGACACAAAAGGGGAAATCCAGCACAGAATAAGCAAAGAGGTAGTACAGGAATACCTTCTTAATCTAAATGAATTTAAATCTCCAGGACCAGATGAACTACATCCAAGAGTATTAAAAGAGCTGGCAAATGTAATCTCAGAGCCATTGGCAATAATCTTTGAGAACTCCTGGAGAACAGGAGATGTCCCAGCAGACTGGAGGAGGGCAAACGTTGTCCCCATCTTCAAAAAGGGAAAGAAAGCCGATCCAAACAATTATCATCCAGTTAGTCTGACATCAATACCAGAAAAGATTCTAGAGCAGATCATTAAACAGAGAGTCTGTGAACATTTAGAAGGCAATGCCATAATCACAAAAAGTCAACATGGGTTTCAGAGAAACAAGTCATGCCAGACTAATCTGATCTCTTTTTTTTGATAAAATGACCAGCTTGGTAAATGAAGGGAATGCTGTGGATATCGCATACCTTGATTTCAGTAAGGCCTTTGACAAGGTTCCCCATGACATTCTTGCAAACAAGCTTGTAAAATGTGGGCTAGACAAATTAACAGTTCAAAGGATTTGTAATTGGTTGACTGGCTGAACCCAAAGGGTGCTCAGCAGTGGCTCCTCTTTGTCTTGGAAAGATGTGACCAGTGGGGTGCCACAGGGTTCTGTCCTGGGCCCAGTGCTATTCAACATCTTTATCAATGACTTGGATGACGGAATTAGGGGCATACTTATCAAATTTGCAGATGACACCAAATTAGGAGGAGTAATTAATACCCTAGAGGACAGGATCAAAATTCAAAATGACCTGGATAGACTGGAGAGCTGGGCCAAAGCTAACAAAATGAAATTCAATACGGAGAAATGTAAGGTACTGCACTTAGGGCGGAAAAATGAAATGCATGAATATAGGGTGGGGGAGACCTGGCTGAATGAGACTACATGCGAAACGGATCTAGGAGTCCAAGTTGAACATGAGTCAACAGTGTGATGCGGCAGCTAAAAAGGCCAATGCAATTTTGGGCTGCATCAATAGAAGTATAGTGTCTAGATCAAGGGAAGTAATAGTGCCACTCTATTCTGCCTTGGTCAAACCTCACCTATAATACTGTGTCCAGGTCTGGGTACCACAATTCAAAAAGGATATTGACAAATTGGAGCGTGTCCAGAGGAGGGCGACTAAAATGATGAAAGGTCTGGAAACCATGCCTTATAAGGAGAGACTTAGGGTATGTTTAGCCTGGAAAAAAGACGGTTAAGAGGCAATATGATAGCCCTGTTTAAGTATTTGAAGGGGTGTCACATTGAGGATGGAGCAGGCTTGTTTTCTGCTGCTCCAGAGACTGGAACACGGAGCAATGGATGCAAGCTCCAGGAATAGAGATTCCACCTCAACATTAGGAGGAACTTTCTGATAGTAAGAGCTGTTCAGCAGTGGAACACACTCCCTCGGAGCATGGTGGGGTCTCCTTCCTTGGAGGTCTTTAAACAAAGGCTGGATGGCCATCTGTCGGGGATGCTTTGATCGTGATTTCCTGCGTGACAGGGGGTTGGACTGGATGGCCCTTGTGGTCTCTTCCAACTCTACAATTCTATGATTCTATGATTCGATGCTATAATTGATACCAGTCTGGTGGATGTAACCTTGGCCCTTGCTTGTCCTGTGCTATTGGATACATTTCAATTTGTGCAACCTGAGGATGTGGGCAGGATCCTTGGAGAGGTGAGAGCCACCATGTGCATACTGGACCCTGCCCTTCTTGGCTCCTAAAAGAAGTCCAACCAGGACTGGTTGAGTGGGTTAAGGGAGTAGTAAGGCAGGTTTCATCTTGCCTAAAAGAGACTGTGGTGAGGCCACTATTGAAAAAATCCTCTCTGGACCACACCATACTGGAGAAATATCAGCCAGTCTCCAATATCTCTTTTTTGGGGAAAGGGTTCTACAGTGTGTGGTGCCTCCCAGCCCCAGAGGTTTCTGGATGAAATAGATTATCTAAATCCATTTCAGTCTGGCTTCAGGCCTAGCTGTGGGACAGAAACAGCTTTGGTTGCCTTGGTGGATAATGTACTCTATTATTTATTTAATTTAATTTAATTTAATGTATATGCCGCCTTTCTCCCAGAGTGGGATCAAAAAGCAGCTCACAAAAGAAGTCAATTAAAATCTACTTATACAGTTTTATAAACAGTTAAAATCTTATGCAGGAACTAGACAGGGGAAGTGTGTCCCTATTGGTTCTGCTGGACCTCTCAATGGTTTTCAGTACCATCAACCATGATATCCTTCTGGGCCACCTTCTAGGTTGGGACTTGGGGCCACTGTTCTACAGTGGTTCTGGTCCTTCTTGGAGGGACAGACTCAGAAGGTGGTGTTGGGGATGTCTATTTGATATTCTGGTCACTGGCCTGTGTCTTTCAGGGCTCAGTTCTGTCCCATATGCTGTTAATATTTACATGAAATATAATGACCTCAGGGAGAGGTCAAATGGAATGTTGAGGTTCGATGTCACTAGTACGCTGGTGACATGCAGCTGATGACATGCAACTCTATCTCTCCTTTAAATTTGATTCCAAGGCAGCTGTCTTTGCTGTCTCTGTTGTCAGTATTGGACTGGATGAAGGTGAAGAAATCAAAACGTAATCCAGACCAGACAGAGGAACTCTTGGTCAGTCATAAGCAGATCAGTGAATAGGAATTTAGCTTGTTCTGGAAGGGGTTACACTGCCCCTGAAATCTCAGATTCGCAGCTTGGGTGTACTCCTGGACTTGGAACTCAGCAACAATACCCACGTTTTGGCGGTGGCCTGGAGTATTTGCACAGTTAAAAAGTAGTGTGCCAGCTGTGCCTGTTCCTTGAAAGGTCAGATCTGGCTGCGGTGACACATGCCTCGATTATACCCCATTTGAATTACTGTAATGTGTTCTATGTGAGACTGCTTTTAGAAACTGTTTAGAAACTTCAGCACATTAAAAATGCTGCAGCCAGGCTGTTGACACTCCCCACCCCACAGTTGAAACAACTTCACTGGCTTCCAGTTCATTTAGCTATATCAGTGAAGTAAGAGTTTAAGTGTAGTTTATATAGAGAGCAATTCTGGTATTTTAAGGGGTTAGGAAGAAAGTAATATAGCGATTTGGAATGTACACTATAGAAGTGGCTCTTAACCTTTTCTTTACCAGGGACCCCCTTTCAGTATCTTTTGTTGCCATGGCCCCCAAAACTTAACTCAAGATTTACAATAATAATAATAATAATAATAATGCACCACCATCATCATCATCATCTCTGATTACACCATCCATTAAACCTTCCCTCAGAGGCACTGGAGCAGGGGGGAAAACTTTTCTCCTGCTTCTTCCTTCAAGTTTGTAGCTGGAGTGGATCACATGGCAATGCGCAGGCCAAGGCAGCCAGCCTTTGCCTTGGCTCCTGTCATGGGGCCACTCCACTGCAGGGAGGAGGTGGGCAAAGCAGACTTTAAGCCTTTGCAGACCCCCTGTGAAGACATCACGAACCCCTGGGGGTCCCCGGACCACAGGTTAAGCACGACTGCACTATAGAATACATATACTATATATATATAGATAGATAGATAGATAGATATGTCACATTCAGAGAGAAATGGGAAGTCTTTTAAATAAAAAGGAAGGAAAGGGGAGGGGAGGGGCAGAGTATAGGTGTCTGGGAGATTAATGTTTCTGTCTGTGAGTATATCTGCTTTAGGTTGATTTGTGTTATTGTTTTTGTTTTTGTCATTGTTGTGTTGAGTGGTTATATGTTCTCTGCATCTTCTTTTTGTTTTTGTATGTGTAAATTTCAATAAAGATTTATTTAACCCCCCCCCCAAAAAAAAACTAGATAAAGCACATTTACCTTCATAGCCAAACTGTGACATGAACAATAACAAAGTATGATAGTGCTCCGGGGTGTCTTGTACAAAAGGCTATATTGTTTTTAAACAATAGGATATTTTAGTACAGTCATACCTCAAAGCCTCTGGCAAAGAAGCTCATTTTTTACAAAGGGTATAAAGCCCTCCAGCTTCCCCTTTCCTTCCTTGTGTCCTGTCTAGCAGCATTTTTTTAAGCAGCATTGGCACCAGGAGGAAGTTGAAGAAGGGCTGGAGGAACACAGAGTTTGGGTGTTGCACTGCAGCGCTGTGTCTGTAGTAAACAATTCAATAAAATTTGAGGTTAGAAAGAATGGGATTATGCTCTAGCCAATCCTACTGCAGCTGTGTGTGGAGATGATCAGACAGGAATGAAAAAAGCGTTCTTATCCCACAATCTCCACTCCTACCCCTGTCCCGTCCCTGACCCACCACAATCACCCTCCCTACTGCACTTAACTTCTCTAATGTCGTTCCAGCAGCCCAGGAGTGAATAGAGCTCTAACGGAACTCCCTTCACTTTCTGGATTGAAATCCCACAGATTCTCGTGAGAAGACGCGAGCGTGGGTGTGATGTGTGGCCAGGCCCCCCCCCACTGGATCTGCTCCACACATGCACATGCCTGAGAGGCAAGCTTGCACACATTTGTAATACAGCTCAAGAGTTCTTCTGGCCTGATAACCCTAAAGCTGCCACCATGTAATATCAGCTTGGGGGTTCTTCTAGCCTGAGGAGATTATCACACGCAAAAAATATTCCAGGACAGGGACGACAGGTGATTGCTAAAAGGCTTACCTTTTAGATGACATTGCTCCTGTCCTGGGATGCTCCCGTTCTGCTCCTGTTCCTCCCCTGCTTCCTCTTATTCATGGAAAAAACCGTGAATAAGAAGCCCGTTCCGTTATAATAACGGAATGACAGGCAAGTGAACAGAAGGCCCCTTCTGCTCCCGGGATGATGACGGAATGTGACATCACCGGGAGGTCTGTGCCAGATACTTCCGGGTGTGATTGGGACGACAAGGTAAGTAAAACTCCTTTTACTTTTTAAAATGTGTTTTTGTGCTTGGTTTACTGTTTTGACAGCTGGGGTGTGTGTTAATTTTTGAATTTGCTGCCTGGCTGTTCTCTCATGAGGGATGTACCTCCCTCTCCCTTCTTCTGAAGAAGGAGAGAGAATGACCGAGCAAAGGACAAGGCAGGTGACACATCAAGGATTGTGGTGTAGTAAGGAGTTTTAAACTCAAGGTTTGGTGCGCACTGTGGAACTTTAAGAATTAAGAACGTAGATTCAAAAATAAAGAACTAAGTGTTGGAAAGAAGAATAGGATTTATTAATTGATGGACTGTTAGATATAAATGAACTGGTGATTGAATGAAAGAAGTATAGAATCAACTTTAATTAATTAATTAATTATTAATTATTAATTTGCCAGAATGGAAATGACAGAGGAAAAACATTGGATGATGTATAAAGAATTAATATTTAATAACAGCGGTAAGGATAGTCCTGGCCAGATATTGGAAAACTGGAAACATACCAAAGGTAGATGAATGGCTAATTAAGGTATTAGAAATTATTCAAATTGACAAATTAACATTGTCAATGAAAGGAAAATCAGTTACAGTGATTAATCGCAAGTGGGAAGATGTTATTAGATTTATGAAAGAAAGATGGGGAAAAGAATTGATCTCTGAAATAAATTGAAAATACAGAAAGTATAAGCAAAGAAAGAGTACAACTATTACATAGGAACAGAAAAAATAAGGATGGTAAAGGAGCAAGTTAGGTTGTACAGTTGTCCCTCCACATTCACGGATTTGACATTCACGGATTTGAGTATTCACGGCTTGAAAAATATTCTTAAAAAAATAACAATCCTAATAGCAAACCTTGATTTTGCCATCTTATATAAGGGACACCATTTTGCTCTGCCATTACATATAATGGGACTTGAGTATTCACGGATTTGGGTATTCACGGGGGGTCCTGGAACCAAACCCCAGCGAATGTGAAGGGACAACTGTATATAGAAAAGGAGAGAGCAACTTAAGATAGATAGCGGATAAAGCAGCAGAATTGTTTAAAAGGAAGAGGGAAAGGTGAAGAGAAGAACAGAGGAAGAAAAGAAAAGAAACAAGAAAGATACAAATAAAGTAACATGGAATATTAAAGGGGAAGATGTTTCCATCTACATCTGTATCTATATATAGATATGTAGACCAAGATATAGGTACACATATGCATATGTATGTATGTGTATGGATATATATGCCTTAGTATATATGTGTATAGAAATGTGTATGTATATAGGGATAAAATATATGGAAGAGAAGATATATACACTCTGGATATTTTGTAAATAAGTATATAGTAAAGAAGAATTGGTGAATTCACGAATTAGAGGAGAAAATATTTTTCTTCATTTTTTAATTATTATATATTATTATTATTCATTCTTATTACCATTGTTATTTTTATTTATTTTGGGGTATAGATTTTTTTGTGTTATTTAGATGTATGTACACTGGGATTTATACATATTTTGAAGATATGTTAATAAAGAAGAACTTAGGTAAGATTTATAAATAGATATGTATGGATATGTATGGAAGATATTGTCTTGGAATAATAATAAAAAATGGGGGGGGGAAGAAATGTTGGGGGGGGAAGAGATATGTTTCAAAAGAAAAAGCCAATTTTTTATAATTTGTTCCATCAAGTTTTTCCAGACTGAGTATAGAGTTCAGGCCAGGAGCAGCCCCTTCGGCCATAATTACTTAATTGCCTTTGTCTCCAGCCAAGCTGAGAAAGAGAGAAAAAGGGCAACGGAGTGATCAGATTAAAAAAAAATACTTTGCAAAATAAAATAAATTGAGCTTTTAATAGTCTTCAACTCGGTCCATAACCCAACTTGTAGGGGTGTAAGAGTATAAAATTAAAAATTTATTAAAGATTCCAGGGATCAAGCCCTTTTAGGAATATCTTCTTTAAAAAATAAAACTTTCCAAATAAAAACAGAGTTAGCATCGGAAGACAGACTAGCATTTATATGTGGTTTGATCACCCAGTCAATTAGACTCATTAAAACAACAAAGACGTCTGTTTAAAAATGCATATCAAAAGTTTACTGAAGGTATAGCAATCTTAATCTACATTTTCAAAACAAATCTAACTCCTTAACTAACGAAGATGATTAGGTTAGGGTAGAAAACTCACCGAGTCTTGGGAGTTGATGTGTATCAGCAAGAGCTTGAAACTCTCTTCTTCCTATTTGTAAGTTAGATGTACGCAATGAGTGCAAGAAAGGGGTAAAGTGAGGGCAGCATCATTAGGAAGCTGCATAAGGGTAAAAGGGAAAAGCAATAATTGCGAAGCCACATGGAGCAGATCGTTAAAGGGAACTTACACAAAGAACAATAAAATATTTAAATTAGGAGGCCATGTGATGAATGACTCAGTGGTCACCTCATAGCTCCAAATGTATGGCTAAAGTTGCCTAAGAGAAGAAGGGGGAGTGGTAATATGAAACTCAAGCATGCAAGGAAATTTCTAAACTAAACTTACATGGGATACAAGAAGATTGCATTACATTATGATTTCCCACACTTTGTTCATGTCTTTCTCTGATATGTGATGTGTGCTTCTCAGGACTTCTTTGTCTAATTCCCTGCCTCTTGGTCAGAGGCAGCCTTTATACATTTTTCAAATTGCCACTCTGACAGTCCTAATTGGTCAGTTCTCTCTCTGGTGTTATGACATCATTGCTGACGTCACCCCTGGAAGTTTCATCTTGCTGCAGACCTCCAGTTAACTCTTTGTTTACCTGATGCTGAGCTTGCAGATAATGCTGGGAGATGTAGTCCCACATTATCACAGTACAAAATTAAAAAATAAAAATAAAAATAAAAATAATCAAAATAAAGTAACAGTAAGCACACACAAAAAAACCCCACTTTAAAATGTTAAAGTAACCTGGGGATGGCCATAAAAAGTGTGTCACTTACCTGGATGTCCCGATCTCACCTAGACATGTTCTGGCAGGGACTTCCCATTGACGCTGGAAACTCGCAAGCAAAACGGGACACCTTGTTGCATGCATGGAAATCTGTGACACAAATATGACAGCTTCTCCCGTCAATCCATGGCAGCTTCTCCCATCAATAAAAAGCAGTGCTGGCAGAATGGGTGCATAACTATGGGGGATGATGTCATCTGAAAAGGGAGCCCTTTTGTGATCTCCTAGCGTTCCTGTAATGCCACTTTAAATGCATCTGATAATCTCCTGTGTCTGCCTACAACAGGCAAGGTAAATAGCATATGCCTACAGAATCCCTTGCTGAACATACATGAGCAATAAAACAGAGAGAGAAGGACAAAGCAGGTAAGCCTGCTTTACCAACTACCCACAGCATGTTTTTTTAATTGATCTAGAAGTCTAGCCACTAAAATTGAAAGAACACCCCACCACCAGACCTTACCATCTGTAGCGTTAAAGAGGCAGCCCAGGCATTAACGGAGAGTGAACGGAGCTCCGTTCACTTCCATGCTCATGACCTCTGTGAATCTCGCGAGAAGACGTGAGCATGGAAAATTTAAAAATAAAAGTAAAATAAAGACATAAAAAGTTAACACAAGCACAGACACACACTTTATAAGTCCCAAGTACATGTGTGTGTGTGTGTGTGTGTGTGTGTGTAATAAAAAGAGTGTCTCCTACCTGGCTGTCGTGATCTCACCCAGGAGTGTTCTGTCATTCATGCTGCATTCACGGGAGCATAATGGTGAGAAGTTTCAAACGCTGGCAATGCCAGCAACAAAGTGGAACAGGAGATCAATTGACAGCTTGGCCCATCAATAAAAAAGTACGCCTTATTGGCAAAATATGATTGTGAAAGGACAACATCATCTGGTAAGTGCACCCTTTTGCAATCATTAGATGTCCTTATGATGCCATATTTGCCTGGTCTGATAAAGTCCTGAGTTATCAGGAGATGGATGCTGGAGATTGAGGGCTCCTTTACCCTTGACCTGGCATGTTTATTTAGTATGCCTACCACATGTTTGCATAGTGAATACTGGAGATTTATTTGAAGGAGAGATGTACATGTATAAATACATAGTGGATATGAATGTTTAGAGACAGGCATGTATCTTTCAGATTAAAAAAAAATGTTTGCTACGGGCTTCTGTGTAGACAGACTTTGTGGTGGTAGAATCCACTAGAACACCGACATCTACCAATCAAAACCACAGGTAAAACTGTCTATAAGGAGCAGGTATACAAAGTATACCTAAACTATAGATAGTTATACCAGTTTGATATCATGACAAATCTTGATCCTATGGTATCCTGGGGTTTGTACTTTGATGAAGTTCTTGGATTTCTTGCTAGAATGCTCTAATGCACTTCCCTCAACTCATGGCACAAGAAATCACCACGAGAAAATTCTGAAGACTAAGGAGATCTTCATACTAAACTGTTACAGTGTTACTATTCTACTTAACTGCTCTGGCTACCTCCTGTGGAATGCTGGGATTTGCAGTTTAGGGAGGGGCTTTTATAACTCTCAGCCAGAGAGCTCTTAGGCCTCACTAAACTACAAGCCCCAGAATTCTACAGGAGGAAGCCAGAACAGTTAAAGTGGAACAGTAACACTATAACAGTATAGTATGAAAATCTCTCAGACTTTATCAGATGCAGCAAATGTGGCATCCTAAGGATGCCTGTAAAGTCTAAAACTTGTTCCTTTTTACTGATGGCCCAAGCTGTCAGTTGATCTCCCATGGTGCTTTGTTGCCAGCATTTGAATCCTTGCGCCATTGTACTCATGTGAATGCTATGTCAATGACAGAACACTTCCAGGTGAGATCACGACAGCCAGGTAGGGGACGCTCTTTTTATGAACACCTCCCCCCATGTACTTGGGACTTTTAAAGTGTGGTTTTGTGCTTTGCTGTATGTTTTATGTCTTGATTTTGCTTTTATTTTTGAATTTGCCATACTAGCATCTTCTCACAAGAATCAGCGAGATTTGGAACTTGGAAGTAAACAGAGCTCTGTGCTCCGTTACTGCCAGGGAAGCCTCATTGATGCTGCTAAAGGTAGGTCTGGTAGGAGGAAAAGTTCTTTTGCCAGCATAAAAATGTTTTAAAATATGCCAGCAAAAGAACATTAATGGGGTGTGTGTGTGGTCTGATAAAGTCCTTAATGAAGCTACAAACCCCAGGATTCTGTGGGATGAAGCCATGGCAGTTAAGTGTTATTAAACTGCTATAACTGTATAGTGTATACATATTCACAATTAGAATTAAGTAGGAGGGGCCATCTCAACACATATTCAGTCTAAGAAAGTGTTTCAAGTACATGACATAAGCTCACAGTCCTAGAATCAAAGAATCAGAGAATCAGAGGCTGATGCCACACTGCAGAAATAATGCAGTTTAACACTGCTTAAACTATCATGGCTCCATCCTATGGAATCCTCGGTTTTGTAGTTTGTTGTGTCACCAGAGCCCTCTGACAGATAAAGCTAATTTTTTCACAAAACTACAATATCTTCTTCCTCTGGGAATTGGCAGGAGACCTTCCATCTACAGAACCCTCCAAGGTCACCTTCCGAGGAATGAGGCTGTTGTCACAGTCCCTGTGCCTCATAACTACTGATTAAGAGAAGAACTTGGTACCATTCTCTTCATAGCAACCTGTTCCTGGCTTTCTTCCATGTGTTTCAGGACTCTAATTGCAGGAACAGGGGGAAATAATTTAGTTTTTACTACTGTTATATGAATGGGAATACAAAATCTTTGCTGATCCACCCAGAGATCTATTGGTAGGCACTTATCTTTCTGCCCACCTCTAACATAGAGTTTAGGATAGAAAAAGATCTGCTGGATGAATTGTGGTGCTGACCTGACAACACATTTTCAAATAAACGTTCACTGTTCACTGTTTCCATTATAAAGCACTGTCTTCCTCATGAGAAATCTCCAAAACTGACAAAAAGGCACCATCTCTCCCTAATTATCGGGGCTATCACTTGTACAGTATTGGCTTTTCACCTTCCTCATTTTCTGAATGGAAAAAAAAATACTATAAACAATATGAGATTGAGGATGTCAGATTGTTTCCACTTAATTATAGCATTTAAAGTTGTAGAATGCAACAATATCTTGCAGACTCAACTCAGAGTAAGGACCACTGAATATAGCATTGCTTACCTCTGAGTAAATATGTATGGGACCACAGATTAAGATGGGATGTACAGTATACTGCTCTGGGACACTAAACATAAATTTTATTGACCAACTCATATTGCTCAATTCACTGTGAATACTCTGAAGCTATCCTTCCTTCCTTCCTTCCTTCCTTCCTTCCTTCCTTCCTTCCATCTCTTGTAGCCATTCAGGTCCTACTTGGTTGGTTTTGGAGAATGGGCATCCTAATTCAGGCATGTGTACAGGGTTTATAAAAATGACAACTTCAGAGTTGTGGAATTTGCCACTTTTCCTGCCAAAAAGGATATCCAGGCTGCCTTTGAAAATAAGCTGGAATATATCCCTATAATTAAAAAAAAAAATGCCAATCTCTATTTAAGAGGTTGGCAGTAAGTCAACTGCTGGCGTTGATCCAATGGTCATTTTCAGAAAAATATGAGTGGGAGGCGAGCTGGTCAGATCATGTTGTGTCACATCTAATTGCTTACAATAAGCTGATAGCCATTTTATTAATGAGTATCAATGGTGTCATTTTTATAAAAAATCTATTTTTATTCACACTGATCTTTTATTGGCTTAGAAAGAAGCTTTTTCCCTCAAGCTAATCAAAATCCAGTGCTTCAAAAAAATTGCAATGAACAAATTGTCACTCAGTTGCCTAAGCATCCATCAATCACACACTTTAATAGAAATAGTGTCATTGTAATGAAATGTTGTCAACTAATATGTGTCTCTTGCTTTGAAAAAACATGCCTTTGACTTGATAGTTTTTGATAAATGCCTATGATTTGTCATTTTTTTAATCTTGCAAATGAAGCTCATTCTCTTATGATGAAGCTCTATCCAAATGACATTATCTCTTAATTATTTTTGCAATATATTTTTGCAGGATTTTTTTTGGGAGCAAGACTTTATTGTCTAATTTTCATGATTGATGTGCTAATTTTGCGAGTATTAGATTAGCAGACAATATATATTTCCCATTAGCATATGTTTTCCTGCTGCATTGATGCAAGGAACATGGTAAAAGAATGCTTGATTTTAATGTTCAAATTTATTGTTCCTTCTGATAGTAACACCACACTCCTAGGGCTTGTTTTATTCTCCCAGTGTCAGAAGTAGTGAGTTACACTGGTGCAACTCACTACTATAGCAACTATAGCAACTCTGTCTATTGGTGGGCAAAGACCACACAAAAATGGATACCAACACCACTCCCTCCAATGTCCATTGATCCCTACTATTAAGCTGAGGAGAAGCGCTGTAGAGCAGCATAAATATTGCCAGGCAGAGTAAAAGGATACAAGCAGACAAGGATGGCTGGGAAGGGGAGAAAGTAAGTGGTGAGCAGGTGAGTGTGTGAGATGATGTTTTGACAGGGCTTCTCTGTCCATTTCTTTCTTTTCAGTGGTGACTAATGTAGGCATTGTCATTTTGGCCCACAGATGCACCAGAGTGCAGGAAAAAAATGTCACCAGATCATTTTGCCTATGGATGGTTGAGAATTTCAATTCATTTCACTTTTTAAAAAATTACAAATATTTCCTAATATCTTTAGAGTAGAAGGAAGCTGAGATGATCATACTTTGATGGTAGCAGAAACCTAAACTCACAGATTTGTGAGTTTGTGAAACTTATTCCAGGCCAGGGCTTTGAGGGTTTAGCTCTTGAAAGTGTATATTTGCATCCCTGTTGAACACACTGCTACCTGTATTTTGTTTTAATCTATATTCTGAGCTGCTTTGGGTCCCATATTTGGAGACAGGTGAGACAGAAATGACAAACAAACAAACAAACAAATGTGGTTGCAGTCAAATGTCTTCATATATGAAAGAACAGGAAGAACTAGAAATTTTAAAACATATAACATGGGGAAAACATACCAGATTTCCAATTCGTACAGTATTTTTTAATGCAACATAATTCTGAGTGTAGGAAGGCAGGTGTCGTACCAAGAGGAAATATGCACACACAAAAAGATTTCTACTGGCAGTAGATCTTAACCCTTATGTGCTGGATCTTGTGAATACTGGAGTCTATTTCCTCACTCACAGCAGTAAATTACCAAACTCTGTGTGAATACAATACACATTTCCTTACCCCATTCATTTTGCATTCTCCTATTATAACTTCTTCAAGGACAACCATCAAGGAAAGGCCTTGCCATTTTTCAGATTTTTATTCAAAGAAATCACCTCATTGGAGGTGGACTGAGGTGGTTCATTTGAATAAAAATCTAACAAACAAAGGCTAATTGGAATCGTAACAGTGGAATTGTATCTAATTTATGCTAGTCTAGAATCCAATCAGTTTAATTTAAGTGATAACACCTCAGCATTGTTCTTCTTGTAAATGTATGATTCTGAATGACTATAGATTCCCATATGAACCTACTGATCCTTCTAAATCAGCTGTTATGGTGTCTCTTGTGTCGGCCGTTGCTTTCATAGGCATGGTTGGGGACAATATATGAATTTACTTTTCCAGTGATGGCACCATGCTTGTGAAAATGAAAAGAGACTCTCTAGTCCAAAATTCTTTTCACACCATGGCTAACTGTGGGAAGCCTACTAGCAGGACAAAGTGCAAATATTATCCCCAGTTTAGATTCCCCAGCAACTGATCTATACATACTGTCTCTGATACTGGAGATGGATGATATATAGCCATCTAGACTAGTAGCCATTGATGATGCTAATCAACATTAATTTATTGAATCATCTTTGGCAGCAATCATTACATCTTTTGGCAATGAATTCAACAGTTTAACTAGCAGTTGTCTGAGGAAGATCCCTTTATCTTCCCACCATCTCCAACCATCTAGCTTCAAACCCTGAGCATTATACATACATACTTATTTATTTATTTATTTATTATACTTTCTTTTTCCCAATATGGATCCCAAGGCAGTTCACATCATACAGTAAAACAAAATGCAGCGAACATACAATCATAATAGTAAAAACCTCCCATAATTAAATAAAGGCTGAGATCCTGCATCAAAACACATAGCTATAATGTCGTAGCTCTGCCTTAATTCCCCACCCAATATCTGAAACCAGTCTTAAAAGGCAGTCAGCTGTCCAGAGTGAAGAAGTCTGTTTTGTGGGTGAGTGTGGCACTGTGGAATGACATGATCCTCCTCCTCCTGCCAGCAAGCAATGAAGAGTTGCAACAGGTTCCCCGGGTCCCTGTTTCTGCCTCTGCTCCTTGCAGCTTTGCTTACTAGCAGCACGGGGCTAGTTGCATCATCCTGCAGTGCCCCACTCACCATCAGAATATATTTCTGTTCCTTCAGTTAGCTGACTGCCCTTTAAGGTAGGTTTCAGGATTATTTGTGGTTGTGGCTATAGTGCCATGATTACAAATGAGTATACAAAGCAGTTATGATGTCCTAAGTCTAACTTACAACAGGATGCCAGTCAAACTATCCTATTAAAAATAGCTCTAATTTTTAAAGAATTTAAAATATAATGAGGAGGATAAAAATACAATATCCTGCATTGAAAAACCCACTGCAGCAACCAGTTAAGAGACAAAGGCCTGTCTAAATAAAAAGGTCTTTGCCTATCAGTGGAAGGAGAGCAGAGAGGGGACCAAATAAGCTACACTTTGGAGTAAATTTCCATCCATCAGTTTTTCAGTATTTCTTATGCAGTTGCACAAATGCATAAACAACACACAATCCTTGATTAGGGCAGAACAGCAGAACACAAAACTGGTTGATAAAAATTATTGGAAAATTCTGGCACAGAAAAAAACAATAATTTCAAAGCAGCTTCTCAGAAGATGTGGGGGAGTAGAGTCCCCTGTCTCCTAAACAATAGCACCATCTGCTGCCCATTCTGAAGGACAAGGATTTTCAACATCCTTGTAAAATTTTCCAATGGGATTGGAGGATGTGGTGAATCACAGCCTTTAAGGCATGTGGGAGCATTCACCTTTTATATTTAAGTAGTATGAGTTTCACCATGTTGCCAGCCCAATGACACTGCAATACCCTTTTTGTTGTGATTGTTGTAGTGTATAGACAAATGGGAATTCCAAGCCCGCTTTTGTGGTTTGAGATTATTTCTCTCTGTCCTCTCTGGCTTTTCTTCGCAAACGAAGATTCAGGAAGGACTCATCCCGCACTTTCTGCAAGCGTGCTGATGACTAAAAAGGCCAATCCGAGATAAACAAGTCCAGTTGCAGAAAGCACAGCAAAAGGTCTCCTTGGGTGATGTTTCCAGGTTGTGATTCTTTCTGCGTTGTTGTTTCTCTTCAAGATTTGTTCAGCGTGAGTTCTCAAATAAGGCTGCAGCATTGTGGATAGTACGTCTCCATGCCTCCCAATGTGAGGCCAGGGCGGACCATTGTTGGTGATCAATTTGGCCGAGCCTGAGATGTTGTTTCAGGGAGTCCTTGTATCACTTTTTTGGAGTGCCCCTCTTATGCTGCCCGTGGCGAGTTCACTGTAGAGTACTATTTTTGGGAGGCGATGGTCCTCCATCCTAGAAACATGCCCTGCCCAGCGCAGCTGTGTTCTCAATATCATGGCCTCAATGCTGGTGATCCCTGCTTGCTCAAGGACAGCAACATTCGTCACATAGTCAGTCCAGTGTATATTTAAGATTGTGCGTACACAGCGCTGATGGAAGCGTTCGAGGAGTCGTAAGTGTTGGCGATAGGTGAGCCATGTTTCAGACCCATAAAGCAGAATAGACAGTACAATGTCTCTATACACATTGATTTTTGTGCTTCGCCTCAGGTGTTTGTTACTCCAGACTCTTTTGTAAAGTCTTCCAAATGTGCTATATGCCTTCGCTAATCTGTGATCGATCTCTTTGTCAATCTTGGCATCTGAGGAGATGATGCTTCCCAGGTAGGTGAACTGCTGAACAGACTTAAGCACAGATTTGCTTACGGCAACATGGGGATGGTGGTGTTCGTCCTGTGGTGCAGGCTGGTAGAGAACTCCTGTTTTCTTCAGGTTGACTTCCAGCCCAAACAGTTCTGCAGCTGTTGCAAAGCAGGATGTTAGGCGCTGAAGAGCTGCTTCTGTGTGGGCAACAAGGGCAGCAGCAGCAGCGAAGAGCAGCTCATGGACTAGATAGTTTAGAGTCTTAGCGTGAGCCCTCAGACAGGTTAAGTTAAACAAGCTACCATCAATACAGTAATGTATATAGATACCGTCATCTTCTTTGGGCTCTGCCGTAGCCCTTTGGAGCATCATGCTGAAGAAGATTGTAAATAAAGTTGGTGCAAGAACACAACCTTGCTTCACTCCATTAGTTATTAGAAAGGGCTCTGAAAGAGCATCGCCATATCTGACTTGACCATGCTGGCCCTCATGTAGCAAGATAATCATTTTGAGGAATTTGGGGGGACATCCTAGTCTTTCCAGGATCTGCCACAGACCTTTTCTACTCACAGTGTCGAAGGCTTTGGTGAGGTTGACAAATGTTACATAGAGTCCCTTGTTCTGCTCCCTACATTTTTCTTGCAGTTGTCTAAGGGCAAATATCATATCTGTAGTACTCCTATTGGCTCTGAAGCCACATTGGCTTTCAGGAAGAAGTTCTTCGGCAATGGCAGGAACTAATCTGTTCAGGAGTATCCTTGCAAGGATTTTTCCAGCAATAGAGAGCAGTGTTATGCCTCAATAGTTTGAGCAGTTGGATTTTGCTCCTTTTTTCTTGTACAGGGTGATTTAGGGCTGATTCAAAGTAACATATTATAAATTCTGATATTTTTATTATTTTGAGCTATTTTAGTGATCCTCTTAAATCAGTCTTAATAAAGAAAAAGTGGAGAATTAATGTTTTAGATAAATATGTCATTTGCAGCAGACTTGGGACTTTATCAGACCATTGTCTAAAACACTGTGATTTCCACAAATGAGGAAAGCAGAAACATAGTGGCATTATTACACTTATTATCACACATTGCTCTAATTGTGTAAAAGAACCACCATGGAATTACTGCACAACCATCGCTAACACTTTAAGAATGGGACTTTACTTCTGTGAGTTACCATGGGTGAGATTTCAGCTGTTCTTGCAAGAAGATGTGAGCATGCTTAAAAATACCAACCCCTCCGCCCTTAATTTGCAAAGTAAATGAACACATAAACACTTAAACAAACCTAAAAATATGCAAAGAAACTGGGACAGTTCATAAAAAGAGTATCCTGTGGATAGTTTTCATGTTGTAACCCAGACCTTTTCTCCCCAGGAACTGGGAGGGGGAAAAAGAGGGCCACCCATTCATGATGTAGGACATTTTCAGACAGTGCTTAACAGTGCTTACCGCGGGATTAGGTCCTGGGAAACAAACGGCACTCTTCTGTGCTTAAAATATGGTGCGGCTGCTTCCAAAGCTTCACGGACGTGCCACGAAGGATCCCAGAAGAGGGACGGCATCGTCCGAAAATGACCCCCTGCTGTGCAAGAGCGCCGTTCCTCTCCCGGGACCTAATCCTGCAGTAAGCACTGTTAAGCACTGTCTGAAAATGTCCGTAATCTCATGATGTGGGATGTGTTTTCGCCATACCGTATTCTTCAATACCGTGAAAAGAGTAATATTGAGGACTATTGACAGCTTGTCCCATCAATGAAAAGCAATGCCTTATTCACAGCTGGAGTACAGATTGGCCACGCAATCATGGCAACATTGTATGATAGCGGGAACCATTCACCCTATTGTGACATCATAATTGTGCAATTTTTGCTGCATCTGATAAAGTCCGTGGATCAGCTTTCCCATTGTGTCTTTTTGAATAACAATCAAATCTATGGGCCTTTGGTAGCTGCTGGGTTTGGTTCCAGGACCCCCTGTGGATACCAAAGTCTGTGGATGCTCAAGTCCCGTTGTATACAATGGTGTAGTAAAATGATATAAAATAGTGAACAGCAAGGTTTACTTTTGGGGAATTGTTTTTTCTAATATTTTGAGCTGTGGTTGGTTAAATCGATGGACGCAGAATCTGTGGATACAGAGGGCTGACTGTAATGTTTTATTATGTTTTGATCTAGGGGTACTATTAAAGAACTCATAATATGTATTACATAGTAGCACTATTCAGGCATTCAAGTTAGGGTTAACCAGAATTGAAGAGAAGAAGTAGGCTGTGCCCTTCCCTGCTTCCTCATCACTCTCCATTGTATAGAAAGCAACAGTTTGGAGAGGAGAGCCTCTGCTAAGTATGGAGACTTTCTACAGAACTCTGAAAAAAATGGGGTTTGCTCATGTGGAGTGGCTGACCACAAAGAGGATGCTGCATTCTTCAGACTGTCACTCTCCATACATGAAGACTGATGATGGAGAGGATTGGTGTAGTTTTCACCTGACACATTCAGATATGTTAACTATACCATAAATACCTGAATAGGGCTTCTGAGTACAGATCTGAGCTCAGTTTTCACTTCTCCTAATCTAATGCTTCACTGGCTCTCCTAAATGGTGTGATTTCTTTCTTAGAATCATAGAACTGTAGAGTTGGAAGGGACCACAAGAGCCATCCAGTCCAACCTCCTGCTATGTAGGAAATCACAATCAAAGCATCCCTGACAGATGGCCATCCAGCCTCTGTTTAAAGACCTCCAAGGAAGGAGACCCTACCATGCTCAAAGGGAGTGTGTTCCACTGCCGAACAGCTCTTACTGACAGAAAGTTCCTCCTAATGTTGAGGTGGAATCTCTATTCCTGGAGCTTGCATCCATTGTTCTGTGTTCTAGTCTCTGGAGCAGCAGAAAACAAGCTTGCTCCATCCTCAATGTGACTCCCCCTCAAATACTTAAACAGGGCTATCATATCGCCCCTTAACTGTCTTTTTTCCAGGCTAAACATACCTAGCTCCCTAAGTCTTTCCTCATAAGGCATAGTTTCTAGGCCTTTCACCATTTTAGTCGCCCTCCTCTGGACATGCTTCAATTTGTCAATATCCTTTTTGAATTGTGGTGCCCAGAACTGGACACAGTATTCTAGATAAGGCCTGACCAAGGCAGAATAGAGTAGCACTATTACTTCCCTTGATCTAGACACTATACTTCTATTGATGCAGCCCAAAATCACATTGGCCTTTTTAGCTGCTGAATCACACTGTTGACTCATGTTCAACCTGTGGTCTGCTAGGACTCCTAGATCCCTTTCGCACGTAGTCTCGTTCAGCCAGGTCTCCCCCATCCTATATTTATGCATTTCATTTTTCTGCCCTAAGTGCAGTACCTTACATTTCTCTGTATTGAATTTCATTTTGTTAGCTTTGGCCCAGCTCTCCAGTCTATCCAGGTCATTTTGAATTTTGATCCTGTTCTCTAGGGTATTAGCTACTCCTCCTAATTTGGTGTCATCTGCAAATTTGATAAGCATGCTCCTAATTCTGTCATCCAAGTCATTCAAGCTCCGTTCACTTCATCATTTGAAATCCTGCAGATTCTCATGAGAATACTTAGTGTGGGAAATTAAAAAATAAAAACAAAAAGAACACTCAAAAAGTTTCAAAAAGTACAGAAACACAGTTAAAAACTTCCAAGTAAACTTCCAAGTAAACCAGGGAGAGTCATAAAAACTGTGTCACCTACACGGATGTCACGACTTCACCTGGAAGTGTTCTTGCCAGACCGGCAATTGATGCTGCAATTCACGTGAGTTAAGTGACATGAAGCTTCAAACCACCGTGGATATGGGGCCTGACTATACAGTGGGCTCTTGGTATCCACTGGGGGTTGGTTCTAGGACTCTCTGTGGCTATCCAAATCCATGGATGCTCAAGTCTCATTGTATACAATGGTGGCCCTTATATAAAATGGCAAACAGCAAGGTTTGCTTTTGGGGGGGGGGGAAATTTGGGAGGATGTTTTCAAGTCATGGATGGTGGAATCCATGGATGCAGAACTGGATATGAAGGGCCAACTATACATGGGCCTCTGGAGAACTTTTGCAAGTTGTGGTAACAAATCAATTGTTACAAGCTGCTGCTCTGCTATCTATCTATATATGGATTGAAAAGTCAGCTTTCTTCACTGCTGTCATCACCAAAGAGTAGGCCCCAAAATGTGCTCTATTCCATTTTTGATTGAATTCACCAGGTTTTCTTCCAGCACTGTTCAAGTTAAAGGCCCCTTTTTTAAACGCTGCATTACCCATTCCCTGTGCAGTGAACATGCAGTGCCTTTGAAACTCAAATGTTTATCTGATAGACCATGAGAATAAATATGGAATTCCTATGGCTTCTGTTGTCTCGTTCAGGTTGCAATTCCCTGACTCTTTTTGCAGGCTCATTGGTACTTTGTAACATTACTTTAGACTGAAGTAGCTGTAAGATCTGGATGCATCATTAATTATTTAACATGCTTGGGAGATTATTATGTTTCAAGACTCTCAAATCAGAAACAGGAAGCTTTGTTCATATAAAGTATCTTTGGACCTTTGAGATTTTTGTCAGGGGGGGAAAAAAATCAAACACACCTTTGCTGTCTTTTTAGAAGACTGTATTCTAGCACTATGTAAGCTTTCTTCCGAACAAGTTCTGTTAAGTCTGTTGGTTAAAAGGCAGAGAGAAAGAGAGAGGCAGATGCAAGAATACAAGGAAAATCTTTTTAACTTACTCCCCTTTGTCTTGTAATAAGTAAATTAGATGGGCTAACCCATCTCATCATATATTCCACCACTATTCAAGATAATTGTAGGAGAGTTCAAAACGCAGCAACAGTGCCTTGGTACACCTGAGAGTAAACATTTCTCATGAAAATAGGGGGGGGGACCCACAATCATGTGGCTAATGTATGAAATAATATGCTATGTTGTTTGCCCTGTAGAGACAGATGCATTTCAGCCCTTAGACTCACAGGGATTTTTGACAGTGGGTACACCAGTAGTGCTGAATATCTAACCAACTAAAATAAGGATCATTAGAAGTGATTAGTAATCTGTTTACAATGGATGGATGTTAAGAGGAAATGGGCCCTTTTGTTCTACACAACCATAGTGCTGTGATTCCACTTTAATTGTCATGGCTGCATCTTGTGGAGTCATCAGACTTGTAGTTTGATAGGCACTAAAGCTCTCTGGCTAAGAATTCTAAGTACCCCTCCCTAAACTGCAAGTCCCAAGATTCCAAATGATTTTCCCATAGCCATTAAAATGGATTCATGGCACCACAACTGCACAGCACAGTGTGAAAAGGCCTCTAGTGCAGAGCTTCTTAAACTTTTCCCACTTGCAACCCCTTTTCGCCTGATAAAGTTTTGTGCGGCCCCAGGTATATAGGTATATAAAATAGGTATACAAATCCTTTTACTGTTGCCAAATTTTTCACGATCCCCACATTTATTTACACAATCCCATATTGGGTTGCGGCCCACAGTTTAAGAAGCTTTGCTCTAGTGGAGGTGAGGCCTTTTAAGGAAGGCCTCATTACTGGGCACCCATTTTCATCCAGCATGGCATAGTGGTTTGAATGTTGGACTATGACTCTGGAGACCAGGGTTCAAATCCCTGCTTGGTCATGAAAACCCACTGGGTGGGCAAGTCACATGCTCTCAGCCTCAGAAAACCTTGTAAGAGGTTTGCCATAAATCAGAAATGACTTGAAGATACAAAACAACAACTAAGTTTGTTTCCACATGGATCCTTATACCTGGAACCTTGTTATGAGTGGGCATAGCAGAGTTTCAACCACAAGATGCTAATGAAAATGTAGTTCCCATAGATATTTATGTCCCTATTAGGAACTGGATCCATGGTAACTGTATCTGAAAAATATATTTGTTCTTGTCACTACTATGACAGTGCAAACATGTTTCTTTTTAGCCCTAATAGACGTAAAGGGATTCAAATGTACAGTATCTGTTCATCCTGGTTTCCCAACATCACATGCCAACTTCTCCTATTGATTTTTGATGTATGGGAAAGAGTTCTGAAGATATCCATTTGTTTCTATTATTGTGCCTATTTTTAAACACCCTATATCTTATCAGCATTACAGAAGAAAATTCCCAACAAATCTGTGAGTCAGTTTAGGCCAAGAGACAACCTTGACCCCAAGTCACCCAAAATAAGGTTCATGGCTGCCCCATTCTAAGCCTAATACAGTACTCTGTCCAATACACAAAAACACACACTGTGTCTTCAAAAGCTAAGAAAAAGTGAACTGTCACCAAGGCTAGCGGCAAGAGAAACATAAAACTAAAGAGCAATACTAGATGGAAGCTGGTTCAGATGTACCAGCTGTTGAGATCTGTCATCAACAATGTCTTCCATCTCCTAGTGTAAGTTTGTGCACTCCTAGAATTCTGTTTGTGCACTATGCCAGCATAACTATACCCATGAAAGAGGTGGTGGCAGGAAAAAAACAATGCTGTGGGTGCTGAAGCTGTAAGACACTGGAAAAATAAGCTGCTCAGAGTTGGCTGTTTTTAGTTGTCTTCCCTCACCACTGCTGCCAGCTTTGGGAAAAGTGCATCCACTATCATAGTGTACTGACAGGATTTTAGCCTATGTTGGTTTTCAACACTTGGAACACCTTTGACCGGCCAAAGTATGGGGCAACTCAAATGGGCATTAATGGGCAGCTACATCTCAAATGGAAATCCCTTTATATTTATTTTCTGTCACTATAGTGACCTGACACTTGATACGGCTTGATGTGGAATATGGAGATGGAATTGGTGAAGTTGTGTTAAGCCAGATGAGCTCCAGATACTGAATCATGTGTTTAAAGCTAAGATTTTACACTTCTGTATCAAGTTAGGAATGTGATCTTGCCATCAGCCCTGATCTGTCAAATAGAAATGATGATAAAGTGGCCTACTGTGATCCTGCCATTATGAAAGTCCATCTAAACTATAGGAACTGTGGAATAGTGTCACTGCATGCAGCTTTTATTCCTGTGAAGATATGAATCAGTGCTGTGGAAATACAAAATGGACATCCAGGACCTACTGTATTTTCTCAGTGAGAGACTTTGTCAAAACCACTGTATTGCATACAATGCTAGGAATTGTATGCTGAGTTAATGACATATAAGAGATTATAGGTTTTCCAGGAATTCCTAAATGTATTATTTGTTAAATGAGGGGTGGGGGGAAGTGACAACAGCAGTGAAGTGGCAAAGTAACAGCTTTCACTGGAGAAATAAAGAGTCAGAAAGGAACAACAAAAGCACCCGGTCCTGTTTGCACCCTGATGGATCTGATGTTTCTCCCCAGGCAATAACTTTGGAGTGATACCTGTAAGATCATCAATAATATCAGCAGCATCCAAATATGCAGGGCATTTTGCATTTTGCAGGGCAGGACACTGGTTCTCTTCTGCCCTTTGTTGGATGATCTTTCCATTATGGCATTGCCTACATGCACGGTTTTGTAGGAAATGTGTAGAGATGCATCTCCCATGTAGTGGGATTTAGGAGCTAAAAATCCACATATTTGGATCCTGCTGCTATTTCCCACAAGTATCACTCCAAAGTTCTTGCCCTTTGTTGTCCTTATAAATGGTTGACAGCTGAGACCCTTTTGAAGAGGGGGCCTTTGTTTTATTTTTTTGTATATATAAATGATTGACAACTGAGGCCTAAATACCCAGAGGTACCACATCTCATCTAATCTTGGAGCTAAGCAGGATCAGGCCTGTTTGGTACTTAGATGCAGCCTACCAATGAATACCAGGTGCATAGAATCATAGAGTTGGAAGAGCCCACAAGGGCCATCCAGTCCATCCCCCAGCCATGCAGGAATATACAATCAAAACACTCCTGACGGATGGCCATCCAGCCTCTATTTAAAAACCTCCAAAGGTGGAGACTCCACCACGCTCCAACGCAGTGTATTCCACTGTCGAAATCTCTTACTATTAGGAAGGTCTTCCTAATGTTTAGGTGGAATCTCTTTTTCTGTAGCTTAAGTCCATTGTTCAGTGTCCTAGTCTCCTGAGCAGCAGAAAACAAGCTTATTCCATCCTCAATATGACATCCCTTCAAATATTTAAATGTGGTCATCATATCAACTCTTAATTGTCTCTTCTCCAGGCTAAGCATGCCCAGCTCCCTAAGCCGCTCCTCATAGTAGGGCATAGTTTTCAGACCTTTTACCTTTTTGGTTGCCCTCCTCTGGCCACGTTCCAGTTTGTCAATATCCTTCTTGAATTACGGTGCCCAGTAGCAGACACAGTATTCCAGGTGAAGTCTGACCAAAGCAGAAGAGAGTGGTATTATTATTTTCCTTGATCTAAACACATGCATATACTCCTATTGATGCAGAGGATTTCACAGGAAGGAAGTGGCAAAATAATCTCTGATTAGTTCTTGCCTAAGAAAACCCTAAAAAATCCATGGGTCACCATAGGTTGACAGGCAACTTGAAGGTACGGACACAAACACAAACGATTGCAGAAGGCCCATCTGTTGCCCTGTACATTTCTATCAGGAGTGGGCAGCAGGCTTTTTTCACCTACACATCCCTCTTGGGGGCCACACCAATGCACAACACATATCATATCACTTACAGTTTAATCTTCAACTGATTTTTGGCAAGTCTTTTCCAGGTATGCAGCAATTCTTGACAGTTGTGATGCCCAAACTGTTTCAATTGGTAACATTTGAAAACCATTTTGGGTTGGGGGACAAAATTGAGGGTGGGTGGGTGGGGGTTCAGGGGGTTCAAAATATTCCCCATCCCCATGCAGGTTCCATGTACAGGCTGCAATTTTCCCCTCCCTAATTTATATCATGAGCATTCGGGGGGGGGGATCTGTATACATGGATTCTTATGTGTAGGTAATCTACGTGGGGTACCTCAATCGACCCTCTACAGTACTTCCTGCTTCGGATTTTTGCAAAATATGAAATGGCCTGTGCTATACCATATCAGAAGAACAAAAGAAGTAAGAGGACTGGGCACCACCTCCCCTCACAGAGGCAGCTGGAACAAACAGCCCTATAAACAGGAAAGGAAAAATAAGTAATTTGTCACCTCTATTCTGTCATATTTTTTGCCTCTTCTTTAAACAGTTTACTGTTTCAGTGAGATAAGGTTATATCTGTTCTTACACAGTAGAAATAATGCAGTTTTATGCAACTTTAACTGCCATTGGGATTTGTAGTTTTGTGAGGCACCAGCTCCTCTTTGGCAGAGAAGGCTAAAGACCTTGTAAAACTATAATTCCTAGGATTCCATAGGATGGCACTACACTACTTAAAGTGGTGTCAAACTGCATTATTTCTACAGTGTAGATGCACCCTTAGTCATACCTAAGGTAGTCTCACTGAAACTAAGGTTACTTATGTTACCCAAGTTCGATCAGTTCAGGTCTGGATCCAGCACATATTTTAATCCTTATGTAATTGCTTAAAGAGCCTTGTCAGTTGAAGCGTGGGATAAAATGCTTAAAATAAACTAATTTGTCATGTGTTGAGACAATTTGCTGTCTCACTGGGAAAATTTAATATGAACAGGTGGGAATGTTTTTCACATTAAAATGCTGTAGGGACTTTTGTGTGTCCTTTAATGTTTCATTTATTCAACAGCACATTATCAGATTTCTGCTGTAAAGTAGTTTAGAGTTCCCGCATTTTTTAAAACAAGGTTTGCCTAGGATTGTTTTGTGCTAACTAACACTGTAATTGGCACCATTTTTTCCCTTCTTTACTTTGGGGCTATGAAACTGGCTAGTTCTTATCAGTCTCAGAAAAATAAAAATCACTATACCAAACATTTTATTCACCTTCTTGCAGAGAGAAATAACATATGCTTTTGTATTCTACAAATACAGTACATCTGGCTGGTAGAACAGTAGTATTTTTTGTGGCCCCTTATCTATTGTCCCAAAAGGGGAAAAGTAGTAGTCATGGACTTACATAACTTTTTGTGTATATTAATCTATATGGACAGAACCAGATTTAGAAATAATCACTGTTATTTAAGTAGAAGTAAAGTAATTTTCCTGATGACAGCATAGTGGAGAAAGCAGAAAGCCAGTAAGTTTTGTGCCTGCTCAGAATGCTGCCCATGTGCTAAGTCTGGATGCGCTTCAAGGCTCTTGATTCTTATGGTTGCTTATTTTCAAACCAGACTTGGATAGCCTTTTCAATAGAGCTTGCTGTCTGCAAAGTAGGACACACAGCTACCCTGTAGTATTATTTGGATTTTGGGTTTTCAGGAGAGAACTATCCCAGGCCTTCAGCTTTCAGAGCCAAAATCCTTGAAAAGGGGACTTGCGAATTTATGCTGGGGGATGGGGTGATGTTGTTACAAGGTTGATGTCACAAGAGTGGCCTCTGGTAATGTCATTATCCATGACACATTGAGGATCAACCACATTTGCTCAGAATATGCCACTCAGATAAAAAAAACACTGTATATAATAAGTGAAAAAAAATATACACACACTTTTCAAAGGCAGCATTTTCACCCTGAGATTCCTTCCCCTGGCCTGCAGACTGGAGATTCAGGGCCAGGCCCTGAGAACTGACAACCCTATCTGGGTTACGGGTAACAACAATAACAACACTATAGTAGTAGTAGTAGTGGTAATGGTAGAACAAGCAGCAGCATACATCATCATCATCATATCAGTTTTACATTCTAACATGTATTACCACTGGAGCTTGAAATCATCAGTGACTTGAATCTTCAGTGTCCAAGAATCTAGGAGTCAGTGAGGTATCATTGGATAATGTGGTACATTCCATTGCTGCTACTACTACCACAACGACATGACTACTTGTCATGAACATTACTTTACTTCTACTTAAATTTAGATTATTTGACTAAATTACTCATTTATCAGAACACTTTTAATGTGGAAAGAGCAAAAAGTACAAAAAGTAAAGAGCATCCAATGGAATCCACCAGAAATAAGGTAGACACATCTCTAGATGCTACAATATGGTTTTACTAGCTAAAAATTCCAGCACATTTCAACTGATAGATACTTTGAGACCTTCTTCAGGGGCTATAGGAAAAGCACAGAGAATGCACAATTTCATACATAGCATCATAGACTTGCATATTTCCTATAACTTAGGACTTTTTCGGACAAACCAAAAATAACGCTGTTGCAGTACCACTGGGACATTTGACCGTCATATTTTGGATTTGACCGTCATATTTTACTCACAATCAACAATACCGCTGGGAAGGAGCGTCATGCGAAACAGACGCCCTCTAGCACTGCAGCCTCGCAACCTGGCGAGGCTGCTAGCGTTATTTTTGGTTTGACCGAAAAAGTCCTGTACCGTACTATACACTGAAGGTCTAGACTTCAGGTATGATGCTAAGTCTGAAATTATATGTTGTCCTCTTTTTTAAAAAACAGCCCTTTGAAGAATGCCTCAGAGTATATATAGGCCAAAATATACCAGGGTTTTAGCTAATAAAGACCACCTTCTATCATCTTGAGATGTATTTCCCTTTTCTCTCATCACTTTAATGTAGGGCACTTTGTCTGCACCTATTCTTGATTTGGGACATACTGTAATTTCTATGATACAGTTTGCTTGTGGAAGAGTTTATAACTTTGCATCATGCAAGATCTATCCTTAGAGCAAAAAGTGTTGGACTCTCACATTTAGAACTCACATTGGAGTTTCAGATTTATGTAGAAATGTTTAAGGACACATCCAAACTGATTGAAAAGTTCCAGATTTTGTTCCTTATCTTTTTGATGTTATACTGGGTTAAAATAAACCAACCTAAGGAGCTGGTATAAAAAATCTCTGATCAATTAGAAAATATCCTGGGATAAATAAAATGTATATGGATCTCCAAAATAAAATTGGAAAGAACAGGAACAAAATCTGAGACTTTCTGGTCTTTTAAATCAATCTGGATGTGCCCTAAGGCTGAATCCACATAAGGGCTATAGCCCAGCTTCAGCATGCAGTGTCCTGCCTTGGTTTGACCGCCCCCCTTATTAAGTCACACACACCAGTTTTAATCGGAACTCAATTTGGTATTGACAGCCACTACAATCATAGAGCACAGCACGATTCAGCTGGAACTTTTGGCCTACCAGCCTACCTGCCCACTTCTCATGACCTCCTCTGTGGATGTGTGATTGACAGGTTATGAATACAAAAACTGCTTAGCTGGCCCAGTATACTAAGAGCTTGTCTATACTCACCAAATACCCGGCTGTCCCCATTCCAGAGCCCCGCAATCCAAACAATGCAGGGCATTTACCCCAATTTGCCCCCAGGCAGTCCAAAAGACCCCTGGGGCAGATATGGGGGTGGAACAGGGATAAGCTGGGAGAGGGCCTGATAACCTGTTATAGGAAAATACTTGGTTTACCCTGATTTATCTGGGAAAAACTGCCCACAGGAGCCCATCTAGCAAGCAGCTTCTCCCTGACGCTGCCAGCTCCTTAGCTCTTTCAGAAGCCAGGCAGGGGTCCCTCAACATGTGACTGAGGTTGATCACATGCAGGGGGCCTGCAGCCACATGTTGTGGGACTCCTGCTTGGCTTCCACATTAGTGGGGGGGGGATGGTGGCAGAGGCTTTAGTGACAGGCCAGCATCCTGTTCAGACTGTGGTCTGTTTTCTGCAGGTAACGGAGGGAAACAGGCCACCTCTGCAGCCAGGATACACCAGTGGGGAGCTGGCATACCCTGCCTGGTGTAGATGAGCCCTAAAAGACATAACGACAGAAAACCAGGAACAAAATAAAACAAAAAACCAACTTCAAGATGGCTAGAGATTGGCGGTTTTATGGAATGTTTTAAATCATTCACCTCCCTTCTGTCTGTTCAAATAAGGCAGACATCTAGATGGTTCTGTTTTGAACTCTGTCATCTCTCTGGCCAGACTTTAGCAGTACAGCTTTCTTTGTGGTTGACCTGGCGGCCCTTTGCCATTGCCATCCATGCATGTGGAAGCTTTGGGCTCTGGAAGAGAGGATAGGTTGCCACTGAAACAGCATGTGGCAAAAACCTCCATAATCAATTCATGTATATTTAGATAGACTTTCCCTCTGTGAGTCTTCTCAAAACGTGTGCTTCCTGAAAATGTATCACAGGCACTAGTTATAAAAGAAAATCCAAACAAACAAAGAAAAAACACCCAGTGGCTAAGACCCAGAAAACCTGCCAATCCAGACAAGGTCTTCCTAATAGCTCAAAATTGTTGTGTTGTCAGCTGGGGACAACAGATTAGATCCAATTGTGTGTTTCTGGGAAAGGCAAGATACAAGCCCACCCAGAAAAGTTATCAATACATGCAAGACAATCAACTGCATTGTAATTCAGCAGTGTGAAAAGTTGAGGATTAGTTCGGACATAGGATTTACCAGTTGTTTTAACAGCAGTAAAAGTATATTAGTTTATTCAGTTCGATTCATGAGAGAAAGCATTACAAATAGCAGTCCAGTCCTCACAATAGCCTTCAAGATTAATATACATGCACCCACACCCTAACCCACAGAGAAAGGGGGTGGGGAGAGAGAGAGAGAGAGAGAGAGAGAGATTCTTTAATGAACTGCTTCTAACATTTTTCAAAGCATTTTGTAGCTTTCTTTGATTTTAGACAGAAAATATTAAATGCTATATTAAATTACATTCTTAATGTGTTTTTTTTATTTCACAGATAGGAAAGGATTAAGTGTGCTTTGCAAGATGGGCAGAGATGGCATGCACTGGAAAGTGGGCATAGGGAGGAAGCATACTTTAATCAAAGCTGAATTAATTTGCAATTGTGGGAAGATTTTTTTTTTTAGCTTCACTTTCAGCTTGATCAGGGACAGTCTGATGCTATTTACAGAGCTATATATCAGCCTACTCTCAGAAGGGGAGTTTGTTTACTTGCAAACAATTTAAGTTCCTTCTAAAACAGTTTGTGTAATCTCTAGAGATGTTTAAGTACACATGAACTATGCTATTTAAGAAAACACAATAATCATAAATGCTGTCTTCATGCATCCTACTGGGCAAGTGGTCATATCATAAAAGTATACCCAAGGACAGTTGAGAGCAAATCTATGATGATCTCATTAACAGCAAGGTTGGTTGACCTTGATTTGCCAAGCTTTTGGTAAGACTTAATGGTGGGGGCTTGAGGGACTCCTTGGTTTCATTATGATCTCATTATGCCGGAGCAGGAAACATCAGAGTCCAGAGGATAGCTTCTTTTCTCCCAGAACCTACTGTGGGCTACATAGGGCCCATAAATGTTAACCAACCAATCAACAGACCAAGAGACAAAAACTGGGAATGACCCAAAGTCCTCCTTTGGTTTAATTGTTTGTTTATTTGTTTAACTAGGGGAAGCGGATCTTTCATTCTATAGAAGTGAAAATCATCATGCTTCTAGGAGTGGAAAAATGCATGTTCAGGGAGAAAATGGACATTTAGGGGCATTGAGAGGTTCACCAATGACGCCTGCAGGCCACACTTTGTCCATCCTTTCATTAGGCAATGGTTCTGGGAACTGGACACTAGATCTTTATTACTCTTCTCAGGCTGTTCAGCCCATTAAGTATCAATCACACCTTAGCAAGTGAAAAGCCCACTTAGACAAGTGCATGGGGTCTAGAAATGACCCTTTGTAATGTCACACAGAGCAGGCCCTGGAGATCTCATGAGGGTCATATCACAAGGGGCATACCCTGGTATTGTCATTAAGCATGATACACTGGAGAGCCAGCATGGTGTAGTGAGTGGTTTGAGTACTGGACTAAGGAGATTATCAGAGAGGAACGCAAAAAGTGTTCCTGTCCCACAATCTCCAATCCTGTCCCTGTCACAGCACAATAACTCTCCCCATCACACTTACCTTGTCTCCTGTCAACAGGCAGCTCAGAAATGAATGGCGCTCTAACAGAGCTCCTTTCACTTCCTGCACTGAAATCCCACGCATTCTCATGAGAAGAAGCAAGTGCAGGAAATTCAAAAATAAAAAGTAAAATAACACACAAAAAGTTATACCAAGCAATCAGTGTGACTAGACCAACTGTCCAGTAGCCTAAATACCCTAAAGGCACCAGATCCCATCTGGTCTTGGAAGCTAAGGGTAAGCTCTGGTTTGTACTTGGATGGCAGACTGCCAATGAATACTAGGTGCTGTAGGCTATATTTCAGAGGAAGAAACTGGTAAAACCATGTCTGAGTATTCCTCGCCTAAGAAAACCCTATGAAATTCGTGGGGTTGCCATAATTCAACAGTTGACTTGAAGGCACAGGCACACAGACAAAGGAAATTATCAGACAGGAACATAAAAAGCACTCCTGTCCCACAATCTCCAATCCCATCCCTGTCCCGGCACAATAACTCTCCCCATCACACTTACCTTCTCTCCTGTTGACAGGCAGCCCAGGAATGAATGGAGATCTAACAGAGCTCTAAGCTTCTGAGACCTTCTGGGGCCAAAAACACCATTAAGACATACTGCTGCTGATGAAATCCTGCCTGTTCTCGTGAGAAGAAGCAAGCACAGGAAATTCAAATATAAAAAGTAAAATAATATACAAAAAGTTATACCAAGCACAGAAACACACTTTAAAACTTCCAAGTAACCCGGGGAGGGTCATAAAAAGTGTGTCACTTACCTGGATGTCGTGATCTCACCCAGAAGTGTTCTGGCAGCACTGCCCATTGACATTGTATTCATGTGAGTTAGATGGCCCAAGGTTTCACATGCCAGAAATGCTGGCACCAAAATAGGACAGGCGATCTATTGATGACTTGGCCTGTCGATAAAAAGAAATGCCATAATGATGACAGCGGAACGGAAAAGCATGTCGTCATCTGATATTGGTGTTCTTTTGCATTCCTCTGGCGTCATTATGGTGCCACATTAGTGGCGTCTGATAATCTCCTATGACTCTGGAGACCACGGTTTGAATCCCCATCCAGCCATGGTAACCCACTGGGTGACCTTAGGCAAGTCTCACTCTCTCAGCCTCAGGGGGAGGCAAAGGCAAGCCCCCTGAACAAATCTTGCCAAGGAAACCCTGTGATAGGTTCACTAGGATCACCATAAGTCAGAAATGACTTGAAAGTACACAACAACAACATGATACACTGAGCATCAAGCACACTTTCACTGAATATGCCATTCAAATAAAAAATATCAAGTCTAAGGAATAAAGGAAACACACACTTTTCTTTTTTAAATTATCCCTTCACTATTACAATATAAAATACAAAATAAACAGAGCACAAAACATTACACTACAAACAAAAGAAAAAAGAGCACACCGTCGCACAAGAAAAATAATAATAAAGACTATCCCAACAACTCACTACTACTACCCCCTGCTATCCCTTAAACCCCCCGCCCCCAGTAACAGGAATTTTAAAAATTTGACTTCTCATCACAAAGTGACATCAGCACGGGGTCATCGGTAGACCCCTCTCCAGAACGGGGTACTGGCAAGTCAAGGGATGCGAGTCGAAAAGGGGCAAGACAGGAGTGGAAAAAAGACGCTCCAAATGCAGGAACAAAAGGAACTCAGACAGCGATGGATCGTCAGGTGAGTCCTCTGATGAGGAGCTAGATCGGGCGGGATACTGGAGGGTGGCGGCGGCCACCCGTGGGCTGCCATCCTGGGCACTGAAAGCACGGAACCTTTCAAATCCGTCTAGTTCAGGACCTACCAGGGCCTAGAGGGACAGGGCAGCAACGCCTGGGACCCCGGCCCCTAGCTTATTCCAGGACCATGAGGATCCACCTGGGATCCACCTGGACAGAAAGACTCGGGACAATATCCTCAAAGGATATTATGTCGATGTCTTTTCCTTGCTCAAGCCCGAAGGGGAGGTGGGCAGATCTGACAAACCCTCGGAAAATCTGACAAACCTCGGAAAAAATCTGACAAACCCTCGGAAAAAAGCAAATCTGACCCTGTTGAGCGCACCTTTGTCAATTGGTTGGCCGGGTACACTGTCTTCATGGGGGTGGTTGGGATAGCCTACCCAGAAAGGGGGTGGCACCTGGCTAACCACTTGGGCAACGTGTTAAAAGCCAAGTCCCTTGCGGGTGAAGTGGCGGCCATAGAATATGACACCGCTTTCCGCAAGAGGGCATCTCGCAATGCAAGGGCTAGGTGGGACCTCATCAACGATAAGCTTTGGCTCGTTGTTATGGGGTCCCACATTAAAGGGAAAGTTGAAGTTACCAAGCCGCTGCGAAAAAAGGACCCCCGGCACCTGGTTTGCTGGGAGTACTATGCAGGCAAGTGCTTCAGGACCCGCTGCAAGTTCGAGCATAACTGCGAGAACTGCTACGGGGACCACCCCAGAACTAGCTGCTCTCGAGCCAGCTCTTCCTCCCAGTCCTTTCGTTCAGGACGCCCTGTTTCCACCAGCATTAAGAAAGAAGCAGGGTCTGGAAGCAGTGCCGGTTCGGGAGGTAGCAAAAACTAGGGTAGGGCAGGGGGCACCCCAGCTGGCCTTTACACCAGTTAGACTCGAGGCCATGCTGCCCCTGTTGGCCCCCTACCCCAATCGGGAGGCTGCTGACTATCTCCAGCGTGGCTTCTCTCAGGGTTTCAGAATCCCTGCCTTGGGCCCTAGACAGGTTTTTGAGTCCGGTAATTTAAAATCTGCTGCCGAGCTGCCACATGTGCGGATTATTAATAAGCAGTCTTCCAGGTCTGACAGGGTCATGCGACTCATCAGAGAATTTGTTCTGGTTGTTTGGCAGAAAACATCACCTTTATAGCGCAGCATGTTCCGGGTGTTGATAATGATATTGCGGATGCATTATTTCGATTCCAGGACGACAGGTTTCGGGAATTGGCCCCAGGAGCAGACACGACACCGGTGACCTTCCCGTTCGAACTCTGGCACCTTGGGAAGGAACGGTGATCCAGGGGGTATTCAACTCACTAGCACCCTCCACCCGGGCCAGCTACTCCAGGGCGGTAAGGCAATTCTTCAGTTTCAGGCAACAACACGGCTACGGGAACTTCTGGCCATCCTCAGAGCGCGAGGTCCTGCACTACATGGCAGCCTTAAAGGATAAAGGTCTGGCACCTAGGTCCATATTGCTGCAGCTGGTGGCCATCTCCTTCTTTAGCAAAGTGGCTGGGCAGCACGATCCCTGCGCATCATTCCTGGTTAGCAAGGCTGTCGAAGGATGGCAACGGATGGATATCAGCAAGCAGGATACTTGCAGGCCTATCTCCTTGGACTGTTGTGTAGCCTCATTACATTTCTCCCTGGGGTGTGCCAATTCAGGTACGAAACTCAGCTCTTCCGCTCCACCTTCACGGTTGCCTTTTTTGCAGCACTGCGGTTCGGAGAGGTGGTCTGCAACTCCAAAGGTGACAAATCCGGACAGGCACTTCAGCTGAAGGACATAGCGCTTGGGGAGGAAGCCCTACGAGTGCGTATCCGGCGGTCCAAGAACGACCAACATGGTTGCGGGGTTTGCCTGCAGGTCGGGAAGGTCATCGGGTCTCCAGCCTGCCCGGTTCGACGCATGCGGCATTACCTGAGGCAACATCCAAGCAGCCCGGGAGCCCTGTTTATCCACCAGGATCTCTCTCCTGTAACGCGCTTCCAGTTCATCAGTGTGCTGTGTTCCACCTTACGTCTCCTCGATTGCCCAGCGGATGAGTACGGAGGACACTCCTTCAGAATTGGGGCAGCAACTACAGTGGCAGCAGAAGGCATGTCTGCACCCGCCATCCAACGTCTGGGGAGGTGGCGCTCCAGGGCATACACCTCCTACATCCATCGATCTTCTCCTCCATTAGGCCTAGCGTCAGATCCCTCCAGTCGAAAGGTGATTATCTTTGGCGATAGCTGCAGGGTTGGCGGAAGCCGAGCTCATGGTGGGTGGGAGCTCGGCTTTAGTGGCGGGGGGCATGGGTCATGTTTTTTCGATTGCCGGGATCTGGGGGTCTCCGGTAGTCCAAGCTCAAGTTGGGCTAGGTCAGGTTCAAGTTCATGACCACGGAGACCCTGTCTCCAGTATCGGATCACGTGATTGGGTCACGTGATCGGTCACGTGACTAGGTCACATGACCAGATCTCGTGATCAGGTCACGTGTTCGGGCCACGTTATCTCCTAGCAGCGGGCTAGCAGATGCATCATTGGCCAAGCAGGCGGGCTTGGCTGATGCCCAATTTTTGACCCATGTCCCAGGTCCAACCACAGCAACTATCACCAGAGAAAGTTGTGGCCATTTTTTACCAACTTCATCACCTTATCTTACTTTGTATCAAATATATACTTCTCTGCATGTATCTTGGAGATCTAACATTGTCTTATTTCGGGGAGGCGAAGGGGACGGGGGGCTATCTCACTCAGCATGCAATAAAGACTATCCCAACAACTCACTACTACTACCCCCTGCTATCCCTTAAACCCCCCGCCCCCAGTAACAGGAATTTAAAAAAATTGACTTCCCATCCTTCAAGCCAGAAACAAAAATAGACATATTGTTCACTTCCTTATTTCTACTTAGAGATAATTAAAACTTCTACCTATAAATCATATAAGAACAAAATTAATATTCAAAATCCACAAGTGTATTCTTTCCTTCTTTTATCAAAATTTTAAACAGTTCCTAATATCTTACAAAATTGTCTAAAGGCTTCTCTCTGATCATAGCAGAAAGTTTATCTCTTTCCATCATTTCATAGGTCTTCAATATTCAGTCTTCCTTTGCAGGTATGTCCATTTACCCCCATTTCTGCGCATATAGCAGTCTAGCTACCAAAACACACACACAGAGAGAGGACTTTATCAGATGCAGCAAATATGGCATCATAAGGACACCTAATGATCGCAAAAGGGCGTGCATACCAGACAACATTGTCCTTTCACAATTATATCTTGTTAAAAAGCTATCCAATTTTATTGATGGACCAAGCTGTCAATAGATCAGCCATGGCGCTTTGTTGCCAGCATTGCCAGCATTTGAATCCTCACACCATTGTACTCACGTGAATGCTGTGTTAATGAAAGAACACTTCCAGGTGAGATCGTAACAGCCACTTAGGAGGTGCTCTTTTTATGACTCCCCCCCTTGTGTACTTGGGACTTTTAAAGTGTGCTTTTGTGCTTTGCTGTACTTTTTGTGTGTGTTTTTTGTTTTTATTTTTAAATTTCCCGTACTAGCATCTTCTCGTGAGAATCTCTGAGATCAGGAACCTGGAAGTAAATGAAGCTCCATTCATACTCCATTACTGCTTTGGAAACCTCTTTTACACTTTTCAAGATAAGTCTGGTGGGGGGCTTCTTTTGCTGGCATAGAACCAAGACAATTTATGCCAGCAAAAGAACATTAACATGGGGTGGTCTGATAAAGTCCACACACAGAGAGAGTTTTCAAAGCAGTGTTCTTTTTTCTGAGATTCCTCCCCACACCCCTTTGTCCTGAGGACTGAAGAGTCGGGACAGGAACCCTAATGCACATCCAATGTAAAACTGAGGGCATAATTTAAATCCACTCTACAGATTCTTTCCTGAGTGGGAGGGGGAAATGAATTGTGTCAAAATAGACAAATTAATTAGCTGAAATCCAATTCTGGATTAATTTTTTTTAACTTGGTGGAAGGTTAGAAAGTCCTAGGCTGTAGATTTCCACTGGGACGCAGTTTTACAAGTGGGTTTTGTGTATTCCACTCATGTTTTGAATTTTGAAACACTTTTCTACTTAGTCTTTCCTTGCTAATCCATCTGCCCTGTGGATCTGCAGGACTATTTTAGCTACTTCTGGCGTTTAGATCCATTCCTTACAACCAACTAATAAATATGCATTCACACCCATAAAAGAGGTTTCAGGTAAATGTATCTCACTCTCCTGCATTTTATTCCAACCAGCACGGAGAACATTTAATCTTGTGCCTGTGATAGGCTTAACATCTCATACCCTATCACAGCTATAAATGGGAATTTCATGCTATTAGAAAGACGAGACTCTTAGACTTCTTCTACTGTGACACTGAAGTTCATTCTATTATAGGAAGCACTTCAGAAAGGGGGAAACAAATTCAGATCCCTTTTCCTTATTATTATTAAAGATCTATATATGTCTCAACACTCAGCCTCTATTAGTGTGCCTATGTACATTAATAGAGCTTGAGTGTATAGCTTTAGGGAGACCAAATATAGCTTTCACAATTACTCGGGCCAGAAGATAACAAAAGTATGATTAGGATGATGAAATGTAAACAGTTACTATAATCTTTTATGAAATGTGGCTACCTGAATGACATTAAGCAATAAATGTTCCTCACTTATTTTTTAATTCTTTTTTCATATTTGTTGTTGTTCGTGTTGTGTGCCTTCAAGTCATTTCCGACTTATGGTGACCCTAAGGCAAACCTACTACGGGATTTTCTTGGCAAGATTTCTTTAGAAGGGCTTTGCCTTTGTCTTCTTCTGAGGCTGAGAGAGTGAGACTTGCTCAAGGTCACTCTGTGGCTTTTCATGGCCAAGCAGGGATTCCAACCCTAGTCTCCAGAGTCCTATTCCAATGTTTAAACCACTACAGCATGCTGACTCTCTTATTTGTATGAATAAATACTACTAAATAATACTATAAAATATTGGCATTATCTTTCCTTGGCACAGAAGAATTAATAAAGAAATAACCTCTCAACACAGCCTCCCGGGCATTTGCAAAAATAAAAAATAAAAAAAATAGTGAAATATGATGCTTGTTGTTTGCCAAAAAAATCTCAGCATGCAGTCAGTGAGATTCAGGTTGAGCGGCTTTGCTTTACTCCTCACAAGGGACTGGAACATCACACTCCAACCTTTAGTGTAATCATGGATGCAACTCTACAATGCAAATTAGGGTAGTAACAGAAAGACTAAAGCAAATGGCTGCTGACACTCTGAGGGGATGATTTGCCTTCTTGTAACTGTGCTAGCCTTTACATTTTTGGTTTACTATTTACAGCACAATCCTACACATGTCTGCTTTGAAGTCAGCTTCATTGACTCTGACCTTCCTCTTAAGTAAATTGTATATAGGCTTAAGCATTTAAGTGTCACACTTCCACCTCCCATTTCTACATGGTAGTTTATATTTAAGTGCTTAATGTAGGACTTTATCAGACCAGTCAAATACAGCGTTATAAGGATACCTAATGATTGCGAAAGGTTGCACATACCAGATGACGTCGTCCTTTCATGATCATGTACTGTCAAAAAGCTGTATTTTTTTAATTGATGGCCAAGCTGTCAATTGATCTCCCCGTAATGATTTGTTGCCAGCATTGCCAGTGTTTGAATCACGCGCCATTGTACTCATGTGAATGCAGTGTCAATGGGTAAATACTTCCAGGTGAGATCACGACAGCCAGGTAGGGGTTGTTCTTTTTATACCTACCCCCCAACATGTACTTGGTACTTTCTAAGTGTGTTTTTGTGCTTTCCTGAACTTTTGGTGCCTTTGTTTTGTTTTTAATTTCCCACACTAACGTTTACAACCCTGGAAGTAAACAGAGCTCCATTTGTGCTCTGTTACTGCCGAAGAAGCCTTTTCATGCTGGTTAAAGTAAGTCTAGTAGGGAAGTTCTTTTGCCAGCATAAAAACAACACAGTTTATTCTGGCAAAAGAATGTTAAGTCTGTAGTTGCACTGTTTTATCAGGACAAGGAAAATAACTGTTGTTATTCAGCACTATCATCACTTTCAATATGCGTGTATGTCACTTTTTATTCGATTCCCTTCTGCATATAGCCATCACACTGTTTTGATTTTTCTTAATGTTCATCTTCTGTCTCAAAAAATTTTCTTATGCCATCTGCTGTTTTCCACCTCATGAAACAGCACCCTAAACATGCCTACAGTGCCAATTTCTCTCAAGACTGCTGCACAAATGTGAAGCTATCAGAATCAAAACACAGAGAAATGCCATTGTCTAACCCTTATTTACTGATAAACAGAGGTGTTTTTTTTTTCCTCCAGGTGACTCATATCACAGTATTTAAAAACAACAACACTACAACATTTGAAATTTGTATAATTACCAACAATCAGGTATTGAAGAAAGGTGTTTCAGCTACCATCTCCATCCTTGAAATTAGAAGTTGTACATGATGTGTGTGGGAGGCACTGCATGTGGGTAAAATTTATGTGTTGCCCTATTCTTCAAACCTGTAAATATTAAAAAGTCACATATTCTTACTTTAAACAACAACAGCAGGGGATAATTAGTAGACTAGAGCTAAAATTTATGTACGCATATTAAATTAATAAATGTAAAAAGGCCTGGATTAATTGAAAATGTCATTACCTGGTGCTAGAAAGAAAAAAAATGCTTGGTATGAATCATAGAATCATAGAATTGCAGAGTTGGAAGAGACCACGAGGGTCATCCAGTCCAACCCCTTTGCACGCAGGAAATCTTGATCAAAGCATCCCTGACAGATGGCCATCCAGCCTCTGTTTAAAGACCTCCAAGGAAGGAGACCCCACCACGCTCCGAGGGAGTGCGTTCCACTGCCGAACAGCTCTTACTGTCAAAAAGTTCCTCCTAATGTTGAGGTGGAATCTCTGTTCCTGGAGCTTGCATCCATTGCTCTGTGTTCCAGTCTCTGGAGCAGCAGAAAACAAGCCTGCTCCATCCTCAGCGTGACATCCCTTCAAATACTTAAACAGGGCTATCATATCGTTGCAGATACTGGTCTGCAACATTGGCTATGCTGGCTAGGGCTGCTGGGCATTCCAGTACAGCAACATCTGGAGGGCTTCATGATTCCCACTCCTTGCCTAAGGTTATCTACCGGGTTCAAGATAGTGGTAAGATCTGAGCTTCCATAAGCTTTCAGATTCAGAGTTCAGCCTCTTAACATGCCTTTTTATTATATTTAAAAGAAAGATGCAATTTCTGCTTTTCATTACAACTGAAACTGTGTTTTCATTGCAGTTACATTTAAAACAACAGAATGAGCTTCAATTGGTATCACAAAACTGAAGAGCAGTTATTAGTATGAAGGTGAGCTCCTATGGAAAAGGGGTTACAAAGTCCAAGTATCACATCTAAAATGCCTAATCACTGACTGCAACCTTTCCACAATGATGAGAGGGGGAATCAAAGAAGGCAATCTGAGTGTGATCTTAATGTCTGGGCAGTTCATGAAAAAACTTCAGTTGAATAGGAGTAGGTGTCTTCAACTCACTTGTTGACTTATGGCAACCCCATGAATTTCATAGGATATTCTTAGGCAATGAATACTCAGAGGTGAGCCATTGCTTTCCTTTCAATATAGCCTGCAATACATAGTATTCTTTGATGGGCTCCCTTCCAAGTGCTAATCAGACTTGAATCTCCTTAATTTCCAAAATTAGACAGATCCTGGTGTCTTCAGGGTATTTACCCAAGACCTAATGCTATTTAGGTTTGATGAAAGGTTTGATGCTATATACATGGGACGTGCTGAGAATGGTCTGGAAACAATTGCTGGTTTGAGTTATGATGCTTTTATCTCATCATCTTGTTGTTATGTGCCTTCAAGTCATTTCTCAGGTTTTTCTTGGCAAGATTTATTGAGAGGAGGCTTGCCAGTGCCTTCCTCTAAGGCTGAGAGAGTGTGACTTGCTCAAGGTGGTTTTCATGACTGAGCAGAGATTCAAACTGTGGTTTTCCAGATTATTAGTCTAACACTCAAACCACTACACCACACTGCTCACTATGCCATTACCTAGAGGCAGTATTTTGAACAAACCGCACTGCCTGAATAGTTAAGAAAGACATTTTCACATGGCCATGTTGCACAAGCCCAAATGAGAGTTTATTGATAGCCTCACCACCATTATCTCTATTATAAATGGCAGAACATACTTAGCTGGCCGAAAATTATTCTTGTCAAAAAGGCCACCTAGCCAAACCTCTAGGCCAGATGTAATAGCATCCCAAGAATACAAATTTACATCTTCAAAAGGAGTACAATCTTCCCACCCCTCAAAGAGGTCAGATGAGCCAGGTATCAACTGTACCATATTTTATCCACTGCCGATTAAAGACGGTGACTCATATTTTCTACAACTTTAAATCTTTCTGCCAGCAAGGATGATGGCCTCGAATGTGATGAAATGCTACTGCAAGGACATGATTGTGGTGTAAAATAATTATCATTATCAGAAAGCAGGCTCTAAAATGAGTTCTAATTTGTGTACTGCCATATCTATTCTAAGCTTTTGTCACTGTGATATAGCTATGTCCCATCTGCCTCATTGCCCCCAGCTTGTCTGTATCTCTAAGGCTGCTGACACACTGCAGTAATAATGCAGTTTGACACTGGTTTCACTATCATGGCTCCATCCTATGGAATCCTGGGATTTGTAGTTTGTTGTGACACCATAACTTTCAGACAGAGAAGGCTAAATGGCTCACAAAACTACAAATCCCAGAATTCCATAGCATTGAGCCATGGCATTTAAAGTGGTGTCAAATTGCATTATTTCTGCAGCACAGCTGCAGCGTAAGAGTTGAATGAGCCTCTCCAGAGGAAGCAAGTGTCTAGGAGCAATGGTGGTATAAACAACCAGGCCATTTCTACATTCCATGGAATGATCCTGGCATCTACAAAAGTGCCAGCCATACTAATAGGAATCTCCAAAGCTCTCAACAATCATCTCAATCTATTGCCCTCAAATGAGGGACATGCCACTTTGTATTCACATACCCGTATTGCTTCCCTATGTTAAACACTGTATGTACTAACTTATTGTTGGTAGCCCACTTTGGGTCCCAGGAGAGATATGAATCAAATAAATACATAGATAAAAATAACAATTACATTAATTCCACAGTAATTTAAAACTTGAAAGCTTGACATGTTTTGTAAAAGGAGATGTACAGGGTAAACAGAAGTTCATCTTAAAGTCCAAAATAATTTCAGTCAATCAATTAAGCATGTGACACTGCCTTGGAAAGGCGTGCGATTTAAATGTGCTTAATCTGGTCAACTCATACACTATACAGCAAAATATTCAGTGGTGGTGATAGCAGTTTTTGAATTTACATTAACCAGGTATTAACAATGCAACCCCATGTATGATATAAGTCCTGAAGTTATTGTACACAAGCCTCACTTGATTAATGACATGATCGGTTTTTTTAAAAAAATTGTAGATACTGTTCCTTAATTCATATGCCTCCTCTTTTTTTTTCTTAATTGCATTCATGGAACTTGAAACTGCTGAAGATGTGTATTTAGGACTTCTGAATTTCTTTTCACAAATAGCTCCAAGTAAGATACAAATCAAGTTTACGTTCTTTCCAATCTGAGTAGCTTGCTCACTTCTGAGGTATCCCATTAGCACAAAATTCTCAGGCAATATCCCCTGTTCTGCATCATTACATCTTGCTTATGGAAACTGCTGAAACTGCTGACTACACTATTTTAAAAGTGCATTTCACAGTTACAAATTCCTGTTTCTGAAGTGAAGATTTTATTTTATTTTATTAAATAGCTGTCACCATTTTTAACATTCATTTCAGTGCTTGCAGGTCACTGTGCAATGACAACAAGTTAAATGTAAAAAGTGGAAAGGGTTTCCCCCCCAAGAATTACTATAAAAACAAAAGCTTTCTGATGCACATATCACACATTCTTCCTTATAATAATATCATAATGTGCATGCAGCCTAGGATTCCTTTCATGTTTCCTTTTTTTGCAGTCCATTTTTTTTGTGTGTCTCTCTCATATTATCCATTATCTGCATATATACCTTCCCCAGATGGATCTGTTTTGGTGTAATGAAGAAGAGAAATGAAGTCAGTCTTTTTTGTTGTTGTTGTTGTTCTCCAATCTTCCTATCTCATTCAAATAGTTGCAGAGATACAGTTTTAGGATTATTTTAAAAGTAAATTAGGGAAGAATTTTACAGACCATTTCCCATCACCACCTATTTATTCTGCAAAAGAAAACCTCGGAGCACACTTACACAAGGGGAACATGACAGGGGGGGTGTCACATAATACATGTCTGTACCTACAGGTAAGGGAGGGGAAAACATTTGGTTTTAAAGTAAGCATTTTAAGTTCTAATTTGAGATGCCTTCTCCTCATAGAAAAGAGCCCTGGCATGTGTTGTATGAAAAAAAAATGGAGAGCTGGAAAGCTCTAAGCTACAAGTACCTGTTGGAATTAATGGGAATGTACAAAAATACAGGATCAGGTAAGGGGAGGGTGAGAGGTTCATGGCCTAATCTCCTATGTCAAACAACTTGTTCAGATTTCAGAGAAGTGTGGAAGCATTATGCAAAATTAGTACAGTTGTCCTTGAGTATAATTAGCTGCTTCTTAATCATGCAATCATTATTTGGAAGTATGACCTCAGTTCTCATATCTCAAATAACTAACTGTGAGCTCCATCTCGTATTTGCTATAGGGCATATCTTATCATGTACCTTACTTAGTTACTGCCACAGGGTTTTGAGAGACCCATGAGATGCATGTTTGTTTTTTTTAAAGCGATGTTTGGTAGTTTCCATTCTAGACATTTCTCCCAGTGGCCAATCCCCTATGTTTTTCTTATGATAAGTATTAACTAAGTTAATGTGCATTTCTAAGATCACACACATTGAAGAATTAGTCGCACTGAGAAGCAGCGGGTGCTAACCAATACAGATTCTGGCATAGCAGCAAATCACTTTCCTGATTTAATGCTAAAGAACATGTCTTCCTAATATACATGTTCATTTTCATGCTGTAAGCATTTTAGCATCATCACCCCACCCCATGTACCACATGCTGAACAGAAATTAAAGCTTACTGAATTTCACAAGACCATCACATCACAAAACGTCTACCTTCTTTAAATTAACATTATTAAAGTATGAAATATGGAAATACCCCTAAAATATCATTGGCCTTCTATCAAATTAACCTGCTTACAAGTCATGACACAATAAAGAGAAACATTTCAATCATATTCTCTCCCTGCAAAGCATATGTCAGTACTGTTAGAATGCATATTTATTTGGAAAATACGTTAATTGCACAGTCAATATAAAGTCAATGTACTTGCTTTCAGGTAAACTTTATTGCAACTGTATTCCATCTCCTGATTTATGCAGTTAAGTTCACTGGTCAGAAAAATTAAAAGCCACAACTGAGGAAACATGGCCACCAACACTATCCCAAATGAAGCCCATGTTTATGGGAGCTGATTTTTATCTTTGAGATAGCTATAAAGTGCATCCAGTCCTCCTTCTATGATCTGTGGCAGCGGTTTGGACAGTGGGTTATGTGAAATATGGAACCCCTTATCCATTGGATTCCAAGCAATTTTGGACAGTCTATGCAGCAAATAGAGTTCATCTGGGAGAGTCTGGATACAATTGTAATCAACATTTAGAAGTTCAAGAGCAGTGACTAAGCAGATAGACTTTGGCAAGGCGCGAATGTTGTTATAGTCAGCGATGAAGATCTGCAAGTTGACTAGAAACTGGATACTGTCTCCAATATTCTCAAGTTTGTTGCAGCCTACATGTAAAAAATCTAAGTTCCTCAATGCAAAAACACTCAGAGGAATGTAAATGAACCTATTGTTGCTAAGATTTAGCTTTCTCAGGTTTATCAGTTCTGTTATGCTTGAAGGGAGATGGGAGATGCGGTTGTGGGAGAGGCTCAAAACTTCCAGTTTCTTACAGTGTCCAATTTCTGTAGGTATTTCAGTCAAGCAATTCATATTGACAAATAAAATCTTCAAGTTCCTGAGCAGCCCAATCTCTTTTGGCAGAGATTTCATGCGATTTCCACACAGGTTCAGCACTACCAGTCTGTCAAGTGTGCCCAGAGCAGGAGGAAGGATCACCAGTTGGTTGTGTGAGAGATTCAGTTTCTGGACTTGTGGCAATCCCCATAAAAAGTCAGGAGCCCTTGTCAAGCCCTTCATTATGAGGCTCAAACTGACATACTGTAGTCCACACTTTAACAATGTCCTTGGGTCTTTCCCAGAAAGAAGAGCTTCTTCCCACAGAGGGAGCTTCTGGCTTCTCTTCAGCAGCATCATGCTTGTCTTCCCTTGGCCCTTCGAATTCTTTCCACCCATAAAACCTCCAGCTTTGCTGCTTCTGCTAACTGAAGCTGTGTTTTTGTTGCCTCCTATAATTAACACCTGACAAAAAGGTTTCAGTTTTCAAAAGAGTTGTAAAACAAGATCAGCTCAGGAAGATGTGCAAAGACTTTGAAGACCATCTTTCCTCCCAGAGAGCCTCTGCAGCTGCTGAAATAAGTTTCATTTCTCCAGGATGGGACTTGAAGATGTTTTCCTTGTTGCTATATGCTGTGATGACACACTTGCTACTGACACTTCTAAGCAAACCACTTCCATTCAAATTGAATGCCACAAGGCAGCTGTCACTGTCATTTTCTCTGTGGCTTTATTGGACAGATACGCATCCTCATTGCAAAGAGGTCACCGCAAAGCCATATATAACTTCACCATGTCAGCTTTCTTGGATTTCTGGTGCATGAGGTAGCAACAGGACAATTAGGAAGAGTAACTATAAAAAAACATGGAGAGAAGATCACCCCACCTCTGAGTAATGTTTACTCAGCTGAGGAACAACTTTCATATTAATGTCAATGTTTACAGCAGTGCCCGCTTATACAGAGCTTGAGTTTTTCATGTAAATTTTGTTTTGTGGTTCAGAGAGAAACAGAACTTTAGGAGAATTTTTTCAAGATTTTTAAAGTTTAAGAATCCCAGGGAACACCAAGAAAGCTTTTCTTTATATCCTGCACTCTTACGTGTAAAAGGATCTGATTTAGTTTATTTGAAAACACTGAAATTCTGGACCAGGCCAACAACTATCATGTCAGAATGCACAGTGAAGCTATTGAAATCCACAAATACCTGGACAACTTCAACAGGAAAGAAGAAACCCTAAAAGTAAACAAAATGTGGCTACCAGTCCTGAAAAACACCAAAATCAAAACTCAACACATGCAAATGAACTTCACCCAGGGACAGAGGGATTCCCAGCAGACAATGGACCATTAGATTTTCCTTGTTTTTTTTCTGGGCTGTGAGGCCGTGTTCTGGAAGAATTTACTTCTGACATTTCACCTGCATCTGTGGCTGGCATCTTCAGAGTATGGTTGGGTAGGAGTGTGTGTGGAGTTTATATACTGTGAACCCCTGTTGGGGAGTATATGTAAATTTGTGTATTTGAATGGTTAGTTTCTGGGTATAGAAATGCAAGACTCATTAGTGTCTGTTTGGCTAATGGTTGGTTGAGGGGCCATTATCTGCTGGAACCCCTGTCTCTGGGTGGAATTCCTTTGTAAGTGTTGAGTTTTGATTCTATTTGTTTGTCAAAACTGGAAGCCAGATTTTGTTTACTTTTAAGGTTTCTTAAACATGTTCCTTGATTCGTGTTTGCACACTGCGTTTAGTGGTCCCCATGAGAGATACTGCAGACTGGGCCAGCCAGAAAAATCAGCAGTAGCAGAACATTTTATAAACCAACCTGGACACAAAATGTTATTTAAAAACACAGACATTCTGGACCAGGCCAACAACAATCATGTCAGATGCACAGAGAAGCTATTGAAATCCACAAACACCTGGACAACTTCAACAGGAAAAAGAAACCTTAAAAGTAAACAAAATCTGGCTTCCAGTTTTGACAAACAAATAGAATCAAAACTCAACACTTACAAAGGAATTCCACCCAGAGACAGGGGTTCCAGCAGATAATGGCCCCTCAACCAACCATTAGCCAAACAGACACTAACGAGTCTTGCATTTCTATACCCAGAAACTAATCATTCAAATAAACAAATTTACATATACTCCCCAACAGGGGTTCACAGTATATAAACTCCACACACACTCCTACCCAACCATTCTCTGAAGATGCCAGCCACAGATGCAGGCGAAACGTCAGAAGTAAACTCTTCCAGAACACGGCCTCACAGCCTGGAAAAAACCCAAGGAAAATCTATGGATGCTTGTGGTGAAAGCCTTCAACTTCACAATTGACCATTAGCTAAATAGACACTAATCCTCCTTGTATATCTCCCCTGAGGAACTAGCCATCCAAATACCCAAAGGTACATATCTTTTCCAACAGGGACTCAAAGTATATAACCCCACACACACCCTACACCACCATTCTCTGAAGATGCCAGCCACAGATGCAGGCAAAACATCAGGAATAAACTATTCCAGAACATGGCCTCACAGCCTGGGAAAAAAACCATGAAAAACCTACAATCTGATTTAGTGTTTTTGGGGATTTTTGTTTTGTTTTGTTTCCTTAACACATACTTGTAGCTGAGATTTAGAGATGAACAAATACTCTTCGATGTACCTTGGTTTAATGTGGAAATTATCTAAATTCTTAATACATACCTGCATGGAAACTGTTTGGATAATTTCTCAATTGACTCTAAGGCTCAAAAAATGACCCAACTGTTCCATTCTTTATCAAAATACCCATCCTGCATACCCACCACTACCCAAACTTACTCTTATGTACAGGTCTGCAGTCACAGCTGGTGCCCTCCATGTCAGTGGGGTAGTGAACCCACTCCAAGTTTTAGTCAAAATTATAAGGTACTATTCAATATGCTGTGTTGAACTCTATCCCTAAATTAGGTTCAGCACCATGGCTATGTCCTTTAAGGTTCACACTAAAATTTGGAGCAGATTCATCACATCACAGACATCAAAGTCTTCAGCCAACCTTGCCAGGGTAGCAGCAGTCAGAGTGACAGTGGTCTGCAGGAGGGAGAAGGGGGGTGTTTATTCTTTCTTCCTTTCTTTCCATTACCCCGTTGGGGTTCACTGTGCCTTTCTTATCATACATGGAGCACAAATGCAAAGAGTTAGAATCATCCTGGCAGGCTATCACTTTTCTTGCTGCTCCAGCCTAGTAAGTCAAAGGAAAAAAAATGTTTTGAAAGCTGTTGACTAAAGGGGGGTGCTAGTAATTATTCTCTAGCTTCAATTTTGAGGGGACAATCTGTCATGTGAGGTGCATTTTCATGAACCCCTGCCATTCTCTTCTGAGACTGAGCTTGGAGAATTTTGTTGTATCTCTACTGAGATTGAAAACAAACTGTAGTGTCCAAGTGGAGATACTGGAAGATGTCCCAGAAAAGGTAGGTATGGCATTTCAGCTACTGACAGCATCCAGCCTTGCCAAAATACTTCATAATGTTTCCACTACTCTTTATTTATTTACTTGATTCAGAAAAGGAAAGATAACTGAGACGTACATAAATGCAATGTTAAACATTACTTGACCAGCCATTTCCTCCCAGCCCCCGACTGACAAATACAAAGACTACAGTCTCCCCCTGCTCAATTTCAGCTGTAGGAAGAAAAGATGCAGGAGAAAGTTAGGAGGTCTCTCAAAGAATTGACCTTGCCCATTGAATGGACATTCAGTATATGCATAAATGCGCCTACAGAATATCTTCTGGCCCAGAGTTTGGGAAAGGTACTTTTCTGGATTACAACTTCTAGGATCTCCCAGCCTCTATTGTCATAAATCTGGGAGATGCAGTCAAAAAGTAACTCTTCCAAACTCTTTTCTGGTTCAGGAAGAACTTTGTTTAAATTCAGTAGCCAAGCCTTCTCCTTGACAGTTGCAGAACAAGAGGTGTGTCCAAGCACATTATTGGTACTTTTCCTGTTTACCAAACTGGGTGGACAGGAACTGCACAACCTGCATGTTATTCTCACACCAATGGTATTGTTGATGTTCTCACAACAGCTCTGTGAGGTGTATTAAGCTGAGATATGGTGATAAGTTCAAGGTCACCCTGTGAGAGCTCTGTCGGTAAGTGGAGAAATGTATCTGATTCTTTCCTAGTCCAATACTATCAATATTAGGGACTTTATCAGATGTGGAAAAAACTACATCAGAAGAACATGATGGTAAAAGAAACGGGTAACATTATCAGATAACATCGTCCTTCAGCCGTTCCGGGGTGTAGCATGGGCGCGATGGGCTTAGCCCATCAATTAAAAAGGGATACCTTATTGACCCCTGTAACGGCTGAGGATGCGGGTGTCTGATCATGTCGCCCTTTCTGTTATTATCCTGTTCTTCTGTAGCAATTTGGGACTTTTTTTTTTTTTTTTTTTTTTTTGCTGCATTTCCCCGCATCTGATAAAGTCCTAAGTGTTAAGTAATATTGATTTCAGATGCTGGCCCTGAACTCGTTCAGGAAAAATTAATGCTGATTTTAAAATGAGAATGGGATTCATAGGATCAGAATCCCATTCTCATTTTTTGCTCGTAAAGCAAAGACGAGATGAGCCAGAAATGAGCAAAATCACACTACAGTTCAGCAAAGAGTTTGGAGATACTATTTTTTGAACTGAAGTTGTCATCTGAAAAATATCTTCTTCAAGCCCTGGTTCAGCTGCAACATTTCCAGTTAGTTTCTGTTCTATTAATTTGGGCAGCAATGTCTTGAGGGTGGAAAGAATGGAAGAGCAGCTGAAAATTAATTGAGCAAACAAAATCTTGTTCTAGCTGTTATTAAATTTAAAAGTATGGCATGTCCCTCAAATTGAAAGCATTGGGGCCTGATGCTCAAATCTGAAAAGTAATGCTGCAAATCAATTTGATCGAAAGGGAGTTTAAAAAGTCGCATTCACAATAATGAACACAAAAGATAGTCAAGGAGCTATAAAATTAATCAAAGGTGCTTCAAAGACTTTATCCCCAACTCATGACTACTGTACAGATTTTACTTTTAAAAAAACCAAACAAAACAAAACTCCAAAACTTTTGATGATGATAATAAAACAAAATCTAGATAAAATTTCTAAAACAACATACTTGGGTTATGGATTTAACAAAAACTGTATCAAATGAAAGCAAAAGCAAGTTGTTCTTGTCTTGAAAGTACTGGCAGTTTGTAATTTAATATTTAATTCTATTGAAAAGGTTTACATCTTTGCACAAGAAAACAGACATTGCAAAGATGTTACTCAAGATGAGGATGGAACAGGCAGTGCCAGACCATGTAACCCGATTTCTGCCGTATGATTAGGTTACATAAATGTCTGAATAGGGCTAAAAACTAGAGCCCTATTCAGGTGTTAGAAATGTAATTGAAAGTAACTATGTGGGGAGCAAAGGTATGAGGAAAGGCTATGCTATGCACAAAGGCTTTCCATGTGCTTGGATACCCTGATTTTTCAGTTGTTTGGGAAAGCCTCCATGTGTACCAGAGTCTGATCTTCAGACTTGTCCCTCTCCATGTGGGGAGAACAATGAAAGTGACAATGGTGGGGCCGGCACACTTCCCTCCTGTCATGTTTACTTTCATCCACATTCCTAATTTATGAACAGGGGTTAGTTCATGAGCAACATGGAAAGGAGCCGGCCAAGAAGCTAAAGAACAAAAATATGAGAAGAAGAGAATGTCCCACTGTCCCTTTCTGTTCAGCTTTTCAGTGAAATTGATCTCATTTGCAGATTAAAATACAGAAGAAATTTAAGCAAAATATAACTCAGCAAGTGGGAAGCACTGGGTTTCAAATATTGCATCTCCAGCTTCAATGGGTTATTTGAAACCAAATTTTAATGAGCAGTTCAGAGAGCTTTGTGCATTAATTATGTCCAACCACATTCCCTTCATTGCATTACGCCCACTATTTTATGCAAAAACCATCCAACATCACAACATATGGGGAGTTTTGAAATACTCTGGAGAGCTGCCTCTCTGTGTTCTGAATTCCATGCTTTAGCTCTATGTTCAGCTGCAGCCATGCTTTCTGGCAGTGGTCACTGCTGAACTGAAATGCCCTATGGTCCATTTTTTGTTTTACAACTTTCCCTTCCAGTGTTGACATTTTGGTATTCATGGCCACATGCTAATAAAAAAGCAAGACTGCTTTGATTTACTTGATTATCGCAGAATGTTCGTTCAGGATAAAATGATAATTGTGAAGATTACTGAACTGTATACACACACACACACACACACAGAGAGAGAGAGAGAGAGAGAGAGAGAGAGAGAGAGATTGATGGTTTTAATATTATATATACGCAGTAGCTTGGATCCTAAGGCCTAAATGCTGCTCCAGAGATTAGGACATGGAGCAATGGAGTCAAACTACAGGAAAAGAGAATCCATCTAAACATTAGGAAGAACATCTGAATAGCAAGAGCTTATTTGGCAGTGGAATGCACTGCCTCTGTGTGTGGTGGGGTCTCCTTCTTTGGTGGTTTTTAAACAGAGGCTGAATGGCCATTTGTTGGGGGTGCTTTGATTGTGTATTCCTGCATGGCAAGGGGTTGGACAAGATGGCCTTTGTGGCCTCTTCCAACTCTGTAATTCTATGAAATGCAAATGTTAGTCCAACCCAGAGTAAACTGACTCTGACTCAATGAGAGCTTTGCTTGCAAAGTCGCTTAGTCACAAGCCTCTGTAGGTGAATGGAAGGAACTTGTCCTTAATTTGCAAACATTGAAATACTGAGTCGCCAGAAATGTGAGATCTTCCTGTATTATATTATTATATAGACTATATCACTCTTGAATGGCATCTCTCAGCATTCTTCTCCATTGTGGCTATGCTGGTCTGGGATGCTGGGAATTGCAGTTCAGCAACATCTGGAGGGCTGCGCTATCCCCATCTGTGTATTATATATTATATTTATTTTATTGCTAACATATTTATATCCTCCACCATTTGAAGATCTTGGGGGCAGGGGGAGTTATAACAAAATTAACTTGACCAGATTAAAACTCATTAGAAATTATTTTAAAAGGCTAAAAACAATTTCACAAATTCAAACACAGATTAAAACTGGTAAAAATAGTTTAAAACAATTTAAAACCACATAGTACAAGTGTGAATTTGTACACAACCCAAATTAATAAAGTATGTTTTCACTTGACACCAGAATGACAGCAACATTGGTATCAATCAGGTGCCTAAAGGGAAAATATTTTATAATTGGGGTACTATAGCAGACAAGGCCCTCTCCCATGTCCTCCCACAGCATATTGCCCCAACAAGTAGGACATTGAGGAGGGCCCCGTCAGTAAACCTGAAACCTTGAGAAGCCTCATATCATATCATATCATATCTGCTAAGCATTCACAGCCAGGCCTGATGTAGGAGGAATGAGTCTAAAAAATAAAAATGTATTTAAAATTCCAGGGATCTAGCCCTTTTAAAAGCAGTAAAAAATATCTTCTTTAAAAGGAGTTAAAATCATTTACTTTCAAATTCATGTAGAGTAGCTTAAGAATGCAGACAAGTTCAATTAACATTTAAAAGTGTATTCAGAGGTCTGTGGTCTGATCTGATCACCCATCGAATTAGACTCATTACAAAACAAAGGAGTCAGTTTAAAAATGCAAATCAAAAGTTTACTGAAGGCATATCAGTCTCAATCTACATACTAAAACAAACTTTAAAAACAGTTCCTAACTAACTAGGAGGATTTAGGGTAGAAAGACTCACCCAGCCTTTAGCAGTAGAAGGCCACATGGTGATTTGAAAAGCAAACATCATAGCAAGGTTTCATAGCAGCAGCATGGCATCCATGGCTAGACTTCATAAGATGGCAAAGGCAAAGATGGCAAAGGAAGATAGGCAAAGAGAAGATGGCTACAGCCACATGAAGACTCTAACTTAAAAGAATCTCTCAAAGAGCAATAAAATTTAAATTAGGTCATGTGTTGAATGACCAGCACTCCAGTTGGCTCAAAGTGCCCGGTGAAATAAGAGAAAGGGAGTTTGAGAGAACAGAAGCATGCAGGGGAAAAAAAAACTAGACTTATCTTAGGATGTGAATGGGGTACACAAGATTGCTTTTACATTACAATAATTATTTCCCCACATACTACATTCCCCTTCTCAGTCGTAGGGTACTCCATGAACAATCTTCATTTCTTCTCGTAGTTTCATGAAACTATCCTTAGGAAGAGGCTTAGTTAAAATATCAGCTATCATTTCTTCTGAGTTGCATTACTCCAGTTGAATAAGTTGACTCTGGCACATCTCTCTCACCTTGTGGAAAGCAATGTCTATGTTCTTTTTCAGAGGCTTGGGTTCCTCTATCCCAAGATCCAGAAGCAAATTCTGCAGCCATTTGATTTCATCACAAGCTGTTTTCGCTGAGACGCACTCAGCACCTGTGGAACTATCTGCCATTGTACTCTGCTTCCGACTTGTCCAACTTACTGCTCCACCACCGTAAAAGATGATGTCTCCACTGGTTGATTTTCTCTCCACTGGATCGCTGCCCCAATCAGCATCTGCATAGGCAATCAGTCGTGGCTTGTCACATGCTGGCAGCATCAGTTTGAAGTCAGCAGTCGATTTTAAATATCTTGAAATTCTTTTCACTGCAGTAAAATCTCGAAGAGTAGGAGAATTAACCATTCTACATAAGATGCCAACAGCATTTGCAATATCAGGTCTAGTGAAATTCGCTATGTACAAAAGTTTTCTAACTGCAGTTCTGTACTTTTCACTGTCTCTTAAAGGTTCAGATGCCTCATTGTTCTTTAAGAAACCTACTTCCATTGGACTTTGAGCATCTTTTGCATCTTTTAAGCCAAGACAGTCCAGAAGATCTATAATCTTTTGCTTTTGATTAAGAAAGAAGCTTCCATCATGGTCTCTTTCAATTTGTACTCCAAGATAGTGTGAGATGTCTCCCAAACTTTTAATATCTATTTCTTTCTGGAGATTTAGGAGTATCTCTTGACTATCTGCTTTGTCTTGACTGCACAGAATCAAATCATCAACATGACTTGCAGTGTAAGTCCATCTATTGTTTCTGAATCTTTTGTAAACACATTGGTCAACAGTGCCTGGGGGTAAATCCTTCTTTGATCATTTCCTGGTCAAGACTGAACTAAGAGTCTCTTCCTGCCCCACTGGGGGTGGTGGACCCATTAGAATGGTCCACCCCCGAAGGCTAATGGAACCAATAGGATTCCAGAAAGCCTTGGAGAGTTTAATGGTTGGTAACGCCGGTGACCCTGTCGAAGCTTTGGTTAATACTTGGAACACCGATCTTACCAAGGCTATTGACACGATTGCTCCCAAGCGTCCTTTCCAACCCGCTTCTAACTGTAAGCCATGGTATACTTCAGAGCTTAGGAAAATGAAGCGGGTTGGACAATGACTAGAGCACAACTGGCGGAAAACTTGACTCTTATCCGACAGGACTTGACATAGGAATTTTCTTTGGTCCTATCGAGAGGAAATATGTGCAGCGCAGAGATCCTTCTCCTCTGCACTTATTGCGTCTGCAGAGTCCCGTCCAGCAGGGCTGTTTAGAGTGGTAAGGGAAATGACGCAGGTTATACCTGCGCAGAACCCATTGCTTAACCCAACAATGGCCTGCTGTGATGCATTTAACAACTACTTTGCAGATAAAATCTCTCGGATAAGAGCCAACTTAGATGCCAGCATTTTGACAGAAACAATTGACGAGGTGTCCAGCAACTCTGTTGATGTAAGTTTACTGAATCAATTTCAGTCTGTGAGTACCGAGGACGTGGACAAGCTACTTGTTAGAATGAGGAAGACGACCTGCCCTCTTGATCCTTGCCCTTCATGGCTGGCCATCCGGGGGGGGGGGTACCTTGATGGTGTTCCTTAAGGACATCATCAATGCATCCCTCAGGGAAGGGTGTGTTCCATCCTGTTTAAAGGAAGTGGACGTTAGGCCGCTCCTGAAAAAACCTTCCCTAGACCCCCTGGACATGAACAACTATAGGCCGGTTTCTATGTTACCATTCTTGAGCAAAGTGATCAAGAGGGCATTTGCTCTTCAACTCCAAGTTGTCTTGGATGAAACTGATTATCTAGACCCATTTCAAACTGGCTTCAGGACAGGATTTGGAGTTGAGACTGCCATGGTTGCCTTGACCGATGATCTGCATCTAAGATCGACAGGGGTAATGTGTCCCTGTTGGTGTTTCTGGACCTCTCAGCGGCTTTCGATACAATAGATTATTGCATTCTCCTGGATCGCCTGAGTGGGTTAGGAATCAGAGGCACTGCGCTCCAGTGGTTCCGGTCCTTCCTCTCGGGCAGGTCCCAGAGGGTGTTGCTCAGGGACAACTGCTCCAGCAGAAAGGAGCTTACTTGTGGTGTTCCGCAGGGCGCCATCCTGTCCCCGATGCTGTTTAACATCTATATGAAGCCGCTGGGTGAGATTATTCGGAGTTATGGGGCTGGGTATTATCAGTACGCTGATGACACCCAGATCTATTTCTCCTTGTCCCGATCATTGGCCTTGAATTCCAATGGCATCTCTCCTCTTAATAACTGTCTTAAAGCAGTAATGGGCTGGATGAGGAAAAACAGATTGAGATTAAATCCGGACAAAATGGAGGTGCTCAAGGTAGCGGCCCCGAAACCAGGAGTTGTGTTGCAACCGCCAGTCCTGGACGGGGTCACGCTCTCCATTAAGGACTGTGTTCGCAGTCTGGGGGTGCTCCTTGATTCATCGCTTCAGATGATGACTCAAGTGAATGCGACAGTCAGGAGCGCTTGTTATCAGCTTTGGCTGATATGCCAGCTGCGCCCTTTCCTGGAAGTAAGGGACCTCGAGACTGTGGTGCATGCACTGGTAACCTCTCATCTAGATTTCTGCAATGTGCTCTACATGGGGCTTCTGGTAGAGTTAAATCATTCTTTAACTGTAAAATGCTTATGATGGGATTGTAAAACTTTGGTAAGCTTGCTAAGAAAATCCCAACTTGCATAGACTCTGGAATCTCTTCTCCAGGAGATTGTAATTCTGCTAATGTAGCTCTGAAATCATTAATGTGTTCATCTAAACATTTTGGATTTGCTAGTTTCATGTTTACAAATTTCATCGTCAATGCAATTTTATTTCCCATGGATGGAACATCACATAGATCTTTCAAAGTGTCCTGAGCAGCTTTTGCTGTTCTCTTATCTTTGATTTCAGGAACTAATCCATAATCAACTGTTAGAAATATGTATGCTAATACTTTTGATCATCTCTATCAAAATCATTCCTCTCTCTCATCTGAGGAGATCTGGGATGGTGTAAAACATCAAAAAGTCCCATGGTCTTCATGTATGTTTCAAAAGAAAAAGCCCATCTTCTATAATTCAGACCATACAGTTTCTCCATGCTTAAAAAGGCAGACAGGCTAGCTTCAGCCATAATTGCTTTATGGCTTTATCTCCTTTGTCTTCAAGCCAAGAGAGACCAAAAAAAAGCAACTGAGGTGATCAGATAAAAAGAAAAACAAAACTTTTGCAAAAACCAAAAATTAAATTGAGCTTTTAAGTCTTCAAACTGGGCCCATAACCCTTCCATGTAGGAGGAATGAGTCTAAAAAATGAAAATGTATTAAAAATTCCAGGGATCTAGCCCTTTTAAAAGCAGTAAAAATATCTTCTTTAAAAGGAGTTAAAATCATTTACTTTCAAATTCATGCAGAGTGGCTTAAGAATGCAGACAATCTCAATTAACATTTAAAAGTGTATTCAGAGGTCTGTGGTCTGATCTGATCGAATTAGACTCATTACAAAACAAAGGAGTCAGTTTAAAAATGCAAATCAAAAATTTACTGAAGGTATATCAATCTCAATCTACATTCTAAAACAAACTTTAAAAAGAGTTCCTAACTAACTAGGAGGATTTAGGGTAGAAAGACTCACCCAGCCTTTAGCGGTAGAAGGCCACATGGTGATTTGAAAAGCAAACATCATAGCAAGGTTTCATAGCAGCAGCATGGCATCCATGGCTAGACTTCATAAGATGGCAAAGGCAAAGATGGCAAAGGAAGATAGGCAAAGAGAAGATGGCTACAGCCGCATGGAGACTCTAACTTAAAAGAATCTCTCAAAGAGCAATAAAATTTAAATTAGGTCATGTGTTGAATGACCAGCACTCCAGTTGGCTCGAAGTGCCCGGTGAAATAAGAGAAAGGGAGTTTGGGAGAACAGAAGCATGCAGGGAAAAAAAAACCTAGACTTACCTTTGGATGTGAATGGGGCACACAAGATTGCTTTTACATTACAATAATTATTTCCCCACATACTATACCTGAGCCATGGAACCATCATGAAGAAACTCAGCATCCTGGGAGCATGTGCTCAGCTCCTGATTCCCTTCAGGGAAGGGGTAAAGCAGCCACCACAGGGGACAGATGGTTGTAGGTGTCCTTCTCCTTCCCAAGAAGACAGCAGAGCTCCTGGAAAGGTTTGTCTGGGAACAGTGGGATACTTGAGCAAGGTTCATCCCTGGCCCAGCCCCACCCAAGCCCCCCTCGATCCTTTCATGTTTTTTAAAAAGAGCTCTGAGCTCAGTTTCCCACAGGGCATTGAGTCAGGTGGGTAACACATGAATAAAGTAGTAAAAAAAAGTCATATCAAAAGGAGGAAGGGAGGAGGAAGGAGGGGAAAATAGTGCAAGAGAGTAACAGGGCTACTTCTTTGAAGATGGATAGATAGATAGGAGGGATATTTCACATAATATCTCACAGTAAGCTGGGTATTTCTCCCACTTTGTGAACAAATTTCCCTGATGGATTCTTGCATGGTATACTTGTATATTGTCCTTATCTTCCTTAATATTTCTACTACTTGAGAAACAGTTCCGTTCACTTTTATTTCTCTACTGGTCATAGGTTAAGGGTACAGGAGACTTCCTGGGCTGAAGGCTGCATTCCTTTCTGCCTAACTACCTAGGGCTGCAAATGCCAAAATGGCATGATCCTCCTGCACAATGTGAATAGGGTTAATGTTAGAGTGGATGGGATCACCCCACACTTTCAGCCTTAAACACACACATCCTTGCAAATCCATTCACACATGCATATGTATTCATGTTCCATAATATGCAGCCATTCGTTCATATACCTGCATGAGAATGTGTGCATGTGTATTGTGGCCCTGTGAATGCACATATCAGGTATGAGAACAGATATAGCACATACATGTGCACACACATAAAGATACTATGCACGTGCACACACACTCACATAACACACACAGCACCCCCACCCACCCCACACTTAGGTTTTTTTTAAAAAAATGTCCTTTATTAATTCTCATGGAACAATTTTTCCATAGTGTCAGTTTGATGGCACTCTTTCTTGTGGTTGAGAAGATCAGGGGCTTGTCTACACAGGCAATAAAACCCATACTTATCCCATATTTCCAACGTAGTCAACACATGACATGTTTGAATATGCATATTGTCACTGGGGTTTTTGCAGGAAAACCCCGGATCCATAAGATTTTCATTTTACTCCGCATTTGAGGGGAAAACTCAGATTTTGGACATGTAATGGCAGAGGATCAGTTTTGGAGCAAAGCCAGGGCAGGACTTCTAGTGGACAGGACTCCATTTTGGTGCTTTTAAAAACTTTAAAAAAACCCAAAATGTGATTGTGCACATATCCAGATAAGCCCATCTCCACTTATCCAGTACTCTGGGACAATGTATATTCATTTATTTGCATGCATGCATGAATAGGAAACCCCCCCAGAGCAGACCTGGCTGTGAGGGCCGAAATAGTATGGCATATAGGACATTTGATCACCTTAGGACCTCCCTTATATCTGATGCAATCAGACAAGCCTAGTGCGTGTGGTATTTGCGGGGCTGCTGTGGTCAAAGAAATTCACTGCAGCTATGAGGTAGATGCAGGGTTTTCCACCAGTGTGTAGACAAGCCCAGTTTGAGTGTTTCCCCCCTTCTTGCCAAGGCTGAATTCTATCAGGATCTACAATAAATTTAGCTAAGTCATGTTTCCACACCTCTTTTAGACCTTGCAAAGAGTAACTAACAGACACAAGTAAAATCTTGTACAGCCTTGATGCTAGCCTTTTTGCTCCTGTCTTCTGGCTAGCAATTTGCCTATCAGGTTGAGTGACAGGTTTGCTAGCTTGCTGTGTGCTATATCCCTGTTACTAATGAGATGCAATATTTAACATATCTGAAACCAGAGAGATTGGTGTTCTGTCCTTTATTGTCCTGTAAACAGTTTTGACAGGTGAGTAGAAATCAAGAACCCTGTATAACTCCTTTGCCTGTCAGTTAGCAATTTTATTGTTGATTTGTTACTGGACTGAAGGTAGATTATTTTGCTGTATTCTCCCCTCCTCTCCTGCCACAAGCTGTAACTGCTGAAACCAGATACTACAAATTCAACACTGTAATCAAAGACTGCCATCTAGTGGACATTTGTAATATATTTCAGAAAAAATTACAAACTATTTCATGAGGAATACAGTATTCTTTAAAGAACTGTCATAAAGAAGGGAGAGACAATTACTGTAGATAGGAACACAAGGCACAGGGCTAGTATTTTACAACATCACTATAATTCAAGAGGCCAGGTGACATATGTGTGCAGCAGGCTTACAAGCTGTAGTGGTAAGAAATTAAAACTAAGCTTTGGCTAACAGGGAATAACATGTTATAGACCTCCTCCTCCTGCTGCTGCTGCTATTATATTATATTATATTATATTATATTATATTATATTATATTATATTATATTAGAAATATGAAATAAGGGCAGCAGCAGAAGGAGGAGGTCTATAACATGTTTGTTTGTTTGCAGAAGAAAGAAAAAATATGGGAAGTGGTTGAAATTAAGGGACACTACCCAAGACCCTGTACAATTTTTAACAGAAATATATACCAGCATAATTCCGTGAGCTCTAACAGTTGCACAAGCCATTATGCAGTCAATTGTACCATAGCCTTGAGCTCACCTGTTATGCAATGGCTGATTAACTCCCACACCTAGGTGAGACAGAGAGAAAAAAAGTGAGGGGGGCTGTGTGCATGCACCTATTGAATGATGGATCGTTAGAGTGACAGCACTTAGACAACCTCTGAGAAAGTACAATCACTTTTGGAATGTTTTTATGTTCATGTTGAGCACCAACAGCATTCTAGCCATTGTTGGAAGCTTTTGGATACCACCATCACCAAATGTTTATACTATCGTCTAGTTCTGTGTGGATTCCAAACAAAATAAGGCTCCGTGGCAGTGGCTCTTAACCCTTTCTTTACCAGGGATCCCCTTTAAATATATTTTGTTGTCATGGACCCCCAAGACTTAACTCAAGATTTAAAACAATAACAACAATATCTGACAATCCCTCAGGAGCCTCAGGAGCTCCGTCTCCTGGCTTTTTAAATCATGTATATCTTTGTTTTTAATGTGTTTTTAGTTAGATGGTTTTAATTTTATAGTGTTTAATGTCTTTTTATGGGGGTGGGTGGGGGTGGGTGGTGTTTTTAGTCATTATTATAATGTTTTAATTGTTGGAAGCCACCCTGATTGTTTTTAGCAGAGGGGCGGGGTATAAATAAATATTATTATTATTATTATTATTATTATTATATTTCAGTTACACCATCCTTTAAGCTTTTCCTCAGAGGCACTGGAGGGTGAGGGAAAACATTTCTCCTGCTTCTTCCTGCAAGTTTGTGGCTGGAGTGGACTGAATGGCAATCCGCAGGCCAAGCCAGCCAGCCTTTGCCTGTGCTCTTGTCACATGGCCACTCCACTCTGGGGAGGAGATGAGCCAAGCAGCCTTCATGGACTCCCTGTGAGGACACTGTGGCCCCCTGGAGGTCCATGGACCACTCTGGGAAATTAAAAAGTCCCATCTTAGTGCATCATGGTTAAAAAGAAACTGTATGGTCCAATGTTGTTCATGTCTATTCAGAATTCCTATTGAATTCAATGTTTAGGATTGGAACCTCATCTTATTGTTACAAATTCAATGTGAGTTAGGCCATAGTTAGGACTAAGGGCTTGTCGACATCAGTGAAAAACTCTAAATCTCCCCTCTCAAATCCAGCCCAATAATGCCAAACGACTCGCAGCCTTTCCCTCCGAAACTGGTGCTGTAGTGCCACACGATGTACACCCGTATTCACACTAAACTCAGGGGACTTTAATCTGGGTTTTAGAAAACTTGTAGTATTCTCTGGAGTTTGATTGAAACTCTAGAGACAACTGCCATGTGAACAATCCATCCCACTGGATTTGGGTGGTGGGGGTGAGGAGGAGAAGAAGGACAAGTGCTGCCTGAGGCACCACCATTTCTGCCCTCCTCAACACCACTTCTTATTCCAAAAGCAGAGCTCTCAGTGGTAGTCACTCTGTGAGGTCTGACTGCCCAGTGAGTCTTGCCACTTGTCAGGCTCGCCACCTGTTCTGACTCAAGAGAGAGTGACTACCACTGGGGCTTTGTTTTCTTGTAGCTCAAAGTCAAGTGTGAGCAACAGCTTTGAATGGACGCCAAGTAAAAAGCCAAATGCTGATTTGGACTTTGGCAGGTGTGGCACTTAAATCCAGGCCAGAGTAGTCCAAATTTCATGTACCACAGCTCTGGGCCAAAGTAGTCTGAATTTTATCCAGATGTTTACCCCCGTGTAGTCAAGACCTAAGAGTTACCTTGTTACCCTGGTATACATGAAGATCCTTCTGCAATACTGGGAAACAACTGAACAGAAGAAGATGTTAGCTTTATTTTCTCTCCTACTTCTTTGTTTTTAAATAAACTCATAACACTGAGAATTCAAGGAGTAGAAAACTTAAAGGAGGGCAATAACAGAAAATAAAGTTTCTGAGTTTCATACAGACAGTTTGAATGATTTTGTAGAAAATCTAAGACATTAATTCTGGAGAGGAAACTGTTCTGCAGAGGAAATTAAATCCCTTCAGTGATGATTATGCAAGGCAAACAAATTAATCAAGGTTTACTCCAAGTGTTTTTTTAAAATGAAAAACATATCAAACAGTATATAAAACATTAATAAATCAATCTGTAAACTACTTCCTGAAAGGGATTATCATAGGAGATTTTCACACGTCAAAAATATCCTCCGCAGAAATCGGGACAGAAATATTTCTGTCCCGGAAGTAGTGCCGCGGTTCGCACACCCACCTCCCTCTCCCGATATGCCGGCATCCTCGCACTGGGCTTTTTCTTCCCTCTTCCGTAATATTTTACTAACGGGAGTTCGCCATTAATAAAATATCACAGAAGAGGGAAGAAAAAACCCAGTGCGAGGACGCCGGCATATTGGGAGAGGGAGGTGGGCGTGTGAACCACAGCGCTGCTTCCGGGACAGAAATATTTTTGTCCCGATTTCCGTGGAGGATATTTTTGACGTGTGAAAATCTCCTTAAACTGTTTCCTTTAGCTGTATATTCCTGCATGGCTGGGGATTGGAGTAGATGGCCCTTGTGGTCCCTTTCAGTTCTATGATTCTATTTCCTACCCAACACCTTTAGGTTCTTCCCTCGGAGTTTAGTTGCAATCTTCAAAGCAGCTATGGTGGGGAAATTAATTTTCTCCAAGAATAATATATTATTGCAATCTATTCCTGCAATAATGCAAAATCTTTCAGTGTTGAAAAGGCAATTAAAACCCATAAGCTTTGCAAAAGTCCTGCTCCTGGTGCAGATGAAAGCTCTAGAACTGGCTTCTTGAAGTGGATCAACACCCCTGCCTGCATCTTTGAAATATCTTTGGCAGCCTGGCTCTGGGACCCAGGAGATTTTCAGACAGGAACGAAAAAAGCATTCTCGTCTTTCAATCACCTCTCCCACCCCTCTCTGTTACAAAAACAGAACGGGGGATCTATTAACAGCTTAGCCCATGAATAAAAAGAAGTGCCTGCATAACAGCAGCCAAACAGGAGCCTGAAGACACAGGAACAATGTCGTCCGAAAGGAAAGCCCTTTAGTTATCTCCTGGTGTTTGTGTAACACCATATTTAGCACATCTGATAATCTCTCCAGTCATGAAGAGCTCTTGCATGTTAAAAGTTGCCACCACTCCACTGGCTGCACCATGTCACTTTGTTTACACATAGTCAAGATTGGCAATTCACAGCACTTTTAATAATCTTGCTTCTGTCTAACCCCTTAGGTCTCAGAAGAGTTTTAACAAGTAAAATATCACTATGAATACAATGGTATGCTTTAAGTACGGGAAACTGCGTTGTCAATTACATATTTGAAAGCTGAATTATCATGGAATGAAGGAGTACAAGTAGCTGCACAACCAATATCTGCAGTTTCAGTTATCTGAGGGACACAAAATAGGGACACATACCATAGAGTTGTGCTGCAGAGCTGTCTTCTCTAGGAATCATTAGGTCCTCCAGTGCAACTCTGTGGAATGTTTGTGTCAGATGCCCTTAATTTTAATAAGGTTTGCTGTTATCTGTGGTTTCACTTATATACAATAAGTCCAGGAACGTATACTCTGTGAATATAGGGGGTGACCTGTATACGAAATGTTGAGGAGGGAAAGCCGTTTAATGGAAATTATAATTATAGTTGCTTCACACCGTTGTTGTTGTTGTTGTTGTTGTTGTTGTTGTTAATCTTTGATTTCTATAGGGCCATCAATGTACATGGCACTTTACAAGAAAAATAACAACAAAACAGTTCCTTGCCCTCAAACTTACAATCTAATGATATGAAAGGAAAGGGGACGGCAATAGGGTAAGGGATTAAGTCTAGCATTCTCTTCTCTCCCTCCTTGACTAGGGCAATGGCAGTTGAGATGGAAGGAGGGCCATTCTTTTCTGGGCCAAGGCAAGATGGAGCTCTGCCTAACTTCCCTTCTCTCCCTCCTTGGCTAGGGCAATGGCAGTTGGGATGGAGGGAGGGCCATTCTGCTGCTGGGCTGAGGCAAGACGGAGCTCTGCCTGATTTTTCTTCTCTCCCTCCTTGACCAGGGCAATGGCAGTTGGGATGGAGGGAGGGCTGTTCTGTTTCAGGGCCAAGACAAGAAGGAGTTGTGCCTGTCTTAGCTTCTCTCCCTCTGCAACCAGAGCAATGGCAGTTGGGATGGAAAGAGGGCCATTCTGCTTCTGGGCCGAGGCAAGATGGAGCTCTGCCTGCCTTAGCTTCTCTCTCTCTCTGCATCCAGGGCAATGGCAGTTGGGATCTACAGGTGAAGAATTTTTGAATTATGAAGATTAAATCAGTAGTGTACTCAAAAATATTTGTGTAGAAAATGAAGGATGCAATAGTATCTTGCTGGTGAATCAGTAGCCTCAGATGTTGAGTCAATGATAGCAAGTCAAACAGACCTGGAATTTTTATCATTTGTCTAAACAGTGTCACTGATGATAAAAGCAAAATAGGGTGCTTATCTCACCAGGCACCTAATTTGGTTCTGATTCTACATGTTTGTCATTTTTAGTAACATGCCTCTAATCAACAACTCTTGTTTACACAGAAACACAATCTTTTTGAATTAGTAAATCCTCCTTATCGAGTTATCAGTTTACATTGAAAACATTTGCAAATTATCTTTTCTTCTTAATCAAGGTATGGAGATATATTAAGTGTACATTATTGTCAAACACTAAGACAAGAACATTTTCCAAAGCAGAGTCCCTTCATTTCAGACTTGATTGCATTACTGCCCTAAATTCATTAGGGGCTGTTCTACTTATAATGCTTGATGGGACTCCTGCCAAAAATGGCATTTGCAAGTCAAGTTCCTCTGCTTTCTCTGTAACATTTAGATTTGCCCAATTTGTTCTGCTGCCTTAACTTCTGTCGGTCAATTATTGGAATGATGACGGGGTGTGTGGGGTGTGTGTGGCATAGTGTGTCTATGTGGGAGTCTCTGATTAAATGTTGTATAGTGTGTCTGATTAAATGTTGTATAGTTGTATAGTGTATAGTGGTGGTGGCCTGTTTCCAACTTTAAATCCTGTCCCAGACAGCATCTTCTGTAAGAGTATTTCTTTAAAACATGGTGTATAGTTACCACACACGTTGAAAAGGATTCAGAAAAGGATTCTGTACTCCAGAAACAGCACTATTTTGATGTGAGAGTATGGAAACTTGATTAAATGAGTCTGCTCTAGCTGGGACTGACATATAGTCCCATATGTCATACATGGGATATAGGCCTTCATTTGTATATCAATAAGGTAGTAATATCTGCCTGTGCCCAAGCTGAGCACCTCTGCCACCTTTAAGGTGTATGTACTAGTCAGGTTCAAGTGGGAATAACAACCAATCTCAACAAATTCTTCTCTGTGGCAACTACAGGTGGTGACGGATGATGGTTGTGATGTCAATTAAGTGATGAATCTGCTCTAGGTTTTTAGTTTGAACTTTAAAGGAACTGTACAAGGTTTGAGACCTTACATACCTCATTGAAGCATCTGAGAACTTCAATACCTCATTGGAAGCTCAGTCTAAAACCCTGAGCAAATTCATTGTTCCACTCACATGGAAGCCATCAGATGCTACTAATCCCAAGGGTTATCTTATTGGCTCCTCTGCTCTGGAGAAGTCATCTTCAGGGGCCTGGCAAATGTAAACAATTACCAACTACCAACACCCCATATTCATGTGGTAAAGCTTATTCAGCATATTTATTGCCTTCAGATTTCTGACCAGATTCTAATAAAGTACAGGTACAGTGGGCCCTTGGTATCTGCTGGGGTTTGGTTTCACAACCCCCCATGGATACTAAAATCTGTGAATGTTCAAGTGCCATTATATACAATGGCATAGTAAAATGGTATCCCTTACATAAAATGGCAAAATCAAATTTGGGTTTTTGATTATTATTATTGTTTGGAATATTTTCAAGCTGTGGATGGTTGAACCCGTGGATACAGAATCCATGGATATGGAGGGCCAACTGTACCTATTTTTAAAACTGTGATACGGTAGGCCCACATATTACTCAAGGGATCCATTCCAGGATGCTTTGTGTATAATGATTTTCACATATAATCTGGAACCTTCCCCCCCCCATGCCTCTTTCAGCCAACAAATGACTTTCCATGCTTCATCAGTAGACAGGATTGCAGGCAACTTGCTATGTTGCTCTCATTTGTTCTTCAGCAGAGAGGGACGCAGCTGAATCTCTACCTTCTCTCTGCTGGGGAAGGACTCTCATTCATTCTTCACCAGAGGCACAGCCGTCTTCCCACCTTTCTGTCTGCTGAGGAAGGACTCCCATTCCTTCTTCAGCAGAGAGGGGCATAGATGGCTTCCCACCCTTTGCTCATGACCCCTTCACCAGCAGGCAGTAGCACAAGCAACACTAGATAACGCAAGCAGCACAAACAGCACAAGATAGTGCAAGTAGCACAAGATAGCATGAGGCAGCAGCAAGCAACATGAGGAGGTATTTGCACATAACTGAACCTGCATAATACAAGCTTGCATAATACACAGGCCTACTGTATATGCTATATACCAGTTTCATATAAATATGAAATAAATAGTGGGCTTCTTTGGGTATTATATTCCAGCCATACTAGGATTGTAATCAGTGAATTTCTTTCTTTATCTTGCTGCACTGTTCTGTATGTTCATTTTTGTTTTTATCTTGCTGCACTGGATCAGGAAGATTAAGTGAAGATTAAGTGAAGGCTTTGCAAATAATTTACCAGCTGGAACATCTCAACATTTTGTCAGTTCTTCCATCTGCTGATATGGGTAGGAATGCATGGAAGGAGCAGGGGATGTGAGATACTATGGACTTTTTCAGATGCAAAAAAGGCATCCTGAGGGATAGGGAGAAGTATGCGGCTGTTCAGTGGCAGAGGGCAGTTTCGGACAACGCCATCCCTCTCTCGGCATCGTCCGCATCACTTCCGTGTATGATTGGAGGCAGCCGCATCATATTTTACTCACAGAAGTTGTCCGTGAGTAAAATATGACATGGCTGCCTCCAATCATACATAGAAGTGACACAGACGATGCCGAGAGAGGGACGGCATCGTCCGAAACTGGCCCCCTGTTGCGGAACAGCTGTGGAACTCTCCTGATCCCTCAGGATGACTTTTTTGCATCTGAAAAAGTCCTCCTACTACAAGTGCTGTGGATGGGAGGCTCCATCCTAGGGTTTCGTTGCCAATAATACTGAGCTTTGAATTAACAAAACCGCATTTCCCCAACTGGATTTCCACCTGGAATTTCCGGCTACTCATGACTGAGGTGCTAGGACTAATATCAACACTCTTATGTGATGAAGTTTAAGCACTATTGAGTTGTCAACTTTCATCTTCACTGAAGCTCAAGGCCACTTCTGAAACAGGGCTCATTTATACTTATAGGAAAATCCAACTTACCTTTGGGTTACCCTGGTTGACAGAGACTGTGGGCTTGTTCACACAATCACCACACATACTGAGGCAAGTTCAGGAGCACTGTCCACATAGTTATCACTTTTGAACTCACCTAGGTCCAATAAATCACAGTATGCATGGCCTCATGGCCACAGCCACTCCATTTTAACCCCTACTGCCCCCATTAATGGGAACATATATAAGTCCACATCACCTTTGCCTCTTTCCCTATAGCTTAGAGGGGCTCTGGACATCTTATTTAGCAGAGGTACGCACAGCTAATAACGATATGGGTAGGCTGGTATGAGCTACTCTGAACGACTGCTGGATATACAAAATAAATGGTAATGAAGGAACTGCTAAAAAGTAAAATTGAAACAGGGAAAGAGGCCTGTTTATTAATTATTAAAATTAATTATTAATAATAATCATTATTAAATATTAAATTAAATATTAAAATTATTATTATTAATTTATTAATTATTAAAAATAGCTTCTTCATGAACTCTTCCAACCACCTGCTGGAATTCCCCCCACCCAGCCCCAACACTGACATCACTATGGAGCACAATTCACTCACTTACTCACACAAAAATATCTGGATTTTTCATTCAAATCTGGAGAAAATCCCAACTCTTTTTTGTTCAGATTAAAGCCCCGAGGCACTGAAAATACCCAGATTCAACCCATACATTGTCTGGATGGCTCACTGTGAAAACAAAGTGAGATCATTTTGCTGTATTTGGCCCATGTAGACAAGCCCACAGTCTCCTTGAAGCTAATGCTTCATGCGAAGGTAAGTCCTGACATTTTTTTTTAAGTTACACTTTTTAATATTAATCCCACCATGAATTCTAAACAGTGCCATGCATTACACAACAACAAATAACAATACAAATTTTGTTTCCAAAATATACAGGTCTATGCTGGAAGAAAGTTTCCAAAAAAGCAGACCTTTGATGTCTCTACAGCCTAACCTAGCTTGTATAGCAAGCATTACATTGGTGTTCTAAAGTGGTTTTTAAAAGCAAAATTTTTAAACTATTATTACTATTCTTGTATGCGTACAATGAGTTGTAAGAGTTTCTCCTAACTGTTAGATATAGTAATTTCTGCTCATAACTAAAACATCTGGTTCCTCCCTTCTTTTTCTCTTTCTCTCACACACTTTTTAAAACCAATGTTACTTTTAGTTTTCCTCCTTGTGTTTTGATAGCAGCAATAGGCTCTGGCTGAGGTAACTGTATGACTTTGAACTGTTTGACTGACTCAGAACCCTCAGATTCTAATTATAAATTTAATATTTAAAACTTAAATTAGTACCTCTGGGATTTGGTGATTCTCACTAGAGGAAGATACAAACAATTAGCACTGCCCCATGTGACTTAGGATGTTGCGTCAGCCATCAAGGCACACAATCAATGCAAAACCATGCACTTTTTCTGCTCCTGTTCTGATAATCAATCAGATCAAAACTAGAACATATGATGAAGAGAGTATGGACTGGTCACTGGGCCTCACTGTTTAATTAAGACCTTGGAAGGGGAGAACTTGAAGAATAGCAGATGTAGTCTTGCTGCAGAACTGGCCTCTGTAGAAGATATTCCTGAAGTATTTAAGGACAAGATCACCTATACTGAAATTTCCCAAGGAAGTCTGGATGATTTCAATACCCTGTTTACAGTGGCTTTGAATATGTGAACTATGAGTCTCTCCCCCTGCAAGCAACAACTTTCCTATCTTCTGTTGAGGACAAAGATATACCCTGATCCTTATTTGGTAACAAATCTGTTAAGTAGTCAACATGAATTGATTAAGGGCCTATTCAGTGGTTGGCCAGAGGATATCTCCCTGATTAAGAAGTTCCTATCTGATGCAAGGAACTTCTAAACACTCTAACTAATCACATGCTGGTTAAATCACAAGGGCGTGGTAAAATGACTCCAAGGAACATTGCTAACAATTATATTAGAACAAAATGTTAGTCTGATCTTCTCATTAAATCAGCAAGAGTCTCCTATTCAAGTCAACTTGACCACAAAAAACAGAATAACTTCCTCCAGGAAATGAAAAGGTAAAAACTGTTAAAGGCCCTACCAGCAAAACAAAAACTCCAAAGTCTCTACTTGTACTGAAAAGAAAGCCAAAAACATAAAAACTAAATCTAATAGAAAACCTGTTTCCAAAATGAAATTTGATAGTTTATTTAAAATACTGGAAGAAAGGGACAAGAATTAGAGGGTGTATCCCCTGAGTCCCAATAACAAAGCAAATTTGAAAAACCAAGAAATTGCAAGCACAGTACTACAGGCAACAGCCCCACATCATTGATCCAACTCTGAAGACATAACTGTAGTTGTAACTCAGGAATTTACACCAGAGTTACAAATCCCTAGCAAGGCAAATTCTTCTCCCTGTGAACTCTCAATGCATGAAACTAAATTGAACCATTTCCAAATAATAAAATCCTAACATCTACAGGTAATAAAATGGAATTTGGTGTTTATTAACTATCCAAAGCCAAAGGGTATACTCTTGCCTCTGGAATGAAAAGAACATTTCTTGCAGCTTTTAGTATCTCTTGGTGTAGTACCGGTAGAACTGGAATCTATACAAAAGGTAGAGTACCCCCTTTTTAATTACATCACTACAAGAGCTGTTATCACTTTGTTTCATCTGACATTGTCATTAGAATCTAAAGAGCTAAAGAGAAATGTTACAGGCTGAGTATAAATTTAAGGATATCTCAATACTTTAAGGATATATCTCTCCCCTTGGGCATCACAAGAAGAGAGAAGGATATTATTTATTATTATTATTATTATTATTATTATTTAAGAGTATTTATACCCTGCTCTTCAGCCACAAAGGCTCTCAGAGTGGCTTATAAATTGTTAGCAATAGCACTTACACTTCTACACCGCTTTATAGCACTAGGCACTCTCTAAGTGGTTTACAATGTGTTGACTAATTGTCCCAACAAGCTGGTTACTCATTTTACTGACCTGTGAAAGGATGGAAGGCTGAGTCAGCCTTGGAGCCCTGTAGGATAGAACTCACAACATTGTGGCTGTACTACTGGCATTTAACTACTGCCACCACAAAGGTTCCCAAAATTACTCAGGAATTCCCTTTAAGGATCCACCAGTTGGGAACTTGATACATTTAACTACTTCTAGTGGTTACATCACCACTGTTCCTCATCTTTTATCTAAAAAGATACCTAATAGGGTGGATTACTGAGGATGGGGATCTAATACTAATTGTGGCATCCTTGCTCAGGCTGGTGGTAGCAATGATACCCTCTGGGACTTTCTATCAGAAGAACTAATTTTAATAGGCAGTTTTGATGCTCTCCCAAAGCAGGACCAACAGAAGGCTCTACTAAGGCTAGTTTCCCTGCTTGAGTCCTTAAAGGATAAGTATCACCAAGACTTCATGATTCCATCAGCCAACAATTGTTTATGTATTGCCCAAATGAAGAGGAAGCATTGCTGATTGAGGAAGGTAATGTCAGTGTAGGGTGATCATTTCTTGCCCAAAACCAGCATCCTTCCAATCCCAAGGGAGGCATGGCACTAAGCCCCAAGACTGTGATAGTACAACCACCTAAACTATGCCAAAATACTGCCTTTTCAAATCCTGAAGGACATGGCCAAATCTTACATCCTTTTCTAAACTATTAAATATCTGTTCAATGTAAAATGTAAAACTCCAAGTTTTAGAAGTCATGATCAAACAGTGCTGCACCATTTGGGCTTATGTAAGACAGGGTTACAGACCCCACATAATTTAAATGGGCCAGCCTTAGGCTCATTAAATCATCAAGTTCAGGTGCCCAATTGCTGTGTTTTTGGGAACTCTCAAATATCAGAACTAGACTGACTACATTCAGGGAACATCTCCTCCCTAAAGATTATTTCCTGGAATGTAGCTGGCTAGATTGCTAAATGTATAGGCCAAGGTTTTATTAATTGCATAGGTTTGATATAATTTTCCTTCAAGAGACTTGGTTCTGTGATCATATTTACATTAATGGTTTTGTGTCTTACTGTCTCCCTGTACTTCCTCAAAACGGTAAAGGTAGGGCTCTTCCTCTATTCATGTAGGATAATTCATTTACCAAACTATTGGCAAAAGTACTCCTCACAGAATGGGAGGAGAATACGGGCTGTCTTAATGACATCCTGCATTGTTTTGCTATATTCAGAACCCCCCCCCCCCAAAATCAAAAACTGTGAAGGGAAAGCTTTTGCAGTTTTCCCCAGAGTTTTTTAAAACTCCAAAGGAAATGGACATTCCTGATTGTTGGGACAAGATATTTGATTTGAATCACTTTCCCATAGCACAAGGTGATTGGCTAGATGAGGGCAGAAGGCAAGGCTTGCTAATGGGGCAAGTGACCGGAACCGTCATGTTTGTGTTTCACCTTAGCGAGTGATCAGTAAAGTGATTAAACAGGGTGTTGGTTTTTTGTTTTGTTGTACAGGCAAAATATTGCTCAAGTGCACAGTGTAAAATAGTTTTTTATAAAAGCTTGGCAGCGGCAAATAAAGCAAGTAAAAATGCAAGAAAATCACTTGTGGCCACCATGTTGACCAGTGTACATACAAAGCTTTTGGGCACCAAAACACCATTAAGACAATTTGCAGTTGCTGTGATTTGCTATTACAGTGAAGCTATCCATTCCCTCCCCCCCTCCCGCCTCGTATAGATGGGGCCAAAGTCAACTCATGCCACTCTAAAGATAGTTCTATCAGTCCTGTAGGGATAGGTCTGCTCTAGTTTCTTTCAAGAAAGTTTCTTTCTTGAGTACCCAGCTTGTGGGGGCAATTAGCTAACACACATTGGAAACTGCTTAATGCAGTGTAGATGTGTAAATAGCTATTGCTTAAAACAATTTGAAAGCTGCTCTGATAGCCTTGTGGCTGAAGAGCAGGGTATAAATAAATAAATAAATAAATAAATAAATAAGGATTTGTACATTCTGAACAGCTCTAGTCCTGATGACATATGGGGGGAATTTACATTCATTTCCTCCAGGCATTCAAATGTAATTGATTATATTTTAATCCATAAATATTTGAAAACATTGGGGTTTAACTTTAGAGTAGCAAAGCATTCTGACACTGACCATCTGACCATGGAATGTTCTCTGGCTTTACCAGGCTTGCTAAAGTTGGATTTGTAGCACTGTTTTCCTCATAGCTCAGCTTTCGCTATGAACTCAATAAAGATCAAATGGTACATTGAAACAGGGAAGGCCTTTAAGAAGCTCATCTAGTTACACCACATTACAAATTATGTTAGCCAAATTAAAGTCAATACCAGACCCAAGGACAGTATGCTGCCTTATGAGAAGGTTATACAGGATTTGTACCTTTCTCTACAGGTTGATACTAAAACTACAAAATGCCCCAAAGCCCGTATCAATAAGTGGTTGACAAGAAGTGTGACAATTTTAGGAGAAAAATCCAAATCCAAATCCAACTGGCATATTTAATAAAACACCATTGAGTAAGAGATGCTACTCCTAGGATAATCATGAGATTGAAACTACAATGCACGTACTTTTCCACTACAGTTTTTACCAGGGGACCAGGGAAGATCTATTATATCCCATCATGCAACATTTCTCTGGGCACTCCTCTGAGTCTCTCGTGGCTATCCTGCTCCGACAAACTGTTCACTCAGCAAGTGGCTAAATTTTAAGACCTGGGTGTTTTAACCAGACTATCCTTGTTTGTGAAATAGTATTATATTTAACACATTATATTTCTTATAAATCCTGACTGTTTCAACTGTATTTATATTTTTAATGGATTGTCCTAATGTGCTGTTTTAAAATGTGTTTATCATGCTGTTCTAATGGTCTGTTGACTGCGATAAAGTAATATATGTTTGTATCTTGCTGCACTGTTATGCATGTTCACTGTTATGTATGTTTGATATTTTTAAATGTTATTCCTAAATAAAATTCCATGGGAGACAAATAAAACAATAAATATTGTGCACCTGTAGGTAAAATTCCAGAGGAAACAAATAAACTAGTGTATCTTGCAGTAAATTTACTTTTTTGCAATATGATGTTCCATATAAAATTCTGAGGCACAAGACAATTAAAAAACAAACACCTCTCTAAACTATTGTTACAGTGATTGTTTATATGTATGTTTTTTTACATATTTGTTTAATTTTAAAGGCCAGGATCCGAAAGTATACCTTTCCTAGATTCTCATGCCTTCGCCAGTGGATTGGTGTGCATGTGTGTGTGTGTGTGTGTGTGTGTGTGAGAGAGAGAGAGAGAGAGAGAGAGAGAGAGAACTCTCCTTCTGTATCTGCCCCCTGCCCCACTCTATAAACCTGCTCAGGATGACTGGAAAAATTATATTTATTTATACCCCGCTGTTCAGCCACAAAGGCTCTCAGAACGGCTTACAAATGGTTAAGCAATAGCACTTTACAGATCTATATCTCATTAAGTGGTTTCCAATGTACGTTAACTAATTGCCCCCACAAGCCGGGTACTCCTTTTACCAATCTATGAAAGGATGAAAACACTCTGGACCAATGCCATGGAGGGCAGCCAGATGGAGGGAGGGGAAGAAAATTGTGATTCAGTTGGCAGAAGCAACATAATCCAGTGGAAATATATGATTGGATCTTAGCCATTGTATTTATAATTTTAGGTATAGCATCTTGAGATGGGCTTGAGTAATCAAAGAGCAGTACAGTATAGATTTTTTTTTTTTAAAGAGTGAAAATAAATAGTGTTTAAAAAGATAAAGATCCCTTGGTAGAATGAGCAGTTTTCAGGACAAGGTTATGATTGTCTTCCATAAACATGAGCGCTTTCATGTTTTATTTCCCAACTTTTGCCTTTTGTTCTAAGCTTCATGTCTCTGCAAGAGAGTGGATTCTTTAGTCTACCCACTGACATGCTGTTTCTGGAAATCTGTTGACTTTTTTTTTCTGCTGCGGATGTTTTGCTTTCCTCTTCCATGCCAGGATTGAAATTTAAGAAGCTTCTGGAGTGAGTGAAGGAGATCTTTTCTAACCAAGTAATATGCTTAACATAAACATTCTGTTTCACATATAGGCATTTTGTCGAATTCATTAAGTTGATTTTGCTACTTTTGCATCTAAACATCCTACATTACTAGCCATATTGCAAACACTGAAAAAATCTATGGTTAAAAGTGCATTTGGACAAATACTGTTTTTGAACAATTGATATATTATACATTCAATAGTAGAAGTCCAATCCCACTCTCTTTCCACCAGTGTCTTTCCACTGATTTCATTGGATTTAGGTACACCTAACCTTTCATTTCATCAGGTCAAATACTTTTGATAATGCTATGTTACCTTTGTACAATTTGCCTCTATTTCGTGCATCAGCAAAGTTATGTATCATGGAATCAGAATTCTCATGATTTTTTTTTTCTTTTTACAGGAACTGAATTTTAGATGGCAACTATGGATTACTCAGGCTTCCATGTTTGCAGCAACACAGAAACCCAGCTTTTCTAGAATTCTCTGTGGGGTGGGATTATATACTTGTTGTATGTCAGAATCAACAAGGTCTGCCTATTAAATGAGACTGATGAAATAACCCATCTTTATTTATATGTATTACAGTTCTAATGCTTGTCCCCTTCAATATACAGTTGTCCCTTCACATTCGCTGGGGTTTGGTTCCAGAACCCCCCGTGAATACCCAAATCCGTGAATACTCAAGTCCCATTATATGCAATGGCATAGCAAAATGGTGTCCCTTATATAAGATGGCAAAATCAAGGTTTGCTTTTTGGATTATTTTTTTCTTTTCTTTTTATTAAAATATTAATTCCCCTACCCCCCCCACCTCAGTGCTCCCCTTCACCGGAGCCATTATCCCTTACCTAATCTTTCCAGAATCTCATTTCTTCTGTGGAGGTAACCTCCCATCTTTTGTCTGTAATACTTTTTTAACAAATACTTTCCAAATGTTATCAAAGTCACTTTCTTTCCAACTTCCTCTTCTTGCTTTAATTATACATGTTAACTTATCATTTATTGCCATCTTCCAAACTTCTTTATACCACTCCTCCACTTGTACATTTATTTGCATTTTCCAATGTTTTGCTATAATTAATCTTGCTGCCGTTAATAAATTTGTTATTAAATCCTCTTCTGCTTGGTTCCCATTCTCTCCATTATAAATTGACATCAATGCTATACTCGGTTTCCTTTCTATATTTCTATTCAAAATAGTCTCTATTTCTATGAAAATCATTTCCCAAAACTGCTGTACAAATTTACAATTCCACCACATATGCATATATGTACCTATTTCTTGACAATGGATTATTATTTTTTAAAGAATATTTTCAAGCTATGAATACTTAAACCGTGAATGCCAAATCCGTGAATGTGGAGGGACAACTGTACTCCCTGTTCACACTCATACACTGTAAACAAGACTGTTTACAGTGTAAAACAGTCTTGTTTTACACTGGTTGAAGGTGTGGAGCAGATCAGTTCTATCAGCTGTTTCAACACATCAGCCATTTTCTTCTTTACTGCATTAATTGACTCAAAATGTGTTCCTTTAAGCACTGATTTCACTTTAGGGAAAAGAAAAAAGTCACATGGTGCCAAATCTGGTGAAGATGGAGGATGTTCAAGTGTAGTAACACATTTATCAGACAAAAACTGCTTTATAGAAAGTGCTATGTGAGCAGACGCATTGTCTTGGTTAAGAATGAAACCATTTCCCCACAGTTCTGGCCTTTTTTTTCCTGACTCTCTCTTCAGCTTTGTCAAAACTTCCTTATAATAATGCTGGTTCACTGTTCTGCCTTCTGGAACCCTTTCGGTCAAAACAACAACAATGAGCATGGCTTTGAATGTGGACTTGCTTTAATGTGCTTCTTTCATTCTTGGTGAAGGTGGTGTTTTCCAGTGCATTGACTGTCATTTTGTCTCAGGATCATATGGAAGGTCCAGGTTTCATCACAAGTGATTTTTTTTAAAAAAAAGGTTTGGGCCTCAAAGCGCCTCAAGTAGCTGCAGAATGTTAGCGCAAATTTCCTTGTGGCACTCTTTTTGCTCTGGTCTGAGAACCCATGATGTGTTGTCATAAATGGCACAAACAATTCTCATGTTGAGATCCTCACGCAAAATTTTCCATGCAGTGTCTTTATCAATGTTCATGGCTTCAGCTATTATTTGGACATGGAGTTGGCAGTCTCCTCAAACAATCTGGCTGATTTTTTTCCACATTTTTTTCAGTTCTTGATGTAGAAGGTATCCAGGGCATTCCTCGTTTTCCACATTCTCACATCCTTCTCTGAATCTTTTGTGCCACTCAAACATGTGTGCAAGAGACATGCAGACTTCCCCATAGGCCTCAGTAAGTAGTTGAAAAGATTCCATTAAAGTTTGGTTCAATTTTACTAAAAATTTCAAATTGACACGTTGCTCAACTTTTTTAAACTTAGCATTTTCCCGGTACACAACAGACAACACAGCTGCTTTAAACGACAACTGACAATTAACTGAATGGCTGAGAATGTTGATGCTTGTCATGCAGGTTCAGATGTGTTCAGGGTCACCACTCGAGTATTCACAATCAGTTCTTCCCGATTTGTCTGAAAGGTAGAAACAGAGTCTCATTATTTAATAGACAGACCTTGTAGAATGATCCCATTTGCTTGAATTGTTTAACACAAGGACTGAGTATACAAAACACTCAGAAAAAGCTCAGGGTGTTTCTGAAGTGTGTCCAGCATTACTGAACTATGGTGTGCAATACTGGGAAAGCTACTATTTATCTGAAATGTAAGGAGAGTAACAAGTCACCTGAGTTTGGGTAGTGGTGGAAACATTTATGTGCTTCTTTTCTACAAGTGTTCATGTTCTCATTCTTCATCTCCTTTCAGTTTATCCAATGTTTAAAGGACACAATAGGATGAATCTATGCAATCATAGGCCTAAAACCAATTGATAGTTATAACGAGCGTTTGTTATGTGTCTTCAAGTCAACTCATATTTATGGCGACACATCATGGGGTTTTCTTGACAACATTTATTCAGTGGAGGTTTGCCTTTGCCTTCCTCTAAGGCTGAGAGATTGTGACTTGGCCAAGGTCACCCACTGGGTTTTCTGTGGCTGAGTAAGAATTCAAATTCAGAGTCTTAGTTCAACAATCAAATGAGTATACCATGCTGGTTCCTTCACAATTACAGTAGATCCATAGAATCAATGAAACTTACACAAATGAAAGCATATCTATGGGAAGTTGAAGGCTTTTATGGCCGGCATCCATAGATTTTCCTTGGGGTTTTTCTGGGCTGTGAGGCCATGTTCTGGAAGAGTTTCTTTCTAATGTTTCGCCTGCATCTGTGGCTGGCATCTTCAGAGAATGATTGGGGAGGAGTGTGTGTGGAGTTTATATATTGTGAACCCCTGTTGGGGAGTATATGTAAATTTGTGTAATTGAATGGTTAGTTTCTGGGTATAGAAATGCAAGGAGGATTAGTGTCTGTTTGGCTAATGGTTGGTGGATGGGCCATTATCTGCTGGAACTCCCCTTGTCCCTGGGTGGAATTCCTTTGTAAGTGTTGAGTTTTGATTCTATTGTTTTTCAAAACTGGAAGCCAGATTTTGTTTACTTTTAGGGTTTCTTCTTTCCCGTTGAAGTTGTCCAGCTGTTTGTGGATTTCAATAGCTTCTGTGTGCATTCTGACATGATAGTTGTTGGCCTGGTCCAGAATTTCTGTGTTTTTAAATAGCATTTTGTGTCCAGGTTGGTTTATAACATGTTCTGCTACTGCTGATTTTTCTGGCTAGCCCAGTCTGCAGTGTCTCTCATGTTCCTTGATTTGTGTTTGTACACTGCATTTTGTGGTCCCTATGTAAACTTGTCCACAGCTGCATGGTATGCAGTAAACTCCTGCAGCTGTGAGACGGTCTCTTTTGTCCTTCGCTGAGCGTAGCATTTCTTGGATTTTCTTGGTTGGTCTGTAGATTGTTTGGAGGTTGTGTTTCCTCATCAGTTTCCCTATCCTGTCTGTGACTCCTTTGATGTATGGTAAAAATACCTTCACTTTGGGTGGCTGTTTTCTTCTTCATTCCTGTGTTTTTTCTGGGTCTGGCTGCTCTTGTGATGTCTGATCTGCAGTAACCATTAGCCTGTAGGGCCCAGTTTAGGTGCTTCAGTTTGTCCTCCAGGTAGTGAGGTTCGCAGATCCTTTTTTCGTGGTCTTCCAATGTTTTTATTGTACTTCTTTTTTGTCCTGGGTGATGACTGGAGTTCTTGTGTAGGTATCTGTCCTTGTGTGGGGGTTTTCTGTATACCTTGTGGCCTAATCATTGGTTTCGTTTGCAGATGACTAGGACATCCAAGAATGGCAGTGTTCCTTCCTTAGGGACTGCTAAATTCAGTGTGCAAACACGAATCAAGGAACATGAGAGATACTGTAGGCTGGGCCAGTCAGAAAAATCAGCAGTAGCAGAATAAGTTATAAACCAACGTGAACACAAAATGTTATTTAAAAACACAGAAATTCTGGACCAGGCCAACAACTATTATGTCAGATTGCACAGAGAAGCTATTGAAATCCACAGATACCTCGACAACTTCAACAGGAAAGAAGAAACCCTAAAAGTAAACAAAATCTGGCTTCCAGTTTTGAAAAACAATAGAATCAAAACTCAACACTTACAAAGGAATTCCACCCAGAGACAAAGGGATTTCCAGCAGATAATGGCCCATCAACCGATCATTAGCCAAACAGACACTAACGAGCCTTGCATTTCTATACTCAGAAACTAACCATTCAATTACACAAATTTACATATCCTCCCCTACAGGGGTTCACAGCATATAAACTCCACACACACACCTACCCAACCATTCTCTGAGGATGCCAGCTACAGATGCAGGCAAAATGTCAGAAAGAAACTATTGCAGAACACAGCCTCACAGCCTGGAAAAAAACCAAGGAAACTCTATGAAAGCATATCAATTTCTCACTTACTCAATGGGTCCCCTCTAGTTGGGGTTAACATTTGGATGTAGGCCTTAGGATCCAAGTCAGTGTAAATACGTAAATATGTATAATACATAAACCAAATGTTTGTATGTGTTGTTGTTGTTGTTGTGTGTTTTCAAGGCCTTTCTGACTTATGGCAACCGTAAGATGAACATATCACATGGTTTTCTTGGCAAGATTTGTTTGGCGGGTGTGTGTGTGTCTTCCTTTGAGGTTAAGAGAATGTGACTTGCCCAGGCTCATACAGTGGGTTTCTATGGCCAAGCAGGGATTCAAACCCTAATCTCTAGAGTCACAGTCTGATGCTCAAACCACTGTAGCATGCTGGCTCTCATTTTATGTGTGTACAATACAATAATTGGCATTATCTTCTGTGTGGACAACAGTTTTCAGTTGGTTCTGAATGAATAGTCTTCATATTGCTAAGTGATAACCATGTAAATCTAAACAATTTTGCTCCTTTTGTAAATGTTGACTTACACTTGAGCTCCATTTGCACTGTAGAAATAATTCAATTTGACACCACTTTAACTGCCATAGCTCAATGCTATAGAATCCTGGGATTTGTAGTTTGTTGTGGCACCAGAGTTCTCTGACAGAGAAGGCTAAAAATCTCACTAAACTAGAGACCCCAGAATTCCATAGCATTGAGCCATGACAGTTAAAGTGGTTTCAAACTGAATTATTTCTGTAGTGCAGATGCAGCCTTAGACACTTACACTGACCAGACTTCTAAGCTGATTCAGTGGGTATGGTCTAGTTAGGACTATCAATTGGCCACACTGTATTCTCATGCAATTCAACTTTATGCAGGTACCTTACATAAAGAGATACATAAAAACTGACCTATTATGTACTTTAGGTCTGCTAGGTATTGAGCTTTTTCAGTAAAAACAAGTTCTGGATCTGAGTTCCAGCTGAAAGCAAACTCTAGCATGGAAGAAGGTATTGTGGTGGCACATGAGACCCATCAAGTTATATCCCACTGAATCTGTTTTCTTGATGTGTTCACTTTTCCCAGGAAAAAACAGTCTATGTCAGAAAATATCCCTGATTTAGGCTAAAGAAAGCATCATCTAAACCAGTGATTCTCCAGCTTGGTCCTCCAGATAATTTGGACTTCAGTTCCCCATTGCTCCAATCATCATGGCCAACAGCCAGGGATTCTGGGAGTTGGAGTCCAAAAGAACTGGAGGACCACCAAGTTGAGAACTACTGATCTAAACTCTTTAGGCAGTGGACTCTCCTCTACAGCCTCGGGTATCCCACCAGGACGGGCATCTCGTAGGGGGCGAAGTTTGTATAGGGAGCATTATTTCTTTTAAAAAAGACCCCCTCGAGATTTACTACGGGTTCTTTATTGTAAAAGCAAAGCTTCCAAGGAAGCTGGAGGCAAGTGCTTCTCTGGTGGCGACGGTTCCTGTTTTCCCGGGAGGCGGCTTAAAATAACTCCTAAGCGGCTCAAGAATGCTTCCCTCAGGCGACGGTCGCCCCCAGCCCCATTTTATTCCAGCCTCTCCGGCTCCCACCGCTACTGCCGGAACGAACCACATGCAGCCGGGGTGGGGCTGCGGGGATCGGAAAGCCCCAGGGGAGGGTCTCGGAGAGCCCAAAGGCTTCCCGGGGTGTCTTTGAATCGTGGTGCCAAGAACACGTGTCTCCTTGTCGGGGTCCCAGAGGAGAGAACCTGGAAGTACTTCCAAATCTTGACTCCCTTCGGGGGGGGGGGACCCCGTCCTTGGTGGGAATGGTACCCGCCAGACCCTCTCCCTCTTTGGCTTTCTCGGGACGGAAAGCAAGCTCACTGGCTGCAGAGGGCGGCAGAGAGAAGGGGCGGGTGGGTGAGGCGGGGGCCGGGTGGCTTCCTCGCATTGGTGGGGGAAAGAGGACGCCGCCACAAAAACGCTTGAGGCTTGCTTTTTTCTCTCTCTCGCAGTCTCTGGCTTCGGAAGGTTCCTGTCTTTCCACCTGTGGAGGAGCCGCCGCCGCCGCCGCCTGCCTGGCTGAGGAGATGGGTGGCTCGGGCCGCTTCTCCTGGCAAAGGGCTCTCCCGGCTTTGCTGCTGCTCCTGGCCGGGGCGGAATGCCAGCTTCGAGGTGAGAGGACTCGGCTCTGCTCCAGGCCGGGCAAACGGGAGCCTCGTGAAAGGAGGAGATATTTTCAGTGCTTCTTGTAGGAGAGGGTTTTATTTGGGTAGTGGGGTGGAGAAAGGGAGAGAGCCGCCGGAGCACTCCCACCAACTGACCCCCTCAGAGTGCCTCCTCCGAGCACGTGTGAAGGGACTCCGGCTTCCTTCGCCTGGGTCTGCCTCGGAGGATGGGGTTCCCGCGTCACCTTATTTATTCCCCGCGCCGACAACCCCTGTTTCCCACACGCCGCCCTCCCCTCTCCGTCTCTCTAAGCTGCCTGAGGCCAGCCTCGGGGTGCGGTAGGGTGTGGTGCGGTGCTCACCGTTAGGCAACGCTGCCTAAGAAAGCCCCTCGAAGTAGTTACTCAAGGTTTCAGGCTGCTTGCACAGCTGCACCGCGCCAAGAGATGGAAGATGGTTGAAGGCACCAGCGGCGTCAGCATCCGCAGGGGGGGGGGCGTAGTAACCCTCCTCCTGCAAAAACATTATTAGTAATAATCTAAATCTCCTGTACTGTGAATAGCTTAGATTGAGTTAGGTTCTATTGACCTGAGAGAAACATATGCCCCCCCCCCAATAAAGCATTGCAGGGGCCCCCAACATTCCTTAAACCGGCCCTGTGGAGACGGCCGCTGAGGAGCCAAATGCCTTGCGAGGGATGCCACCCAGCTCAGCCAAGGAGGAGAAAGGAACAATACTAGGAGCAGCAGCAGGAGGGAATCCGCAGGCAGGCAGACCTGGGCTCCACATTGCCTCGTGACTACGTGTTCGAAGTTAAAGCTTCCTATCAGTTGTGTGGAGGAGGAGGGGACATAGATAACGCAAAGGAGACGGCTGGTTGTCCTGCTAGTTTCTTTACTTCTCTGCGTTGTGGGGTTCAGAGGTCGGACAGTTTTCTTTCCTTTCTCTGGCCCAACTCTGATCCTTATTCGTCTGGCCCTTTCTTCACCTCTCCTCTCCCATGGCTTTCTTAGCTCCCCCCTCCCTCTCTTCTGTTTGCAATTTATAACTCACCCCCTCTTTTTCTTTTTTTCTCTCCCTTCCCTCCCTGTGCTTTTCTTTCATCTTCTGCTGGCAGTGAAGGGGAGGACTGCTTTGCCTTTGCCGTTGAGGGTAAAAGGGCCGCCCACTCGCTTTGTAGAAGCTGAAACTTGGGGTGGGTTGGGGAATGCTTTGAAGTGAAGAGGGGGGAGCAGAGAGTCTGAGACTCCCCTCTAGACTCGCAAGGGACTCTGCTTTCTTTTGTGGCAGTTTTCTGTATAAATAATTGTCTTGATCTGCACACACAACCACTAAAGTTCTAAAATCATTTGATGCTGTCTGTTGCCCTTCCCCATTGACACATCATGGTTATTGCTTTGGGGAGTGAATGGGGAGGAAAGGGTTCTTTGCAAAGCCTTCCCCATTGTCTCCTAACAAGGACGAAATGGCCACATTCACAGTCTTATCCCTCCCTCCTCAAACTGTCCTTTTCTTTCTGGATCGGCTGAGTCTGGCATTCATGACTATTCTGCTGCTGGGCTCTCAAGCTATTGTAGCTCTGGAGGATGCTGGGTCCCCCTCCCCCACTTTTTAAAAAAGGTTTTGCCTCTACCCACTTTTGAGGATTAGATAGATAGGAGTTGGCACTCACATGCAAGCTGCAGAAAAGGCTACTGCATCCCAGACTAATGATGCACGTGAACTAAGGCATCCCAGGGGAGGGATGCATTTCATCAAGCTGCTTTTTTGTGGCACTGAAGCAAGTGTGTAGTAAGCCATCCAGGAGGATGGCACCCATTACTGTTTGGAATTGTTGAGTCAGAAAAAACAGCTTTGGAGCATTTGTTAATATATTCTGCTGCCATGATGGCTAGAAACTTATTTTTAAAAACAGCAATACAACACATTCTTGCAGTGTTTGCCATGTGTGAAATTTCTGGCTGGATTTTTGTACCAGTATTAGGATACTGACTGGGGAAAAAAAAAGAGCAGGTCTGTAGTCAGACTTGAAATGTATGATGTGTTACATGCATGTTTTGTGGTCTTTCCCTTAGTACACTTTATGGCTGCTTCTAGGGGCCCTTTCATACTACATGACTATAGCACTATGATTCCACTTTAATGGCTATGGCAATATCCTTTGGGATCCTGGATTTGCAATTTAGGGAAGAATATTCAACAGGTGACTTGAAGGCACATACAGAAACACACATTTAAAATTCTCAGCCAGAAAGCTCTTATACTTCACCAATCTGCAAATCCCAGGATTTTGCAGGACACAGCCATGGAATCATTGTGCTATAATTGTGTAGTGTGAAAGGACCCCAGATTAGGTTGTTACTCTGCAACCACACTGGCTCATTCAAGAATGAGATGCAGGAGATCCATATAATATTATCTTCAGTTTGTAGTCACTGTTTCTCACTCTGGGCTACCCCACAAGATTAGTTTTTTAAATAAAAACTTTAAAAGGTGTTGTCACATTTCTTTTTCTCCCCCCCCCCCTTCTTTTTTATCCCATAAGATTAGTTAAGCTTAAATTGGGGAGGAGGAGAACCAAGTCCACTTATTGGAGAAAAGACTTGGCTATGAATGTTACAAATACAGTAATTGTTTCTATCTGGAAGTACGGTAGGTGTTACTGAAGCTAGTGAGTTCAGTGAGAATATACAAGTCGGCCTCTGTATCCATGGATTTGGCATCCATGGATTCCACTGTCCATGGCTTGAATATACAGTACTGTATTGTATGCACCCCAAGAAGCAAACCTTGATTTCAGCATTTTATATAAGGGGCACTATTTTATTATATTCTTGTGTATAATGAAACTTGAGCATCCATGGATTTTGGTATCCACGGGGGGGGGGGGTAGTGGTGGTTCTGGAACTAAACCCCAGTGGATACCAAGGACCCACTGTACATGGATGTGTTACTAAAACCCTAGTGCTATGTTATCTGTGTTTATATGTTAAATGACACATGCTGCATAAAGTCAGAATAACAAACTCATTTAAAAAGAAAGGCCAGTATGCATTTTCAGAACACCTACCCTGCCCCCAAGTTTCCAAAGTTACACAGTGCTCATGTGAGTCAACCATTTGTATAGACAATTAAATAGGCAAATAGGTGAAGTAACCTGTGAACCAGATCCTGTCAGTCTTGCTAGTGAAAGATTAGCCCAGGAATATAGGAGAATTTCCCTGGATCCTCAAGGTCACTGGACCATTTAGCTGGGTAGTTAGTTCTACAAGTGTGTTGAAAAAGTAAAACAGAGTAGAGCAGAACAGATGGAAAAACAACTATTGCCATTCTAAGCAACAGAGAAGGCAGTACATTGGTCCCTCAGTATTTGCTGTGGTTTAGTTCCAGGATCCCCATGGATACCAAAATCTGGATGCTCAAGTCCCATTATAAGTAACGGGGTACTAAAATGGCATCCCTTATATAAAATGGCAATTTCAAGCTGTGGTTGGTTGAATCTGTAGATCCAAAACCTTTGGATATAGACGGCTGACTGTAGTGTGTGTGTATGTGCTTATGTACCACACATATATTGAACATATTGCTGGAACCCTGAGGAGCTGTGTGTACCTCATTTTATCCTTTGGCATTTATTATCTTGGAAAAATAGCATCTAAAAGTTGTTGGGTTTTCCTTTCCTGTGCTGTTTGTGAGCATTGTTACAGTGAAAGAACAGTCTGTAAGTTAACATATGGAAGTTATATCTGCTCCTTTCTTAAATGGTTTGGAATGAGAATGAAATCTTGGAAGATCTGTACTTTGAACAGCATAGCATCTGTTATTTTTGAGGCTTAAACCAAAAGTGATTCTGTACATAGAAATGAACATGCAGTGATTTCTCCACTGTTTGCACAGCTGTTGGTGAAGACTTAGAAGACAGTCTAGCATGTATTCTGATATACTTGGGTGTGATAGTACTAGAAACCATCCAGGTACTGTATTACCACCAGAGCTCAGAAAAGCTGCCAAAATTCCCTTAGTTCTTAGAATGGCCTCTGGTTACAGCCCATATAAATGCTGCTCATTAATCGTTTTTGAAATAGATTGATAATTTAAATTAATAATATATTTTATTTTATTTATATGCCTCCCTTTTGATGCTTATGCAGGTGGCCAAATTAAAAAAAAATGATATGGTGATTTCCCCCCTCTCCCCAAGCAGGTAAAATAAACTGTTGGTCCACTTGTTATAATTTTGAAACTGTTGAAATCTTGCTTTCATTTCTGTTAATGTTAGTAGGGGTTGTATTTGCATTTGTTTGTTATGTGTGCAAGGAGAAAAACAATCTTAAAAAGAAGATAGAAAGCTGTGTGTGTTTATTGTTGCCATTTAGAATTTGCTCTGCCCACCCCATTCTATGTAATCTTTTTAATGAAGCAAGTCAATAGTAATTTATTGATCTACTAAATTAGAAAACAAACATTTTATTGATACATAAACACACTATAAGATTTCTACGTCTGGTTGAGCTGTGCGTCTTGCAATCTGCTTTCATATCAATCTTTGGGGAGTGGGATAAGAAGTAGAGGGCCAGTATGGTGTAGTTGTTTGAGTGTTGGACTATGACTCTGGAGTCCAGGGTTTGAATCCCTGCTCGGCCATGGAATCCCACTGGGTGACTTTGGGCAAGTCACACTCTTCATCCTCACGGGAAGACAAAGACAAACCCCCTCTGAACAAATTTTGCCAAGAAAACTCTGTGATAGTTTTGCTTTAGGATCACCATATGTTTCAGAACTGAATAGAAAGCACACAGCAACATAAGAAGTAGAAGTCACTGTTCTCCATTTCTTCTTTTTAATACTCAAGTGGAAACTAAGTCATTCCCCTGTTGCCCATGCCTTGTGGTGAAATGCATAAAATGCCATCAACAATTTTGCTGTTGCTGTTGCAGGGACATATTCAGATTTTGATCCAGTCATTACGAAGAAGCGTGAAGGATAGGAAGCACTAGGTAGTTGTACTTCTTGTTCTTTTCTTATTATCTAAATGTCTGAAGTCCTCCTGTACTTGCATTTTTCTGTGTCAGTCCTTTACTGACTCTAGATAGATCTATGGAAAGAGAACTGTGTAGAAAGTATTAAAACAACACATAAGGCTTGCTAAGAGATTCTTCTGAATAGTCAATGCAGTGGTATTAATATCCAAGTTTAGATGATGAACGCAAATCTTCTCATGTGAATGGTTTTACTTGCTGACTCTGTGAAGTTAGAAACCTCACCCTTACACTGGTGCATTGGTAATGGAGTTGAAGACAGACATAGAGGCACAAGCTCTTAGTATTAGGGTATGAATGGATGATCACATATTCAAACTTACATACATCCTAGCATGCTCCAAGTGTATACATGATTTCTTTTCATTCACTTCAGTGAAATTATATTTTTCCATGGGCATGCATGCATGTGGAGAGACCTCCCTTCAAGAAATTAAAAGGAAGCGCATGAGAGGGAAACAAGTGAAACAACATGAGTACATGTCAAAGCCCTCATGTTGGTAAAAGCTGGCAAGATCGCAGCTGTTGTCTCTATAAATATACATTATATCTTTCTAGTTTTGCTTGTGCAAATTTTTTTTTTATAAAGATTTGGGTACAAGATCATTTCCCCCCCTTTTTTTGCAGATAACAGATAATAAGTTGTTGCGTCTTAAAGTCATTTCCGACTTATGGTGACCCTATCACAGGGTTATCTGAGGGCTAAGACTATGTGACTTGTCCAGGGTCACCCATTCATGGTTGAGTGGGGATTCAAAACCTTGTCTCCAGAGTTTTAGTCCAGCACTCAAACCACTACACCATGTTGGTTCCAAATAAGTAGAGGGGCCCAAACCACCCAAAGGTACCAGATCCTGTCTGATCTTGGAAACTAAGCAAGATCAACCCTGGTTAGTACTTGGATGGGAGACCACCAACGAATATCTGGTGCCATAGCCTATATTTTAGAGTTAGGAACTGGGAAATCACCTCTTAGTATTCCTTGCCTAAGAAAAGCCTATGAAATTCAAAGTGACTTGAAAGCACATTACACATGTTTGTCTGTTATTGGAACTGCTGCCTATCAAAACCTTTTTGAGGATAATGGGTTTATAGAACTTGGCATTTCCTTTTTTTTAATCTCAAAATGCTAATACAGAAGCAATCCCAAGCATGTGAAGAAAATTCAGATGCTTACATTACTTTTCCAAAGATAAACATTGCTGAAATGTAAAAATAAATAACTAATAACCTGGTTGTCTCTGTGCCTGTAATGGCTACTCTGCCATTTTCACTATGCAGTAGTTGCTGACAGCCAAACATCATATATTAGAATACCATTGAAACTAACATTGGTAAGATGTTTAGCATTTCCTGCTTTTCATTGTGTGGGTGCATATTTCCTGATAGAAAACAAAGAAGCTATAAAGTATAAGAATGCCATTGCTTTGCTTTAAAAATGCTGATTGTGCAGTAACTACACAAGATTAGCTGTGATATATTCTGAAGCATACAGGTTTTTTTTCCCCATTCCAGCCAGAAAATATGTTTTTAATGTGCTCAGAAATGTTTGTAATAGAGCAGAAGAGTTTTTTGATGGTTGGTGGTCATTAAGTCTGCTCCAGCACTAGGCTGGTGTATTTGCCCTAGCCTTTGACCCAGAAATCCCTTTGCTGTTAATATTGTTGAAACTGTATGGATTTAAGCAACCTGGGAGGCATCTGGTTGAAATCTCAGCTCAGCCATGAACTATAATACATTCCTTCCATTTGCAATAAGGGGATATATCTTCTCTTTCTTTTATTTCTTCCATCTGGCAGCTTCCATCGGCAGCTTCCAGTCAGATACTGCTAGACTTAGGGTTTAACTTAGCTTCACCAAGATAACTGCATCATGTGTCATCAGTCTGCTGCCATATGCTTTGTGAGAATATTATTTAATTTTAATATTAGCTACCTCATGATCCTCTAGGCCAATGATTTTATGGCTTATTCCAGTTTAATTTGGCTTGTTTACTCCTCAAACTGTTTGACCCTCCATGGGGATAGAATTATTGACATTTTGAAAAGCTGAATGTAAGCCACTTGAATCCATGGGCAGAAGAGTAGGATATAAATCGAACGAATAATGCAGAGGACTGCTTTTAGTGGAACAGGAGACAACAGTTTACTGCTACATGCATTAAAGATAGCAAACCTCCCATTAGTTAGTGAACAAGGCCAGGTCACAGAACAGGTTTTGATTCTTATAGACTTGAAATTGAAATTATTAGAATACAAATTGAGTTTGCTGAGTAAAGATCTGTCAGAGAGCTGTGGTTAGTTGAAAGGCAAAAGGGGAACTTTTTGATACAGGTTGAGTCTCCCTTATCTGGAATTCCAAAATCTGAAATGTTCCAGAATGCAAAATTGTCCACATGAGTGTCTGAGATTGCTTTCTGATGTTTCAGTGTACACAAACTTTGTTTTGTGCACAAAATTATTAAAACTATTGTGTATAAAATTATCTTTAGGCTATGTGTATAAGGTGTATATGAAATATAAATGAATTTCCTGTTTAGACTTGGGTCACATCTTCAAGATAGTTCATTAAGTATATGTAAGTATTTAAAAATCTGAAATATTCCAAAATACCTCTGGTCCCAAGCTTTTCGTATAAGGGAGACTCAATCTGTAGCTTCTTTGGTGTAAAAGAGGTAGGAAGGGGAAAGCTATATGAGTTCTTCTATAACTGGTCTGTGGAGCAAGAAACTCTAGCTCATATTTGAATTTAGGGCAACATTCAGTTTTGGATAGCAGTTCCTATTGTGTGATCCAAGTAGGTGTCAGTGAGGGTGATCACTCTTCATTGTGTTGCCATTTCCCCCATTACTTGTGTTGCCATTTCCCCTGTTTCATAGATTTCTTGGCTGGAGTTTCTATTTGGTGCTGGAAGCAGGAATCTGGATTTATTCAATCCTGAGCTCTTTGGGGAAGGGGGGAAAGCCTTGCCTGACTTGTGCTTTCCTCCACTTGGGAAGTTGTAGCACAGGTGATGCTCCCCGTGCACACTTTGGGCTTTCTCAGTTAGGTGGGTAAGTGCTTCTTGAGGGGAGAATCCCCACTGTCTTCTCAGGTCCCTATATGGGGGGGACGACAACAAGGGCATTCTTGCTTTCCTTGCTCTGATTGGGAAGCAAGAGTGATTGTCATGGGGTTCCCTAGGAGCTGGGGGTTTGGAAGGGGCTGTGGTTTGTGGAAGAGGAGACATATTCTGTGGAACTCTTTGGGACTGATTACTGGTCAGATTAGGCTTGTGGGTCAGAGACTTCCCTACCCTGTCTTGTAACATGTGTGTATGGGTGGTTATTATTGATTTATTTAACCAGTAGATATGCCATTTGCAATATCTGTTGATATCTCAAAATAGTTTAAAGGAACAATGGTTTGAATAGTGTAAACAGTGAAAAGATCTTTACTGTAAAAACAGCCCGCCCTAACATATGTCATTCATGCAAGTCTGGATCCAACTCTATGTCTGTTTTTACTAGCGAAAGTCTGAAGTCATGGGAAAAAACTTTTTTTCCTAGTTTTGTAAAAAAAAAAAAGGGGGGGGGATTTTTGGGAAAAATGAAACAAAAGTGATATTAGCATCCTATATAGATTGAAAGTTGTTCGTTAGGTTGTTTGTCTGTGCATGCCTTCAAGTCACCTATTGACTTATAATGACCCTATGAATTTCATAGGCTTTTGTTAGGCAAGGAAACATAAAGCATTCATTCCCATAAAAAGAGCTGACAAATGGAAACCAAGACCAGGAATTGCAATGATCAAATATTGTACAGTCGTCCCTTCACATTTGCAGCTTTGACTTTCATGCTCCTGCCTAGTCGCAGTTTCCAGCTCACCGCTGCGCAGCTTGGGTAGAAAGTGTCCTCTCTGCTCCCCACCCTCGAGGTGGCCAAAAAGCTACTGTTTAAAGGGCTTCTGTTCAACCCCTTCCCTGCTTTCTCACTGACCTGGCCTTTGGATTCCCCCTACGTCCCTGGGAGTGGTGTTTAAACAGTGGCTTTTGGCCGCCCGCTGCTGCCCGCTGCCGAGAAGCCACTGTTTAAACTGATTTGGTTCACCACCCCCATGGATGGCGGGGGGGGGGGCAGCCAGAACCCAGGCCGGTGAGAAAGCAGGGGAGGGGGGTTAACAGATGGAGGAGGAGAGAGAGCTTTCGCTGGCACTAGCTGCAGCTGGCTCCTTGTGCCCACACAGAGGAGGAGAGGAAGGGAGGCTGCCAGTATAGCTTCCTCATGGTGGAGGCTGCAGCCTCCCTTCCTCTCCCTCCTCTCCGTGTGGGCGCAAGGAGCCTGTGGGTGCAGGGAAGGGTGTGGGTGTACAGAAGCCCTTTGAACAGCAGCTTTTCAGCTGCCAAAGCCACTATTTAAACCAATTCTGTTCACCCACCCCTTCCCTGTTTCTCATCAGCCTAAGGTTTGGATTCCCCCCCCACCTCCCTGGGTGGGTGAACCGAATCGGCCCCAACCGAATTGAACCCCCAGGACTGGGGGGTGGGGCTTGCCTTTCCCGCCCCAATCCCATTGACCCCCCAGGAACCACTGCGTTCAGTGGAAGTGGGTTCAATGGCAAAACAACACATGCTTTTTAGAAGCGTGTATCATAAAATATGAAACAATGAGGTTGGACTAGATGGCCCTTGTGGTCTCTTCCAACTCTACAATTCTATGATTCTATGATTCTATGAATTCGGGTGGGAAAGGCAAGCCCCAAGAACCGTTGACTCCAGCCGATCTTGGGCCTTGGCTTTCTCACCCCACTTGCTTTGAACTGTCTCCTGGAGGTTCAAAGCAAGTGGGGTGATGAAGCCAAGCCCAAGGTCAGCTGGATTCAGGGCAAAAACCTCTAAATCCAGCCGATCTTGGGGCTTGGCTTTCTCACCCCATTCGCTTTGAACTGGCTCCTGGAGGTTCAAAGCAAGTGGGGTGATGAAGGCAAGCCCAAGATCAGCTGGATTCAGGGCAAAAACCTCTAAATCCAGCCGATCTTGGAGCTTGGCTTTCTCACCCCACTCGCTTTGAATTGCCGCAGCCAACAAAAGCCAGGGAAAAGCCGTGGAGGCCATGGGTTTTTCATCCAAAGGGATGGCTTTTTCTGGCTTTTGTTGGCTGTGGGGGGAGAGGCTATGGTGGGAAAAAGCTGCCCCTTTAAAGCAAAGCCCATACCCCCCCAGCCAATGAAAGCCGCAAAAAGCCGTGTGTTCACTGTGCAGTGAGAGCCTCTCTCCCTCCCTTCCTCCTCAAGGGTGTTTCATTTGCAGCCTCCCCCCAATCTTTGAATACATTTTTATTCGCATCTTACGCCCCTAGCTCCCGCAAATGTGAAGGGATGACTGTACATTGTCTTACATAAAAATCTTCCTGTTAACATAGTTATTAATAATAATTTTGTGGGAGTAAACTATGAACACCTTGTCTTAAACAGGTTATTGATAATTCTAAAATAAAATATTCTATAACCCAATTTAAGTTTTTTTTAATTGATTTTCCAATTTTTCTGGGAGGAAAAGTCTTTTTATAAAAATGGGGAAAAAACCCTTCCAGTTTTTCCTCCACAGATTTAGTCTTCATCCTTACCAGGTTGCTAAAAACTATAATTTTCCTAGCTTTTTTGTACAGTATTCTCTTTTAGAAAGCAAACTAGAGTTATTTTCAAGCCCAGTTAGACTACGTTTTACCCATAGTGTACAAAAGTATGTGTGATACAGAAAAATTGGACAAATACATTCTAAGCAGGCTAAAGATTAACATAAAGCCCCTTGTCAGCAATAAATACTTTTGTCTATGTCCTCCAGACAACAATGTCTTCTGTGTACTGAAAAATTATCTACACATGTTGATTAGTTGTTGGTATTTACAGGACTGTTCTTTTCCCATCAGTGCTGTCATTTTACTGTAAACTGTAAAAATCTCTCTTGGAATTTTTCCTATCTCTTTGTAAATGCTGTCGGGAATCAGGGAAGCAGGGAGTCAGTGTCTTCTTTGTCAACAATCTTCAGTGGTTGCCACACTGACAAGAAGAGTTCTCTGTGGGGTTTCTGTGATCAGTAATTAATTTGAAAGAGTCTAGAGGGCTGCTGTGAGATCACCTTAAACCTTCACAATACTTGAGCAGACTACTGATTGTTTTATAGCTTCCTCTTGAGGATTAACTACTTTAGAATGTTGACCAAAGTGTTGCATAATGCCTTACAAATTGGATGATGGTTGCTTTAGGCCCATGTTGCACATGGATCTAGATTTGCTTCAGTATCTTGCTTTGATCCTAATTGTCCTCATTTGTCTGTTATCCATTTCATACTTATTCATTCTTATATTGCTGAGAATGCTAGAATTATTTCTTAGTGTAATGTTGGATTACAATAATCTAATTTTATTAGAACCACATGTAAAAAAATACATTGTAGCAGTTTCTCTGATAAAATTAAGTATTTCATAGCACTCTTTAAAAACCCAAAGCACTTTGCATGCATTATTGCAGCAATCAGTTACATTTTATAAGGGGCTTATATAAACAGGCTCATCCAATGTTTCAGTAATTAATTTCACTTTAATGAAAATACAGTGGTGAAATTACTGTCTCTACCTAACATCTTCCTGTAAGTAGGAACAAATAATACTTCAACCAAAATCGTTTTGATATAATGTAAACACTTTCAAATGCATTATAGTTCTAAATGAAGTCAAAGAAAAAGTTATCCTAAGTTTCAAAAAATGCACAAAGGATTCATACCTGTGCTTGCATCCTCTCCCCCAAATTGTCTTCCTTCGAAACACTTCTCTTGTTGGCTTTTCTAAAATGCAAAATGCCAAGCGGGTATTTGTACTTGTGGATAGATTGCTTAAATATGGCTGTGTAGGACTTTGGGTTTCATAACTAAAACTAGAAATGATGGATGAATGTGTTGGTATGTCCAACATCACTTACAAACTGAGCAACATTTAGTACTGACCACTGCTTAACCTGTGTTTAGTATTCCTACATGGTGGTTCAAAGATGTAGCCGTTTTAGTCTGGATTCTGAATATCAGTAAGCAAAGAGATCTTGCAGCATGCGCCAAATTCATCCAGATGGAGTGGAAATCCATCAGCTTCTCTTCAAGATACTTGCCCAGGTACAAAGAGAAATCATCTTTGTCAACAAGTGCAAACAACAGGATGTCATTCCTAAAGGCCTGTAGGTGAAGAACCCACTAAGGATTACATACCACACAGACTATAGTGCCAAATTGTGCAGCATTCTCTCTAGGAAGCTACTAAAATATCTGATCACCATTTTGTAGGGTGAGATGGCAGGAAGAATCCGTAACACTTGGGAACTTAGGACCGCCTGGAAAAGTAGGAAGTTGAGCTAGCTCTTTTGAATCTTTAAGCTCTTTGTTCTTCTCCACGAGGCCAGTTCAACTTCCTACTTTGCCCGGTGAAGATGAGGACCAAGCTCCTCCACGTGCTTGGATTTTTTCTTTCATCTCTGACCCACCCAGCCTCTCCCCCTCACCTCTGTTCTTCTAATTTCACTTAAAAAATATTCCTCCTCTTCTTTCTCCCGGCTTCTCAACTCACCGAACTTCCCCTCTTCACCCCCCCCGGCACGGGAGATTTCTCATCCAAGTCGGGGGACATGGCCACGAGCAAGAAGACCACCGCAGCGGCAGAGAAGCCTGCAACGAAGAGGAGGAGGCTTCCCAGAATCCCCTGAATGGTGGTTCAGAGGAAGCGAGCCTAGCCGTGGGCCATTCCTCGCCACAGGGGTCCTCACCCGTGCCGCAGAGAAAGGCCACCAAGGAGGCCAAGAGGGAGCTGGCAGGCGGATGCCCCTGCGCCCCATCCAAGTCTGGACGCCACCATCAGTCCGGAAAGACAAAGAGGCCCCGACACAAGAGGAGGCCTGCCGCGGCAGTTGGCAAATGGGCGGAAAAGCCCCGAGGAGATGCGGGGAGTGCAGATGCCTCCTTTCCCTCCCGAACTGGAGCGGCAGACCCAGGACCCAGCGGAACCACACAGCAAGGGGCAGGAGCCCCTCTGAAGGTACCAAGAGACCCCGCCGAAGACCAGATAAGGGCCATCGTTGAGGAATGCAACCCCAGTCCCAGGGTGGTGGCGGCCAGGGTTGCAGAGGCTCAGGCTGCGAGGGAGGCAATGGGGGGAATATCCACCAGCGAGGGGGAGGCGACAACAACCCCAGAGGGGAGCGGGGAAGAGGCCTCAGAATCTGAGGGGGATATAGAGGACCTGGGTTCCATACAGTCCGCGGACTCAGAAGATTCTGAAACAGGAGAGGAGGAGGATGGCTCCCTCTTTAGGAGGGAGGCCATCAGTACAGCTCTTAAAATGCTTACGGATGCCCTCCTATCCCCACTACCCTCTCACACCTCCAACCCCAGGGCTTCAAAAAGGAAAAGGAAGCTCACGAGGGAGGCAATCCCCAAGGGAAAAACTGTGCCCAGTAAGGCCACAATTCCCAAGGGAAGAGACACAGGAAAGAAAAAGGGGGAAAACAAAGGGAATAGGGGACCCCAGGAGCAACGTCCCCATGCCAAGCCACCCTCCAGTTGATGGGGTGGGTGGTAGGGTCACCAGATGTGGATCACTTTTTTGAATCCATAGAAGAGTGAAACTGGATAACCTGCATTTGGACATCATGATTATAAAGGAGTGTGTGTGTGTCCACAAAGCTATAAAAAAGCACTCATTTGGACCCACATTCTTCTGTTCCTGCAACACCTTAAATGTATGAGGAACCAAGTGACTTTTAAGACCATGAGTGTTGAAATGGGATATGGTAGAGTGAGATGGAGGAACCCGTATAACTTTTCAGATTAGATAAAAATACATAATTCTATGAAAGGAACAGTTTTTAAAAGAAATTGGTAGAAACAATGACTTGTTGGATGCAGTGTCATATGCCACATTATGAGTATTTTATCTGTGGGCTGGAAGCCTATATTTCCAGAATGTAAGATGTTGACATCTGTAATTTCAGAATGGAAAATGCTACTTCACAGAAGCTTTTGAGATCACACCAATAATGCCACTTTGCTTTTGTCCTGTTCCTTCTGGATAAAAAAGTTTATTTTGAAGCATCTTGCAGGAGTAAGAATGACATTCAAAATCTACATCTTAATCTAATAGTTCAGTATAGGAAATTTGGATTCACATATTCTTGGGTTATCCATGGTTGGATTTTTCTGCTGAAATTTAAAAATTCAGTAAGGCTGAAAGTGATCTAATATTATGAATGTGGTCCAATTCTCAAGCTCATATTTGATCTTCAAGAATTGCCAAAGTGCAAAGAAAGAACTGAACAGTTCAAATTCCAAGGCTCTGATATAAGTTTTTATGGTTCACTCACAGTTGGGTCTGCATAAACATTTTAAATTCTGGACATCATCATTCAAGTTCTAAGTACCATACCCTTTCTTAAGTATGTTAGTATTCTAAGCCGAATGTCTTTCATGGTCTAAAATTCAGCATAAAAGCCAGGCCCTTCATCCCCAAAATATTCTTTACAGATTTTTAGGGGAATAATAGAAGAAACAGCTGTCTGCTTGTTATAGATTTTTGATTGCTTTTCTTGGAACACTAATTTACAAACTACCATTTAAAAAGGTTTTGTGCTTTGGAAATTTAATGTATACAATATCAGTTGTTTCTCTCCAATTTGATTTTCTGCCTGTGCACAAAATGGAAATTAATTGTGAAACTATCTTTACTATACTCAGTGTTATAAGAAATGTTTTACTTTGTATAATACATAATCAAAATTACCAAATTCTAGAAAATCACTCTTATAATGTGAAGTCAAAGGCTTTCACGGCCGGCATCCATAGATTTTCCTTGGTTTTTTTCCCGGGCTATGAGGCCGTGTTCTAGAAGAATTTATTTCTGACGTTTCATCTGCATCTGTGGCTGGCATCTTCAGAGAATGGTTGGGTAGGAGTGTGTGTAGGGTGTATATGCTGTGAACCCTGTTGGGGAGTATATGCAAATTTGTGTAATTGAATGGTTAGTTTCTGGGTGTAGATATGCAAGGAGGATTAGTGTCTGTTTGGCTAATGGTTGGTTAATGGTCCATTATCTGCTGGAAGTCCCCCTGTCCCTGGGTGGAGTTCATTTGGAAGTATTGCCACAAATGCAGGCAAAACGTCAGAAATAAACTCTTCCAGAACACAGCTTCACAGCCCAGAAAAAAACCCCAAGGAAAATCTAATCACTCTTTCACTTTCCAAATTCTAGCTGAAAATGCATTTCTGCATCAATGAAAGTTTTCCTTGTTGGTTTGTCATCACACAATAAGTGGAGTTTATATTCTTGAAATACAGAAAATAAATACTCTCTTAAATACGACTTCTTCAGACTCTTTTCCAGTCCTTATTCCACATGTATGTGTCAAAGTGAATATTGCTATTTCAGAATCATGGAGGATAATGCTGTCCTTGGTAACTTAGCGGGTGTGGGGGTTTGAGCTCACATCTCTCCTGTCAACGTTGGAGCACTGTCTCCTACAGTAAAGAGGGATTTCTGGTTCCTTTGGTGGGAGGGATAATGTGCCCAGGACCAAAAGACTGCTCTCTAAATTTGTTTTCAACTTCTGCCAAAGTAACATGTTGGATGTAGACTTAGGTGATATGTGTTCAGATTCCTGTTGAGACATGAAACTTACTGGATGACCTGAATCGCTAGCTTTTCAGCACTATCTGCCTCACAGGGTTGTTGAGTATATACTGTGTTTCCCTTAGATCTTGGAAGAGGAGTGAGTGGTCTGGAGATTCAATAAAAACAAACAAGGCTGCAATATTATACTTGCCAGTGAGTTAATTGACTTACTTATGAGTCAGTGTTCATAGCATTGTGCTGTATACATACCCTTATGTAGCACACATACATGTGTGTGCACGCATGTATCCTTTGATTTAGCTTGTAATAACTGAGCTACATCTTTCTGGATACATTTTTGCCCATGTAACCAGAAATATATGCTCTGAGCATGTGGACTTACTGAAATATACATCTTAATTGAGGCTTCTGAATTGCTGAGGAAGTCCTATTTCACTTAATCGGGGTTTATCGGGAGGTACTTTTCTAGTATTGTAGACTGAAATTGGTGCTGTTCAGTATATAATAATTTCTATTATTTTTGTGGTTCTTTTGTATGTGCTTTTTATTATATAAACCTGGATTGGGCAGCTTCCAGGTAGGGTTTCGAAATAGCAATAAGGAACAGAAAAGACTGGTTGGGAGACAGGAGACAGCCCTATATGAGGTTCATCAAAGTCTTGTGAGAGGAGGTCTCTTGTGAAATGGTCTGGATCTCCAGGTTCATAGCAACTCCCAGGCACCTGGAAGTCTTGTGATGACAAACCACCAGCCACCAGGAAGGGATAAATTTTACTATTGCCAGGCTGAATGTGCTGCTTGGCCTGGAGCAGAAAGAGCTAGTACCAGTCATGCTCACAACAGACCACCGCCACCCCACCCCCAACATTTAGTGTGTAATTTGGGGCAGTGTGTTTGACTAATACTTGAAAATACAGGATTTTTGGTGTCCTGTTTAATGCTTGTACAGGACAGGCTTTTTGAACCTTAAATAAGGGGCATCCCTTACAGTTAGGGACACTCGACAATCCCACTTCCCAGGTAGTTGTGGGCTATATCACCCCTAGCTCCTCTTCCTCCTGTCTCACCCACCATGATACAAAGAATAGAGCAAACCAGCCTTAATAAGAACCAGAAAAGATGGAGACTAGTTTTTCTTGCTGTTGTTGTGTGCCTTCAAGTCAGTTCACAAGTCAAGTTCTGACATGTGATCCCAAATCGAACCTATCATGGGGTTGTCTTGACAAGGAGACGAGTTGGATGTCTCATTTAGCAGTAAGCTTTGACTATACCTGGATGTTACTACTTCCTACCCAAATTTTGCTTGCCCTATCCTGACCCCCAGGAAGAGTTTTTGACTTATTGACCTTTCTGCTGGTGAGAAATTCAGATCATCCCTAAGTTTGTTTTGTTTTTGAAAAAAGATCATAATGATTGTTACCATGGCAAAAATGCAGGTGTCAGTGATTCATAGTGAAACTGATGTATGAATACTGTGAATACCCTCTGATGATGCTTTCTCCTTGCTTAAGTTGGATATTTTTTAAAAGTTTAATATGTAGCTGCTCTTGTCAGCTAAACTCTACCAGGTGTAAAAATGATATGTCAAATGAAGGTTCATCAGTACGTTGCTGTAGCATACCCTCCAACTGCCCAAATTTGGCAAGGACAGTCCCAATTAATCCCCTGTTGTCCCACATTTTCAGCTGCTTTTAAAATGTCCCAGTTTCTCTCTCCTCCATCCACTTTTCCTCCTTGTCTTCAACTTATTTCAGTTGTTACAAACTGAGTTCAAAGCACATAGTAGTTTGTGCTCAGTTAACTCAGCAGGTTGTTGTTAGTAGGTTCTTCATTAATGACTTTTGCCATCTAGAGCCCTGGTGGCGCAGTGGTTAAATGCCAGTACTGCAAGTCACCATGTTGCAAGTTTGATTCCAGAGGGCTCCAAGGTTCACTCAGCCTTCCATCCTTTCGTAGGTCGGTAAAATGAGTACCCAGCCTGTGGGGGCAATGAGCTAACACACATTGGAAACTGTTTAATGCAGTGTAGATGTGTAAATAGCTGTTGCTTAAAACAATTTGTAAGCTGCTCTGATAGCCTTGTGTCTGAAGAGCGGGGTATAAATAAATAAAAAGCATGTCCTGGTTTTCATCTGTGAAACACTAATAGAAATTAAACAAATGACAAAATCTCTCTCTGGCTTTTTTTCACAAACAAAGATTCAGGAAGGACTCATCCCGCGCTTTCTGCAAGTGCGCTGATGACTAAAAAGGCCAATCCGAGATAAACAAGTCCGGTTGCAGAAAGCACAGCAGAGGGTCTCGTTGGGTGATGTTTCTGGGTTGTAATTCTTTCTGTGTTGTCGTTTCTCTTCAAGACTTGTTCGGCGTGAGTTCTCAAATAAGGCTGCAGCATTGTGGATAGTGTGTCTCCATGCCTCCCGACGTGAGGCCAAATGACAAAATAATAAATAGAAAAAAACTACAAAGTACTATGATCTAATACCTTTTTTTCTCCCCCTCACTATATCCTCTGTGTGTGTATGTGAAAACAGTCTATGTTACAATACTCAGACTAGATCTTTTTCACACTACACACCTACAATTGACCTTCCACATTCGCTGGGGTTAAGGGTGCAGGACCCCTGCGAAAGTGGAAAAACATGAATATCTCTAGCCCCCCCCCCGCCAACAATATTTAACGCACACCAAAAGTACAATCCATGGATCCAACCACCACAGATGCCTTTCAGGTGTCAGGGTTCCTTTGCAAGGCAGAACAGGTGGCTGGTGAGGCTTGCTGCTGCCCTATGCCATTTTTAATAGGGACTTACAAGCCTCACCATGTGTTTTCAGCCTCTTTCAGTCCACAAGCTTTCCAGTCTCTATTAACAATGGCATAGAGCAGCAGTGGAGGCATCAGCAAATAATCTGCAAATAATCAAATCCGCAAAAGTTAAAGCCACAAATGAGGAGTGCCGACTGTATAGTACTTTGATACTAATTGAACTGCCATGGTTCCGTCCTATGGAATCCTAGGAGTTAAGAGACTGGTACTTAGAATTGTCAGTTAGGGAGCTCTAGAGCTTTACCAAACTATAAACACTAGTGTGAAGGAGGTGCTAGTTAGACTTGGCTTCGAGGCAGCCAATCACATCTCAGAGAGGCTATGAAGGAGGGGCTGCAGGGAACAGAATGTTAGGGGTTGTCTAAACTGCAGAACGTTAGGGTGGGGAGGCGAAAGGGCTAGCATCCCTTCCCATCCTCCAAGGAATGTCAGTAGCCGCTTGGCCAGTCACTGGCCTTCCTCTCCAAGTGGCTAGCTCAGCTAAGGCAAAAAATCATCAGGGGACTCATCTGGTCAATCAGCGCTTCCTTTTCTATGGAAAAGCAATTCAAAGTGAATCACTTGTCCCAATAAGCAGGAATACGCCTTCTTCTCACTGTTTTTTAAAAACTCAAAGAAAAGCCATGAAGGCTTTTGGTATAGAGTTTTTGCTGGTTTTGGCCCCCCTTCTTCTGAATAAGGCGATATGATACGGGATCCCATTAAGACAGGTAGGATTCTCCTCGCATTCCATGAGGAGTATTTTTACTGTTTAGACAACCCCAAAGTCTAACACAACTTAGTAGAATATTACTTATAGTTAGAATTAAGCACTGGTACCTGATAAAACAACCACCACTTTATATTCATAACATACAAACTGTTATTTTGCTAACTCGGAGTCTGACTTCCTGCTCTCACTCTGAATAAGGAAGTTGTCATGCCTACCATACTGAATACAAACTAACACACCGGTCCATATTGGAGTCATCTGGATGCCCAGAAACCCAACCTAGTAGAATCATAGAGTTGAAAGAAACCACGGGGGCATCTAGTCCAAATCCCTGCCCTGCAGGAATGCACAATCAAAGCTCTCCCGTCAGATGGCCATCCAGCCTCTGTTTAAAAACTCCCAAAGAAAGAGGCTTCACAACACTCTGAGGCAGTGCATTTTTGGCCTCCCTCCCAATAAGGCAAAATGATGTGGAATTGGGACATTGGGACAAAAGGTATTCTCAAACTCTATGAGGAGTATTTTCACCATTTAGACAAGTCCTCTGATACCACATTTTTGTTTAAGAAGTAATGCCAGGAACACATCTACTTCATTAACTGAAACGTATGGTAACTTTTAAAAGGCACTATGGATTGTGTTGAAAATAATTTTTCAAGGTTGGATAATGTACATTGAGTTCTGCTGAATAGTTTTCATATCAGGTCCAGGAGAAGTCTCATATCTCTATTCCAGTGTCCTTCCTCTTCCTTTAAAAAGTTCTTTCTCAACACCAATTTACAGTATTCCAGTTTGGTGTTTACTTAACCTCATAACCTTAAGCAGGTTATGTACAAATCATCTGTGCAAACTTCAGTTGAGTGTGCTTTCACATACTATATTTAGAATGTGTTGTTGTTACTATTCCAGGTGTAACTTTAATTCAAGGTCAAATAGTCTCTGACCTATTCCTGGTATCAGGTAGCATTTCTTTTTACTGTGAGAAACTTTTTCCTTTCAGACAAAAATGTACAGTTGGCTAATCAAAAGAATACCAATTTCACATCATCATATAAAGGAACAAGTAAAGATTAAAAGGAGCAATTCTACACAGCTTGTTTGTTTAAAGTAGTACTTGGATCTCTCTCTCTCTCTCTCTCTTATTCCTCATTGGTTCTTTCTATTAACCCTCATCCAAGCAGATTATAAGTGTATATATGGGTGCGGCTATACGATCATAAAAAAATCCATATGGGGGGCAAAAAATATGAACAGCCTGTCGTTCGTATGCATACGAACTGGCTATACGATTTTTAACCCCCCTAAACTCTGTATGACCTCCCTCTTCCCGAAGCTGGCTGGAGCGAGCAAGCCAAGCGGCAGTTTTAAATCTCCCGCTGCTTTTTTTTTTTAAAAAAAGGTTCCTGGTTTGCGGACAGTTGGTTTTCCGTATTTACAATATAAAATAAAAATAAATAAACATATAAATTCACGGACTTACCGGACGCTCGCTAGCCGGGAAACCAACATGGCGGCCACTCCCAATTCCGCTCTGTGCTAGCCCCGCCCCCTCTACTCGGCCAGCCAATCAGATTACCCTGACTGTTCGTACATGTGCGAACGGACTGTACAGACCCGTCAGCCATCCGAACGGCGTACGGATTTCTCTTTGCGATCCGCTTTCCCTCCCGAACGCTGCGTGTGTGTATTTCAGGGTGGAAAACCGCTCCCCCTCTTTTGCATTCGTATGCATCCAAACGGTCGTTTGTACCAAAGCGCGAACTTCCGCACGCCGTACGTATTATTTAAATTGTGTAAACAGGACATATATATATATATATATATATATATATATATGGACACACACACACACACACACATATATATACACACTAGCTATACCCGGTGTATACACCATTGTTTACATATATAAAACACTTCAGTATGTTTCTGTTTCCACTCTGCTGTTTGGCCACTTAGGAAACATGTCAGGAGTATGATCATTTGACGCATGAATATATAACCTTTCAAATCAACTATAATGACTAGTTTCATGCTGAGAGCCCTTCCGCCACCGCCATGCAACTGTGCATACACACAGACACATAGACACACACACCACATGCACAAGGATGCAAGGGCTCCTCTGTCACTATAGAATCATATGTACATACATCCACACACCATGCTACACACACCACATGTGCCAGGACACTAGGGCCCCTCTGCTGCCATCATGCAGCTGCATGTACACACACATATAATGCTACACACACACACCGTATGTTCCAGGACATGAGAGTCCCTCTACCACTGCCATGCAATTTCACATACACACATAAATGCCACACTACACACACACACATGCCACGCCACACACACACCACACATGGCAGGATGTAAGAACCCCTCCGTTGCTGGCATGCAACTGTGCATACACACACACTATGCTACACACACAACACACACAGTACACTACACACAGACACAGACAGACAGACACCACACATGCCAGGATGTGAGAGCCCCTCCACCACCACCGTGCAATCACACAAACACCCCATGCTACACACACAATGCATGCCAGGACATGAGAGCCTCCCCACTGCTGCCGTGCACAAACACACACACACCACACTACACACATACATCCTTCACACTACACCCACACACCAGGACACAAAAGCCCCTCCACTGTCATGTTTAGAAAGGACTTGAAGCTTTCCACATGTTTCCACCCAAGGCCAAAGACCAAGAGCAAGGAGAGCTACAGACATCACAGAAGGCCCTTGTGGTGTCTTCTAACTCTATGATTCTAGGCCCAAGGCACAGCTACAGATAGCACAGAAGGCCCAAGGCCCCAACCCAAAAGCAAGGGCCCCAAAGCAAGGAGCAGCTACAGACAACACAGAAGACCATGTTGTAGTGACCAAGACTGAGGGCCAAATGTCACTCCTACTTCCAAGACTCCTACAGCCAGGGCCTAGTCCTGCGAGGAGAGGCAGATCCTGACACCTAAGCAGCCAGTCAGCACATGAAAATGGCAACATACTGAAAAGAATTATAGATATAGAAGATATAGATATATATCTCAATTGAGTGGCTTCATCAGGGGATATTTTCTGACACCTTGAAAATTCTTATGCACTGTGGGGCATACAAATATCTATGTCTTAAAGAATTCTTGTGGTAAAGAGAGTTAAGGGCGTTCCACAGTACCTAAATGCTACAAGCCAGAAAACCTATTTGAAGTTTATTTATTTATTTGATTTATATGCCACCATTCTCCCAGAATGGCACCCAAGGCAGCTCACAACAATTTAAATAAACACAACAAACAACAATTTGTTAAAAATTTGATAAAAACAATTTAAAACACAACAGTTAAAAATGAAAAATAATTAAAATGGTTACAATTTAAAATGATGTAAAAGCATATAAAAATTAAAAGAACAAAAAAAGTTTTAAAAAATTACAATAAAAGCCTCTGTGCCCGCAGCTATGAATTAAAAGCCTGATGGGAAAAAATGTCTTTGCTACCGGCAAAAGTTGTAGAACGTTCCATGAGGAAGAATGCTTTTTTTGAGTCACTGTTACTGTCAGCCCTCCTTGTGTGCAGATCAAGTAACCCCACATAAGTGTAATAGATTTGTTGGGGCAATTTTTGTCCTAACTGTCTTTTGTATGTTGGGGGGAAAAAACCTGTACCTAGCAGGTAGCTGAAACTTGTTTACAACTCTTCAGCAAACAATGTCGTAAAATACCTACATTGCGACTTTAGTTCTTTGTGAATTCTACAACTAAATATGAATCTGGGGACTAGAATGTTCCTTTTGCCTGGATGAGTGTTACATCTCTTTAAGCATTCTTTCAACAAACAATATTTAATGCAAAGATAAGGGTACAGAAAATGATCAGTGGCAGTATTATAAAGTACGTTAATTCAATTTAATGCAATTCCCGTAGGGGCTTGCAGCAAAATGAGCAAACAGTACTTTGGCACTTTAAAGACAAATTCATTTATTATGTCAGTTTTTATTGTTCAAGCGGAGAACTCACAATCCCAAGGTATTTACTTTTAGTCACCAGTTTTAAGTGCTTAATTGGAAACACATTTTGCTTAATAGATTGGCAACAAAGAAAATCTATAGCAGAAAACCTTATTCAAAAGTCTAGAGGGGAAAAATTAATCTCTTTTTATTCTGTGTCATTAATGAACTTGAATGGGGTCAAGGCACAGTGCTGTAGCAGCAGGATCTATCCCTATACCTATGTGTATATAGACTGTTCCTGGAGCAGTGATTTTTGAGCCCATGCAGTAGACATGACAAGAGTGCATAGGAGCAGAGCTTGGTTAGCCCCATCATCCACCTGCATGTGTTAAAATGTGTGGTGCACCCATTGGGATGCCTGAAATAGGTTCAGATTTTGGGGATTAAAGTTCTCCAAATGCCCTAGCTAGGTTTTGGACTTTGTAGTTAAAAAAGAACAATAACAAAGACCCTTTCCAAGGTGTGAATGTGAAAAACCTTCGTAAGATTTTGCTTTTTTTTTTTAAAATAAAATAAAATAAAATAAAAAATCTCATATAACTCCTTTCAGCTTTCCTCAAAATTTTCTTGGCTGATTTGTCTGAAGAGGAACTCCCTTGATTTGTTTCACCGAGAGCTTTAGTAGCAAGTTGTATTAAATTACATTATTTCGTTGAGTAAAACTGACACAGTTTTATTATACTAGACTGGATTGTGAATGTGGCTCAGAATAAATTAAGTGTCATAACACATTGTGATTTGTGTCTCAGAAATATTGCCAGACTAGTCCTGGACATAAATCTTTTTTGAATTGTCTCCCACTGGAAAAATAAAATATATGCATTTGAGCCTCATAGGGTTATTCTTAAGACAGTGATTTATTTTTGTGTTACATATGATACAAAAGCTGCTGTTTGCCAACTGATGCTAATTGAGTAAATTTAGGGCATGTTGGTGCAAACACATAAGAAATTACCTTAGCTGTAACAGAAACTTGTTAAAGGCTCAGATAAATGTAGTGGAGCTTTTATTTTCAAGTAGGATAAAGCTGTAAAGTAATTAAATCTTCTCCACATTTTTAAAAATTATGCTATCTAGGCAGAGTAAAGAAATCTGGCTATAAAATCTTGTCGGATTACATCCATACCTTTCAAAGTTCTTTATAAAAACTATTTAATTTTATTTTTTTTAAATCTCTTTCAGGTTTATTTCCTGCCATTCTCAATCTTGCTAGCAATGCTTATATCAGCACCAATGCTACTTGTGGTGAAAAGGGCCCCGAGATGTTCTGTAAACTTGTGGAGCATGTTCCAGGCCGACCTCTACGCAATGCACAGTGTCGAATATGTGACCACAATAGTTCAAATCCCAAAGGCAAGTTGACTGCATTTTACTGTTTTTGGCAATTTCATGAGATGCTGCTTATGGACTGAATGTGTTAGTTACAACTGGTAAGGCATGTAACTGCTTTGGTCATATGAATGATGCATTTTAGGCCTTAGGTAATCCCACTGTAATCACTAGAGATTTAAATTCTGGGCTGTCTCCAGACATTTTCTTAGAGTAGAACTGTTTAAACCAGTGGAATTTCAGTGGGTCTACTGATTTACATAGTGTGCATGAATAAGTTTGGACACAGTCCACTATTTTTAAATACTATTGACTTATGTGGGACTCTAGGGCAACATCCAACAATGTGCTTTGTTTTTCAACATCAGTAGAACTAGGAATTTCTTCCTCTCCCTCTCACACTACAGCCTCTGTTCTGAAAAATACACACTGGAAAGTTTCCTAGACTTCTAGAGTAGACCTTGCGGGTACATGGAAAGAGTGGACTGAAGGAGAAGTTGGATCTCTGATTCTTGGGGAAGTGGAGAGATCCATCGAAAGTACTACACCATTGGATCTTGGTCCTATGATGCATCATTTTGTCTGAATTTGGATGTAGGAACACATCTTGCTGCGTCTTCTAAATAAAACTTCATAACATTTCTGTATTCTCCATGAGATCCCCACCTCATCTTTTTTTTAGGACACATGCATCTTATTAGTAAGGAATTCAGCATGCAGCCTGAATGCAGCAAGTTAAAGGTAACCAGGAGGAAAATCTGACTTTATTTTTGTTTTTTGTTTTTTTTAGAACAACACCCTATCTCAAATGCTATAGATGGTACTAATAACTGGTGGCAAAGTCCCAGTATTCAAAATGGAAGAGAATATCATTGGGTAACCATCACTCTGGATCTAAGACAAGTAAGAATAGCTACATAAAAGTATGGCATTCTAGTGCATAACATGATCAAAATATTTCTAGTTCTTAATCGTTGAGTACAACAGGGAAAAGTAAAGGAAAAGTTTCCTGAGTGGACGGTGGAGGTTGTTGGTTAAACTCCAATGTGACTATTTTACTCTCTTACACAACTGTTCATTAACATTGAATAGAGTTAGCAAAAAAATGTTATTGTGTCAGTTATTCTAAGGTTTGCTTAGACTAAAATGGATTCATTCAATAACATCAACAAAACTGCTTAGCCCACAACGTAAAATGTTCATGTTCCCTTATTCTTTGACCGGTACCCAGTGGTTTCTTTCTGTTGATGCAAACAATGTTGCCCTTGTGGGCATGAAATCCTGGTGTATATGCAAATGAAGAAGCCAACACTTTCTGGTTGCACAAGTGGCAGGATGTCTAGGGACCCCACCACAAGTGTGGTAATGTTTGCTCAACTGGAAAAACTGCCAGAACTCCAAAAGTGCACTGTGATCCCCTGCTAACATTATGGTAGATTTAGATCATTTGTTTGCTGAGACATCAACAAGAGCTTAAATATACTGTAAGTTCCTGCATATAAGACTGCTTTTTAACACTTGAAAATCTCCTCAAAAGTGGGGGGTCGTCTTATACACTGCCTTGTCTTTGAAGTGTTAAATTGCCTGGGCAGTTTCCCCAGCAGATCCTTCCCCCTGCTGTGAGAATGACTGCTTTGCCTTTGAAGTGCTAAATTGCCCTCCATGTAGCTCAGGAGAGAAGAAAAGCAGTCCTTAAAATGATGTTTCTTTTCAGCACAAGTTAGTCTAAAATTAGAATTTCTGGATTCAAACATCATTTTGCATCAAATTTTGTCTATGGTGAAATTCTCTTATCTGAATAAAAGCTTCTGGCAGAGTTAAATCATTCTTTAATTGCAAGGTTTTTTAGGGTTCCCTAGGCACCCTAAAAAAACTGCTCAGAAAGGATGGGAACCCATTTGGGATAGATTTTCATTGTTATGGAAAGCTCTAGGGGAGAAGAAGAGTGCAAGCTGGTTTGCAGTGTTGACACATGAGCAATGAGGCTTCTAGGAGTGCATTGCACCCAAGCAGAAGTTAGGTTTTTCCAATGGGGATTGCTGCAGGTGGAACAGCAAAAAGTGGTGATTCTTTATTACTATGCCTTTGATGTTTTCTGCTTCACTGGGGTTCCTCTGGATCTTCACCATATTTTTTAATAATAAATGCATATTAGACCATCATGATCCAGTATCTGTTGTAAAAGGTTCATAAATATCTTGTAAACATGTGTTAAATATCAATAGTAATCTTAAGCAGATCTGTTGAATTAATATCACCATGTATTCTTTCAATAAGTGCTAATATTTGCCCAACAGATTTTATAATACAGACATGGGTGCAGATTTTAAGGGATTATTTATTTTGATATCAATTAAATCTAAATGTCTGAGTCTTTATATTGTATAAGTTTTACTAAACAAGTTAGAGTTATAATGTAGCAATGGCATAAATTTGATTTAATATGTGGTATCTAATATATTCCAAATAAGTATGTTTCATTGAGGATGTATTTATTTAGCTCATTTTTTTTGTCATGGAAGTGTCTTTGTTTTCAAACTCATACTTACATTTAGTGCAGATGTGCAATCATGCTGTAATGGTGCCATGAATGTGTCGCCTGAAGATACTTTTCCACATAGCTTTTTCATTCTTGGCTCCCTTTTGTCATAGTGTCAAATAATATGCCTGAGAGAGCAGATTAAATTCAAGGAGGAAGAGTATTTATGGGTGGGCTGAAGGATTTTTATGGCTTGATATTTTGTGAAGTTCTGGAGAGTGAACAGCTATTCCCTCTACTTCTCAAAGCCAAATTAAAGACATTACTGGTAGTTATTTCATGTGGCTTTGCAAGTTCTCTCTCTCACAAAACAGGTGTGGATCCCCCAAGCCAGAATGGGACAGTTGCAAAGGAGAGGAATGGAGATGCTTTAAGCCTGGGTTCCTCCTGGCTTCTGATTGAAACCAGACCTGTTGTACCTCCTATTTACACTAGTACCAGTGCTCTTATTGTAAACAGCAGTAATGGGTGAAGAGGTTGGAGGTGTAGATTCTAGGCAGGACTGTGGTGGGAGCAAAAGATAAATGCCTGTTTTTACTCCACCCTTATGCAATGCTCCCAAAATAGTTGGAGTTCTTCCATGCAGAAACAACCAATATGAATAATTTCTTTATTCAGACTTTGAATTCTGTTTCTTAAGAGATTAGATGAAGGGAATGCTATGGATGTGGTGTAACTTGATTTTAGTAAGGCTTTTGACAAGGTCCCCCATGATATTCTTGCAAAAAAGTTAGTAACCTGTGGGCTAGACAACGCAACTGCTAGGTGGATTTGTAATTGATTGGCTGACTGAATCCAAACAGTGGTCACTAATGGCTCCTCTTCATCCTGGAGAGATGTAACCAGTGGAGTGCCACCGGGTTCTGTTCTGGGCCCAGTGCTATTCAACATCTTTATCAGTGACTTGGATGAGGGAATAGAGGGTATGCTTATCAAGTTTGCAGATGACACCAAATTAGGAGGGTTAGTTAATACCCCAGAGGACAGGATCAGAATCCAAAATGACCTCAACAGATTAGAAAGCTAGGCCAAAACTCACAAAATGAATTTCAAAAGGGAGAAATGTAGAATACTACACTTGGGCAATAAAAATGAAATGCACAGATATAGGATGGGTGACACATGGCTTGAGAACAGTACATGTGACAAAAATCTAGGAGTTTTAGTGGACCACAAGCTGAACACGAGTCAGCAGTGTGATGCAGCAGCTAAAAAAGCCAATGCGATTCTAGGCTGCATTAATAGGAGTATAGTGTCTAGATCAGGGGAAGTAATAGTCCCACTCTATTCTACCTTGGTCAGACCTCACCTGGAATACTGTGTGTAATTCCGGGCACCACCATTCAGGAAGGATATTGACAAGCTAGAATGTGTCCAGAGGAGGGTGACCAGGATGGTGGGTGGTCTGGAAGCCATGCCCTATGAGGAGCGGCTTAGGGAGCTGGGCATGTTTAGAGAAGCTTGAGAGGTAACATGATAGCCATGTTTAAATATTTGAAGGGATGTCATACTGAGGATGGAGCAAGCTTGTTTTCTGCTGCTCCAGAGACTAGGACACAAAGCAATGGGTTCAAACTACAGGAAAAGAGATTCTACCTAACATTATGAGGAACTTCCTGACAGTAAGAGCTGTTCAGAAGTGGAATACACTGCCTTGTAGTGTGGTGGAGTCTCCTTCTTTGGAGGTTTTTAAACAGAGGCTGGGTGGCTATCTGTCAGGAATGATTTGATTGTATATTCCTGCATGGCAGGGGGTTGGACTGGATGGCCCTTGTGGTCTCTTCCAAGTCTATGACTCTATATCAGGAGTCAATTCAGAGCCATGTTTTCCTGCTTCTCTCTATCGTCCCTTTCTTCTCAGTAGCTCAGCATGTTAATTCCAACAGAAAGAGATACCGTAAGTTAGTCAAGAGTAGCAAGCCTCTCTTTCTTCAGATTCACTGCCTTTTACTTACATACCATATCCTGATTTTCATTCATTGTATAAATCAGTGCAGTGTACATCCAGGTTGGAATGACATCTTGTTTGACTACTAACCAGATTCAAACCTTCTTGGTTCAGCAAGATTACTATACACTGTGTCCAAGCAAGGCCTATTTTGTTCATCTCAAGACAAACTAGTTTATTCCTGATTTGCAAATATAAAAATTAGTACTTCTAAATCATCACTAATCCAGTTTATACATGAAAATGGACAACTCTCAGGAAAGTCCAGAGTTGGAAGTAAATGGAGGTTGCATGGCAATAGTGCTATGTGAACTGCATTCTTGTCTTGGTAGCTGAAGAGTTTTCCCTGATACTCTTTGTAATTTCAAGAAATGTTGGTTCAGTGGATTCTTTGTAATTGTTGACCTAAACCAGTTGGAACATCAACTCTAAAAGCTCAGCTCAAAAATTATTTTTCACGTTTGTAGAAAATACAGAAAAAAGGCCCCCCGTCGGCTTTGCTGTAATGCCAGAATTTCATTATGTTGATGGGTGGGTGGAAACTCAGAGTGATCCCATAATATTCTTTACAAAGGAGACATTGGAAGCCCTGTTGCTTGAAACAGCACATCTGCATCGCACAGGGATTTCTACCAAGTTGCTGCTGCATGAGAGCATGTGGTAGATCTGGGTCATTGTGATAGCGCAAGGGCATTAGTGTGTCTTTGACCAACATTGGCACTTTCATTTTACTCAGTGCATAGGACCAGTAATGTGTGTCCTCTAAATTAGTACTTTGATAATGCTACAGTATATTCATTATTTGTGATTTCTGCTGGTAATGCTCTAATTATAATAATGCTCACAATTTGTATATGGGTTTCAAGTATTCTAACAGGATATCTTTGTCTTAAATACATATGAATTTTTTCTTTGATATGGACAAGTTTCAGCTAGAAATGACTTCCAGGGCTCATAAAATACTTGTTAGGACAGGTATTTCTAGTAATTATATTGGGTTATCCTAAAGTACTTTGAAATCATAGAAATGTCCTTTTCTAAGATGAAGCAGAGAATGTCTTGCCCTCAGTGCATATTTTGATCTAAATCTTTATAAATTAAGTTGTTTTTTTTAAAAAAGCAGGGAATTTATTTGCAGAGATCCTAGAGGAGAAATTTTAGCATGATTTCCAAATACTATGAAAGTAGTGGTACGTTCTTCTGGACTTATTTGATATGAAATATTCTTTTATTCCTTTATATGTAGAAATTTTGCATTTACATGGTACCACACCTTAATCAATATCTTAAGTTTTTGTTGCACGTATGTTTCTTAAATATTTATCATGTTAGTGAGTTGATGGAACTTTAAATCTGAAATTGGTGAATGTCTCAGCTTTGTAAACTCTCATGAAAAAACAATAGAAAGTAGAAATTGAATTACCATCCCTGCCTTCCATAACAACAGGCTGTGGAAGTCATCAAAATGCATTTCCATTATAATTGAGATGTGGATGTTCTTATACACTTGAAAGCTGTTTTTGGCATTTCCCAGAAAACCATGTGTTAAAAATATTTTTTATAGGCTAGCCCCAAATGTTGCCTTTTTTCATTACATTTCTTTTAGGTCTTTCAAGTTGCATATGTCATCATCAAAGCTGCTAATGCCCCACGACCTGGAAACTGGATCTTGGAACGTTCTGTGGATGGCATGGAATTCAGACCCTGGCAATATTACGCAATTAGTGACACAGAGTGCTTAACCAGATATAATGTAACACCAAGACTTGGGCCTCCTACATATAAGAGAGATGATGAAGTAATTTGCACTTCCTATTATTCTAGGCTGGTGCCACTTGAACATGGGGAGGTATGTTTCGTTTTGGTTCCTATACCTGTTATCTATATTTGGGGAGGTGGTATAATTACTGTGGTGTTGCATAAATATGATAAAAGTTGGCCAAATGTTAATTCTGCCTCACTTCAGTTCAGATTTTATTCAGAATTAGAAGTAGCATAGCAGGTTTTATTTTCAACCTGTGAGGGTGGTGGGACAGAGAGAAGGGCCTTTCCAGCAGATCTTAAAGTATGGGCAGGATTGTAAAGGAGAACATGGTCCTTCAGATAACCTGGCCTTTATACGGCTTTATAGGGCAATACTAGCACTTTAAATTGTGCCCAGAAATGGACCAGCAGCAAGGGAGCTGTGTGCTCCCTATAGCTAAGCCCCAGTTAGCAGCTCTTCAAAAGCTCTTCAAAGAGAGCCCCACATAGAGCATGTTACAGTAGTCTGATCAGGATGCAACTGATGTCCCCATGGCCAGATCTGACATTTCAAGTAACGGACATAGCTAGTACACACGCTTTAACTGTACAAATGCATTCCTAGCTACCACCGAAACCTGAGCTTTCAGGTTCAGAGTTGAATCCAGGAGCAAATAGGTGCAAACCTGTATCTTCATGGGGAGTGTAACCCCATCCAGCACAAGCTGAACCCTGTTCCCTGATATGCCTTTTGGCTGGCCAGGAGCACCTCTGTCTTCACTGGATTAAGTTTCAATTTGTTCACCCTCATCCAGTCCATTACTGAGGACAGGCACTCATTTAGGACTGAAATGGCTTGTGGTGGAAAGGAGTAGTAGAGTTGTGTGTCATCTGCATACAAATACTATTATTATATAAGTAATGGTAAGTTAAGACTAAAATTCTCAGAATCTCCCAGCCAGCGGGGCCACTGGACATGTTGATTGCAGTTTTTGGGTTTGTAATCCCAGGATTAAATCAGATTGTAAATTCCAATTACAGTCATCCCTCCACATTTGTGGCTTTGACGTTCGCGGTTTTGAGTATTCGCGATTTCTCCTCCTTCTCCTCCCCCTCCCTGGGAAGGAACTCCATCTACCTCAGGGGCTTCGCTATGTTTGGAGTGGGGAGCCAAGGCGCCCCCTCCCTGCTCTCCTGGAGCTTGCCTCCGTTTGAAGTGGAGAGCCAAGCCCCCAGAGCAAGGAGGGGGGCGATTTAGACCCGATCTCCCTGCTCCCTCGGGGGTTGGCTCGCCACTCCAAACAGAGCCAAGCCCAGGGAGAATGGGGACATGGGGTGTAAAGCACCCCCTCCCCACTTTCCTGGGGCTTGCCTCCATTTGAAATGGAAAGCCAACCCCCGAGAGAGCAAGGAGGGGGGTGATTTAGACCCGATCTCCCCACTCTCCCTGGGCTTGGCTGTTTGGAGTGGAGAGCAGCTTTGGGAGGGTGGGGGTGGCAGCTGAGAAGTGGCTATGACGTCACCACTTTGGAAGGGCGGGGAGGGGTTTGCAGGTGGGCGGGGGGAGGTGTATTTTTCTTGCACCCCTAACCCCTGCGAACGTGGAGGGACAACTGTACAGTCAATCCAGCTAGTTCCAACTAGAGTAGAGCTACTGAATCAATGTGGGTGTGGTAAAGCAACAGTTACTCATTGAATCGCCATATTGATTCAGTGGCTTACCCTAGTTGGGACTAAAAATTGGTGTTAGGCCCCAAAGTAACTTTTCTGAGTTCAGATGATTGGTGGAGAAAATATTAACGGCCCACTTTTGATCTTATTCCAGGCAGAATCCTAGAATTTGAAGTAGTGTTTGAAGAGGCCTGGTTAGGAAGATAATTCTTGTTTTTTATACTTGTTTTGGTTACATTTTTGGGCTACCACTCCCAGTATCCTCCAGCTTCAACTTTGGAGATGTAGTCCAAAAAGTAATATTTCCAAGGTCTGCAAAGATTTAATATCCCAAACAAGAACTGGTTTCCTAAAAGAGGCCCAGCTACAGGATAGTCCGTAAAAGTAAAACAATTTCTGAAACCACAGTGGCTGCTTACAAAAAAGTTTATGATTGTTTCTTTAGACCCAGATTCTAATTTTCTTACTTACTTACTTTTTTTCTTTTTTAAAAAAATGCTTTCCCTAAAGTCCACCTGAAACTGGAACAAAAATAAAAAAAAAAATAAAATTAAAGCACTGGACCAGCACTCCCTCCCCCTGCCCCAAATTGCTCTGTTCAGTTTAAGATCCAAAACAGGGATTGGCATTGTTTCAAGGAGAGAGAGCATAATTAAAAGAGCTATGTATTGGCAGGTCAAGAGTTTATTGTTCTTTCTTTTAAGCAGTTCTATTCATACTGGTTCTATAGTATGGGTTGCAGAGGCAGCACAGTATTATAAGGAAATGGCACATTGAAAGCTGTAGCTGGTGTACTGTGAATGTCTGTCTTTATAAGCTAGCAAACAGAACTCTGACCTCGTAAAATAGCTGCTCTAGATTCCTCTTCAGAATGTAATGCATCTTCAACCTTATACATAAAATGTTATCAGTGTTAGGTACATTAAGCTATACTAATTTTACACACAGGAAGATGTAAAATATGTAATGTTTAATAGTATGTACAATATTTGCATCAAGTGCATGTCCTGAATGGAATTTGGAACATTATTGCAGATTCCTGGATATTTAATAGTATTAATTGTGTCTCCTGAGCTGAAGGGGATAAAATCTAGTTACTCAGGCCTGTGATGAGAAAATTGTAGATTCCTAAAACTCAGTCCTAAATAAATGTGTTTCAGAGTGAAGTAAAGATGTTCAGGGTTTTAAATGATTTGCAAAAATAACATTAAAGGGCATCTTTGTTTCTCTCCAAGTACTGTATCACATGTAAATGTTGCTAATGCAGCATAGAAAACAGAAGTTGGACAAACACTCTTGCCAATTAAACTTATACATTTTCATTATAGAAAAAGTAAGGGAAGCTTCATTATAAAAACAGTGTGGCAATTTCCTAGAGCAATAGAAGTTTGCTCATTTTTTTACACTTCATGTTTGTTTAGCTACTTTTCTGAAGGGTTAGACTGTTAGCATTGATCAGTCTCAAAAATCTTTTCATATGTAGGAAAAATAAAGTAAAATAAAGTAAAAATCAATGAAAATAAAGCAGAACTATTTAAGAAAACAAGCAGTAGTTAGATCTGTAGTGAGAGGTTTGCTCCACTCACTTCCATGTCTGAGAATGTCTCAGGATAATGGAACAGCTTCTGCGCTGTATGTGCCTTGGCATTTCTGACATTCTATGTTCCTCCCCTTCTTTTTGTGTTTTAATACTTCCTTTACCACTTTTATTTGAATGTATAACATGGGAATCAAATGGGCACTACAGGCCTGGTATGAAAGTTCACAAATGTCTGAGTTACAAATACAAGTGTCCCTTTGTCTTTCATTCTGTGTCGCTATGTGAGTCAGTGTTCCAAACAGATGCCGGGTCTTCTTTCCTCTTCTCCTTATAGCATTGCAGAAGCTCCTTTTTTAAAAAAAGCATGTTCAGCATTTTCTTTGTGGTTTGGAAGGAGGCTTATGGGAGTTGTGAGCCAGAAAGCGGTTAATTCAATATCCTCAAGAATGACAGCAGTGGTGGAGAGCAACAGTTTTACTTTTTTGGTATCAGTTTTGACGAAAAGACAAATTAGATTTGTTTTGTTCTTCTAGTGTGGGGGGTGGTATAGCAATGATGAATCTAAACATTTCCCATAAGTTATTTTTATGTTTTGATTTGACTGCATGTTTAATAAAGATAGTCTGTATCTCTCCTTCTCCTTCTAGATTCATACATCATTGATCAATGGGAGACCTAGTGCTGATGACCCTTCAGAGACATTATTGGAGTTTACTTCTGCACGATACATTCGTCTTCGACTACAACGTATAAGGACCCTTAATGCTGATCTCATGACTCTTAGCCATCATGATCCTAAAGATGTTGACCCTATTGTTACAAGAAGGGTAAGCAAATTATATTTATGTGTTGATTCTGTTGTATCCTAGAAATGATCTGTGAGTTATATCTGTCTTGATGAGTGCATTACCATCCTCTGTTTTAGGATAAATATGGCCCAAGTCACTATTTAGTTTTCTGACATGGAAGTCATTTTTTTTTTTTTTTTGCTGGTCGTTATTCATAGAGTATATGATCTTTGAATACATTCTGAGTCTAGTTGGGATAATGAACCTCTTTATGTGTTTAAAAGGTGCATGAAAGGGCAATATAGCTAACTCCTTCTGTTGCCACACCCACCACCCACGGTTTGACAGATGTGATATGGGACCCAGTTTACCAATGTAAGCACATTGAGCTCAGACTCATAAAGGGGTTGGAATTCTGGGCCAGTCTAATCCTGGCTTATTATCCAAGTCCGTTCACAGAAAGGAAATCATAGTTCTCCTTCTTGAACACTGTAGGAACTCTTGTACAAGCCAGCACTTAAGGAGAGATGCAAAGGGTTGAGAGAAAAGTATATTGGATATTCCTTTCTTTCTTGTATAACATGGTTTATAAGATGGGCATCTGTGTCTACACTGGCCCTAAATGTGCAATACATGTACAGTCAGCCCTCTGTATCCACAGATTTGGTATCCACGGATTCCACCATCCACGGCTTGAAAATATTCCCCAAAAAATAAATTCCAAGAATCAAACCTAGATTTTGCCATTTTACATAAGGGACACCATTTTACTATGCCATTGTATATAATGAGACTTATTATTTTTGGTATCCACAGGGGGGTCCTGGAACCAAACCGCAGTGGATACCAATGGCTCACTGTATGTTTTTCTTAATGTTAGATATTCTGTGCTCTATTCTATTCAACAGTGTTTAGTGATAGGTGATGTATAATAACATGAATTATTAGTGGTACAAGAAAACTTACTATTTAAAAACTATGATATGTAAAAATTCACCTTAACTTGCTTGATAGGTGACATAAATCAACATTTAAAAGCATAGTTTGTACGATCCTTGAGGGAATGAACTCATGCCAAGACTAAGCAGCTTTCTCTAATTATTAGTTTAACTTAGTTTATTTGTTCTGGTGATTGCTAAAATTAATGTTATGTATTCTCAGAAAACGCCTGTGGACCAAATTGATTTCATGATCTCTTTTGTCAGTTACAATGTATACTTGAGGTAAAAATGAATTTTGAGTTAAACATAGAAGTAAAGCTTCAGTTTCTGAATGGCATAGCCAAAGCAAGTATTATTTTATTTGTAGTGTCTTATGGATCTAGCATAAGAATGTAATGCTGGCAAGAAGGCAAAATTTGGTACTTGACTTCCCTTCCCCCTGGGTGGTAATGCAGTTGTATTTATTGTTGTAGGGTGTGTGTTTGTGTGTGAGTGCACACATGCAGATATCTGTCCATATAGGTAAATCTGAAGTGGTGTCAGTAACCGCTGTAGAAACTGTTCTGGCTTACAGTTGGTAAATATTGGTGTATTCGTAAAATGTGAAATAATACTATTTGGTGTTTCTAGTAGTAAACGCAACGGACTTTAAATATTAAACTTTACTTTATTTAGTATTACTATTCAATAAAAGACATCTCGGTTGGAGGTATGTGCATTTGCTATGGCCATGCTCGAAGTTGTCCTTTGGATAATGAAACAAAGGTATGTTTATTCCTCTCTTCCATATTTGTCTCTCTCTTTTTTAAAGTAATGTTAGCTGTTCCATTATCTACCACAAATTTCTGAATGCCACTGAAATATTATTAAAAAAATTCTTAGTTCATTACTCACACTGATTCCCAAGTGTGGATATCCAGACGTATTTTCACGGCAACTCCTAGAATCTTCTGGGAGTTTTAATCCAAAATCATCTGATGGCTCAGATTTGGGAGCAATGGGTTGCTTGCCAACTATTAAAATGATAATGTTTTAGCTGACTTTTTAAAGTTATTGTAAGCTGCCTTGAATTCTATCTTTGGAGAAAGGCAGGATATAAATTCAATAAATAAACACAATAAATGTAAACACAGAGACTGCCAAAAATGCCCCCCAAAGTAAAATAACAACATAATTCCATTTCTGGTTTTAAAAAAACAAGGTTTCTTAAAAATGTTAAACAGTGCAGGAGCTATGAGGTAAATTGTTACTCCTGGAGACTTCCAGGAGAAGCAAGTCACATTTTTTTTTTTTCTTTCAAACTGATAAAGGACAGTCTAGAAAGTCTGCTGAGGTCAAGGGCCAGAAAACCCTGGTGTGGGGAGACACTTTGCCTACTCCATTGATAAAGGCATATGACATTTCCTCTCATCTCCAGCCCTTTAAGTTGTACTGAAAAGAAGGAAATTGATATAGTATAATCGTTTTAAATCAGCATATCCATATTAGCATAAATGTATCAGATCCCAAGTAAGGCAGACAGGATTAGGACTATACTTCCTGTAGATCGTTCCAGGACTGAGAGGGAATTAAGAAAATGTGCCATTCTAGAATGTGTGCCCTATTCAGATAAACATTTTGCTGTCTTGGGCAACTTCATTACTCAGTCTTTCAGTTGTTTGTTTACACACACACACTCACCGTCATACACAAACACATAGATGTGCATACTCAACAAGCATAAAGAATGTGTAATCATGCACGTTCTTACAGTCCTGTAGAAACATGTATATCTGATCTAACAAACCTCTTAGAGGTATTCACTTCTGCAGGAGTTACCATTGTGGCTGTAGGTGTTATTATTCTATGTGAAAACAACAACAACAAGAATTAATAATATGTAAAACACATTGCATTTTTAAATATTTTTATCTTCAGCTCTGTGCTAACTTAAAAGTAATATTCACATATTTTTTGTACAACATGCTTTGTACTCCCAGAAATTAAGGACATCCAATCAATGGTAAATGCTGAAATTACATGTCTGTTCTCTAGCATGTTTTGAAAAAGAGATGAAGAACTGCAAGATGCAATGTTAAGAGTTATGGGTTTCCTATTAGTATGATTTAGCAGTACTAAAATATGCTTTGAACTCTTTCTGGTTGAGAAAATTAACAAGGTCTCTTGATAAAGAGACAGAAGATGTCATGGTGGAAATCCAGAGAAATAGTTTATATCAAGAAAAGAAGATACCTGAATGAGGAGAGAGACTAGGGAATAGTACTAGTTCATATGACTTGTATAAAAACTTGTATTGCTTAATGAAGTGTGAGATTCTACATAGGAAAACCACATGTGAAATCAAACAGAGACTGGCAAGGTCCAATAAAAACTTGTAATCCATGCATTGAGCCAGTGTAGCCATAAATATTAAAAATATTTTTAAAAAATTAAAAGAGACTTTAAGTATTTTAAAATCTCAGGTAAAGAGACATTGAAAAGCATCATGTAATAGGGTTAAATTAATTTCTAAATTTGTTTCCATTTAGAAACTACAATGCCAGTGTGAACACAATACTTGTGGTGAGAGCTGTAATGAGTGTTGCCCTGGCTACCACCAGGCACCATGGAGACCAGGAACCATTTCTGCTGGCAACAAATGTGAGAGTACGTAGTGCTAAAATGACAATTCTATAAATGTTTGGCTTTATGGTGTTTGTTATATAATGGTGAAGTGGGCAAAAGGTGAAGTCTACAGATCTGCCATTACTTCTTTGTAGCATAAATTACCATTCTGTCACAGCATTTGATTTTAAATAGCAAAATTTTGGAACATTGTAAGTGATCTCAATAGCTCTCATTTGAGGGTGTGAATCCTACTGGTTAGTCCTCACTAAATAGATTTTTTGAATGGTGAGTCAACACATAGGTAAATTACACTGATTCAAAGGGTCTACTTTAGTTAAAATTAGCAGGATTCAGGCCAGTGACTCCCAGTGAGTACAAGGGGAAACCACAATATGCATACACAACTAGATGTATGACAGAGTATCTTGTATCTTGTATCTGAAGTGAGTTAGAGATTGCACAAGCATATGTGCTTTCTTCTTATGGAAGAGCATGTTATTATAGAGCTAGAAGAGACCTTAGACCTCACTGTGATTAATCATGAATGCAGGAAGTCAGTCCACTATTGGAGAATCCTAGGCAGGTTGCTATCTAGCCTGTGCTTAAAAAGCCGTGGAGAGAGAGAGCCCACCATTTTCTGAGGCAGTGTGTTTCACTGATGCCAAGAGGTTCTTCTCAATGTTAGCCCAAATCTTTTTTTCTTGTACATTGAACACACTGTTTGGCTTCTGTTCTCTGTATGTAACCAAATTAACATCAGCCTCTGCATGACAGCTCTTCAGATATTTGAAGATGGCAATCTTATTACCTAACAATCCTCTCTTTTTTGTTAACTCCTGTAGCTTTTCCTCATAAGACTTGGTCCCCAAGTCCATTACCATCTTTGCTTCCTTCGCTGGAAACAAATTTAAACACTTTTAAATCTCTGTTGATTCATCGGGGCTACTCTGTTTGAAACTAGCAATTCTACAAATTATTTTTAAAAGTTTGTAAGGTGCGCTTAATCAGAAAGGATTCTAGAGAAGTGCATCTCGGGTTATCTAGTTTGGTGGACTGGTAATTATTTTTTCCTAGTGTGCCAGGGATTGGTACCATATTTGTGCCCTATTAGCCACAGTTGTTTGTTTCTTTCCTGGAAACGCACCAGGGACTGGCAGCCAATGGCTAGGTGACCAGCAGCGGTACAGACCACCACTTTGACTGGCACCGTTCTAGAGCATGAAAGCAAACAGAGAAATGCTCAGAGAACTTTTGAAATTTCAAATGCCTGGGTGAAAAAAAACATTCCAAAGTTGAGGTGCTATTGCAGAAGCAAACCCTTGTATAATCCATTTCTTACATTTGTGGTACTTGAAAGAGAGCTTTCTCTGAAGTCCTTAATGCACAGGTAGGATGATGGGGGAGGATGTATTGCTTCAGGTATTTACAAGTGATTTCTGTTTAATTTCTGGTATTTATACTTGTGAGCAGTTAATAGGCTTTTGACTTACGGAAAGCGTGGAAAGCAAAAAAGAAAGGAAAAAAATTAGACATTTTAAGTGGGTCTGTATTTAAATAATGCTGCAGAACACAAGTAAAAAGGGTTCCTCTGTGTATATTAGCTACTAAATGCATTGGGAGAAACCAGTGTTATATTTGTACAGGATGTGTTCAGTGTGATGTATTTGTTTTACTGATGAATTTATTTGTTTAACTGTGTTTTATCAAACAGAAATGAAAGTGAATTTTTATTGCTTTTTTTAAAGGATGTAACTGTCACAACAAAGCAGAAGATTGTTATTATGATCAGAATGTGGCAGATAAAAAAAAAAGTATAAACATTTATGGCCAATTCAAAGGAGGTGGAGTGTGTATAAACTGTACCCAACACACTGCTGGAATAAACTGTGAGATCTGTACTGACGGATACTATAGGCCACATAAAGTAAGATGATGTGCTTCACTGATTTTAAACTGTGCTAAGGGCTGATGCATTTCTTTCAGCCCTTTTGTCTGTTGATTTGTCTAAATATGATGTGATTTAAATAAAAAAAGACATGGTGAAAAGAAAGCAGGAAAAAAATGTCAGTGTGAACTGACATGGTACCATTGGAAACATGCTGCCATATATAATGGTATGTGAACTGAAAACCCTTATATGTTGCTGCAGCTGTTGGCCATATTACATAAACTTAGCATTTGTAGAGGGGTCATCTACAGTGGTGAGAGGCTGGTTTCCCTCAGGATCTGTCCTTTACTCCTCAGAACACAGGAGAGGGTTTTTTGGCGTGGTGTGGTCATCCCCCACTAGCTCTTCCCCTTGTTGGAGAAGCAGCAGTTTCCTCTGTGGCCTCTATCCTTACTGCAGACTTCCCTATACAATACATACCCTCCTTTATTGGCTATATTTAGGTCATATGTGCAGGGTGGTTGGAGCTCTGCATGCCTTTTAGGGTCTATTCTATTCTTGTGAAAATGGTGTACAGCCCCCCAGAGCTGGAAAAGTTTTTTGAGACCACAACTCTCAAAATCCCTTGGCCAACATTTCTAAGCTGTTCTGCTTTCCATCAGTAAATCCTGTTCCAAAATGTCTTATAGCCCACCATGATATTATGACTGGCTTTAATGCTAATTGGTTCCCTGCTGCAGCTTCATTGCCTGCTTCCTTGCCCAAGGGCAGACTTATATCCCTCTTACTTGTTGAGATGAGTTGGCACATTATATCATCATTATCCCTGAACAGGGGTAAGGAGAACTGAATTTTCTCTTGTTTCAGGTATCTCCCTATGACAATAATCCTTGCCTTCCTTGTGAATGTGATTCATTTGGATCCTTTGGTTTTGACTGTGTTAAGGATGATGGTCATGCTGACCCACAGCATGGTAAGTAATCTTTAAAAATCAGCTCAGCCAGTATTTCCAAAACCAGGAACTGCATATGTGAGAACTTGGGCGGGGTAAGATAAAAGCTAGATTTAAGGAGACAGGAGGAGAAAAGAGGGAGTGAAGAGAGTGGGGGCTGGTGCTCTGGTAGGATAGAAGAAGATAGTTGATACCTAATAAGGAGACAGAGGAGCTAAGGGAGGTTAGTGGGTCACACATGGTGCCTAACTGGGCTCAAGATAAGAAACTGGAATGTAAATAACTTATCTTGAAGACACAGGTAGCTGTTTCAAAGTTACAAGAGAGAGGAATGTCAGAACTGGAAAAGAAAAGATAATGAAGCACATGCACTAGCTATTCCAGTGCAAATGAAGTAGACGCCTATTCATCTTGTTCTTTGGACTGTGCCATCAGAATCCTTTGCCCTGGACCATCAATATTCAGTGGACTGTTCCTTGTGAATTATGTTGTGCTGGGTGTCCATGCTTTTACATAACAAGATGTACCTTGTTGTCTTGAAACAGTCAAGTAGAAGCTAGTGATATAGGTAATGGAGGCAGGTAAACTGTAATCTTGAGGGCTTTGTCCTTGAGTCCTATATGGTATGGAACTCCAAACAAAACTAGCATCTTGTCAAATCAAACAAGGAGAGATGTAGTTGACACAGTAAGTCTAATGCAAAAAGATATGGAACATTATGCATATTTGGGGTGAGAGAAGAAGGTAATGGGTATTAATGGATAACTAAATAGCTATGATAATGTGCATCAGTGGGTTTCAGGTCTTCCCACATCATGTTTTTCTTCTTTTGTGTCCAGATAAACCCATCAATAGGTGTGTCTGGATGATGTGGTTACATTAGGAATTTGGCAGAAAGTTAGATGTATGTCTGTTCTCTAGGATGGAGGCCATACCTCTGGTCTTTTTTAATAGGGGACAGCCAGCATGCAGTGAGGTGTTACCCTTGTAGTGTACCATCTTGGACAAAATTGCTGGTGTGGCCAAGCCTCTTGGTAACAACATGCAGGCAGTAGGAGGGAGCTGAAAACTGAAAAGATAGTCAAATGAGCTTAATCAGTTGTAAGATAGGATGAAAATAAGTACTGAGGAATTTAGGCAATGGTATTCTAGCTTAATCACCACAATTGACAGGTGAATATTTACAATTAATTGCTGGCTGAGAGGTCTTGTAGCATGGCGAGGAAAAGTAGATGAACTCTAGCTTTTGCCAAGATTCCTCCATTGTCTGGCATTGGGACACATCAGATTGGGCTTCCACTTCCAGGCTCTAAGAATGTATTTGATATTTTAATATTACAGCAGGCAGAAGCCAGTATATGTATCCTTTTGTGTGATAAACCTCTCTCATTTTTGAAAGGTATTCATCCTGGGCAGTGTCAGTGCAAGGATGGTTATACAGGAGAAAAATGTGATCGTTGTGCCTTTGGCTATAAAGGTTATCCAGACTGCTTGCATTGTAACTGTAGCCTGGTGGGTAGTATTAATGATGACCCATGCATCGAACCTTGCCTTTGTAAAGTAAGTATACATTTGATCCTTTTTGATTGATTGTGAAATTTGAAGTGGGATTTGTAAATTATTCTAATAAGGAAAGTATCTTTCTTTTTTAATGGGAAAGAGCACAGTAATTAACGGAGAAATAAACAACTATCTCTATATGTAGGTATTTCAGTTAAAGTTCTTGTTGTATTTATCACAAATGTCAGGGAGGATTGAATGGCAAACTGTGAGCAAGTAAACACAACTGGAGTTAGAAAGACAATGACAACAACATATTTGCTGTTGGAATTTTTTGCTTCTTGCTTTCTCACTGTCTAAGTTTTAGAGCTAGAGGATTGGTTTCTTCCTAAGCCCAGTACAAGTTGACATTCTTTGCATTCCACTAAAACCCAGGAAGCCACATGAAACAACTTCACTTATCTAGCCTTCAATTAAAACATTTAGTTTTTCTGTATGTATCAACAGAAGAAATTGCTCAGATAGAAATTGAAGCAAATAGTGATAATGATTTAAACTGATTCTGTGACTGTCACATGGGCCAGAGCTGGGTGACTGGAAAGTTGTACTTCAGCTCCCACAATCCTTCATCATTGGCTCTGCTGGCTAGGATTGAGGGGAGCTGGAGTTTAACATCATCTTAAGTGCTGCAAGTTACCCATCCCTATGGCAGAAATCTTGTGATTCATAGGACATGATGAGAAACCCCCCTCTGGACATGTGACCCTGGTCCATTTTCCCACTCTCTAAGAATCCTCTGTTGTCACTGCTGCCATAGAATTTGCTGCCAAGCAGAATGAATTTATTTGTAAGTTGAGTAATTTAATTTAACTGTAATTTATTTGTAGGCCATGCATGCAGGGAGCACATGGTTTGTTTAAAAGAAAATGGGCATGTTTAAAGTGAAAAGGTATCAGTTGGCTTCCACCTCATTTTTTCTTCCTAAGGGAAATATTCAGGAAAAGTAGAGGATTGTTATTTAGCTATGGACTCCTGGTGCCTTCTGCGCCTTTATTGTCCAGATCAACAGAGGAAGGATCCTAGGGCTGAAAAAAAAAGAAGAGGAGGAAGTGTGGGTTTATACTGCTTCACTTGTAGGCGAGTATGACACCTACAAACAAACAGCAACACAAGAAATGTCTGGAAGTCATTTCTTTTTTCTTAAACTGTTAAATGCTTATTAATGTGTAAAGAGTGCTGTAACCTATTTAAAAGCTGAATTGTCACTCCCGGTGACTTTCAGCAGAGGTAGTTCACCCTTTTGGGGAGGCAAGCAAAGGACAGGCTTGGAACTCTGAAATGGTCAATGGCTGCAAAAATTTGTTATAGAGCAGTGGCTCTTAACCCTTTCTTTACCAGGGACTCCCTTTAAATATCTTTTGTTGCCATAGACTCCAGGACTTAACTCAAGATTTAAAACAACAACAAAAACAACAATAATAATACCCAGCAGTTGTGGTAACAACAACAATAACAACAACAACAACAACGTTACACTGTCCATTAAACCTTTCCTGGAGTGGGAGGGAAGACTTTTCTCCGGCTTCTTCCCGCAGGTTTATGGCTGGAGCGGATTGAATGGCAATGCACAGGCCCAGCCAGCCAGCCTTTGCCTTGGCTCCTGTCACGTGGCCACTCCACTCCAGAGGAGGAGGTGGGCCAGCAGCCTTCAAGCCTTCGCAGACCTCCTGTGAGGACATTGAGGCCCCCTGGGGGGGGGGAGTCTGTGGACCACAGGTTAAGAACCACTGCTGTAGAACATCTTTGCTGCTTATTTATAGTGGAAGTTAAGGGCTAAGATTTAAACTGTTAAGGTTTCTTTTAAACTGAAGGATTCTTTTTGATGCAAGGTTATATTTCTTTTCTTTTATATTCTAAAATTCTATACCAGAAATTGTATTTGTGTTTCTGTGTTTTACCATAAACCAAATATTATATGACTTTCACAGGAAAATGTAGAAGGAGAAAACTGTGACCGCTGCAAACCAGGTTTCTATAATCTCCAAGAAAGAAATCCTCAGGGTTGTACTGAATGTTTCTGTTTTGGTGTTTCTGATGTCTGTGAAAGCCTTCCATGGCCCATTAGCCAGGTATAATTTGATCAACACAATGCCATAAACCTGTTCCATGCCTTCACCTTCTCTTCTGATATACATTCCTTCTCAGTCTTAAGGTCACATAAATGGTTCCACTCCAATGATAAATGATTCCATTTGGTTATAGTGTTTGGTGTGTAAATGTTGTAACTTAGGCTCAGCTTGAAGGCAGAAGTGCATAAAATTAACAAAAATGCTAGGAAGCTTCATGCTTCTCTACCTGAAAAGTGCAGATCAGAGTTTTGTTTGTTAGCAGTGGCATATTTTTAATGAAATATTAAACATAAAGCTACTGATTAAAGGAGGAGGAAGAAGAAAAAAGATAAATAAAAAAGCAACAGAGATTATTAATATAAAGAGTTGATTCCTTTTCAATAAGAAGAAGAGTGAGGCAAGTGGATTCAGTCATGCTACTGGTCTATGAACTCTGCTCAAGCACTAGGATATCCTATCCTCCATCACCGTTAAGGGATTGTTAAGATGTCCATTGATGGGGCACAGATTGCCCCCATTGGAAAGGTAGCCTGAATGGCTAGATCACAAACAGTTCCCTGCAGGAAAGCAATGCTTACTGTTGTTGAGAGATATAAAATGGTAATGCTGCCAATGTTTTTTCAGTAATGCTTGTGAGCCAGCATTATGACTTAGCTTTATAAAATGGGAACTGTATGCACTATGCTGTGGTAGATTATATGCCAAATAAAGAATGAAGCATTTGACATCCATTTAAAACAGGAGTGAAAATTATGAGCCTGCAGGCCACGTTTTCCCAGGGTGTATGTGTGTTGCTTTTTGGCTCCTAGACCTCGCCAGCCCCACATGAAAAGAAGTACAGTTGTCCCTCCATATCCACGTATTTGGTATCCACAGATTTAAGTATTCACGACTTGAAAATATTCTTAAAAAATAATAATCCAACCCCCCCCCTTGATTTTGCCATCTTATATAAAGGACACCATTTTGTAGGAGGGGGAGGAGGAGTCCCGTAACTGATGGGTTAAGTCCTGTTGCCATCCAGAGGAAGCAGGAAGTAGAATCATGGCCTCATTACTGTGACTGATAAATTTGACCTTTGTGATTTTATAATATAAAATACAGTCGCCCCTCCACATTCGCGAACTTGACATTCGCGGTTTCGATTATTCGCGGTTTTGCGAGGGGCCCCCACGGGCCCCCCCAAAACCGCGACACGGGGCCTCTAGAGGCCCCGTGAAAGCCCTGGGAGGGAGCGGGGAGGGCAGGGGAGACCTCCACGGGGCCTTCGGAGACCCTCTGGAGGCCCCGTGAAGGCCTTGGAAGGGAGGGGGGAGGGCTGGGGAGGCCTCCATGGGGCCTCCGGAGATGCTCCGGAGGCCCCACGAAGGCCCGGGGAGGGAGGGGGGAGGCTGGGAGAGGCCTCCATGGGGCTTCCGGAGACGCTCCGGAGGCCCCCGAAGGCCCGGGGAGGGAGGGGGGAGGCTGGGAGAGGCCTCCATGGGGCCTCCAGGGACGCTCCGGAGGCCCCATGAAGGCCCGGGTAGGGGGTGGGGAGGGCCGGGAGTGGCCTCCGTGGGGCCTTGCTAGGCCTCACGAAGGCCCGGGGAGGGAGGGGGGAGGCCAGGAGAGGCCTCCGCGGGGCCTTGCTAGGCCCCACGAAGGGCTGGGTAGGGAGGGGGGAGGCCGGGAGAGGCCTCCGCGGGGCCTTGCTAGGCCCCACGAAGGCCCGGGGAGGGAGGGAGGCTGGGAGAGGCCTCCATGGGGCCTCCGGAGACGCTCCGGAGGCCCCACGAAGGACCGGTGAGGGAGGGGGGAGGGCCTGGAGGAGCCTCCGCGGGGCCTAGCTAGGCCCCACGAAGGCCCGGGGAGGGAGGGAGGAGGCTGGGAGAGGCCTCCGCGGGGCCTTGCTAGGCCCCACGAAGGCCCGGGGAGGGAGGGGGGAGGCCGGGAGAGGCCTCCGCGGGGCCTTGCTAGGCCCCACGAAGGCCCGGGGAGGGAGGGGGGAGGCCGGGAGAGGCCTCCATGGGGCCTCCGGAGACGCTCCGGAGGCCCCATGAAGGCCTGGGAGGGAGAGGGGAGGGCTGTGAGAGGCCTCCGCGGGGTCTCCGGAGACTCTCCGGAGGCCCCGTTGAGGGCTTGGGCGGGAGGGGGGAGGGCTGGGGAGGCATCCACGGGGCCTCGGGAGGGTCTCCAGAGGCCCCGGGAAGGCCTAGGAAGGGAGTGGGGAGGCTGGAGGAAGCGACTATGGGGCCTCCGGAGGCCCCATGGTCGCTATGGTGGGGGAGGGGGGGCAGTCGTTATTCGCGGATTTTTCACATTCGCGGGGGTCCGTGGAACGGAACCCCCGCGAATGTGAAGGGGCGACTGTATACACAACTCTTTAAGTCAGGAGCCATGTGTTTTCTAAGCCATTTTTTTTTCTTATGCCATCTTTGTGAATTAAGTGTCCTATGGTTCTAGTCCACTTCCACTAATGCTCTATAACACTGTACATTACTGTGCAGAATTAAAATTAACATTTTAGTATTTTCAATATGTTGCTGTGTATTTTCTTAGACATTAAATATTGTTTCTGCTTTTTCTTTACCGTAAGATTTTTTCTATGTCTGGTTGGTTGGTGACTTCTCCATATACCTTGAAAACCATAGGGCCCCAACAAGGCCAATTAGATGGACCTCATCAAACAAGTATTAACAACATTGTAGCTGCAAAAATACTGAAGTCCCCTTACTACTGGTCTGCACCTAAACCATATCTTGGAAATAAAGTAAGCATCCACTGGAAATTAGGATGGCTTTTACTGCGTCCCTGTTATCTCTTATCAGTGTTTTATTTTTCTGCAATCCTCTGTATTGCATATTTGCTCAGCACTGAGTATGAGGAAAGTTTAGTGAAAGGGGTCATGTAGCTTTTCCTAGGAATCTTGTTGAATCAGTACTATAAAAGTTGTCTTTAAATGTTACTTCATCCTTAAAATTGTTGGCTCTGAACTGGGATTATGCTAGAAAGGCTGTGGGGCAAAATGGATTTACATTCACAAGTGGAGAATGTTTCCTCCAATTAAAACTTAGTAGATGAGGATATATTGCACAGAAATGTTACTATTGGGAAGTATTCAGAAATTTATTCCAAGTAATGATGTGTATTTTACTCAGTACTTATTTTTGGAAATAATCAAGGGTACTAGATGTTTGGAGGCAGTCATTGAAATTTTGGGGTTTCACTGTAATGGAAAAAGTGATTCAGTGGCTAAAATAAGAAAGATTACAATTCCTAGTGATACTTTCCAAAAAGGTGATATTTATTTGATTTTAAAAACACATGGTAAGACAGATATGTGATTGTTTTGACGTAATGGCTGGCTTCCTGAGCATGAGTTATGATGGCATAAGTCTGATGGATGTCATCACAGTTAACTTTTACAGTAATTGCACATGTTGGAAATCTTTCCTGACCACGTAATCAACAGAAGTCCCCCTACCCACCCAAACCTACCTTTCAGTCAGTGCAGACTCCCAACATGGCTATTTCTGTATTGCCAGTGAGTGCGGGCATGAATGAAGTTGCGTCCAGCTCTTCTGTAGATCCCTGTTGCAGCACATCCAACTATTGGAAAAGAGCTACATTTGTCCCTGCTCTTCCCAAAGTTCTTCAATAACATGGAAATAGCTGTGTTGGGGGGGGGGCACTACTCTGTTTAAGAGGTAAGCTTTGTGGGGAGCAGCTCAAGAAATAGCTACATATCGCAGTGGATATCAGTCCATATACCTCTTCTGCTTGTTTTTTTTTCTCCTGTGTCCAGTCTTTCCATTGGATCTGTGCTATGGATAATTTCTTAATAGAAACTTGCCAGTGTTAAAGAGAATGTGAAAATTATTGTTTAGCTTACTGCGTATGAGATTTAAAATTTACTCTTACAATCTTCCCCCTCAACCCTTTTAAAATTTTGCTCTTTTATACTTCCAGCTCACTTCCTTTGGTGGTTATCTGAAGTATACTGTGTCCTATGACATTCCCATGGATAGTACAGACAGTGATTTAATGTCTAATGTGGATGTTATAATTCAGGTAAACCAAGATTATGGGAATTAATGTTGTTGCCTGTGATCCAAAGAGTATGAATATGCAAAGCATTTCTGAACACTAATAGTGGTTGTGTATGTGTATGTTGGAGGGTTGATATTGGTTCTTTCCTTCATGGAATTATGGAGTGCAAAGTCCCTTGACATTTTGTAATTTGCTCTTTCGCAGAAGAAGGAGGAGTTGCTGCAGAAATGATGATGTTGAAAACCTCTGTTTGCATGCTGGCCTTTGGATCTTAATTTATAATTAAATATCAGCAGCAACTTACTGTATTGCTAGTTAATGTACTTAATTCAAAGCCTCTAGCTAGACCAGATCTCAGAACAGTTACTTTTTAAAGGCTGTAGCTTCCAGAATCCTGCTAGATTCTGAGATGAAAATTTTCCAAGATCTGTTGTATAGCTATGAAATATTATTATTATTATTATTATTATTATTATTATTATTACTTCACTTGTATCCCATCTTTCCCACAGTACAGCAACTCAGCTTACAAAGATTTGCACGGTCATAAATATAACTATATGTAAAGCCATTATTGAAATGTAGCTCAATTACTCATAGAATAAAAAACATTTGAAACGAATACATTAAAAAGAAGAAAAAATGAAAATGAAATGAAGACCTATAAAACAGCCCTAGCAGCCAATTCCTAAAGCCTGTTGGAACAGGAAAGTTTTCACTTACTGATGGAAGGAAGCCATCCTGGCCTCTCTAGGGAAGGAATTCCTTGGGTCATGTATTGGGGGAAAAGTGGATATAAAATAAAAGTGGATATAAAATAAATAAATAAATAAAAATTCTAAGGCCAGGTAGCAGCCACAGAGAAGGTACTCTCCCACCAGACATGCCTGCAAAGATGGTGGATCTCAGAAAGGGCATTCCATGAACCTCTTAGAACCTAGGCAAACTTACATTAGAGGACACTAGTCCTTCAGATTGCCCAGACCTGAGTCAAACATGAATTATCAGGTTGCTTTTGCCATGGCCTGCTACCTTCAACCATATGTGTAATATTGGGATAGTGATACTGAACTTACAGAATATCTGCAAAGGGTTCCACAATATAATTTACCTGAAGTACTGGAGCAACAACTCCAAAAGTGCAATATAAATGTTAAGCTCTGGCCACGTTGCCTTTCTTATTTAGTAATTTATTTATTAAATTTATATGTTGCCAGCAAAAATGGGACTCAAACAATTTTTTTTTAAAAAAATTCAAAACCAAATACTAAAACAGTAAAAACAGGTTAAAAACACACCAGTAAAAACACACCAGTTTCTTTCATCTAAAATATAACTTACCTTCCAAATTTCTGTCTGAATAAATAGGTCCATGCCTCCTGGCAGAATGAGAATGTAAAGGGTCTGTCAGACTAGCCTGCCTTAGCAGATACTTTCAGAGGCAGGGAGTATCCCCAGAGAAAGCCTTGCAGATACACCATTTCTTCTATTATGCACATGTTTATTTAGTATGGCTGTTCATTTTTATACAGGAAACCACAGCCTTTCCACAGCTCATTATCTTACAAATTACTCTTTCAAAGATGGCAAATTAAAGACAAATTCCATTCATTTGACATGGAGTCCACTCATTTGACAGTTCTTGCTTCTTGCTTGGGACTGACTGCACATCTGTGCATTGCTTGCAAAGTGAGCTGAGGTGTGTGTGTGTGTGTGGGAGTCGCCAAGCTGACTGAAAGACTTTGCAAGTGGTGGGTGGGTACAGGTGCCTGTGGGTGCGTATAGGCAGTGCCGAGTGAGCCACTATAATTCCCTCGTGTTCTGCTTTTTGACCAGTTCTGGTTGCTGACACTGCTGTAGTCCCAACCTGTCAGATAAGCAGGGGCTTCCTGTATTCACAATTTTATTTTGCTGTATAAGAATAGATAACAAGTAAACAATCAGTTCTTAACTTTGTGTTGCAAGACTGAAATCAAAGTAGCCTGGGTGACGTGATAGAAGATGGCTTTTAAATCTTTCACATATGGTTGTGCTGAATATAAAAATATCCATTGGGAGAAAGCAGTACTTTTTGATTGTAATCTGATACCATTGACCTGAGATCAACAGGGCTTATTTCTGGGATGATATTACAAAATTGCAACTTTTGATTTCATCTTATCTACATTCAAAGGGACTGTATGCTGTGTATATTCATGAAAAAATCCCTTATGCAACCAGAACCAAAAAAATCTGAGTTCTCCATACAGTCTGGAAGTACATTCCATTGATTTAAGTTGGACATATTTCTGTGCAATATGTTTAAAATCAGAAACCTGGTGTTTCTGGAAAATGAACCTCAAACAAACCCATGGGATAAACTATGAAAAGGTTGAAAATTAGATGCTTAGAATGTTATTTGGAATAAAAGAACAGTTTTGTATCCATGTTCCATAAAGTATATTGATTAAATTAAACTGTAAAAAGTTCTGAATTATTTTTGAGGAAGGGGACCTATTTGTAATCAACAGTTCCTGCCATTTCAGGGTAATGGACAAATGTTGGGTACCCGAGCTGAAGGACTGTCTTTACAGCCATATGAAGAATATTCCAGTTCTGTGAAGCTTGTGTCTGAAAACTTTGTTGATTTTAATACTAAGAAGCCAATAGATCGAGATATGCTGATGACTGTTTTAGCAAATGTTACTCATATTCTGCTTCGGGCCAGTTACAACATAGCAAAAAAGGCTGTATACAGGTAAGAGATATGAAATTATTCATTCTAGAACTAGATTTATTATTATTTCTTATATGAAACCAAGTATATTAAAAAGTTTCTAAAATCTTAAAAGTCTTGCTTTAGAATCATAGAATCATAGAGTTGGAAGATACCCCAAGGTCAATCCAGTCCAATCCCCTGCCGTGCAGGAATACACAATCAAATAATTCCCGACAGATGACCATCCAGCCTCTGTTTAAAAACCTCCAAAGAAGGAGACTCCACCACACTATGAGGCAGCGCATTCCACTTCTGAACAGCTCTTACTGTCAGGAAGTTCTTCCTAATGTTTAGGTGGAATCTCTTTTTCTGTAGTTTGAACCCATTGCTCCGTATCCTGGGACATTTTCAGACGATCCTTGCAGCACAAGGATCGAGCAGGAGAGGTTCGTAGCAGCAGTGCGGCAGGGGGTCGATTTCGGATGACGCCATCCCTGCGGCAAAATCGTCCGTGTCTCTTCCGTTTAGGGTTGGAGCCTGCTGTGCCATATTCAGCCAGATTTTATTCATGGACAACCTTTCTGCTGCTCCGGAGACTAGGGACATTTTCAGACGATCCTTGCAGCAAAGGATTGTCTGAAAATGTCCCTAGTCTCCGGAGCAGCAGAAAACAAGCTTGCCCCATCGTCAGTATGATATCCCTTCAAATATTTAAACATGGCTATCATGTCCCCTCTCAACCTTCTATTCGCCAGACTAAACATGCCCAGCTCCCTAAGCCGCTCCTCATAGGGCGTGGCTTCCAGACCTCCCACCATCCCGGTCCGCCCTCCTCTGCACACATTCTAGCTTTAGGCTGCTATTATTTTTTTCTTTGCTAACTTTACTGATGTCATGTTGGCTGATGTGCTGATTCTCTCATAGCAGTAGCCTGTGGTTTAGCATGATGTGCACAAGCCTAGTGAACCCAAGCAGAGACTTAGTTGGCTGGGATGGGTGGAGAATTCTGGTTGTTGTAGTCCAAAAAATTAAAACGAAACTTCATTTTTTAAAAAATCAACTCCTCCTAGTTCTTATGCTTCTTTAGTCTGCACAGTCAAGAAGAACAATCAAACCTGGTTAAGTTTCACTTTCTCAGATTTCTGACTTATGTGCACACCATGAACCATGGTTTGAAGTAAGCTAGTTGATTGCTAGACAAGCCAAATTCAAACTATTGTGCTGTGCGTATGGTTTGTTTAACAAACTAGAGTTTATGTCAGCAGTATGGGGCAGCTGTGACTTGTGGGAACAATAATTGTGCACAGGTTGATGTACAAATTTTGTACAGAATAAACTCCAAACTGTGAAGATTCTCATCAGTCCAGGATCCTTTTCATTGAGGTTTCGTGACCCTCGAAAAGCACATTTCCCAACCATTGCAAATAGTTTTGAATATCCGTTTCAATGCTCTCCCTCTTGTTCTTTCCCCATGTGGAAGTAGCAAAATGGGAGCACCTTGGTAAAGTAAGAATGCAATGCTTATTTTAGACCATGATTTTTAATACATACACAATAATAAATGAATGTAAATCATTCCTCCTCCTGGCTCCATCAGAGGAAGAGGATTGTCTAGGGGGAGAGCTAGAGCCCAAGGCTTCACTTGTGCTTTCAGAGGCTACTAAATCATGAGTAAGATCTACACAGATGTTTTATTGCATTTCTTTTTGAAGGCCCATGGTGACAAGTTTCTTTGGCATGCTTGGTTGAAAAATATTACTTAGGAAACATCCTCTTATTTAAACGTTACTGACTTTTGCTCTGTGAACACTACAGAATCATTATGATTCAAGTCACAGAGACTTTGTGATTGAAACTTTTCTGAAGGTCTTTCTGTGTGATATAAGTGGATTTTACCCACACCCCTTGCCCAGGGATTGACTTTTGTCTAGTGCAAACAAAACAGGGCAAAGGAACAGTCCACATTCAAGTGAGACCTTGCCTGTGGTGATTCAGGGAATTAAAGAAATTGGCTTGGCCTGGCACATGCAGTGTTGACAAAGCAGCTCATTTATAAAAGACCACTTGCAGAGCAAGAAGGATGGGTCTTTTCTAGTAGGCCACTGGGGACTTTTAATTGGAAAGTATATTCTTCTGAATGCAAATGATCCGATATTTTGTTAATCATGGTTTTGCGTTAAACTCTGTGGAACAATGAGACTTTATATGGTCAAACCTCACATTTATTCTTGAGTACTTCTTTTCCTGTACAAGATAGAGCTATAGTGTGTATTTAAGGCCATCACTGCTAAATTTTTGCTGAAATGCCATGGTAGTAAGATAGTTTTCAGTGAAGTCAGAATATCAGAAATAATATATTGGCTTCCCAGCAAAATATGATACCTAATTCAGAATTTTGTTCTCTGAGAATCTCAATTTAATCAGTAATAATTGATTTCTGGCTGTCCCGAACACCTTGGAAATGTATTGTCTTGGATGAGTGAAGACTCATAAATAATTGATATCAGGCTGTGATGTCAGAGATGGCTCTGCTGTTGGAATAAACAGGGGAAAAGTTGCATATTTCAAAACTCCATGAGCACTTTGAACAACTTTCTATAGGTTGTCTTATTCATGGGATTTATTTTTCTACTTGTAGCTTATTTCTTTGTTTGTGACCATCTCAGCTCTGTATCTCTGGTGATTTGATGACCTAGTCACAGCAAATGAGAAAAGGAAACACCAGGATTATTGAAATCATAGCAGTGATGGAACTTAAAAAGCCTAGACTGTAGCAAGTAACCTGAACCAGCTAGAGCAGGGCAATAGGCAGGTTGATAGCCCCTGGAGTTTAGTCCTCTTATATTTTTCTAGATCTACCGTATATTCCGGCGTATAAGACGACCGGGTGTATAAGACCACCCCCCAATTTTTAAGTTAAAATGTAGAGTTTGTGATATATTCGCCGTATAAGACGACCCCCCTCTTCAAACGCACCCTAAATAAAAATTTAAAAAACCATCATATTTGATTTCAATATGGTAATTTTAATTCAAATGCTTATGACATGCAGGTACTTAGCAGGAAAACTGTCACTCATAAACATAAGCCAATTTGTCATCAAACATGTAAACACAAAACAATACAAGAGGATTAAACTTTTCCTAATTCATTCTAAAGCTGAAAGGAAGGATAGACAATAAACCCACGGGAGCTACCATACTTTGTTTTCTAAGCTGTCAACCAAACTGGAACTGATAATGATAGGAGGAAGATTACAAACAATAGAGAGCAAGTGCCAGGCTAGACCCTGGCGAGTTAGCAACACCCATCATAACTGCAAGCTAGTTATTTTTATTGGTTTTGCTGGCATGACAGTCTCCCTTTAAAAACCTTCACAATCCTCCTTTTCATCATCTGATATCATAAATAAATCAATGATACCTCGTGATACATTTGTAAGGCAGTCATCATATGGGTCAAATTCTGTATCTGAAGGTGTGGTCTCAGCTTCCACTTCTTCTTCATCTTGCCACAAGTAGTCATCCTCCATACCATCTAATGAATTTGATATGCCACACTTCTTGAAAGACTTGATTACTGTTTCTGCATCAATATCATTCCAGGCTTTTATGACAAACTTGCACAAAACATCCAACTGTGGAGCACGCATGTTTCCTCCTTTTGTGAATGATTTTTCGCCGCTAACCATCCATTCATTCCACTGTTCTCGAATACAATCTTTAAATGGCTTGTTTAGGCACACGTCCAGTAGCTGCACCAATGATGTCAATCCTGCAGGAATAACTGCCACATGTGTGTTTAGCCTTGCAAGCCTTTGCTTGGTGCTGGGGGTTAAATGTGCTCTGAACATATCCCACACCAGTAGACTATGTTTTTGAGTAAGTCCGCCTGGTCGCTTGCTCCATACATTATCAAGCCATAGCTTTACCCCTTCTTCATCCATCCAGCCTTTTTCATTCACATGTACAAAACAACCAGCAGGGAACTTGAGTTTTGGCATTGTTTTTCTTTTAAAAATAATCATTGGTCTCAGTTTGGCACCATCAGCTGTGCATGCCAGTACCACTGTAAAACTGGACTTCTCATGTCCTGTTGTTTTAAGTAAAATTGTCTTTTCGCCTTTTTGATGGACAGTTTTATTTCCAACCATATCAAAATTCATTGGAGTTTCATCCATATTTCCAATACTACTTAATGCATAGCCATAATTTTTGCGCAGTTTTATTATGTATTGATGAAAATTAATTAGTTTGCAATCAAGATCTGCAGGTAATTTCTGGGCAATTTTTGTCTTATGCCTCAGTACCAGATTATGCCTTCCCATGAATCTAGTACACCAGGATGCAGTGGCCTTAAATCCGTTGCTATGCCCTGGGTTAGATTTGGCCCACTGAAGTGCAAGTAAACGTATTTTATTTCTTGTCACTACATAACCATTCTGATGGTGCTCAGTCACCACGTCTGCTACATGTTTTTCCAGTTCTGGCCAATGTGGGGTGCCTCTTCTTAATGCACACTTACCTTTTGGCATACTCTGTAATGCTTTTGCTTTCGCTTTCCAGTCTCGAACCATCTTTTCTGTTACTCCATATTGCCTTGCAGCAGCACAGTTATTATATTCCAAGGCAAAGTTTACAACTTTAAGTTTAAAACTGGCTTCATATTTCTTCCTTCTTGCTGGTGGAGCCATGATGGGGTTTTGACTGCTGGACATTTTTATACAGGTAGCTTCCTACCGGTATATGTTCTGGTGCTATACTGTACGAAGAGGTACAGATACCGTAGCTACAGGAATGGTGCTGTGCTGTGTGTGGTACCCTGTAAACAACAACCAGACAACCACAATACCTGCAATTGGCTGTTTGTTGTATACAAAGCCTGCTTGGATTGGTCAGCCCTCCCTGCCTTCCCAGCCCTCCCTGTCTCCAAGATTATGGTACCTTATCAGAGCAGCACAGACACACCTCTTTTACCCATCAGGCCTGACCTTGTATCCTATTAAAGATGCCGGTACATCCTACTCTACCTTTGGTGTTTCCTGACTGAGCACCCTGCTTGAATCTGCCTTTGCCCCAAACACTCAAGGGTCTAAAGCCAGTTCAAGAGTTCCCTCCCACTTAGCAGGAGCTCTCCTTAACCACTTTCCCCTTGAACCGGTTTTAGATCAATGACTGTTTGGGGCAAAGGGTGGTTGAAGCGGGACACTCAATGGGAAAACTGCTACAGGAATGGTGCTGTGCTGCTAGTGAAGATGCAGGAGATGGGGGGGGGGAAGCAAAGTGTGTACCAGAACATTCTCTGCCTGAGAAGGGGGTCCATGGCTTCACAAAAACTTCACAAAAATTCACAAAGGGTGAAAGTTGCCCGTTTGGTAGCCCCCTCTCCCCACCTTCAATGAACTAGTGAAGGGGGAGCGATGGGTGTGCAGAATGCGGGGTTTGGCTGGGAGAACGAGTGGCAGGAAGGTGGCTGGAGGGCAAAATGAGAGGCAGGGAGACTGCAGGGGGGAAAGAACAAGCAGCAGGGGAGGCGGGGGGCAGAACGAGCGATGGGGATGTGCGGGGGGGGAGAATGGATGGTGGGATTGGCCGGGGGCATAACAAGCGACGGTTGAAGGTGGGGAGGGGGTGAATCCCGGGTTTGGCAGCACAGCCTCACCATCCTCCTCCTGGGTTCCCTTCCATGAGGGATCCCAGGAGGAAGATCCAGAGGCTGTGCAGCCAAATGGGGCACGTTCGCCCCATCTCCCCACCTTCCTTGAAGGTGGGGAGAGGGGGCGATGCCCAGGTTTGGAAGTGGAAAACCACACGAAGTCTAAATAGGATCGGGTATAACACGGGGGAAGCAAAACGCTAATCCGAAAGGATACTTGGATCTGACAGGGGTGGATTAACAGTGGAAAAGGGGTTAAAGATTAGAGAAGAATAAGGTTCCTTGCAGTGAAAGTGGGAGGAGGTGTTTAGGAAGCTGGGAAGAGACGGAAGAAGAGAGAGATAAATGAGAAAGGAGAGGATGCTGAGGCTGTGCACCCAAACGGGGCATGTTCGCCCCTTCTCCCCACCGTCCTGGAAGGTGGGGAGAGGTGGCGAATCGCGGGTTTGGCCGCATAGCCTCCGCATCCCCCTCCTGCGCTCCCTTCCAGGAGGGAGGGCAGGAGGAGGATGCTGAGGCTGTGCGCCCAAACGGGGCACGTTCGCCCCTTCTCCCCACCTTCCTGGAAGGTGGGGAGAGGGGGCGAATTGCGGGTTTGGCCGCATAGCCTCCGCATCCCCCTCCTGAAGGGAGCGCAGGAGGAGGATGCGGAGGCTGTGCGCCCAAACGGGGCACGTTTGCCCCTTCTCCCCACCTTCCTGGGGAGCGGTTTGCCTCGGCCGCTGCAGAAGCGATCAAGCAGCGGCTGCGGCAAACCGCAACTTTCACCCCCCTCCTCTGTCTTCCGTTGCTCCCCAAAGGGGGAGAAGGCAGAGGAGGGGGACGAATGAACTTCAAAACACTTTGCTTCACCCCCCTGCCCCATCTCCTGCCTCTTCACTCCATTTTGCGAAGAGGCAGGAGATAGGCAGGCGGGCGAACCAAAGTATATCCGGCGTATAAGACGACTGTCAATTTTGGAGGGCACTTTTGAGTGCTCAAAATTCGTCTTATATGCCGGAATATACGGTATGTATAGATTGGAACACTTCCTTTCTTTTCTCTTCCTTCCTTCTTTCTTCATTTCTCTACAGTCAATTCCTGCTTTTGTTCTTCCAGCTAGAGAAAGACAGTCAAGTCGGCACATGGAATTTTCATAATGGCTGCCTGGAGTCATCGAAGCTATTGTACATAAACATGTCCCCCACTTTGCATGCTCTAGCAAATAGTCTAATCCGGTAGAGTGCAGCTTCTTTCACTGCCATTTGTCCGTGTGGATAGCTGGGGGTAAAAGATCCTGAAAATAATGCAAAGCTCATATTGATTATAGTGGGGGGTTGTCTAGACAGTGAAAATACTCTTCATAGGATATGAATAGAATATGATATGTCCCAACACACTGTGAATGAGATTTGTCGAATTTGAAAGGAGGGGGAGACTAAAAACTCCACAAACTGCATGGTAAAAGGGTTCACTGTTTTCCCTGAAGTTTTCAGGAAAATGCGCCTAGATGCTAAAATTTGCACATGTGGATATAAAAATGTGCAGCAATGTGCATTTTCGCTTTTTTGCCCTTTATCAGAGCATGTGACTGCTCCATTCGAATAGATGTGCACACAAATGCAAAAAAATTGGCTAAAAAAAAAATTGGTGGAGACAAAACACCATCGCTGCGAACGGGCGAAAATGTGCACCCACTTGCAGTATACCATCACATCTAGACTGGCCCTGGGACTGCATTTGATACCACAGAACATTTATTTCATAATGATATGTCATTTGGAAGTGGATGTATAAATTGGTAACAAAGCCTAGTCAAATTCTTACCTGTGTTTCCGTTAATACATTAGCACTGCTCAAGATTAGTTTCTCTATGATACATTGCTTTCATGATTCATTTACTATTTTTCTTTTCTTTCTTTTTAAAAGCTACTTCAAGAGGAAAAAATGTTAATACTGTCTCATTACAGGTTGGATTCTGTCACTTTGGATACAGCAAATGCTAACCTTGTAGATCCCTCTTCAGCTGCAGATGTGGAATATTGTGAATGTCCTCAAGGTTACTCTGGGATTTCTTGTGAGGTAATTTGCCATAGTTTTATAAACAGGAAGTAAGTACTTTTCAGCAGAGTTCAGTATGCAAGATGTCTTTCAGCTTACATTATATATATATAAAAAACTAGAATAAGAAAACAAGGCATCAAAAGGAGGAGAATATGCAAAATGGTATAAACATTTTGAATAGAAAACCTTGTTTGTGCTGTGTGTTATTTGTGTTCATTGTGCTGTTAATTTCTATAGCAAGCATGCCCAGTAAGGCTATAGACTTCCCCATGTCATATAAAACACCTACTCATGTTGTTCTGTGGATTGAGTTCAGAGAGGAGCTTTTATCATTATATCAGCAGAGTTAATACATAATTCAAAATTTGATCAGTTTTACTATATTTCTGGATGTTCTAATAATCAGGATGAAGTGCTCTGAGAACACCTTTCTGATAATTATTTCTGTACAATTTTATTTTTAGTCATGTCTTCCTGGGTACTACCGAGTAGATGGAATACTTTTTGGAGGGATTTGCCTGCAGTGTGATTGTAATGGTCATGCAACAGAATGTGATAGTCATGGTGTTTGTCTTGTAAGTTATCTATTACCCTTCTTATATTTACATTTGTGAAAAGATTATGATAATTTAATAGCAGTATATCAACAATAAAAAAAGATAATGTGTGCCCATGTGTGTGACTGTTTGTGCTATAGCTCTAAGACAGTGACACCTAGATGTGTGAAACATGGCATAGATACTAAAGGCATATATATTGTGAAGTTAATGGGTTAGTTAATTTTGTTTAATTAATCCTTTTAGGCTGCAATACCTTCTTCACTCACTAGGTTGCAGACATCTTTAACCTTCTCTAGAGATGAAACTGCAATCAGGCCTGGCTTATGCATTTTGCTGGAGAGCATTTAGAAAGTTTTGTGTGCTCTTTCTGGCCTCCAAGCTCTTAAAGGAAAAAAAAGCAGTGTGTGAATGTGTGTGTGTGAGAGAGAGTGTGTGTGGAGAAATTACTGCTGCCTGTTAAGGGTGAGAAAAAGAATAAGCAGAGGGAAAGACTGAATGGGCATTGGAGTGAGGGGAGAGAAAGACCAGTGAGAAAGAAAACAAGTGGGGATAGGGTAGAAAAGGGAAAGAGCTCTGGATTGGGATGAGAAGAGATTTAGTGAACATCTAATCCTTGTGGAGGTGGGTGCTTCTGCTAGCATGTGTACACCCAGCCAAAGACAGACACACAATTTTGTGTGTGGGATAGTTCTGCAATATACACAAAAGAAAGCAAGAGCCCCCATTTCTATAACCTTTCTATAACCTGCTTTCTGTGTATGTTAAAGACATTAGATGTCTGGCTTAATTGAAGAAGTAATATAAAACACAGTTATATATAAAAACCCACGAAAGCCATAGTTTTTCCATTCAAATCAATGGCAATATGCCTATGGCTCTGAGCAGAAGAATGTTGGAACATAATTAGCTGATGGCATTTATTCTGCTGTTGTGAAAGTTCCATTAACAGCTGCCCATTTGAGGCAATTTTTCCATAGAGTGAAAACGTTCTGAATTATTTGTGTCAATTGGCAATGTCAAATATTAGCACAACTGATTTACTTCACTATTAATAGTAATGGAGCTAATTCATGAAGCCAAATATATACACCAGTGTTGTTAAGGGCATAGCCATTCATTGTTGTTGCTGACTTTGAAAACTCTATTGTCAGTGGCCCTTTTTGTTTCTCTCTGTCTGTCCATTGAAGCCTACTGTTGCATGTTTTCTTATGCTGAGAATCCACCCCAAATCAGAAGGTTCCCTTGCATGTTTCATAGGCTTGTGAACACAACACTACAGGGCGTTCTTGTGATCAGTGTCTGCCAGGGTTCTATGGAACACCCACCAAGGGCACAGCTGAGGATTGCCAGCCATGTGCCTGTCCACTGAGAATTCCTGCAAACAAGTAAGCTGCTAATTGGACATATCACATGACATTTTGAGTACTATCAAACAAGCTGGGCCAAGAAGAAACAGGAGAAAAACATCAGTCTGATGGGAAGGTGTAAAAACATGACAAGCATTCCTTCAGAAATGATAGCTCTTGTTTGGCCAAGACAAGCCGTTGGAAATTTTCCAATATTTTTCCAAATACAATTGTAGCCCTTAGGGCCTTTCTTCAAAAGAAAGTCTCAAACTGCTAATATCAGAAAATCTTCTAGTGTTACACTGTTTATGTGAATAAAAACAGTTCAGGCTCAGTCTTGTCCAGCTGCAGGATAATGCTAGCATCCAGCCACCTGCTTTAGGCATGCTTAAGGGCTTGGACATCCCCATTTGGTTTCTTCTAAAAGCGCTTGTTCCCTCAAACATGGCATTTTCTGAAGTTCAAAACACTGCTTGTGATGCAGCACAGTGGGGTGCTTGTTAAAGAAAATTATCAGGCAAGAAAGTGTTAAAGAAAACATTTGTTATAGAAAATTATTATCTTTCTCTGGGTAAATACTAAATGCATTTTCCCCTGGGGACACTGACAATCACACTGTAATCATTGCTGTTTATAATTAAAACAATTAGTGGAATAAATCCATGCCACGTGTATGGATCAAATGGAGAGACCACCTTAATCCTTCCATTCTTGGGGAGATGGATGCATTGCTTAATGCATCACAGACTAGTGTAGCTCATTTGGCTGTGGAGTAGAGGAGGGGCTTTTCTGTTGTGTTCCCACTGTGTCTCTCCATTAAAATGAAGTAGGTTCCCACTGTTGGATGTATTCACCATAAGCTTATCTTTTTATCTAGGCATTGACCTAATTGTTGCCTCTGTCAGTTACCTTTTTTTTTAATGAATGGTTTTCTGGATTTTACTGTTTTTCTTATTTTAGCATTTTATCCTTTTGGTCACTCTTTTATTTTACCTTTTGAAATTTGTTAATGATTTTGGAATTTTAAAAATGTAAAGTTTTCAATCCGGCCTTTTAAATTGTTTTTGTAGTTTTAAAGTTGTTAAAAAGTTTACCACTGCTGGTTTTATATTTTTTTGCTTGTTGATGTTCGTTTTCATTTGTTGGACACTGCCTTGGTAATTTCTTTGATGAGACGAAATTAACACACATTTGAAATAGCTAATAAAATAACTGTGATCATTTATAGTTTCAGTCCTACCTGTTATTTGGACAGTAGTGGTGAAGCTATCTGCAATAAATGTCCTCCCGGATTTGCAGGACACAAGTGTGAAAGGTATGAAGCTATAATAATGAAAATAGTCACAAAGCTTGTTGTCCTTTGGCCCAATATCTGCCTCTTCTACATTCTACTATTCATTATCAAAATGTACATTACCTTTGTCAGTGACAGAGTCCTTTGTCATAAATGTCAGATGAGGAATGATGAATTAGAAAGCAGCTCTTGGCCATTTGGAGGGGGGAGGTGGTGAGCACTGTGTAAGAGTCCTTGCATTCTGTACTTACTTTGTGAAGTCACATAGCTAATTCTAGGAAACATAGATAAATCTAGTTGGCCATAGTGCTTGATTCTTGATTGATGGAGTTCACAAGTCCCAGAAACAAATAGGCCGAATTTTTAGAAGTAACTGCCATACTGAAGGAGAGAGTGTATTCATGTAGTTCTTCTTACTGCAGCTTTCCATGCCCCTGAAAGTTGCCATGGAGGATGCTGTATTTTTATTGTTGTTATTATCTTTTAACTGCCTTTTTAAATGGTTTTAAATTAATTTTTATAATATGGTTGTTTATTTAACTGCTTTTTAACTTCTGTATTATTCATTGTTGAACTGTATTTGTTTTTAACTTATATTGTGAACTGCTTTTTGTCCCATATATAGAGAAATGTGGGATATAAATTAAATAATCAATGTGGAGCACTAGTTTGTGTCACTTGATCCAATTTCCAATTTGTTGTGTAGATGTGCGAATGGCTACTATGGTGATCCTTTGGTCCCAGGACAATCATGTATACCTTGTGACTGCAATGGTAATACAGATCCAATGGAAGATGGCTATTGCAACTCATTCACAGGAGAGTGTCTGAAGTGCATTGGGAATACTGTAGGATATCACTGTGAAAGATGTGCTGATGGGTATTATGGGGATGCAGTGGTCAACAAAGACTGTCAAGGTGAGTTAGCCTTGTTTAATTAACCTATGCAGGATTCATGTATATGTAGGACACTTGTTTACTGTTGAATGTGGTTTCCAAACTAATAACACACATTAGGGTACAGAAAATGGATTGATAAATACAACAAATAGATTGCACCTTAACACTAAACACTATGGATATAGTGACATGTTTGTGGCAATGTTTTGGAGAAATCTTTGGACTGAGATCTTAAGACTGGCTTAACCTCTTTCAGATTTTCAAGTTGTGGAAAGGATTGTCAACACAGCTAAACTTGTTTCTGATAATCAGGCAAGAATATTTAGGATTTTGCAAACAGTATAGTAATGGTTTTATCTTATGTTGTTTAAGAAGCATAGTGGTTGGAGGGTTGGACTGAGTCTTAAGTTATTATCATGAAACCTTGGTCTAAGTAACTTTCAGTCTGTCTACCTCATTGGGGTTGTTTTGAGGATGATTTGTGGAAGAAGAAAGGCATTTTTAGTGCCTTGAGCTTTATGGAAGAAGAGCAGCATATAAATATAACAAAAATGTAGATACAGGTGGGAACATTCAGTCTGACAACAGTTCTTTGCCCTTGGAAGTGATTATGTAGAGCTCATAGACTGTTTTGAGTTTTGGTACATGGTTTTTATTTTTTTTAAGTCTGAAGACAGTAATTAAATCTGTTGATGGCAAGACTATAGAAACATGGAGAACTCCAAGTAACAGTTGGTAATGTTGTGCTTTTTTATTTCTGTTTTTTTTTTTTTTACACATAAGCTTGCGAATGCAATATGAACAGCTCTGTTTCCAGCATCTGTCATCATGAAACTGGTCTATGTCAATGCAAAAGGAATGTGGTGGGACAAAGATGTGATAAGTGTTTGGTAAGAAATAATAAACCTAATACCCATGTTCATGATTTTACTGTTGCACTTTATTTTACTTACATATTATTTTTGTGCAGTGAACCATATTCAAAGTGTCTCAGAATGAATGTCAATTTAATTATCAAAATACATGACATTTGGGGAAAAAAGGAATAATTTCTTACAAACCAGTCCAACAGATCCAAACAAAACAAAAACCAGCAATTCAATCAACACAGCATAAATAGTTACTACAGTGGAAATAGTCTAGATCTCAAATGTAACAAAAGCAAGGCAAATACAGTATTATAATTGATGGGATAAAACAGGATAAATGAACCCAAACTTCATTGCTATAACTATGCTTGCTGCACTCTACAGCACCTTGGCTTAAAAACATACATTTCAGGACCTTAAGGGACGGGGGGACAGCTGGCACTTTACTTCAGAGATGGCTGCAGCCATCAAGAGAGAAATGCTGGGAAGTGTCAGGGATGGTAAGTCATCTTTTCAAGCCTCCCAGAAGTTCCAGTGGTTAGTATATGACTTGCTGCACTCCTTTGGTGACAGCAATCATTCATATTTTTATTAACCATAGCCATTCATAATAATGGAAATGAAGAAGAAAACTTATAAGCGAGATTTTATGTTTTCAGCCTCTAGCATTTAACAGTATTGTCCAGAAATAATCTGGATATTGTAATACTTCCAGCCTCTGATAGATACTAGTAGGACTTTTAGCTACTAACATCATAATGTTTGCCTTTCCTGAATATTCTCTCAAGTTTCTGAGGGACTCTATAGCAATCAACAGTTCTGTGTGCTGGGAAAAATTGTGGAATGAATCCTTTCCCCCTGTGCACTGCCGAAGAGAGCTGTGCCATGTTTATGCAAGCCAAGCAGCAGGAGTGGATAGCATGCAGTGATGAAATAGAAAACAAGAGCAACGACTTATTTTTGTTTCAGTGAATTCTGAAATACAGCTGAAATGCTTTTCTTTTCTAACAGTTTGGATATTATGGCTTAAGTACGGGACTTGGCTGCCTTCCCTGCAATTGCAGTAAAGCGGGCTCAGTTGCTGAGGACTGTAATGATGAAGGACAGTGTCGCTGTGTGCCAGGAGTGGCTGGAGAGAAGTGTGATCATTGCGCTCATGGTTTTTATGCATTCCAGGATGGTGGTTGCACACGTAAGCTATAATCTGGTCATGGCAGCTTCTTAAACTGCATGAGTTTTCTTTCAAAAAGTGTTTTATGTTGCACCACAGGAAAGGTCAGCTGGGGGGCTGTTTAGCACATATTTTCAAACCTGGGTCAGCCAAGCAGTATCAAAGCATTGGTGATAGATTTTTGTCTGCAAAGGGAATCCAATTAATTTCACTGTTTGAATAAAGACTTGGGCTGATGGAAATGGTTCATGTGCCAGTTTTCGCTTTTGCCATTTGGGATAAGAACTGTTCAGTTATTATTTGTTTAAGGCATTCATTTATCCCCTCTCATGCCATCGGGGGCCCTGAGAGCATGCACAATGGATAAAAGTATTTTAAAACATTAAATAAATAACTAAAATGCAACTAAAACACCCTGAACGTCTCTAAAAACAGTTCTAAAACCAGACAAAAAAATAATTTTAAAGGTCCAAAGGTCAAGTTAAATAGTCCACCGGAAATTCAGAAGGGATGGAGCCAGCCTGAGCTCCGTTGGGAAGAGAGTTACACAGTCAGGGCTCTGCTGCAGAGAAAACCTTGTCACTATCCCTGAGAGCAGAAGTGGTTACTTCGAAGGAATGGCATTGCTTTTGTTAAGACTTAGGTGCTATGGTCTGAATCATCTTCATTAATCCCTACAAGAGTAGACCCATTGAAGCAACTGATGACCAGTGGATCAACATTGATTCAGTGCGTCTGCTCTGTTTGGGGACTAACAATAGGATTCAGACCAGTGTGCCTTTAAAAAACAAAACAAAAATAGTGTTCATTTTTGAAAACTGACCATTCTGGATGGGGCATTCTGGGAGTTATAGTGCAAAATCTAACATTTCCAAGCTTTGCCTTTGATTTTCCCATTATGAATAAGCTGAGAGATGCAAGAAGGGAGCAAGATGAAGGAAGATAATGTGGAAATACAAGATAAAAGCAATCAAGTGGCATGTTGAGTTCTGTAGCTACTTGTAAGAACGTTTATTGTGGGTAGACACAGCAGTGTTTCTTAGTGGGTACACGTGTGTGATTTCTTGTTGTGTGTTCAGACATTGGAAATGAATACAGAAAATGTTTATAAGGTTATGACTTATTACAAATAAACCCAGAGTTCTTGGATACTATCTCAGATAAAGAGTGAAAAAATGGTACAGACATTCTCTCAGTTCAGCAGCAATTGTAAAAGAAGCTTATTATTTCATTTTTCTTGCTTGTAGCTTGTGAGTGTGCCCATACTCTTGATGCTTGTGATAAAGATTCTGGGGAATGTATCTGCCCTCCTCATACTGAAGGGGAAAAGTGTGAACGCTGTGAAGAAAACTTCTGGGGTCTTGATCCAGAGAAAGGATGCAAGGTGAGCGAGTGCTTCTTGGAGAACTTTTTAAAAGCAAAGGTGTGTGTGTGTGTGTGTGTGTGTGTTACAGTTGGTTGTGGTTGGCTTCATAAAAAAACCTATCTATTAGGTCCATATCCTTCATACATTGATCCTGCTCAGTTTTTTCATTTACTCTCTTATTTATTTATTAGATTATATCCTGTTTTTCATCCCAAATGGGACCTAAACTGAGGTGGGGAAGAAGCAGCTTTCCTCCTTCACTCAAGTTTGACATTTAACACTTGAAGTAATCATAATAACAACTTACTCCAGTGTGATTTTCACCAAGTAAAAATGGTCATTGAATTATGTGACAGGAGCCTATTCTCTTGTGCAAATAAACATGGTTAGACAGATTGCACCAATTTGATGTGTTGACATAATATGTATTTGAGCCATTATGTAACAACACTATGTATTAGACAAACTGAGAAAAACATACAAAGAGTAGATTTTATTTTATATTATTTATATATCACCTTTCTACCAACATGGGATCCAAGGCAGCTTACAACAAAGCTAAAACAAGATAAAGCTAAAAACCTGATGATAAAAAAGTTAATCATCATAGAGTAGGGTGTACAATCTCAAAAGAACTGAAGAAGCAAAACTACCCATGATGATAAAAACCTGCATGGTGAATGGGTGGTAGCAGTCTTCTAGAATAGTGCTACTCAAACTGGTGGTCCCTGGAATGGTGTTGGTATGTGAGATATTGTTGGCTAGTCTCTGGCAAATTTCCAGTAAAGAAACAAACAGCTGTGGCTAATTGGCACAACTATGGTGCTGGCTCATGGTGCATCAGGGGAAAATATTGTTGTTCCCACACATTAGATAGCTTGAGATTCACTATTCTAGAACATTATTCACATTTACCTTGATGAATCCATCTTGGTCCTTTACTTACAGATGTGCTCATAGAATCATAGAGTTGGAAGAGACCACAAGGGCCATCTAGTCCAACCCCATGCCATGCAGGAATACCCAATCAAAGCACTCCCAGCAGATGGCCATCCAGCTTCTGTTTAAAAACCTCCAAAGAACTAGACTCCACCACACTCCAAGGCAGTGCATTCCACTGCTGAACAGCTCTTACTGTCAGGAAGTTCTTCCTAATGTTTAGGTGGAATCTCTTTTCCTGTAGTTTGAGTCCATTGCTCTGTGCCCTAGTTTCTAGAGCAGCAGAAAGCAAACTTACTCCATCCTCAGTATGATATCCCTTCAGATAATTAAACATGGCTATCATATTACCTCTTAACCTTCTCTTCTCCAGGCTAAACAAACCCAGCTCTCTAAGCTGTTCCTTATAGAAATGCCTAGGCCAAAGATTATGGGTACGTGAGTACTAGGTACTGGATGTCATGACACCCTGGGCCTTTTTTTCCATTTGGAAATGTAGACCACTGGAATTGTTGGTCATTTATCTAGAGTGGTCAGTTATAAAAGGCTATTCTGGGCTTATTCATGTAACAGAGCACAGGTAACATAAATCTGTATCTGGTAAACATTACCCTTGAGCAGTGCCTGCATGTGCAGGTGGCTCTTATCACTGCATAAAAAGGCATTTTTCCATGTTTCTAAACTAAGCACCATTGTATAATTACAAAATTCTCAAATATTTTCTTTTCAGGTTTGCAATTGCAGTCATTTAGGTTCAGTCAGTCTCCAGTGTGACCAGCTCACTGCTCAGTGCCAGTGTAAGCATGGGTATGGAGGAGACAACTGCGATGGGTGTGCCTTGGGATATAGAGATTATCCAGATTGTGTTCCTTGTGACTGTGATTTACGTGGGAGTAAAGCAGACACGTGTGACCAAGGTCAAGGAATCTGCAGTTGTGAAGAGGAAACTGGTGTGTGTGTCTGCAAGGTATAGCATTTAGAATTATATGTAATTTTATGCCATTTTCCCCAACATGTGTTCAAGCATTTTTGTGCAGATTCTCTGTAAAATAACAGGAGAGCCTTTATTGCTGAATGGGCCAACACACTGAAAAATAAAAAGCATAACTTTGATTATGTGACTGAGCCCTGTGATGTCATGGAGTGAATAGTATTTCCATGACAAAGCAAAGTTACAGTTAATGTAGCGAGTATGGCAAAAAAGCATACAAGGATAAAACAACAGCATTCCATAGTTTGCAACAGTGCTCTCAAATAAGAATAATTTACTCTAGAAATAACTTCAATTTTAAGGCACCTCACTTTCGTATTGTTTGTATTGCATTCTTAGTGTGAAATATTTTAAATAAAAATTGGGTATTGTGCACTTGAATGGGGAGTATAGTTGCAATCAAAGCAGAATAAAACTAGAAGTAGAAAATGTATGCTTTAAAAACTTAGACTTCAAAAGACTTAGGTCCAGGATACTGCAGAGATACTGCATTTAGGAGCAAGAATAGGATGAAAGTGAGATCATGTATATCCAGGATTGGTGCTTTAATTACGGTAAGCAACCAGGGTAGCAGTCAATAATGAGACAACTGGTTGGCTAAACCCTATATTGTGTTTCTCAAAGATTATAGGTAATTTTGGATTAAATACACGTTTCCCTTGTTGGTTCATTTAGTTCTATACTTGCATTGGGGACTGTTGTTTAGATAACTAAGTTGAAATGTTCAAATTAACCTTCAAGCCTTCTTCAAGCCTTACTGCTGCTAACCGTCTTATTCTTATAATAATAATAATAATAATAATAATAATATAATAATAAAATTTTATTTCTATCCCGCCCCTCTGCAATGCAATCGTGGTGGCTTACAATATAAAAACTCCATAGTCCCAGTTCCCTAGCCCCCCCCCTTAAAATAATAATAAACTATAAAAGATTAAAAACATACAGTAAATTAAAAATATATAAATTAGAAAAATATTAAAACATACAATAGTTTTTTTTTAAAAAAAATAAAAATAAAAATGATTACAGCTCAGGGAGGACAGCTGAGTCTTGGGCCGGGATAGTTATTCAGGAAAGGCCTGCCGGAAAAGATCCGTCTTGACAGCTTTTTTATTCTTCATCAGGAAAATGTGTTTGGATTGCACTGCAGTGAATGTAAAACTGGGACCTTTGCACTTCATGCCATTAATCCTTTGGGATGCATCCCATGTTTCTGCTCTGGGAGGTCAGAGTTTTGTACAGAAGTAGAAGACCATGTGAGAGTTCCGGTTAGTAAAGCAGTTTCAACTTCTGTGTTTAGTATTTTCTTATGTTTCCACTTACTTTCGTCATCACTGAGTGTATAATAGGAGTGGGCAAAGTGTAAACCTGGGACCACACTCCAAAGGTGTTTTTGTGGCTACATTTCCCTGCAAGCTCCATGGGCGCTCTCTTTCTGACCCCCAAAATATGTGAATTACCACTCCTGGAAGCAGCTAGCCATCTTTTAAATTCTTTATCCGAAACACCTGCACTGTTTCTCATAAAAATCACCCAGTTTTCTAATTCAGAAAAAGTCCAGTCACTTGTGGTTTTATGTATTTCTCAGGGGTTGATTTTTGTTTTGTTTTTTGCATTTCTGCCTTTTATTTGACCCCCGCCCCCCGGGGTGCTCACACTTAATCTGTACTCAGTTTCATCTCATACCTGATAGCAACAATGGTAGCAAGACCTATCTGGTGGGAACTTCCTTCCTAGAGAAACTAGATTTGATCGCTCCTTGTTATCTTTTGGTAAGCAAGTGAAAACGTTTCATTTTGTTTTGGAAGGGTTTTAAGCACTGATTACCCATGGAGAAAGGGTCTATCGTCTCTTTTTGTTGTTGTTTTTCTGTTCAATGGACATGCATTTAATTGAGTTTAATTTTATTGACAGTTTAAATATAGTTTTAACTTTCACATGGTATGTACTTTTAGCATATCTGTTTTAAGTTTTGTAAGCCTTTTTGAGTCTCAGGGCAGAGAAAAAAAGGTGGGACAGTGACAAGTCAGCTTCCAAAGTGGAAAGTGTTTGTAATGCCTGTCATTTATCTTGGCTGCCCTGTTGCCAAGAGACAAATCAGTTGCTATTTATCATATTATCATCAGTTGTAGGCTACTTGGAGATTGTTTGTTGGAAGGTCGCGGCACAAAAATTTAAAATAAATGAATGAAATATTGGTTATCCTATTTATGAATGCTTTATATGCAGTCACTCTGGCAGTGAAATTTGTACTGGCCATCAAACTTGATTACATTCTCAGAAACTCTGTCACATCTTTTTATCTTCTGCGTCATGTCTTCAAGCCACCCCCCCCCCCCCGGCTTGGTGTTGACATGGCCTGTGAATTATATGGGGGAAATATGGAAACAAGTGTAAAAGAATGAAAATTGTGCATAAATGGGTTGCCATCCAACATAACAAACTTAGTTTATACTAATGCTGGAATATTGCATATTTTAATCCAATTTCCCTTAAGCTTGAAAACCAGAAGATCTGTTTCTCCTGTTTCATAACACATTATTGGATATCTTGCTTAACTTTAATCAATATTTAGTATGATTTATGAATTAGGATAACCTGTTATTTTTTTGTTGCAGGTAACTCTGACTCTCCAGCAGGATGTTATGTATGTGGTTTCTCAGAGTAACCTCACTGGAACTAGCGAAGGTGTATTTTCTCAGTATCCTGATATCTTAATGGATGCTACAACAGTCCGAGAACACTTGAATACAGAGCCATTTTACTGGAAACTGCCCCATCAGTTCCAGGGAGATCAGGTGAATACATGAGTTGATCTCAGTGTTATTTTCTAATTCTTTATTGACTGGGTATGGTTCTAAGAAACAAGCAATCTAGGAAATTTAGTGTGTACAGTTGTGATATTTGTCTTCCTTCGTTTCATATTTCTGAGTTTCAAACCTAAACTATTAAGAAGTTTTATACAGCAGTCTTTTGAGGCTGATAGATTTGTGTCTGAACACATGTTATATTAAAACTATAAAGAAAACTGGGCTTATCAAAGAATGCACATTGAGTCAACAAGCACTGCAGCTGAGTGCTGACTAAGGATAGCCCCTGCTCTCAACCAAATTAAGTGGCCTTTTTCCCCTTTGGTACTGGATTAAGCCTGGTGTGGTTATGTGAATACACTGTGGTTTCCTTTCCACTCTTTGGTCAGTGTCTTTTTGAAACTGGCAGAAGATCATATTGACTGATGCTTCTACCAGGATCCTGCTCAGGAAGAGAGCATGGGTTGTTTCCAAAAAAGCAAGTGGGTGAAGTCACAGGGGTTGTCTAGACGAGGGGATATAATGCTGATTGCTGAGCATTAATGCAAAATCACAGCAGTGTTCTTTTGTCTCCATGGTCCTTTGGCAAAATCTCTGGTATGTGAAGCTATCCATGTTTGAAGTTCACATGCAGCCATGCCTGTGAATCAAGATGGTGGCCAGGAGTGAGTCACTCACATTATTATTCTGCTAAGTATTCCTTGCCTAAGAAAACCCTATCAAATTCATGGGGTCACCATAAGTCAACAGGTGACTAGAAGGCACGTACACACAGTACATCACCAGCGGTATCTTCTGTAATAATGCTGCATTCAGACACTTGAAAATGATATAAAATATGGTAGAGCTGGGACTCAGACAGCTCAGCAGTTGTAAGAGGCTGATAATTCTAGGGATATGTGAGATTGACATTGGCATTTGTAATATTCCTGTGGACTCTGACAGAATACATGCGTAAGCCCCAGGCTCTCTGACAACCAGTTTCAATATTTGATTTTTTATTATTATTTTCAACCTGTGGTTGGTTGAATCTGAAGATCCAGAGTCTATGGACACAGAGGGCCCACTGTATTAACTATGGTTAGTTTTAAACAAGCCAGCTGTCAAATGTGGTTTCTGAAGCTGGCTTGTTTAAATAATGTTAATCACAACTGTGATACAGCTTTTCCTCAGTGTGCGCTTACACACCTGCCTCTGAGGACTTGCTGCCTTATGAGATGCAATCTAGGGATTCCTCTGCCTGGGAATTCCCCTTAATTGCACCTCCTTTGATCTAGTTGCCACCACCCTTTGAATTCTGCACCCCCTTACAACACAGTCCAAAGGGAGACTGTGGGGTTTCCTTCTCTACTTTCTGCCACTTGCAGAGATTACCTCCCCTTCCCTTTTACCCCGCAGAGGAGAAGCTGTATCACAACAACTCATAATTTTGATGGTACAGTTGAATAATAACCAATTGAAGAAAAGCTTTGAACTCTTCTTCTCAGCTTCAGATGAGAAGGACCAGGACCATGTAAGACAAAGCTCACTTTAATTCATTCTATTTGTGCATGTTTTCAGTAAACAGTGGTTTACCGTGATGTGCAAACACAGCCAATATTGAATTCATCAGAAAAGCATAAAGCCTGTTAATCAAGTCTCAAGAGTAGTGAGGAGGGAAAAGTATGGCCTATTGATAAATTGCAGTGGAAACATTACCACTTCTTGAGGTAGATTTTAGTGAATATTCTCCAAGAAATATTTGTGGGAAGGAAAAGTGTAACAATTAATTCTCTGAACAGCTCATGGCCTATGGTGGAAAACTGAAGTATTCAGTAGGTTTTTATGCTTTGGATGGCGTTGGAACCTCAAACCTTGAACCACAAATCCTGATGAAGGGAGGTCACACCAGTAAATATGTCATTTATGTGGACATCCCTGCTCCAGAAAACGGAGTCAGACAAGATGAAGAAATAGTAATGATGGAGGTGAGTATATAGTATTTTACTTCTGTTTTTGTTGTTGTTTCTCTTCAAGTTATTTCTGTCTTATGGTGACCTTAAGGCAAATATATCATGGCTTTGGGGTTTTGGGGGGCAAGATGTGTTCAGAGGGGGGTTGCCATTACCTAGACTAGGAGTTGGCAACTCTGGCAGGGGTCATTTTTCACCCCTTCTCAACCTCCACTGGACCATACTGCTGCTCTAAAATGAAAAAGATGTGATATGACATCAGTACTTGCTGTGTTTTTGGTCAATTTTATGACTCTTAGGGGAAGTTGGTGTGATGTAACACTGCATTTACAGGAGATTTGAGTAGTTCTTGGCCATTTGGGGGGAAAAAATCACCTGGGAATTAAAAAAAAATTGTTTGGACCTGGGGGTGTCCTGGGAGCTTTAAGAGCCACAAAAAGGTGATTGGGACCATATGTGGCATGCCCTCTGTGCTTTCCTTACCCCAGACTTAGATGAACAGATGTTGTTTTTCTTTATATGTTTCTGTAATGTTATGGAACTCACTGAATGTTCATCTCAAGATCTTTTAATTCATGGAACATCACTGAATCACATAGATGTAAATGTCTTAAGAGGATTATTAAAATTTCCTGTGTATTTTGCAAACATGTTAATCTTAGATTCAGCCTTTGTTTGGAAGCATTTAGACCTCAATGAGGGCGTTCCAGACATGTTAAGCTACAACTTCCATCAGCCAGTGGCCAGGGGTAATGGGAATCACAGTACAAGTATCTGATGTGGAAGGCAGATTTTCAAAGTGTGGATAAAAACCTCATTTCAGGATATAGTATTGGTTCCAAAGAAACATGAGTCGGAGAAAATCTTTGTATTGTTCTGTGCACTCTTGCATAAAACCTATTGTGCAACATACCAAGAGTTTTGTTGCAAGGAATGGTGAATAAGCACAATATGAGATACAACGTATAAACAGGTAATACGATGTATAAACTTAGTGAGCCATAAAAATAGCTTTTAAAAAGGCTCATGCAAAGTTTTGTATTAGACGTTGCATACACAACAACAACAACAAAACAACCATATGGATTTGAGGATACTCAAGGCAGAGCTCTTCCATTGAGTTGGAAGGAGCCCTTCAAAGAGAGGAGGGTGTTTTCTGATACCATTTTGCTATGCCATTACATATAATTGGACTTGAATATTCATGGATTTTGGTATCCATGGTGGGGGGGTGTCCTGGAACCAAATCCCAGTGAATATGAAGGGACAACTGTATAGCCCAATGCTTTTTGAAAGGGAACTTCCTTCCTTAGGGGCTAGCCAGTAGACTTGCAACCTTCACCTAGATGTGATGTGACAGAACCTCTGGATATGAGTGCTCTAAAAGTAACCACTTCTCTTCCTTCAAATTCAGGCATAGTTTTAGGTTGAGAAGCAGGATGGCCCACACAGCATGGATTTGTGTGTCCCTTATAGTCTGTAATGGTTGCCCTGCCAGGCTTACAGTGCACATGAAGATAATTATGGAAGTATCTTGGTTTCTCCTTAACAGTCAGCTGGACCAAGTACTGAAATGCCTTGTTGCTATCCTTTTTTAACTTGGCGTAATTTTGTACTCCAAGGAGCTCATGAGGCAAGGTTTTAGTTGGGTAAATAAGTGAAAAGCATACCTTCATGTACATGTTACTGAACATTAATGACTAATTTGCATTGATATTTTTCTTTGTAGAGTACCTGGAAATATTTCAACTCAGTTTCTGATGAATCTGTCTCACATTCTGACTTCATGTCAGTGCTGAGCAATGTTGAATACATTCTCATAAAGGCATCATATGGTCAAGGATTACAACAAAGCAGGTAAATTTTCCAACTTTGCTTTGTTGTTGTTGTTTGTTATGTGCCTTCAAGTCAACCATCTTATGGTGGTGACCCTATCATACCGTTTTCTTGGCAAGATTTATTCGGAGAAGGTTTGCATTGCCCTCCTCTTAGACTGAGAGAGTCTCTCTCAGTTCACCCACTGGGTTTCCATGGCTGAGGGGAAATTTGAAAAACATTCAAACCATTAAATTATGCTGACTCTCTTCTGCTTTGCTGTAGGACATATAAATATGGGTAAGATATTAAGAGTGTTATCTTAATATGATTGGTTCTCGCGGACCATAAGCTTGAAATTCTCCTGATTTTGTTGTGAGTGATTCTCAAGGGCTATGTCCTTGAAATGTCCCTGAAAATCAGGAAACCTTCCATAATAGTCTTCAATGCAGGATGAAAAATTGAAATCAAAATCATCATCATCAACAACATTTATTTGTACAGCACCATCACTGTACATGGTGTTCGACATGAGCAGTTTACAATTTTTAATTTTGTAGTTCTTTGCCCTCAGGCTTACATTCTAAAAAAATAATTCTATGGGGAAACTGGGAATGCCTGCTGCATGCAAGTATGTACTTGAGTGATGTGAAACATTCTTTGGAGCTAGCTTTGTATATTTTCTAAGAAGCTAATACCTGAATTAGGAAGACTCTGAAATGTATAATAATATGAAAGATGTAATTGTTGGTCAGTGGTCTGCATCAGTGTATGATATATAGAGAGTGACACATGTATGTTTCTTTCTCATGCTACCTCCCCCTATATATCCTCTGGGGAGACATTTACTCCAGTTAGTCAGGACTAGGTTGGTGGCTATCACCCAGAGGACTTCTCCAGTTGCCCCTAGACTCTGGAATGGCCTGCAGGAAGAGATACAACAGCTGAATATGCTGTCCAAATTTAAAACAACATTAAAGTCCAGTCTCTTCTGGCAGGTCTACCCAGATGATTTTAAACATGTTTTAATATGTATTGGCTTTATTCATTCTTTTAAATTGATATTATGTGTTTTAATGGGTTAATGTATTTTAGCTGATATGTATTTTAACTGATATTAGTTGTCATGTGTAAATCTGTTGTTCCTCGCCTCAATCCATGGGGAGAGGTTGGTAAGAAACAATAATAATCATGGCATTATCATTATCATTATTAAATATGTGTATGTCTTTCTAGATCTTTATGAAATTTTGTTACCTACCACTGCCCTAGAAACTCAAAACCTTAACTTTGACATAGCTCATTTTAATTTTGTAGAGCTATTGCAACAGCCCCAAATCTTTTCCTACACCATCCAACTACTAGAAATTGTAAGCAGTCAGCTTTGCACCTCATGTTAGCTAAATGAATATCACTATATTGTTATTTTGGTTTTATTCAAATACCTCATAGAATCTCAAATGTCTCCATGGAAATTGCCATGAAAGTTGATGACGCGCCCTTCATTAGTGACATGGCTCATCATATTGAGAAATGCATTTGCCCTGTAGGTTATGCAGGACTCTCATGTCAGGTAGGTTCTTGGCAAATGATTTATGTCTAAGAAAAGATCTGAACATTTATTTTAAAATGCCTTCCTAATAAGCAAGTTACATTGTATTTTCACCACCTTTTCCCTGTATACAGGACTGTGCACCAGGATACTACAGGGAGAAACACACAGGCATACATCTGAAATCTTCTTCCTCTTGTGTACCATGCCAGTGTAACAACCACACTGATATTTGTGATCCAGATACAGGAAGGTGCTTGGTATGTGAACCTCCACTGCTAGGTTTGTGTTACCATGGTGTAAAAAGAGACAGTCCGGAGGGACAGCCCCCATTTTTTTTACCCCATTCTTCAATGGAAAAGGTGCCCACTGTAGCTTACATAGGTCCAGTTAAAAACAAGGATGGGCCCTGTAAGCAGTCTTAAGAGACACAGCACCCAAGCAAAAAGTGACTAGGAGATGACAATAAGGAAACCTGCCACAAGTTAATTTTAAAGTTTGCATAGAAAAAAATGAATCCTTCTGAATTCAGTGTAACTTTCTTTACAATAAATGTATTGGAAATCTCTTTCCAATACATAGTGAGAGCAAGTACAGTGTTGTGGTTTGAGTGTTGGACTAGGAGACCAGGGTTCAAATTCCCACTCAGTCATGGAAATCCATGGTGTGACTTTGGGCAAGTCACACACTCCTCTCAGCTTTAGAAGAAGGCAATAGAAAATCTCCCCTGAATAAAGCTTGCCAAGAAAACCTGATAATACGTTTGCCGTAAGTCAGAGTTGCCTTGAAGGCACATAACAACAACAACAACAACAACAAAATGTATATAGTATTGCATCCCTAATCAGTTAAAAATGTAAGGCTAGAATCCAACAATGTACTTGGACTTGCTTCAGCCTGAGTCAGCAAAACTCTCATTCCTGCAGCCCCCTTTCATCCTTAAAACCTGCTCTTGAGGGCCTGGCAATTCACCAGAGTTTTTCAGCACCCCGGAGGGTTGCAACAGGAGGGAAGAAAGTCTATATCATTAGATACCAAAGTATGCCATTGGACTTCATCCTTAGTTTTACATTTTGTATGTTAACATTAGTTAATTGCCACTATGGATGCCTTAGCTTGATGAAGGTAGGAAATTGTGGGGATGCAGGAAGGAGTAGCTTTCAGAAAAAGCAGACATGATTGTTCCTTTCTTCCAGTCTCCCCTGTAGTGACATGAATGTATTCCATATTAAGCCTCTTTTCCCATAGAAGACAAAGGTATAGAGGTTCTCTGTTTTATACCCAAATCTTGGCTGTTTGACATTAATAATAGCATTGCATTTTTATCCTCTTAGGATGTTTCTGTGGTTTGTTTTTATTTTTTAAATGTGGGCTTTAGTTTTGTTTTAAAATCTCTGAATTATTTCCTACCAGGATTGCAAAGATAATACAGTAGGTGACCACTGTAGTCTTTGTGCCCCAGGCTTTTACGGTAAAGTGACTGGATCTGTCAATGATTGTTCTCTGTGTGCGTGTCCAAGAACAAGCCCTGGGAGGTAAATAAAAATTAACTTGGATATCTTTAACAATTACAGTTGTTACACTCACAGCTGCCCAGTAGTACTGCAGCAATCATAGAGGCAATTGTCAGCTGAATTTTTCAAGAGCTAAAAAGAATTATTCATTATCAGGATGAGGTGATTTGCATGGTAATGAAGGTAGATGGTGAAATGACTAATCCAGACCAAGATATCAGTGAATGTATATTGTGGAGCTTGGAAAAGTTATTGTTTTGGACTGTAATGCTAGAAGTTCCCCCTCCCACCCAGCCAGACATTATGGCTGGTGGATTATGCAAACTGTAATTCAAAACAATAACTTTTCCTTACCCTAGCTGTACATTATACCCACATCAAATGAAATCCATTTCACACAGTAAGAAGGATATTCAGGCAGGAAGAGGGGATGGTGATGTTGCATGTCTGAATATTGAATATTGTTTCATGCATAAATATCCCTGTGTATAGAAAACTAGCATGTTAAGGAGAAGGGATTAACCTTTTCCTTTCTATGTGAAGGGGGCTTGTTCATGAATTGTTTCTAAAATGTATTCTTCCCCCTCCCCCAAGCTTTAGCTCCACGTGCATTTTGAAAGGTGTTAATGATTTCCACTGCAATGCTTGTATCACTGGATATGAAGGGCAATACTGTGAAAGGTGAGACAATTGCAGAAAGTATGTTATGTATCTGAATTCTGAATAGCTTATGTACACTGAAATGTAAACAAATGATGTGGATATAAAAATGTGATTGGGAGCAGGTTTATCTTGTTTAGGAATGTTGCTACTGTATTAGTGAACATTTTAACTTTACCTGAATTAAAAAGCCATTATCTCATCTCAGCCCAGCATCCTCTCTCTCTCTCTCTCTCTCTCTCTCTCTTTCTGGTTTGTTCTCTCTCTCCCCTTCTACCCCCAACTCTTTTTTCTTTCACATTGGTTATTTTTGTCAACCTGCACTAGCTTTGCCTGGCTTTAAAATGAATGGTGGTGGAAGGAGGGATTGCTTGGTAACTTTTAGATTACAACTCCAACTCACCACAGGGCTGGGGCAATCTGGGAGCTATAATCCAAAGAAGTAACTTTTCTAAAGTAAGATGTGGATCCATGGATTTGAGGAATCAAAATGGCAACCTAAGAAAGAGAAACTCCTAGTAGGGGTGGCCTTCCGCCTGGCCTATTGCCATGACTGAGAGGCAGGGCCATGACTTACTCAAGCTATATAGGTTTCTGAGCTGCACAAAGTACCTAGAAATTAGGACATGTAAAGACTAAACAACGGAGGGAGGGGAAAGCCAATAAGAAAGAAAAGGAGTCGAGAAGAAAAGAGGAATAGCACTGAGGAGAGGGAGACAAAGGAATTCATTCTCTCTCTCTCTCTCTCTCTGTCACACACACACACACAGAGAGAGAGAGAGAGACAGGAACGTTTACCATATATCTGAATTATACAGCAGTAGGGATGAAATAATATTCAAAAATACAGCAGTAGGGATGAAATAATATTCAAAAATACTAAAAAAACAGTAGAAAAGCATGTTTTCCAGGCACTGAAAAAACCTGACAAGAAGAATCCTGGATTGGTGCAGTTTGGGACATGTTCTATGCAAAATTCACATGTGTTTGTTTTGCACAGGAAACAGCATTTTCTGTGCATAAAATAATATTTCTATACATTTCTATACTGTTTACTGTATAGAAAATTCCTTGTCCTGTGTAGAAAATGTTGTTGTCTTGCGAATTTTGCATAGAATAAGTCCTAAACTGTAAATAGGCCTTGAAAACTGCATGGTTTTCAAAGACTCTCCCACAGCAAGAAGAAAATTACTTGTTGCTTCCTTTTAAAAATTGCTACAATTTTAGGATTGCTGCATTAATAACATATATAACTTAACTTTTAAATGGCATACAGTGGGCTTCTCCATCTCTAGTCTGGCAAGTCATCATCGGCACCTCATTTATTTCAAAACGTAATATGGTTAACGGTCCAATACCAGTCCAAAGTACAGTTCAAAGTCCAATATCTATATGATGAGGATTCTGCCTGTGGAGAAATCATGACATTGTGTCTGTGATTTTCACCAAATTGCTTTGCACCTTCAAACCATGAACTTTGTGTACTTCTGCTGTCCACATGTAGGTATGTCAGTCAGCTGTAATACATGTGGCATGTTGGGGTAAAGACCAAAGTTAAGGAGAAAAAGAGCACATTGTTGTTATGTTCAGAACAGGTTGGGCAAGGGCCTCTATATGAATGTCCCTTTGTTGTCAGACAAAGCCTTGAAGAAACACTCTCTTGTTTTTCTCTAGGTGTTCTCCAACTTACTATGGAGATCCTAAGGCACCTGGTGGTAGCTGTCAGCAGTGTCAGTGCAACCCAAATGGTTCTGTCCACAATAACTGTGACCATATCTCTGGGCAATGTGTCTGTAAGCAAGGTGTAACAGGATGGCTGTGTGACGAGTGTGAACCAAGGCACATTCTTGTGGACAATGAATGTATTTGTAAGTTTCTTTGAAACAAAGCAGAACTTTGTCTCCTTTAAAATCATTTAACAAGATTGGTGTGGAGAGGTGCTTTCAAGTATTACTTAGGAAAAATAGTTCCATAAGGCTGCAATCCTAAACACTTATTTGGAAGTAATTTCTGTTAAAATCCATGGGATCTACTTTCAAGTAAATGTGTTGGGGTAGGAGGATGATTTGCAGTGCCCTTTGCACTATACTGTAGAAACATTTGGTGCAAGAGTGTGCGTAACATTTGGGAAATGTGTGATTTTATGTTTTGTTTTGGATATCTTTACGAAGAGCCAAGAGATCATATATTTCTTGTGGATTTTATTTGGATAATTTTTAACATTTGTTTATGGGGACTCACATACGAGTTGTTTACTTTTCTCTACAATGGCAGAGATGGTGGGAGAGGGGACTGTGTAAAAAAGTGGACCAGTATGGTAAAAAGTGATGGTGGATTTATAGTACAGAACCAGTGTAGTGTCAACAGGACTCTACTACATGAGGAGTGGGAAGAACAAGGTTAATGTCCACACTTAGCCATGAAGCTCATGGAATGGCATTGGCCCAGTTACTATCTCTTAGGTGAATGTACTTCACAAAATATGATAGAAGAAATATGTATTCCATCTTGAGCTTATTGGATGAGAAGTAAAATGTCAGTTCCACTAGGCAAATATATGAATAAATAGGTTTTTTTAGCTCTATCTAGGCAAAACCCTGTAATGGTAGCACTGAAGATCTTCTTTGTCATGATATTTTCTCTATGTAGCAGTTTATCACAATCTCTGCTGCAGTAGGAACCACCTGTAGAGTCCCCCTAAGGTTTACAAGCCTAACATTTGTAAAAATGAAATACATTAGTTATTTCACATCTTGTCATTAAATAGATTTTGAAACTTGTCTCTCTCTTTTTGTTTGTTTTTTCAAACCTTCTGTGTGCTTTCCTTTATTAGTTTTAGGATTATTGGATGGTTAATGCACTCATCTGTGCAAATATGTGCATGAAACTGAAACTAATATTTCTGAAATGGTTTCTACAGCTTGTGATGATGATTGCACAGGATTGTTGTTAAATGATCTAGATAATCTTGAAGAAGCGGTATTTTTGGTAAACCTCACTGGTGCTGTCCTGGCACCCTATGGAATATTATCAGACTTAGAAAATGCAACAAAACAATTCAAGGTTTGTGTGCTATTGTTTAATTTTTATGCTGAGGTATGAGCAGCTTTATTTTGTTTTATGGTTTTAGCATTCCTATTATACCTGCAAGCCAATCTAAGCACCCTGTTTGGTGAAAGAGCTGGCATATAGTGATTATCGAAGCCAAGAGTGGGCAACTTGTGATCCACAAAATATTGTTAAGCTGCCAGTTCCCATTATTTCTAGCCAGCGCATTCAGTGCGCTGCATTGAAACTGCAGCCAGTCTGGAGGGACTACAGGTTGCTCATTCCTTATTAAAATAAATAAATAAGAATAGTAAGAAATGGTGCAAATATTTTATGAGTTTGATCCAGACAAAGGCCAAATCCACACTACACAAATAATCCAGTTTGAAACTGGATTACATTTGCCATGGCTCCATCCTATGAAATTGTGGGATTTGTAGTTTGGTGAGGCACCAGCACCCTTTGGCAGAGGAAGCTAAAGACCTTGTAAATCGACAGATCCTAGGATTCCATAGGAAGGAGACATGCCAATAATCTAGTTTCAAACTGGATTATTTGTATACCGTAGTACCCCTGTATCCACTGGGGTTTGGTTCTTAGGCAGGGGCATGGATACCGAAAACCATGGATAATAGCGAACACCATTGAAAATAATGAGACTTCTGGTTTAAAAAACCATACAGTTGCCTTGGAGGACCTAGAAAATGCTCTATGGTAGGTGTGCTGTTTTGTGTCCTGTGGATAATTGAATCAGTGGATAATGAATCAGTGAATTCGGGGATCCTACTGTAGTGTGGATTTGGCCGAAGTCATACTACTTTTATAGATGCTGTCCATATTTGTGTTCACAAGTTAACACTGCAAGTTAATACCATTGTTTAATACAAAGATCGTGATTGAATTAAAAACTTGCACTTGGATTTGTGTTCCATTTTAATTATACAGTTGTCCCTCCATATTCACTGGGGTTTGGTTCCAGGACCCCCCGTGGGTACCAAAATCATGAATAATTAAGTCCCATTATATGCAATGGCATAGCAAAATGGTGTCCCTTATATAATGTGGCAAAATCAAGGTTTGCTTCATGAATTATTATTTTTATCAACAGAAGTGTTGTTCTACCATATATGCATTTTAGAGAACACTAGGAGTATTATTAGAGTAAATGGGCCTTCACAGTAGTTGTCGATGATAGATAAGACATTTTGAGAAAGTGGTGTAGTTTGGTATTAAAACACATGTTTGGAAATCAAAAGCTCCAAGCTTCTGGTCTTGACATATTTAGTCCTTTCACACTACACAATTATAACATGATGGTTCCACTATAACTGCCATGGTCCCATCCTGTGGAATCCTGGATTTGACAATTTAAGGAGGAAATTTTAGAATTCTCAGCCAGAGGGCTCTAGTACATCACAAAACTACAAACTCCAGGATTCCATAGGAAGTAGCCACAAAAGTTAAAGTGGAATCAAGGTATTATAATGGTTTACTGTGAAAGAGCCCCTGGAGAGCCACTGCCAGTCAGCGTAGACAAAGAAGAGGCAATTGTGGCCCTCCAGATGTTGTCGGACTAGAGGCATTTTTAAAAGAAACGTTGACGGGATTTCAATTCCAATGAAATGTTGACTGGATTTCAATTCCAATGAAATTTTGACTGGATTTCATTCCAGTAGTTTGTGAGTGGAAGCTTCTTTATTACATATAATACTGACATTTAAATTGTGGCCAAAGGTGTTTTTTTAAAGGTGGGAGTGGCTTGTTATAAGGCAGCTTCTTATATTCACTTGTTATTTGTCTTGACGTCTGAAAAATAAATACTTTTATTTCTAGGGGTCCTTTTGGGCTAAAGAAGAACCAAACTACTCATTAGAAATTATGCATGACCATCTTGTAATCCTATCAGGTGATGTAGACCAGCTGCACAAAGAGGTAAGAACCTTGCCATCTACACATGTTCTAGAAGGCTTATTGGTAAAATTACCGTCAGACGTTCACCTGTAGGATTTACCAACATTTGTTAAATTAAAAAGAATGCATTGTATTGTTCCTGCTAGATAATATTAATGGTAATACCAGTATACCTCAGTTAATGAAGTCATTGTGTTCCAGAATATTCATTGTTTATCAGAATATTTGGTACCAGAGGCAGAAATAACAGGAAACAAATAAGGATAGGCTCCTATTCCACAAAAAAAAAAAAAAAGAGCAATTCAATATGTTTCAGAAATCTTTTTAACAATAGGCACACCATCAAGTCAAGTAAACCCTGTATAAATGAATAAATACCTTCTAACCTTCTAGATATCATTTGAAAGCTTCTTCCAAAATACACCCAGGTATGATTTCCCTCCCTCCAAAAAATAGCCTGCACTTTTCTTATGATTTCCATTTTGGTGTCCAAGTTATATATCTGTGCTTTTTTAATATGTTGGAGGTAGATAGTGAGGCAAGCTAAGCTGTTTCCCCCTTTTCTCTGTGTTTTGCTGTTCTTGAATGCTCAGTGAGAAACGCTGGAGGCAGTTGATGTTTGTCTTGCCTTTTGTAGGTAGGCACACACAGCTATGGTAGGATCAGCTATAGTAGACTCCTGCTCTTCCCCAGCTCAAGTGTTATTGCATTATTTACTGCAGATATGCTGCTGCAACCCAATACTGAAAGTCTGTGTTTCTCCAGCCCTCTTTCACCATCCTCCCAATGCCAATGGTATAAAAAAACCAAAAAACCCACCAGCTAGATAGAGGACAAGAAAAAGGGGGGCTGAATGACTGTAAAAAGATTTTGTAAAAAGGAGCTTCTTTGTTGAGAGGCTTTGCTAACTGAGATATGCTGTAGTAGCCTTAAGTTGAATATGAGTAAAAATTTATTTAAGAAGAATGTTCATAAGATAAAACTATTCTAGATGTTTGCTAGATGTTTTCCAGTATGGGTTTAGGATGTTTTCATCACAAAGGCACCAGATCCTGTCTGACCTTGGAAGCGAAGCAGGGTCAGCTCTGGTTAGTACTTGGATGGGTGACCACTAACAAATACTGCTGTAGGCTATATTTCAGAGAAAGGAACTGGCAAAACTACTGCTAAGTATTCCTTGCCTAAGGAAACCCTATCAAATTCATGGGGTCACCATAAGTCAACAGGTGACCAGAAGGCACGTACACACAATACATCACCAGTGGTATCTTCTGTAATAATGCTGCATTCAGACACTTGAAAATGATATAAAATATGGTAGAGCTGGGACTCAGACAGCTCAGCAGTTAGAAGAGGCTGATACGTGAGATTGACATTGGCATTTGTAATATTCCTATGGACTCTGACAGAAAATATTAAAAGATCTAATTAATTTCATGAAATATTATTTTCCTTTGAATCATAGTGAATTCTAGCTGTTTTTTTTATTCTTTAGTATAGATATCAAAGTGACTCTTTAGATAGCAAGCTAAATAAACCCACTGTTTCCTTTTATGTTAGTCAACAAGAATTTTGGGAAGAGGAGAACATCTCAGCAGTGATACAGAAAAGACTTTAAACAAAAGTCAAGAGCTGGCTATATTTATCAGTACATTACAGGAAACTGTTACAGGTAACATGCTTAAATGTAGTCTGTAGCAGGCAGTGATTTTTTGGAATAAGAGTATTATTTATTAATAAAGGGGGAAATGTTTACTGTATTTATACAAAGGAGTAAAGAAAAATCACTCCCCACCACAACTGAGCTTTTCTGTCTTCATTTAGTACTGGTAGAAGTGGCAGCATCTCTCAATGAAACCCTAGGTGCTGATTTCCCATTGTCCAACAGAACGTTACAAGAGTTGCAAGATGAGATTCCCATCATGTTGGATATAATGCGTGGAAGACGTTTTAAGCATCTGCACCAAAACAGTACTCTTGAACGGAAGTAAGCCCACCATTGTTTCTCCACATACTCACATTATTATATGTAAATAGTGCAATAGAAAAATATATTTATATGAAGCTGACTTATACTGAATTAAACCACCTTCCATTGAGTCCTGTATTGCCATCTCTAACCGGCAACAGTTCTTGAAGGTTTTCCTATCCAGGTATAATACCTGGAGATAATAGGAACTGAACTTAGGATATTTGTCTTCTGCCTGCAGAACATTGTGCTCTGTCACTGAGCTTATAGCCTGTCCTCTGAAAAGTTCTTTTAAAAAAATAAGTTGTCTGTAGTTTAGAGAGGCACCAGAGCTCTCTGGCTGAGAATTCTGAATACCCCTCCTGAAACTGCCAATTCCAAGATTCCCAGGATTCCATAGGATGTTGCCATGGTAGTTAAAGTGGAATCATGGTGCTATAGTTTTGTAGTGTGAAAGGGCCCCTGGTATTTAGCATAAAAACATTAGCCCTACTTAGCCATAGGAATAAAGTGTGTCAATACTGAAGTTGACAGAATTCTTAGATCAAAACTTGGGAGTGCTCAAATGTATGTCAAACACAGAAACATGTTTGGAAGCAGCTTAAAAAAACATATAACAATGATGGCCTGAGCTTTGACCTTTTTTACCAGATAGATAAAGTTTCCAGTTACTGCTCATATGATTTTTCCAGAAATACCTGGCTAAAGCCTGTTCATTATGAACTGTTATCAGTGGAACTTTCTCCACTAGACTTTTTGTCTCTGGATGAAACACTAGGTAAAGCAACATTACAGATTTTAAGATATAATTGAGATCTAGTTTCAATGGGATCTTGATTATTTTCCTATTATTATATATTGGTCAAAATAAGCTTAGAGATTCATTTCAATAGGCTCATGGGAACATGCTGCCTTCTTCCTTTCTTGAAAGAAGATGCAGACAGGGCTTTGCCAGTGAGGATTGCTGTCCCTTAGGGTTAGGGATTCTAAAACTCTTCTATATGTGCTATTCCATTGTAATTTCCCAGTAAAGAAGGGAGGAACATCCTTTGGATGGGTTACCCCTCCCACTCACGTTGACAGGCAGGAAAAAGAAAGACCTTTCTGACGTCCCCATGGAGGGTCAGCCTTTTCCTGCTTCCGCTCCAGTAGGACACGATTTTTCTTGCTTTGTCACTTGTTTGCTCCAGAACTTTCCCATTTTCCCTCTGTTCTTTCTCATTTCTTCTCTGCCTTTGATCTTCTTCCTTAAAAAAAAAATCCCTTTAAAAACTTTTTGCATTTTTCTTTCTGCACTGGTTTTGCTGCCCTCCCCTCCCCTTTGGGAGCTCAAGACCATTTTCGGAAGGCAAGCCAGCAACGAATTGACCCCCAGACACATACAGACTTGCAAGAATTCCAAATCTGCTCCCCCTGCCTGTGGTGGGACAACAGGATTCCCTCTTGGAGAACCACGCAGTTGGATAGGAGACACAGGTGAGGGGAGAACCCTCTGTTCTACTGCATCCATGCAGTGACATCACCCAGCTTGAAATGGATCAGGGGACAAGGCTGTGAAAGAGACCAAATAAGACAGGGGAAGGGTGAATACTGGGGGGGGCTGTTCCCTCTCCAACATGCCTGGAAAAGAACTGCCCACCAAACTATTATCCTGGCTCCAGGCAGTAATCTCCGAGGAAGCTACTGTCATGACTCAGCAAGCACATTGGCGGGCCAGGGGTGTAACACTGGGAGGATGGAAAGTGGGTGGATGGGCAATTGGTCCCTCTTTCCCTCCCCAAGCCCACTAGTATGCACCCTTCTGGTGAGGACCACTTCGTGGACCAGGGAACCAACAGTACAAACCAGCAGAAGTGTGCCAATCCATTTCCAATTGACCAGGAAAGAAGAAACCTTAAAAGTAAACAAAATCTGGCTCCCAGTTTTGAAATACAATAGAATCAAAACTCAACACTTACAAAAGAATTCCACCCAGGGACAGGCCCATCAACCAACCATTAGCCAAACAGACACTAACAAGCCTTGCATTTCTATACCCAGAAACTAACCATTCAGTTACACAAATTTACATATACTCTCCAACAGGGGTTCACAGCATATAAACTCCACATACACACTTACCCAACCATTCTCTGAGGATGCCAGCCACAGATGCAGGCGAAATGTCAGAAAGAAACTATTCCAGAACATGGCCTCACAGCCCAGAAACCCCCCCCCCAAGGTAAATGTATCTCGAAGTTTGCTTCTGCTGGACATCTTCATTGGTCAGCTATCCCTCATGAGCTGTGATTCCTTCATGATACTGACCCCCAATAAACTAACTTTACTCTCAACACCTAGTTAACCCTTTGTTTACCTGGTTGGCTGTGCGGGCCAGATAATAGGGAAGAGCCTATTATCACACTAATATAAAGGGAAGTTCTCTTCTTTTCTGGGATCATTTTCATTGGCTGTTATAGCAACTGACCTCTGTAGGGATTGCTCCCTCTGATGGGGACAGCAGAAAGGTCTTTCCTTTTCCTGCCTGGTAGAGCGAATGGGAGAAATAACCTATCCAGAGGATGTTAGTTCCTTAACTGTTGGAAATGAACCTGTCTCTGGTAAGACTAATGTTTCTTTTATACCATGATGTCATAGAAGAAACAATAGGGGGCTATGATAGGCCCTCAGAAACCACGGAGGGCTGCACAACCCCAACACATTTGCTCCTGGGGAAAAAAAAATGATTGTTTTTCATGATGCCTCCAGATGCCCTCTACGGGACAAGGTGGTGTTTTCACCATGTTTTTGCCTCTTCCTGTTTAAAAAAAGGAGAGGCTTTTTTTCAACAACAGACAGAAGTCATTTCCTGTTTCAAAAAAAGGTCTCTTTGGGGCCTAAATTGACCCAGGGTGGGCTCAAAATGTGGTGGAATGCCCTCCATACCCCCCCCCCGAGAGCAATTTTTAACCCCCTGGGGACACAAAAATGACCGGGGGGGCGTATGCAGCCTGTGGGCTTCACTTTGCCCACCCCTGGTCTAAGTCAATGGTGAGAATTGTGGTACACCCCAGAAGTTAGTAGACAGCAGCTCCAAGCAGGCCTAGCCAGAATAGTCAGTAGTAAAGCATGTAGGGAAGGTGCTACCATGAGGACAGCACAGTTCTGACTTGCTGCTGTAAAGTAGTTCCAGGCTGGCAAGCCTAGTAGGAAGCATACAAGTTTTAACACTTGTGACCCTTCATCCTCAGTATAATAATAATAATAATAATAATAATAATAAAAATTATTTATACCCCGCTCCTCTGTTAAAACAATCGGGGCGGCTTACAAAATTTAAAATACAATACAAATAAAATCCCTAAACACCCCCACTCCCACCCTCCCCCATAAAAAAACATTAAACAAATATAAATTAAAACAACTAATCTAAAATCACTTTTAAAACTATAAATACAATAAATATAATAAATGGCCAGCAGCCTAGAAGTATAGTCCCAGTTTGGTTCCTGTCCTCTGCACCTGCAATTTTATTTACAAAAAGAGATGTATTTGCTGCAATAGATCACGTTTTGATGACAAAAATTCCAGGGGTGTAAGCCATGATCCAGTGAAGGAAAACAGGGAGAGGGGCAGATGGTTAAGATCCATTACTCCCAATCTGGACTAGGTTTCTTGTGCTTATTCTAGAGCAAGCTACATCAGTGAAGTATCATTTAATTTGATCCTAACTGCTACCAAATCCTGTCCAGTTATGTTCACATGAACCCAGCTATGGTTCATACAGATGTTTGAAAGAGTGTATCCAATCATGAGCAAGTCCTTTTTCCATTTTGGTTTATGGAATAGTGTATAGATAAAAAGCATAAAGCCCCAAAACAAAATATAGCAAATGATAAAATGGGTAGATTTGTGATTTCTAGTACCTCCTGCTTTTAAGAAGACAAACAACTTTTGTGTACTGAATGTGTTTTCTGTGTTTGTTAGAGCTGCAGAAAGATTATTAGCTCGAATCCAAAAAGAATATTGGAGACCACAACAAGAGCTTAAGAACCTGCAAAAAACAGTGAAACGTACCTTAATAGACCACAGCACCGGTGTTCAAGAAGCCAAGGATGTTGTAAATGAAGCTAGTGCTAACATCAATGAGACTAATCGCCTTCTTTTTCTTATTCATAGTAACCTTGAGGAGTTCAGTGTAAGAAAACCAGTAGTGTATCATGAGATTTTACCATAAATATATTTGAATATAAAAATAGTATTTAGGGATTTTTAAAAAAAAATATATTTAATTTAAGCTATGTGATCCATTAAGTTTAAAATGCTATCTATATTGTGTAGTAGTTTGGGTGCTGGACCGGGACTCTGGGGACAAGGGTTCAAATCCTCACTTGGCCATGAAAACCTGCTGGATTATCTTGGCCAATTCACACTCTCTCAGCCTCAAAGGAAGTCAATGACAAATCCCTTCTGAAGGAATCTTGTGAAGAAAACTGTGTGATAGGTTTGCCTTAGGGTCACCATAAGTCAGAAACAACTTGAAGGAACACAACAGCCGCAACAAATATCTGTCTAGCATTTTATACTTAATGGGTATAAAATTATATAAAAATTTAGAATATAAAAATACATTCTACAATAACTGCTATTATTGAGTATTAAATATTTTTTCTATAGAATAAAAAGAGGCATATTCAGGAAGATCAGGAGCTCTCTGTTGTGCTGACCACAGAAAGCAAAGTGCAGGTGGATGCTGCTGCCACTCTTGCTAAAGATGTAATGAACTCTACATCTGTAAGTATACACACTCAAGTACTAATTTGATATAGTTAATTATCATGGTTCAAATTTCAGTAACTTTGAATATTTAGAGTTTGGAAATCCACCGGGATGGACTGATCCTATGGAATGGCAAACTGAGGCAGCATGTGGATGACCTGGTTATGCAGATATCCACCCGAGGAGCTCTTGATCTCGTTTACAGAACAGAAGGCCATGCTGCTAGCTTACAGAGAATTTTTCATGCATTGGACAAGTGAGTTCACCAGGGTTTTAAAAAGTGGAGATGACAGAACTATGGCTTAATTTAAATTTGGGGCTGGCTACATGTGTTGGGGAAATGGGATAGATCCCTCATCATCTATTTGCATTCTTCATAGGTTGTGGGAATGGAATGGCAGCCACCTGATCTACCAGAGGTTTCTGCCTTGCCTCATAGCTTGGTAGTCTTTAGCGCTGGTAGTATAGTGCATGAAAGATATTCAGGTATATATATATTCAATATACAACCCGGGACAAAAGAGTGCAACTGATATTCAATATACAACCCAGGACAAAACTGTAATGGATGTTCTGTATACAATCCAGGAAAAACCTGTGTAATTTGAACTTATTTGAGTTTAAGATTTGAAGCCATAAATATGACTTACATACAAATTTGGGCTAAATAGGAGGTCTAACTGGTACAAAGCCCTCATGTATCATGACAGGACATTTTAGTCCTCCTAGAATCATGTTAGTAGATGGGGGGTGGGAAGGCCTGGTGGATTAAAGACTGTATTATCGCATGTTTGTAAGTTTACAGCTAGGCAAAAAAGGAAAAGAAAAAAAAAGCATGTACTGTATAGATGAGTGGATATTTAATGGTTACTGTGTTTTAACTGTATGAGTGTTTATCAGGCCAGTTTTACCTAGAGTATTCATGAGGTAAAGAGCATCCAAATTGTGCAATTCTGATTGGGCACTTACTTGTGGGAAATGCACAGCCAAAGGGAGGGTGCTTTGAATGTTGGGGCCCTCAAATCTTCATGGAAGCCTGTGAAAAGACTGCATAAAAGCTGGTGTTCAAAGCCACAGAGGGGAAAATGCAGATGTAGTTCAAACTTTGAGGAATTGAGAAGGCCAGATAGCAGAAGACCCTAGAAGGGAAAAAAACAATGGAATTGAGGAGGACTGAAGATGGCAGTGAGCAGGGACCAGAGCAGAAATTACTGAAGAAGGCAAGGCTGAGGAGGATCTTCACCAAAGGGACAGAAAGAGACTCCATTGGCAGAAGCCCTCAAGAGAGCTAAGAGCTGGAGAGTGAGGCAGGAGCTGGGTCTGGAGTGTCAGATCTTGAGCAGAGGTCAGCTCTCTCACAATCAAGGCCCAATATGTACAGGATGGCCATACCTGTGAATTACATGGGGTGGATTCTGGCTTAGGAATTGGTTGCTATTGGTGTATGGAATGGAACTTCTTAAGTGGCAGTTTAAAATCAGTATTAAGAATATAAGGGATAATAGATATACATAGATATGTAATAATAAATATTAACTGTGGTGGTTTAAAACCAGTATTAGCAATTCTTAGTATTTCAGAATATCAAGAACATAGGGAGTAATGGATAGGTAATAATAAATCATATAAAGTTATTATAGGAATAACTGTTTAAAAAGATAGGTCTTAAAATCTTTCTGTTTTGCCCTACACTTAAGCACACAGGATGAAGGATTATTTTATTGCAGCAATATGGTGGCAGATATATATTGATGGAGAGTAGGAGAAAAGGCATTATATAAATCAGAATTTTCTTCCATAAGGTGTTTTGTTTTGTTTTGTTTTGAGAGGAGAGGGACGTTGGAAAAAATCATTGGGCTGAGCAGATACAAGGGCTGTATGTTTTCCCCAACTCCAACCTATAATACGTTGAGATCTTCATTGGGTTTAAAAGTTACTGCATAATTCACACAATGCATTTTTTCCCATCCTGGTGCATAGGATTAGTGTCAGTGGCCACCTTCCATTCCCCAGTGACATGTAGCCAGTAAAATCATCCAGACTGGATTAGTAATGTCAAAGTCCTTCTGAGTAGCTGTTTCCTTCATTTTAAACTTAGTAGCACTAGCTGCCATAATATGGGAATGGAAGGCAAAGATATTGGAAGTGGAATATAAATGACTTCACTGTTTTGGGGGAAGTTTAAAAAAAACTTAGGCAAATAAAGGTTAAAGTGTAAAGGGAATTTCAATTAGTGACTGCCACAGGGATTAAAGGGAATGTATTGTTTGGTATTCAAGTGTTAACTGTGTGTTTTTGAAATCTAAGGATTAAAAGGGATTTTTAAAATGCTGTCTCCAAATCATGTAGTGCTCTAATTGATTTACATTTTATGTGAAATGGTTATTTGATTTCCTGCCTTCCCTCCTGCAGTGGTCTCTTGAATGTTAGAAATGTGTCTCTGAATGCAACAAATGCAGTGCATGCTTACTCCACCATTAAAAGTCTAATAGAAAATGCTAAGAGCCTGGCAGATGATGCTCATAGGACTGTAACTGAACCAGTACATGTGGTAAGTGCTACCTTGAAAACTGAAATACTCTGCCTTCTTTTCAAAACAGGTCTTTATCTTGCATCTCCACCTTCCACCTGTTATCTTATAGAACTTGTTTCTCAGTTAGACTGTAACAACCACATTCTCTGGGTTGGTGAGAGGAGGAATCCATTACTCTTGGGTACTTCCTTTCACCACCCAGAGAAGAGGCAGGAAGAATATTCAAATCCTTTCACACCACATAATTATAGCACTATGATTCCACTTTAACTGCCATGGATACATCCTGTGGAAGTCGGGTTTGTAGTCTGCTGAGGCACTAGAGCTCTTTGACAGATTAATCTAAGTATCCTTCTCTGAACTGCAGATCCCAGGATTCCATAGGAAGTTGCCATGATAGTTAAAGTGGAATCATAGTGCTATAACTATAGTGTGAAAGGGCCCCAAGTTCAATATGTGCATAAGATTTCTCTTCAATTAATAGGGATATGATGGAAAAATCTAGCATACACATGCTGCACTATTTAAAATAAAGAGAATGTGAAGGACTTTGGACTGGTACCATTGACTAACTATAATACTTGATGAATTATGAAATGACATAAAGCCTTAAAAAAAGTTAATCTGCAGTCCTGTGCACCTTTACAGATAAATACAATGGACCATGTATCTAAAGTAATTTGCACAGGACTTGTGTCTGTGGCATATTACAACGTGACTTATGTCAGAGGTAATATGCATAGGATTGCACTCTGTCATTTCCAGATCTATCATGCTACAATACAGTGTAGATGAATATCAGCTGCATCTCTGCTAAGTCACAATAAAAATACACATACACTGTGTTTAATTTTGGTGTCTACTTCATCATTCCTTATTTGTTTACATTTTTATGCCATTTCTACTTTATTTGGTTGAGATGCCAGGGTGTGTGTATGTTTCCCACATAAAAGTTACTATGTCCTATTCCATGAAAGTTATTAGTTGTGCAACTAATTGTAGGCCTGTCTCAGCATGATTATATCCTTAAGAAAGGATTCACTTAAACACTGCTAGTATACTAACTAGTAACAGGTTTTTTTAAAAAAATTATCAGGACAAATTTTGTAAAATTATTGTGGAGGGATAGATATAACAGTGTTTGCTTCTTGTGTGATTGTTTGAAGCCAAAAGAATCCTTTAATTCTACTGGAGAAAATGTCCTCCAACCTAGCTCCCAGTTATTAACTGAAGCCAAAAGTTTGCACAAGAAGTATGAAGGTAAGCATCATAAATTTCAGTTTTCTTGTTAGATTTTAACGGCTACACTGATGGCCATTAAGCAAGATGTGTAAGTCTTAAGTTTAATTAATCAATGATTATGGTAGTATCATGAAAAGTAATGTCATGCCAGCCTTCTTTGTATTGGCATCTTCTGGCAACTGTGCCAGCTTGTGTTGGTGAAAGATGTGATCCAACACATTGGGAAGGCACCAGTTTAGAAAAGGCTACTTTAGATGAAGAAGCCATTTGAGGATTTTTACCAGATAGGAATGCTGAATGTAACTTGCCTTCCTTGCAGATGTGTCAGAAATCTTTGATTGGTTAGGGAATCTCCTATGTATAATCTCAGTTTATGTCTGAGCATATCAACTGTAATGGTTTATGTCACAATTCATAATGTATCAAGCACTGATTTTATGAGAATTAATAAAACCATGTAACAGATTCTGTGAGAGAAGCCACAATGCACTGTGGCTGATTTTATCCCATTTGTACATATGCTGTGGTCTGCATTATTTTACATTGTTTTAACAGGTTGTCTTGATCTAAGTGATAAATTATTTAATGTGCATTTAGTTTTTTTTTTAAATATATTGTTATTGTTTTAATTTGAATTTATTTTATGCTCTCCTGAGCTCTTCAGATATATGGCACATTCTGTACACCAGAGTTCAACTTCCTGCTTGGCCATGGAAATCTATTGGGTGGTCTTGGGCAAATCAGTCTCTCAGCCCTAGAGAAAGCAAAGGCAAACCCCTTCTGAGCAGATTTTGCCAATAAAACCCCATGATAGAACCTTAGGGTTGCCATAAATCAGAAACAACTCAACGGTATACAACAAAAATAAATATTTTAATAAATAAATACTGGGGAGAAGCCACGAAGCTTACTGTGTGATGATTGTCTAGGCACTGCTACCAGGTCTGTCTTAACTCATAGGGTAGTTATACTGACGAAATGAAGGAAATAACTGTACTCTGAGGTCTTTACAGGGTGATTGGGATAAAAATGTAACACCACGGGCATCTACAAAACTGGTGCTGCTGTGTATTAGCCAGCAATATAACCCTTTATATATTTTCCTCTCACATGTGAAATCAAAGACTTTGAAATGTTTTCTTCCTCCTGGGCAATATTAGACGAGTTATTGTCTGTCTGTCTACTTCTGCAAAATACAGTTTTCATGCTCAACATTTTTTTGGAGCAGGAGTGAGAAAAATATAGCTCATGGGTGCACATTACTTGCCAGGGCCTCCCTCCACATGCATTTCCCTCCACGATGCTAACACTCCAACCCCTACCACACTGGAAAAAAACAATAATATATCAAGAAGCCTCTGGGGCAGGGATGCACAACTGTATTGGGGCAGGTACCTGTTTTCCCCCAGATTCCCCTCTTTAGGTTGTTCTCTTTACCTGTGCACCAAAATGTCCCTATTTTTTTCATAATGCCATAATTATAACCATAAATAAATAGCTATGTACTCTTTTGAGAGGAACTCTAATGAAAACAGACATGTTGGGCTCCTGGGTAAATGCGGGTGTTTTTGCACATTTTTATGCAACTGTGCAGCTTTTGAGTGAAAATTTTCTGGAAAATGGTGAGCATCTTCAGGAACCACAGAAATAGGGTCCAGGGGCTACATGTGGCTTACAGGCCACGCTTCCCCCACTTCTACTCTGGGGGATGTGATTGGCCATTTAAAGGCCATGTCTTGGGGAGATTGAGAGTGTTGTCTGTTTTGGGTCTGAATCAGCCTTTTAAAAAAAGTGGTCCAGCCTTGCTGATGAGAACTGAATTTTATGATATTTGGGCCCACTCTTATAAGAAGTAGGTTGGTCTATCAAGATTACAGATATGCTTTTCTTTGCAGGGCTTGTGTCTGGTTTATATGACATGAACATAAAAATGGGAAAGTTCAAAGAGCAAGCTAGTAGAATTGCAAAACAGTTCAACGATTCTTTGCTGCAGCTGAATGTGTTGCCAAATGGTAAGTGAAGTCTCTCTTGGGATATGTCTCTTCATTACATAAGGCAAGCATATTTAACTTGAGTACCATTCATCTCTTTAATTAGAAAATACAACCATTTCTTTTTATGCTTTGGAAATGCTGAAAACTGTCAAAAATGCAATGAATATATAAGGACAAAAAAGGCCTAAGTACAGTTGTCCCTCCACATTCGCGGCTTTCACTTTCGCAGTTTGGGCTATTTGCAGTTTGCTCAGCAAGCACCCAGTTTAAATCAGCTTCTCTCCCTCACACACAAAGAAGAGGAGCCGATTTAAATGGAGTGCTCCCTGAGAAAACCCTGTGCCCATCTCCCACCTCTCCTGGGGCTTGGCTCCATTTGGGGTGGAGCGCCAAGCCCAGAGAGCTTTTCAGCTACCACTCCTCGCCCTTCCCAAAATGGCAGTGGAGCGTTTCAAGCCTTGTCGCAGCTTTGGGAGGGTGAGGGTGACTGAAAACCCTCTTGGCCACCCTCCCTCCACCCCCCTTGCCCTTCCCAAAGTGGCTGTGGGAAGTGCAGGGGGGGTGGCAACCCTCCTCCCACCTGGCCACCCCCCCCGACCTTCCTAAAGCGGGTTTCGGGCTGGAGAGCCCCTAACCCACTTTGGGAAGCGTGGGGGTGGGTGGCAACCCTCCTCCCGCCCGTCCACCCCCCACCTGACCTTCCCAAAGCAGGTTTCAGGCTGGAGAGCCCCAAACCCACTTTGGGAAGCACAGGTGGGAGGCTTTTCAGCCACTTCCCATGCTTCCCAAAGTGGCAATGGTGCTTGAAAACCCCCTTCACCACTTTGGAAGGGTGGGGGTGGGTGGGTTGCGGGTGGGGGTAGGCTATATTTATTCATTTTATTTCACATTCGCAGGGATCTTGCACCCCTAATCCCCGCAAATGTGGAGGGACGACTGTACTGTATCACTTTTTTGGCTATACAGTACAAATCCCATATCCGTGGGGGATGTGTTCCTGGATTTACCATGGAAACACAAAACTTCCGATAATAGCGAATCCTATTGAAATGAATGACTTCCATCCCAAACGTACCATGGAGGACCTAGAGATTTTTAGAGAGAACACCTCTCTAGGCATTTTCTATTTCTTCCAGGCTGACTCTGTGGTCCACTTTCAGTGGAAGCTTACCATAGAATTGCACTGGAGGACCTAGAAAATGCCTAGAGAAGACATATGTTTTCAGGCATGGATAAGTGAAACCACTGGTACTGGTCCCATGAGTACAGGGGTTGTACCATTTAGTATATGTCTGCAGGTGCCACTTTTTTTCTAGCAAATGTCTATGCTTTGAACTCATAAACAGAAGGGGAAAATAGCAGGAAAAGTGTTTTGACTGCATTTCTGTGAATCCATACTAAGCAAAGGCTGAGCTGTTAAACTTCTGCCTATCATTTATCTGTTAAAAATTCTGTAACTTTATTTTTTAAGTGGCAACTCTTAATGCCACTTAAGAGTTGTAGTGGAAATGTACACTGAATTCACCGGCCACTTTTGCACTAATAATAATAATGATAATAAAAAAATGTTTATTGCTTATTCCAAAAACCATTGCAAAGAATAAAAATAACATAAAACAATATAATTACATCATAATTAAAATTAACTAATTAAAATATATACCTAAACTTGAAGTAAGTAACATATATTATAAAACAAATCACATTACAGTCACAGTGGAAGAGCAACATTTAACCTTTTGTCATACAAAGATACTCCATACTCATATCTTCTGGTTCCCATGACTGTTAGCTGAAATGGACTCCAGAAATTTTTCTCTGCCTCTGGTAGCCTTTGCTGCAAATGCAGTGACCATCTGAAACACATATTGATGTGTTGGTTATAACAGAAAACTAAGTTTCTCTAAGGGGAGGAGCAAAGAGGAATTCTAGATGTTGGGAAAGCCCACTACTGCCCCAGCCGAAATCAGGAAGTCAAGTCATGGTCATATGGAATTTTCAAGTTTCTTTGTTCTCCTCCTCAACCATGCAGCCAATTTTACTTACTGCTTTCGCCCAGCTCAGACGCACTGATTTCTCCTCCTAGAATTCCTCTCCGCTTCTCCCGATTTTCCTACTGACCTTCCTTCTACCTCTTACCATTTTGAACTTCACCCTTTTTTCTCATTTTCTGTCTTTCTAAAAAACAAACACTTTCCTCTTTCCTTCCTCATTCCTTTCACACACACACACACACACACACACACCGGATAATGGCAAAAAGGCTCAGGAAAGACTTCAGCTTTGTCCAAATCGAAGCAGAAGGGCAAGAAGCCTGTGACAAACGTGGATCTCCAGGACTGTTCTAGAACTACGCCCAGGGTGCAGGCATCCCCGCGGGCCACCAGCGCACAGGCATGCCATTCCTCAAGCATGCCAAGCCATTCGCTACTGGAAGGCAAAAGGAAAGTCCAGCCTCAGGTGCTCTGAGAGCATGCAAGGCGCATTGACCGGCAGCAGGCGGAGCCCCGAGCCTGAGCTCGCTGGGCAGTCTGGGACCACTTATCTCTCGCAGGAGCCCTTGCCGGACGCTGGATGGGGAGCGGATGGACAAAATGGGGGCCTATTGCCTCCGGAGGTACAGGAATCCCGGAGGGGAGCTCAGACTTGTTCTCTCCCTATTCCCCTTCAGGGCTCTCTCCTCCCACCACCCAGCCTCTCCAGGCTTAGCCCCAGTGAGTTTGCCTTGCCTGAGGACTGGCTTACCAGCCTCCCACTCCGATCAGCAGGCAGGGAAGGAGGGAGGGCCACGGCAGCTGCACATCAGGCAGGTGCCATTTCTTTACAGGCTCCCTCACCGGAGCGACCGTGTTCAGGGAGGAAGGACAACCTTAGAGTAGCCCTCCACCTCCTCTCCTCCACCCTTCTTCCAGGGGATGCGGGACAGCCCTCACTTCAAGAGACTCCATCGACCGTGGAGGCAGGGCGGTGCGACCTCCACGAGGGATCAAGACCAGTCTGTCCGTTTCCCCCTTCAGGGAACTACTTCCACTACAGGGGCAGCCCGGCATGATCATGATGGGGGGATGGGACTCATCCTCGCAACCCCAGTCAGTTCGGGGGACTCAGCCACGGGATCAGCACGGCACGATTTGAATGGCGGGGAGGGGTTGAGCTCTTTGTTTACCACCCTCTTGCGGCAACGGCAGGGGCCTCGAAGTTGTCAGAGGCGACTCAAACCAACACTCCAGACCCGCTTCTGGGGGCGCCTTTGCAGGATGTGGGAGCCCCAGGGGTCAGACTTCCCGAGCGGCCCAGGCAGCACAGACTTCTATGGCTTCCATTGTGGTCCAGGCAGACCCACCTCTGCAGGTGCCGGTCGCACAGGCCCAACAGGTCATGCAGATGAGCCTTGCAGTCCAAATCGCTCAAGATTCTGAACAGGCAGGCCCCTCGGATTTGATCCTCCCCCTCCCCCCAGCCACATCAGAGGCAGGCCAGAGAAAGAGAAAGGCAACCTCCCCTCTCCACTCTTTGGAGGAGTCCGAGTGTGAAAGGGAAGAGGTCCTTCAACTCATGAACATTCTTAAGGGGGCTCAATCCGATCCGGATTCTGGTCAGAATCTGGAGGAAGACAAAGAAGAAGGGGAGTGCTCAGATGTGGATCAACCCGAACCTACGATTTCAGACAGGTTGTTCCATGGAGAGGCCTACCCCACGCTTCTTGCTAGGATGATAGCGGCCCTGGAACTGTCCTCTAAGGAAACAGGATCCGCACCAGCAACCATGCAGAAAAGAAGCGAAAAGGTGCAGGCTGTTTTTAGGTCCCAACGGTCTAGAAGACAAGCCTGCCCTTCCCAGACCCGTCCCATCACCTCTTGGCAGAGGAATGGGACAAGCTGGTCCTGGGGAAAAGGGGCGCCCTAGTGGCACAAAAGTTCTATGTGCCATGTGATAAGGTCCTGGAAAAGTTGAAGGTGCCTGTCGTGGACAAGCCTATGGCCTCTCTGGTCTCTAATTTTCTAGCTCTGAAGGAGGGGGAAGCACTCCTTAAGGACCCAGACGAGAAGAGGGCCAACAGGGCATTGAAGAAGGTCCAGGAAGCCTCCGCCTTTGGCATTAGGGCTTCAGCCACAGCTTCCCTCTTCATCAGAGCTGCAGTCTTGTGGTTGAATGAGGTTCAGCAAGCACCCCAGTTGGATACTAGAACCCTCAGCACAGTCATCAATAGGGTCCTATCCTCTCTTCACCTCGTGGCGGATGCCTCCCTGGATGCTTTCTCCTTTTCAGCTAGATCCGTCAGCACAGCCGTATTAGCTCGTCAGTTCCATATGGCTGAAACACTGGAATGCGGACGCTCATTCCAGGGCATCCCTCTGTACCGCTCCCTTCAAAGAAACCAAATTGTTTGGAGAAGAGGCACTGAAGGACATCTTGGTTGAAACCAAGGAGAAAAAGCAGTCAATGCCATCCTTGTGGTGTTGTTCTGACAAGTCCAGATCCAGATGCTCCTTTCAGTCATCCAGCTCCTTTCATCCCTCCAGGGGATACGGCAGACAGAAGGACTACCATCCCTTCCGACCTGCATGGGCATGGACCAATCAGGTCATCAGACAACATTCCTCACCCCAGGCGGGCAACAACTGCAAAGGGGGTCTCCAGGGTCACAAGGGACCCTCCAAACAGCAATTCTGACTCATCAACAGCTCCAGTGGGGGACCGTCTTGAGTTTCTTTTTTGAAGTCTGGCACAACTCCACAATGGACCAATGGGTACTGCAGACAATCCAGCAGGGTTACAGATTGGAGTTCGATACCAGACCAAAGGACAGGTTCATTCCAGCCCCAATCCCCACAAATGCCCAAAAGGCCTCCAAATTGTGCAGGGCCATCCAGCATCTCCTGGACATCAGGGCAATAGAAGAAGTCCCAGCTGACCAAAGATTCTCGGGAGTCTACTTCTTCTTCTTTACGGTACCCAAGAAGGGAGGAGATTCCCAATCAATCTTAGACCTCAAGTACACAAACTCTTGTCTCTCATACAAATGTTTCTGGATGGAAACGCTGTCATCTATCCAAGAGGCTCTTCAGAGAGGGGACTTCTTGGCCTCTCTGGATCTATCGGAGGCATACCTGCACATTCAGATTCACGAGGGGAGCAGACGCTTCCTTCGCTTTGCCTTTGGAGACAAACACTATCAGTTCAGAGCCCTACTTTTTGGCCTAGCGTTGGCTCCTCGAGTATTCACCAAGGTACTCATTGTGTTAGTGGCGCACATGCGCACCAAGGGGATTCACCTCTACCCCTACCTAGATGACATCCTTCTGAGGGCCTCGTCCAGAGACAAGGCTCAGACGGATCTTCAGACAATCAGGAGCCTCCAACACCATGGCTTCCTGGTGAACTTCAAGAAGAGTGTCCTGACACCAGCACAATCGATAATACACCTGGGGACTCTCCTGGACACAAGGTGCTTCAAGAACTTTCTCTCCCAAGAGAGGCATCAAGTGATCAGATCAGAGATCTGGCATCTCACATCTCTGAAATTGGTTCCCCTCATGTCTCTAGCCAGGCTCATGGGTCTAATGATCTCTGCCATCCAAGTAGCTCTGTGGGCAAAGTTCCACTCTTGGCCACTCCAAGCCTTTCTAATGTTTTTTCAGCAACAAATAGCCTTAAAGAAGGGCATGCTTCTTCAGTTTCCTCAACAGGTGAGGGAATCCTTGAGGTGCTGGACCCAGGGATCCAACATATCCAAAGGCTCCCCAATCACCATGCCCCACCAACTGGTAGTGACCACCGACGCAAGCCTCAGGGGTTGGGGAGCACACTGCCAGGAGAGAGTGGCTCAGAGCCTTTGGAATCAAGAGGAACAGACTCACAGCATCAACTGGCTGGAACTACGGGCAGCCCATCTAGCTCTCCTACACTTTGCCCAAGAAGTCAAAGGTGCTCACGTTCTGGTGTTGACGGACAACACTACAGCCAGATCATACATAGCGAGACAGGGAGGATCCAAGTCCAGGTCTCTTCAACAGGAGGCAGACCTCCTCTTTGATTGGGCAGAACACCATGTGAGCTCTCTAATAGCTCAGTATCTTCAGAGTGCGACAAACCTCCAGGCAGACTACCTCAGCAGGTACCCAGTCTCACCAGCAGAATGGGAGTTAGACCAGGAGACATTTCTTCAGATTCAGAGTCTATACGGAAACCTGGAGGTAGACCACTTTCCCTCTCCGACAACAAGAAACTTGCTCGGTTCTTTTTGAGATTTCTGTCCCCACAAGCAACAGGGTTGATGCTCTCAGGGCACCGTGGCCAAAAGGACTTCTCTACTCTTTTCCTTCATTGCCCCTCCTGGGGAAAGTATGCCGGAAGATTTGACAGGAGAGGGCTCAGGTGATGCTGATAGCACCCCACTGGCCATGTCGCCCATGGTTCTCTGAGATAATGGACATGTTAGCGGAGGAACCATGGCATCTCCCACTGAAAGATGGTCTCCTCCACCAGGGACCAGTGAACCACCCCAATGTCGCCTGGCTACAGCTGACCGCCTGGAGATTGAACGGAGGGCCTTAAGGGAGTTCAGTTACGAGGAATCGGTAGTGAACACCCTCCTATCCTCTCGGAGGAAAACGACCAACAAAATATATGAAGCAACATGGCAGGCCTTCTCTAGATGGAGCAGATAAAATGCATTCCCAGAGAAGAGCCCACACTAAATCGTATCCTGGCGTTCCTCCAAAAGGGTCTAAACATGGGCCTTCAGCCCAATACCCTGAAGAGACAGGCGGCTTGGGTATGTCCCAACATCTAAAATTCCTGTTCGCTCCTCCCCTCAGAGAATGCCACATTGGTTCACTTACCGTGAATGTGCATTCTTGAGAGGAGTGGACAGGAATTCCTCCCCCCCCCTCCGCCGTGTCTGCAACAATGTTGTTTTTGTGTGTCTCTGTAGTGGATTTACCTTTTCTGTCTCATCACAGGTCTTCAGGGCTTTGCTAGTCAATAAACTGGCCGCATGGTCGAGGAGGAGAACAAAGAAATTTGAAAATTCCATGTGACCATGACTCGACTTCCTGCTTTCAGCTGGGCAGTAGTGGACTTTCCCAACATCTAGAATTCCTGTTCGCTCCTCTCAAGAATGCACATTCATGGTAAATGAACCAATGTGGCATTCTCTTTTACCCCCCAGTATTTCATTTTCTTTAGGAAAGGCTCTAAATAACTTTTTCTAATGTCAGTATATATCTGACACTCGAATATATAATGAGCCAAATCTTCCAGAACTGGCTCACCACAGATACACAACCTATCTTGTACCGGGATACCATAGGATCTTCCCCATTTCATCATTGTATCCATTTGTTTGTGTGTAATAGCTTTACGTAATTCCATTGGCAGAGGGAATGTCAGGTATTTTTCACATTTATGCTCCCTTTTCATACTGGCTAACCATTTTGCTGTTTCTATGGATGTTAGGTCAGATATGTCAGTTTGTGTACCCACATTAGACACTGTGTTTAAAGATCTTTTTAGTAGCAATCATTTTTGGATTCAATGCCTCAGCAGAGAATCAAAACTTTGGTAGCAAATTTAAAAGTTTATGAAGCCAAAAATTTCCTTTATGGAGTGACCTCTGTTCCTCCAGACAAATCTTAGGGAACCTTTCTTCAGTTAAATTATTTATTCTACATATAATACCATATATAATGATGTAAATAATAGACTTATGCTTTAAAACTCCTTGGTGATCTACTTTTCCATGTTATATTTGTTTTTAAAAGGCAAGATAATTTATGTAGCTGCTAACTAGGAAAACCGAATAAATTGAAGGGAAAATGTAGAGTAGAAAAAAAGACAGATTTTAATATATACTCTTTGACAAGTTTCTTCAGCTGTAGTCTCAGTCTGAAAAGTGCTTCCATCTTAAGATGCTGAGTCTGCTTTTCAAGGCCAAATTAAGTTACTACTGTTTAATGAACCAACTCTTCTTTTAAGATTAAAAACAACCATTTTGCCATTCAGGATGTTAAGATGCACTGAAATGTAGCTGTTACATTCCTTGAATGTAAAGGAAACCATCATTTAAATGTTAATGTAGTAGGTATAATTGATTTAATGTCTACTAGCTCCATAGTCAGTACTGTTAATGTAATGTTGGTAAGTTAGAAATTTTCTTTTATGCTTTATGTCACATGCAGCAGGAAACAGCAACATATGGGGGTGAGTGATTAAATATAAACTGGGAAAATGGCCTGGGGAAAAGTATTTCCCTGCCATTAATACTTTTTAATGTAAAAATGTTACTTGGGTACAAGCTATCTGAACGACTCTGTTCTCCAATATGAGCCTGACTGGTTTTGCAGATCTTTGGGGGAGAGAAAACTTTCGCAGGCCTGCTCCCAGGATCTGGAACTCCGTATTAAGGAGTTCTCCCTGCTGTCCTTTCTGCTGTCTTTTTGGCATCAGGCAAAGATTTCTTTCTTATTTAGGGAGACTTGTAGTATTTTCCTTAATGATGTATTTTAAAATTGTGAAGTTGAAGGCTTTCACGGCCAGCATCCATAGGTTTTTCAAAGTTTTTCCCCCCCGGTCTGTGTGGCTGTATTCTGGAAGAGTTTATTCCTGACGTTTCACCTGCATCTGTGGCTGGCATTTTCAGAGAATGGTGGCATAGGGATGTGTGGGGTTTGTATACCATTAGCCAAAGAGATACTAATCCTCCTTGTATATCCTCCCACCCTAGGAACTAGCTATTCAAATACACAAATCTTCTTTGAAGATGCCAGCCACAGATGCAGGTGAAACATCAGGAATAAACTCTTCTGGAACAAGGCCACACAGCCCGGAAAATCCCCCACGAAAAACCTATTTTAATTTTTTTTAATTGCAGCTTTAATTCTGTTTTGATATTTGCTCTTGTTCTATGTTTTAACTCAATTTTCTGTTCACTATTCCTTGAGTTCCATTTTGAGGAGAGGAGTGGGATATAAATCAAATAGATAAATAAGCAAAAAACCTGTTGGAAAGATCTTGTTCAGTTATCCCACATCATGTACAGTTGGGCCATGACATCAGTAGTTGAGAATTGGATCCTGAGTATCCCATTACAGTTAGATAAGGGTTGATAAATAGTTGAATAATGTTTCAGATTGTTTCATTTGTTTCAGATATCAGTGAAAATATTTTTGCTGTAAAATTTCTGGCTATGTCTGCTAATGTGACTGCTGTTAATAGTTTAAGCCATGCTGGGAGTTTTAGTGAAAAGCTACTGAACACTTCATCTGCATTGTCTGAGGTTAATGAGACGTTGCAGAAAACCAATGAACTTATAATCGACTCATCAAAAGCTGGTAAGTTTACTGCTTCACTGCTCTCTAGAAATGTCACTGCATGGAAGAGGGGGTCAGTTTTTAAACCTCAGTGCTCCTTATCTTTATTTACATGAAAGCCATAGTAGTATGAATAGTAGAAATGGACCAGAACTCTTTCTTGAGATCTTAACTTTTCTTTTGGCAGCAGCGTCAGCTGAAAGAAAAGTGAATGAAGTTGAAATCCAGGCGGGTCTCTTATTTGGTAGACTGAAACCTCTGAAAGTGCTGGAAGAGAACCTGAGCAGAAATATCTCTGAAATAAAAGAACTCATCAGCCAGGCCCGCAAACAGGCAGCCTCTGTAAGCAGTTTATACTTGTATACATAGTGATGGAGGACTGAGAAAGAGACTACATAGCTCCAGTACATTTCCTAAGGAATAGGAAATATATGTTAGAATCAGACCACAATCCAGAAAGTTTCTTCTGTCTCCAGAGGACTTCTGTTTTGGATAGGGGCATACACTAAGGATAGGGGGATAGATGTTTGGAATCGGGACATACAATATGGGTAGTGGGCTTTCCCCTTCCCTGTGGTCCTGATCTGGATGGGCAATTTTAATTGCTAAAGTAAGGGGGGGACATTGATAGAAACACATAAATCCCTTTTTTGGGCAATTTAGATTATACAGTGACTTTCAGAAGTATTCACCACCACCACCACTTTTGACTTTTCCACATTTTCTTGTGTTGCAACCTAGAACTAAAATGGATTTACCACCTGATGTATGCAAGATACAATGCCAACTCCAGGTTTCAGTTCCAGGTTATAGCACAATAAAAAGACAAGGGGTGTGTATCTGAATACTTGCACAAGGCTCTGTAGATGTAGGTGGCCTGATCTGAATAAGTAGCACAGGAATGGGGGTGGGCAGCACTACAGCTTCCTGGCCCCCAAAGTGAGATGCAATACATTGTCATTTGTAACCACCACCCCTGCCAACAGCACTTAGAGCCAGAACTGTGACGAAAATATAACATATAGTTTGGTTCTGAGTCTCCCACTTAGATTTATGATTCCAACATTTGTGAAAGAATTTATGTCTACCTTGCTGCCTCATACACTTCAAATGGCCTCTCAAAACTCTCAAAACTACTACTGAATCTGTAACTAAACTGAAACACATATAATGGCGCTGGCGGTTAGGAATTTATTCTTCCCCTGTTTTATCCCTGTCTCCCCTTCTTCTCAGTCATTTTTCCACACTGAATCTTAACTGTAAGCTGCAGAAGCCAAGGACTTGTATTTAGTAAAGTGCCATGCATACTGATAGAACTGTATAAGTAATGATGTTTAAAGATGTAAACAGATTTCAAAATATTGTTAGCTCATACTTATTTTAGGAATTCTGTGTTTATTAATAAACAGATAAATACCTGCTCTCAAGACAACTAGAGGTTATATGAAAACCTTACCTTTGTATTTTTTTCCTTTTCTTTCAGATTAAAGTTGCAGTGTCTGCAGAAAAAGATTGTATTCGTGCTTATCAACCTCAGATATTATCTACTAATTACAATACATTAACCCTGAATGTTAAAACAACTGAACCTGATAACCTCCTATTCTACTTGGGTAGCAGTGGCAAAGTAAGAAGGGATTTTGTGTATTTTGTATTTTGCAGATCTCTGATATTCTGAATATATATTGAAACATATAGTAAAACATCAGCTGTTGTTTGTTGGGGGTTTTATTCATCCTTTTGGGCAATGTGTGGCTTTCCAGATGTCAGATGGCAACTCACCATCCTTCAACATTGGTTACACTAGGGCTGATGGGAATTGTAGTCCAACAATATCTGGAGGACCATATATCTCCTACACCTGATTTTCATGGTTAATGAGTGATTAAGGAGTTGATTGTCCTCTACTAGTCATACATATTTATGGGTGAGGATGTAATTCTAATCCATATGTTTAAGTACAGATCATAAAATGCAATTAAGAGGAGAAAGCTGTTTTTTTTTCTAGTGTTTCCAGTCATCAGCCCCTTCTGTCTTTGATATTGTCAATTAGAGGAACAGAGACTCCCATCCAGCTCACAGCAATATTGTATGTTATTCTTGCCATGTTGATTGCCATTTCATGGAATCATAGAATAAGAAAGTTTGAAGGGACCTCAAAGGCCATCTGGTCCAACTCCCTGCCATGCAGAGATACACAATTAAAGCACTCCTGAGAGATGGCCATCCATCCTCTGCTCTGATTAAAGACCTCCTAGGAAGAAAAATTTACCACTCTTGAAGGTCACTGTTGAGCAGCTCTTACACTCAAGAAGCTCTTCTTAATGTTTAGGTATAATCTCTTTTCTTGTAATGTGAATCCATTGGTTTCTGTTCTAATCTCTGAAGTAGCACAAAACAAGTTTACTTCATCTTCTACATGGTATTCCTTCAGATATTTAAATATGGCTGTCAAATTTGGCCTCTCAAGCTTCTCTTCTCCAAGCTAAACATTTCCCGTAGGGCTTGGTTTCCAGACCTTTGACCATCTTGTTTTCCCTCCTTTGAACATGTTCCAGCTTGTCAACAACCTTCTTTAATTTAATGAACAGTATCTGAGGTAGCATAGATATTGTTTCGGTTATAGTAATGAGTGATGCCACCAGTTACATCTTCTGCAACATAAAGGCACTTGACTAAATCATTGTGAATTCTACATGAGGGATGAAATGAGCACAGAAATATACATCACAAAGGCATTGCAGGACTAAGCATTTGGTAGTACTGGTATTAAAATAAAAAAATGTAGGCAGAGATGCTGTATGATTTTGTTAGTCAGATGAAGTCAGATTTTTCAAGTGGCCCTAAAGTAGATCAAAGGGGATGAAGCAGTTGCCTGACACAGGTATTTCTCTGTGCTTTCATCCAGGCACAGATGTCTTATGCATGAAGGATGCCCATTCTTTTCAGTGGTGGGAAAAGTTTTGATGGTTATAGGAAACATTCAGACAGATCTGTTTCCTCCATTGAAATAAATGGGTACGCTTTTGTGGACAGGAGAACTCTGCACATGTTTAAGGAAATGGACAGTGAGACATAAATCTCAGTGGTAACATTATATTTGCGAAAAGGGACAGGACTCTGCATTTTGCTTGGAATCCAGTAAATTCTACATCTGAGTCTGGATTGTTCTTTGCATTCTTTACCCTATAACCACAGGGAAATGAGATGATAATCCTTTTGCAAGTACAGGTCGACCCCCGTATCCATGGGAGATACATCCCAAGACCCACCCACCCCCCACCCCCCGTGGATAATAGGGAACCCTATTATTTTCAGTGAGAAGAACTCTGGAAGTTGACCATAGAATCACAATGGAGGACATAGAAATGCCTAGAGAGAACATATACTTTTGGATGTGGATAAGTGAAACTGTGGATATAGAATCCGTAGATGGGGGGAGCAATCTTTTCTTACAATTAATTTGCATTGTTTCTTATCATTTGCATTTATACAAGAATAATTCGTTCTTTAGCTACAGTATATTGCTTTTACTGCTTGGGAGAGCCAGCTGTTCAGTTAAATAATCCTTCAGATAATTAAGCTTGGATAATTTTCTATTGTCAGCATATTCTCTAGGGGGAGGAGTGAAGATGAAAGCCTATCACCACCCAGAGGAAAGCAGGAAGTTGCATCATGGTCTCTTGGAAATTCAAAACCCTCTTTGTTCTCCTCCGCCAGATTCCCATGAAGCCAGTTCAACTTCCTGCTTTCGCCCAGAGAGGATCTAGGATCCATTCCTCTGTCTTGCTCTTGTTATTCTTTGTCTTTTATCTCCCCCCCTCTTCTTTTCCAACCTCTCTTAAAAAACCCCCAAACTCCTTTTTCCATTTCATACCTTTTCCTTCCTCCCTTCCTTCTCCCATTTCTTACTATGGGCAGCAGCAAGGACAGCAGGAAAGTCCCAAAAGGGGCAGAGAAACGAAGTGGGCAAGGAAAGGAAGCCTGCAGAGCTCAGAGCCGCTTATTGAGTGAGCCAAGGGCTCCAGAGGAGGCAGCTGTGGAGAGAGGTGCCCAATGCCGCTCACCGAGCGCGCAAAGGGCAGCCGCGTGGAAAGCCTCCCGTGTAATCACCCTCGGCGGCTCGGAGTTTGCCAGCGGCAGCCAGCACAGCAGCGGTCCCGGCAACAGCACAGGAGCAAAAAGGGGCCGTGGCTGTTCCTCTGCTGCTTTGGGTAGCTCTAGATAAACCTGGAGATTGCGGTTGGCCCACAGACGGGCCCAGGACACCAGGCCAGGTACCGGGGCCAATGGGGGAAGGGGAGACCCATCTTGCTTCCTCTGCCTGGGCCAAACCCCATTATTCCACCTCCACCCCTCCCAGTGGGAGTGGCACAGAGGGACTTCTCCTTCCCGGTGGACATTTTGTCTTCCTCCTCACCCATCCCAATCTCAAACGGTGACGAATCAGATGGGGATGAACCACCACTACCTGGCCAGGGCCCCCAGGGCCCTCCTCCTCATACCCAATCACCTCACGTGGACAGGGATGAAGTCATCAGGGAAGCCCTGAGGCTTCTCTTTGGAGCCCTCCTCCCCCCCCGATGGGGTGTGACTAAACACACCCTCTGCACCTTTACCTCAACCCAGCACGAGCTGGGCAACAACCGTGCCAGCGCCCCCCACAGCCACAACCTAGAACCAGCTGGGCAAGAGACCAAATGGCAGCCCAACAGCCACAGCCTGGCATGAGCCAGGCAATGGGGCCAGTGGCAGCCTACCAACCTCAACCCAGCACCAGCTGGGTGACAGAACCGCCAGTACCAGGCCCTTCCATTCCTACCCATAGTGGCGATCCCACCAGATCCCTCCAAGTGGAGACAGGAACCCATGCCCATTCGACCCATAACGGTTCGATGGAGGGGACAGCTTAGGGGGACCAAGCGGGGAAGCACAGAAAGAGGATGTCTCCTCCTCCTGCACACTCATTGGAGGAATCCAATGATGAACGTCGTCTGGGAGACATCATTAAGGATACACATCTTCTGGATGAGGAGGTTCCATCTTCTCAGGAGGACAGAGAGGAAGGGGAAAGTTCCAACTCTGAACCCTGCGAACCAGAGGTATCTGACAGGCTTTTTCAGGGAGAGATGTACAGCTCCCTGCTTACAAAAGTGTTAGCCATTCTGGAAATCATTGCTTCCAATGCACAGCAGGGCCTAACAGAGACATCCTCACAACCAAGGAGCACAAAGGTTGCAGCAGTTTTGAGAACGCCTCAAGTTAGGAAACAGGAACTGCCTTTCCCGGATGTTTTTTCACATTTACTCATAGATGAATGGGAAAGCCTTCACTAGGAAAAAGAGGTACAGTCATCGCCCAGAAGTTCTACGCTCCAAACAAAAAGAATTTGGACAAGTTGAAGACCCTAGCAGTAGATAAGCTAGTTGTCTCCCTTGTCTTGAATTTTCTAGCATCCAAGGAAGGTGAGGGTCTACTTAAAGACCCAGATGAGAAGAGGGCTGAGGCGAACCTCAAAAAGGCTCACAAGGCTTCTGCACTCGGAATCAGAGCCTCTGCAGCCATTTCCATCTTCTCTAGAGCAACCATTATGGATCTAGTATCTATTGGACCTAAAACAATTGAATACTAGAACCCTACACAAGACTTTTACAAAGTTCCTTCACTTGCTACAGTTCGTGGCCGATGCCTTGCAGGACTCCTTCTCGTTCTCTGCCAGGTCAATTGGGGCAGTCGCACTGGCAAGGAGGTCGATCTGGCTAAAATATTGAGAAGTGGACGCTCACTCTAGGGTAGCTCTATCTACCACCCCTTTCTGGGGGACCAAACTATTTGGTGAGGAAGCCCTCAAAGACATCCTAGTGGAGACCAAGGATAAAAAGCAAGCCATGTCTACAACTCTCAGGAAGAATGACAGGAGGGGGAGCAAGTGGTCCTTTCAGCCCTCCCATTCCTTTCACTCCTCCAGAGGGTTCACCAGTGAGAAAGACCATCGTTCCTTCCGACCAGCCTGGGCCAAGTCTAATTACACCATCTGCCAGGCACCACTCACAGCAATCTTCTACTCGCAGGGAAGGACACCAATCCCAGAGAGGTTCCTCCCACCAGCAGTATTGACTTGCAGGAGACCCTGGTGGGAGGCAGACTAATGCAGTTCCAGGCCACTTGGGCGACATCTACAACAAACAAGTGGGTCCTCAGAACCATTGCACAAGGGTACCACATAGAATTCGACTTGAGGCCAAGGAACAGATTCCTCCCCGCACCGGTTCCCAAGAATCCACAGAAAGCAGTGAACTTCTACCACCATCTGTCACCTGCAGGAGATCAGGGCAATAGAAGAAGTCCCAACACTTCAGCATTTCTCAGGGGTGTACTCCTTTTTTTACGGTATCCAAAAAGGGAGGAGACCTCCATTCAATCCTGGACCTGAAGTACACAAACTCCTGCGTTACCTACAAGCGTTTCCAGATGGAAACACTCACCTCCCTCAGGGATGCCCTACAGAAAGGTGATTTTTCTGGCCTTCCTGGACCTCTCAGAAGCCTACCTCCACATCAAGATATCCAAGGAGAGCAAGCAGTCCCTTTGCTTTGCGTTTGGGGATCAACACTTCCAGTTCAGTGCACTGCTGTTCGGGTTGGCGATGGCCCCAAGGGTGTTCATCAAAGTGCTGGTGGTGTTCATAGCTCTCCTGTGAGGTCAGGGGATCCATCTTTACCCCTACCTCGACGACATCCTTCTGAGAGCTACCTCCCTCAAGAAGGCACATCGGGACCTTCTCACAACAATCCAATGCTTCCAACAACATGGATTCCTAGTCAACTTCAAGAAGAGTCATCTCACACCAGCATAGTCGATCACACACCTGGGAACCTGGATAGACACAAGAGAAGGCAAGATTTTTCTTTTACAAAAGAGACAGTACCTGATCAAGAAGGAAGCTCAGCTAGCAAAGTCTCTTACATCAGTACCGCTAACTTCCCTAGCGCGCCTATTAGGCCTCATGATTTCAGCGACCCAGGTGGTTCTGTGGTCCAGGTTTCACTCACGCCCCCTCCAGGCCTTCCTCATGGACTACCAACAGCAGATAGGCCTGAAGAAATGCCTACGCCTGCAACTTCCACTGGCGGTACGGCGTTCCCTCATCTGATGGACGAGAACAGAGTCCATCGCAAAAGGCTCACCATTCACGGTCACTCACCAAATAGTGGTACCCTCGGACGCGAGTCTCACAGGTTGGGGAGCACACTGCCAAGAAAAGGTGGTACAAGGTACCTGGGACCACCAAGAACAGGAACACAGCATCAACTGGCTGGAACCAAGAGCAGCAAGGTTAGCCCTCCTACACTTCACACCACTCCTGAGAGGACGTCACGTGCTAGTCCTGATGGATAACGCCACTGCCCGCTCTTACATTGCAAAACAAGGGGGCTTCAGGTCAAGGTCTCTGCAGAAGGAGGTGGACTTCCTGTTTCTTTGGGCCGAGCAGCCAGTACTATCACTAACAGCACAGTACCTTCAAGGGACGAGCAACTCCCAGGCAAACTACCTGAGCAGACACTCAATGCTTCCGGGAGAATGGAAACTGAACCAGTCTTCTGGAGAATTCAAGGGATCTTCAGTGCACTGTAGGTCGACCTTTTTGTAATGCCGAGCAATGCCAAACTGGACTGTTTCTTCACCAGGTTCCCAGACTCATGCGCGGAAGGTGTCGACGCACTTCGCTCTCACTGGCCGAAGGGTCTACTCTACGCGTTTCCCCCACTCTCGCTCATAGGAAAAGTGTGTCGCAAAATCAGGAACAGGCTCAGGTAGTCCTCATCGCCCCCCACTGGCCAAGAAGACCATGGTTTTTGGATCTCATGGACATGTTGACGGAGGACCCATGGCGTCTCCCACCCTGAGAAGACCTGCTACATCAGGGTCCAATCAACCATCCCAACCTGGAATGGCTCCAACTAACCACGTGGAGATTAAGCGGAGAGCTCTGAGGCTCTGTGGTTATGAAGAATCAATCATTGATGCCCTCCTCTCATCCCATAGACAATCCACAACAAGAATCTATGAGGTGACATGGCGCGCTTTCCATAGATGGTGTGCCACATCCAATATTCAGCATGAGGAGGCAACAGTTAGGCATGTCCTGGCATTCCTACAAAAGAGTCTCGAAATGGGACTTTGCCCCAATAGTTTAAAAAGGCAAGCAGCAGCCCTATCATCGGTCATTTCTACTCCTCAGGGAGATAGACTCTCCTGTCATCCACATGTGAGGAGATTTCTCAGGGGAACAACATTGATTTACCCCCAGTAGGGCACAGGTTCCCTTCATGGAACCTCCTGCTAGTACTCTATCAACTAACGGCCTCACCATTTGAACCATTGAGAAAGGTATCACTCCGACTACTTATCCTCAAGGTCGCCTTTCTGGTAGCCATAACCTCATCACGGCGAGTCTTGGAACTGGCAGCACTCTCAGTAAGGGAGCATCTCTGCACCTTCAACGAAGACTTCATGACTCTCCACCTGGACCCTTCTTTCCAGCTGAAGGTTCTTTCAGGTTTTCACGTTTGCTGCCCGAATCCTTCTCACCCAAGAGAGAAGCGGTGGCACAAGTTAGACATTCATTAGACACTACAAGGTGGACAAATTCAGGTCGACAGAGGCCACCTTTGGGCAGAAAGTGCCCCAGGTCAACGAGTGAAGATGCGGCCTTTTTTAAAGCAGTCACCCCCACCCGACAACGGTGTCGGATAACTTGGGCAGATCCCAAACACTAAGGATTCGTCTCTGCTCCTCCCCCTAGAGAATGTCACATTGGTTACTTACCGTGAAGGTGCATTCTGAGGGGGAGGACCAAAGACAAATCCTGCCCTCCCAGTGACTGCAAAAGGCGATGGCGATCTGTCAGTGTGTATATATGTACATAATATTTTCTGTTTTTTCTCCTGTAGTAGTTTGTCCATATCCTTAGAGCTTTGCTAGTCAGAGAACTGGCCTCGGGGGAATCCGGCAATGGAGAACAAAGAGGGTTTTGAATTTCCAAGAAACCATGATGCAACTTCCTGCTTTCCTCTGGGCAATGATAGGCTTTCCCAAACACTAAGGATTTTGCTTCAGTCCTCCCTCTCAGAATGCACCTTCGCAGTAAGTAATGAATGTGGCATTTTGCAAATGCACTATTCGTTTTATTTTTCTTGAATGCTTCATTTTCAGATAGGACTTTTAATGGTCCTATACATTCTTTTAGTTTTTAAATTGTGTAGAAACCTCTTTCACTTAGCACTACTTCACTTTGTCTGTATGTTAATACCAGCCTTTTGAATACCAATCTGAGTTGCATTAGTATTTATTAATATTGCCCATTTTATTTCATTTATTTTTCAAGACTTTATACATATACCAGTGAAGTCATAGCTACTTGAAAATAGAGTAGCCATGTTAATCTTTTATGTGGCAGTTTGTTGTGTGAAGCTACTTATTGTGGTATTTAACCAATTATAGTACTATTATTCCACTTGAACTGCCATGGCTCCATCCTATGGAATCCTGAGACTGGCAGTTTAGTGGCTTCCCAATTTACAAAACCCAGGATACTTTGGGATGTTGTTATGGCAGTTACGATGAAATCATAGTACCATGATCGTTTAGTGTGAAAGGACCCCAAGTTTTTCTAGATTTGATTAGTACTGGTAAAGGCTATATTTTTATATTTCAACTTATATCAATCTTAGTTGTGTTGGTACTGACTTGGCAGTTTTCTTCTTAGATTGATTTCATGGCAGTGGAGATGCGACGTGGTAAAGTGGCTTTCTTGTGGGATGCAGGTTCTGGATCTACAAGACTTGAGTATCCTGACCTTTCCATAAATAACAACAAATGGCACAAAATACATGCTACAAGGTAAGATGCAATCAGCACATGATATCTGTGATTTATGCATTTTCAGGAACAATCAAATTTGTTGTTGCCAGTACTGCTTAAAGAAGAGAACCATGTATTGCAAAATATAAGTAACCTAAGTCAATGAATCTTCAAAACAGTTGCTAATAGCTGTATATACTGTATAATAGTCAACTTTAGTCTCAGAATATTTTGCAGCTCTTTATCTCTCAGTATTTAACATAGTTTGGTAGTTGAGCATACATAAGAGTTTTCATTCTCTTGTTTATTATAAATAGGTTTGGGAAAACTGGCACCTTAACTGTTGAGGAAACAAACTCTCTCCAGAAGCCTATTATGAGAATGGCCACCTCTCCTGGAACAGCTGCCATACTGGATGTAGATCACTCAACCCTAATGTTTATTGGTGGGCTTGGAGGGCAAATCAAGGTGAAAAAATCAGTAACCTTCTTTCGAGGCTTATAAACAGAGGCTGGATGGCCATTTGTTGGGCATGCTTTGATTGTATATTCCTGCAGGGCAAGGGGATTGGGCTGGATGGCCCTTGTGATCTCTTCTAACTCTCTATCAATCTATGTAGTATTTGACAATATTGATTTCCAGGTAGCTTCCTTTCACTGTTCTGAATGAATGAGCCAGCATTATCATGCATTCAGACTTGGAAAGAATGATATTTAACACTGTTTGAGAGTTGTTAATGATTGGGTTCAGGTATCTTAGCAGTGGGATGGAAATTCTTCACACCAAGGCCAAGATATTCCACTGACATAAGCATATCCTACATTCTGTTACTGTAGCACAGCTTCTGCACAATCCTATGGCCCCTTAGAGTGCAGGACTCAAGCTATAGTATTCCAGCCATAATTTGATTGTTATTTATTTTTCTTCATGTGCTGTCTCTCTCTGGCTTTTCTTCACAAACCAAGATTCAGGAAGGATGCATCCCATGCTTTCTGCAAGCGCGCTGATGACTAAAAAGGCCAATCTGAGATAAACAAGTCCTCCAGAGTGGGTCATCAAAAGAGTGAATTAACTCATGTGGAGGCCTCTAGGCGTGTGAATTCACCATTTAAATAGGTAACAGGGTCCCTCTACACCAGTGGTTTTTAACCTTTTCTTTACCACAGACCCCTTTTAAATATCTTTTTGTTGCTATGGACTACCAAGACTTACTCTCTTTCTCTGGCTTTTCTTCGCAAACGAAGATTCAGGAAGGACTTATCCCGTGCTTTCTGCAAGCGCGCTGATGACTAAAAAGTCCAGTTGCAGAAAGCACAGCAGATGGTCTCCTTGGGTGATGTTTCCGGGTTGTGATTCTTTCTGCGTTGTCATTTCTCTTCAAGACTTGTTCAGCGTGAGTTCTCAAATAAGGCTGCGGCATTGTGGATAGTGCGCACTGGCTTCGATGTGAGGCCAGGGCGGACCATTCTTGGTGATCAGTTTGGCCGAGCCTGAGATGTTGTTTCAGGGAGTCCTTGTATTGCTTTATTGGAGTGCCCCTCTTATGCTGACCCGTGGCAAGTTCACCATAGAGTACTATTTTTGGGAGGCAACAGTCCTCCATCCTAGAAACGTGGCCTACCCAGCACAGCTGTGTTCTCAATACCATGGCCTCGATGCTGGTGATCCCTGCTTGCTCAAGGACAGCAATATTCGTCACATAGTCAGTCCAGTGTATATTTAGGATTGTGCGTATACAGTGCTGATGAAAGCATTCGAGGAGTTGTAAGTGGTGGCGATAGGTGACCCATGTTTCAGATCCGTAAATGTCAAAGCCAAGGTGATAAGGCCGTTTGTTTAATTTTGAAAACGTGTAGTGGAGATACCCAGAGAAGATACCCCAATAGAGATGATACAGAGGCAGAGACACCAAATTTGGATTTTTTTCACTTTGTATGTAACATTTATTCATAGGATCATACACATAACTTTTAGTACCAAGAGAGCTCTCATTCTCTGAGGGGAGGAGCGAACAGGAATTCAGCAACATGGGTAACGCCTACTACTGCCCAGACGGAAGCAGGAAGTACGACCATGGTCACATGGTCATCCAAAGATTTCTTTGTCTTTTTCCCTGACCATGAGGCCAGTTCTACTTCCTGCTTTCGCCCAGTACAGACGCAGAGAACTGAGCTGAATTCCTCTTCACTTCTCTCCTTCTGAATTTCACTTTATCTCTTTAAATTTCACCCCCTACCTTCCCCCCCTCCTTCCTTCCTTCCTTACTAAAAAAAAAACAAAAAAAAAACACCCTCTTCCTTCCTTTCTTCCTCTTCTTTTGCTCCAACCGCATGGCGAAGGGAACGGGAAGGAACGCGGCTCCTGGCAGCAAGAGCCAGAAGCCGCAAGCACCCCCACCAGCCCCAGCATCCCCGGCACCGCCGGGAGATTCCGGGCAGCCGCTGGTCGCTGAAGCGGAGGCGGGCCACTCAGCGAGTGAGCCCAGCCGGCCAAGGGGGAAGGCGACCGCGAAGTTGCTCCTCAGCCGCGCCGAGCGCGAGCGGGGAGCGGAGGAGGAGAGCGCGCACGAGACCGAGCAGCAGCCCAGGCCGGTAGCCGCCGAGGACGACGTCCGGGACCACGAAGAAGGGGAAAACGGGGGCAGCCGGCCCCCGCAGGTACCAGGCACCGGGGAGGGGGTTCCCCCGGAGCCGTTGCCGGTTTTTCCTTTCCCCTTGCCGCCGCCCTCAATATCACCAAGGGAGTTCCAGCTCCCTACGGAATGGCTGGCGGCCTTTCTTCAGGCGAACCGGGAGGGCGCGGGAACAGCAACGGGCGCTGGGCAGGCCGATCCCTACCCCAGGCCGACGGCCACGTGGTCACCTCCAGCGGCGGGCGCCATCTTGGACGGCATCCCACCGCCGAACCCCGGGCCCCCACCCACCCAGACCCCTCAAGCACCGATCGCCCTCTCGGCCCCCCCCACAAGCACTGGGGCGCAGACCGGCTTGATGCCCGACTCTCGCCTGAGGCCCCCCCCCATGCCTCCTACGCCGCGGCTGGAGAGGCTTGCCTCCTCCGCCTCCCCCCCCTCCACGCCTGGGGCGGCAAAAACGGAGATCCTAAGGGTGGCTCTCAGTCTGCTCTCGTCGGCTCTCTTACCGACAGAACCCCCCCCCCAAGCCAAACAGCCTTCCCGCGGTCGGCGCCACCGGAGCGGTCCATGGGCATGGCGGGAGCTGGACGGTTTCCCGCCCAGATATCCTGCCCCCACGAGAGGCAGGGACCATGCTCCTCCATGGCGCTCACCCACTGCAGCCATCCCGCGGCCTGCGCGGCGGCACCGATTTCCTGCGGACAGGACCCTCTGCAGGGACCCTCCCGCATGGTTCCTGGAGGGGAACTCCCCTACCCCCAGCCCACCCCACAGGCCACCGCTCCACCCGCCATTCAGGACCACGCGCCCACAGGCACGCAGGCCGCCAGGCAAGCGGATACCTCCACCCGGGCAACCCAGCCAGGCGCGGCCTCAAGGCCTTCCCCCTCTGAGGTACCCCAGCCAGACTCAGGGAGGTCCAAGAAGAGGAAGGCCACCCCCCGCCTCATTCCTCAGAGGAATCAGAGGACGAGAGGGATGATGACACGCAACTGTTGGACATCCTGAAGGGAGTTCCCACTGACACCCAGGATGGCAATACTCCAAAGAGGATGGCGAATGCTCAGAGGAGGAGTCGTCCGACCCTCCCCCTGATCTGTCGGATAGGCTCTTCAACGGGGAAGCCTACTCCACCCTCCTCAACAGACTCATAGCGGCACTCGAATTGGGAGAAGAGGAAGACCAGGCGTCTTCAAAACCCCCGGCCAAGAAAAGGAGCAAGAGGGTCCAGGCTGTTCTGAAACCCCCAGTGGTTCAGAAGACCTACATCCCTCTCCCAGATACCCTGGAGCACCTCCTCCAGGAAGAATGGGACAAGCCAGCATTGGGAAAGCGGGGCACCCTGATGGCCCAAAAATTCTACATGCTCTCCCCTCAAACGATGGAGAAGTTGAAGACCCCGGTGGTCGACAAACCTGTTGCCTCCCTGGTTTCTAATTTTCTCGTGCCCAAGGAGGGTGAAGCCCTCCTTAAGGACTCAGATGAGAAAAGAGCGGACGCCGCCTTGAAGAAGGTACACGAGGCCTCAGCTTTAGGGGTGAGAGCCACGGCTACCGCCTCTCTCTTCACCAGAGCAATCATCCTGTGGATAGACGAGCTAATCCGCGCCAAGCAGCTGGACACGCGAACCCTCGACAAGGCCCTGAACAGGATTAAATCCGCTCTTCTCTTGGTGGCGGATGCATCGACGGACGCCTTCTCGTTTGCCAACAGATCCATCGGCGCGGCGGCCCTGGCAAGGAGATCAATTTGGCTGAAGCACTGGAACGCAGACTCTCATTCAAGGGCTCACCTCTGTACCGCCCCGTTTAAGGGCACCAAACTCTTCGGCGAGGAGGCCTTGAAGGACGTTCTGGTGGAAACGAAGGAAAAGAAGCAGGCTATGCCCTCCTTGCCACGCAAGTCAGACAAAACACCGTCCAGGCGCTCCTCACAGCAGTCTCAGTCCTTTCGTTCCTCAAGGCCTTACAGCAGACACAGGGACACCAGGCCTTTCCGCCCAACCTGGGCCAAGACTAACCAGGTCATCCGCCACTCCTCCACGTCTCAGCCGTCAGGATCCCGCAAGGGAGGCCACTCCCACTCTAAGGGGTCCTCCAAGCAACAGTTCTGACTCCCCCCCTCCGCCTGTGGGGGGCCGTCTGAGCCTGTTTTTCGAAGTCTGGTCGAATTCCACAACGGACAAATGGGTACTCAACACAATCCAACACGGTTACCGGCTGGAGTTCCAAACCAGACCGAGAGACAGGTTCATTCCCGGCCCTGTCCCTTCAAACCCCAGAAAGGCGGAGGAGATTCGCAGTGCCATCCACCACCTGCTAGACATTCAGGCAGTCGAGGAAGTGCCAGATGGTCAACGCTTCTCGGGGGTCTACTCCTTCTTCTTTACAGTACCCAAGAAGGGAGGAGACGCCAGATCTATACTGGATCTCAAATACACAAACTCCTTTCTCTGCTACAAGCGTTTCCGGATGGAAACTCTGGCGTCAATTCGGGAGACGCTTCAGGAAGGGGACTTTCTAGCGTCCCTCGACCTCTCCGAAGCATACCTCCATATTCAGATCCACGAAGAGAGCAGGCGCTTCCTCCGCTTCGCGTTCGGAGACAAACACTTCCAGTTCAGAGCCCTCCCCTTCGGGCTCGCATCGGCCCCCAGGGTCTTCACCAAGGTCCTAGTCGTGCTGGTGGCCCATCTCAGAACCAAGGGGATACATCTCTACCCGTATTTGGACGACATCCTTCTGAGGGCCCCCTCGGCGCCCAGAGCCAGGAAGGACGTCAGGACCACAATAGCGTGTCTACAGTCCCACGGTTTTTTGGTGAACTTCAGGAAAAGCTCCCTGCACCCAACACGGGAACTAATCCACCTGGGCACAAGGCTGGACACAGTCAGGTTCCAGGTCTTTCTCTCCCCAGACAGGCAACAAGCGATCAGGACAGAAGTCCGCCGCATCGCTGCCCTGAGGACGGTTCCTCTGATGTCACTCGCCAGACTGCTGGGACTGATGATATCAGTCATCCAGATAGTCCCATGGGCGAGGTTCCACTCCCGCCCTCTGCAGGCTTTTCTCATGCCGTTCCAACAGCACATAGCCCTCAAGCAAAGCCCCCCCCTGCAGGTGCCCCATCAAGTAAGACGCTCCCTGCAGTGGTGGTCCAGGTCAATGAAGCTGGGAAAGGGGTCCGACATCGTCCCGCTCCGTCAGGTAGTGGTAACGTCCGACGCAAGTCGAAGGGGCTGGGGCGCCCACTGTCAGGGCAACGTGGCCCAGGGCCTGTGGAACGACGAAGAAAAGAACCACAGTATCAACTGGCTGGAACTGAGGGCGGCCAGGCTGGCCCTTCTCCACTTCTCTCACCTCACCAGGAACCGTCATGTTCTCGTCATGACGGACAACACCACGGCGAAATCCTACATTGCAAGACAGGGAGGATCCAGGTCCCGGTCACTCCAGCGAGAAGCGGACCTCCTCTTCCGTTGGGCAGAGAGGACCGTCCGCTCAATAACAGCACAACACCTACAGGGAGTGACCAACCTACAGGCAGATTTCCTAAGCAGGCACACGGTGTCGCAATCGGAATGGGAACTGGATCAGGAGACCTTCATCCAGATAGTAAGGCGGTTCGGTCCAGCGGAGGTGGACCTCTTCGCAGACCAAAACAACACCAAGCTCCCCAGGTTCTTCTCCAGGTTTCCCTGCAGGAACGCAGTGGGGACGGATGCCCTGAGGTCCCCGTGGCCCAGGGGACAGTTATACGCCTTCCCGCCTCTCCCTCTCCTGGGGAGAGTTTGCAGGAAGATCAGGCAAGAACGATCGACCGTAATCCTAGTGGCCCCGTATTGGCCAAGGCGCCCATGGTTTTCAGACATCATGGACATGGCGACAGAGGAGCCGTGGCGCCTCCCTCTCAAGGAGAACCTCCTGAGCCAGGGACCAATCAGACACCCAGACGCCTCCTGGCTACAGCTAACCGCCTGGAAATTGAGAGGAGCGCCCTAAAGGAGTTTGGGTACGAAGACGCAGTAATCAACACCCTACTCTCGTCTAGGCGCCAATCGACCAACAGAATCTACCAGGCAACCTGGAAAGCGTTCAGAAATTGGCTCTCGGTTCACCGCCTCCCAGTGGAGCAGACATCGCTGAGCCACGTGTTGGCCTTCCTCCAGAAAGGCTTGGACATGGGCCTACGCCCCAACACGCTCAAGAGGCAAGCAGCAGCCCTGGCCTCGGTACTGTCCCTTAGTCAGGGGGAAAACCTGTCGGCTCACCCCCACATCAGGCGCTTTCTCAGAGGGGCAAAACTCTTGTCTCCCCCTGTCAGGCATAGGTTCCCAACTTGAAGCCTGCCACTAGTTTTGAGACAGCTAATGCACCCACCCTTTGAGCCTCTGAAGCGGGTGCCCCTAAGAGTTCTAACCTTGAAGGTGGCCTTCCTGGTCGCCATCACTTCGGCCAGAAGGGTCTCCGAACTGGAAGCCCTTTCCATCAGGGAGCACCTGTGCACCTTCACCGAGGAAGGTGTCACGCTGCGGCTCGACCCGTCATTCCAGCCCAAAGTGCTCTCACAGTTCCACGTGTCCCAGGAACTAGTCCTACCCTCCTTTTGCCCTAGGGCTACCCACCCAAGGGAGCGCCTGTGGCACAAACTCGACGTCAGAAGGGCCATCAGAATATACATCAAGAGGTCCAGCTCCTTCAGGCGCTGCGACTCGCTTTTCGTCTCCTTCACCCCAGCTTCAATGGGGCAGAAGGCATCGAGGCGAACTATAGCGACCTGGATCAAGGCGTGTATCCTAATGGCATACGACACGGCAAAAACCCCCAGGCCAGCAGCAGTGCAGGCGCACTCCACGCGGTCGGCAGCCACGACCGCAGTGTTCTCCTCGAACGCACCCATAGCGGAAATATGCAAAGCAGCCACGTGGAGCACTCCATCCACATTCATCCGTCACTACAAGATAGATAAGTTTAGGGCGGCGGAAGCTACCTTTGGGAGAAGAGTACTCCAGGAGGTGCTTCACGCCTAGCACATCTCTGACCGCAGACATCCCACCCGTTATTGAACAAGCTTGGGCACGTCCCATGTTGCTGAATTCCTGTTCGCTCCTCCCCTCAGAGAATGCCACATTGGTTCACTTACCGTGAATGTGCATTCTTGAGTGGAGCGAACAGGAATTCCCCCACCCAATGTCTGCAGGGGCACGTTGGTTTCAGCAGGGCAATTCCACTCCTAAGTTCTCAGGTCTTCTAGGCTCTGCTAGTCAGTGAACTGGCCTCATGGTCAGGGAAAAAGACAAAGAAATCTTTGGATGACCATGTGACCATGGTCGTACTTCCTGCTTCCGTCTGGGCAGTAGTAGGCGTTACCCATGTTGCTGAATTCCTGTTCGCTCCACTCAAGAATGCACATTCACGGTAAGTGAACCAATGTGGCATTCTAACCATGCACTCACACATACTCACATACACACCAAGTAGCTCTTCACTGAAGATTGTTGATCAGGCAGACTTTATGAAGATCATGGGAGTCCTGTTGCCGCGGAACAGGAATACACCTGCTGGTTCGAAAGTCTCATCTTTTTAAAGTCTTTTCATCACATCGAACAGCATCACCCTTTTGTGTCTGTCCACGAAATCTTCAACCAGCTCTTTCTGGTCTATTGCTGATGTTTCAGAAGCACTCCAAGTCTTATCATTTTGTATCCAAACATTCTGGTAGCTTATTACTTGCTGTCCATATTGTATGAAGGATCTGTTCCTTCCTAGATAAACAGGCAGCAGCATCCTGCGTATCCTAAGATACGTCAATGCCACCTCAGCAGTTTAAGACTTCTCCCTTCTCTGCCTAGGTAACTCCCATATCATGCATTGTGGTTCTCCATCTTTTTTGTTGTTGTTAAGTTTCTTAGCCAGTCTGTTAGTGCCACTAAAACAGAAAACTCATTCACTCTTCACACATTCCCCCTCTTGATACTTGATTGATTATACAATTAATCAAGTGTCATCTTCGCAATTAATCAAAAGTTGTTATACGATATATATAGTGTTCTGTCTTAAACACATAATATCTCTAACAGAATAACATTTCTAATGGTATTTCTCTATCATCTCCATCCGATCTTCAACCAACTCCAGTCTTTGCGAAGCTCACCTCATTTTTTTCAGCAAGTATATCATCCAAACAATCATAAACAACAATATCAAACTAATCCATACAATAGGGTGAATCAAAACATGTAAAAATGCAGTAGCTTTTGGTGAGTATCCCTTAAAAATGTCATACCAATGATGTTCAAGTGATTTTACTTTCCTCATCAGCAATCCTCTGAAATGCTCCATTCTCATACTGGATTCTCACAAACTCCCTTTTCGAATTTCTAACATGTTCTTGCAAATTTGCCCTTACCTGTTCATTATATTTCAATAATAGGTTCAAATTTTTCCAGTCTATCCCTATACTAATAATGTAATCAATTTTATCTAACTCTATCATAATATTAGTATTGCAAGTTTCCATAGCATATACTAGTTTACCAGTTTTGACACTTTGAATGTAAGTCATGTTACATTTGCATTTCATCTCTCCATTATCATGATATTCTCCATCTGACCAAAACAAAGGGGTCGAGGGGATACCACACACACAACCTAACCCATTATCAAAAAGTAATGTTCTTTTTGGCATCCTCTGCAGTCTGCACAAATCACCTGGAAATTCTAAAGCACATGGTTCAATTTGTTTTATTTCTTGTGGACACATGTATCCCATTTCTCACAACGTTCTACATCTATGGTCTCATTAATTTTGACACTATTGGAATTCATACAGATTGCATGCTTTGATAACAAATATGGTTTCCAATAGTTCCCCCCCTCATCCATCCATCCACAACCTTTATTAGGCATAATACAACATATACGTATAACAATAGAACAATAGGACACCCCCCCTCATTAAAAGGGAGAGATTGAATGTCACAAATCCAGTTTTTCTCTGTATCATCCTTTCCTTCTAAAGTCATCATTTTAATTTGCCAGATACTTTTTTGTACTGAAAAGTCCAATATCCTATACCAGGAAGGAAAATCTGTATGAATCCATTGTCCAAGTCCCCCAATTTGTACAAATGCATTCCCATGATTCCCATACAAACCAACCAACATTTGATTCTTCCAATTCCACAAGGTGGTCTGTATTACTAAACATGATAGAGCCTTAGATACTGCCCTTAAAGTTTGGTTGTCCATTTTTCTGAAGGCATACAAGGTTTTATTCAATTGGTCAAAGGTCATTAATTGTAATCCAGCGGAGATGGAAGGTGGACACCAAATTGTCTCCTGCCATGTGAACAACCTTCCACTGTAGGCCCCCAAGTGAGGACAATTTGTTTGCTTGTGTTTCGATATCCCATGAATTAGCCACACCTACCCCCATACCAATTTCTCCCAGGATTGTGTCCAATAAATCCCTTTTTTTTCCCCTCTCCATAATTTTTCCTTTCCCCCCGCAAATTTCAAATAAGGGTTAGTATATTTAATACACTCAGGGTGTAGATTATTCACATTAAACATAGTCATATTTAACCTTATATTCCATACGTGTAGATTTGGTCTCGGTGTATGCCATTGTTTCATTACCATAAGAACAATTTTTCTCAACAGTCTGTTCAGTCATATTTGGCATCTGGAAAAATATGTATCCAAACAGTCTAATTTTCCGGGTCTTTGGGTCTTCACCCTTCCCTTCTGTTGTATTTTTCAAATATCTTGAAATGACTGCTATTTGTATGTTAGGACAATTAAAGTCAATATCACATTTCTGATGGCAACTCTGGTTTTCTGTCTTTAACCATGATTTCTATTGTTCTGGGCGCGTGTGTTCAAAATGGTCTAGGCATTTGTTACATACATTAACTTTGTGATTTCTGTTGTTCTACTTATCCAAATAGTCCCTCTATAAACTCTAAAAACCTTTTCTCCCCAGATTGATGACCTAAACTTTCCCACCCGATACCCACCATATGACCAAATAACATGGTTCCAGGCCTTAATGGTAGTATTAACACAGTCTGTCACACTATAAAATCCCCCTGTACTATATTGTCCCCTTTCCCACTCAGGCGTTGCATGGTGTCTTTGCAAGGTCACCATTTCATATGTCACGGTTGAATGCCCTTCGGCTCCAGGGTTTCCTAGGCTAACAAAAAATATTATCGTACACAATTTTACCATTTTTATCATTTAACTGTTCCAATGAAATCTCGCCCTTTTTCTTGACTTACATCTAATTCGTAGCTCTTCCTTGTCATTTGAATGTTTTAAATGAAATTTCCCTCTCTTCAGTTTAGAGACCCAGGCAAATATTGGATAGCTGATAAACAATCGTACAAAAAATATTAAAACCTGTACCTAAGGAGACCATCTACTGTGCTTTCTGCAACTGGACTTTTTAGTCATCAGCGTGCTTGCAGAAAGCGTGGGATGAGTCCTTCCTGAATCTTCATTTGTGAAGAAAAGCCAGAGAGAGAGAGAGAGAGAGAGAGAGTAAGTCTTGGTAGTCCATAGCAACAAAAAGATATTTAAAAGGGGTCTGTGGTAAAGAAAAGGTTAAAAACCACTGGTGTAGAGGGACCCTGTTACCTATTTAAATGGTGAATTCACACTCCTAGAGGCCTCCACATGAGTTAATTCACTCTTTTGATGACCCACTCTGGAGGAGCTGAGGGTTGCAAAAATTGCCTTGGAGGACTGCAGGTGGCCCCAGGGCCACAATTCGCCCTCCTCTGCTGTAAGTGTTTATCTGGATGTTTATCAAGGTATGTGACATGTATTTTATTCATGGAATGTGTGTGTTCCATAACAGAAGTCACCTGCAGTTAAAGTGACACATTTTAAAGGATGCATGGGGGAGGCAGCCTTGAATGGCAAATCTGTTGGACTCTGGAACTACAAGGAAAGGGAAGGCAAATGCCGTGGATGCTTTGGAAGGTAAGAAATGGAGGTAATTCTTGAAGTTTGCAGGTGAAATTAAGAATTGTTGTGTCTGTGTGCATAAATAGTGTTATTCTGTAGTAGGGAAGATTGGTAGATCTTAATCGCCCTGCCTTGTTTTATGGGCCACCATTTTGGTCATTTTAGAAACAAGCATGGATGGTCTTGTATGTGAAAATGTCCAGGTTCTGGATTGTACGTCTGTGGCTATAGAGATTTATGTAATATATTATTGCTTGCCATTGTTCTCTATTTGCTGGTTCAAAAGTGAGTGCATAACCTTTTAAACATCATTTTTCAAAATTCCCATGTAAACAAATCACACTTGTGCTGTTTAACGTAGTAAGCCTATTCAGACATGGCGATTGGGCTTAAAGTTATCTCCTTTCCTGTTCCCTAATGTTTGTTCCCTCATACATACTAATTTCTTCCTACACTTCTAGATTATAATAACAATAATTTGACATAATAACTACATCAAACAAGTCTTGATAATAACTTGCTTCCAAAACCAAATTACAGTATATCTTCTGATTCCTGTTTGGCCAAGCAGTATGGCTGCAACTAATGTAATTAATTTGCATGTTACAGCAATCTGTGTGGGTTATTATGATAGCCAGTGTATCAATAGGGATGTTTAATTAATTTATTTTATAAATAAAATTCTCCCAAAACTGGGATTCAAGGCAGCTCACAAGATTAAAAAACAAGTCCATGTAAAAATACAGGAAAGTGTAATAATAAAGTACAGTTAAAGAAATTGTAATATTAAAACATAATTCAGGTAAAAGTGATTTAAAAGCACCTTAGTAAAAAGTACCACACCAACCCTTTAAAAGCCCCTTCCTCAGCAGACATTCATTGCCAAAACACCACCTGAATAAAAAGGTCTATTCTTGGCAGTGGATGGACAACAGAAAGGGGACAGCCTCCTTAGAAGGGAGTTCCATAACTTGGGAGCAGCTACTGGGAAGACCCTCTCCTGTAACCACACCAAATGTGCCTCTGATAAGTTTTCCCCAAGATCTCAAAGCCCAAGCAGGCTTAAGTGTGTCCTGCAGATAGCATGGACCCAAGTCTTTTAGGTTTTTGGAGGTCATAACCAGCAGTTAAAATTATGCCCAGAAACAGTCTGGCTGCAGCATTTTGGACTAGCAGAAGTTTCCAGACACTTTTCAAAGGCAGTGTCATATTAAGGGCATTACAGATGTAATTAAGACATGGATACAGTGTTCTGTCTAGAGGAATCGAGGTTCAAGTCCTCAAATGCTTAAGATGCTTATTGGGTGACCTTGGGCCATATTCCAAGATTTTGCCCAAGGTTCACACAAGGTGAGAATAATTTGGGTTGGGGGGCAAAATCACTGTCCTGTGCATTGATGGAAGGATGTAATACAATTCATTGGACTGGGAAGAAAATCAGAAATAGATGAGTGAGCTTACAAATTTACAGGATACTCCCAATGGCAATGATTTAGCTGTGATGTGTGAACTAGACCAGTAACTACTAAATTGTGAATTTTAAATTGTTTTTAATATATATTGGTTTTATTTGTACTTTTAAATCGATATTGTATGTTTTAATGAGTTATGTATTTTAACTGATACATATTTTAATTGATATTAGTTGTTATAATGTTCCCCGCCTCGATCCATGGGGAGAGGTGGGTACGAAATAACTACTACTACTAGCACACATATATAAATGTTTGATTTCCTCTGTTATTTCATGCATGGTTGTGCATCTTAAAATAGCAACAGATACAGTTATCGTATGACTTTCATAATTGTAAATTAAAATACATATCAACCATCCTATATGAGAATCAGTAATCTTGATTTAGCAAATTCCTATTAGTGAGTCTCATTTGTAACCAGCAGAGGGAGACACAGGATTATTTTAGAAATGCATTTAGAAACAGCTGGGGATGAGTGACACTTTTATTTTGCTCACTTTTTAAAAGAAGAACTTTAGAAAGTAAACGTATGTGTGCAGATCTTCTTACTGTCAATAACTCAGTGGTCTGTGGGTAGGATTTGCCTTTCTTGAAAAAGTGCTACTCTGTGCTGGAGGACTTTTGAAAGCCTATGTTCCCTTTGTTTTCCTAGTCCACAGGATGAAGATATTTCATTCCATTTTGATGGCAGTGGATATTCAGTGGTGGAGAAGGCACTTCGTTCCACTGTGACCCAAATAATTGTATTTTTCAGCACCTTCTCACCCAATGGGCTCTTAGTATACCTGGCATCTAATGGCACAGTAAGAACATTATTAGAACTATTTTGTTACATGTATCATGTAGGATTAATTTCAGATTTATAAGAAAATAATTCAAAGGTACTATGTGCAATTTTTATTCATTTCCTGTGACCTGCAAACATAAGAGTTTTATTTGTTATTTTTAATGTTGTAAATGTGTAATGTGTATAAATTGATAAGTTCCCCGTTTGAATATCTTAATGAATTTAGCAGATGGCTTTAGCCAAGCTACTTTTGCTTCACCCTCAGTTACCCATCTTTAGTATGGTCATAATATGACAGGTTTAGATCAAGATTATAAAATCCGTAGCCCTTTAAGCACTCTACAATGCTGTTTAAATGCTAAGTAATGCCGTGCTGGCCGGTGAGGTTAAAGGAGTCTCAATTTTTGTTTCTTACTGAAAAGATAAATATCAAAACAACAGGCCAGTAGCCTAAGTCAAGGGGGAATGTTCATATCATTTATATATTTATTTTATATCCTGCCTTTCTCCCAATTGTGGACCCAAGCTAGCTCACAACATAAGTTAAAACAAAATACAGTTAAAAGAATGGATAATACAAACATTTAAAAACAATCAAGCAATCATATTAAAAGCATTAAAGCAGTTTTAAAATATGTTTATGAATATTTGTATATTCATGACAATATATAAACAGATACATGTACATGTCATGTGTATGTATTTGTGTATAGTATATATGTGTGTGTAAAACACTTTTGAATAAAAGGTACAGTACCACCTACAAATACATGCTTTAAAGATTTTTCTAACATTTGTTTCTTCTTTTGCAGAAGGATTTCTTGTCGCTGGAGCTTGTTGATGGAAAAGTTAAACTAACGGTTGATCTTGGTTCAGGTCCTCTTACACTTAAAACAGAAAATCGCTACAATAATGGAACGTGGTATAAAATTTCATTCAGTCGAAACAAAAAAGAAGGTAAAATGTGTTAGTATGTGCAAGGGATTAAAGACATGGTCTTTTAAAGCCCAAATATAGGGATATTATAGCCTAATGTAAGCATTTTTAAATCCCATTGAATTTGAATTAAAAATGATTTACAAAGCACACCAAACTTGTTCATGAAAATAACATGTTGGAGGGACTAACTGCAAACTGTGTCAAATCCCTTGTGCTACCAGACTGGGGGAAAGAGTCATATTCTATAGTTGCAGTGTTCTTAATGACTCCTTTCCCGTTCATTTCAGTTTTTCATCTTCTGCCTTTACTATGGACAAATAAGAACAAAAAGGAACTATGTCCTTTTATCTTCCCTCCATGACCATAATTATGGCCCCAAGTGTTTGTTTGTAGGAGAGGGAAGGTATTGTTGTTTATAGTCACCATTGAAGAGCAGAAGCAGTATACATTTCTTGTAGCTTTAGCAGTTTATTTAACACTGAGATCTTTTAAGAATCTGCTCTTATACAAACATGTCCAGATTTAGACCGACAACAACATAATTTGTGTTCATGTGGGTAAACAGGAAGAGTCTTGGTCTCTTACTACACAAAGAGGCATGCAGTCTTTTAAAATGAGAAAATAATTCAGTCTATCTCAGCTACATACTTAAAAGGTGTCTAAGACACCAAAGTCGACTATCTGAACAGAGTGACATTGTGTCTAGATTAACCTGAATCAAGATGCATTCAATGAAATAGAGCATAAGCTACGTCCTTTATAAATGGACATGTTTGTGATGCAGTCCAATAGATACTGTAGAGGCTTTTCTCCATAAACAGAAACATCTGTGAAGGCACAGGGTCACAACACTCTATTGTTGCCATGACAAAGCATGAATCTTTATTTTTTTCCCCTCCAGTGCTACTAAATCCAGAATACTGAGGAAAAAGAAATTAGAGAAAGCAGGTAGTCTCCATATTGGCCAATACAAATTTGAGTTCCAATGATTCTACACGTATCAGTGATTCCACTATTACATGTACCAAATTGATCAGATCTGTTACTTCAATGTTCTCTAGTGCACCCAAATTGACTATATCTTATCTGCTTGACCACTGAGTGCAAAGAATTAAGGTCTCAAAGATAGCCAGACAAATGATAATGACTTTATTGTCTTTACATTGGATATATAAAAGTATATATGAAGTGACATTGAAAGTGTTTATGAAGTAGTGTGGGGAGAATGTGCAAATAGACTGCAGATGTTAAATTGGTACTAGCTTTCCTGCAGAAATAATTAGATACAAATATGTTCCTGAATGCTCTTCATTGGCAAGTAGGGCCATTGTCAACTAAGCTGAAGACTGCAGGGGTGCCTGTGATGGCTTATCTCAATGTACAACACTTTTTGTGAGAACATCACTTCAGAATCAACTGCCCATGCACAAATTTTCATCTAGGGATCTAAAAACAGTTCTCAGTGCACTGTCAAGTCATCCATTCAAACCACTTCGTAAGGCTTCACTACATTTCCTGTCAGTGAAGGTGGTATTTCTAAAAGCATTCACTTCAGTGACAAGGATATCAGCTATTGGTTTTATCTGTCAATGAGCATTTGTTTTTAATAAATCAAGATCACGTAACTCACAGGTTAGACCTGTGCCATTACTAGGTTAGATCTGTGGCATCTTTGGGGGTTAAGGAATGAGTATTTCAGTTTTAAGATTGTGCAAAGAGACCCAGACTGGAAAATATGAAGCCCCTTTCATCTTGTGTAGTGGAGTCAATACATTTGTTTACAACAAATGCTAGCATTCAAGAAATGTACACAGCATCTGTGTGTAGCATGTCAACAACATTTATGAAGCGGTTTTTAAAAAGATGAGGAAAGGCCACTGGTGCCTCCTTTGGTTGTAGAACTTCAACTCATAGTTTAAAAAATAGCAGCCACAACCTGCTTTCGGCTTGGGTATATCCAGCATCTTTGTGGATTGCTCCTCTGTCCTGCTTAGAGAATGAACATTTGGTGCTTAAGGGTCATTCTAAAGAGGTTCAGAGGAGTAATTCATCACGATCGGTACTGGATGTGGCCGCATATTCTTTGTGGGTGGAACTGTGCAAACTGTTGTGTACTGTAACTGTATGACTGGTCTAAATGTAATCATCAAGACAAGGCTGTGGAAGAAAAGTGAGGGAAGGGACAGAGGAGGGCGACCAAAATGGTTAAAGGTCTGGAAGCCATGCCCTATGAGGAGCAGCTTAGGGACCTGGGCATGTTTAGTCTGGTGAAGAGAAGGTTGAGAGGTGACATGATAGCCATGTTTAAATATTTGAAGGGATGTCATAATGAGGTTGGAGCAAGCTTTTTTTCTGCTGCTCCAGAGACTAGGACACAGAGCAGTGGATTCAAACTACAGGAAAAGATATTCCACCTAAACATTAGGAAGAACTTCATGACAGTAAGAGCTGTTTGGAAGCGGAATACACTGCCTCGTAGTGTGGTGGAGTCTCCTTCTTTGGAGGTTTTTAAACAGAGGCTGGATGGCCATCTGTCGGGAATGATTTGATTGTGTATTCCTGCATGGCAGGGAGTTGGACTGGATGGCCCTTGTGGTCTCTTCCAACTCTATGATTCTATGATTTTATGATTCTATGAGTCATTAAGAAAGGTCTAGCTAAGCTATAGTATGTGACTTCTGCCTCTGGTCTACAGAAGGAGGGATAACTCACATCTTCATGGATTTTTCTTCTGCACCAATTGAGAATAATCTTTTCTGCTTGGGAGGGTGTTTGTATTTCTTTGTGGTTTTCAGCTCTACCTCTCTTTGCCCTCAGTGAGAGGGGGGAAATTACATCAGCTCCAGGGCTGACATAGATCTTCCCACTTTATGTATGGAAGTTTAAGAGGTGGGAAGCAAGCCCTCCACCCCCTATTCACTTGGGATATAGCTCCAGAAAGCTTCCTTTTCACTCTTAAATTTTGTTGGAGTTCCAAAGGTGGAGGAACAGTTGTAGAACTTCCTGGTTATAGGGGAGGTTTGTGAGAGGGCACCTCCATGTCTGCTCATGGACCTACATCTCCATCAGCATGCTTAAGAGATTTTAAATATGGTACAGGGGTATATCCCTGGTAGTGCAGAAGTAAATATGTGTTCCCATTTGTAGTTAAATCCAAATAGGAATAAACAAAGCCTCAGGAATAGCCACAGTAGGGACTCAGGAATAACCTAGAGTGCAAATTTCTACTTGTTTTAGAATAAAACTACATCTTACCTCAAAAATTCCTACTTGCTTGTGTTTGCTTATTTCCTCCTCCTAAAGTAAGCATATGGGATTCCATTTTGGATTAAGAGCACTATATGTAGGGAGGGAAAGTTTAATCCTCTGCCCCTGAACTGCTCCCCCCTTGCAAAAATCAACCTCCTGACCACCTATATATTGCTGTTAAAGAAAAACAAAAGTTGGTTGGCACTGATAAAGGATTGTTTTTCTTTTTTACTAATGTGGAGGTGACAGGATTGGGGAGGAGTTTTGGGAGTTTGGGGAGGGAAATAGCTGCAGGAGGAATAACTAAACTTTCCCACCCGAAGTATACAGTTCCCAATAAATATCAACCTCCTTGTTATAGTATCAAACTAAGGGGTAGTCCAGACGGTGAAATAAATCTTCATAGAATGCGGGGTGAATCCCATGTGTCTAAATGGGATCCTGCAATGTTCCATTGTTTTGGGAGGGAGGGGGAGCAAAATTAAGAAAAACTACGGGGGGAAGCTTTGGGGGCTTTTCCTGAGTTTTAAAAAACTGTGTGGGGGGGAATGTGTACTCCCGCTCATTAACACAACCAAATCACAGTGCCGCACATTTCTGAAGAGGATAGCTGATTGATTGGACATACACAGGGGCGGAGCTTGCTAAGAAGGCAGTTCCCAGAACCGCCATGTTGGATTGTCACCATAGCAATTGTGCACTGAGTTGAAGAAACAGCCTTTCTTTTTTCTTGTTTTATTTAAGCAGAAGATAGCTCTTCCGCACCTTGGATTTAGGTTTTTATATATTAAAGATTTTAGATTTAGATTTTTTTATATTAAAAAAAATACTGTTTGGCAGGGGCGAGTTGGGGAGTATAGAACTGCAAGTAATTTACTTGCGCCTGCCATCTTGATTTACTGGCATGTCTCCTTGTGAACAGCGAACACAAGCTTTGCACACCAGCAACCTTGCAAAAAAATAGTTGAGATAGATGAAAGCTGCTGCAAATTTGCATAGGTTTGCACCAATCCACATTTTATTCCCTCGTCTAGACCAGCCCTAAAACAGAGTAAGAGCTACCCACTCTGTCTTTAATATAATAGTATTGATCCTCAGAATGTCCATGAAGAAGGGAAAAATGTATTTCTGGAATAAACTGGGTTTTAATAAACTTGAGCTCTTGTTCAAGTTTAATCTTTGTTTTTCAGTTGAGACCTAAGTGCAAAGTATACACATTATCAAGTGTTCTGAAACATATTCTGTACAATTTAAAATATATAGCACATGTTTAAACTTGATTTAACCATATTTAAACATCTTTACTTGATTTTAATTACAAAAGTATACTCTAGCCTTCCTGATTCAATAGATACAGGCGCTAAAAAAACCATATGTAAAATCTAAAAGAAGATGGAACACTGAAATTGCTATTACCTCTTGTAGAAACAGTGCCCAAAATAGCATATAGACCATATGTTTCATATTTATACTTCATTGAGAAGGGGCTTCCTACAAGAATTAGTTTAGCTGAATAAAATATCTTGAACCTTGGTGGTAACAGTCTGTTTTCAATGAACAGCAAACTGATACCTTATTGCTATTACATTTTGCTGTAATGCTTGAATGAAAACAAATGTAGTTTAACAAACTCTTAGATGCTCTTTTCTCAGATCTCCGGTTTAATTTTTTTTCAGGGATTTTGGCAGTCATGGATGCTTATAATCTCAGTTCTAAAGAAACCAAGCAAGGAGAATCTCCTGGTGCAGCCTCTGACCTAAATCGTTCTGATAGGGATCCCATTTACATCGGAGGGCTACCACGCTCAAGGGCAGTAAGGTGGGTTCACATGAAGAAAGCTTTTTCTTCCTTTGTTTTTCTTAAAAGTGTGAACATTCATAGTCTTTAAATGGTGGTCCCTGATAGTAGAGTTGTAAGTGGGCAAAGAAACAAATGTAGGGACAGATGGGAGGAAAGGTTTTTTGTTTTTTTAATTATTTCATTTTACAACAGTCCAATAAGCAATAAACAGCAACATCATATTTCAACCAAAACCAAACCAAATGAAAAAACTATCAAAAACAAAAAACAACCACCCCCCCAAACAACAAAAAATCCTGTGGTGTTAATAGTTGAATAGACAATACTATACTGTGTTTAATTTACGGACAGGATTCAAATCTTCACTGTGAAATGTGTCTACTAAACATTTCTGTCTGCTAGTTGTCATAGTATGTTTGATATTCTGTAATCCCAATTCTGTATGTGTTCTGCACCTGCTCTAAAGTAGTAGATTTTCTTTAAAGGAGATAACTCAATTTGTTTTGTTTTTGAGCTAAATAAAGGGACTCATTGTTATCCTTGATTACTGTTTTCTCTTTCAGAAAAGGGCTTAGTAGCAGAATATATGTGGGATGTATTAAGAACTTGGAAATATCCCGTTCTACCTTTGACTTGCTTAAAAACTCATACGGTGTAAGGAAAGGCTGTATCCTGGAGGTAAGACAATCTCATGGAGTAGATTGGAACCTAATGCTTTTTGATGACACTATAATAGTTGATCAGATGTTAGAGAACCAACTCTTGCATTTTTTTGTCTCGTGGTTTGATCTAATTCACTTATTGTTTCTTTTCTTTTGCAAAATAGCCTATATACAGTACTAGTATCTTAAATAGTGGTTACATTGAGTTGCCACCTAAGCCCCTTTCACCAGACTCACAAGTTATGGCCACCTTTGCTACTAAAAACACCAGCGGCATAATCCTTGTGGGGCTTAGCAAAGGGGCAGAAAAGCGAAGACGCAGGCAAGCTCATCTGGTAAGCAACCCATTGTTTTCAAATTGACTTTTCTGCTCTTATGTTTACAAATGCCTTAGTTCTTCTAATTATATTGAAGTTAGAGGCATCATTAAAAAACCAATTAGTGATGCCTGCTCGCATGGACAGCAGCCCACCTCCCCCAAATAACATCAAATAAAATCAAGAGGTGAACAAGGAAGTAAAATTTCTGGACATTTTAAACAAAGGAAAAATAAGCAACACTTTCCTCTTTGACATATTTATGAAACTTATAGAATAATGTACACACACATAGGATTTCAGCCTCAAAAGTACAGATGCTGTGTTATGTGATGTTATACATGTCTACATAGAAGACATGGTTTCACTAAGTCCTGCTCCCAGATGTTACTTTACTTTTGTATATGCAAAAGGACAGCAAATGCAAGATAACTTGCTTCAAGCAATGTCAGGCCAGATAAAGGTCACCATAAAAAGCCAGGCAGCAACTCATAACAAACTGAAAACCTTGCCCAGAGTGGGAAGCTGTGGAAGGTCAGAGAGCTTCACACATTGTATATTTGAGTCTTCCAAACCCTGTGCAACAGATTGTGTGGAACCAGCAGAATATTTCAGTTGTTTCTGGTTCCCATTCTCTGGGTTGGTGAGAGGAGGGATCCGAGGAGTCATTATCCTTGGGATGTCCCTGTCACCACCTAGAGAAGAGGCAGGAAGACCCAGTTTTAAATCTCACAGCAGCTGGAGATTGGCAGGCTCCACCCACCCTCTCCAGTCACTACAACTCCAGTTCTTCTTCCTGCCTTCACCCAGAGCAGAGCCTTTTGTCTCTCTCCGCAGACCCAAGCCTTCTTTTACAACCTTTCTCCTTCCCTTCCAATTCCTTCCTTGTGTCTCTGACAACCCTCCTCTACCAAAATAAATAAATAAATAAATAAATAATCCTCCTTGCCTTTCACGTGCCCAATTTCCCCCCTTGGCTGAGTGATGGCCTCCATGGAGCAGAAAGATCTTAAGAAAGGCTGCGCGTGAGCGTGCAGTAAAGGAGCAAGCCCCCCAGGTTGCTGTTGCTCCCACGCTGCAGGAGGGAACCCAGCAGGCGCTGTCTGGGAGCTGAGATGAGGTGCTCAGGGATGATCTGGCTGGAAACGGAGCCTTCCAACTGCTGGCACTGCTCCAGAATGCGGGGGTAGAGGCCGGAGAGCTGGAACAGGCATTCCACTCATCCGAGGCCCCCTCCCAGATGGGAGAAGAAGGAGGAGTGGACAGTTGCCAAACACCAGACAGGGAAGTACCTGCGAAGGGAGCGTGGTTGGTGGGGGAGGTAGATGGGGACTCATTGGGCCGAGTCTTACCCACCTTCACTTCCTCTCAGGAGGCTAGGGAATGCTGGAACTGGACTGTTTTGGAGGCCTGGTCTGTACCCCTCCCCCCAGCAACGCAGAGGGACAGGGAGGAAGCCTCCTCCTCCTACCCTAGTGCGCACATGGAGAGTGGGGACCCTGGGTGCCATCTTGGGGGAATCCCTTTGTCTCCAGGGACCGGCTACGTGGGCCTGGAGAGTAGCAGCCACCATCTTGCCCACATGCCACCTGCTGGCCTGCTACCAATATTGCAAGACAGTCTTCAAGCTGTAGAACAGTGAGCAGCCTCTGAAGTGTACATGAGAGCGATAGCCTCCCTGGCTGGAGCCTCTGCACGCATGCACAGCCAGGATCGCTGCCATGTGCGCTTCCACACACATAGAGAGCCCGAGGCCACATCTCACACACAGAGACCCAGACAGAATCAGAGGCCTAACCCCACACCTGTACAGGACAAAGGAGAAACCAATGCCCTCATGCTTCAGCTCCTCTAAGCCTTAGAGGTTAGGATGGCAACCAGTTGAGGGAGGATGCAGCACCAGGCCCTTCCAATGGCACAGGGAAGCATCAACAAAAAAGGAAGGTGATCACCCTCCCACATTCCTCAGCAGAATGTGAGGGGGACAAAGATCTCTTCCTGGGTGAACCCCTCCTAATACCAGACACTGATGATGGTCAGTCTGACAGGGAGGAGGGAGAGTGCTCAGACACGGAGCTGAAGCAGTGTGAGACCTCAGAGCGCTTCTTCAGGTATGAGGATTTTCTCTCAATGTTGGCTAAAGTCTCCTCATGCTGTACCTGACGGAACAACAGCCCATCCAGCAACAGGTGACCACAGAATCTAATGATAGGGTTACATCAGTCTTGAGGACCCCCAAACCTTCAGGCAAGGAGGTGCCCTTTCCACCCATGTTTTTGGGTATTTTAGACAAAGAATGGGAGAAACCCCTCCAGGGAAAGAGGAGTGCTCTAGTTTCTCAGAGGCTCTACTGCCCACCCAAGCAGGTATTAGATAAACTCCTGGGAGTCAATCCTCTGGTGGCTTCCCTGGTCTCAGGATCTCTAGCACCCAAGCAGGGCGAGGGGTACCTCAAGGACCCTGAGGAAAAGAGATCAGAGGGTGTACTAAAGAAGATTCACGAAGCAGCGTCACATGCCTTCAGAGCCTCCACAACGGGTTCACTGTTTGCCAGAGCCTCTCTCCTATGGATAAAGGACATTCTGCAGGCTAGAGACCTGGACAGTGCATCCCTTTGGAGAACACTAAACAAGGTCTACAAGGCCATACAGTTCGTAGCCAATGCCATATGGGACTCCGCCACCTTTTCAGCCAGGGCCACCACTGTGGTGGCCAGGCGGTCCACTTGGCTGTGTCATTGGGAGGCGGATGCCAAGCTAGGGCTACCTTGTCCACTGCCACATTCAAGGGTTCCAGCCTTTTCGGAGAGGACGCCTTGAAGGACATGCTGGTAGAGACAAAAGATAAGAAGCGAGCCATGCTGTTCATGACCAAGAAGGGTGACAGAAGGGGTTCAAAGAGGGCCTTTCAGCCACCTTCATCCTTCAGAACCCTTAGAGGATTTGGGAGGCAATGGGATTTTTGTTCCTTTTGGCCAGACTGGTCATGATCCTCCTCCTCCCTGAGACACTATAATGCTGGCTCTTCTCAGCTGGCCCGCAGAGGCAATCACCAATCCCAGAGGGGAGGTGGCCACCAACAATTCTGACATCAGACATACACCTGTAGGAGACAGGCTGCAGCACTTCCACACAGCGTGGACGGGGACCACCACAGTCAACTGGGTCCTCTCCACAGTCTCCCATGGTTACAAAATAGAATTCAACTCCTACCCATCGAGCCGATTCATCGTCTCACCTCTGTTGAAGGACACAGGACACCCCAAAAAATGAAGGTCCAGACTGTGGCAAACACCTTCTCCAGATCGAAGCAGTGGAGGAGGTGTCCCTCTTGCACCACTTCTCAGGCATCTACTCCATCTTCTTTGCAGTTCCGAAGAAGGGAGGAGACACCAGATCAATCCTGGACCTAAAGCACATGAACTCCTTCCTAACCTACAAGTGTTTCCGCATGGAAACGCTAACTTCCATAAGGGAGGTGCTCCAGAGAGGCAACTTCCTGGTGTTGCTGGACCTGGCAGAAGCATATCTCCACATCATGATAGCGAAGGAAGACAGGAGATTTTTACACTTCTGTGTAGGGGACCATCACTTCCAGTTCAGGGCCCTACTCTTTGTCTTAGCCTCGGCCCCCAGGGTCTTCACAAGATCCTGGTGGCACTGGTCGCCCCCTTACGTCTCCAGGGCATTCACCTATACCCATACCTGGACGATATTCTTCTCAGGGCCCCCTCCCTACAGAGAGCATGGGAGGACCTCCAAACAACCATCCAGTGCCTCCAGGAACACAGATTCCTGGTAAACTACAAAAAGAGTGTACTGACCCCATCTCAGTCAATAACACATCTGGGGATGGTGATAGATGCCAAAACAGGGATGATTTTTCTCTCAGAGGAAAGACAAATTTTCCTCAGGCAAGTGGCTTCACAGCTAATGCTGCGTCACAGGGTTCAACTCAACTCATGGAGTTCGCCAGGCTCCTAGGCCACATGATTTCCACAGTACACATAGTTCTATGCGAGGTTTCACACACGACTCTTACAGCTCTTCCTTCAACAGTACCAGAACCACATCTCCCACGGGAAGCAGACCTAATCCAAGTGCCTCAGGAGGTGAGATCCTCCCTTCGGTGGTGGGCCAACAGGGAGCACATAGCCAAGGGTTCTCCACTGACCCTGAACCACCAAGTCACTGTGACCTCAGACGCCAGCCTCAGCTGGGCTGTGCACTGCCAGGGACAGATGGTCCAGGGCTCATGGAGCCCAGTGGAACGGGCCTACAGCATAAACTGGCTGGAACTCAGAGTAATCCTCCTGGCATTGCAGCACTTGGAGAACATTTTCAGGGGAAAGCAGGTCCTAGTTCTCACAGACAACACCACAACACGCTTCTACATCATAAAACAGGGAGGGACGAGATCACGGTCCCTCCAGATGAAGGCCACTCTACTGTTCTTATGGGCAGAGGAGACAGTGGCATCAATATCAGCACAATACATTCAGGGGAAGTCCAATTTTCAAGCCTACCTAAGCAGGCACGAGATCATTTCGGGAGAGTGGTCTCTGCACCCACAGGTCTTCCAGCAGCTAGTAACCAGGTTCGGTCAAATGGAGGCGGACATGTTCGCACCCGCTGCAAACCGAAAACTGACAAGGTTCTTCACAAGATGCCAGGGCCCAAGGGCAATGGGGACCGGCGCCCTAAGAGTGGCCAGGCCGAAGGGCCTGCTCTACCTCTTCCCTCCTATTCCACTGATCTCTAAGGCCATCGGGAAGGTGAGGGAAGAGGGAGCACAAGCAGTCATAATAACACTACACTGACTGAGACGACCTTGATTCTCAGACCTAATGGATCTATCATGGGAGGAACTGTAGTTCCTTCCACAGAGGGACGATCTCCTCTCCCAGGGCCCTCTGCTACATCCCAATGTGAACTGGCTCCGCCTAGCCACATGGAGGCTAAACAGAGAGCGCTAAGGCTATGCGGTTATGATGAGTCAGTCATTTCCACCCTACTCTCCTCTACGACTGTCCACCTCACCTATCTATGAGGTGACAAGAGTGCCTTCTCGAGCTGGTGCACAGCAAAGAGCATCAACCACGCAGAGGCGACGGTCAAGCATGTTCTAGGCTTCTTACAGAAAGGGTTGGACCTTGGTCTCAAGGCTAACACATTAAAAAGAGTGGAGTGACAACAAAAGAGGAACAGATACTTAAAATTTTCATATTATTTATTTTTATGTTTGTATATGTGTGTGTGTGTATATATATATATATATATATATATATACACACACATATATATATAGTATGAATATTCTTTCGTTAATATTGGCAGAAGTCTATTTTTATATTATGATTTAAGATTATACTATGCCCAGTTGAGAAGTTCATATAGGAAGTCATCTATAATATTACTGTATGCATAAGAATATTGCATAATAGTAAAATGATGAAAAAATTGTGATAAATGACAAATGCGGTGATTTAATTATGCAACATTTTGTTTATTATAAAATTAATAAAAATGAATTAAAAAAACAAGACAGGCCTTGTCCTCAGTGCTGTCCTCGTCAAAAGGCCAGACACTATCCTCACATCCACACATGAAGAAATTCCTTAGGGGGGCAACGTTCCTCTCACCTCCTGTGAGACACCGCTTCCCCATCTGGGACCTTCCCCTTGTCCTCAGGCAGCTGTCCGGTCCTCCTTTCAAGCCCCTCCGGAAGGTTCCCCTCTGGCTGCTCTCCACGAAGGTGGCCTTCCTCGTGGCCATAACATCTGCAAGACGTGTTTCCAAGCTTGCAGCCCTTTCTGTGAGGGAACACCTGTGTTCCTTCAGTGAGGAATATGTAACTTATGTACAGACCCCTCATTGTACCTGAGGTCCTGTCCCCCTTCCATGTTTCACAGGATCTGATCTTACCTTCCTTTTGCCCTAACCCCTCTCACCCCAGAGAGAAGTCATGGCACAAGCTAGATGTATGCATTCTGGGGTTGGTAGAGAGGCCTTACCTCTCTCCTGCACTGGGCTTTGCTAGTCAGGAAACTGGAGCTGTGGCGACTGGAGAGGGGGGGGGAGTCTGCCAGTCTTCAGCTGCCACTAGATTTAAAACTGGGTCTTCCTGCCTCTTTTCTGGGTGGTGACAGGGACATCCCAAGGATAATGACTCCTTGGATCCCTCCTCTCTACCAACCCCAGAATGCACCTTCACGGTAAGTACCAATGTGGCATTTTGACTATTTTTTTCAGCTGTTCCCCCTCCAAAACACAAATTAGGAGGTGTGGTTTCAACAGTTTGGCCATTTTGCGCCCTGGTGGCGCAGTAAGCTAATGCAACCAAAACTGCAGCCAACAACTCATGTTAGATCTTGAGGTCATAGGTTCGATCCCAGGGCCCCCCAGGTTGACTCAGCCTTCCATAAAAAAATGGTAAAATGAGGACCAGCACACTAAGAGCTGGGGCGACATGCTGTGAAACTACTAATATGAAAACCAACAGCAGCAGTGCATTCTGAAAAAAAAGGGTCACTTCTGCAGTGTCATCTGCATGCCAGCAGCACCAGCTACTGGCACTTACATTATCTGCATTGTGCACCTGTCTATAACTGTCTGTAATGTATAACTGCTGTACTATGTTTGTATTGATTTCTGATCTGTATAACTTGCTGAACTATATTAAATTGTATGTGATGGGACTGTACTGTATTACTGTGTGTATTGCAATGTATGTACCCCGCCCCGATCCTGAGGGGAGAGGCGGGTAATAAAAAACTCAGTATTATTATTATTTTTAAAAAATCAATTTGTGGGTGTGGGCTCTGAAGGCCACATGTAAGCTCTCATCACAACTTATGGCCCATGGGCTTCAAGATTCTCACCGATGCAATATACCCCTGGATGCAGAAATGTATTGTAGATTTGATGGTAGCATATGTTTTCAGACTACAGAGGAATTAGTATGTAATGAATGTGAATTGCCTTAGATAAAAAATGTGCATGCTACACATTTTTAATGAATAAAGCCGCATCTTATGAGGCATTTTACTTATTCCAAAACAGAAAATATTGTGTACACTTTTTTCCACTGTGCTATAAAATGTCCAATGTTTGTATCAAAAAATAGGGGGGGGGAGTCCTCCAGAAAAGTAGTAGTACTCCATCTCTCCCCTGCCCCATTTCTGTTTTTCCCTTCAAGCCTTCAGACCTCTAGTCAAACACTATTAATCTCATCTGATCCTCTTCTTCGTCATTCTCAGCCCTTTTTCTCCATGATGCTGGTCAATGGTCATTTGGCAGTGCATGTTAATGCTGGCGACAGAGCAAGTACAAGAAAGGTTTTGGTTGAGCCTGATAATGGAACTTATAGTGATGGGCAAGAACATTCTGTCATTCTGACTCGGAATAAGAGGTACATGCTGAAGCATTTGTTTAATTATAGCCTGTTGTCAGTTTATCATGTTCCCTAAAGAACTGACTTAGCTAGTTTATTTCAGTACAGTAATCACAGTTGTATTTTTCTGTTATTAATGGAGGAGTTCTTATTTATATGGTAATTACATATAGCACACAACCACTGATTAAACTGTGCATCAATACGCCCTTGAAATCTGCAGACATTTTGGCCACCAGAGGGAATCATAGCAACTATTGATGGAAAATATAAATACATAATTAGCTATTTTATTTATTAGGCTGAGAAACATACAAATTCACCTACAACAGGATTAGCACTAGCAATTAATTATAAAGATATTAAATAATTATGTTCCGCTACTAGAATAAGGTTCCAACAGAACACAGAGAACCATGTTTATTTTTTAGGTACAGTGTGAAAATCACTGAATCTTTCTTCCATAGCAAAATCCAAATTATGGTGTATTTATTAGGCCAACCAAAAGGTGCAGAACTCATCATGGTAGCTTGAGAAGCCCAATGGTTTCTTCATCAGGCAAAGAGTAAAAAAAATTACATGGGAAGAAAACTGAGGTTAGAATCACAAATCTGCTTCTTATTTGGATGTTTGCTTAAGGTGGTCTTGGGGGAAGATTGGTGGAGTTCAAAGACTGATGGCCAAACTCATCATGCCCATCAGGCTACCAGGAACAAAGGCAGTGAAATAAATTTAATAATTTCCTTTCTTTCCCATTGGCAATAACAGCATGTCTCCATTTGAGGACTAGATCCATCCTGGTCCTGTGTGAGACAGCAGGCCATTTCATAGGCAAAATACAGTGAATTTGTTGGGACACTTTTTGTACTGATGGGTCTTGAGATAAATTTAGATGTTGTGACAGGCAAAGTGTGCCAATAGAGGCCAAATTCAGATTTCTTTAAAGGTATGTTGGAGGGAGTACCCTCAGAAAATAGAGTCCCTCAATCAGTCCATTCCCATTATTTAGGATTCTTCTAGCAGCTAAGTATCTCTTCCTCCCCCTCCACTGAAAATTTAAAAACAAACAAACAGAGGTAGCCTTGTTTGTTTGTTTGTTGTTTGTTTGTTTGTGGTATTTATACCCCACTCTTCAGCCACAAAGGCTCTCAGAGCAGCTTACAAATTGTTAAGCAATAGCACTTATACATCTGCACCACTTTATAGCACGCTAGGCATTAAGCGGTTTCCAATGTGTGTTAGCTGATTGCCCCACAAGCCAGCTACTCATTTTACTGACCTATGAAAGGATGGAAGGCTGAGTGAACCTTGGAGCCCTTGGAATTGAACTTGCAGTGTTATGGCTGCAGTACTGGCATTTAACCACTGCGCCATCAGGGCTCCCTTTTTGGTCACAAAACAAATCCAAAAATGCACATTGTGGAGATGCCTGTATTAGGCCAGCCAAAAGGCACAAGATACATCATACTAGCTTTCGAAGCCAATTGGCTTCTTCATTAGGCATAGATGGTAAAAAAAATATATACAGGGGAAGAAAATTGATGGTGTTTGAGTTGCAAGTCTACATCTTATCTAAGATGTTAGATAAAGGTGGCCCTGAGCAGGAGGGTTGAAGTAGATGAAAGGCTAGGCCAAACCCCCTGATGGCTCTGGGGCAACACAAAACAAAGAAATGCAATATTTTTCCTCCATTGGCTGCAACCAAGTACCTTCATTTGAGAACTGGATCTGTAGCAGCTAGATTGCTTAAAACATAACCCTTTCACTTTGCTTTTTCCCCCAGGATAATAACAGTCCAAGTGGATGAGAGTAGCCCTGCAGAAATCAGACTTGGCCCATTGGCAGAAGCTAGACCAATGAATATATCTCACCTTTTCATTGGTGGGATTCCTGTAGGAGAAGGCATTTTAGGGCTAAAGATGACTGGCTCTTTCTATGGATGTATAAGTAATCTGATATTTAATATGGAGTAAGTTAATGTCCATGAGTATAAATACCATTTCAACTACTAATACATACCATGTATACTCTTTTACTTAAGCACACATGCTTTGGGTTAAGCAAGTAGGTCATTTAGGTCCTGTGCAAAACATGTATTCCTATAGGACAGAGGTGGGCAACCATGAACGGGTGGGGAGCCAATTTTCACAGGGGTGCCCCCCAAGTGGGTTGCACATGTGTATCAAAGCCCCCAGATCCCCTAAACATTTTTAAAAAAATTCTTTTCCAGGCAATTATTTGCCCCTCCTGGCTCATAATCACTACAAAATGCAGTGATTTTCCATCCTCAACCCTCCACCATACCTTAAAAATCCACCAGCCCCCTCCCTCCACACACATTGGCCAAAATTGAAACAGGAACTTGAGTGATGTCACTTCCAAGTCTGATTCAATTCCCAGCTGATTTTTGAGGAGTTCAGCAGGCTTTTAAGGTATATTGGGGGCAGGGGTTGGGAGAGCAAAACAGATGTGTTCTGAGCCATGGGAAGGAGGTTGGAGCAAAAAATATCCTTTTTTTAAAAAAAAAATTGGTAGATCTAATAGTCTGATGCCTGGGGAGGTTCAGGGTCCACATGTGGGCCACAGACTGCACGTTGCCCACTACATGGGTTACAGTTGTCCATTTACTGTACTGCATTAAAAGAAGCAAAGCAAAGCAAAGCAAAGCAAAAAGGACTGGAAAAGAGACAAAGGGGCTTGTCTGCATGTGGGGCAAAAACTCCAAATCATGTTTTGAGCACATGCCCCTGCATCCCCCCTGAAGCTCTGAGCATTTTTATACTCTGCAGGGACATGTCTTCACTGTTCTTACAGAGTTTGTCCACTGCCATGGCCGCCACTGACACCATGATCAATTTTAAAGCTGCAGAGACAGTTTCCAGCAGAAGGAAAAGGTTTTCTCCTTTCCCCTGGCTCGGCAGCACTGCCTCCACCTGTATTCCTGCTCACCTGTTGCTTTCTTGAAGTGCTTCTGTCACTTTCTTCTTGCAACAGGCAAGCAGGCAGTACTGCCAAGCCAGAGGAAGAGAGAAAACCTCTCCCTTCCACTGGGAACTAGCTCCAGAGCTTTAAAATTGGACATGGTGTCAGTTGTGGTGGTAGATAAAACTGCAGAAAACCACAAATCCCACATATTGCACATTCTGGTAGGATGCTGCAAAATGTTGTGAATCTGGGCCATGATACATGTGGCCAAATAGCCCCAGATTTGGGGGAAAGGCCATGCCATGTGTGGTCTGATCGCAGCAGATTTAGGGGCATTTACATGGGGATTTGGGGTATTCAATCGTGTAGACAAGCCCAAAGTCTCAGGATGTTGAAAAAAAGATTTTTTTAATTGAAAATAGTCCACAGGCTGCATATTACCCACCCCAATATAGATTGTAATTTACTATAACCTTCTGTCATATCACAGCTATTTAAGCTAATAAGTTTTAATTAGCATAAAATATGATGATATCTTGGAAATATTGCAAGCTTTAAAATGTTTCTGATTAGCACATATACTTATTCAGATTTATTACACCTTCAAGCACAGTTTTTAACCATACATGCTGACAAAGGATGCTTTCCTTTAATGAAGAGGTATGATTTGCCAGTACAGTTTATCTTGAAACTGATATAGCTTACTACCATGACATCCAAGGTGGCAGACCAGAATGCAAGACCTATAGATATTATACACAAAACAAAGAATTGGAGAAATGCATGGCGGGTATAATTACATGTAGTAATTTTTTAGAATGTCACATGTAGGATTTTGTCATTAAAAATAGATGTAACCTAAAATGTTTCCAGCTTTTGTAGTATGCAGAGTGCAGCTGTAAACAGTGGTCTTGGTTCTTGTGTTTCATTTCTACAAAGTAACGTGTCTTTCCTTTAAAATCCAGGCTTCTGGATTTCACAACAGCAATGAGGTATGGAGGTGTTGATATGGGCAGCTGTTTCCTTTGGGATAAGCATAAACCCACCATCCATCCAGAAGACACTGAGATCCTATCAGAAATGCAGATGCTACCTGTTTCTCTACAGCCTTTTGCTGAAATTAAGGAAGTATGTAAATGAGCCACTGTGGATTAGTGATTTTAGTATTGGATAGGACTCTGGGAAACCAGAATTTGAATCCCTGCTTGGCCATGGAAACCTTTTGGGTGACCTTGGGCAAGTCACACTCTCTCAACCTCAGAAGAACTGAGGGTCAAACCCCTCTGAACAAATTCTGCCAGGAAATAGTTTTGCATTAGGATAGACATACAACACATGTAAATAAAGATCTAGACAATTGTTATGTGTGGCAAAATGCATCCAGAAGAGGTGGGAAATGTGAAGGGGAGGCAGAGCAGGAAGCAGGGAACCAGCCAGAGTTCTGTTGCATCATCAGGGTAACATAATCCTTTCTATTCAGTAGTAGGCAAGAATCATAAGTTTGGTAGTGTTGCTGAAGAAAGTTTGTAAAATAACTTGGTGCTGTCTTTGCTGTACACTATTAATCATCAGTAGGTTCAAGATACAGGAAGGTAGAAACAAAATTACTTCCTTTGTATTTATTGTCCAGCCTGTGGAAGGTGATTAAACCTGGAGTGGTCTAACCTCCCAATTGTAGTAGTAGTAGTAGTAGTAGTAGTAATAATAATAATTAATAATCACAATGGCCAACAGGTGTGACAGCTTGCAAAGGGATCTTGTAGCACCCGAGACTTGAGAGAAAGACGCTCTTGGTGTCACTTATTGCAGTGCTGACTTTTTAGGTAACGCAACTAGAAGTCTTCAGATATATAAATCCAATTAATGCTTGACTTAGTCCATAGAGTCATGATTTCTGGTTTTTCATAGTGTTTTTACTTGAGACTAATCCATTGCAGAATTATTTTTCATACTGGGGTGGGAGGGTGTGTTTCTATAGCTGTAGTTTCAAATAAACAGATATCCAAGAAATGTTATGCTTATCAAGAGGGGAATATATTGGATTTGAGTTTTTGGCCCTTACAGTCGAAGTTAAGAGGAAAAGTGGATAAACTGTTTAGTCATTTCACAGCAGCACCAGCTTTTCCTCCGCTTTGTACTCATTGACAAAGAAGTGTGCTTGTTGAGTAACAGAAATATCTCTTTCACTGAATAAATTTAAGTACACTTATATACACTCAGTTTTCTTTTTGACTATGAGCATCATGATACATCTGCTTGGATTCTTATGTTTGAGTTTCATACTTGTAATCTGTACCATGAATTGTCATCATCTATTGAAATTTAGCCAGAATATTTTTTCACATGTAGTGGTGGGATATTAAGTCATTCAACTTGAGCTCTCTTGTTAACAGAAACCATGTGCAGAGGGTGAAACACTGAATTATGTCTCCAGGGCATATCAGTTTGGCCTTTCCAGAAACAGTCACTTGGTGCTACTTTTCAATCACTCTACAGTTAGAAAAAAGTAGGTGTATCTTAACAGTGTATTTTTATGGTACTTTGATTAAATATGCAATATACTGTACAATGCTGATTGCCTTCAAAACATGTTTGAGAGTTGACTGAAGCTGAGAGACAATAGCATAGGGCACAAAAAGTTAGTTCAGTTCCACTGATGAATAGAAGAGTTAAGTGCATGCAATCTCCCCCCCCCGCCACACACACACTGAAATAGCTTAAGTTGAAATAATTTCAGATAAAAATACATTCAAAAGAACAAATTTACCTATTCTTTTGAGTGCTTTCAGAAGTCTGGCTTTGAATCCATCATGTCTGTGAATTATGTTTGTACTATCTGCCTACACAATTTTTTACCCCCCCCTAAACTCCGTATGACCCCCCCCCCTTGCCCAGCTGGCTGGAACAAGCAATCCAAGCGGCGGCTTTAAATCTCCCACTGCTTTTTTATTTACAAAGGTGCCTGCGATCCAGACATCCATGATTACATTTTAATAATTAAATATAAACATGTAAAAATGTAGCACAGACTTACCAGACCTTTGCCAAGCTGGGAATTCAACATGTCGACCGCAGTTCCTTTCCTTCTTTCCTAATCCCGCCCCCTCTACCTGCCAGCCAATCAGATTGACCAATCATTCGGAAGCTGCATGGATTAATCCCTAAGATCTGGAAATTTTTCTTAGCGCCAAACTGCCAGACTTTACGGGGGAATTCGTGCCCCCTTTCCGAATAATATGATTATATTCGAATGATCGTTTGTACAGATCGCGATCTTTCAAACGCTGTACAGATTTTTTGTCATGTAGATGGGACCTGAGAAAAACATTCTAAGGAACCTTAGAAATTCCCTAAATACTCTGTATCTTTGTTTTTAACCATATATCCTTGCCTACTTCAACTTACATTCCTTCATTTTTTCTTCTGCTCAGCCCTGCTGGTTTTCTTCTCTCTATCATTCTTCCTACACTGATCCTCTTATAATTATTTCATTTAATTTTTTTGTGGCTTGGATCCAGATAAGTCCCTCTGCAAACGAGTCCTTCCATTCACAAGATGAATTGTGACATAGCAGAGACTTCTGGCTGACGAAGGGAAGCAGGGTCAAACCTCCCACACTATTCTGTATAGAGTTACCTAACTATCCATAGGTAGTAGAGCCAACGTAATCACTTCCTTGAGGTCAAGTGGGGCTTCCTGGAGGCTCCAGGTTCTAATAATTTCTGCATGCTCTTTCTTAGGCTTTCTGTGCAGTTGAACCTCAGGACCTTTGCTTCCAGTGGCCTTGTATACTACATGACTCACCAAAAGCAGATTGATTATGCAGCCCTTCAGCTACAAGGCGGGAAGCTTTATTTTTCATTTGATCTTGGAAAAGGACGGGCAGTAGCTTTTCATGGAGCAATCATCAGTGATGGGAAATGGCATACGGTGGGTTTAACCTGATCTTGGCCCACACAAAGATTGAGTCTCTTCCTGCTTTTCTCTTCCACTCTTTGTATACAGAAAGAACAACTCTTGGTGAAGTATTCTCCTTCCACACTACATATTTAAAGTTTTTTCATTAACTTCACATAGCACTCATAAAGAAATCTTTCTCACTATTAGCCTTTGCATTTCTCAACAAATACACTCTGTACTTAGATAGCCAATGCTGCAAAATACAATAAATTAAGACCTCATTGACTTCCAGCATATGAACACAGAAAGGAACATTTCTGGTAGTCATAGGCACCCTACACAATATATGGAACCCTATATGTATTAAGCTGCATGCTCCAAAGTCTTAACTATAAATGGCAGATCTGAACCCATGTATATTTTTTTACAGGTGAAGACAGAATATATGAAAAAGAAAGGTATAATCACAGTGGATGGGCAGGAATCGGTGGCTGTACATGTTCCAGGAGATGGAAACACACTAGATGTTGATGGAAAGCTGTACTTAGGAGGTCTACCCTTCAACTACATAGCCAAGAATATTGGAAATGTAAGAAGCCTTTTCTTCTTAGTGAACTTTAAGGATCTTGTCTGCCAAACAAATACAGGTACAGATCAATTTGCAACATGTTGAAGCACTAAACCCATGTGGAGAACTACACCATATCAATGGCTTATCATGGGTAATCATGACATAGACTAATTTAAACATAGGTTCTCTTTGTTGCCTATAAAGTGTATAAATTGACCCATGGTTATGTTGAGAGTAGATTACAGTGGGCCCTCGGTATCTGTGGGGCTTTGGTTCCAGGACCCCGTGCGGATAGCAAAAAACAAGGGTGCTAGAGTCCCTAATTAGTAAAATGGAATAGGACAGCGGTGGAGGCAGTGGCAAGCCTGGCCACCAGGCACACATTCTTAGGGCTCCCCTGCTTCCGGGGAGCATGCCAGCTGCCTACTTCTGCCTTTGGGGCAGTGACTGTGGCCCTTCTGGAAGGAGTTAACATCAGGCTGGCCTGATTACACAGAAGCAACAAGTCCGTGACAGCTGTTATATAAACTACATTAAAAATGGCTGCTATCACCAACATTTCTTCAAGGATGCTGAGAAGGGCATAGAAAACAGGGTTTCTGCACATTAGCTCTTAGAGCCCAAAGCTAGAGATAAGGTGATTTGGGGAGAGAGGGAAAGACAGCAGGAAATATAGGTAGCACAGTAAGAACTAGTGGAGGAAGGACTTTCTACCGCACACCTTGCCTTCACTTCCCCCCCATTCGCCCCCACCCCAAATATCTCTGAAGGACTCCAAAGAAGTTTCAACCCAATACTTCCATCTCAAGGGACCTATTTATGCAGGTTCCTGTGCCTCCCAGAGCAACAAGAAGGACAAGGAAAGAGCGTGGGTGAATGGATTCTTCATGAGGGGAGGCAAGTGGGAAGCAGTGGTTGTGGCAGAAAGGACAGGAGTGCAAAAGTGCTCACTGTGCAGCTATGTTGGCAAAAGCTCTCCTGTGCAGGCAGTGGCTGTGGCTCCAGGAGCAAAAAAAGGCAGGAAGGGGGAAGCAAGAGTGCACTCCTGAGCAGCTGAAAGCATGATGCTACTGTTCCACCTTCTTCTCCCTGGAGGACCAGAGAAAAAATGGAAGCAGGGGAGCCTGAAGAATGCACACCTGGCAGCTGGGAGTTGCCACCATCTCTGCTGCTGCCTACACGATTTTATAAATAAGGGACTTATAAATACTGTAAGGGACTGGAGAGAGACTAGAGAGATGTGAGGCTGCAGAGAGGTGTAAGGATTGTGAAATGGCAGGACGCATGGATTGGTGCAAAGCACTATGCTTGAATTGCCGCCATTGCACAGCGTCTTCTGTCTCTCTGCAGTCTTAAGTCTCTCTGCAGCCTCTCTAGCTTTGCAAATACAGTACTGTATGTACTGCAGTACTTGTGTTATGTAAAGTATTGTGTATTCTTCCATATAATCCGCCTCCTTCCATATAATCCTCCCCGTGCACTCAGGTCCTCTGGGAGGAATCTGCTGCAGCCTTTAAAAACTAGGCTCTTGTCGACCTCCCAGAGTACCTTTTCGGCTATTGCTCCCAGATTATGGATCAGCCTGCTGGATGAGATCCGTCATATCACCAACCTAAATAGCTTTTAAAAAGCTCTTAAGATGGATCTCTTCCGGCAGGCCTTTCCTGAATAGATATCCGGCCATCAGAGGGAAAAAATCTTATTAGTCCGATCCCATCCAGCTTTTGTGTTGTTTTTAGTATTTTTAGTAATTATTAAGTATGTTTTAAATGTTTAATTGTATTTTAAGGGGTGGGTTGGATGGAGGGGTTTGTATGTATATTTTAATGCTGTAAGCTGCCCCGATTGCATTTTGTAGAGGGGTGGCATACAAATAAATTTTTATTATTATTATTATTATTATTATTATTATTCTGTTGTGTACAGTACTGTAGTTGGAACCTGTACTTGGTAGAATCTGTACATCCTGAGCCCATTGATACAGAAGGCCCATTGTATATCAGTAGCATGAGAATTTGGTACTTTTATGCTTTTTAATTTGTTTTACTTCATTTGTTCTGAATTTAAAATATGTTATATCTTTTTGTTTTGTTTAAACCAATGTTTTAAATAATTGTTTTTAAATTGGTGTTTTTTGTATTTTATTTAAAACAATAGTGAGAAGGGCAGTCCTAGTTTGACAGTGTAATCACTTTGACTCAATATATCTTTTACAGACAAGACCCAAATATGCCAAATTACATTCTTTTTTCCTTTTGTCTCTACCAGTAACTTCCTCAGTGAATTATAGTTCTGAAGCAATAAACATTTGCCTGATGTGTCTGTGTGTGAATGTGTGTAACAGTGCTCAGCACATGTGGCAATATATGTCCTAATTACTGACACTGATTGTATTTCCAGGTTACTCACAGTATCCCTGCGTGCATTGGTGGAATAACTGTTAATAATAAGCAAGTAGACAAAGACAGCCCAATTTCCATTTTTTCTGTGAACAAATGCTATGTTGCAGCCCAGGAAGGAACTTTTTTTGATGGAAGTGGTTTTCTTGCTCTTGGTAAGGGAAAATATGTTTTACTAGCTTTAAATTAATTAATTTACTAATTTTAATTTATTAAAAAAACTAACTGAAATAGGATTAGAAACCAAAGGAAGAAGTTTACTAACTCACTACTGGTAGTATATAAAGAGTTCCTTATATAATTAATTATTCAGTATTTGAGAAATATACTTATTTCATCAATTGTATTTTAGCAGAAAAGCAGGAAAAGGTCTTTAAGGTTGAGAAGTTGGGGAGTTGTTTGAATTTGTGTTTTCTGTTGTGAATTAAGCCACTGGGGCAGTCTTGTACACAGGGAAACTAGTGGTAGGTAAGTTCCCCGATATTTATTTATTTATTTAGGTATTTACACCACGTTCTTCAGCCACAAAGGCTCTCAGAGTGGCTTACAAATTGTTAAGCCATAACACCTACACATCTACACTGCTTTTATAGCATGCTAGGCACTCTCCAAGCTGTTTCCAATGTGTGTTAGCTAATTGCCCCCACAAGCTGGGTACTCATTTTACCGACCTATGAAAGGATGGAAGGCTGAGTGAACCTTGGAGTTCTTAGAATCAAACTTGCAACATTGTGGCTGCAGTACTGGCATTTAACCACTGCGCCACTGGGGCTCCCTAATCATTGCTTCCTAATCATTGTTTACAGTTACATATTACCATGTGTAATACATGATTTTTTTGTAAATGGAAGCACATTTAACCCCTTTTCCCTAGACAAAGCTTAGGCCTTATGAGCTGACTTTTATGGCCACTGTAAATGTTGAATTTTTTTCAGCTGCCCATTGTTTTTATTAACTTCACTGATGATTTAACAAAGCTTTACAGAACTATGTTTAATTTTTTATTATCTGTCTAGTTGTTTCCAAAGCATGCACATGTAGATTGAGTATGCCTGGTTGGGCTACCTCTCTGGAAGTGCACATGGCTTGGCTTCTTTCCCTTATGGCACTGTCTTGTCATGTGTTGGGAGGAGGTGTCTAGCTGTGGTGAACAATCAAGCATTGGGAATGGCCAGGGAGTTCAAGAGAATCGGTGCTATTCAAAGTGGTGTACCCTGGATTGGTGCTGGTCCTGAGCCACTGGCTGCCAATCCTTGGCAAGTTTTCAGGAATGAAAGAGACAGTTGTAGTAAATGGCACAAACATAGTGTTGATTCCTGGCACATTAGGGGGGAAAATAGTTAGTCGTGACCCATATAACCTGACAAACATGGTACACTGATGATGCCTTTATTTCCCTTTCACCATGACACTGCCTCCTAAAAAGCTGAATCTCTGTCCTAAGGCTTTTATGTTTTTCTTTTCTTTTAGTTAAGGAAGGTTATAAAGTACGGTCTGATATTAATATCACATTTGAGTTTCGCACCGCCATTGCAAATGGAGTTCTTCTTGGAATCAGTAGTGCTAAAGTAGATGCTGTTGGGCTGGAGCTTGTAAATGGCAAGGTATGTTATGAATTCAAATGATATATGGTGATATCCTTATGGATCAGTCTTCATGAATCTAGCAGTGGGTTCTTAATCAGCATCAGCTGATTTAGCTGATCGGCAGCTGAAAAGGCCAATGCGATTTTGGGCTGCATCAATAGAAGTATAGTGTCTAGATCAAGGGAAGTAATAGTGCCGCTCTATTCTGCCTTGGTCAGACCTCACCTAGAATACTGTGTCCAGTTCTGGGCATCACAATTCAAAAAGGATATTGACAAATTGGAGCGTGTCCAGAGGAGGGCAACTAAAATGGTGAAAGGTCTGGAAACCATGCCTTATGAGGAGAGGCTTAGGGAGCTGGGTATGTTTAGCCTGGAAAAAAGACGGTTAAGAGGCGATATGATAGCCCTGTTTAAGTATTTGAAGGGGTGTCACGCTGAGGATAGAGCAGGCTTGTTTTCTGCTGCTCCAGAGACTGGAACACGGAGCAATGGATGCAAGCTCCAGGAACAGAGATTCCACCTCAACATTAGGAGGAACTTTCTGACAGTAAGAGCTGTTCGGCAGTGGAACACACTCCCTCGGAGCGTGGTGGGGTCTCCTTCCTTGGAGGTCTTTAAACAGAGGCTGGATGGCCATCTGTCGGGGATGCTTTGATTGTGATTTCCTGTGTGGCAGGAGGTTGGACTGGATGGCCCTCGTGGTCTCTTCCAACTCTACAATTCTATGATTCTATGCTCAAGAAGAATGCATAAGTTTATGTATAATTCTTGAGGGCAAAGCTATGGGAGTTGTTAATGTATGACAGTATAAACTGCTGAGTACACACTTCATTATAAGTCAGGGGTTTATCCATTAATTCTCCATTAGTTAACTAATATGTTTTAACTATATCAGTGAATCATGCTCCTAATTATCAACACCAGTGTTCCCCCTCTTCCCCTCCCCCAGTTTCTGGTTATTAAGCTGATTTTACAGCTGTCTGTTTTAATACACTCAGGGAAAAGAAACCACTTATAATGCAAGAAATGTTTCTTTGTGGTTTTCTAATTACACCAATGAGAAATGAAGGAACCTCTAAAATAAGATGATGAAAGAAATGAAAAACCATAACTATCAAAGACCAGCTACACATCGTAGTTACTATTTTGTATTTTTTCAAAAGTTTCTCAGCAAGTTTGTTGGATAATATATTGTCCATGAAGGAAACCCTAAACCATTTAAGAACAGTTCAGAGTAGCATTAAACATTATTTCAACCAAACCAACTTCTACATACTATTTTAGGTTCCTAAGAATGTTTTCCATTAACGTCATCAGTGGAGGACAGCTTGTTTCTACTCCTTGAGTCTGCACAAGATAGTCAAGAGCTCAGTCATGGCCTAAGTAGAATGGTTCTCTGTTGAGGTGGAGGGCATCAAGAGCTTTCAGGTGGCTGCTTTTTCCTTCATAAACCTCAGTTTATTCTCTCTGCAAAATTGAATTGCAAATTAAAATAAACACCTATAGGCTACATGTTACCTGCCACTGGGCTGAGCACATAAAATTCTTTCTAAACAGATAATATCTGTGAGGAAAATAAACTCAGGCTGCAACTTCAGACACACTTACTTCAACATAAGTTAAGTTGAACTCATCAAAGTTCCAAGGTGTATTTCCAAGCTTTGTAGTGGGGATGCATGAAAGATTGTGCTGTTAAAACATTTGGTTGATGGCCTAGAATATTATGAAATCTATCTGAGGGATGATAGGAGGTAGGCTTGGGTTTGATGATTTTATCCAAAGAATAGCGTCTTCTTAAGTGACAGACTTTTGCTTCCTTCTAGGAAGCCAGGAGTGGTTTGTGTGTATCTGTGTTTGCTCACACACTTCTGCTAAGGCAAGTGTGGGAATTGTTTAACGACAATCCAGGTGCTGTTGGACTGCAACTCCCAGCATTCCTTGTCATTACCTATTCTGGGTAGAGATGCTGAGACTTGTAGTCCAAGAACATCTGGTAGGCCACATGATTCCCATTCCACTGCTGGGGACTAATCCACCCACTTCCTCAGTTCTGTCTTTCAGACTACCCAATACTCTTCCTAACAGTGTGTGACAGGACAGGTGAGGGAGTAACTCTGGCAGGTACTCTATGAGAAGCAATCTGCTCAATCAGTACAATTGTTATTATTTACTTTGAAAGCCATATTGGCTGGGGATTCAGGGAGTTGTCCCAAAATGTAACTATTCCAAGTTCTGGACTTCTCCATCAACAACCTCAAGGACATTGGGCTCCATAGCATCAGTAGCACCAAGCATGTCAAAGAACCCTATGCTATGGCATATTTTCCCTACCCTGAGCCTTCAGCTGGTACCTAACTGGGAGACCGTGAATGAGAACTGCTCAGTGCTTCAAGTGGGCATCTTTATTTTGACAGTTCTGCTGTAACAACCAGGATGAGTCCAAATCACCCAACAGACTGCAGCGCTCCTAAATGCCTTTTCCTGGGTAGAATGTTCAGTGGTTGAGGAAAACAAGGAGAAAAGAAGAGGCAAAGGGATACCATTCCAAAGATCTTTGAAAAATAGCTTTGTTTCTCTTGATTGGAAATAGTGTTGTTGCTACCATCAAAGATAATCAAAATAAAATAAAATGCCTTTCTACCTCATACCTACTAGGAGTCCCACTGGATTAGTTTACAGGATCTTGCACTTTATCATCACAGAGTAGGGATGTAAATCTTCACTTATTTTCTTCTTGCATATGAAAAAAAAAAACCCTCAAAGTTTTTTTTTGAGGGGTGTAAGATTATGAAGCTTTTTCTGTCTGTGTCAGAATTCTACTAGAATCCAGATTTTTTCTCCCCTTATTTTTGGATGTTTTGTGAACATTTCACAAAGACTTCTTTTGCAAAAAGACATTGGCTGAGATCCTGCATCATCACACATAACTATGATGGTGGAGCTCTGTTATCATAGCTGTGTCTTCTGATTCAACACTCCCCTCCTTGCCAGATCCTGCTGCAACTGCTCTTTACACTGTGCCTTATTGGTAGGAGGGGGCTGGATATATATCATTGTTCTCTACTGCTTTCCAGTGCTTTGAAACTCCTTCAGTTGGTGTGTCTGCCTGGCTTTGAAGGTGGGTTTGGAGGGGTATTTGCAATCTTTGCAATGTTTTCATTACTGTAAATGTGAATTGCAATATTTATGATGTCTTAAGTCTGACTTATGACATCATGAACTCTGAACAAGATGCCTGCCATTATTCTGCTGTTTCTTCTAACAAAAAAGAAGTGCTGGTTTGTTCACCCTAACACTGGGGCGGGGGGATAATTTTGATTGACACCAAACCCTCTCTATACATTCTTTCTCATCAAGCATGAGAAAAATTGTGAATATTCTATTCTATCACAGAACCCAGAAGTAGAATGCCTGTCAATCAGCTTATATCACTGATCTTTTCAGCTATGACAGGATAGTAGTGTTTAGGGCCTCAGCTGGCACATTTTAAACAAGAAACCTGGTACAGTTAAGTTGATCTTCTTGAACCTCCATGTATTTGTCTATGGTTGTTGCAGGAATAGTTACTTATCTGCTTAAAGTAGTGGAGATACTCACTTTGTTCACATAAGAAATATTGTATTAAGTTGTTCCTTAGCCAAGTGTAAGGAATGTACAAAACTGCATTCATTTCAAATGAGCTTTGATTTGATCAGTATCCATGTGATTAAAATGAAAACTTTCCCACATAATTGTTAAGCAATTTGATAGTTTAAAAGAGCCATCTGTTTCACTTGCCTCCTGTCCTTACTGTCATTTGGCTGGTTTTGTGTAGATTTTATTCAGTGTCAACAATGGAGCTGGCAGAATAACAGCTACCTATGAACCAAAAGGGACAGCCAGTCTGTGTGATGGAAGGTGGCACAAACTTCAAGCAAACAAAAGCAAACACCATATTGCTCTGACAGTTGATGGGAACTTGGTACAGACTGATAATCCACATATGCACTCAACCTCTGCAGATACGAACAACCCCATTTATGTTGGAGGCTATCCTGGTACGTAGCTTTTCTCGCTTTTAAAAGTAGGGGTGTGACAACAAATAAGTAATTATAACCCTCTCCCAACCTTGACTTGTAGTTGTTTGCTCTGAACCATTGGTAGTGAAAATGCCAGGCCAGAGTATAGCCAATTTCCTGGAACAGAAAGAACTATAAAACACAGCACGGCCCAATGATGTGAGCAGCTTCCAAGTGCTATGGTTGCTCTTTTATTTTGCCCCTCTCCTCAAAACTAAATTCTGGCCAGTTTGGGGCTAGGAGGAAAATGATAACTTTCAGACCCATTGATAGTCCTTCTAACTATCATCATGGCTTCTGGTGCTCTAACAGCCTCCAAGAACTGCCTGGCCACTGTTTCTGTGACTTAGGAATTCTTACAATGTATCAGGGAGTTTCTAAAGTGCAAATTTTAATCTCTTCCAGACAGTAAACAAGCTCACTGTGTTCTCTCATTTGTTTTCTAGCTGATGTAAAACAAAATTGCTTGACCAGTAAGAGCTCATTCCAAGGGTGTTTGAGAAACCTCATGCTGATTAAGGGCCAACAGGCAGAATCTTTTGACTTCAGTGAAGCCTTTGACCTGCGTGGAGTCTTTCCACATTCCTGCCCTGGGGCTGAGCGCTAAATGATAGAGAAAATTATCAATTTTAAGAGTTTTTTTCCTACTGTTAATGAAAAAGAAATGTTTTTAACTTTAATTGCTAGTGATCTCCCTATATTTTCCAGCTCAGGATGATGTTTTTAGCCAGACCTTTTATGATACCATTTTTAATTTTTAAAGCCTCTTTGTGCAACAAATACCTCTACTAAAATGTTAACATTAACTCAGTACTATTTTTTTAAAAAATTGCTGGTGAAAGTTTTTTTTTTTTTTAAATCAGTGTTTACAGTGTATCTTTTGCTGATTACTTGACAGTATTTCTTTTGGTTAAATGGCTCTTTTTATAATAAAGATGTAAAATGGGGACCCGCACAATAAAAGCGTTCTTTCATACTGTGTGTGTGTATCATATCACTGAAAAAGTTCAGTTCTAGATACAGAGGTAAGGAATTCAATGGGGGTTAATTTTGAACAAATTCTAACTAGTGTTTCAATAAATCATAGCAAATTGCTCTTGAAATCATACTGAAAATGCTGCTAGTCTCTAGTTCTAGTACACCAGAGTAGTTCAACTGTAAAACAGACATGTAAATTGTTGCCTTCAACTCAAAAGGGTTGCCAGGTTACAGAGCAGGTTCAGATCCCTCCTGAAGCCAGAAGATAATGCTTTTCTGGGCATTGGCAAGGCAGTGATGCTTCATGTTTATATTGTAAAGTACAAAACTGAGGCTGCTGCTCTGCATTTGCACATCTGTTTTGCACAGATTGATGAGAAAGTGTTGAGCTAAACAATTAACAGAGTGACATGCTGGGCAGAGCTGAGGACACCTCTGTCTCTGGACCACTGCATGGTGCCTTGTAAAGAGAAGGACATGTTGTATTTTAATTGAAGTTCAATATTGCTTACTGGGGGCCACAACCAATATCATTAAGTAAATTCCTAAGAGTACATTAGTGCACCATGGCTAAAAATGTTCATCCATCCAGTTAAGCCTGAATGTTCATTTTTAGACATAAATTTTGGATCCAAGTGCTCAAGAGTAGGATAAATTGATCCAAGTGCTCAAGAATAAGTGGACCTAAGGCCACATATCAATTTCCTACTTTCATAGACATAGTACTTCAGCTTCAGGGTTCATTTGTAGGAAGCCATGTTTTTAATAGAATATGCAAGAAAGCACGTAAGATGTTTAGTTGATAACCACTTTAATTTTTCCCCTAGATTAATTACATACATATTCTGTTTTCTCAGTCCTCTGCATTTAGTCAGAATAACTGTAATCAGACTTTTCATGACAAATAGTCAATGGAAACAAACACAGAAAATTTTTAATTTAAGCTAATAATTGCCAGAATCCTACATCAACTTTTACTTAATGTAACTTTATGTATACTTAGTTAAGTAGCAGAGGTGCTAAAAAACCCTGTTAGTGAACTGTGAAGATGTGTATTGGGACAACAGCAAAATACCCAATGTGTACTGGCCCCATTCTGCATTGGACTCATTGCCAGCTCTGCTACTTAGTAATGTAACAGCATTCCTCTACTGGATAGGGAGGTTACAGAACTACCCAGTTCTAATTCCTGCATATGTAAGTCCACTCACAAAAATGTAACTTTCATATAGGATTCTGGCCATTATTTTTAAAAACTGTTCTAGGTGGTTACACCTCTTCTTATTTCATGCAACAGAACTGACCAAAAATAAAAATGCTGAGAATCCTGTTCTCTCCCTTGCCCATCTAGTACATTGCTTAACTTTGGCTGATTTCCAGACCTTTTCCACATACACAAGACTTCTGATTCAACAATTACCACTCTGTAATTTTTAAGCAGGTGTTTTGCCTATGCACTAGAAGGGGGTAGAAATGTACAAGATTAAATGGAGATTCCTGAATATTTTGAATGGCATATTCAGGAAAAGATTGGCTTGGAGCAAGAAATACCTGCCTTCTCTCAAAACAGCTAGAGAACAGGAGCTTTCTTTGGCTTCCCTTCAGCTTTAGGACCTCAATAGAAAGGATTGGTGGTGATTGGGGTATGCAGATGAGCACTGTTGGGGCATGACTTTGGAGCCCACTCTCATCCTTCATATATACTCATTTCAGCTACAATTGCCATGCTTTCTTCCCATCACCACCACAGTTTCCTTTATGCAACAAAGACAATTCCCTGCAGTTTCAAATGATGAGACAAATGGGTCCTTTCAGTCCCTATGGAACCATTGTTTTTGTTACATGCCTTCAAGTTGACTCAGACTTATGGCAACTCTATCCTAGGATTTTCTTGGCAAGATTTATTCAGAGGAAGTTTGTCATTCTGTTTCTCTTAGGCTGAGAGTCTGTGACTTACCCACAGTCATATAGGGGATTTCCATGGCTGTTTCAAACCCTAGTCTCCTGGAATCCTAGTCCAACACTCAAACTGTGACCCCACCTTGGTTCTCACCTATCAGATCCCCCTCCATGATTTAGTGAGGACTGGTCTGGAGTGTACTTTGATACAGTGAGAGGTAGGAATAAAACCTCCCTTTTCCTGACCCTTCAAGTTGTGCTACCTCCTTCTGGATCTAAGAGGAACAGGGATTTGTTTCTCCATAGGATGCAATATAAGACCAATTTGGTCATGTGAAGAAAGGAAAACAGTGACACAGAAGTTTGGAATAAAACTCTGACATAGTGACAGGTGTTTGAATGCTGGATACATTTTTAAAAAAAAGCTGTAGGACAATCTTCACTAGTGAGGGCTAGTTTTGTGATTACAGACTGAAGCCACTACTAGTTTATAAAGCTGTCAGAAAAAAGTTTCAGTATAAAAATTAAACATAAGAATGCAATATACAAACATCAAGGAAGGCACAGTATATATAAAACAGAGGGGATGGGTATTGCTTCTTTTTACCCTGCCCTTTTCTCCTGTCATATTTTGTAACAAATTCACACTTCTAAATAGACAATACAATCAGGGTAGATTTATGAAGAAACATGAAAGTAGAATGGACAAGCTGAAGTTGTCTTGTGTATAGGTACCCCAGAACTTTTTAAAGGAGGGTTCTAACATTTACAGACAGGTTGTTATTATTTTACCTACTTGCAAGGGGAGGGCAAATTACCTTTTCCATTCATTATCATTCACGTATCCTCATGAAGATTTTTACAAGCTGAACATATACTTAGATGTGTCCTTCATGTGTTCAGTGTAGCTTGCTCCCAGTGTGCATAGGATTGCTTGCAGCCTCTATTACTCCCAAGAGGGCTGAAAGACAACCAGTGGCTTCACGTTTCTTTGTGCTTGATCATTTAGCAAACTTTTGATTCATGATGCCTGAGGAGGCTCAACTACATAGGAGTTTTGGTTGTCCAATTTTAGGGGCTCAAGCTCCCCTCCTCCATTCTTTTGTCCATGCTATAGCTGGAGTCTCACATCTTGCCCTAAGGCTGCCTGAACAGTTCTAGATTCTGGATTGAGATTGTACATGCAGAAACACTAGAGGGGAAGCACTGTTAGCATTGATCCTCTGGAGTGGGGACATGACTGATGAAATGTGATCTCACAACAAATGAGATCAAATAAACAAATGGCTTATTGGGGCTATTAGAATGGCTAGTTGGTAGATAATCAGGGTAAAGTCCCAAAGCCTTGAATACAGATTTTTGCAGGAAAATTCAGCAATTTCCTCTAGCAATTGAATGAGATGTTATAACTGAATATCTGACAGTACCTCTCTGAAAATGCATCTGTATTAAGGCATATATTTCACTCTTCAAATCACACAAAAATGTGTGCTGCCTCTTTTTTATATTCCTCTAAATGTTTTAAATAGTTAACCTATATCAAAAATTAATATATAGTTATAAGTTACACTGATTTAAGTAAAACTATGGGATTCATTTTTACTGCCCAAGTGTAGTATCCTACATTTCTCCATGAATTTCAACAGGGAGAAATGTAGGATACTACGCTTGGGCAGTAAAAATGAAATGCACAGATATAGGATGGGTGACACCTGGTTTGATGGGTAGTACATGTGAAAGAGATCTAGGAGTCTTAGTGGACCACAAGCTGAACTTGAGTCAGTGTGATGCGGCAACTAAAAAAGCCAATGTGATTCTAGGCTGCATCAATAGGAGTATAGTGTCTAGATCAAGGGAAGTATTAGTGCCACTCTATTCTGCTTTGGTCAGACCTCACATGGAATACTGTGTACAGTTCTGGGTACCACAATTCAGGAAGGCTATTGAGAAGCTGGAACGTGTTCAGAGGAGGGTGACCAGGATGCTGGAAGGGGGGGTCTGGAAGCCATGCCCTATGAGGAGATACTTAGGGAGCTGGGTATGTTTAGTCTGGAGAAGAGAAGGTTAAGAGATGACATGATAGCCATGTTTAAATATTTGAAGGGATGTCATACTGAGAATGGAGTATGCTTGTTTTCTGCTGCTCCAGGGACTAGGACACGGACCAATGGGTTCAAATGACAGGAAAAGAGATTCCACCTAAACATTAGGAAGAATGTCCTGATAGTAAGAGCTGTTCGGAAGTGAATACATTGCCTCATAGTGTGGCAGAGTCTCCTTTGGAGGTTTTTAAACAGGCTGGATGGCTATCTGTTGGAAATGGTTTGACGATCCTTCATGGCAGGGGGTTGGACTTGATGGCCTTTGTGGTCTCTTCCAACTCTATGATTCTATGATTCCTATCACATCATGCATGCAGTCTGGACAGACTCTTGGAGGTCATGCACTTTCTTAGTCATAGCTCCAATAGGTATCCGTTGCAAAGGGGTTTCCCTTCCTTCTTTCTCTAATCCATGGTCCAGATTTTGAAGAGCTAAACAAGCTACACTGAATTAACCATGCAATAAGTATTCCAATTTTTAAACCATCTAAATATGTTGAGTTTCTGCTTAGCTGCAGAAGAGTTACAAAATAAAAATAAAAATACACGCACACTACAGTGACTACCAATATAAAAATAGATAAAAGTGGGAAATCAATGCATGTAGTACATTTAACCTTTCCTTACAGCAGTCACTGAATACTCCCCATTAGACACTGCCTTCTATTTTCTTTCACCCAAGGCTACTTTAATTAACTGTAATATAGGGCAAAACCCACTCAATCCTGGAAACTCCTTAATTTTTATGTCATGGGCTTTTATGTGAGAGATTTAACCATATGCTTGTTTTTTGCAATTGAAACAAAAGGGGTCAGAACTGCTAGGGATTGTGTCCAAAGTCTGTAAGGCCTTATGCCGAAAGCACACGTCCATGTCTGCAATGAAGACAACAAGCCAGGTTATCCTATATGTATACAAATGTCAAAGCAAGGGCACTATTTTCAACACTGTAGTTACTTCAAAATTAAATGAAAAGGCAAAAGAAATAATAAAGATGTTTTAAAGAAAAAGGATGACACATTTGAATGAGCACCTGTAAAAGTCACATGTTAATACTTAACAGTAGGGTAATACATTAAAAAAAACAATTTGCATATTTTATAACGTATTTAGGCATCTATCTTTCACCTCTTTCAAAGTAGTTTGTATTGTGGACCAATTATTAATATACTGTGTAAAATGCACATGTTAGCTGATTTGGACTTGGATAAAGCCAGATAAATGCCATTAAACCCCTCATATGCAATGGTTTATACCTATATATTTATATACATGCACAGTACATTAACAATAAAAATGTTTAACACAGTAGTTTCCCCCTCTTATTGGCCACCTGAAACTGAGTCACAAGTATTTAACTAGGGATGAATTTTGGCACTGCTGTTTCTTCATAATAAATGATGCTGTCCCTTTTCCTTCAAGAATCCTATCTGCTAGTGGTTGTCCTTATGCTCTTGGGATGCTACGCAAGTAAGTATAAAAGTATGTGACATGGTGGTTGTAATCGTAATCCAGTTTTTTATTCTGTTAACAAGAGCTGTCTGTACTCCTTCATATATGTTGAAAACTGGCAGCAGTAAAACCAGTGTTAAAAGTGTAGTCATTACAAAATAAATTATTATTATAACAAACCATTAACTGAAATAGAGTCCTCAGGATCTATGATACACTTGGAAGACACAGGTTACAAATTACATTGAGAAGATACTTGCTGAGTAGCAACTACTTTGGTTTCATCACTGGTAATGTGGCTTACAATTGGGAGGCTTTTCAACCATCTTTTTGGCATTTTCCAAAGTGCTCTGCCAAGATGTCTTTACAGATTTCAACTTATTTTTGGTTTAATCACCCATTCTGCTTGTGGATTTGTATGGTAAACATCCAGCATGTAAGCATCTGGATCCAAACAGTGTTGTCCTGAAACAAACATTGCATTAAAAAAACAGTTTTAGATAGTTTTATCTATACTTATAACATTGTTAAGGGGGAGGTGTCCCCCCCCGTTGCACATATGGAGTCACTGGGCATACAGAGGTACATGGGGTGGCACGTTTGGTGTTTTGGTTCAGTTGTGCACCATTGCCATTCAACACAATGGTTGTGTAGCACACAAATGCATAACTCCATATGCAGACATTTAGCCTTCACAGCTAGATGGAGGATCTGACCTGTTATACTGTTTGGTGCGTTATTAATTAAATAACTATGTACATAGCACAGCTTCTGAAGATAATTTTTGCCCCTCTGCAAATTGTGCTTCTTTTACCCCGTGCCAGCATCTGGAAAAGTGACTTTTTTAAAACAACAGCTCCTAGAAAACCCCAGCTAGCATGGCTCATGGCCTTGCTTGTTGGGGATTCTGGCAGTGTAAAGAAGAAACTGTCCAGGCTCTGCCCCAATCTATGTTACAATACTGATAAAAGCAGTTGCCTGGTAGTATTTGAGGGAAAAGCTACAGTATATAACTCTTCACTCTTATCCCTCCTTCCCATTTTTGCTGAAGTGATTTCCCAGTGAGATCTGTCCTACTTGGTATGTGTTACAGTTAGCTTTAGTTGCACAGCTAAAACTTATCTAAGAGGACATGTCTGCTACTGTGGAATTTTAAGCCAACATTTACCTATGTTTCCTCCAATTTCATGTAAACTTTGGGCTTGCATTTTCATCTTCTCTGATGAGCCATGGCTACAAATTGAAAGGGAGAAAATAAATCAAGACTAGTTATGCCACCTGAAATAACCATAATTAATTCTGTTATGATGAAAGAATCAGGAATCTGAAATCCTCTACTACAAATCACACATAGATTTACCAGCAGATCCAAACAAAGGTTCTGCCCCCCACCCGCAAATTCAAGTACAAGTGGCTCTCCACATTTGCTGGGGTTAGGTGCGCATGACTCCCATGAAAGTGTAAAAACCATGAATACCTTTAAGACCCCCAAACCATATTTAACACATGCGAATATTATAAGCCATGTGTTCAAACCACTGCAGATACCTTTGAGGTGGCAGAGTTCCTTCACAAGGCAGAAACAGGCAGCTGGCAGGGCTTGCCACCACTTCCACTGTTGCCCTACACCATTTTTAACAGGGACTTAAGCCTCACCATGTGTTTGCAATCTCAGGACTTTATCAGACACTCTAAAAAAAAACCCCACGGAGGTCGGGAGGAGGACACCGCTGTCCTGCTTCTGGTGGTCGATACCACACTCTCCATCCTCCTCAAGTCCTTCCTCCATGCTGGAGCAATGGAAAAGGCACCACTTTTTATTGATGGAAACTTCTGTCAATGAAAAACGACGCCTTTTTCAGCCAGAAACAGGACAGTGGCGTCCTCCTGACCTCCACAGGGTTTTTTCCAGCGTGTCAGATAAAGTCCTCAGTCTTACAAGGCTTGCAGTCCCTATTAAAAATGGCATAGGGCAGCAGCAGAAGTGGCAGCAAAGAATCCTCAAGTAATCAAATCCACAAAAGTTAAACCCACAAATATGGAGGGCCAACTGTATTTGTTATAATTTCTAGTAAATTTACATAATTGCTTACTGCATACTTTGCAAACATTCTTCTAAAATAATAATAATTATTATTATTAATACCCCGCCCCTCTGTTAAAAACAATCAGGGCAGCTTACAAAAATTAAAATACAAATACAGATTAAAATCCCTAAACACCACCCACCCCCATAAAAAGATATTAAACCAATGTAAATTAAAAACAACTAATCTAAAATCACATTAAAAAAAATAATAAATAGCCAGCAAACTAAAAGAGGCCAGGAGCTCCTGAGGCCAGGATCTAATTAGGAAAGGCCTGCCAAAACTTGTTAATTGTTACAACAACTTGTAAATTGTTAATGTAATGCACATAGTTGGATTAAGGCAGCAATTCTGTGCTCTTTGCAAGGACTCCTCTGTCAGAGGAAAACAAAAACCAACCATTGGAAGGTCTAGTGTTGCTTCTCTGCCACTATTCTAAGACTGATGGAGATGGCAAAAGTGAGACAATCCAATAGCAGAGCAGTGAGGTTTTGGATTCCATTCCACTAGGAAAGGGCAGAAACCATGCAACCCTCCAGATGTTGTTGGGCTGAAACTCCCAGCTGCCCTAGGCAGCACTGATAATAGTGAAGAATTCTGGGAACTGAAGTCCAGCAACATCTGGAGAGCTGCTCAATACCTACCCCCACTATATTCTGCCGTAGCTGTAGGGCATACATTCCCAGGCTTACTGTGAATACTTGAAACTGCAGGTAATAGCGACCCTCATAGAATCATGCTAGGGGACCTAGGAGATGCCTAGAGAGGCCACCTCTCTAGATATCTCCAGCAGAACTCTATGGTAATTTCTAGTGGAAGTTACCATAGAGTCACACTGGAGGACCTAGAAAATGCCTAGAGAGGCCATATTTTTCATTTGATGGATAATTGAAACTGCAAGTTCTGGTTCCACACATTTGGGGGGGGGCGTGTAACCTGGGGTTGTTTCCATTTCTTTGAGAGCAACAAGGGGAAAAGAAACAGCCATACAAGGCCCAAAACAAACTTAAACCAAAAACACATCCAGCATAAATCCCCTCCCTCCATTTTCTCTCTCCATTTTTTTCCATGCCAGCATGAGCCTATTCAAAGCCATTGAAAATGTATTCAAAGGCACTGGAATCAATTTTTCCTTCCTCTTCTCTGCTTGCTGAATAAACCTTCAACAGGGGTGCCATACTCTACAGCTACTTAGTAAATGCTGTCCAGCATGCTAGACAGACCGTTGAGTTGAGCCAACGCAACTAGGGCTAAATCTAGTTTGTCTCATTTTTAATTTCAGGTCATTTAGAAGGTTTTGGATAAAGTACCTATAGTGATGAATGAGGGCTAATTGATGTGACTCTTGATTTTGGCAAATGATGAAGCTGTGATTTTGTTGCTTCACTGTGCTCTCAGCTTGTAGTTCTGTGCCAATTAGCTATTGCAAGTTGTTCTTTGGCCCAGCAAAGGGAAACAGAATGGGAAAAGTGAGTGACCTGCAATGTGAACATATGGAGCCACACAAGCCTGAAGCTAGTGAAGAACCTCAGATATCAAGAGAAGCTGGAGGCTCCCATTTCCACGGCACAGGAAATCTGTTCTGGGTTTTATTCAGAACCTTAAAAGAGCTATCCAAGAGGCTGAACCTATGGCAGAAGGGTAGGGTTGAACAACATGGATGCCTACTTTAAACTTTGGGTTAAAATGTGAGCAGATTCACCACCACACTAACATGGAAGCCAAGAGCTGCCAGTGAAATATGAAGGGAATGAAATGGGGGGGAATCAAATAAAATTAAATGAAAACTGAAATTAGTTCATGGGAGAAAAAAGGATGTGTAATACTTGTTGTCAGCTAGAAGCTTCCCTTACCATATAGTTATAGGGTGGGCAACTGTCAGGGGTTAGGGTGCATTGCCCCCCTCCCCAGAAGACCAGGCTGGGCAGCACACCCAAAAAACAGGGCAGGAGGTGTGGTGGGGAGCTGAAGTTGGGAGAGCAAAACATTTTTGGACACTGGGGACCACAAAACAAATTTAGACCCAGGGGGCTATAAAATAGGCCTGGGGGCCACATGTGGCCCACAAACACTACTTTCCCCACTCTTGCTATATCTCATTATCATGCTTTTACTCACCTGTTTTCACAGTGAAATCGTGCCAGAATATCTTTGGTTTTTGTTTGATTGTTCAGCTGAATTGCCATAGAAACTTTTGAATGCAGTGGCGCATGAACTCTTATCACCCCTTCAGGTATGTCAGACTGCAAAAATGAGAGAAACATCCATCTATGATTTCAACAAAGGTATTAACCTAACTGATTGGACAATGGAGTTTCCCTTCTCCTTCCTTCCCACTGCAGCTCCTTGGACCCCTGAAAAGCCTTTGTCAGGGAATACTTAGGCCTGGGATATAGCACAGGGCCTGCAGTGGAAGTAGAGAACCAGAAAAAGGGGAGAATGGGCAGGACTGATATCCCACTTCCATAACCTCCAAATGTCTCAATTAGGCAGGGACAGTCCCGATTAATCCTCTGTTGTCCCAGCTTTTCAGCTGCTTTTAAAATGTCCCAGTTTTTCTCTCTCCACTTCCTGTCTTTGCCCTTGGCTTACTTCCAATGGTTCAAACTGAGTTCAAAATGCCAAACTAGTATACTGTACACCCAATTAACTCAGCAGGAGGAAAAGAGAGGAACAAGTGGCATGTTGTCCTTCCCAGTAGGCTTAGGCAAATTCAGACTACTCAGTGAAATGTTGAATTGTATGGAGATTTTCACACCTGCTATCTGTTCTGTTGCAGGCACGGAAGAGGGTCGCTGAAAGATTTCTCTTTCAGATGATGTTCACCCCCTTCCATGCCCTCAACGTAACTATTCTGTTTTCTCCCTGTGATATTTCAATCACAGGGAGAAGTCGTTAATGACTACCCGTTCCATTTCTGTCATGGAATCACAGGTGGTCTGAAAGGTTTCCCTTTCCTCTCCCGCGATGACAGGTGCGGGGGGGAGGTCCGTTCTGGACACTTCCGGGCAGGAACAGGACACCCAGATAAGTGGCACCTTTCCCCCCCAACACTCCCTGGGTTACTTGTATTTTTTTTTTTTTAAAAAAAAAACTTTGTTTTTGGTTTTGACATTTGGATTTTTTTAATTTTTGAATTTCCTGCATGGCTGTTCTCTCATGAGAGCGAGCAGGATTTGGCTTCACTGCTGTACAAGCAACTTTACGGCAGCTGCATTTACAGCAGTGAAGCCGAGGGGAGAAGGAGGATGTGCCTGCTGCGGGATTGAGGTAAGTGTACAAACATTTTCCTTAACCCCGTTAACAGGGACGGGAGAGGGGATTGCGGAGCAGAAATGGAGCATTTGGCCCCATTGTGAAAATCTCCTGTGTCTTTCCAACCACTCTTCTCCAGGGTCTCCAAAATTCAAGATCATAGAAAGATTTGTTGTCTAATTAAAGCATAGAATTGGCTGGGAAGGTAGAGTTTCTCTTAGTAGCCAAAAAGATGTCACCAGAAGTGTTTTGTTTTTTTAAAGAATTCAGCTAGGAGGTGAATTTCACCAACATCACAGTTTCCAAGTCAATTCTATCCACTTACTAAATCACTGATGTCGCAGGAACCTAGGGGGAGGAGAAGAAAAGGAGAAGATGAAGGGAGGTGGGAACTGTGGGATGAGTGAATGGAAACATGGGTTGGACCTGAATAAGCCAAAGAGATAAGGAAGGGATTTTTTTCTTAGTAGTTTAGAAAAAAGGATTTTCTCTAAACCACTATTTTTCACCATAGTAGTTTGATCTCACTGAAGTAACAGTGGGAGCTATGATTTCCTGTTGAACATAATGAGTCAGTAAGCTCCTACTGTTTGTGAAGGTAGATCTTGAGTCAGTAAGCTCCTACTGTTTGTGAAGGTAGATCTTAGAACAAGCTGGCTGACTTTACTTGGAATGTTGCAGATTTTTATCAGTCTTTTTGTGAATAACACCAAAATAACTCAATTACCAATGCTTACTTCCAGTTCCTAACACAATTAGTGCCACCCAGAGAAAAGAACAATGGAAGACTTAGTAGTTTATCCCCCATTTCTAGTATTGCTTAATGCAGAACATCTGAATGCTAGGCTGTATGCTGAGCTGACTGAAATTTAACTCACTTATCCAAATATTGTTCACTGCCAGTTTCATGTTCCATTTCTATGACTAATACTTTTTTCTGTCAAAGATTTATGTCAGAAACCAACCAGTTTGCAGTTCTGAAAGCTTGAAATATATTGTACATTTTTCTTCTTGTGAGCCACTTTGAGCATAGATTTTATTTTAAAGCAAAGATACCAGCAATCACAATTAATAACAAAATTCCATACTCACTCCCAAAGATTCTGTGGGGAGTTTGCCTCTTGTAGAGAGGGTTGTAATTCCTCAGAAGGAATAGGGATTTAGTTTGGATGTGCTCCTGAAATGACCTCTCTGATGAGGAGCGGACCTATATTCATAGGAATGCCAACTACACCCTTGCCTGGCAACTGTAATGGGACAGCCTGATCGTTGTAGTGCATGAACTGATAAATTCTTGTAATGCACTTTCTGTGGGCTACCTTTTTGGCTTGGTCTAGAAGAGAGGTGGGCAAGTGCAAACAGGATGAGGGCCATTTCTCCTCCCTGTGCCTGCCCAGCAGGCCATGGCAGTAAAATTTTAGTGTGCCCCAAGTAAATATGATGTCACTTCTGCTGCCATTTTGGCTAAGTTTTCTCTCTTTTTTTCTATTTCAGAGAGGTTTGATAGAATCATAGAATTGTAGAGTTGGAAGAAACCACGAGGGCCATCCAGTCCAACCTCCTGCCACACAGGAAATCACAATCAAAGCATCCTCAACAGATGCCCATCCAGCCTCTGTTAAAGACCTCCAAGGAAGGAGACCCCACCATGCTCCGAGGGAGTGTGTTCCACTGCCGAACAGCTCTTACTGTCAAAAAGTTCCTCCTAATGTTGAGGTGGAATCTCTGTTCCTGGAGCTTGCATCCATTGCTCCGTGTTCCAGTCTCTGGAGCAGCAGAAAACAAGCCTGCTCCATCCTCAACGTGACACCCCTTCAAATGCTTAAACAGGGCTATCATATCGCCTCTTAACCGTCTTTTTTCCAGGCTAAACATACCCAGCTCCCTAAGTCTCTCCTCATAAGGCATCGTTTCCAGACCTTTCACCATTTTAGTTGCCCTTCTCTGGACACGCTCCAATTTGTCAATATCCTTTTTGAATTGTGGTGCCCAGAACTGGACACAGTATTCTAGGTGAGGCCTGACCAAGGCAGAATAGAGTAGCGCTATTACTTCCCTTGATCTAGACACTATACTTCTATTGATACAGCCCAAAATCACATTGGCCTTTTTAGCTGCCGATCAGCTAAATCAGCTGATGCTGATTAAGAACCCACTGCTAGATTCATGAAGACTGATCCATAAGGATATCATCATATATCATTTGAATTCATAACATACCTTGCCATTTACAAGCTCCAGCCCAACATCATCTACTTTAGCACTACTGATTCCAAGAAGAACTTCATTTGCAATGCCGGTGCGAAACTCAAATGTGATATCAATATCAGACTGTACTTTATAACCTTCCTTAATGGGGGGCTGGAAGATTAGGAGAGCAAACTGTTGTCTTTTTATGCAGTTTTGCAAAATGTTGGAGTGGTGTTGGGGGCAAAAAAAAAAAATCACCCCATTTTTTTAAATTGAGGGAATGTGATGGGTTTGAGGAGCTTCTGGGAAGGTCCCAAGTGCCCTTTGCCCACTCTTGGTCTAGAAACTATGCCTGCTGGGGTCTATTTGCTCAACAATCCTTCCATAAATTAACAGAACTATTTACATCAGAACCAAGTTTGCAACATCTGGACCCCGGGACTCCCTTTGTTGTAGAAACTGACACCTCTGACATGGCCATTGGGCAGTGCTTCTCCAGCTCATTTTGTCAGGGGACTCACCTTCTTGCCTGTGCCTACTACTCAAGAAAGCTGAGACCAACTGAACAGAGCTACACCATTTGGGAGAAAGAACTCCTGGCAATCAAGGCTGCATCTGAGGTATGAAGACACCTACTAGAGGGGGCCACATGCCCGATTCAAGTCCCCATGGACCATTGCAACACTGAATACCTTCAGACAGCCCAGAGATTAAATTAAGAGACAAATGCATTAGTCATTCTTCATTGCAAGGTACAATTTCAAGATCACCTATGTTTCCTGATGTCAGAACTGGCTGTCAGAATAAAAACACTATTCTTCCGAAGATGGGTTCTTGTACCACTGTGGGCACCTCTATGTGCCCCCAAGAACTTGTTGGAAGGAGGATCTCTGCTTGTACCATGACAGATAGCCTGCAGGGCACTTCGGGTTGTACAAGACTGTACTTCTTAACTAGGGAATTTTGGTGATCCAGGCAGACCACAAGATACCTCTGCTGCATACATATTTTATTAAAGATGAAGCAACTGCACTGGCTACCTATCAGCTACTAAGCTTAGTTCAAGTTCATATTACTGGCAGATAAAGCTCTGAAAAGCCTGGGACCTGGTTACTGCACAGACTGACTTCCCATATACATACACATCCTGTTCCTAAGGTCATCAGAAGAGGCCCTGCTGGTTACACTACATCTTTCAGATTGCTGACTAGCCAACCTGGAAGCAGGCCTTCTCAGTGATGGCACCCACCTTTTTGAATGCTGTTCATACTGGTATTTAGGAGGTGGAATCTGTGAAATACTTGAGGCACCTATTTAAGATCCACCTCTTCACCAAGGCCTTCCCTGGCAGATTGTATTATCCAGTGTTTGTTTAATGTTGTGTCTTCTGATTTTAAATGTTGTAACTGAAAAGGATATATTATTATGGCACTTTGTTGGTTGATACCTGAATCTTGTATTGTAAACCATTTTGAGATATTTTGGGGGACATGGTAAGAGGTCTGTAATTAGTAGGATAGATCTATAAACAAATAGGATAGATATATATAAACCACCTCTGTTCTTTCCGGCCTCTCTCGCTCCATAGTTTTTCTTCTTAATAGCCTTCGCACACCTTTGTCAAACATTAGCTGCCTTTTGGTATTGTTAATTGTAGCCTCATTCATCTTTCTCACTTGAGAAATCAGAAATGTTGGGACCTAAATGGATAGAAGACAAGTAAACTAAGTATACAGGACAAATGACTTCCCAAAAGTCACCTTCGAAGACATTTCCTGAATATAATTTTTTTCAATAAATTCCAGACAATCTTGGAAACAGAGGTTTTATAATAATCTCCTGAAAAAAATCATAAAGGCATTTTCTAAACTATCCCAGAATTCCTCCCTGAAATTTTCTTATTTGATCAGTATTTCTCCCTCTCTTCAGTGGTGAGATGATGCCAAAAATATCTCCTTCCACCAACTTCTCTCCCCCTGCCCCCCATCACTGTTCTGCACTTGACCATGCTAATAAGACAATGAATAAGATAATGATACTTGCCATCCACAGGACATCTTCACTTACCGTCCACAGGATATCTTGGTATTTAATCAAAAGTCTCACAACATGGGCTGTGGTGGAAGCTGCTAGCATCTCTTCTTGGTTTGCACGTTTGCCTTTGTAGATGAAAAGGTTTGGGGCAACAATCATGGAAACATTCCATAAAGTCATTTTGTTTTTCCTTTCATTAGCCACTACCTTCTTCAAGAACTGCAGAAGGGCCTAGCAGAAAGAAGACTACTCAGACTCAACTTAATGGATCACAAAGATCATTCCATGTGTTTCTAACCTATACTACTATGAATGTCAGTTTAGTCACAGTAAATCTTGGCAGAAGAGCTAGGTGTATTTTCCATGGGCCGAAACACTTCTAGTTCAAGTCTTGGATTGTAATCTGCACAAAGTATGTTAACATTGGCTGGTGTTCTGTATTGCAGTTACAGATTCGTAACTGCTCCATATTCAGCAAGACTATGTAGTCTTACTTTAAAACTACGTAAATGCCCCATCAGTGCACCTCAACAGCCAACAGCCACATCAGGCAACCCCCTCCCACTAATGAGTGAGGCTGCAATAGTCAGAAGCAAGATCCCTGTCACAATTCTTTGTCTCAGCCTTGCTTGCTGGTGGGAGGGGACTGGAAACATAATTATCCTTGTATTTGTATCAGATTGACAACTGGACAGACTGCCTTCGCCTATTGTGGCTGTTGGCTGTTAAGGTGGGCTTGAAGGGTCAGGCCAGGAGACATTACTTGGTTACGCATATACAACTAAGTAACATATCATGGCTCAACCCCCATCCCCAAATCTCTGCAGACTATCACCTGTTTTTTAAATGCCTGAAATTAGTTATCATGCAAAATCTCTCTGGCTTTTCTTTGCGAACGAAGATTCAGGAAGGACTCATCCTGCGCTTTCTGCAAGCATGCTGATGACTGAAAAGGCCAATCTGAGATAAACATGTCCGGTTGCAGAAACAGATGCAAAATAATCTATAACTATTAAGTCAAATTGGCACTCATGTTACACTCTACAAATTATTCTCTCTGATCTGTAGTGTAATTTGCCACCATTAAACATACTCTTTTGAAAACTGATCTTAAAGCTGTGACACAAAAATACAACACAATGAAGATGAAAATACAAAATCAAAACAATTCACTAAGGACATTTTCAGATGGTGCTTACCACGGGATCAGGTCCTGGGAGAGGAACGGCGCTCTTGCGCCGCAGGGGGTCCTCTTCGGACACTGCAGTCCCTCTTCCGGGATCATTTGTGGCACGTATATGAAGCGGCTGCACCATATTTTAAGGACGGGCAACTTCTGTGATTAAAATATGGCGTGGCCACTTCCAAAGCTTCATGGACGTGCCACGAATGATCCAGGAAGAGGGACGGCAGCATCTGAAAAGGACCCCCTGCCGTGCAAGAGCGCCGTTCCTCTCCTGGGACCTGATCCCGCGGTAAGCACCGTCTGAAAATGTCCTAAAACACACGAAGGATGATATAGTCATATGACATTGTTTATTTTACATCTGTGGAGCAAAGAGGATCGAAACATTAATCTACTAGACCTTTCCAAAGGCTCCCATGCATATTAGGGCATTTGGAGATTGACCTTCTAATTTCTTTATGTAATAAATAGTCAACATATACTAGAAACAGAAACCTGACATTGATGAAGCCTGACTGTTTTCATTGCTTCATGATTAAACACATTCTTATAGTGTTTTAGTGGTGGTGTGGGGAATAAAGAATTACATGCTAAGCAGGAGGATCAAGCTAATTGCATATATGTCTCAATCATCCTTTTCTCTACAAAATTAACTCTTCCCAGAGGAAAATATTTTCCCAACCTAAGAGTAGGAAAATACTACATTTGTTGTCCTTTTGGAAGTGTGTAGTTTCTGCATATATACTTAGCGGTAATTTGAAAGTCAACAAATACAGATGGCAAACCTCACTGAGCAATGTGCCTACCTTGACTGCATCCCTGCTGGCATCAGGAAGCAACAGGATCAGCAAATGCAAAGCCTGAAGCTGCAGTTTGACTGGAGAGATTTCTAAGAATAAAATGATAGGGACATTTTTTAAAAAAATGAAATCTGCCACCTGAGGAAAAGCCAACTTAAAAAAAAAAGATGACTGCAGCATTTCTGAATATTTTATTCAGAAGTAGGCACTTGTCCAGTAAGACGACAGGAGTCTTACTGGATAAAATAAAAAAGCGCAAGAATCACACATTTATTTATATTGGGTCAGATCCATTAATCCTTTCCCAGTAGCAGCAAATCATAGCTTCCCAGGCTGGGCATAAAGGCAAACAGTGGTTTCCTGTTCTGTTATCCATGTACAGAGGGGAGGTATGTGACTACTAAATATGGAGGCTCCATTTAGCTATTATAATCATAGATGATAGCTGTTTAAAAGAAATGCTTTCCTGATAATTGGTCTACACCAGTGGCTCTTAACCTTTTCTTCACCAGAAACCCCCTATCTTTTGTTGCTGCTGACCACCAAGGCTTAACTCAAGATTTTAAACCCTAACAACAATAATAATACCTGATGATGATGATGATGATGACAGTAGTACAATTACACCATCAGTAACCCTTCCCTCAGAGGCACTGGAGGGGAGGAAAGACTTTTCTCCTGCTTCTTCCTGTAAATTTGTTGCTGGAACAGACTGCACAGCAATGTGCAGGCCAAGCCAGTCAGCCTTTGCCTTGGCTTCTGTCACATGGACTTAGCAGCCTTCAAGCCTTCGTGGGTCCCCTGTGAGGTTTGCAGACCACAGGTTAAGAGCCACTGGTCCACAGAATTCTTAAATCAGCAGCAGGCAACTTTCTGTGTTCAGGGGCCAGATTGGCACCTATTGCTGGATTTACTGCTGGATATAAACTGGAGAACCCCTCCCTTTTAAATGGTGATTTAGACACTGGATTGAATTCTATTGGTACTTTCAACTAGAGTAGACCCACTATCAATGGGACTTGCTTTTACCTTTCCTGCAACTGCTCTTCCTTACATTTATCTTTCCTGCAATACCCTTGTCATATACCTGTTTGACCTTTTGGTTTTCTGCATCTGGACAAGTCTTTCATTTTGTTAAATGGAAGATCTTGCCTTTTATACCTTCCTTTGTTAATCAAGTCCTCTTACAGAATATATACGCAGTAATAGTAATAGTAATAGTAATAGTAATAATAATAATAATGTTTTATTTATATCCCACCTCTCCCATGAGGATAAGGGCGGCAAACATCATTTAAAACATTATCTATAATCTACAAACATTAAAATAACATCATTAAAAACACTATGCAATGGTACATAATTCAAATTTTACCTATAAAAACACTATTAACATAACTTAAAATAAGAAAAGAAAATAGGAAAACATTTTTTTAAAAAAATAACAGAATAATAAACCAGAAAGTGACAGCCAGGCATCTAATCTAATCTGGAAAGGCCTGCTGGAAGAGGTCCATCTTAATAGCCCTCTTAAACATCCCCAGATTGCCAATATGTCGGATGTCCTCTGGCAGGCCATTCCACAGTCTGGGAGTGGTAGCGGAAAAGGTCCTCTTGGTGACTGTAGCCAGCCTACTTTTAGTTTTCTGAAGTAAGTTTTTCCCAGCGGACCTAATGGTACGGGGCGGACTGTATGGGAGACGGTGATCCCATAGGTATCCTGGCCCTAAGCCATGAAGGGCTTTAAAGGTAATGACCAACACTTTATACCTTGCCCAGAAACTAACTGGCAGCCAGTGAAGAGATTTTAATATTGGTGTGATATGGTCACCCCTGTTGTTCCTGTGATCAGCCTGGCTGCCATATTTTGAACCAGTTGGAGTTTATGGAACAGGCACAAAGGTAGCCCCATGTACAGCTCATTAACAGAAGTCAAAGTCTTGAAGTTACCAGCACATGTACTACCATCTTTAAGTCTCCCAACTTCAGGAAAGGGGCGCAGCTGGCGTATCAGCCGAAGCTGATAATAAGCACCCCTGGCCATCGTATCTAGAGGCATAGAGAAATATATTTGGGGGTCATCAGCATACTGATAACACCCTGCCCCATGTCTCTGTATGATCTCTCCCAGCAGTTTCATGTAAGTATTAAACAGGATTGGGGACAGCACAGAGCCTTATGGGACACCGCATGTAAGCCCCTTCCTCGAGGAGCAGCTATCCCCAAGCATCACCATCTGGCCTCTACCTGAGAGATAGGACCGGAACCACTGGAGCACAGTGCCCCCAATACCCAACTCCCTCAGGCATTTCAGAAGGATACCATGGTCGATGGTATCGAAAGCCACTGAGAGGTCCAAGAGTACCAACAGGGATACACTCCCCCTGTCGATACTCAGGCGAAGATCATCCACTAAGGTGACCATAGCAGTCTCCACTCCATACCCTGCCCTGAAGCCAGTTTGAAATGGGTCTAGATAATCAGTGCAGATTACAGACATCCATATAATCAGTTAGATGTAAGTGAAGCAGTATCACATTTTCACCCACTATCACAAATATATGTATAAATTCTTCTGTTACTGGAGGCTGGGGATCATCTCCAGTTCTCACAGTTTATATATATCACAAATGCCAAATCTATTAACTTGGCATCTTTGGGATGTAAGCCATGACCAAACGAGCATTTTACCCCCTAGGATTTTCCAAAATAAAGCTATATTTCATAATAGTAGAATTTCAAGGTCAACAAGACTTGTAAAAGCCTGGCTTTCCTTCAAATCAATTAGAATGTGAAAATGTGCAGCTGCAGCTGGAAGCCAAACAAAATAAAACAAAAGGCTGCAATTCTGTTCAAACTTGCCTGGGAATATTTGGGTTTACGTTTGAAAATACATGGATGGGGTTACATTGTTAAAAATTAAAATTTGAGGATTCTTAATGAGTAAAATACTGGGGTGGTGGAATGATCTGGTTAGGAAATGTTGCAGCAGCTGAAGTATTTTGTGAGGCAAGAGTTTATGAACAGGTTTGTGGCAAACAAATTTATGGTTAATCCTTCTAATCTAATGGTTAATCTTGTAATTATTTTCTTTCATTTAAATTTTTAAGAAGTTGATTTGGTCTATACAATCGTCCCTGCACATTTGTGGGTTAAGCATTCATGGATTTGATGATTCGCGGATTTAATTAATATGGACTCCCTAGGCATTTGTAGGTCCAGCATGATTCTACGGTCCACTTCCATAGAATGGTGCTGGAGGACCTTGTGATTCCTAGAGAGAACACTGCTCAAAGCATTTGTAGGACCTCCAGTGTGATTCTATAGTGTCACACTAGAGGACCTAGAGATTCCTAGAGAAGTGTTCTCTCAGGAGAAAAAAAAATAGCTTGTGCAATTTTATTTGTATTTGTGATTTTTCCATTTTCCTGGGGGTCTTTTGCCCCTAAACCCTGTGAAAGTGGAGGGCTGGCTGTATTTTCTCTTATTTTCCCCTTATTTTGCATCTAATGTTAAACTGATAGGTTTCACCACTTGCATTCTTCATTGACTTACCCTTTATTATACAATGTTATTCATAGAATCATAGAATCATAGAATTGCAGAGTTGGAAGAGACCACGAGGGCCATCTAGTCCAACCTCCCTGCCACGCAGGAAATCTTGATCAAAGCATCCCCGACAGATGGCAGTCCAGCCTCTGTTTAAAGACCTCCAAGGAAGGAGACCCCACCACGCTCCGAGGGAGTGTGTTCCACTGTCGAACAGCTCTTACTGTCAAAAAGTTCCTCCTCATGTTGAGGTGGAATCTCTGTTCCTGGAGCTTGCACCCATTGCTCCGTGTTCCAGTCTCTGGAGCAGCAGAAAACAAGCTTGCTCCATCCTCAGCGTGACATCCCTTCAAATACTTAAACAGGGCTATCATATCGCCTCTTAACCGTCTTTTTTCCAGGCTAAACATACCCAGCTCCCTAAGTCTCTCCTCATAAGGCATGGTTTCCAGACCTTTCACCATTTTAGTTGCCCTTCTCTGGACACGCTCCAATTTGTCAATATCCTTTCTGAATTGTGGTGCCCAGAACTGGACACAGTATTCTAGGTGAGGTCTGACCAAGGCAGAATAGAGCGGCACTATTACTTCCCTTGATCTCTCTGGCTTTTCTTCGCAAACGAAGATTCACGAAGGACTCATCCCGCGCCTTCTGCAAGCGCGCTGATGACTAAAAAGGCCAATCCGAGATAAACAAGTCCGGTTGCAAAAAGTGCAGCAGAAGGCTATACTTCTATTGATACAGCCCAAAATCGCATTGGCCTTTTTAGCTGCCGCATCACACTGTTGGCTCATGTTCAACTTGTGGTCTACTAGGACTCCTAGATCCCTTTCGCACGTAGTCTCATTCAGCCAGGTCTCTCCCATCCTATATTTATGCATTTCATTTTTCTGCCCTAAATGCAGTACTTTACATTTCTCCGTATTGAATATCATTTTGTTAGCTTTGGCCCAGCTCTCCAGTCTATCCAGGTCATTCTGAATTTTGATCCTGTCCTCTAGGTATTAGCTACTCCTCCCAATTTGGTGTCATCTGCAAATTTAATAAGTATGCCCCTAATTCCCTCATCCAAGTCATTGATAAAGATGTTGAATAGCACTGGGCCCAGGACAGAACCTTGTGGCACCCCACTGGTCACATCTTTCCAAGATGAAAAGGAGCTACTGCTGGGCACCCTTTGGGTTATTAATGATGTCCATATCATTAAATCAGCATACTTATTTTGATATTATGGATTCTTATTTTATGACATCAGATTCAATCATTTTATATTTTTATGTTGATATTGTTACTAATCTTTGATTATTATGATAATAGATTAATAACAAAAATGGTTTATCGCTCTGTGTTATCATTAGCTAGAATATCAGAACTGAAGCTGAATTAGTTGTAGAATCTATGTTCTTCCCCATATTTAAGGGTTTTCCCCACCTAAAACCCTATTTTATATACTTCTCCAGACTAATTCTATATAGGTTGAGTATCTCTTATCTAAAATCCAAAATCCAAAATTTGTCTGCGTGGGTGGCTGAGATAGTGACATGTTTGCTTTCTGATGGTTCTATGTACATAAACTTTGTTTCATGCACAAAATTATTGAAAATATTGTGTATAAAGTTACCTTAAAGCTATGTGTATAGGGTGTATGTGAAACATATATGAATTTCATGTTTAGACTTGGGTTCCATCTCCAAGATATCTCATTATGTACAGTATATGCATATATTCCAAAATCTGAAAATATCTGAAATCCAAACACTTCTGGTCCCAAGAATTTTGGATAAGGGATACTCAACCTGTATACACTTTCTTGAACACTGAAAAAGTTGGGACTTACTTCTGAGTAAACATGCATATGATTGGGCCATTTTCTCCCTGTCTCTTCTTTACATATAAACTCAACCACAGGTGGCAGGCAGAAAATCCTACATAAGAAAATACAGGGATGGTGCCTTAGAAAAAAAACTTTGTCTTTAGGGACACATTCCTTGCATAGTTTATCCCCAGGTCACAAGCAGGCCATCTTTCCTTATGGCCTGCCAATCTGTTCTTCTTTGATGTCTCAGAAGCCTTCACTTTTAATTCAAAGCAGCCCTCTGAATAATCCATCTCTGTCTCATGTTGAACATCAAATCATTCATTTTCAAGGGATTTTTCATGCCACATTGTATTTTAAGTTCCCTGCACTCAGGGACTTAATGGTGACTTTACAGTGTATAGACGCAATGTTTGAAGTACTGAGAAATCTGAAGATGTGTTTGTTGAAATAAAATTGGCACAATTTTCCCCCTCTCTTCCCCAAGCAATAGGCCATGACATAAAATTAGCCAGACCCTACATTACTGCTACTGTTAGGAACTATTCTGACATTTTAGTATTGGTCCTTTTTAAAAAAAAAAAAACAGTCCTTGACAGACAGGAGAATACTGACAAATTAGAAACTGCTGTACTTTTCAGTGGTTCCGCCCCTCTATGGCAGCCAGATAAAGTTCAAATATTCAGAAGGTGTCCACTTTACTGCAACAATGCCAGGCATCTGTAGGCTGGGTGGTGCATTGCAAAAGACCCATAACTAGCTTTTTGACCATAACTTGACTGTAAGTGTTCTTGGGTGGGTCTCTTCTTGTTCACAGCATTCAGCTGCTTCTACTTCTATTTCAGAGGTCTGTTTGGCTTCCCCTTTTGACAAGATTTAATGAGCTGGGGGTTCACTCACATGAAGTCTACATCAAAAAAGAAGTAATTAATATAACTGTGTATTGCCAAGTATTTACACCTAGGAACAGCTTTTGTTGGAGTTGCTCTCTGTTCCTGTTTCTGCCCAATTTCTGCCCCTTCCTTTGCTCCCTGTTGTTAGCATAACCTACTACCCCTCCCCACATAACTGCACATAGTAGACACATTTGGGGGTCACACTGACTGGACACTGTTTGGGGTCAAAGGTGACCAGAGGACAGTCGAGGTCACAATGACCTGAGATGTGTCCAGAATCATAATGTTGGAAAAATCCAGATAGGATTATGCGGAAATCCTAGTCGTTAATGGGTCTAGACAGCATCTAATCCTTTCAACCATGTGATCAGGGACCATCCCTCACTCATACTCTACAGAAATCTCTCCTATGCACCCTACCTGACCAAGCATTAAGAGGTTGTTGCAGATCCCATCAATATTTTGTTACTCCAGAGCTAAGGCAATCAGCTCAGTTTCAGACCCTTTTGTCTGCTCTATGAGAAAACCATTTAGGCTTTGTTCTAACTAGCACACCCCTCCAGGGTATGAAATAGGGTATAAATATCCTAGCTCAGACCAACCATGGGTGCCACAGACCAAACCCACCATTCTGCATGTCACCTCGTCACTCTCTTTCTCAATGGACCGGATCCCCTGTGCCACCCTCAGATGCTGTCTGAGTCTCTCTGCTGCACAGACCTCTTTCTCCAAGACTGGTAACTATCACCATTCCACCCCTGACTTCTCTCTATCCAACCCTTCCCAGCTTACTCTTCAATAGCCTTGTATGGTTCTTAAGAGTGTATGTTCTTGTACGTTAGCAAATCTCCTGTGTTCATTCAAATAAAATACTTTGTTTAATTTCAACTGGAGTGCTCTCTACAGTTAGTATTGGTATACATAGGTGAAAAGATCCCTGAAAAGATCCTCTCACAGGCCTCTTTTTGAGCTATAATTCCCCCATACTTCAAGGAGATGGTCTGTGATACAGCTTGGAAATAACACATGTCAAGTAACAATATTACCTGTAACATGTTGTTTGGGAGATACCAAAGGCATAACAATAATACTTGGTAACATTGTTAGTATTTTAGTACAACCAGTATAACATTTACTCATTACTCCTAAAGTCTCACTTTGGGGTGGCCGTTTTTGTATTTATAATGCAAACAGAAAAGTAACATATTACTAAATTACTACAGTTAATGAGTAATTAGTGGCAGCAATAAGTTAATTTTTAAAAAGAGAGCGCAACAAACCCTGCAAGCTCTGCCTTGTAAGGAATGTGACTAAATAACCACAATCACTACACTAGTCTTAAAAAAACCTGTGTAGAAGCTGCAATCAACTGTATGTGAGAGCACATGCTTGTCTTCCATCAACTTACAAGGCCATAGGAAGCAGTGGTAGAATGAAAAGCATCAGCAGATCAAGCAGGTCCTACAATAGCTGCTTTCCTAACCTAAAATTAAGATTTAATTTTTCCAATGCATGACCAGGATTGGCTGGTATCACAATTGCTGGCACTGTATCTAATCCTGTGATTCAAACCATCCTGACTCAACAGTTTGTTTCACTGAAATCACTGGTATGTTTTCATTTGGCAGCAAAACTGCATCCTGTATGGATCAAAATATAAAAAGTAGCTCAGGGGCAGACATTAAAATAATAAACAATTTTAAACTGCCTTTCCCCCCTTTCATGAAACACACTATTTTCACTGAAAGAGATCGTGCCAGGGAGAGAAGCAACAGAATATTTCTGTTTGGAAAGGCTGCCTTATCCTTCTCTACCAATGTTATCAGCAATACCCTGCCATAAATGATAAATTGTTGTTTACAAGCCTAACTAGAAAATGCCTAAGCAAAGCATTCCACACAAGCTGTACTTCAGTGGGTGTTCTACAGGCAACCTGTGGCTCTGTTTGCATTCACAGCCCAGCAGTTCCATTCTTCTACTATTCTGTCAAATAAACAAATCAAGGCCAGAATCCAAGCAGACAGACTCTTTTAGCTCCCCTACAATGCAGCCATCTGTACCACAGAACAAGCCATGTCTGACATTTGGGGGGATTTGTAAAGCCATTTGCAATGTGACATTGAGCTATCTAGAGACCTGTCAGGGCATGGTCAGGGCACCATGTACACAAATGTCCTTCCCATTCAATTTGTGGGTTACACTAGCTATACATTTGACTCTTACATGTAGAATTCTGCTCCTTTACTTTTAAAATAATAGAACCCGGGAATGGGGCCTGATCCAGATTAAGACTGTGGTCCAAAGATGCTTTAACACTTTCTCCCATGTTGAGTTGCCCCTGAAAACTGGCCCCTGAAACTGTGATTTTCATTTAAACCTGTTGTTTGCTTCTTTCCCAGTTCTCAGTCTAAGTTGAACAAAATTCAAACCTTCAAACTCCTACAGGGCCTGTGGACAACTACATATCCCAGTTTCAATGAGTTTATAATCTGAGGCTCTTCTTCAATTGCCTCCACTTTCTGAGATACAAGGAGCATCAGCTTGGAAAAGATCCTTTTCATTGGCAGCACCCTGCCTTTGGAAAGCTCTGTCCTTGGAGTTTGAAAGACTGGAATAGTTAACCACAATTTGTTGTACCTTTGGAAGTAATAAACCACATTAACAAAGGTTAACTTAAGACTTCAAACTAGTTTCTGAGACTGTACTCTTTAAATTAACTATAATTGATATTAACCACATTTCCTGCTTTGGATAACCAAAAAAAAAAAAGTAGGGGGAGCAACACCAAACTAACCCACTGTAGTTAATGAAAAGTTAAATGTAAGTTTTCAAAGTCATTTTCTTGGCTGCAGCAGGAGCTGGTAGAGTATGTGACTTTGGGAGGAGGCCAGACTCATTCATATTGCACTAAACTATGACATCCAAACGTGACCACTGTGTGATGTGAGCAGCTGTCCTCAGTATCTGTGGTGGTTTGATTCCAGGACCTCTGATGGAAACCAAAAAACATGGCTGATCAAGTCCTTATTGATGAAATGGCAGAGAGCAGCATTGGAGGCATCACCAAGCCTTGGCTGGCAGGTGTGCCATGAGGCAAGCTTCCTTCAGCTTCCCTCACTTCTGATAATATGTAAATGCAGAAGTAGTAAAATAAATAAATAAATAAATAAATAAATTACTGCACTGTACCTGGGATCTAGTGCAGTGGAAAGCCTGGTCACCAGGAGGGCATTCCTAGGCCTTGCAAAGTGGGCTGCTCACATGCTCCCCACAGGTAGGGGAATCATGAAGAATGCTTGACTGGCAGCATGCTTGCCACATTCCCCCCTCCCTGCATCTTGAGACTGTTGTACTAGGAGGTTTTTGGACAGAGCACAAGTGCTTTGCCAATTGCTTTTTATGAGTCACTTTTTCCAGAGAAAGAAAGAGTGTACACAACAAAACACAACACAAATATCACATGAAAGAGACGTGAGGCTGCAGAGAGAGAAACTGCAGAGAAGCTGCAATTAAACTGAGACAGCTGTTCATAGGCATTTGTTCATAGGCAAGCCAAATTAAAGGACCAAATGGCTAGAGATCAATCACATTTCCTACTATATCAGAAAAGAGGTGACATGGCAAAAGGCCTCCTGCACACAACAGCCTCAAACTTCAGGGAGGATGGTGGCAAGTGCGCCAGGAGGAAGTATTCTTCATGATCCCCCACCCCTGGGGAACATGTGAGCTGCCCCATTCACAAGGCCTAAGAATGCATGCCTGGGCCTTGCCGCCACCTCTGCTGCTGCCCTGGGACCGCTTCTTGCCTGGTTGCACTAGATCTCAGCTTTTTTAAAAAATATATTTTTACTGTTTCTGCACTTTCAGTCTGTGGTTGGTTAAATCTGCAGATCCTGATCCCACAGACCCCCAAGGGCCTACTGTATAAAGTTCACCCTACTGTTCACACAAGATACCTGGGCTGGTATATGAAAGGGGACTGGCTTACAAGCAATATATTGGCATCAGTTCCAAGCATATTCACTCTCAAGTGAGCCTAAACAAGGACTGATGTTCTAGACAGAGGAAAGGATGTTGGTGAGGTTGCTGGAGTATATATTGGAACAAAATTAATGATTCTTTAAAATTTCTGGATTGTGAATAGTGTGTCAAGTTGTTGGGTTAAGAAGAGGATACTAAACAAAAGGCTGATTGTTCTACTTACTTTCCACTAATGAGATGAAGGCAGGCAGATATTCCATAGTGAAGAGGGGACTCGGAAGTTCCCGTATAAACATCTTCAACAGTCCTGCTGCATCATTGTTACGCACTTGATCCCAGTCAAAAGCATCTTCATCAAATTTTGCTTCAATTTCTTGGCGAAGATTCTGCAGGATAAAACAAAAATGACAGATTAGAAAAAGCTGCTAGTAAAAAAGAATTCTATTGCCCCCACATACTGCTCAGGTGAAATGTAACATTTTAAGATGAAGCTGTTCCTAGAATAAAAGTGTTTGAATTTGGCTCTCAGCTGTTAAATCTAAATATTTGCAAGTCAGCTTGTGTCAAGCACCTTTTAGCTAGCTTTTCCAAAAAACAAAACAAAAAAACCCACACCTCTCAACAGTGTCAAAATACAAGCTAATTTGCTGTTGTTAATAAACAGAAGACCTTGCAATTTAGGAAGGGAGGGAGGTATATTGCCTGAACTCACAGCATGTGCCCTTTTTTTCCAAACCATTGATAAATGTGTCAGAAGACTCAGGCAATAGAAACCTTAAACAAACCACCAGGACAACCCTCCAAGAAAATTACCAGCCCAGTCATTAGTATGCCACAGCACAACTGATACAGTGGCATGAGCTCTTCAGCCAAGCCCATATGACTTGGAAAAAACCAATAAGGACATTATTGGATGTATATAAGGCCTGCTCCAAGCTGTGTTTTCCAGTCTGAACAACATGGCAGACAAACATAAAAACAAAGATCACTTTGCTGGCAGCCTTTTGACAACCTGCCCCTCTGACCCTTGGTAATTGTGTGAATGGCATCTTGTCTAGTTTAGCCATGACTAATCATTGTATGATCCAGACCCTGAAGAGGTAAAGTCCATGATGGATAAGAGACCGAAAGCCTACAGATTTGTAGGCAGAAGAAGTGATTGGACCCATCCTCTTTTCACTCTGAAAACAAAGTGAAAAGGAAGAGAGCATAACCCCTAGGTGAAAAATCAATTCATTTTTCCCACCCATGATTTTAAGCAATTTAAATAGAGTAATTACGAAGACAATACTTTGGGTACTATTCTAGAAGGTAAAGACGTGATTTCTAATTAAGGTTCTAAGTTACATAAGAAAGGGTATTTAGAAAAAAAAATTGCAATAACACTGACATACTCTAAATCCCATAAACCAAACCTGGTGACATTGTTCAGCAAACAACATAAGGGATTCAACTGTGCCTTTTAACGTGTGGAAGGGAAGAGATGCAGGAACCTCACCCCCGCCCATTACAAACAAACTAAAACAGTCATTGCCATGGGCTGGAATATATCTGGAAAGTAATATGGTCTAAAGCAGAATTCTTAAGATTGTCATGAAACAACTGCAAAATCCTGTACGTATAAATACAAAAGTCAAATTACTTTATACTAGTTACAAGCTTTAAAAATATCAGAGCAATTTAAAGTACTACTCACAAACCCTCTAAAAAGGCACCTAATTTCAATATAAAAGTTTCAATAAGATTCTGTAAGTAGGATTGTAGGCCATTTTTTACACATTCATCTTAAATAATGGGTTTGCCAAGCATGTGTTGCTGCTGAGCAGTGTATGTGAGTACCATAAAAGATGTACAATAAAATAGCACAGATCTCATAATAATGTAGGGGAAATGACCAATTCTAAATAATTCAGCATTGAGCCTTTGATCAGTTAAGAACTAAATGGACAGAGAAAAGTGGCTTTCCTAGTAGGCATCCCTGTTGCTATCATGTGTCTTCAATTAGTTCCAAATTATGGTGAACTTTCATAGGGTTTTCTCAACAAGATTTATTCAGAGGAACATTTGCCAGTTGTCCCTTCACATTCGCTGGGGTTTGGTTCCAGGACCCCCCGTGGATACCCAAATCCGTAAATACTCAAGTCCCATTATATGCAATGGCATAGCAAAATGGTGTCCCTTATATAAGATGGCAAAATCAAGGTTTGATTTTTGGATTATTATTTTTTTTAAGAATATTTTCAAACCATGAATACTTCAATCTGTGAATGCCAAATCCGTGAATATGGAGGGACAACCGTATTGTCAGGAGCTAGAAACTGAACTCCACTATAAAATGGCCAAACAACTGCAGAACCATGCTGCATGAACTACCAAGTCATGCCTAGTCAGGCCACTTGGTGGCAATGTCCTGTAGATATGAAATCTCAGAACAGAGCTCACTTCCTTCTCTTCCTGTGAATGCTGAGGCCTGGTGAAGCAGTTACTCCTTCAATTGTAAATATTTGTACATATTGCAACTGTTTGACTTTGAAGATAAAAGTGCCTCCTGCTTATTTGGATGCCAAACACTCTGTGTGTGAGTATTCTTGGGAGTAGGTTGCTACTGAGTCTACTGAGACAGGCTTTTGGGCTTCTGCTGGGGATTGAGTGTACTGTCATCCCCTTGACATGTATCTTCCTCCCATCTCTTGAGTGGAAATCCTGTTGGTTAGTCCCAACTAGAGCAGACCCATTGAATCAATTGTTGAAAAGAGTCAACATGTAGGTAAATCCAGTTGATCCAGTGGTTTTCCTCTACTCAGGTCTAACAATAGGATTTAAGGTCATGATGGACTATGAACAACTGACCTCATCTTCTAGTAGATATAATCAGAAATTAATGGACATAACAAATCATGCACTTCTTTCTAACCTTTTGTTACACTCAAAGAATAATATTTAATTAGAGCCATATGCATTTGCCTTAAACATTTTTTTCCTGGAATGCTTTCAAATTCTAATGTCAACATAATATGCAGTGGTGCTGAGTGGTGAAATCTGGATTGGCTTTAAAAAAATCTCCCCTGTTGCCCTTTACTGGCTGATATTTAATTAGATTTAAATAACTGAAAATTAAAACATTACATCTTCCATGTGGATTTTTTGCTTTCCTTCCAAAAGATGCAAGTTTAACAGAGTAATACATATCACAAAACAGTACCTGGATACACTGACATAAATGGTTCAAAAACAAATAGAGTAGCACATCAACAAATTACAAGAAAGAGTATTCTGACTAAGCATTAGGAAGAACTTTCTGAGAGGAAGAACTATTTGAATGGAAGGAGTCAGACCCTTTTTCATTGGAGGTAAAGTAGCAGGGCTACTTTAGCAGTAGATTCCTGCACTGCCTGGGGGCTGTACCTTCAACCAAGCTAGCATGTTTAGTAGCATAGCCAATGACCTCTCTGATATCCTTTGGGGAAAATCTTCTGGATTGCATGGCCCTGCATTTTTTGTCACATGGTTTGATTGTAATGCCTTGCAATTCTAATTAATCAAGCACAAGTAATATAAACTCCAAGTGCAATGTGAAGTCGAAAGCTTTTGCAGCCTGCATCCATAGGTTTTTCATGGTTTTTTTCCAGGCTGTGAGGGCGTGTTCTGGAAGAGTTTATTCCCGACGTTTCACCTGCGTCTATGGCTGGCATCTTCAGAGATAGTTGGGTGGAGGGGTGTGGAGTTTATGTAAATGTATGTATCTGAATGGCTAGTTCCTAGGGTGGGAGGATATGCAAGGAAGATTAGTGTTTGTTTGACTAATGGTCTATTGTCTGCTGGAAATCCCCCTGTCCCTGGGTGAAGTTCATTTGCATGTGCTGAGTTTTGATTTTGGTGTTTTGTCCAGGTGATTGTGGATTTCAATAGCTTCTCTGTGCATTCTGAGTTGTGATAGTTATTGTCCTGGTCCAGAATTTTGGTGTTTTTTATTTTTTTTAAAAAAATTATTTAAACATTCAAATTATAAACACTAACACAGCACTTCGCAATTCAATTCTTAACACAACAATACAACAAATATTAATATATAAGTGATTCCCCCCACCCTGGGACCTCCACCTTGCATTCATACCTCCTTCCAGAATTCCATTGTCTCCAACACTGGTTTATTCCCTCTCCCCTTTATTAACACAAATTCTAAAAACTTGCTCCAGATATCTCCAAAATATTTTAAAATAATCATTCCTTTTCCCCCCCTTTAATACTGCTTGTTAATTTCTCATTGCTTATAGCCCATACTTCACTGTACCATTCCTCTATTTGATAGTTGCCTTGTGTTTTCTACTTCCTTGCTATTATTAACCTTGCTGCTGCCAGCAAATTTGTTAGTAAATCCTTAATAGCTTGGGATTCTTGTATTTTCTCATAAATTGATAACAACCATTCTTTCATTACCACTTGCCAAAAACTCTGAATATATTTACAATGCCACCACATTTAAATATACATCCCCAATTCCTGACATCCCTCCAAACACTGTGCTGAATACTTTTTATCTATTTGCTTCATTCTTACTAGTGTTAGATACCACCTCCATACTATCTTATAATAATTTTCTTTTATTCTTACTGATAATGTTTTCAAGCTAAGCATATTCCATATTTTCTCCCATCTACACCTGTCTATTACAGTTACTACATCCATTTCCCATAAATCTTTAAGATAATCTTGCTGATATTCATTTTCCATCAGTATCTTATAAATTTTACTTGTGATACTTTTTATAGTAGCTTTCTCTTGGTTGGCTTGTAAGATTAATTCTTCAAATTTTGTATATTTTCTACAACCTCCCCCTTTTAACCATTACTTTGCCCACTGTTCTAATTGTGTTTAAACCATGTAATTTCTTGTTCTCTTAATGCTTTTTCCAATTGACTCTTTTTCATTTTTTCCATCCATTCCTTCAAACTTATTATTTCTTGTCCTCCCAGCTTTGCTTCCACTTCATTCCTTAAATTTGCTGGAAAACCATCCAGCAGTATCACTGGAGTTATTGGAGATATTCCCAGAGCCAATACCTTTTTGTATTTAGCCCCAATAACTACTATATTTTTTAAGGAGACAGTCTGTACTCTTTCCCTAAGTTTCTTCCCGGGTTTGCAAAAAAATATATTTCTTAGTTTTCAATCTATTTCTTGTTTATTTCTTTCCAACCACTTAATTTCTTTTGATTCTGCAACACTATCAATAATATATCTCAATTGATCTGCTACATAATATAACTTCAAATTAGATATACCTAAACCTCTTTTTTTTTAGATTTATACCATTTTTTAAATTCTTGATCTTTTACTTCCATTACAATAGTTATTTATCATGGTTTGCCATTTTTTCAATTCCACTTCTGATATATTAATAGGTAACATTTTGGTAACATTTTCATTTTTATAAGTGCTGTTCTACCAAACCATGACAATTTAATTTCCCCATAATTCTCTATTTTTTCCATATCTTTCCTTAATATGGTGATTTTTTTCTTCTTCTAACTTCTCTAATTCTGTGCAATATTTGTTCCTAAATATTATATTTGCTTCTTTATTTTAATATATTTCCTTTTATTCATCATATTTTTTTGTTCTGCGTATGTTCTCCATTTCAATGTTTTTAAATAATATTTTTGTGTCCAGGTTGGTTTATAACTGGACAACTTCAACAGGAAAGAAGAAACCCTTAAAGTAAACAAAGTTTGGCTACCAGTCAAAATCAAAACTCAACACATGCAAATGAACTTCACCCAGGGACAGGGAGATTTCCAGCAGACAATGGGCCATAGCCAAACAGACACTAATCCTCCTTGCATATCCTCCCACCCTAGGAACTAACCATTCAAATACACAAATTTACATATCCTCTCCAACAGGTTCTCACAGTATATAAACCCCACACACCCCTACACCACCATTCTCTGAAGATGCCAGCCACAGATGCAGGCGAAACGCCAGGAATAAACTCTTCCAGAACACGGCCTCACAGCCCGGAATAAAACCACGAAAAATCCAAGTGAAATCTTCAACAAAATCATAGAATCATAGAGTTGGAAGAGACCACAAGGTCTAACCCCCTGCCATGCTGGAACACACAATCAAAACATGCCTGATAGATGGCCATCCTGACTCTGTTTAAAAACTCCAAAGAACTAGACTCCACCACACTCAGACAGCCAAACAGCTCTTGAGAAGACCAGAGAGGTTTCCTTCCAGAAAGATATATGAAAGATAATATCAGACACGTGGTGAATTTAATAGAATATCATGAAAAACATAAAGATAAGAAGTTGGTGTTAATTTTTTTAGATATAGAGAAAGCGTTTGATAATGTGGACTGGGAAACAATGACAAAAATCCTAACTCAAATAAACGTTGGAGATAGATTCACCAATTGGATAAAAGCCATATACAACAAGCAAACTGCGAGATTATTAATAAATGGAGAAAGAACGGAAAGTTTTCAAATTCAGAAGGGGACTAGGCAAGGCTGTCCCCTATCCCCATTATTATTTTTGTTAATTATGGAACTACTGAATATAAGACTTAATGAGGAAGAAAGAATAAAAGGAATTAGGATTGGGAAATATAGTTATAAATTAAAAATGTATGCAGATGATCTGGTGATTTCCATGAGTGACTCACAGGAAGAAATAAACCTATTATTGAATATATTGGAAGAATTTAGAAGAATCTCCGGACTAAAAGTAAACAATGGAAAGACAATGATAATTACTAAAAATCTTACAGAGAATGAAAAACAAAAGATAGAGGACCAAACAAGCTTCAAGCTCGTGAATTCTGTGAAATATTTAGGTATTACTATAACAAATAAAAATAAAGACTTATTTCACAATAACTACAGAAGAATATGGACCCGAATTAAGAAAGATATGACTAATTGGAAACATTTGAATTTATCATTCTTAGGTAGAATAAATGTAGTCAAAATGAATATATTGCCGAAAATGATATTCTTATTCCAAACAATTCCCATAATACAAACTAAAGAGAAATTTGTAGAGTGGCAAGCGGACATTACTAAATTTATATGGGATGGAAAAAAGCTGAGGGTTAAAATAAAAATATTACAAGATGATAAAGGAAGAGGAGGGCTAAATGTTCCAAATTTGGAATTATATCATGATGCTTGCAGTTTAACATGGTTAAAAGAATGGGTATTGTTGAATGAAGAGAGTCTTTTGAAATTGGAAGGTGAAGAGAACTGGTATGGATGGCATGCTTATCTCTTCTACAATACAGAAATAGCAAATAAGGAATTTAATAATCATTGTCTCAGAAGCTCGTTAATTAAAGTCTGGAAAAAATACAAGAACAGATTATTTCCAAAAATTCCGATTTGGGTCTCCCCTCATGAGGCTTTCTTTGGAGGAGAAGGAATCCCCACAAGGCAATGGCTGAGATACAGTGACATATTGAAAATTGAGGGAGGAAATTATATAATGAAAAGTCAAGAAGAAATGAAAGAAGACAAAATAGACTGTCACTGGTACCTTTACAAACAAATGAGAGAAAGATATAGAATGGATGTAAGATTGGAAGGGATAACAGTAGATAAAACCGAATGGGAAAACATTATTAAATCAGGAAATAAAAATATGATATCAAGATTCTACAAACTTCTATTAAAGTGGCATACAGAAGATGAGACAGTTAAAAATAACATGATAGTACGGGCGCAAAATGTTGGGCATGCAATAGAAATGACAAGATGGGAAAAAATGTGGATCAAACAAACAAAGCTAACATTATCTCAAAACATTAAAGAAAATGTTTATAAGATGTTTTACAGATGGCACCTGTCACCTCACAAATTATCTTTAATGTATAAGGGAGCTCAAAGTAATTGTTGGAAATGCAGCAACAGAAATGGAACCTTTTTTCATATATGGTGGGACTGTAAGGTGGCATCTAGGTATTGGAGACAAATCCAAAAAGTAATTGAGGAAATTTTAGACATCAAATTACAGTATAATCCCGAAACATACTTGTTGGGAATGATTGAAGATAACATAGAAAAGAAACATGGGAAAACAGTTTTTTACATGCTTGTGACAGCGAGAACAGCCTATGCTAGAATGTGGAAAATGAAGGAACATCCTACAGTTGACCAATGGCTTGAGAAATTTTATGAAACAATTCAATTGGATAAATTAACAATGCTTATGAAAGGACAAACAATAGAGAAACACAGAAGGGACTGGAATAGTGTTTCTGAGTATTTGGAAAAAAGATGGGGTAAGATAGCAGCAATCAGTAATTGTTGAATAAGACAGTATTCCTCCTTGGTAGTAATCAATGTTAATATATAAATATTGAGAATGTTGGAGAATTAAGAGCTAGAGGATTTTAGAACGAAAACAAAACAGAAGAATAAACCTAATTTTAATTAAAGGAAACCACAGTGGAATCAAACAGGAATGATGTACAGAATGATGAGAGTATAGAAGGTGTAGTCAGGAGAATGAGGAAATCAAAGATGTATTAAACATAAAATTTGCATAATAAGGGAAAAGTGTAATAATGGTATTGAATATATGAACAAGACTGGTAAATTTCTTTTTTTTCTGTTTTTTTTTTGTTTTTTTTCTTCCTCCCTATGTGCAAAATGTAAGCACTATTTAGTTAATTCAATTTAACTTTATATTTTTACTGTTATTTATGTTTTTTTGTCCTGTCTTTTTATTATATATATGCAATAAAAATAATTAAAAAAAAATAGACAGCCAAACAGCTCTTAACATCAGAAAGTTCTTCATAATGTTTAGGCAGAACCTCTTCTCCTGTAGTCCTAGTCCCTGGAGCAGTAGAAAACAAGCTTGTTCCCTCTTTAATATGACACCCTTTCAAGTATTTAAACATGGCTATCATGTTACCTCTTAACCTTCTCTTCTCCAGCCTAAAAATGCCCAACTCCCTAAGCCACTCCTCATATGGCATGGTTTCCAGACCTTTCAGCATTTTGGTCACCCTCCTCTGGACACGCTCCAGCTTGTCAACATCCTTCGTGAATTATGTTGCTCAGAACCGGACACAGTATAAAAGGTGAGGTCTGAGCAGAACAGAGTGGCACTATTACTCTCAATCTAAAGTTGGTGTGGAGTGTTTCTGGGGCCTATTCTCCCCATAGTACGCAAGCAGTCCAAGTTCAGTGAGCATGCTCTATTCTAAGTGGCCTGGTTTAAAATGTCCTTCCCCCAACTCTCCCTCTTCTGTTTTCTCCTAAAATTACTGTGTACTTTTGTACACTGGGATTCTCTCCCTCTTAGGTATGGATGGTGCCATTTATACCACATAATAAACGGTCCTATATTGCTTGCCCATAAATATCTGTCTGACAACAAGAGTTATAACCAATTTGTAAAGTTTGTGTGGAACAGCGACATACCTTAACCCGTGAAGCGGATCCAGGCACTCGAAGAATTCCTTCTGTCTCCAGGCCTGTTTCCTCAAGCTTGAGCAACAGCTATGCCACAATAGGTAAAAGATTATTTTTTGAAGTCTTTCAGTGCAGAGGTAAAATATATGCAATTTGGGCTCTACAAACTTAAAATGGTAATGCCACTACAGTATTTGGACATTACGTCCCAATAGATTAGGCCCACAATATGTATGGGAAATTGAGCTGTAGTTACTGGGTCTCACACCAAAATCCTTGTCCCCACGTCATTGGTGTCTGACCTCCCTACTTAGGGGAGGCAGGTTTGAAGTTGATTCCTCCTTCAACATGAGTAGAAGCCTCCATGCAACTCTTGCATCAGGATTGTTGATTGTGTGGAGATTTCTCATCATATTCAAGCAAACACAAATGGAAATCTCTTTCAGACTTCAACACTGGAAGGATGAGAATTGAGGGGGCAGGACAGTTGGCACAGTCCATACAGATAGCTGTGTGTCACTTATATGCCTTGTTCAGTCATAACACACAGTCATTGTTAACTCAGCCAGATCATGTCTAGTGTTTTCACGTTATACAACAAAGATTAGTTTGAAGTAACATCACAGAATCAGAGGACTAGAAGGGATGTAAGAGGACATTTTGTTCTCCAGTCCAACCTATGAAAACATGTCGTATACCAGATATCTACGAGATACTATTCATTGCCCCTTGGGATCTACTGAAGGTTATACAAACCCAAAGAGCAGATCTGGAAGTAACCAGAGATCCACTATCTGGTTTCATAAAATCCTTTTTGGAAGCTGAAACAAGTGGTCGGAGGAGCCTTCACAATGGATACCTTTAATTCAGCAAACTTCTCTCTCTAAACATGTTCTTCAGCAGATGGTGGGTTGGGATCAAAGAGTCACACTAATGGTATTTGCATATCTGCACCACAAGCCATATGTTGCACATCTCTGCTTAATACTATCAGAACTACTGGATTTGGCCTCTGGATTTTTCATAAAATGAAGTATGAAGGTGAATCCAGAGGTTCTGCTCAAGAAAACATCCAAGGAATGGCAACAGAATGCTTGCACACATTACTAGCCAAGCTGTCCACGGGATTTCACTGTGGTTCCACACCAGCCCAGCTCTTATCATTATTTAGAATAAGAATCAGATTGTATAATTTCAAAGTGGTCAGCAAGCCCAATTTTGGTATTGAATTTCTAAGCTTATCTCTGTTTTAACTAAACTAAACTAAACCGCATGAAGTTGAGCTCCTACTTAAAGTTGTATCTTACTGTACTAAAATACAGATAGAAATAAACTCTCCAAAATTCACAATGAAAGATGCTTGAACATTCTTATGGGATGTCTTTTTAAAGGGTTAACACAAACAACCAGGAATGAGATTTTAGTATCATAATTAATGGTGACTCACTTTTTGAAAGATGAGTGGAACTTTTATCCCAGGAACTTTTTTCTGGTCATTTTCCAGCAATACTGCCAGTGGAACTCCAAAAAGGCCATTTTCTTCAGAAAAATAATGTTAAAAATGTAAGAGATCCCTGATGAGTAACACCTGCTGAGTACTAAAAATCACAACTATCCATTTTGAATCCATTGTATGCAGTTACCTCGCCCCTTGATCCTTTCTGTTCGGTTCCTTTTCAGCTCTATTCCTAAAGCATCGTAGAAGGCTGTCAGCTCAATGAGAGAGAGGTAGCGAATTTTCTTCATGTCATCAAGAGACAAATCTCCGACTGCAGTCAGTCCCAATCGGCTTTTCCTAATTGTAAAATTCTATAATATATTTTTTAAAAAATTGGTTTAATTAAGATTCTAAAAATTGCTATGTAATTGCATGCATTTAAAACATACACTTAAAATGATAAAAAGCAGTTAATAAATATTACAATACAGGGCCCTCTTAAACGCCCCTTCATTAAAAGCCTTCAGTTATAAAAGCTTATTGGAATAAAAAAAAATTGCTTTGAGTAAAAGGAGTGCAGGGAAAGGATTTTGTAACCTAAAACTGTAGCCTAAGATCCTTACTTTGGAGTATGGCTATTAAACCCAGTGAGCAAGCCTAACTCCTTTGGGTAGGAATCTGGGAGGGGTCGTAACATGGCAGGGGTCACTCCCCACTAGCGTAAAATAGCTTTGTCAGTAGTGGGGCTGCCAGCAATGAGTCTATTCTGCAGGCCTCCTTTAAGCCCACCAAGAGCTTGACTGCTGGCAATGTTTGTGCTGTAGCCTTGAAACAAAATGTTGTAGTTGCACCATAGGGCACCTGTTTCTCAACTACATCAGACTGCAGCTAGTACAACCAATTCCTTCCATTGCTTTCCTTTAAAAAAAATCCATCTGACTAAAAAACAAAAACAAAAAACAGGGAAAGATGCCCCACATTTCCCATCTTGGGTGTAACTGAGCAGGGCTCTTGAAATGGGACAGGATTCACCTTTTCATTCCCTCATCCAACCCCAGTTAGAAGTGTGCAACCGTAGAACCGTAGTTCTTAACGTTTTCTTTACCTCAACTCAAGATTTAAAACAACAACAACAAAAAAAACACAATTACACCATCCATTAAACCTTCCCTTGGACGCGCTGGAGGGGGAAGGAAGACTTTTCTCCTGCTACTTCCTGCAGGTTTGAGGCTGGAACAGATTGAATGGTAATGTGCAGGGCAAGCCAGCCAGCCAGCTTTTGCCTTAGCTCCTGTCATGTGGCTGCTCCATTGTGGGGACAAGGTGGGCTGAGCAGCCTTCAAGCCTTCACAGACCCCCTGTGAGGACATCATGGCCTCCTGAGGATTCACGGGCCATAGGTTAAGAACCACTGGCATAGAAGGACAAACTATTGCCATTATTAAACCAGACTTAAGAAGAGCCATGATAAGCCAGGTCAAGTCTAGACCAACATTCTGGTGATGGCTTAGAAGCCATGAGTGCAATGGTACCTTCCTGCACATATAACACATGAGGAAATCACACAGTCTTACTAGGGAGGTCACATAGCAGAATACAATTGTTTTTGCATAAACTTTGCAAGCAAGGGCAGATAATATCTTCCACAGGTGTCTGAAAACAGGGTGTCCAAAAATTATCTTTACAGTTTCAACTGTATATAGAATTGAAATTGTAGAGGTAAGTTTTGGACACCCTGTAGAATGTTCAAACAAATAATCTGTTGTCTTCCTTTGAGCTTAAAATGGACAGTGTTTTAGTTACATAGATTCATAACAGAATACCCATAAAGGTGCAAATTGTCAAAATCCTGTATGGTAGTTGCCACTTCATAAGTGGATTTATGTATGCTGGTCTGTTTCATAACATCCATATCCAATAAAAGGCTGCTGTTACATTACTACGTAGCAGAGCCGGCAAAGTGCGTAATGCACATCGGACACTTTTGCCGATGTCCTGATACACATCTTTGCAATTCACTGACAGGGTTTCTTACCACTTAGCACTCTACTACTTAGCTAAATTTATGTAAAGTTATGTTACCTAAAAGGTGATATAGGATTTTGGCTCCTCACCATGTATAATCAACCCTGAACTACTACAGTATGAAATATGAGTATCAATGTATATGTTCCTGGAGAATGAATGTCTAATGAATCAAGTGTAGGCATAACAAACAAGCACTTCTGAGTACATGCCATCTTGACACAGCTCTTTCTGTACTATTCAATTACAATAAATTACTCTAATGGTAAAGGGTGAAGAAACTTTCTGAGCACTGAATACATATAGTACAACAAGACAACTGGGTAGGGAGATGCTTCATGGTATTAGGCCTCTTAAAAGTTCTATTTAAATATAATTGATATGATGTTTTTGTGAAACAGAATTTTTATAACATCATGGGATTCCATTTCCTCACCCTAAACAACATTGCCATAAATTCTTGAAGCACTGTTCACTCTCTGGGAAAACTGTGAGAGAACTAAAATCTTTGGTGCATGCTTTGATTTTGATCCAAGCTTTGTTGATGTAAAACATGGGCTTGTGAACAACACTTTGGCTTTATTATGCATTTCTAAATAAAATCTAGTGTAGGGGAAGAACTGAGGGGCTCAAGGAAGAAAACTGAACTGATTTTATTTTGTGGAGAGAAAGGAACCGTTGTGACACACCTCCTGGCCCAAGGGAGAGGCACACAGTGGGTAAGCACAGCAGGGAAGCATTGCAACAGTGGCAGTTCCTTTTTCTCCCCAGGAGAGAAAGATACCACCACAGTTTCAATGCCTCCCCACCATGCTTCCTCACTGTGTGCCACTTGCAGGGGTCACTGCTTCTATGCAGGCACAAACCTCCACAGAGGTTCATGCCTGCTTAGAAGGGGTGATCCCCAAGTACACAGCACAGCAAATAAGCACAATGTTGGGGGGGGGGGGTCCACTGCAATGGCGGTGGTTTCTTTTTTCGCCCTGGGTAAGAGGAGAGAACAGAACTACCACCTCACAGTAGGTGGCTGTTGACTTTGCCTGCCTGATCGTACAATGTCCTGTGAGACTTCAAATTTGATCTGGCAGGCAGGCAAACAGTATAAGGCACATCCAAAGTAAGCATGGCACCAGTGGGCAAGGATTTCAATGGCAGATGGACTATGGTGATGGCCTTGCTGGCTGGCCGGCCAGCCATTGTTATTCATTGTTTCGGTTCACAATTACTGCTAAAATAATTTATAATTTTGTTGTAGAGAGAAGGGGGTGTGTTAAAAAAAACATCTGAACCAGGTCTCAAATATACTAGGTATACCGCTGTGCTTAGTTATTCACCTGGACATCCCAAATGCCCAGCAAACCAACTGTAATATTCCAGAGTACCTTTACTTTTAGAGGGGACTACAACTCACAGAGATTGGGTACTTGGGACATCTGATATGGCTTCCACTGGGGATTGTGGGAGCTGTTGTGTGAAAAACCACAAATATTTCCCAAGCTCTGCTTTACCCTCCAAAAAGTCATTGAAATCCATTTTAAGACTATTATTCAGCTGGAAAGAAGCAGTAGCTATCTGAGGAATTAAACAAGCAAGTGTATAATTCTGAGGAGACAAAACTTACAGGCAAAGATTCATCCTTTTTAAATCTTTGATTTTTATGCCATTCTCTATGCTTTGGAATCACTGTGATTGATTCTGAGAATGAGACATCAAAGGACAGCTCTTCCTTCACCAACTGTCTGTCTTTATCAAATTTGTATTCTAGACAGTTGCTTGCTGAAAATAAAGAAGGGTTTTATATGAATGCTTCCTTCTTTCCAAAGAAACAACAACATTTCTTTATAATGCCTTTATCAAACATAAATAACCAAAGACAAAGACAATAAAACATAATACTATAGTAATAAACCTAATGGCCAGCTGCTATAAAAGCAGCAAGCAGTTGCCACTGTTCTAATCAGCAGATCCTGGAACCAGTACTGTGTGTCTACAATGAGAGAGACACCTGTAGACAGAGACCATTTTGGAATTCATATAGGATCGGTGTTTATTACCCTGCTCTTGACTGATTCAGACCCACTTATGAGATCAATATTGGGGTGGCAAACTGAGAAGCAATGGATGAAGAAAATGCCTGGGAAAAGGAAAGTCTAGACATTGCACCTCTATGTGCATCCATTTTAAGGCCCTTTGCCAAATAATAGCACAATTATTTTACAAATTTACTATACTTGCAATGCAATCCTAAGTACACCTTCTCAAAACTAAGTCCCACTAAGTTCAATGTGAGCTAATGATGTGTGGGATTACAAATGTATGAGTATAAAAGAACACACAGCCATGTTTTCTTTTCTTTTTTAAAGGCAGTTCAAAACAGGGGACTGCTAAAATCCATCATAATATTGGTATTATGGCCAAAGTCTCTCCCACATTTATCTACAGAACTAAGCTATGTATTTCTATGTACTCACAGCTAAGCATTTCCCAACCTGGTTTCTGCACAGGAAGCTGGATACCATTGGTTGTAACAGGTGACACTGGTATGGATTCGAACGTAGGCTGGTGGACAAAAAACACACACATAAGAATAACTTAACTTTGATGCAATATTGCAATAAGTTTGTACTGAGTTTTCTTTTGTGCTTTGATATGAAAGACTGTACTATTTTTTGTCTTTCTGTGCAATGTTATGGTTTGAATAAAATCCCGTAACATAATATAGCAAATTGAAATCCACAGACCCCATCTAACAACTGCACTGGAGGCAGCTACTAGTGGCATCCCAGAAAAAGACTGTATTATGCAGCACAAAAATTGAGATGAAATGTGGTGACAACATGAATGGCACTGGATGTGATTGAAATGTGTAGGCTTTAAAATATTCATTATGGATTCATCTATTTCACAAATATCTAAATCCTGGATATAATTTCATCCTAATAATGGTAGCGGACATCAACTTCACCCACATAGCTACTATGTCTATTTTAAGCACTGGGGTGTCATAATAGCTTTCACTGGAAATTACCAAAATAATGCCATAATAATGGGTAATTATCTGTCAGTGAACAGGACAGAGAGCAAAATACTTGCATCATTAGGTTATAATACTTGGTTGTTATGTGCCTTCAAGTCACTTCCAACTTATGGCAACCTGTCTTAGAATTTTCTTGGGAAGATTTTTTTTAGAGGTGGTTGCACATTGCCTTTGTCTGAGGCTGAGAGAATGTAACTTGCCCTAGTGGGTCTCCTGGTCTCCTGTTTGACACTTGCATTGAAGTTACTGGTTTTTCTTAAACCAATACCTTTCAAAGTTTTGGGGGACTCACACAACTATGCCCCTGAAAACTTTGAAAGGTATTGGTTTAAGGAAAAAAGGCAATGACTTCAAAGCAAGCAACACTCCAAAGTAACAGACTTATCTTCTCCCTTAACACCAATTTCCCAAATTTTACATCTCCTCAATACAAATTCTTACTACTGTACTTCTGTTATTTTACCTCTTTAGATGGATGTTCTTTGACATATTTAACCAAAAAGAGATGCACAACTGATGCTGTATGTGTAAGATAGCATTGCTGAACCATGTAAATTACTGGAAATGTGCAAAACCTGTCCATAGCATAGACTAGACAACATTAAGGAAAGAAGACTTTTTGCTTTTTTGATGGCTCATTATATTAAGATGTCAATACCTGCCCCTCAAAGAGTACCAGGAAAGGCAGTGCAAATATATTCTAAACGTCCCTAAAAACACAAAGAGAACTTTACTGAAATAATGGAAGCAAACAAAGGGTAGGGTGGAGATTAGTTAGAAATCCATTAGTTAGAAAACCATGGGTTGGATACAGAATTCTTCACACTGAAAGTAAATCAGTTCAAATACAAACATCCCATTGATTGCAGTGGGTCTGGTTCTAATGTGGCTAGGCCTGGATCCAACCTCCAAAATGCTTCTTATATTTTAAAGAAGCCATAAAACCAAACATATTAAAATACTGAAAGCAGGGTTTTATCATCACTGGGTGAAGAACACATGATAGGTCCTACACCATTTGGAGAAATGAAGTTCATAAATGGGGTAAGATTTAACTGTCAGCTTCTCTTGGAAGAATGGCAGAATTCAGCAGAAATAGGAGTGGCATGCAGTATCAAATACTGTAATCAGTGATATAAGATACAAATGGGTTATCCCAATGATAAAAGAAATGCCAAATCTCAAAAAACCCTAATTATTCTACTTACAGAAGTGTCACTGACACCAAAGATATCTCGTACATCTCTGACTGTGTGCTTATTTTTCTTTCTCATCGTTTGAGTGTAAGTATTATATCTCTTCTGCACTGCAGCTGCTTGAGTTCGAGTAAGGGTGGACAGTAAAGCCTCTCCATCATCCTCTTCAGATCCTGATATTAATGTTGACAAACCTACATCTTGCAACCATTCAGCTTCCAGTTCACCTTCTGTGGAAGAGTAGGAGTGTGTTGATAAGAAACTAAAAAGGGAAGTGGTACTGTAAAATCACTTGACAAATCTTGCTCTTCAGAATATTGACCTTCAAATCTGTATTAGGAAATTGACACCTGGGACCTACAGCCTAGCCTGGGTTTCCAGTCAGCTAGCCATGCCCTTTTCCAGGACTTGCTTTCTGTTATGACTCCCACAGTTTTCTCCCCACCCCTACCACCTGATTGTCTGGTTATTATTCAACATCTACTCTGTGTACTCTTCATCTGACTTGTTTGCTCTAAGCATTTTTCCTGCTAATTTTTGGAATGGCAAGAAAGGTGTAGTCTAGAGGAGTCATCCAAGACCCTAATTTCTGTGCTGTCCTGGGTAAAGACACAGTAAAGGGAAAAATAGTAACCTTTCTCCGGCTGTGGAATACTGTAATTCCTTTGCATAAATTTTATCCACAAGTTGATCATAGCAACATGGCTAATTCATTAATTTGGTCCTTAAGGCTAATGAAACAGTATACATCACCTGAAACTCCTTGAAAGACCACAACCAGGACTAATAATACATTCTTCTGCCTCCACACTGGTAGTTAACCTCCAGATCACTCCAATGACACCATTCTATATCCCATATTTCCTCGCATGTAAATAAATAAAAAGTCTTTGTTTGGGACACAGAGATGCTGAGCAAAATCATCTGATACTAATCAGAGTTTAGCATACTTACAAGTCCTGCTAAACTCTGGAACATACTTCTAACTAAACGTATTTAGAGTCAGGCTGCCAATTTTACTGATTTTAGTAGAAAAATCAGTAGAAAAATTACATTTTTAGTAGAAAAAATTTAGTAGCTTTAAAAAAGCACTAAAGACGGATCTCTTTCGGCAGGCCTTTCCTGATTAGATCCCGGCCTCAGGAGCTGCATCTCCTGACCTTTTTTTAGTCTTGTTTATATTTGTTTTTTAATGTGATTTTAGTTAGGTGGTTTTAATTTTATATTGTTTAATGTCTTTTTATGGGGGTGGGTGGTGCTTTTAGTTGGTATTGTAGTGTTTTAATTGTTAGAAGTTGCCCCAATTGTTTTTAGCAGAGGGGTGGGGTATAAATAATAATAATAATAATAATAATAATAATAATTATTATTATTATTAGAAAAATTAAAAATGTACTTACCTCCAGGAAATTTACACCACTTGAAATATATAAGATCTAAAAGTTCTTAATTTTGAGTGGATTGTGGCCATAGTTTTTAAAGAAGTAACTACTAAAAAAATCAATCAATGAGGCCATCATTTTTTTTCTTTATATTTTCCAGTTGAAACCTAGCAAGCTGGTGTATATCAAAACAAGCTTCTAAAATTTCTAAGTTATAAATTATAGTTTGTAATTATTCATTTAAAGTCTAATCTTAAATCCTAAAACTTCAGTGAATAAGTCCTGAAACAAGGGATATCTAGCAACCTGCCTGTAAAAACAGGAGCTCTACTGGGCCAAATTAAAGTAGCCAGACACAAAAGAAGACAGAGCTCCTATATCTTTAAACATGCAAAAGCCACAATTGCTGAAATTTCTTCTTTTGCACAGCTATTAAAGGTACAAGAGGAATCCAGTCCTCTTTGGCACTGCTGAGCAAGCATGAAAAAGAAATTAGTTTAGAACTCCAAAATGAACCAGAAATATCTAAAGTAAAACATGTGCAAGGCTGCATCTAATTCTGAAGCAGGTACACTCACCATCAGGAGGTTTGACTTCTAACAGGGTTTGTTCATCTTGCCTATCTTCAGTGCTTTCTTTGATATTCTCTACTTCACACCAGAAATCGTCCATGGAAGTGCTATCAACAGATGCTTGGGAATTTGAACGGCTGTACACAGGAGGACGCAAGGATTCACTGGAGAGCATTCTGCTAATTCTTTGGCACCGAGGAAGGGATTTTCTGGAGGAACAAAGAATAAGCATTCTATCATGCTGGTCAGCTTTTCAGATCTGAATTAGGAAATACTATCCTGGGAGAAGATTGCTGTTGTTGTCATCAACATCATCACCATTGTTGTTATCATCGTATCTTTATCTTTATTTATATTCTACTTTCCTCACAAAAACAGGACTCAAGGTGGCCTACAAATTAAAGCACAGGATAGCTACAATGCTAATTTTGTGCCTTGTACACTCATCAGGCACATGGAAAAGTTAGGTTCAGATAGCAAGCAGGGTTTTACCCCCTAATTTTAAAAAATGTATAGCAGTAAAGCATAGAGGGTATACTTATCAAATTTGCAGATGACACCAAATTAGGAGGAGTGGCTAATACCCTAGAGGACAGGATCAAAATTCAAAATGACCTGGATAGACTAGAAAGCTGAGCCAAAGCTAACAAAATGAAATTCAATACGGAGAAATGTAAGGTACTGCACTTAGGGCAGAAAAACGAAATGCATAGATATAGGATGGGGGAGACCTAGCTGAACGAGACTACATGCGAAAGGGATCTAGGAGCCCTAGTAGACCACAAGTTGAACATGAGTCAACAGTATGATGCGGCAGCTAAAAAGGCCAATGTGATTTTGGGCTGTATCAATAGAAGTATAGTGTCTAGATCAAGGGAAGTAATAGTGCCACTCTATTCTGCCTTGGTCAGGCCTCACCTAGAATACTGTGTCCAGTTCTGGGCACCACAATTCAAAAAGGATATTGACAAATTGAAGCGTGTCCAGAGGAGGGCGACTAAAATGGTGAAAGGTCTAGAAACCATACCTTATGAGGAAAGACTTAGGGAGCTGGGTATGTTTAGCCTGGAAAAAAAGATGGTTAAGGGGCGATATGATAGCCCTGTTTAAGTATTTGAAGGGGTGTCACATTGAGGTTGGAGCAAGCTTATTTTCTGCTGCTCCAGAGACTAGAACATGGAACAATGGATGCAAGCTCCAGGAACAGAGATTCCACCTCAACATTAGGAGGGACTTTCTGTCAGTAAGAGCTGTTCGGCAGTGGAACACACTCCCTTGGAGCATGGTAGGGTCTCCTTCCTTGGAGGTCTTTAAACAGAGACTGGATGGCCATCTGTCAGGGATGCTTTGATCATTATTTCCTGCGTGGCAGGGGGTTGGACTGGATGGCACTTGTGGTCTCTTTCAACTCTACAATTCTATGATTCTATGAATACAGCTGGGGCAGAGGAGAGAAAAACCAGAAAGGAAAACAAAACAAAAACTAGCAACAGTGTTGAGCAAGCCACATAAGTACTGCTTTTGAGTTTGGCTTTGTCAAAAAGGATGACTAGACAGTATCCCTTTAATTGCTTAACTATAATAAAAGTTGGAACACAAAATGTTTGTTGATGTAACAACATGACCATTCTTACTCAGTTACTATATGTAATAAAAGGAGATTATAGCAAATGTGTCTTTTCTGAGTTCTCCTGTAGTCATTTGGATTCTACAAGTCAGTTTTTACAGATGAGTGACTCCCCCGACACAGACCAACCAGCATCAAAATGAAATATCTTTCAGTGTTTTCCACGTTCTCATAATCTCTAACCATGCAGACCCCCACAATATAGCAATATGCTCCCTATGTGAAACATTTGAATTTTCTGATTCCAAAATGGTTAATAATAATAAAGCCCTTCTGGGATGTAACTCTTGTTTAATTGTTTTCTTCAAAAAAACAAAAAACAAAGCCCTATTACCTCCATGGCACCCGCAGCATGGGGGAAGGTCAGGAGGAGGTCGGGAGGAGGATGGGGCTGTCTGAAACGGGGCTGTGTAAGCACAACAGTCCAGTTCTTCTCCTGACCCTCCTCAGGGGTTTTTCCCCTGTCTAAAAAAGTCCAGAGTGTGTGTGAGAGAGAGACTGAGAGAGATGATATATGGATATAATAAACTAATAATAATTAATAATAATCAAGCATGTTATAACAAATAAAGTATAAACCAATATTTTAAATCCAAACATGCATTAAGTCCACTGTCTTTTCCAGTAATACAGTACTACATAATACATTGCAAAGATCTTCATAATAAGAAGCTGGATCAAAAAAGCACTGGGTTAGCCCCTGTGGGATATCTACTAAGTCCCACACCTTTACAGGGAACTCACTGACAATGCCTGGAGCTTCCGGGCCTTGCTGGTGATTCTCCTTGCAGTCACTGCTTGTTCACCTGTCCCTTCTGAGCATGCAAGCAACGAGGAAACAAAGTTGCTTCCCTTGCTTGGCCTTGCATTCTACCTCTAGCAGTGGCCCAGACCATATAAAAGGGACAGACTTAAGTGACAGGAAGCAGGGATATAATAGAGGAAGAGAGCCAATAGATACTTAGAACTTGGAGCCCACACTGAGCTGCATACTGGAAAAGTTTAGGCTATGTTGCATTATGGTTATGCTTTCATTTTGTGACAATAAACCTGCCAGGTTTTCAAATAATGTTGGCCATTAGGATTTTCCAAGAAAGCTCAACTTAAGGGTAAGTAAAGGAATCACAGGAAAAAGCGAAATAAACTCAGCTGCGTACATGACAAGTGGATATAAAAGAAAATGTAAAAGAATTGTTTCAAGTAGTTTTGTGATTTGCTAGTTTATAGCACAGAAAATTCCGCTGCCAAAGGTCAAATGATATGGAAAGAATTTCAAACAACATAAACTATTTTGCAACAGAGGAGAATTTTTATTATGCCATTATTCTCTTTGTTATTATGTTATTCTATGAAGTAATATATTCCTTGCTTAAAATGACTGGTACTGTTAGTTCAACTCTTTTTTTTTTCAAGGAATGCAAGCATTTCTATGGTTTTTGACATGCTAAGGGATGCTTATTGTTTTAAGGAGGATAAAGCTGAAGCAAGATAATACAAGAGACATCTAAATTACAAAGGTAAGTGAAGAGAATTCCATCTAGTCTGGTTGCTAGAGATGCAGGAACAAAACAGACTTCAGTTCAGAGGGACTAACTCTCCCAAGTTTTCTTTCCTAATCTGTTGAATTCTTGTGCTATTATCTGAGCACATGCAATCTGCACCTGTCAAGAGCACAACTCCTTTAAACACACACACACAGAGAGAGCTTTTCAATTTTTAAAATATAAGTACACAAAAATGGGGCAGAGTAAAAGAAGAACATGTAAAAGTGAAAAGAAGTACATAGGACTTTATCACTCCAGCCTGTTGTCTTGCATCAATCTCGTTGAAGCAAACAAGAACATACCAGTTTGAAAAAAAATCATTGTCACACTTCTCTGCATTTGTGTTATTATGCTGCTTCAGACATCCATGGTCCCACACTCACTCTTCCGCATCACCTTGCTAACTTCACCTTCCTCCCCATGTATGCCCTACGCAGCACGCATGTGCCTTTTAATCTCCTATCCTACCCACAACGCCACCCCTCACTCTCTTTTCCAGATTGCTACCATGATGCCTCAGTCAGATCTTAAACTCCTTCCCAATCCATTGACTTCAACTCCCCACTGGCCTTCCTTCCAGTCCTGAGAGGAGTGGTGAGTTGAATTCAATGGGCTGGGAAGGGGTTTAAGATCTTGCTGAGACATAGTGGTGACAACCTGGGAAAGAGAGTGAAGGGGTGTTGCTGCTGGCAGGACAGGAGGCGGAGAGAGATCCTACATGAAAAAAGTGCATGCTGTATTTAATTAGTTAGTTAGTTAGTTATACCCTGCTCTTCAACCACAAGGCTATCAGAGCGGCTTACAAATTGTTTTAAGCAATAGCAATTTACACATCTACACTGCAAGAAGCAGCTTCCAATGTGTGTTAGCTAATTCCTGGAACTTCAGTGAGTACAATGTCTGCTCTTTTCTCCTAACTACAGGGCTGCAACTGGATGCTGCCTGAGCACTCTCTGACCTTTGGCATAATGGCTGTACAGGTACATGCTGGTGCTGTGAAGTTGCCTTGAGTGGTGGCAGGGTGTTGCTCAAAGATGTGATAAATACCTCCTTGTGTGAGGAACTTAAAAGCACATAAACTCTGGTAATGGGCGCATATGCTACCAAGAGGGTTACAATTTACATGCCCCCTCAAATTTTTACTCAGAGCTTGCACTGTAGAATCCATATTTGTGCATGGCTAAAGAAGGAAGAGCACCTAACCATTGAACAACAGATGGCAAACATTTGGCTTTCCAGTCTAGGACTGAAACAGAGTCCCGGATACAATCAGACCATTTGTTCCATGTTTTAGCTAGTGTAATATGATGCAGGGTCCAACTAAAGGATCTGTCAATCAGTGTATGATTCAAGTCATTGTAATAATATAGTTTAAAAGTACATATGCATCTAGACTCAAGGGGTGTCTCCTGGAATTAATGAGTTAATGTATCTGAGTCAGAGTGGCTGTTTCAATGCTTGAGCACTTCTTCAAAAAAAGGTCTTACCAGTATTCCTCCTTTACTACTTTAAGTTTGTGGCATTGACTCTGCTCTTCCAGTTTTATGCTCCCTCCATCCCTTCCTTTCTCAGGAGTCCCAATCTCCCTACTATCACATTATCCGTAGAGTCCTCCTTCTTGGTCTTTCTCAGTCCCTTGAGATAGTGAGTAGTGAATCTTTTTGTTTATTTCCTGTTTGTTGTTCTTGTTCCTTTCATATGCATCTACAAATATACAAACTTTTTCTGATGTAAAGTATTATAATGCAATATATCTAGCCAGAAACCAGCATCCACTGAGCATACTCACATCAAATGCCATAAGGAAGCATTATCTATTTTATATCACAAACATTTAGTTGGAGTGGCTAATTGCTTTCTAAAAGGATATAATGGTGTCCAATATATTCAAGATATCAACTTTTCCTCAGCCAAAAGTAGTTATCAATCTAAAGCAATTTTCAATATTGAGGCTAAGGCACCACAGGGTAAATAGCATGTCGACTGAAATATTGAAAAGGACAAAAATTACTGATCTGACATTATTATTTGCGCTAATATAAACATTCCACAATCAACCCATTTCTTCCCAGAAAGCTGCCTTGAGTCCTAGGGAGGGAAAAAGACAGGATGTAAACCAACAAACAAGAACATAAAATAATAAAAGAATTGCTTTGTGTAGTGGGGGCCTAAATACCCTAAAGATCCTGTCTGATCTTGAAAGCTAAACAGGGTCAGCCCTGGTTAGTATTTAAATGGGAGACCCACAATGAATACCAGATATTGTAGGCTATATTTCAGAGGATGGAACTGGCAAAACCACCTCTTGAGTATTTCTTGTCTAAGAAAATCCTATGACATTCATGGGGTTACCATAGGTTGACAGGCAACTTCAAGATAGGTACACAGGGGTGCATGCGCATATGCACACACACACACACACACACACACACACACACAAACAGTGCGAGTGGCTCCTGGCAACCAAGAGAGATTGTTTGGGGGTTATTATGTGGTTGCCACACCATGTGACAAGCCCCCAGAATGTGACCAGCCTTGGCATGTTGCAGGCCTGCTACCTGGTTCCAGAAGAGCAAGGGTAACCAGCAGCAGCAGTGAAGGCTGGCCTGCAGAGACGGGCTCCCATGGACACTCAGGAGCTGGTCTGTCCCATCCCAGTGGGAACAGACTAAACTGGGTATTTTAAAAAAAAGTTGTAAAGTGCCCTACTCCGGGTTGTTCCCATTCCAGCCCCATATCTGCCTGGGGGTAGTGAGGACCCCCAATCTGGGGGCAAATTGGGGCAAAAGCCCTGCATCATATGGACTGCATGGCTCTGGAATGGGGGCAAGCCCATGTAGGTAAGACCTGTGTCACTTGGGGACTCAGCTCACTACTTGCTGTGAGCAGATTCCTGCTTCCTATTGACAGGTAGGGTGTGTGGGCTATTCTCTGATGTGAAACTGGTGTATCCATTAAACACAACTGAAGTCTTCTACATTGTGCCAGTCTTGATATCACATTAATCTCTCAGGGGAGGAATGGAGTGGTTAAGTCCCAGCTAAGAACAGCTTGCGATGTTCAAACTCAGATTACCCGATGAAGTTAATTTAACATTAAAATATAAATCAAATTTCAGTTGATGACAGAACATAGGCTGGGACACTTGGGCTGCAGAAACTGATGGGAGCACAATCACTTTTATTCCTTTGACAGATGGAATCTAAACCAGTTCAGCTAAAAAGGGATGTCAAGTGTGTTGATTCCAAAATTTCCCAAGAAGGGATACTTGAATCAAAGTATATTTGCCAGCTGCTTGTAAGAGTCAAAATTTATACTTTATGATACAAACTCAAGACTGGACACTGGAATTCACCTTCTAAAAATGACAGTTGTGTATTTTTAAGTGGAAAATGGTGTGGCGGAAGCCCTTGTAACAATATACCTCTTAACAGAGGAAGCTGCATGTCACTTTGTAGAGTTCAAGAGCCTGTTGTGGGTGAAGCTGGAAATGCATGGAGAGAGTATGCTGGAATATTACCAAAGTAAATAGAAGCAGTGGAGCTGTGAGCTAAGAGAGTCAGACAAAAGTGGGGCCCACAGTGGATCCACAGTGGATCAAATTCTATGGAGACAACAGATCCTAAGTGTGATCTAGAAGGTGTGTGTGGTCAGTGGTAGAGAGAACAGAGGCTGTTACAAACATATAGTGATTGGGTAAGCCAGCAGAAACAACTAAGGGATAAATGGCACACAGATACAGCCTCAGTTAGCACCCAAGGGCAGCTGCAACTTTTGACCCTCAAATTATCAAAAATGGGGCAGGCAAATGGTTGATGGCATTAACCAGGGCCCAGTCAGCACATGACTAAAGGAAGGAAACAGTTACAAAGGGGCACAAGTAGACTGTGGAGAAATACTGCACTAAAGTAACATTTATGAGAAAGCAGACCACTCATGCTATCTGTTTTTGAAAGAAAGACCATCTGAGGACTAAAGACAACATGGAGAATCAAATGGCTTGTTGTGTATTAGTCATTGTCAAGGAATTCAAACATTCCCTCCCTCCCAGAGGGAAGAACATCAACCATGATCCTTGCCCTCTATGAGCAATCCTCACACCCTGAATGCTTTCCTTACTTCATCTAGCCCCAAGTGACAGCACAAACAAACCACCATATGAGGGAGAAAAGGGATATGATTTCAGCAGCAGGCTTTTCTTTTTATTACACAACTAAGTAAATAACAAATACAAAAACAGACTGTGTCATGCTTGTAACATCTAGTGTGACAAACACTAGATGTTACATTTAACTCATCAGTGCAGGTTTGCAGGCAAAATCATGGCCATGAAAAGCAATAGTTGTGTGATTGAGGGCATCTGCAGAGCCCCTCTAAATGACAGAAGAAGCACATGCAATTTATTCAAAATATGGATCAGGCAGGAAGTCAGGCACTCCTCCTCCTTATTAGTGCTATTGGCCTGATCCTAGAGATGGCCAGTTCCCGACCTCACTCATCATTGGTTATGCTGGTTAGGGCTGATGAGACTTGCTGTATGGCAGTATTCAAGGATCACAACGTTCTACCTCCCCTGTTCTTAAAAGAAAAAAAAATACACAGATGTGTCCTGCTTCTTTCAAACTCACTTCAGTTTAATAGTCTTAAGGTTACAGGCTAGGGTAGCTTTTAAAAAAACCATCTTATGATTACTTTAGTTTTGCATTTTTGCAGTATACAGAAAGGTGAATGTATAAACCACATTCATAAAAAAGATGTCTGTCTATTAAATAACGAGACTGTGTTTCCACCTTTCAGACAAATCAGGGAGAACTGCTTGTGAAAATTGAGTGGTGACCTTGAACATGTCTGAACCTGCATGACAAACATCAACACTCTCGGCCATTCAGTTAACTGTCAGTCATCATTTAAAGCAGCTGTGTTGTCTGTTGTGTGCTGGAAAAATGCTGTTTCAAAGCCATGCTCATTGGGGGGGTTTGACATCAAGGGCGTAATTTTGGCAGAATGGGTTCCAGAAGGCAGAACAGTGAACCAGCATTATTATAAGGAAATTTTGACAAAGCTGAAAGAAAGAATCAGTGAAAAAAAGGCCAGAACTGTGGAAAAATGGTTTCATTTTTCATCAAGACAATGCGCCTGCTCACACAGCACTTTCTGTAAAGCAGTTTTTGGACGATAAACACATTACTACACTGGAACATCCTCCATATTCACCAGATTTGGCACCATACGACTTTTTTTTTCCTTAAAGTGAAATCAATACTTACTTAACACGTTTTGAGTCAACTGATACAGTAAAGAAGAAAATGGCAGGTGTGTTGAAACAGCTGACAGAAACTGATCTGCTCCACACCTTCGACCAGTGGAAAACAAGACTCCATCACTATGTGAGTGTGAATGGGGAGTATATTGAAGGGGACAAGCATTAGAATTGTAATACATATAAATAAAGATGGGTTATTGTATCAGTCTCATAATTTAATAGACAGACCTTCTATTGCTGCTCAATGATGCATCTGTTGTATAGCCCCACTGGAAAATACCCCTGCCAGTGCTTCCATTTTGTGGTGGCAATGCAAATGAAAATTGTACTGCTCAAGTACGTTGTTGTGTTAGTGAGCTTCACGTGTTTAAGTGAATTTATATAGCAAGAGCAACATCTAGACAAAATATATCCAAATATGATTATACAACGATCCCTTTTGTTAAAACAATTGCAACTCACCCAGCATGCTCTTTTCTTTACCATTAATGTACTAATTTAAATGCCTGTCTATCCCACTGACCTTTTCAATAACTGCTGTAAACATGACCACACAGTCAAACTCAGTTTTAAATCAAGCCATCATGAAACCTCTGGTCCAAGTCAAAAATATGCAATAAAATATGTAGGAAACACAGAAACATGATGTCTGGGTTGGATAATTGAAGGGGATAAGAACTCCACCCAGTGAAAATCTAACACCAGTTGCCACACTCCACCCAATGTAAAACCAATACCTCTTTTCAGTTGCTATTTGCTACATGTTTACTGCACATACAAGGCATGAAACTGCCTTCAAAGGATCCTCATGTTTGTTTGATTTAACTCCTACAAGAAGACTAGAAAAGAAAAACTCCTTGGAAAATCATCTTGCCTACATGCAATAGTCATGAGCTTCCAGGGGCATGATGTTTCCTTTAATAATGAAATATAACAGGGATCTGTTATTTCTGTTGCTGAACCATTTACATTTTTAACATGCCTCTGAAGAAAAGTAATATATTTAAAAATCAGTCATATGTACTGATTGGGTTACTGTCCTTATCCGTCTAATAAAAAGTTGCCATCATGTCTTCTTGTGTCAATTAAATACCAGGGACTCCCTTTAAATATATTTTGTTGCCATGGACCCCCAAAACTTAAGATTTAAAATAACAACAACAACAACACAATTACATCATCCATTAAACCTTCCCTCAGAGGCACTGGAGGGGATGGGAAGATTTTTCTTCTGCTTCTTCCTGCAAATTTGTGGCTGGAGTGGATTGAATGGCAATGATCAGGCCAAACTAGCCAACCAGACTTTGCTTTGGGTCCTGTCATGTGGTCACTCCACTGCAGGGAGGCAGTGGGCCAAGCAGCCTTCAAGTCTTCATGGATCCCCTGTGAGGACATTGCGGAACCCTGGGGGTCCCTGGACCACAGGTGAAGAAACACTGAATTAAATCATACTGCATAATGATCTAGTTTGATGACATTTAATCATTGGCTGAGTAATGATATAAGAATGCCTGTGCTTTCCATTCAATACCCAGCTTGTGGGGGGCAATTAGCTAACACACATTGGAAACTGCTTAACACAGTGTAGATGTGTAAATAGCTATTGCTTAAAACAATTTGTAAGCCGCTCTGATAGCCTTGAGGCTGAAGAGCGGGGTATAAATAAATAAATAAAAAAATTAAGTAACATACACTGAAGAGTCCCTAAAAACATGCTTCACAGATATATTTAATCCTCATCTAAAGAGAGAGCTGGGTGAACATTGTTCTTATTTAGATAGGAATGGCTCATTATTGTATGTTTAGGCATCAAGTGTGAAGCACAATAATTAACCTGGACAAATACCAAGAAGAAAAGGTACAATTCAAAGACAGCATACACGAGATCCTCACATTTCTGATTCTAGTGTCGATACCTGTGCAGATGGAAAGCTCTGGTAAGGTGGATCTGTTTGCACAGAAGCAGTCAGCTTGCTAGGAGGCAGGGCTCTATCTTCAACACATCACCAGGCCTCCTGAGGCCATGCACAAAAGTCCCACTGTGTTACCTGTTCAGCACATGATGCTGCTTTATGCAGAATGGTTCAGTTAAGTCAATATTATTTGTCTATTCTGATTTGTATGAGATCTGCAGCAGCAGTTTTCCCCCACCCACAACCTCCTACCTAACCTTTTAACTTTAAATGCCAAGACCTAAACCTAGAACCCTGTATATGCAAGAATACAAACTACCATTTGGTTCAGCCAAAGTGTTATTATCCAATGTCTCTGATTTTCGAAGTACAGTAATGTGTTTTAAAATTAATTGACAGTATTTCTGTAACAACAAATTCATTTCAGAGATAATAAATATGAAGTCATATCTTCTTCTGATTAATATGAACTCCAATATCTAAGAAATAAAGATTTCCTCTCCCAAATGGAACACCTGAAATAGTCCTCTGCTGCCTTATACCTAGATATTTTATTAATAAGTATACAGGATTATATCCATTGTTTCCATTGCGGTATTGGTGGAATCTGTGCAGTTTGCCAACATTTAACCAGCAAAATTGAACTATGGAGTCCCACATAAAACAATACTCCAGAGAACCCTCTTTTCACATAATTAGGAATCTGATTTTTATACCCTTCTTCTCCCAGCAGCTGGTACAAGTTACAAAGTGTCAGTTGTTACCTTTAAAGCCCTATATGGTTTGGGTCCAGGTTACCTATAGGATCGCCTTCTCCCATATATGTCTATTCTCCTTTACGGGTCTGAAACATGGGTCACCTATTGCCACCACTTATGACTTCTTGAACACTTTCATCAGTGCTGTATATGCACAATCCTAAATATACACTGGACTGACCATGTGACGAATGTTGCTGTCCTTGAGCAAGCAGGGATCACCAGCATTGAGGCCATGGTATTGAGAACACAGCTGTGCTGGGGAGGGCACGTTTCTAGGATGGAGGACCATCGCCTCCCAAAAACAGGACTCTATGGTGAACTTGCCATGGGTCAGCATAAGAGGGGCACTCCAAAAAAGTGATACAAGGACTTCCTGAAACAACATCTCAGGCTCGGCCAAATTGATCACCAACAATGGTCTGCCCTGGGCTCGCATCGGGAGGCATGGAGACGCACTATCCACAATGCTGCAGCCTTATTTGAGAACTCATGCCGAACAAGTCTTGAAGAGAAACAACAATGCAGAAAGAATCACAACCCGGAAACATCACCCACGGAGACCTTCTCCTGTGCTTTCTGCAACTGGACTTGTTTATCTCGGATTGGCCTTTTTAGTCATCAGTACGCTTGCAGAAAGTGTGGGATGAGTCCTTCCTGAATCTTCGTTTGTGAAGAAAAGCCAGAGAGAGAGAGAGACCTACAGGATTGCCTTCTCCCATATAATCTGCCCCATACACTCAGGTCCTCTGGGGGACATTTACTTCAGTCATTCTGGACTAAGCTGGGAACTGTCACCCAGAGGACTTTTTCTTCAGTTGCCCCTAGACTCTGGCTACAGAGGGGAGGAGGCAGAAGACGTGGTGGCCATTATACAGTTACTGGGGTCGAAAGAGACGGATTTCTGTTTAGCTTCGGAACTAGTGTATCACAATTTTTAGGCCAACTACAAGCGAGTAAAACAGCAGGACCCTAACTTGTTGAAAGCCATGAGATAGTCCCTTTGTTCTGAAGTGATACCAAAGTTCTTACTATTAGTTTTAGAACAACCACAATACCCAAAGAGGGTGTGGCTCAGTGGGTCTCAAAATATGCCACCATCCTTTCAAGACCTGAAAAGATAAGAGATACTGCTGGTTTCTGGAATGGACAGTACCGCTGTACTGTATCTTTCAAGAATGATGACCCTCAGTTCAGGAGAGGTAAAATCCCCAAGTATTTTTTCCTAGGGGCTTATTTTTTAGTAGAAAAATAATTATTTCAATCGGTATGGCCAATATACTTCTGTTAGTTTTTTGGTTATTTAAAATGGAGGCTTTAATAAATTTTGGGGTACATAAAACAATGGGTTCATTAAAAATTGCCACGTAGAATGTCCGTGGCTTGTGAACTGAGGATAGGCGCAATGAGATTTTGCCCTGCCTTGGCAGCCTGCGTTATGACATCATTGTATTGCAGGAAACTCATATCTGTAATGAACAACAGCGGAGCCGATGTCAGAGGTTGTGGACGCAAGGACCTTCTGTATGGTCATATGGGGAGTGTGGCGGTTGGGGAGTAGGAGTTCTCTTTAGGGCCAGGAACAATTTGACCATTGATTTCACGTTAGAAGTAGTTTTGGGGAGGTTGGTGGTGGTGGATTTTAGTATGGAGGAAAAGCAGAAGGATGGAAGAGTAGAAAAGAAGGCTTTCAGGCTGTGTGGGCTTTATGCTCCTGTAAAATATGCCAAACGGAAAAAGTTTTGGGGGTATTTAAAAGATCAGTGTAACACTCGGCAGCATCTCATTATTGTAGGAGATTTCAATAACAGGGCAAGGATGATGGACAGGAGTGCTTACGCAGACCAGAAAGAGCAGACAAAGTTGTCCCTGCCCAAACCCCTAACAGCAGAGGAAAGAGAGTTGGAATCTTTTCTAGAGAGGCAAGGTCTTAAGGATGCAGCTCTTGATGTGGAGAATGAGTTAGAATTTTTTCCTGTTTATTGCAGAAAGGCTTTTGGTTCGGATTTTCCCCCAATGGAAGGAGTTCGATTTACTCATTATCACAAAACCTCAGCCAGCAGAATAGACTGTGTGAGGACAGTGAAGGAAATGAAGGTGGAAAAGTGCACTGTTATGATCACTCCTTGGTCAGATCATGGGCTCTTGGCTGTAGTGTTCAGTATAGGTCAGGTTTACCCCAAAGGGAGACCTCTCTGAAGGTTACGCCCTAAATTTTTGGAAGATGTGGCATGTAAAGAGCGTATCGCCTCAGCACTAGCCCACAGCCTAACTCTTGCTGACATGTATAAGGATGATTTGTGCAGGTGGTGGGAACGTGTGAAGCGCGTGGTTTGGGCCACTAGTGGGGCTTACGAGACCAATGTTAATGGGAGACAGATTCAGGAGTATCATTTGACCATTTATCATTTTTTGAAGTGTCATTATCAATTGAACCAAGGTGTTCCTTTTTCAGAACAAGAGCTTAACTGGGCGAAGGGAGTGATAGCAAGATTTTGCCAAAAGCAAAGACAAAACAGAAAGAGGAGTAAAAATTTCAGGACTCGAGGTGGTGTGGTTGACGTGGATGAGTGGGCAGGCACCGGAGTCCAAAGGCTCCTATCGAATTAAACAGCTTGAGGGCCTCTGAGTCAGACCCTATTGCATTTAGACCAAGTGAGATGCTGGATATCATGGAGGGATATTACAGGCAGTTATATGCTCGGAAGAACATAGATATAGAAGAGAGGAAGGTTTTTTCCAAGCTTTGTCGGAGGAACAGGTGGGCACCCTCTATAAGGGTTTGAGTCCAGATGACAGGAAGAGGTTGGTCTCTCCTATAGAAGAGCAAGAAGTTCATGAGGTCATAGTTCAGGGGAAGGGTAAGTCGGCCCCTGGCCCAGATGGCCTTAGTTGGAATTTTTATAAAGTTTACAGGAAGTGGATTGTTCCCCCTTTAACCACTTAAGATTGTGATGGAAGCACAGTCTAGTGCTGTGCCAGGTAGGACTATGGTAGACTCTCTTTGTTTGTTTTGGGAAGTGTTCTGACTCAGCAAGGAGGAAGCTTGGACTGGTCAAATCCTACAGGTTGACCAGACGAAAGCTTTTGACAATGTAGATCATACGTTCATATGGGAAGCCCTCAAGTGGAAAGGAGTGCCAAACAGATTTATTGCTTTTGTTAAATTGTTTTATAGGGATGCAGAGATGGTTTTGCAAGTCAATGGTCATAGAGGAAAGAAGATTAAGTTAAATTTTGGGGTGAGGCAAGGTTGTCCACTGAGCCCTCTCTTGTATGTTATTGCTTTGGATGCTATCCTGTGTAAGATTAGTTTAGACAAGAGCATCTCGGGGATCCGAATCCCACATCCGTTGGAAGTTCGAGGTTGGTTCGGTGTGAATCTGTTAAATTTGTTGCCAGTGCTGATGATGTGTCCCTCTTGGTTAAGGACAGGATGGAAGTTAGAAAGATTAAAGATGCTTTTGAGGCCTATGGTCGAGTTTCAGGTGCTTGACTTAACATGGAAAAGAGTTTTTTGATCAGAATTTTTGCTGCAGAGGACAAGATGGCAGCTATTCCTCTAAAGGATGTAGTTGAAGGAAAGGAAGGGTGGCAAGCAGAGCAGGAGGCAAAGATGGATAGGGTGAAGATCCTAGGGCTGAATTTTGCAGTGGCTCCCAAGGGATGGAAAGAAAATTGGTATCGCTGGTTGGAAAAAGTGAAGGAGAGGGTGGCCTTCTGGCAGAGATGGAAGCTGACCATTTACCAGAGAGCCGCTTTTGTAAATACCTACCTGCTTCCGGTGGCAGCCAACTTGGCGGCTGTTTTCCCACCAAGTTGATTAAAGAAGCTGACTGAGTTCTCTTCAAGTTCCTTTGGGGAATGGCTACATCCCCCCTGGCAAGGGCAGTGGCTTATGGGCAGGTAGAACAAGGGGGCCTGGACTTCCCAGCCCTGGGACCTAAGTTCTTTGCCATCTTTTCTGCCCAAAATTTTGGGAAAGTTTCTCTGTTGCAAAAGGGTCAGATTCAACCTCAGGCTTGGCTAGTTTTGTTTTGTGAGTGCTGGATGGGGATTAGATGGGGAAAGACTTGGTGGGAGGAAGGCTCATTAAGTTTTAGGTTTTCTTTGCCTGAAAAATTGAAAGCACCAGATTATTTCAGAGACTTTGGAGATTTTCAGACACGGAAAAATCGTCCCTTGCCGCGCGAGCAGCCTCCCGAAACTGCTGCGCGGCAAGGGTCTTTTTCGGACGACGCTGTGCCTCTAGCGAAGCCGTCCGTGTCACTTCCGTGAAGCTTGGGACGGCTCCGCGTCATATTTCAATCACGGAGGCTGCCCGTGCTTGAAATATGGCGCGGAGCCGTCCCAAGCTTCACGGAAGTGACACGGACGGCTTCGCAAGAGGCACAGCGTCGTCCGAAAAAGACCCTTGCCGCGCAGCAGTTTCGGGAGGCTGCTCGCGCGGCAAGGGTCGATTTTTCCGTGTCTGAAAATCTCCTTTGTTTTTTTCATGAAGAAATATAGAATTCATGCTGAGGAGTTGAAGGGGGAAGACAGACCAGGTCAGAGCATCAAGAGCTTCAAGAGAGGTTTGTACAGGAAAATAGTGGAAGAGATTTACGTTAACCCATGTTTGCAAAAACGTCAGGCCAAACTAGATTAATCAGAGTACCTAAATCACCAGACTAACCCAATTGAGTATTTCATGGACAAAAGGATCCCCAAAAAGTTGTGGGACTTGAGGTGGAGACTCTACCATCGGGTTCTTAATCTGAGGGGAAGGAGACCATGGACTGCAGAGGATGAGCAGACTTGTCCTCATCTGAAATGTAAAAAGGCTGAGATTTTGAGTGGCATGGCACAGAAGGAGATGATCAGGCATTTTGTCCAGGACTGCCCGAGTGTCCGGGAAACATGGGAGGAGGTGGCCCTGGTCCTGGATTGGGCAGATTTGGCAGAGCAGGCTTGGGAAACAGTGGTTTCGGGGACTGAACCTCCAGAGGGTGTCAGGGGACCCAGAAAGTCAGTGGGCCAAAAGAGGAAGAGGAAGGAGTCTGGTTCCGTGGCTGAGAGTTTTTGGAAAGTGCCCTGGTTCACGGTGCGCCTGGTAAACCTCTATGTGATATTGGGGTTATTTTTCCAAAGACAAAGGGAGCTGAAAAGTCAAAATCTGCAGGATGTGAAAGGCACTGCTTATTATGTCAAGAACATAATTGAAAATTTAGCTCTGAGTGAAAAAGAGAAATTGCCAAACCATCATTGGAAAAGGTTTTGGCCATGGTTTAGTGAGACAACCCCAGCAATAACATAAAAGGATATTTTAAATAAATAAATAAATATATTATTATATTATAATATTATTATTATTGTATGTTTGTATTATTTTGTATTTTTTATTAATCTTTTATTGATTTTTTTCTTTTCCAAATAGGTATAATTGAAATGTGTAAATATAATGTGATTATAGTGCGTTTAGATTAAGAGGAAAAATGTGTTAGTGTTAGGATAGATAATTTTATTTTTGTATTAGTAAAAAAAGAGAAAAACAATTATTGTTGTTGTTGTTGTTGTTACGTTATTGTTATGGCCTTTTGCGGTCGGGTGTATTTTTCAGTAGAATGGTCTTATTCCAATAAAAAATTCCTAACCCCCCAAAGAAAATTTTAAAAAAATTCCTAGACTCTGGAATAGCCTGCTAGAAGAGATTCAACAGTTGAATACACTGTTTGAATATAAAATAGCATTAAAGGCCAGTCTCTTCCAGCAGGCCTACCCAGATGATTTTTAAACTGTGGTTTTAAAACTGTTTTAATATGTATTGATTTTATTTGTTCTTTTAAATTGGTATTATGTGTTTTAATGGGTTTATGTATTTTTAACCAATATGTATTTTAATTTATATTAGTTGTTTTGTATAAATCTGTTGACACTCCCCCCGCCTCGATTCATGGGAGAGGTGGGTAAGAAATAACAACAATAATAGTAGTAGTAGTAGTAGTAGTTGTTGTTATAGTTCAAACTTTAAAGAAAACATCCAAGCTACTGAACCCTATCCTCAACATAGGTTTGGTACCTTGAATAGCAATTTCAAGGTGCAGACTAAAACCCAGCACAGAATCCCCATCCCACCTCCATAGAAGCTACCAGTCACCCTTGATGTACCCCAGAAGTATAACTATGGAGTTTAGCTATTGTTCATAGTGTATAAACGGTTCAGTACTGCTAATCACATGTATCCAATAATTTCTAACCAAAAGGGTAAACTGCCCTGACTATCCCTAGGTTCTGCATCTCCAACACTCTTCTGAACTTGTGAGAAACATTTTAGATAATCTATCTGCAATATAAAGAAGGTCAGCATGGTGTGGTGGTTCGAATGTTGGACTAGGTCTCTGGAGACCAGGGTTCACATCGCCACTTGGCCATGGAAATCCACCGGGTGGTCTTGGGCAAATCACTCTTTCTTAGCCTCAGAGGAAGGCAATGGCAACCGCCCTCTGACCAAAACTTGCAAAGACAACCCCATGATAGCTTCACGTTAAGGTGTCATAAGTCAAAAACAACTTGAAGGCACACAAGAACAACTAGAATGTAATACAGGAAGCACCCGCTTATCTGACAGGTTAGGGACTGCAGTAGTGTCAGAAAATGGAATTGGTTGAAAAACAGAACCCATGTTGGGAACATGAGGGAATTGTGGTGGGTCACTTGGGACTGCCTGTACCCACCCACTGCCTGCAAAGTCTCAGTCAGCCTGGCAACTTCCCCCCTCCTCAGCTCACTCTGCAAGCAGTGTGTGTGCGTGGTCAGTCCCAAGCAAGCCTCCATAGGCAAGAACTGTCAAAAGAGTGGATTGCTCATTGAATGAATAGAACTTCCCTTAATTTGCAAGTGTTGAAAAAGTAAGCCAGATAATAAGCCATTGAAAGGCAGGGGCTTCCTGTACCACATGTAAGATTTTAAAGAACATTTATCTTGACTTTACATCCAGTATTCCCTGGCATCAATTTGGGTGTTGCTCATATATATTAGGCCAAATTCTTGCTCCTGTTTCTGTTTAGTCTGCATCATATTACTAATTCTATCCTTACCTTAACTGTATCATCCAGTCTCTCTGAGCTCCGCATTACTGCTGACGCGTGAGCCATATATACATCTACACTGTACTACAATAGCTTCTGTGGTGATGACACAATGCACAGCGACTGCACCCTGCTGGGCTCCCAGCTTTCTAGTTCTTTGCAGTAAGAAAATGAAAGGAATATCAACATTAGGCCCTTTAGACTGTAATGCATGACAAGCTGGGCTGATGCAAGACTCCTGATTTTCTTGGAATTTGTCTTTGTTGTCACCTTAAGTAGCTTTGGTGTTGGAGAAAGTAAAGCCTAACGTGAAGGGGGAAAAAACCAATGTTGAGATAGTAGCTGAGGTAAGGCCTGAGCCCAACATCCTCCAGAGAGGATGAATCATATTTGACTCACATTTTCTGTCCCCCCAACCACTATGTATTTATCTAGATAAAAGTGAGGGACAGCAAAGTCAAAGCTCAGAGTTTCAAAGGGATTGCATGAGAAGATAAGTCATCTATAACAAAGATGTTTGGCCTTTTTCCACATCACTGCCCAACTGTCAAGCTTCATTCCTCTATTCTTTTCTCAAATTAAAAATGATTCACATATTGATTGTTGAGGGATTAGAACCTCAGATTATGTGATTACATTGCCTTCATTTCAGATGGGAGATTTCTGTACCCGCTTCCAGAAGAAAATGAAAAAAGGAACCCTTTAAAACGATTGTTGTTCTTTAATGTGTTAATGTTTCATTATTTACCTAGAATTAGTTTCAAAGAATTCTTGTAGGCAGAATGTGAAAATAACAACCCCAAATTGAATATTCATATATATCATGTAACAGCAAAGTGTGCCAGAAAACGGGGACATCAGTATGTGAACATAGCTCTGGTAGAGTTACCATCCAGAAACATAAAAATGCCACCTCCCCGATTCTTTACTTTACCCCATAAGATTCACTTGGCTCCTTCTCTTACTAGTTAAAGCTTTCCTGTTTCAGCGAGTGCAGATGACCTTACTGGAAAGATTAGTTTTATGTGATGAAACTATTCTACTTGTTTTAGCAAAATGGTTTCACCTGGTGAGCTGTTTTCATTTTTTGGCTGTTGGATTTTTTTCTTCTTCTTTTGTAGCACTGTTTTGTTTTTAACTGTTGTAAGACAGCCTGAGTAATACAAACACATTGTAAAGTTGGGGTTTAAGTTCTTTAAAAACTGTTGCTAGCTTAATTAGAGGCCACCTTGTCTGTCAGCCAAAATCTTTTAAAGTGATTAATTAAACCAATTAGTTAACTAAATACTGCAACCTAGTACTTGCTTTATGTAATATTCCAGAATATTTAGCCTTTTGGATTACATGAATATTCACAGAATATGCATCTATGCTCTCTCTCTCTCTCTCATTCTCTCTCTGCTATCTAGAAAATAAAACAGTGAATAGAAATTAATATGAAACACTGCTGTTGAACTAAATTAGAAACAGTAATAAAAAAAACCAGCTGAAAAATGGACAGGATAACTGCTGAAATGGTACTAGACCTTTGAACTCTCTGGTTAATAACTAGAAAATGACAAAAGGTTTGAATGCATATGTATATTGACCAATGAAGTTGCCACAAGGGAAAATGGGTCATACTGCACTTCTGTAAAGCAGTGATGTTAATTCCTTTGTATCAGGAACGTGTGTAGGTGTCTGTGAAAGTGCTATTATGTTCAGTATACACTCAACAGTACTTCTGACTTGTGTGACTGTGCATTAATCATTTATATGCACCCTATAACGGACTGTTGCTCCACATAGAAAATAAATAAATAGCACGTGAATGGGCACTGCGGTTCCGAAAACATTTTTATCAAGAATGTGCCAATGGACAGGTTTTGGCCAGCAGCTCACGCATGACTGTACAAATTATTTATAACGTGTACAAGATACAGTTGCTACTGCAAACTTAAGACACATGGAAGTAGGAGAGTCTTAAATAATTCAACAAGGAAAGGCAGAAATGAAAAAAAACCCTCAGATGTCATCTATATTGCGGGTTTATTTCTAATTTATTTAGTTCTTAAACTACTTCAGAAGTGAGGAAAACATCATGGAATAGCCAAGTAAAAGTAACTGAATAATAGAATAACTCAAAATTAGTTTCTTCTTTTGTTCAAGGAAATGCACTTATTTTTGTGACCAAACTGCTCAAGCACATTCACTGGAGACATGAATGAAACACATTCACCTTCAATCCAGTTCAACATGGTATACATGTAAAAACTTGCTGTTAAATCCAGATATTAGTCGCAAGTAAAGAGGTCACATTCAGTCAATGAGACCTACCCAAATTTTGACTTAAGGTCTTGTTCATTCAATGTGTCTATCCAGTTGGGATTGACAACTGGATTTACCCCATTATATCCTTTCAGTTTCAGTTTCATCAAGCAATAAACAGAGCTAAAAGGTAAAAATAAAAGTGTGAAACAAAACACTATTATTTGCTTGGTTAATTATTTATTATTCATAAAGTGTGTTGGAAGTCTGGTGTTTCACAGAATTAAAATCTAAACTGAAAAACCCAAACAATCCTAACATGTGAAAAGAATAAAAGGCCACCAAGTGTTCTCAAACAAGTCATTCATTCATTTGTTGATTTTTTGTATTTATATCCTACCTTTCTCCTAAAATGGACACATAAATGGGTTATTTTCTGTTTATCATCTTGGTTTCACGTAATTTTTTTTTTAAAAAAATGAATCATGACTTAATTTAATTCTTAATTCTGTTTTTTTTTTAATTATATTGGAAAATGGGTTATACTGTACATTTTCTGAATAACTGATTGGTTGGGTCTTTCAGTTTAGATTTTAAACAGTTTAGATTTTAATTCTTTTAATATTTTTGTGTGTGCACGTGATTTTTTTGAGTTTTTAAGTCAATTTCTCTGAAAATATAAGAGTCCACAACACACAGTCTTTGAATGATTAAGTCTTTTAGGTCTTTCCATCTTCTAAAGAATCTCAGAAGACATTTTAAGTGATAAACAATTATTGTTTTCTCTGCTTTTGGCCTGCAATTTACATCATGAGAAAAGAACCTTGCCAGAATCTTTGTTTCTGTTCATACTTGGGAGAGAAGAGGTTAACAAAAGCCCCTTGTTTATATCTTGACTTTTATGGTGTTGGTGGTGGGGAGAGAATGTTGTTGGCCCTCTAGCCATTGCTTAATGTAGAATAGGGCTCCTGTTAAGAATTAGTTGCTCCTCAGGATGATAGCATATTTCCTGGGTGCGACAAACATCTGCTAGGAATTCCATGACAGAACACATGTAAATGCTTAGACCTAAAAAAGCTGCTTAAAACTAAGATTTTATTATCTTCACAGCATTTTCCCTTGTGTCTTGATAAATCTTATGAGTCATCTAAGGGATTAGGTTCTGTGAATGATTTCCCATATTTCAAAGATTCTGTCACTATTCCCTCCCTCCTAACTCTAGAGAATGTGAGCACAATAAGTAGGCTGTAATGCTATCTTCCCCAAGTGCCTACCAAATTATTTATCCTTCCTTTTACTTATAATGCAATGTTTTACAGCCCACTTCCTATTGAGAGGCAAGTTAGTCATGGCTATCATTTCTGGTGGAGACTAGATTTAAGCAGAAATGTTTAGTATCTTCCTTTATAACTATAGTCATATCTACTAAAATATAATTCAGAAGCCTGACTTGTAGAATACTTTAAATCAGGATGGGCAAATGGAGGCCTGAAGACTGCATTTTTGCAGTCCTTCAGGGCCAGACCTCTGGCAGCCTCCAAGCCACTGCAACCTTCAAATATTTTTGGATGAAAATCACCCTGAATTGGCCAAACAAAACCTTGAAATCCAACTTTGAAAATCCCCAACAACAACAAAATCTGACAAAAACGTCTGAACCTGGAAAGCATAATTAATCAATCAGGGGATGGGGGGACAACCTCCTTGTACTCTACTGTTGCCCACCCCTGTTTTGATCACACACCAGTTGAGCTAATATAATTACAGGTCGTCCCCCCAGTATCTGTGGAACCAATATCCATGGTTTCAGTTATCCACGGCTGGAAAAACAGGGACACATACCATAGAGTCATGCTGGGAAATGCCTAGAGGCATCCTCTCTAGGAATCACTAGGTCCTCCAATGCAACTCTATGGTATGTTTGTACCAGAACTCCTTTGTTTCAATAGGGTTTGCTATTATCTGCGGTTTCATTTATAAACAGTGAGTCCAGGAATGCATCCCCCGTGGATATGGGGGAGGCAACCTGTACTCTTTATACTGAGTGACATTCCTCAGCAAAAAAAAGCTATAATGCAGCTTTGAGCTCCTGGGGACCACATAACGAGGATATTTTTTTTAAAAAAAAAATCACAACACTTCAGTAGCACCAGCATGTATAAAAGTTTAGTTATTAAAACATACTTCTAGTTTATTTGATTCACTGGCTTTACTACAATTTCCATAAGGGGTTGTATATTGCTACTCAAAGTGGTGGTCACTGAATAGATTCTGCAATCTATTGGCTACCAGTTCCCAGGAGTGAAAAGCAGTGAGTTTCCAGGAAATAAACAGTTGTAGTCAATGGGCACAAATATGGTACTGGTCCCTGGCACTTTTTTTGGGCGTGGGGCTGCTGGTTCCTCCACATCAGATTTCATGAGAAGCACTTGTATAGCTCAAGACAGTGACTGGGCTTGAATGTCATGATAAACTGTTATGAATGCTGCTTACTATGACATTTGAGAAAAACAAATATTCATTGTATTGGTGTATTAATATATCTTCCATAAAACACATGGAGTGTCTTAAGGTAAGGGCTATTATATGTGTTACATATATGCTGATATCTTTGAATATAACCAGAGTTGCTAATCCAGAGGAAAGAAATAAAATTTCTAACTTGACATGTTTGGTTTCCACAAATGAAACCAAGATTACACTGGCACAAGCCACTGCTGTATTAATGAAATAGAATCATAGAATCATAGAACTGCAGAATTGGAAGAGACCACGAGGGCCATCCAGTCCAACCCCCTGCCACGCAGGAAATCACAATCAAAGTATCCCCGACAGATGGCAATCCAGCCTCTGTTTAAAGACCTCCAAGGAAGGAGACCCCACCACGCTCTGAGGGAGCATGTTCCACTGCCGAACAGCTCTTACTGTCAAAAAGTTCCTCCTCATGTTGAGGTGGAATCTCTGTTCCTGGAGCTTGCATCCATTGCTCCGTGTTCCAGTCTCTGGAGCAGCAGAAAACAAGCCTGCTCCATCCTCAGCGTGACATCCCCTCAAATACTTAAACAGGGCTATCATATCACCTCTTAACCGTCTTTTTTCCAGGCTAAACATACCCAGCTCCCTAAGTCTCTCCTCATAAGGCATCGTTTCCAGACCTTTCACCATTTTAGTTGCCCTTCTCTGGACACGCTCCAATTTGTCAATATCCTTTTTGAATTGTGGTGCCCAGAACTGGACACAGTATTCTAAGTGAGGTCTGACCAAGGCAGAATAGAGTGGCACTATTACTTCCCTTGATCTAGACACTATACTTCTATTGATACAGCCCAAAATCGCATTGGCCTTTTTAGCTGCCGCATCACACTGTTGGCTCATGTTCAATTTGTGGTCTACTAGGACTCCTAGATCCCTTTCGCACGTAGTCTCATTCAGCCAGGTCTCTCCCATCCTATATCTATGCATTTCATTTTTCCGCCCTAAATGCAGTACTTTACATTTCTCCGTATTGAATTTCATTTTGAATATTCAAATACATAGGTGTTAATGTAAGACACAATCCAACAATGAATTGTTGTTGTTGTTGTTGTTGTTGTTTGTTTGTTTTCAAGTAGATTCTGACTTATGGCAACTCTATCACAGGGTTTACTTATCAAGATTTGTTCAGAGGGGGGTTGCCTTTGCCTTCCTCTGAGGCTGAGAGAGTGTGACTTGCCCAGTAGATCACCCAGTATGTTTCGATGGCCAAGCAGTGATTTGAACTCCGGTCTCCAGAGCTGTAGTCCAAACCCTACACCACACTAGCAGAAAAGACACATAAAAAAAAAAAGGAATGCCCTAAGAAAGAAAATAATAGTGGAATACAGGTTGACCCCCGTATCCATGGGGAATACCTTCCAAGATCCCTGTGGATACTGGAAACTGTGGATAATTGGGGACCCTATTATTTTCAGTGAGACAAATGCCAGAAGTTGACCATAGAATTGCATTGAAGGACCTAGAAATGCCTAAACATTTCTTAAATTTACTATCATCCATGGAACATTTTCCATATGTTTATAATGATTCTAGCTTTTTATAGAAACAGTACACATGTAATCCCATACAAATATATTCAGTTTCAGTATATCCTAATATTATTCTACAAATAATAATCTTCTCTCTTCAACATCCTTCATGCTGAAAAAATCAATAACACTGTACTCACTTTGCACTGGTTGTAATTTTATATCTATTGCCTTCTTCCTCTCAAGAAAAAGGATAGGAAAAGAATGATTGGAAACAAATATGCAAATCTTACCTTTAGTAGATTGAAGTTTTAATGAAGATATCCTAAGGAGCAGAGTGAGGGATTGTGAGTTTTGCCATAATTCTGCGGCAATAGATCCCTAACTAAACAAAATGTGTATCTTGAAAGTTTTCTGCATGTGCTGAGACAGAATAGGGCTTTACGCTTCTAGTAATGCAAGGTCCAGAAGAATAAAGAACAAGGGAGTTGCTGGTCCTTGAGGGAAACAGAGTATCTGCGCACAGTAACTATTTAAAGGCTTGATGCCTTCAGGATAAATGTGTGGACTGTGTTCTCCTGTTTGTGGCAGGACTTACAACCTTTCATGCACTTCCTAAGAAAAGAAATAAAAGCTCCATCAGCTCCTAGTAGCCCTGGAGATTCATAAGAGCCCCTCTTGTGAGAGCAAAACTGCAAGACAAAAATGATTTGTTTGTTTTCTACCACAAGGCTATAAGTCATTCTCGATTAACTTTTTAAAAAACAATATGATACAATGAAAAGCACTCTCTGTATCAATGCCATCCTGTCCAGAATGTGTGTGTACAATGTAATACATAAAAGATGAAACTACATAAAATAACTCAGGAAGAACATTTGGAAAAACAAATATTTATGATAATAGGTTTATTTTAACATTTACCATTTAACCAGGTGAATCTTTTAAAAACTGGCAGAAGTGCTGGTGCTACAGATATACATTTCAAAACCAGGGCTGGTTTAGGCATGATGAAACAGTGGCCTTAGGCACTTGATTTTAGATGATACGAGAGGACATCAAATTGTTTCCTATTTAATGCTGTTGTCATTGTTTTAGGACTACTACTAGTAGTAGTTATTTTACTGCCAGGAAGGGAGAAAGGGTCTCATGTATCAGAATAACTCGGCTGGCCAGAGCTATGAAGAATTTGGGAGCAGGAGGGTACTATTGGCTGCTCCTCCTCAAGCAGCAAACTACTTGGAGTGGCCCAGAAAAATGCACAAAAAAACCAAGTGCAGCTGTATTTGGTCCAGAGATTTACTCTCTATCAGTGGCAACAATAAATCCAGCATCTTATATGCAAATTAATTCTAAGTTGTTGTTGTTTAGAGAATACCAAAGTATTAGATATGGCCACAGAAGGCAGGTAAATAATGGAGAATAATAATAATAAAATTTATTCATACCCCGCCCCTCTGTTAAAACAATCAGGGCGGCTTACAAAAATTAAAATACAATACAGATAAAATCCCCAAACACCCCCCACCGCACCCTCCCCCATAAAAAAATATTAAACAATTATTAATTAATGAATGGTCTTAATGTACATGAAGATGTGATTCAAGAACTTCCTAGAATATAGAACTGTAAGCATTTGGAATCTGTGTGAGACAGCAGAACAAATAAAAGCCTTTGTGCTGTGGAAAACTTAGCCTACTCACGTAGAAAGGCTTGGAAGAGCATCCCCCCAGAAAATTCCCCTAGGAAAAAACACATCAACTTCATTGTTGAATACTATGGGAAGAGGAAAGAGATGGCTTTGTATACAGTCTGATTGTTCCAGAGATGCTTGCGTGCAGGTTTATTAAATTAATTGTGCTAATTGTTCAGTAGCTTTTATCAGCATATCCCAATTATAACAGAAAAGTTCAAATTTACAAGAGACATGAGCTTCAAGGTAAATCTTCTTCCCGATTCACAGCACAATGCAAAAATGCTTACAGAACATTCTGACTTCAAGGAAGGGCTTACTGATATATTAAGAGTTAAATGTGCATGTGGGCTGCACAGTAAGATTACACAAAAGAACTGGGAAGAGCACCTTACTTTCCAACATACTATAGAAATTGGAATGGCAATGAAAAGACATCTAAAAATACTGTACAGCAGAAGTCCAAGTAGAGGTAGAGGAGAAATGTGTATGCACAGAATGTCTGCTGAGGAAAGCAAGGGACAAGATGTTCGTTAGATGGAGAAGGATTCTACTTCCCTGATAAACATTCACATCACTGTCATAAGAGAAAAAAGGCAACATTTAAGCCTTTTACAAAAACAGCAGTACCATTGTGATGATAGCACTCTACTGTTATGTTCCATTTCCAGCTATAGATGGCACTTTCAATTGGAGGCAGCCAGCTATGCTGTTTCTCTAGATTGTTCTTAACAATAAAACTGTTCTTCTGCTAAGCATCCATTGTGGCCTGGATTCTTTTCTTAAACAACCTGAGAAGCATAAACCTGGGACATCATCAGACTAGGGTCTAAAAATGCTGTAATTCCATGAATGAAGATAACGGGAACATCGTTATAACACTTATTATCACATGTACCGTAGCTGTAATCACGTGAAAAATGCCACAGAATCATCACATGACAACCACTAGTACTTCAAGAATGGGAGTTTACTTCTGCAATTTGGCATGGGCGAGATTTCAGCAGTTCGCATGAGAAGACATGAGTGTAGTTAAAACTAAAAAAAAACCTTAATTAAGAAAGTAAAGGAACATACAAGCACTAACCTAAAACCTAAAAATGTGCAAACTGAAGGGGATAGGTCATAAAAAGAGCATCTTGTACTTTGTTTTCATGTTCTCACCTGGAAGTTTTCTTGCTGAGGACTGCCCATTCAAACTGTAATCACGTGATTACAACGGGATGTGTTTTTCGCACACAGTCAATAGCGTGAAAAGAGTGTTATTGACAATCTATTGATGACTTGTCCCATGAATGAGAAAGAACACCTTTTTCGCAGATGGAGCATGGGGTAATAACATGAGGATGATGATGTGCGATACCAGGGCCCATTCACATTAACCTGATGTTGTATCTCCACGATTTTTGCCACATCTGATAATGTCCTAAGTGAGGCACTCGAGCTCTCTGAATAAAATTCTCCCTAAACTGCAAATCCAGGGTTCCATAGGATTCTGCCATGGCAGTTATAGCAGAATATAGCATTATAATTGCATAATGTGAATGGACTCCTGGGTTCGAATCCTAGTTCAGCCATGGAAACCTACGGGGTGACCATGGACAAGTCACACTCTCTCAGCCTTAGAGAAAGGAGATGGCAAAAGTTCTTGGAATATATCTTGCCAAGAAAACCCTATGATAGGGCTGTGATATGTTAGACTCAACTTGAAGACACACAAGAGCCATCTTGACTCCCAATTTTGGGAGAAAGGCAGGAATCATAGAATCATAAAATCATAGAGTTGGAAGAGACCACAAAGACCATCAAGTCCAACCCCCTGCCATGCAGGAATAGACAATCAAACAATTCCCAACAGATGGCCATCCAGCCTCTGTTTAAAAACCTCCAAAGAAGGAGACTCCACCACACTATGAGGCAGTGTATTCCACTTCTGAACAGCTCTTACTATCAGGAAGTTCTTCCTAATGTTTAGGTGGCATCTCTTTTCCTGTCATTTGAACCCATTGGTCCGTGTCCTAGTCCCTGGAGCAGCAGAAAACAAGCATACTCCATCCTCAGTATGACATCCCTTCAAATATTTAAACATGGCTATCATGTCATCTCTTAACCTTCTCTTCTCCAGACTAAACATACCCAGCTCCCTAAGTAGCTCCTCATAGGGCAGGGCTTCCAGACCTCCCTTCCACCATCCTTGTCACCCTCCTCTGGACAAGTTCCAGCTTCTCAATAGCCTTCCTGAATTGTGGTGCCCAGAACTGTACACAGTATTCCAGGTGAGGTCTGACCAAAGCAGAATAGAGTGGCACTATTACTTCCCTTGATCTAGACACTATACTCCTATTGATGCAGCCTAGAATCACATTGGCTTTTTTAGCTGCCACATCACACTGACTCATGTTCAACTTGTGGTCCATAAGACTTCTAGATCTATTTCGCATGTGCTACCCATCAAGCCAGGTGTCACCCATCCTATATCTGTGCATCAGCAGCAGCAACTAATCTTCTTAGAGCAAGATTTATAAATAAATAAAATCTATTATTACACAAAAAAGACTTCCATTTACATTTCATTTACATATAAGAAAGTGCTGAAATGTCTGAAAAAATTGTGATAAAAATTAAAGTGAGTGCCACTTTAAGAAGTTTAAAAATCTTTCCCTTTTAACTAGGGAAATATGTCAGTGTTTTATTGCCTGGTTTATTATAAAGTTAAAGTTAGTGCTTAGCCACAAATCTGTTGAAACATAAAACCAACCATGCAAGGAAAGAATATTCACAGAGTATGAGAAAAGTGAAGAAAGAATTATAATATATAGTCCCAGTAAGTCAATAATAGTAACAACAACAACAACATGCAGTGTTAACAATCTGAGGAAATAAGGTGCTACAAGATCCCTTTGTACAGCTATCAATAAATTTGTGTTCTACCTAAATACCAAATGAAAGTATTGATTTAAGCTAACTTGGTCATGTGTTTCTCTGTAAAATTAACATATTGTCTACATTTATAAATTACATGAGAAGAGTTGCCAGGTATCACTTATTATAAGGGATGTCCCTTATTTGTGAGCTAGAAAGCTTATCCCTTATAACAGTGGTTCTTAACCTGTGGTTTGTGGACCTCCAGGGGGCTGCAATGTCCTCACAGGGGGTCTGCGAAGGCTTGAAGGCTACTTAGCTCATGTGACAAGTGCTAAGGCAAAGGTTGGCTGGTTGTCTGCGCATTGTTGTTCAATCTGCTCTAGCCACAAATTTGCAGGAAAAAGCAGGAGAAAAGTTTTCCCTCCCCTCCAATGCCTCTGAGGAAAGGGTTAATAGATGGTGCAATTGTATTATTGTTGTTGTTGTTGTTGGTAGGTTTGGTTGTTGTTGTTAGGGTTTTAAATCTTGAGTTAGGAGGACCATGGCAACAAAATATATTTAAAGGGTGTCTCTGGTAAAGAAAAGTTTAAGAGCCACTGCCTTCTAAGGTTGGCAGCTGTCCTTTATTATAAGAAATGCCCCTTATTTGTGGGTTGGAAAGCTTTTCCTTTTATATATAGGACGAATGAGATGCCAAAATCATACCCTCCAATATTTCACAGATGAAAACCAGTATATGTGGAGCCAAGCAACATCAGAGAGTGGTCAAAATTGCAGAAGTTATTAGGCTACGAGAGGCTGCTTTTGCAGTTTGCTTTTGTTGGACTCTACAGGAAAGGACAAGATATGTCCTCTCCCTCCTCCTCACTAAGTTAAGTGAGTTCAAACTACTTTTGAACTTTGAACTCAATTTGTTGCAAGAGAAGTAAGCTGAGGATAAAGGGAGAGAGTGGGAAGAGAAATGAAAAGCAGCTGAAAAGTGGGACAATAGAGGATTAATCAGGACAGTTGAAGGGCATACCAAAAAAAAAAATCAACAAACCCTGTATTTTTTGGTGTGGGCTTTTTGTAAAGAGAGAAATGCATGCATCATGTAATTCCTGATTGTCAACCTTTAATGTCAGGATTGCCCCTTATTCAATTGCCCTTATTTCTGTTTTGAAAACTTGGCAACGCCATATGTGATGCACACATGTCTGTCTTTATGAAGGACCCATTACTCTAAATACAGGGATTTTGGGCCTCTTGTTCAGTCTATATAAAAGAAAAAGCTTTCCAGTCCTCAAATAGCAGGCATCTCATAATAAGAGACACCTTCCAGTCCTATAAGGGGCAAGCTTTCTGACCCTCAAGGCAGGGTCAGCCCTTATAAGGGTCCCCTGGCAACCCTAGTGTCCTTAAACCAGGGATTGGGGAGGGTCCCCTGTACCCTCTTAGATTTTTAAACTGTTTTCCATTTTTGAAACTCAAAATACCACTCACATTCCCAGTGTGTGTGTGTGTGTCAATTTTGCTATGTTTTTGCCACTTCAAGCTGCTTTAGGTTTGAAAGAGGCTTTTGTTTAACAATGGCATTGTTAAATTCAACTTCCAATTTATTGCCTTGTTAGATAAAGACCTCTCTTAGGGCCAAAATAGCCCAAAGAGGTCCAAAATGTGGCACAATTGGCCTAAATGTAACCTCTAACCAATTTGTTTTGAGTAAAAAAAATGGGGAAAATTTGGAAAGCCTGGAGGGCACAAAAATGCCCAGGAAAAACATTTCCCCCACACCTGTAATTATTTTTTTTAAAGACATATAGTTTTAAGGTCTGAATTTTGGGTTTCTCCAGACCATAGGATTTTGACTGGTACTTTGTTCTGAGTCAGTTGTACTATTTATATTTTTTATTGTTACACAGTATTCATATTGTAAATTGCCTTGGGGGCTACTTCTAGTAAAAAGGCAGAAATTTATTGTTGGTGAAGCTGAATGAATTGGGCAGTGACCATCAAGGGCCAATGACTAGATAAGCTAATAAGGAACAATTCCCAAATTTTGAAACCACCTAGGCCCAATTTCTAATGAACTTGAGGAGGGATCTGACCTTAATGAATTCCTTTCTGAGTACCCAATATCAGACTTCACTACCATCCTGAATCCAGATATGTCTGAACGCAGAATTGATAGCTCAGGCTTGGTTTCCAGTCTCTGCTGTGTTGTTCCTTTTCTTATAGTAAAACTACAACGGTATTTGATCATATATCTAAGAAATCATGTTTTTTTTAAATTTCAACAACTAATGAGATGATTCATGTTCTTAAAAATTAATTTTTCACCTCTCCCAAACCCATCCAAAATGAAATGCTTTGTACTTACAGTTATTATTCACAATCCATATTTTTGATCTATAAAACATATGCTGGATTCTAAGCATACCATACATACATTTCCCCTTTCATTCTACTACTCCAGTTTTGCTCACAGTGGCCTACCCACCATCTTGACAGCTGTCCCTGCACAGTTGGTCAATCCCTCTGATCTTTCTTTCTTTCTCTGTCCACAGTAACATATATATTTCATTGTGCAGCTTTCCTAGTACTTCCAATTAGTTTCAACCACTTATGTTGTTAGTATTTCAGATTTAACTAAGTCTTCAAATTGTTCAGTTCAGCACCAGAGCTGTCAATCCTTCATAATTTTTCATTGAGCGATTCCACCATCTAAAGGCACAATCTCTCCTAAGAGTCAAGTATCATAGTCTTCCTACTCAGCAGGAATTTCACAGCTATAATACTGAATGGAAGAATAACCAAATCAATGTGGCTTAATTAATGAGCTGGATGAAGAATCTACCTTCCTTCCTTCCTTCCTTCCTTCCAAAGGGCCCCTCTCCTTGATTTTGAATGATCCATCATAATACTACAGCTTACCCTGTTTGGCAGGGCTTCCCAAACCCTCTTTGCACAGTGAGTGAGCTGGAGAGGCTAATGTAATGAGGAGGGGGGAATTTGCTTCAGCTTCTTCATCTGCATGGGCCTAATCTTGATCCAGCACAATGCACTGGTCATTCTTACATCTTCTCTCATTTTACCAGGTGTAGCATCTTATATTTATTTATTTATTTATTTAGAGTATTTATACCCCACTCTTCAACCACAAAGGCCCAGTGTGGCTCACAAATGGTTAATTTAACAGTTCCCTGCCCTCAGCCTTACAATCTAAATAAGACATGACACATAAGGAAAAGGGAATGGCAGTGGGGGTAGGGATTAAATCCAGCAGATACTGTTGGTTGTTCTCTCCTCCCAAAGCCAGAGCAGTGGCAGCTGAGTTGGACAGAGGGCCTTTCATCTGCTTCTGGGCCCAGGCCTGATGCAGTTCTGCCTGTTTCCCATATTCAATCCATTGGCCCATGTCATTTTTCCAGTACCAAAGCCACTTTGTTTTCATTACAAACTTAGTAAGGCAAATGGTAATGGATCATGCTGCAGTTATTTTTATTCTTGCAGAACCGAAAGATATAATACAGACATATCACATCTATTTTCTTTTTTTCTGCATTCTGAGAAGATCTAGTACAATTAGCTGTTTTCATATCTTGGTCAGGGTTTATGTTCATAAAAGTATTCAGGCTGAAAGATTGCTCAAATACATCTAACTATAATCAGTTTTAATATTCAAGATAGTGTTGCTTGTGGGAATAAATAACACAACCCTTTATTGTTGTTCAGGTGTCTCTCATTAATTGTCCCTTCTTTTCAATAGTTTTAAAACAATGTTTGATGCCTATTTATACTTGCAACAGTGTCATTTCAGCATAAATACCTGACACTATTATTTATTCCGTGCATATTAAAGTCTGTTAGTTCTTTCAATGTCTGTGTGCATCCTTTTTTACCTATATTTTATTTCTATTTCTGTTAACTTTTTTCTTGGCAATTCTGGTTCCCAGTAACTGATACATTCTTTACTCTACAATATGTTCCACATAACACACAGTGTTCCAAAACATTCAGGCATAAGCATGTGCAGTAGTTAACGATATAGCTGTAAACTTTTGTAGTTATCAGACTGCAACATCATCAATGCAGAGTCATAATTATATATACAGTTGTCCCTCCATATTCATGGATTTGGTATTCATGGATTTTAAGTATTCACGGCTTGAAAATATTCTTTAAAAAATAATAATCCAAAAAGCAAACCTTGATCTTGCCATTTTTGCTATGCCATTGCATATAATAGGACTTGAGTATTCATGGATTTTGGTATCCACGGGGGGTCCTGGAACCAAACCCTAGCGAATATGAAGGGATAACTGTACTCAGTTATTGTTCTTCTCAGTTAATTGAAACTACAGTGGAATACATATATATTAAATAAGATAGGTTCCAGGATACTAATTATACCCTCCTTACTTTTAAAGAAGAGGACAGGTTCCTTCTCCATAATTATAGCCATGCAGTCAACCCATCAGTACATAATGTATTCAGAAGTATCATTCCTAAGATGTTTTCATAGTACTACCATTGTCTTGAGAACAGCTCACTTTTTATTGTGGTACTAGCAGCTAAAATGTTTAAGTATACTTTATCTAAAGCTAAAGACAGAAATGAAAAAAAAACCTCTGGAACCAAAATAATCTATCCTATACCACACTCACTCACTCACACACACACACAATATCTAACATTGCTGTATTCTCAGGATTCTGAGGATTTTGGAGGATTCTGAATCCAAATCCTTGCACTGATAAGCTTTGCTGATTCTAAATAAAATTCAAGAGGACATTCTTCCCCAAGCAGAGTTTGCATGCAGCCAGTCAATTATGCTAAAATTTTCATACCCTTTTATCAAATGTATCCAAGGTGTGATCTAACAGCTGACTGATAAGAGACCACACCTCATTCAGAAAAAAACATTTATAAAACCAATGCATGCTCCTATTTCAATACCAGTTTTGAATTATAAAAGAGAAACAAGAAGATTATTTATAATGAAGGAAACCAAAAACCAAAAGCCAGTTCATACACTTCAATGTGATGTGTCATGTTTCCATGCTCTGTGTTTGGAGCAGACTATTGTTTGGATCATATGGGCTTATTGACACTATAATTGATGCTGTAAGGAGCCTGCCTTGGCCAAATGGGTGAATTTGAAAGCCTTCCGGTCTTTTCTAGTCCTAGCTAGAATTGTGAAAGCCCAGAAAAGCTTTCCAATGAAAAAAAAAACCTGTCTGGTTCCATTTTCCCCCTGGTCTCTTATCTAGTTCTATTATTCTATTACTCTCAGAGTTATTCTAGAAATATTTAGTAAATGGAAAATAAAGCTATTTTTAGTCAGGGAAAGGAGAGTCTAATAAATAATTAAATTAAATACAGTGAAATATGGAGGGTCTGGTCCAGGCCACCATGGAGGAAGTCCTTGTGCATGGAGGATTCTCATAGGCTCAGTAAAGTGCTGCCTCCCTCCACACATTTACGCTCCAAGATGTGACTAAGTAAATGCCTATCCCTCTCCTAGCCGATCTCTTATCCACCACAGATTCACTTCACCAGCATTTCCTCATAAGGGCCCAGAAGTGGACACAGTATTCCAGGTGAAGTCTGACCAAAGCAAAATAGAGTGGTACTCTTACTTCCCTCGATATAGTGTCTAGATTAAGAAAAGTAATAGTGCTACTCTATATTCTTAATACTTAATACTTAATTATTTATTACCCACCTCTCTCCTCAGAATCGGGGCTGGGTACAACAACACACAGTATACAATCAGAATATAGTACAATTCAATACAGTTTTTTATTCCATACAATACAAAGTACATTCTGCTTGGGTCAGACATCACTCAGAATACTGTGTCCAGTTCTGGGCACCACAATTTAAGAAAGATATTGACAACCTGGAATGTGTCCAGAGGAAGGTGACCAAAATGGTTAAAAAGTTTGGAAACCATGCCCTACAAGGAGCAGCTTAGCCTGAAGAAGAGAGGGTTAAGAGGCAATATGATAGCTATGTTTAAATATTTGCAAGGGTGTCATATTGAAGAGGGAGCAAGCTTGTTTTCTGCTGTTTCAGAGACTTAGGTCTTTTTCAGATGATAACCCAGTGCTTCCTCAGCTTTTGCAAGAAAAAGTTGCTGAGCATGGGAAGTGCTCAAAAGAGGTGGATCAAAGTGTGGGAGAGAGCTAACAAATGTGATAAGCTATCATGTTATGGATGGGGTTGCTGGCAACAAACTTGCCTAATTGCAGTTACAGTGTTAAATTAATCATCGAAACACTCTGTCAAACTGTGAAACAGAGTTCCCTAAAGATTCAAGAACTGTTGCTTGATCTGATGAAAATTATTTCCAAATAACATTTGTAAGGTAGAGCAGTGAAATGGAACATTCCTTTTATTCAGTTTAGTAAGGGAAAGCTCCCAGGGCTGAATTCCCCAAGAATGACAACTGCACCTATTACTGGTTGCCTCCTTCCTTTTCAGAATGGTTTGGCAAGGAAAGAAGGGGGAATCATTACAACCATGTTGATTTCCAGGTCAGTCTTTGCAGTAGACTACATTCTTTGGGGTGGGGTTTGTTATTGTTCTCTATTCTTCAGGAGGAAGGGACAAGTGGTGTAACCAGAAGTTTGGCTGGTGGTGTAGTAGTGGTTGTTGCAATTATTGTTGTTGTTGTTTTAGTTACCTTTGCTTATACCCTGCCTTTCCCCAAAAACTGAAACCTAAGGTGGCTTACAAATTAAGAAAAGTACAATATAGTTAAAGCATACAAAAAAAAATCAAGATTAAAATGGAATTAAACTATTAACAACTCTAAAAACAATGTAATACATACAATTAAAAGGTTAAAAAGCAACAGTGCAATTAAAACAGGACAGCATGCTCTTAAAAGCCATTGCTTTAAAATTTTTCAGTTCTGAAAAGCTTGTCAGAATTAAATCGTCTTTGTGATGGAAGGACAGCAAGGAGGGGGAGCATTCTAGTTTCCCTAGGAAGGACGTGCCAGAGTCCAGGGGCAGCAACTGAGAAGACTCTATCATCCCAACTCTACTAATCATGACTATGAAGGTGGTAGGACTGAAAGAAGGGCTTCTTCTGAGATCTCGGGACCTAGGCAGGCTTATATAGGGAGATACAATCTGTCAGATAGCCTGGATCTAAGCAACCACCAAGATGGCCTTCCCTTGTGTTCCCACCGGACATGCCTGTGAAGGTGTTGGTACTGAGAGAAAGGCCTTGCCCAATTATACTAACAAGTATACTATATTGCCGATGTTCTGGTAATGTCCCACTGAGATGTTTTTGTATACAGAGCTGCCTTTGAAAGCATCCAAAGCTGAGGTGTACAAAATCTTCCCCCATGTTTTGAACAAAAATGACCATGATCCTAGTGTTTGAGGATTGTAGTATTTATAGTCCAAAACATCTAAATGGTATCAGTTTGCCTACACTTGCTGGTTCAAACAGTGCAACAAGAAGATTACCAATTATGAGTGCTCATCTAGATCATACCACAACAGTAGAGGCTGTGATACCCACCCCATATGCATGGGACTGGTACCTGTGGTTTCAATTATCCATCATCCAAAAAAATATGGTCTCTCTAGGCATTTCCTAAGTCCTCCAGCACAACTCTAAGGTAACTTCCATGGTCATGCTGGATTATGCCTAGAAAGGCAGCCTCTCTAAGCATTTTCTAGGTCCTCCAGTGCAATTCTATGGAGTTCACTGTTATCTGCAGTTTCAAGTATTCACGCTAAGTCGGGGAATGTATCCCCTGAGGATACAGCAAGCACCTTGTACTTTTTCATCTGCAGTGGCTGCTAGCCCATTTCCAGGACCAATTCAAAGTGCTATTGGTTTTTTTTCTATTTCAACATCTTAATGACTCACCGAAAAGACACTTGAAAGAATGCCTATTGTCATATTTACCTACTCAATTCTAAACTTTCTTCAAAAGCTTTTAATGGAATACTTACACCAAGAGGTGAGTGGGTACCAGATGAAGATGTTTGCTTGGCACTTAATGTTATGGTCTTTTTAACAGTAGGTTATTCCTCCAGTCATTGTAATATAATTTTAGCATTATTTTTCCTCCTCCTCCTCCTTTTTCTTCCTGGTTTCATAGTCTACCAGACTGGAGTTGTTCTTACCTCTATTCTTTTGTTGTTTTCTGGATTTATTTTTAATTATTTAGTTTTGCATTGTGGTTGCATTGTATTCTTTTTCATTTTCAGGACTTCTGCTGATTTTTAATGTTTTTTTTCTATTGTTAACTGTTTAAAGTATACTGTTAATTTGACATTACGCAAGTCAATCAATTGAAATTGACTTCCACACTGCAGTTATGACTATGACTTGGTTCAAAAGCAAGACACATTATTGGGATTGTTTTGTTAAGATACTATTTAACTTGGTCCAGTATTATGCTATCTCAATTCTTTAAATAATAATAAAAATAGATTAGTAATTTTAGATAGATAGATAGATAGATAGATAGATAGATAGATACCCACATTAAATCACAGGTTTCCTTAAAATTTTTAAATCATGAGTTTGGGAGCATATTATTTGAAGGTCACTTGCATCCATATGAATCGACCCAAGTTGTGAGATTGGATATGGGGGCCCTGCCTAGTGCATGCCACCAACATCTATTAGGCTAACAGGCAAAAGGAAGTTTTTCAGATGTGGCTCTATCCCCCCCACCCTCCCAACAAACCACCTCCTATGGGATGAGCAGCTAGCTGCCTTCTTGGTTAGCTTCTATGATTTATAAATATGTGAGTATACTGTCTTGCTTAATGATGACATTGATGATGGTAGTGGTAGAGAAGGAGGGGGGAATTTTAATGTGTGATGGCTTTGTCCCTAACAATTGCACATGAATATTCTATTTGTATCTATCTTAACTCACATTTCAAAGAAAGATGGATAAATGGACATCTTGTGTTAACACACAAACTAACAGACTCAGTCAGACTCTCTCTAGCGGCTCAAGCAGTCAGCATCTAACACCCTCTATTATTTTCTCCTTTTTAACGCTGAAAAGAATTTCCAGACAAATCAAAGCAGATTAACTTAGTCCATTGGAAATGAAATCTGTAATCTGCACTACAGATATGGGAAGGATTGAAGCCAACAAGTCTGGATTTCCTCACCAGCATATGTCTACACTGATTATTTTACTTAGTAGTACTTGAGTTTCAGAAAGCACTAGACCAATGTTTCCTTTTACATGGAGCCAAGAAGTTCCTGTATCCTCCTATTCAAGGCAGTGACTAAGAGGAAAGATGTGGTGGTATCTTCTTTGCCTGACAATATATGTTCTAGCTATAATTAAAGCTAACAATAAAAAATTAATGAAATTTAGATATATATATATATATATAAAGGGATCTAAAGTAACTAATGACATTTAAGGTAATTTTTTTCCACAAAACCCTGCCATAGGTTTAGAAAGAAATCTTAACAAATATGCAAGAGTACAGATGTACTGTATTTATTTATTCATTTATTTTATATTCCACCTTTCTCCCAACATGGGATCCAAGATAGCATACAACCTTTTAAGAACACAATATAATTAAAAATATTACAGTACAAAATCTAAAACACAATTAAATCAAATTTCTATTTAAAATAAACACTAGTTAAAATGCAGATTAGAAGTTTTAAAAAATATGTATAAAACATAATAAAACAGAAACATCACCCCCTGTTAAAAGCTCAATCTGATACATCATATTAAAAAGCAAAAGCCCCTTAAATAAAAAAGGTCTTCACCTGTGAGCAGAAAGACGGCAGGGAGAGGTCCAACCAGACCTGCTATGGAAGTGAATTTCACAGCCTCGGACCAGCCACTGAGAAGGTGCTCTTTCATGTACTCACCAGGCATGCCTGTGATGATGTTGGAATTGAGAGAAAGCCTTCCCCTGCAGATCATATAGCTTGGACAGGCTCATATAGGTATACAGTCCCCCCACCACAATAATCTGGGGGCTGTATTTCAGAGGGAAGAAAGGGCAAAACCACTTCTGAGTATTCCTTGCCTAAGAAAACCCTATGAAATTCATGAGATGACCATAAGTCGACAGATGTGTTGAAGGCAAATACACACATGCAGAGACAGTAATGACTAAATGGACCAATGAGACAGCTTAACTCAAAGACCACAACTCAAGAATCCTTACAGCTTCAGAGGTGCATTGTGGTTTATATGGCAGTAATGGCTCAGAGGAAGGCAAAGGCAAACCCACTCTGAATAAATCTTGCCAAGAAACCCCTGTGATAGGTTCCCCTTAGGGTCACCATAAGTCGGAAACAACTTGAAGGCACACAGCAACAACAATGACTATCCCAAGAGCCAGCGTAGCATAGTGGTTTCAGTGTTGGACTAGGACGCTCAGAGACCAGTGTCTGAATTCCTGTTCTTAGGCAACACACACTCTTTTAGCCTAAGAGACAATGGAAAAGCTCCTCTGAATATGTGAAATCCTCTGAATAAATCTTGCCAAAAAAAATCCTAGGACAGGGTTGTCCTAAACTGAGTCACCTTGAGGGCACATATCAACAACTGCCTAGCAGTGGTAGTAGTACTGAAGCAGTGTCAGTAGTCTTTGAAAAGTGGTGGCCTTTAGGCAGCAAAGTTGTCATCCCCATCATCATCATGTTTATGAGACCTTTTCCCCACAATGTTTCACACACATGGGGCCAGAAAGAACATCCCAAAGCAAGTCAACATGATTAAAAGAAGCATCAGTGATTAGCACTACAGTCCAGATATGTATACTCCAGTGTAAAGCCCTCTTGATGGAAGAAATTCGCAGATCTGGTACTTACTGTTTGGGAATAAGCCTCACTGATCACAGCATGGTTTACTTAACATCTAGACATATATAACATCATGCTGAAGGATGCAATCAAGAGAGTTGTGCATTCTGAACACAGTGGTACAAGTTGCTACTGTAAAGCAGTGGCAACTTGTGTAGAATAATAATGCGAGTAATTCACTCGCAGCCACCATCTTGATTTGCAGGCATGGCGGCATGTGAACTTCAAACACGGATAGCTTCACATACCAGTGATTTTGCCAAAGGACTGTGGAGACAAATGAATGTCACTGTGAATTTGCATTAATGCACAGCAATCCACATTATATCAGCTCATCTAGATAAGCCCTTAGTTTTTTTCTGGTTAGAAGCTGAAAAGTGATGAGTTCATCAGCTTGTACAACTTTTAATGTATAGCTAATTTGAAATACTTGCAGAATCATTTTTTGTATCTCTGGTTATATCTGCATTGTTACTGCAAGTCTGTGACCTTGATACTGTGATTTATAAATTGCCATTTGCTGTGATCCTTTTAATTGAAACTAAAATTGTCTGCAGATAAGCAACAGAAGTATCCAGGACTCTGGTGAGTCAGGCAAGCATTTGGATTCACTTACCATCAGATTTGCAAACAAGAATTGCATCTTTCTCTATAGACTATGGGAAACTATGGCTTGCGTTGTTCTAGTGTTAACAAACTAATCATGCATTTAGCTTTAGTGAGCAATTGTTTATGAATAACTATGATTTACTTATACAGTAGTACGTTTCTCCAGTTCAATTGTTCCAATTTTCATTTCAGCTATAAAATACATAGCAGAGGTTACTATATATGTATGTGTAATATATTGAAACATTCAATTCCCCCCCCAAAAAAAAGGTAATATATTTGAGGTTTCACAAATAATAGCAAGCTATATACATATTTTATTCTGAGGCATATACAGTTGTCCCTTCATATCCGCTGGGGTTTGGTTCCAGGACACACACACCCATGGATACCAAAATCTGTGAATATTCAAGTTCCATTATATGCGATAGCATAGCAAAATGGTGTCCCTTATATAAGATGGAAAAATCAAGGTTTTCTTTTTGGATTATTATTTTTTTAATAATATCTTCAAGCCGTGAATACTTAAATCCATGGATACCAAATCCATGGATACGGAGTGACAACTGTAGCTTTCATAGAATTTGCAAAGTATAGTATACTGGAGCATTTAGATCTGAAAATAAAGGTAAATGCTTTTTGAGCATTACAAGTAATAGCAAGAAATAAATGGGAAACCTGCTTCATAAATGACTGTGTTAGAGCTGTTTCATGCTACATTTATTTACATAATGCATTCATGATGCATTGAGTTTTGGGGTAGGGATTTGAAGTCTTGTCTTATGAATACTTTGACACATCTTCTCTTGGTTTTAAGCTATTTCAAACAGTTTCCAGGACATGGGAAACTATAAACCCAACATGTGAATGACGGCCATTACACCAGATTCATCCCAATGTGTAGCCACGATCATAGCCAATCCGAGGCCAGTCCAGAGAAGCAGCCAGTGTAGATGAGCCCCCAGTTACATATGTTCACTGTCTGTGATCAGGTCTTAATTTTAGTATCATTCCCAATTGACTTTATACTATTAGCCCTGAATGACTTGGTTCTCAGTTACTTACTTCTTTCCCAAGCTTACAGACTAATGTGTCTGATTTTTGTTGCATGGGTAATGCTTCATGGTAATGCCTTTAAATTACTCTTTTCTGTAGTGAAGGCACAGATATGTAAAGTGAAAATAATGGTGGAGGAAACAATGTAAACCACAAAGGTTCTGAAGGAAACATCATGGAAGAATACTTTTAGATTAGAGTCCCTCCCCTCTAACACTCTCAGACACTCTGGAGATTTTCACACCAAGGCCAAAAGCCCCAGTTCTGTCCCACCACCTCCTCTCCCATTCCTGCAGTGGAATGGAGGTAAATGTTCATACACTTAGCTCCATTCCGCTGCAGGAATGGGCCTCCTCTATCCTTGCTGGCCAGCCGAAAATGCAGCCGTTGTAAGGCTGCCTTTACGACCGGCTGGGGGATATCCCACTCGCTCTCACGAGAGAATGAGTGGAAGGGAAATTAAAAAAAATAAACCAGCTGTCAAAGAAAGAAAATAAATATAAAAATAAATTAAAAATAAAACAAGGAACCTGGGGAGGGGGAGAAAGAGTGGCACTATACCTTGATGTCCTTATCGTGGCAGGAAGTGTCAGCCATGGAGCTCTTCCCCCGTCCCTGTCATTCCAGAACAGGGACAGGGATCCGATTCGCACACCCGTGTTCCGTTACAGAAATGGAACTGGGTGCTTAATAACGACTTCTCCCCATGAATACTATATCATGGGGAGAAAACAGAATAGTGACACTTTGGACACAGAACAGGGTGAATGTGTCTGAAAGGAAAATCTTTCAGTGACCTTGTTCCGTGTCAGTAACGGGACAAATTGCCCGTGTACAATCTCCTCTCTGTTGACTGCTTTCATTAATCAATTGATACCAAGTAAGAGTGTTTTTCAGTACTTCTGAGGGTATCGTATGGTATTCACTCTTGACACAGACCTTTCAACATATGATTTCAACAAATTATTTGCTGAAACTGAACCAAATAACAGCTTTTTTAAAAAAGGAAAGTTTCTTCATGCAAGTCTGCCTTATTTTAGCCATTTAAAACACAACAAAACTTGAAGTATAGTACAAGATCCACAGCATGATGAAAAACAGATCTCTCCGTTACCCAGGCTTAGTTAGTAATGTATACCATAGGTTCATATGTAACTCATATATACAGTGGGATTCAGTTTGTCAAATTCTAGGTTGTAAACCTTTATTTTCAAGCACTATGATTTTCTTTTTCTTTTTATACTTACATTCTGCATGAGAATGTTTACTTTCAGCCTTTATTTTATTTTATTTTTAAAAATCTGCTATATGTTAGTCACTCTAAAGGGAATCTTCTTGGATTTTAAAACAAAAACTTACTAAAATCTACCTACATGAAAAGGAGGTAGATTTACAGGTTTATTTGGTTTTATCTGGTATGTTTTATTATAATTGTTTGTTTTTAATTTGTACCCAATCCAGATAATTTAAGTTATTCAGTGGTTTTAAAATACAATTTTAAAAAAATACAGATCATGCATAAACATATGTTATCATGTACTGGTCTCTTCAGACTCAGGACTTTATCAGACATGGCAAATACCGCATCAGAAGAATGCAGTGATAACAAAAATGGGTGATGCTATCAGACAACGACGTCCTTGAGCTGTTCTGGGGGTATAGCACAGGCATCAATAAGATGCCCCTTTTTATTGATGGCTACGCCCTAGGAATGGCTGAGAACACAGGCATCTGACCATGTCAGCCTTTCTGTTATTGTCCTGTTCTTCTGATGCGATTTGGGACACTTTTTGTGTCATGTTTCCCCACGTCTGATAAAGTCCTCAGTGATCAGCAGTTTCAGAGTTAAAAAAACCAGAAAGCTTTACTTACACAGTAATCCAAAGAGCTAACCCTACAAGATCGTTACTCAGAATGAAACCTAATAAGCAGTAAACTAAAAGCATTCTACAATCTACAAAATCAGATGGGCTATACAGTCATTGGCTATCCACCATCCCACACTCCATTCCCACCAGACCTGGGCTCAGCCTACTTTTTCCATAGCTGAGGCCAGGTGTTGGTTTTATCAGACAATCCAATACATAGAGCCCATACTCCCCCTTTCCCATTTAGACTATATCTTCATTAGCAATGACAAAGGAATGCAAACACAATTAGCCACGAAGAGATACAACAGAACTGAACTTGGCAGGAAAAGGTCTGGGATCAATCCTGACATCTATACTCAAAACTACATCTTACATCTTGTGTCTTACAAACCTAAATTGATTGATAACAAGGCTGCAAAACACACTGAGGATTATATGCATATGAATGTTCAACAACAACCCTACAGGACTGTAACATTTTAGTTACTAACTACCAGTAGCTAGTTAGCTATCTTCAACTGAATAAAGATTTACACTGTTCCTTTTTTGAAGAAGTGCCAGATGTATTATTTGCACCTTTATGTAAAAGAAAGGAAGATTGGTGCTTTTTAAAAAGATGAGAGAAACACCCCCTTTTTCAAATCCCTTTGTTTCCATTGTTAGGCTCCGTTTATTTATTTATTTATTTATTGCTTACAGAGGCACTAATAAAAATAATAATTGTCCCTAGAACTAATACAAAAGAAATCCATTCTTCTCCTGCTAAACACCCTGCAGCTATATAACCTAAACTGTTATTTATTCCCATCACTATCATCCAAGCAAGACCCATGCAGAGGACACAGTAGCAAACAATTATGTTTTTAAAAGCTGTTTCTTAACCATTAACTCTAAAATATAAATCAGCAGGTATGGAAAGCTTATATTCACAAAGAATTTGTAATGTGAAACGTGAGAAATTTAAGAAAACATTATGTATGTGTAAAGATAAAAACAGTAATAAAGAGACAGTAGTATTGAATGTACTCACAACATATCTCCCAAGTGCCCAGCCAGGGGGGAGTTTAAAGCAAAAACATTGCAAATTCTGCACATCAGGTCTTCTGTTACTTGTCTATAGCTCTGATTCAGCAAAGGTGAAGAGCAGTTATGTCACAATACAGCAAACCTGACTATCTAATGACAAATTTAATTTGTATGAGATTTTGCAGATATTTCCTCACAGATGTTGCTGAAGATGCTTTTGTCATTATTTCTGCTTCACCTTCACTTCATCACATTTGATTTTGCCTTCTAATCAAGCATACATATGAACAGAAACCCAGTTGCAAAGTACTGTGAGAAATGCACAAGTAAAGTTCCTGTCCCCCACCTAAATCCCTTTATTAGCCAGTGAGTGGTTCCAGTGATGCAATCAGAAAAAGGAAGATCTGTGTTGTTTCATTGTTTTATTTGGAGTTTTGTGTCCAAGGTTAACATGTGATAAAATTTCCATTTGTAAAGAAACAGTTTTTGAGCTAGATACAAAACAAAAAAAATTGGCCACTTTGTTATGTTTAAAAAAGGTGAGGAACAGAGTCTCATGAATGTAAATGTCTTTGGGTTACCACACACAATATCTAGGTCATTGAGTCTAGCAAATATGTAATATTTTAAAAAAATGCAAGCGAACAGCCCTGAAGTGTGAAAATAATCAACAGGTGGAGCAGGGAATGTAGGATTAGATCTTTGGTCCTACTCTCAACTTTAAAAGGTCACATATGCAGTATCTTCCTGATATGATTTGTGCCCTGTAGTTTTGCAATTATGGGTGATGTGTGAACAGAGTCCCTGAATATACCGCACTACTTGTAGGTCTGGTAGACCAGATAGGATCATGTTTTGGGGAAGTTTTGTTTTAGGATTTTTGAAACTGTTAACTAAACCTAATCAGAGTTTTATTCCACTGATTGAAAGATAATTGAAATTAATGGGGTTTAAAGATGCCTAAATAAGGTTCAATTGCACATAGTGGTATCAGGTTTAATATAAGTGTTCCCTAATTGTTTTATAAATGAGACCCAGACCAGTGCATTTTGCTATATAAAGAACTGTCCTTTGAGTGAATCTTTTATGATCTAACAACTTTTATCATCCCAACCTAACAACCCACCACTTCTTATTCCAAACTAATCATTACTTAAGCAAAGATTGACAGATAATATCAATAATGGAATAATGATAATGGAAGAATATTTTTCTGCTCACTGCTGTGCCCATGCTGTGTACTAAACAGCTGTTCAAGGAAGGCAGTGCTTAAGAGAAACAATATGAAATCTTTGAGATACTTAGGTCCTTGATGGTCTTTTTAAAAGCAGGAACATTGTCCATTGGTCATCTATATTTTTTGTATGTGGTGCTTAGAAGTACAGCAGAAGCATTCAGGCTATAACAATTGATACACACAACATATTTAGCTGGCTGGGATAAGTCAGAATGGACTGGCTGCTAACTTGAATTAACAGTGATCCAAAGGATGGAGGACCATCGCCTCCCAAAAATAGTACTCTACGGTGAACTCGCCACGGGTCAGCGTAAGAGGGGCGCTCCAAAAAAATGATACAAGGACTCCCTGAAACAACATCTCAGGCTTGGCCAAATTGATCACCAACAATGGTCCGCCATGGCCTCACATTGGGAGGCATGGAGATGCACTATTCACAATGCTGCAACCTTATTTGAGAGCTCACGCCGAACAAGTCTTGAAGAGAAACAATGCATAAAAAAATCACAACCCGGAATCATCACCCAAGGAGACCTTCTGCTGTGCTTTCTGCAGCCGGATGGGTTTATCTTGGATTGGCCTTTTCAGTCATCATTGCAGAAAGCGCGGGATGAGTCCTTCCTGAATCTTCGTTTGCGAAAAAAAGCCAAAGAGAGAGAATTAGGCAATAGTTTTAAAATAGATTCAGCACAATCTGTGTACTCAGTAACCTTCATCCTACTAACCATAGAAGGGTTTTTATGAAACAACTAAAATATTTCTTACAACTTAAATTGTTGTCATTGTGTGCCTTCAAGTAATTTCTGACTTATGGCAACCCTAAGGTGAACCTGGTATGGGATTTTCTTAACTCAGAGGGACTTTTCACTTGCCTTCCTCTCAGGCTGAGAGTGGGTGGCTTGCCTCAGGTCACCGAATAAGTTTCCATGGAGAATCGGGGATTCAAACCCTGATCTGCCAGTGCCCTAGTGCAACACTCAGATCACTACACCATGACTTCAATAGCTTGTGAATATCCAAATGACAGGATATTGTTCTTACTCCCCCCTCCCCACAAGAACTGAAGAGCACATCTATAGAAAAATGCATATACTGTGTACTGAAATGAAAAGTCATTACTTAGCAGTTGACTGGCATGGGCAATGCCCACTGAAATTATTTCAGGAATTTTGTGTTGCTAATAACAGCTTGAATTTTAGGCCACCCCTGCCAACTGCAGCTAAGCCTGTGTAGGCTGACAAAGTACATTCTTGGCTTTATCTGTACATGGAGAGCTAGATTATATTACAGTCTTTGTGATGATCTTAGATGATTTTTTTAAATCATCCGGAAGGTACTTATGTTTGATCATATCAGAAATGGGATATTGATCTTCGAAAGTGTACTGATCTGAAGAATTTGTGTTTCTCCTAATCCCCAAAGCAGAAACTCTGCTTGAACTCTGAACTTGGAAGACCTGTACTGGTAGAGATTTATTTTAGTGTTAGTCTGAATGTCTAAATATTAGCTTCATTAAATATTTCCTGTAGACAAGGAGACAGATTGATTTATATGGTTGGCTCCAAACTAATTTATATGATTTATAAGAATCCTGGTCCTAAAACACCTGCCTATAGGTGTTAGATGGCATTTGTATCATTCTCTACTAGAGAGTTACATTTATTTGACCTTTGTACTTCAGCAATTTTATAGATCTTTAAACAAAGCTAACGAACTACTTTTTAAAAAACAGGAAAATTTGTCTATGTTTTGCTGGAAGAAAACTTTAGATAAAGGAATTGATAGTATCAGGGTGGTTAAGTGTAAGGAATTCCTTGTTGTAATAAACAGACCTTAAGAATATAAGTGTTATTGTTTGAAGTAAAATAAAATGGTCTAAGTTTTATTTATTTTTTTCATTATAATATTTGCATTGGGAATTTTATATGAAAATTAAGATTAATGGCTACACAATAAAGTTGTTGTTGATGATGATAATGATAAGCAGTATAGCATGACATAACATAACACTTTTATTTCTTACCACTCTTTTCATGCCTGCTTGAGGACATGTGTGGTTGAGGCACTAGAGGAGTTCCAAAAAGAGAGCCCCTTTCTCCACAGGTGTGACCTATTCTGGCAGTGGTGGCACAGAATTAATTAAATTAATGAAATATAAGGCATAATATACAGCAGCACCAAGACTTTCATGTGTGAACCCACACTTCATGTGTGAAGTCTGCAACTTCAGTGAAACTAAGTCCTTGATCCCCTCACACTTCTTACTCAATTACTGAAGTAACACACAAAATATTGATGATACCAGAGACATTGGGAGATTTAGGAGGTGACTGCAGAAGACAATGAATCAAACTATAACATTTTCCTTTAGCACTGATCCACTATCCTATGAGTAGCTTGTAGCAATTGCTCCAACTGAATAACTCACGTTCCAGCATGGAAGCTACATCATGTTCAGGCAGTAAGCCCTTCAGAAACAATGAGTGACTGGTAAATTACTCTGATGCTCAAGAGACATGTCTCCTCTGAAACTCTTTACATACCAAAGGATATATTGCTATCTATCTGGTAGAGCTCAACATCTCGCACATCTGCAAAATTAACAAAAGATCAATGGAGTTAATTTAGGAACTTTAATCTAGATATTGGATTGCCTAACGTTCCCAGGAAGGAAATCCAGAGCCAATTTGGGATTTAGCCCACAAAAGGGCTTAACACACAATGGCTGGCATCCTGTTGGTTAGTCCCAACTAAGAGTAGAAATCAATTGTTGAATGGTGAGAATAACCCACTGGATTCTTTGGGTCCAGTGGGTCTGCTCTAGGATAGGATTTAGGTCAACGAGAGCTGAAAAGCTTCTTAATCTTAATTGGTATAAATTACTGAAGGGAGGTACAAAAGGGACCAGCAAAACAATAAGATGGGCTGCACACTGACAGAGAAGGAAAGAAAAAACAGAGAAATAAAAGGGGTAGATGAAGTCAGGTAGCTGAAAGGTGACAGAAAAGTAAGAGAGATGGAGCTTTTACACCACCTTCATTTGCTGAGATTAGTGGAAAAGACACTATCCTTAGCAGTACTGTAGCTTAGGTACAGACCTTAACACACAAAGCCAGCCAGCTTTTCTTTTTAAACTAACCACTGAATCTCTAAATTTTAGCTTTCTCATCTCCCTTTAGTGATGACAGGAGTAAGATCAAGGGTGGTTGAGAAGGAGGGAAGGTAGTATTACAGATTCCTCCTTCAGGACAATCACAGTATAAATGGTGAAGAGAAATTAATGTATGAACAGGCCCTGGGTACAGCATTTTAACATCTTTTACAAAGCCCTGTTCTAACAGCTTCATGCTGCAGTCCTCCTCCCAACTGTGCAGCCAAGCAATTATTAGTTAGAATTGTCCTGACTCATAAAATGGGACAACAAATAATTAACTTCAGATCAGTCTGTGGCTGCACCCATATCATACTTCATTTTCGTTCAATGTATAGTTCCTGTTTCACCACTGCAATGGATTTAACTTTGGCTTTCTTCATAAAGTCCTTTTAAATGCACACAAACACACACACACACACACACACACACACACACACACACAGAGTAACCATTAATGCCAAAAATGCATTAGGGGGAGAAAGCTGTCCTTGATGAAATACAGCTCATAGCACACAGCTGCAAAATGAATCAGGTAATCTTTTTTGCTTTATGACAGAAAAAAAATGTAGGCTTATTGTGTCACATTTAAACAAGGAGGCTGCAACAACATCTGACAGCTAAGAAGAAACATATGTATTACTCCATTTTGCATTAGTTGCAACAGCTTGTCAAATTTCAGTAGATAAGAGTCAGAGTTCCAAATGTGGTGCATTTTTTTGGTATTAGAAATAATAGAGCTTCAAACTTGATATATATACTGTGCTATCTGGCACACACTCTGTGAATCAGCAGGAAGACATATGAATGCTAATATTGGAATATTAATTGCCTATATGAGCATGTGTTTGTGTGCATGTACACATGTGCAACAGATGTTTCAATGTACCCATGGTGCCTTACTGGGATACATAATATCTGAAGATTCACTGATACCAAGGCTCAAATTTTGATACAAAAAGTTGTTCCTGAAGTACTGGTATGGGAAGTAAAGAATCATGTAGAGCTAGCTCCATACCTGTTGGGCTTCTCTGGATCTACTGCCATTTTTGTTTTCACAGTGCTCCCAAGTTGCTCAAGGATATTTAAATGGAAGCCAGACCCATCCACTCAATACTGCTCAGAATGCCAGGGAGTACGTTACTTTTTTAAAAGTCAATCATTATGTAGCCTGCTATGAAATCTCAAGATAACTTGGTACCATTAACTTTGCAAAAACGTTAATGACTGATTATGTAACTTTTTGTTACTCATTAATTCTCTGTTGCATTTTTGTTCCTTTCCTCAAACAAAAATCAATCTAATCTAATCTAGAAATGATCTAAAATTGGTAAGTGGGGAGGGAAATCTCATAAAAATGCCTGCATTTTGGCCTCTCCAATAGTGCGGAAAAAACTATGGTAAATGTTACACAAAAAAGTAACACTGTTACTAGTGATTGCATTATTTTGCAAAAGGATTTATATATAATGTGTCCCTGTTATCCCTGAAAGTAAGCTGTGACAAGTAACATCATTACTTGTAACCTGTTACTTTGAGGTTTTGGTGCCAGGCCTGGAAAAAACAATGGAGCAATTAGAGACTAGGGACCCTATAAGACATGGAGAGCTCTGGAGCAGAATGTTCATTTGAGGCTCCTTCCTTAGGATCAGAATAGTGTGGTAATAAATATCACTCAAGTACTGCATCAGATCCTGTCTGATCTTGGATGCTAAGCAGGGTCAGCCCTGGTTAGTACTTGGATGAGGGACCACCAAATGAAAAGGCTATATTTCAGAGAAAGGAACTGGCAAAACTATATCTGAGATTCCTTGCCTAAGAAAACCCTATGAAATTCATGGGGTCACCATAAGTTGACAGATGACATGAAGTCACATACAGAGAGAGAGAAAGAGAGACAGACAGACAGACAGAGTCAGAGAGAGAGATTGGTTGAGGGGAGGGAGGGAGAAACAAAGGTAAGCCAGGTTCAACAGTCATCCATGAAGCTCACTAGATGACTTTGGGCCAGTCATTGACTCTCAGCCTATCCTTCCTCACAGGACTGTTGTGAAAATAAAAAATGGAGAGAAGCAGAAAAAGCACTGTGTTAATCTGCCTTGGGTTTCTTGGAGGAAAAATTAGGAATATAAATATAATATCAAAAATCTGAGTATATTGGGCTGTGCTGGTACTGTTTAGCACTGCCTGTGGCTACAGCCATCTTGCTCACACTATCAGGCAAAAGGACTCTGCCAATGTAGAGTTTGTTTTGTGACTTTTCCCCCATTAGGTATCTGGAGCGCAAGTCAGTGAGATTCTGAAAGAAATATGTTGGTAAACAATGCAGCAATGACTGTGTTGATGTGACTTCTTTCACATGGGGGTGGGGAGAACACAGATGACAAATGCCTTCTGTGCTTCCCCACCAAAAGTGTCTGTCCAAGACAGGTATCAAAGATGGATCAGAGATGCTGAAGCTAGCTCTGAAAGCACATCAGCTTCCCCCAGCAGTAACAAATTGAACCACATGTCCAGGAAATTGGTTGCAAGTGTACAATGGAAGGTAAGAAATATTGTCCACAGTTAATCTGAATGCTATTCAACAAGAGGTAAAAATTCCACACATACAAAGTTATAAAAATCTGATATAATACAGTCTAGGATTTTAACTGTTTACAACTGTAAATATACTGGCTTACAAAAACACCAGTGGAATTATTCAGCAGTACATGAGTCAGTGTGGCTTAGTGGTTCAAGTGTTGGACTATGCCTCTGGAGACCAGGGTTCAAATCCTTGCTCGGCCATGAAAACCCACTGGGTGACCTTGGGCAAGTCACACATGAGAGCCCTCAGAAAACCCTGTGATAGATTTGCCTTAGGATCACCTAAGTCAGAAAGACACATAACAACAATGGGCAATAACTGCTAATGGAAACATGTGTCTATGAAATAAAAGGATTTACAAATGAACAATAGAAAGTAAGAGTAACAACCAAGGTCAACATTCTGAATCTTAAGTAGTCAAAGGGTGTTTCTAGATAGATGGTTCCTAGCATTACCAGTCAAAATACATTGTGTAGCTATTCCATTTTTCACTCCCTAACTGTGGTAAGGGAGGGAATGGCAGTAGTGGGGGAAAGAGAAGGGCCATAAATAAAAGACAAAGGTATCTAGTCCCTTCATAAAATTTGAGGTAGATGAATTGAACAGTAAACGAACTAGTTTGGAATCATCCATACATCCTTAGTTTTTCACAACTAAATCCAGTGTATTGAACTGAAAATGGAATCCATGATTAATTTGCACTTAAATACCACAATTGCTATTCATGAAAAAGCTAGCAACTAAAACCACTTACAGGAACTTTCCCTGTAAATTAAACTACATTTCCTAACCTGTAGGAGTTTCCTTTGAGAGTTAATTTCCTCTTTTAGGCTGCTGTCAAACTGCAGAAATAATGCTGTTTGACATTGTTTTAACGACCATGGCTCAAGGCTATGGAATTCTGGGATTTGTAGTTTTGTGAGATATTTGCCCTTCTCTGTCAGGGAATGCCACTGTCACAACAAACTATGAATCCCAGGATTCCATAGGAGGAAGCCGTGATAGTTAAAGTGGTGTCAAACTGCATTATTTCTTCAGTGTGTCAGCAGTTTCTTTTCACATGAGTTGCCTTAATTTCTTAGTTTTTACCTTTGAAAGGTACTTTCCTCTCCTTTGTTTTTCTCTAAAATGAAACAGATATATCAGAAATAAAAAACCACCATTATGGCTTGTGAGAGATTTACGTAAACTGCATAGTTCACAGCTTGTTTTTTAAAACTGTTTATAAGAAAACAAAACAAAACAAATTTCATTCCCTAACATCTAAAGGTGTGTACAAGAATGTAAACATATAAAATAATTCCAAAAAACAACTTTCCACAGCTATTTTATTCAAAATTCCAATAATTCAGCTTCACTGTGTCCTCCACATATCACCAAGCATAAGAGTACTGTATATACATAACATAAACAACATTTCTGTTTAGTTCAGTTTACCAGTCCTGTTATCTTGCTAAACAAACTTGTGGGATAAATCTAGACTAGTTATTCTGCTGCTTCCCCATGACAAAATAGAAGGGCTTTGGACACGTTCCTCATGTCCTAGGGAACAGTTTTATTTTACTTGCCTGAGATATATTTAAATCAATTTCACTATAAATTCCTAGATGTTGCTTGTCACAGCAGGATCCAGCTTACTTCTCTTTTCTGCTGTCATCTCTATTCTGTAACTCTGTTTCTAGTGCATTATCTGATGTCATCATGGAGTGACTGCAACTCCCATCATGGAGCCAGAAGACATCTGCCAGAACTACATTTCCCAGTATCTATAATTACCACTTCCTGGTCATCAAACAAAGGTAAACAAAAGGGTTCTGAGAGTGGGAGGTGGACCTCATTTGATAAAATTGACATCACATCACCTGACTGAAGAGCCAATCAGATTTGGCCATTATGAGCCAATCAGATTTGGCTAATGGGGTTTTGAAAAGATGCAGTCCTTTGTTTGAGGACACATGGTCATGGGGGTCTGAATGGAGCAGACCTAATGCATTGCTCTGAGTCCTCATCATCCAAAGACTGATCTAGGCCCCACCATGAGGCTTAGCCTAAGGACTTTTTCAGATCAGGGAAAAAAAACCCAAGGAGGTAGGAGAAGAATGGGGCTGTTGCGCTTACATAGCCCCGTTTCAGACAGCCCCGTCCTCCTCCCGACTTTTCCCCATGCTGTGGGCACCACTTTTTATTGATGGAGAAACTCTGTCAATAAAAGTGGCACTCGCAGCACGGGGAAAGGTTGGAAGAAGGACGGAGGAGGACAGGGCTGTCTGAAATGGGGCTCTGTAAGCGCAACAGCCCTCTTCTTCTCCCAACCCCCTCGGGAGTTTTTTCCCCCATATGAAAAAGTCCTAAATTGGAACACAGACTAATTCAGATGAATCTTCCCAACTGTGAGTAGAACTTTTCTTAGAGTAGGAAAATGTGTTTAGTTAGATTGCGTTAGCTTATATGATTTATTTTAATCCTTGACTGAATGTAATCTTAAACTTTACTATATCCTGTGTAACTCTAAATTGGACATGGAGATAAATGCCTTTTTCTCCATGTTATGATTACCTCTGTTAACTGCTTATTTGAACAATGAATTAAAACCCTTTTCATTTTCTATATCTTAAAAAAAGCATATAACACGTGTCTATAGCTCAGGACTTCACTACGAAGTTTCTTTCTCCCTCTCTGGGGAACAGAAGGGAGGGGTTAGTTGGTAAACCTCATTTAAGGCTGGAAAGCTTACATGGAATGTGATTATCCCTCTGTAATCACATTTCCAATATCATTTTAGGATCAGGGGGTGGTGGCAGCATTTTGGCCTCTAGTGGGCACCCTTGAGCGAGACACTAAGGTTTCCCTTAGAGGAGAAGCTAGTTTGGGAGTTCCAGGCTGAGAGCCCCAAATTAGCTGATTTCGCAGGGTAAAAAGGGGATATCCTAGCTTCTAAGGTGTGTATGTGGTATTTGTAGGCGCACAGAGGCCAGGATAATCTCCACAGACCACTTAAGCAAAAACACATCAGAAGCTTTCTCATAACTTTGATAGTTACAGAAAGTCCAAGGGCCAATGTACATGAGGGGGGAGGAATGGAGTATCTCATAGTAATGGCATTTTGCAGCAGCAGCGACATGTCTTAACGGTGTTTTTGGCCTCAGAAGCCCCCATAAGCGTCACATTCCAGATGGCGGCTGCAAGTGATTTACTCATATTAGTTCTTTGCTGCCACTGATTTTTTTTTTAAGTTATCTAAGGTGTGCTGGAGTGATATAGTGATTTTCCGATTTAACAGGAAAACAAAACAAAAAAAAGCCCACCCCATTTAATCGCCTTAGAGATCGCTAGCTATGACAAAAATCCAACATGGTGGCGGTGGGCACTTGTCCTGTTAGCAAGCCCTGCCCCCGCTCTCACCCGGCCAATCAGCTTTGTGCTTCCCTTTGAATTGCTTGTCCTTTGCTTGTCCTAACTAGCAGGAATGTGCAGCCCCTTCGCTATTTTTAAAAAACTATGGTAAAAGATGTGAAGGCTTTTCCTGCATTGTTTTTGCCATTTTGGGCCACCCTCCTTCCAAATAGTGTGGATTGGTGTATTTAGACAGGTAGGATTCCCAGCGAATTCCATGGGGGTGATTTTGACCATTTAGACAGGCCGCAAATCTGTTGCATGCTTTTAATGCAAAGAACTTTTTACAGAAACTTAGGTAGCCATAATGATATTGAAATCAAAAGAGATGTAAATAGTACATGAATTTTAATTTTGCTGACTTTATTGGGAATGGTGGCTTAGACCCACTTCAATCCTACTGCTATAAAATTGGGGTGATGACATTTGCTGAATTTCCTAGGTCCCTGCAGCTGCTTGCAACCTTCCCAAACTCTATATATTGTTCTTGTGTCAGTAAATGAAGGGCTGGCACATCTCCCTCCCCCACAAGGTCCCCCCAACTCCCATAATTCCTGACTACTAGCTATGCTGACTGGCAGTTTTGGGAGTGGTAGTACAAAAACCTTTGGAGGGTTCCCTGCTTTTGCATTAACGGGTAATACATTCCTAACTATATATGATGACAGAGGCTGCAGTATCTAAAGTTGTGACCCATTCTTACATGTAAATTCCTGTGAAAATGAATGTCACATACATTCATGGCAGAACATGATGGCTAACGTACCCATCTAAAGAGTCCAGGTTTCCTTTCCTTTCCTTTCCTTTTTCTTTTTTCTTTTTCTTTTTCTTTTCTTTTCTTTTCTTTTTTCTTTTTCTTCTTCTTTTTTTTTTTTTTTGCAGGCAACTTCAAGCATCATTTAATCAGTGCGCAGTTAAGTGACATTATTAAAATGAATGGAGGGCAGATGGCCAAATGTTCAACCAAAGAAGCTGATCAGAAAGACAGCGCCAGATGTTTCCCATAAGTTCTGCATACAAAGGCACCAGGGAAATCAGCAGGGGCACCATGCTGATGTAACCAGAGAAGCCAACTTCAGTTTCAACCATAACATAAAATTCTATAAAGACTATAAATACTGCATTCCTTCATGAGTCTCACAGGACATGTTGTAGATGTTTCTTAAGTGTACAGGAAAATGTGAGTTTGCTATTGTCTGTTTTATTTATATGCATTACCTCCTGTATGGTTTAATAATAGTTTGCAGCAATATGTTTAAATGGATTTAAAATTCCTGTTAGAAAATGGCTCTTAAATTCCACTCTGTGAAATAGGTTGTTCCCCCCACCAACAAGATGTGACCTTTACCTACCAACTAAATTCACCCAATTCTCTTTTAGAATGTTGATGGAACATTATCAATTCTGATTTCGACAATTTTCTGCATCATCATCCCCAGTCCAGCATCCTCTAGATGTACTGGACATGACAGTGCCGGCTGGAAATGATGAGAGTTGTAGTGCTCCAGCTCCGGAGGATACTAAATGGGGATGAACTATTCTATGCCTTCCAAACCACTGGGATACTTCTGAAAGAAGTACAGTACTTGAAAGAGGTATTTTGTTTTCTTGTATTCTCTTCCTCCAAGGAAGTTGATGGTACAATGAGATTAACGTCAAAAATAGTTAAGATTGTTTATACTGCACCTTGACAGAAGGGTTTTGACATCATTTGTATATAAATCTGAACTTCAGTGACAGTTAAATCAGCTCTCCTGCAAGACCATCAGCACAAGATCCTTGTGCTCCGTCAGGGATTGTCTAAATGGTTAAAAAAACAAAAAACCTCATGGAATTCACTGGGAATCCTACCTGTCTAAATGGGATCATGCACCAATCCACACTATTTTGAAGGAGTGGGGCCCAAAATGGCAAAAGCAATGCAGGAAAAAGCCTTAGCAGCCTTCCCCGTAGTTTTTTTAAAAACCGCGAGGGGTGTGTGCATTCCTGCTCATTAGGACAACCGAACGACAAGCATTTTGAAGAGAAGCACAAAGCTGATTAGCCTGGTGGGAGCGGAGGTGGCGCTTGCTAACAAGGCAAGCTACTGCTGCTGCCATGTTGGATTTTGGCCTTAGCGAACAATCGCTAAGGCGATAAAATGGGGTGAATTTTTATTTTTATTTTGCTTTCCTGTTAAATCAGAAAATCACTATATCACTCCAGTGCACCTTGGATGACTTTTAAAAAAAATCAGCAACAGTGAAGAACTAACCCAAGTAAATAATTCATGGTCGCTATCTGAAATGCAAGAATTATAGGGGCTTCTGAGGCCCCCATAACTGAGGCACCTCTTCAGTCTTTCAGCTATCCAGCAAGGGTTTACCAGAAAGGACCTACCTGTTATGCTATTCCAAAAGGGGCGGTTTGGCACTATGGCTGCATATCTGGGATTCTGCTAATTCTGTTGATTGACTAGTTGAGATCACCATGTGAGGCACATTCAGCTGTATTCCATAGCAGCATCTACCAACCTGGAGATCTCCATATACGTATGTTAAATTGCAAATCCCAGCCAGCCAGCATGAGGGAATGCCAGCATGCTGGTTGGATATTATGGGAATTGTAATCCAACACGTATAGGGGGAACTGGATTGGGAAAGGTTGATCTACAGGATGGAGCTTTGTGTGCTCAACCATGTATATTTCCTGAAACTTTTGTAATCAGTACTGGTATTTTATCTCTAAAATCTTTTCTTAGAAGACACTGGTCTGATTCACCTTTAATAGTCCTAATCCAACAAACTACATGAAGAAGAAATGATACCAAGCAGTATCTCCTCTTCCATATTCCACCTCCTCTTGCAACAGTTGAACCCCATAACCTCCAAACAAGAAACTCACTGTTTAAATACTCACGGTTTGCAAACATGGTTTGCAGTCTGAGAAACTGCAGTGTAAAAAAACTGGGAAGTCTCCTCCACAATTAAGCATATAAATGAAGGAAGGAAGGGGTTGGGATGGAAAACAATATAATTAGATGAAGAATATGTGTGCTTCTACAGACTATGGTGTGCTATAATAAATTCACGGACTTCAGAAAATTAATAAACACACTGAACTTTTCTCGGAAGACTAGTCCTCTAGTAATGGATCACCCAAACTGAGGATAAATGCATTTGGAAATAACCTTGGTTGACACACATATGTTTCATATTCAGTTAAATGAATGGCCTCAGAATAAAAAGGAAGTGTGCCAGTGAGAAACAAAAAGAAAAGGTAAATAAATCAGTAATGAACAATCCATCTAATAATTGGTATATAAAACATACAAGATAACACCATCAAGCCAGATTCTAGGCAGCCCAGTGGGAAATAAACCTAGCATATAATTTATAGTGTGATTAATTTACACTGTTTATATTCTGATAGCAGAAGGATCTGCATATACCTTGTTTTCTTTCAAATTCACATGGATATTGCAGTATTTTTTTGAAACTTGGGCTTTAGAAGTTCTTAATTCCCCACAGATATGGGGATATTTCTAAATTACCCAGTGTGATTTCTAGTATGTTACCAGTGAATAAGTACCAATAAGTATATTTGTTTCATTCGTTGTATCTGTAGAGCCTACCAGAGCAAACGCACACTACTATAGGCAGAATTCTGTTAGGACACCCAAAACTGGATTTGGTACTTCATATGTAACCTGAGTAGCACAGAGCAGATTGGAATGGTTTTCTGTGTTCTGTAGCCCAAGATCTTTTAGTAGCCACATTGTACTTGCTCAAGGTCAGCTTGTAATTTGCTAACATGCCTAGATCTGTTTCACATGAAGTTACTTGCATGTGTGTGTGTGTGTGTAATGTCAATACAAGGCTGTTGTTGTTGTTGAGTGCCTTCAAGTTGTTTCTGACTTATCGCAACCCTAAGGTGAACAAATCACAGGGTTTTCTTTGTTCAAGATTTGTTCAGGAGAAGTTTGACGTTGCTCTCCACTGAAGCTGAGAGAATGTGACTTGCCCAAGGTCAGTGGGTTTCCATGGGCAAGCAGAGATTTGATCCCTGGTCTCCAGAGTTGTAGTCCAACAGGTCTCTCTCCCTTTGGCTTTTCTTCGCAAAGGAAGATTCAGGAAGGATTCATCCCGCGCTTTCTGCAAGCGCGCTGATGACTAAAAAGGCCAATCCGAGATAAACAAGTCCGGTTGCAGAAAGCATAGCAGAAGGTCTCCTTGGGTGATGTTTTCAGGTTGTGATTCTTTCTGCGTTGTCATTTCTCTTTAAGACTTGTTCAGCGTGAGTTCTCAAATAAGGCTGCAGCATTGTGGATAGTGCATCTCCATGCCTCCCGATGTGAGGCTAGGATGGACCATTGTTGGTGGTCAATCTGGCCGAGCCTGAGATGTTGTTTCAGGGAGTCCTTGTATCGCTTTTTTGGAGTGCCCCTCTTACGCTGACCCGTGGCGAGTTCACCATAGAGTACTATTATTGGGAGGCGATGGTCCTCCATCCTAGAAACGTGCCTTGCCCAGCATGGCCTCAATGCTGGTGATCCCTGCTTGCTCAAGGACAGCAACATTTGTCACATAGTCAGTCCAGTATATATTTAGGATTGTACGTATACAGCACTGATGAAAGCGTTCGAGGAGTCGTAAGTGCTGGCGATAGGTGACCCATGTTTCAGACCCGTAAAGGAGTATAGACAGTACAATGGCTCTATACACACTGATTTTTGTGCTTCGCCTCAAGTGTTTGTTACTCCAGACTCTTTTGTAAAGTCTTCCTAATGTGCTATATGCCTAATCTGTGATCAATCTCTTTGTCAATCTTGGCATCTGAGGAGATGATGCTTCCCAGGTAGGTGAACTGCTGAATGGACTTAAGCACAGATTTGCCAATGGCAATGTGGGGACGGTGATGTGCATCCTGTGGTGCAGGCTGGTAAAGAACTTCCGTTTTCTTAAGGTTGACTTCCAGCTCAAACAGCTCTGCAGCTGTTGTGAAGCAGGATGTTAGGCGCTGCAGAGCTGCTTCTTTGTGGGCAACAAGGGCAGCATCATCAGCGAAGAGCAGTTCGCGAACTATATAGTTTAGAGTCTTAGTGTAAGCCCTCAGAATTCCACCCAGGAACATGGGGATTCCCAGCAGATAATGGCCCATCAACCAACCATCAGCCAAACAGACACTAATGAGCCTTGCATTTCTATACCCAGAAACTAACCATTCAATTACACAAATTTACATATACTCCCCTACAGGGGTTGACAGCATATAAACCCCAGACACACTCCTACCCAACCATTTTCTGAAGATGCCAGCCACAGATGCAGGCGAGATGTCAGAAAAAAACTATTCCAGAACATGGCCTCACAAACCGGAAAAAAACCAAGGAAAATCTATGGATGCTGGCCATGAAAGCCTTCAACTTCACATTGATCAAGAGATAAATGGACAGAAATCCAACATAAAAAATAGGATTCAAAAGCCACTAGGAGAGCATTTTGAGTTTCCCAGGACAGTTGGCTGCTGACATCTGTTACTCAGCTCCTATTTTGGGGTTCTGGTTAAAAGGACTATGGACTTACTTTAGTTTGCTTCCTATGCAGGATGACTGATACCCTTTGAAAGAGGGCAGAAATTTCTTGGCCTGGATCTTTTGGATTTTCAAATGAGCCAAAAAAATAATAATAATTAATAGATAGATGAACTGTTGCCATAGTGACAAGCGCTTGACCAAGGTACAAGGCAATGGAGTTGTGGATGCTTTCAATGGCTCTGTGCCCAGAGTGTATCCTGATAAGACCCAAGAATCATATTATCTGCTCCAAGACAAAGAGATGCTGTTTCTGAATAGTGAAAAGAAAAGTAGCGCAATGCACATTTCCCCCCCAATTTGCCATGTAAATGGCAAGTAAATATAGAAGTAAAAATAGAAGTAAATTACAGTTGTCCCTTCACATTCGCGGGGGTTAGGTTCCACAGACCCCCGCGAATGTGAAAACTCCACGAATAATGACTGCTCTCCCCCTCCCCCACCAAAGCGACCACAGGTCCTCCGGAGGCCCCATAGTTGCTTCCCCCGGCCCTGCCCTCTCCTTCCCAGGGCCTTCACGGGGCCTCCGGAGGTCATCCAGAGGCCCCGTGGTCACCTCCCCAGGCCTCTCCCTTCCTCCCAAGGCCCCCTCGCCACCTCTCCCACCCCCCGCCCGGCCTCCTAAGGTGGCGAGAGGGCCTCAGAAGGCTCCTTCGCCACCTCTCCCACCCCGCATCCAGCCTCCTAAGGTGGCGAGGGGGCCTCGGGAGTCTCCCTCGCCGCCTCTCCCACCCCCCAGCCCGGCCTCCTAAGGTGGTGAGGGGGCCTCGGAAGGCTCCCTCGCCACCTCTCCCACCTCCCGCCCGGCCTGCTTCTCTCCCCCCAGAAGTGGCCACAGGGCTTCTAAAGTCCTGTTGCTGCTTTTGGGAGGGCGTGGGGGAGGCCCTCCATAAACCGCAAATATTCAAAACCGCAAATGCTAAATTCGCGAATGTGGAGGGGCAACTGTATAGAGATTAGGGAAAAGAGACCAGTCAGAAGATATGGAATTTGAGGTGTGAGTGGATCAAAAAAGAGCTGCACCCTGACAAAGGAGCTCTGTTGCCTTGTTCTTCCCTTTTCCTATCTCAATTTTACTTTTCTTTTTTGGTAAATTTTGCTTGTTTTGGGGTTTGGGCGCTTTGTTTACCCTTTTCCCTGGATCTTTAGAGAAGGTTCAGTTTTCATAATAAGTTAAAGAGTTCTAGTGTGAGCTCTTCCACAGACTATACTACTTAATTTTTCTCCCCTCCCTTCCCACCAACTCCTCCCTGGACTAGTTTTCAGGCACCTGCCTCTTCAGCTACAAGATTTACTTCCTGAAACTTTAGGCCAAGCTGCTAAGCAGCTGGGAGTGCAGTACACTTTGACTCGTGGACTGGTGGAAGATCAGAGTCAGAGGCAGTACAGTTGCCCCTCCACATTCACGAATTTAGTATTCGCAGTTTTGACTATTCGTGGTTTTGAGAGGGCCTCCCCCCGCCCTCCCAAAAGCAGTGACTGGGCTTTAGAAGCTCTGTGGCCACTTCTGGGGGGGAGAGAAGCAGGACAGAGGGGTGGGAGAGGTGGGGAGGGGGCCTTCTGAGGCCCCCTCACCACCTTAGGAGGCCAGGTGGGGGTGGCAGAGGCAGCAAGGGAGCCTTCCGAGGACCCCTCGCCACCTTAAGAGGCCAGGCGGGAGATGGGAGAGGTGGCGAGGGGGCCTTGGAAGGCCCCATGTGAGGGAGTGGGGAGGGCTGGGGAGGCGACCACAGGGCCTCCGGAGGGCCCGTGAAGGCCTTGTGAGGGAGGGGGAGGGCTGGGGAGGTGACCACGGGGCCTTTGGAGGGCCTCCGGAGGCCCCGTGGTGGCCTGGGGAGGCAGGGGAGAGGGCTGGGGAGGTGACCACGGGGCCTCCAGAGGGCCTCTGGAGGCCCCGTGGTGGACTGGGGAGGGAGGGGGAGGTGGGGGAAAGCGACTATGGGACCTCCGGAGGCTCCATGGTCACTCTGCTGGGGGAGGGGGAGGGCAGTCGTTATTCATGGAATTTTCACATTCGCGGGGACGACTGTATTTTAAGAAAGAGTTAGCAGCATTCCTGCTTTTTTGTCTCTCAGATCCTCAGTCTTTCTCCAGGCTTGCTATCTCATTCATTCATTTGCTACTTGTGCTGTGTAAGAGACGTGAGGCTGGAGACAGACTGAGGATCTGAGAGACGAATGAGCAGGAGTGCCTTGGCCACCACCTCATAGGCAGAAGCACAGTCACTTGCTCTGACGCAAATGAAGCTGGTGGCTAAAAGTTTAAGTTTCCTGTCATTTCACAGATCCTCAGTCTCTCTCCAGCCTGGTGTCTCATACACAACATAAGTAGCGAATGAATGTGAGATGTGAGGCTGGAGAGAGATATGTGGATCTGTAAAATGGCAGGAAGTATATATGTATATGTACGAATACAGGTAGGAATTCCAAAATTTAAAAAATCTGAAGTACAAAACATTTCTGGTACCAAGCATTCCAGATAAAGCGTATTCAACCTGTTCCCACTTTCCAAAGCCAGATGTAGACTCACATCCAATTCCAAGGGTTTTGTTTTGTTTTGGCATTTTTGGCAGTCCATATAGCCTCAAAAGATTCCTGGGACAGAAAACTGGCCACGGGCCTACCACAGTTGGATGTTCCTGATGCTAATAGATATAGATATGCCAAATGGGGATGAAGTTTCATGGGTTCCAGTCCATGAAAGCAGATATCACAACAAATCTCTTAGGGCTTGTCTACACTAGGGGCAAAAGTCCAAATGGGCTCGCCGATTATTTTGCCCCAGAGCTGCCTGACTACCTGTCTTTCCACAGGGACTTTGGGTAGATTGTCTACATGTGTCCCCACATCCACATGTTGTTCGGGTCTGCTGCCATTGCTTCTCCACCAGGTCCCTGGCAGAGCCAGGACAGATTGCTGCCTGGCAGGCACTGCCATTAGTTGCTGGCCTGGAAAGTTGACGGAAAGGTTTTTCCCTCATCACCTTCATACAGTTGCTTGTTCTGAGGCAACTGAGGCATCCAGATCACATGGCTGAGATGTGAAAAATAGGATATACTTCATCCTATTGCCTTAGGGCACCTTCTCAGGAACTATGCAGTGATACTGTAAGACTGCCAAAAATACATTTTTAAAATGACATTTTCCTTCTGTTCTTCTGAAATATGTTTAACTCATACTTGTCACAAACTCGTGTTTCAGGTAAGCATGTGGCAGAAGAACAGCAAACTATGAAAGTTAATCTGCTACTAGAAATCCCAGGGCTATCAGGAGAAATACTTCTGGAAGCCGAAAGGGTTATTTAATATGAAAGAGAAAAATGACCACATCCTAACTGAAAACATTCACATGATTTTATGAAACTTTGTAGCTGTGGGTGTTCAGCCTAGAAAGAAGTTATGTTTCCAAATAAAGACCATGTGGTTGAGGATCAGAATAGTTAATTGACTTCATAAAAACTTATGAAACATATTTTTACATTTCCTGTGAACACACTACAGGAAACACAATGATCATGGAGGGGGGAATATTCTGGTATATTGTTATACAGGCACCTCAAAACAGGAAAATAAAGAATATTAACACTGGCAGTCTCAGACGTCATGATAAACTGTGTCAATGAAAATGATCCCAGTCTCCTTACATACTCATGAGCTTCCTTTACTTTTTCATAACTGCAGGGAGATCAGAAGCTTTCACTTCCATTTCTAAGGAACTGTAGCTTGCATTTATTTATTTATTTTCAAGATTTAATTTTAACAACGAAAGGAAAACCAAAATATAACAGGAAGGACCATACAAGTATAACAAAAAGAGTTCCCATACAGTAACAGTGCAAGCAACCAGCAAAAAACAACAAACCACTGTCTTTTTGAAAAGATTTGAGCTGCAATGACTTAGGTGCTGCTGCTAGAAGCTGAATAGACATTTCACTGCTATTCAGGATATGAACAATAAACCAATAGCAAGTGGTACTAAATGTCGCTGCAGGGCCCTTTGCAATTTGGATGTGGCAGGTGTACTAGCCAAGGCAAAACCTTAAGAATCAGGAATCATCTACTGGTTCTGATGAAATAGACTTAAGTTTACAAAAGCTTACGCTACCAACTTCTTTCTCTCAGTTAGTCTCAAAGTTGCTACAGGATCCCTTTGCATACTGATCTAGACTAACACAGCTATGTCTTTGAATTCCACCATCAGAAACCTACTAAAATAATTTCTAGCTCTTTCAGCCTTTTCTGGTCTTGCTGCCACTAGCTGGAATGTAATCAGATCTTTGTGATTGATATCTGTTAAATTGTCAATATAGATGTTTAATTATGCCAGTTCAAGAGTCAGGATAAATGACTGGTTTGTAATTGCTCTAAATCCCATTTTATTGAAAAACCAGGCTATATGAAACAGGTGCCTAGGTCCGTGTGCCCCTCCAGCAATCAGGAGATCATGAATCAATGCTGTCTACTCTAATAAATGCCAAATGCCACCCATGGAGCAATTCTATCATGCTTTCCAGAATACCAGCTGGAATTGATTTCAAGGGTTGCTTTCTTCATTTTAATAACCATCCAACATATATAAGAACTATAACCATACCTTTCTACCACAGTACCAGTAAGCCTGCATATGTTTCTGATGCAATGTCAAAAAGAATCCTGTATATAAGAACCAACATTTTCTTAGGCTATGCTGTATATTGTGCTCCCAGTATCTCAAAGGGAATAAGAATGCATATTTCTTGTTTTATCAAGATTGGATTGTTACTATAAAATAGGACTTGATGCATTTGAAACCACATTGTTCATATTCTCTTCAACCTATTGAAAGTGAAGTACTATCAATATAAAAGTCCCTTATCTGATAGGAAGCCAGCAAGATGTAATGGTTTGAGTGTCAGAACAAGGACTCTGAGAGACCAGGGTTCAAATCCCCACTCAGCCATGGAAACCCATTGTGTGACATTGGGCAAGTCACACACTCTCAGCCTCAGAAAAGCTATGATAGGCTCATCTTAGGATCACCATAAGTCAGAAACAACTTGAAGGCACACAACACCAGCAAAGAGGGGTTTATAATAATAAAAAAAAATGGACAAGTCTTTAGGTAGAAGGATGCCCAGATATTTCATGTGGTCAGATTGTATGCTCTGAATTGAACTGTGCCCAATGTGGAGTTCCAATCCCATAAAAAGGTCCTTGGATAATGAGACTGATCATTATCATAAGCTGTGAATCAGACCAGCCACCTCATTATAGGATTTCAGTGCAGACATCACCACTAGAGCTGCCTACCTTGCGTTAGTAAGATAGAGGATTGTGTCATTGGCATAAAGGCCTACCATATGCTACAAGTCAACTCCCTGTATCCTAATAGTTGTTGTATTATTGAATCTTCTACAGGGATTTCCAGCCATTGCCAAGAAGGGACAGGTAAGCTGACGATTCAATTCATTAAACTCTTTTGTATCCCAGTATCTTGGAAGAAAGTCAGGATGGCAAAATCATGGCCACAGAGCTCTACATAACAAATATCAGTGGTGTGATCTTGTTTCCTGTACCCATTTTCTGAAGTACTCTCTCCAGGAAGCAGTATTCTAACCTATGAAAAGCCTTGCAGGCATTCAGTAAAAGAAGAACTTCATCTTGTTGTCATCTGCATGTATTAGGAGATTATCTCACTACATTGTTATAGCACTATTATTCCACTTTCACTGCTCTGGATGCCTGCTGTGGAATCCTGGGATTTGCAGTTTAGGGAGGGGTATTTAGAACTCTCAGCCAGAGAGCTCTTAGGCCTCACTACACTACAAACCCCAGAATTCCACAGGGGACAGCCACAGCATTTAAAGTGGAATAATAGTGCTATAACAGTGTAGTGTGATAATCTCCATCTCCAACCTGAAGGGACTGCCCAACCCCAGGACTTTTGACAGCAAAAACCTTCTTTGCAATGTGATTCTGAAACACTGCTACACAGAAGGTTTTTTCCCCTGTCTTGTTATTCATTTTCAGTAATATGATAAGTTTGCACTTACAGTAAAATGTCTACTTCAAGGCAAATTTGAATAGACTATTGGTAGCTGATACACATTGTAAATGCATAGTGATTTGGTTGCTCTTAATTATGATTTGTGTGAAAGAAGTTAATGTCAAGCTATGAGCTGGCTTTTAAAATAAATCTCAGTAAAGGTTAACCACATTTTAGGGTTCAGACACAACTAAACTGTGGTTGATTGAAAATGGGTCTCCTCTTCATGGCCATAAAGAAGCAGAATAGGGCATGAGCCTTGGGGCAAAGCTTGACTTGCTTCTCTTATAATAAGCCCTAGTTTATCATAATATGTTAATACAGTCATTACTGTTAAAACTGAACAATGGTTCTGCTGATAAACAAAACACAGTGTGCTTCCTCAAGAAAGCAAGAGATAGGAATCACAATTTTTCATTTTTTAATAATATGCCAGTTAACAGTGTCACTTATATTGTAATATTTGGCAGCATACCTGTCAAATTATTCACATGATTTCCTATAGAATGTTCATCTGCCTGACCAAAACAGTAACAGGAGAGTCAAGTTCCATGATCTTGTTACCTTTTGCTATCAAACATGTAGATATATACCGCTGTTTTAATGAACCAAAAAATAAGCACACTGCAGTGACGATGGTGTGATTCAATGAATACTGGAATGGGGAAGAGGACAATTGTGAGAACAAAACCTATTCAAAAGAGTTTGAAGAAGTAAACGGGACATGGAGTAAAACACAGACTTGCAAAGACACTGCCAAACCTGTCAGTACATTTGCTTTCATGCATTCTGCATTCCACTAGGCCACATACTGAGGTAATATAACCTCTTTCCACAGCATGTTTTGGAAACACAGATGAGGTTTCTGACTGTCCATATGGCAAAAACTAGTTACTGCAACCAGACAGCTGCAGGAAGTGGGCAACTTTGCAAGCAGAGCCATTCCTGAATTGTGTGTGTGTGTGTATATTTTAAAAATTGGAGAAGCTTCTGAAAGTTATTATCCATATTATCTCCTACCTCCATTTTAACATTTTATTTATAGATAATTTGAAAATACTTTTATTTGTATTTGCTCCGTGCATATTTAAAGAGGTTAAAATACAAACAAATTTCAAAACTGTTATTGGAAGCATGTGAATCAACACTACATAAGCTGTGAATGAATAGCAGAAATATACTTTTTTATTATTATCAGTTTTTTCCAAATACACTAAAAACTACAAATATAAAAAGGCAAGAAAATAAAAGAAGACTAGATAAAGAAAGAGAAAGTACATAAAAACAGAGAAAAAGATCTATAGGAAAGTAAGAAAAAATGAAAGGTGACTTCCAAGTTCCTTCTTGGTGGTTATACTCAGTCACAATGGAGATTATCACAAAAGGATAGAAAAGTGGAATTAAAGCAGGATAGTAGCGTTTGTGGCTGAACATTATCACATAATGTAAAACCGTTACTGTGATGTCCCTTTTGATTAATGGGAAAAGCCTGTCAAAAGCTCTAAATATCACTATTATTCCACTACTGGCACTGGTGCGATAGGTCCCTTTGCTTCAATTCTGGCATTACAGCAGTAATGAGGGGGGCTGGTTCTCCTCTTCCCTCCCCCTCCTACTCACTATTCCAAAGTAGCCTAACTCCATGCCTGTCTGTTTTTTTTTTTAAATCTTTGTTGTGTTTGTGTACTTACAGCAAAACAATAAAATAAAAATAATTTAAATCATTTTTGTCATATTATGCAAACACAGCAAAGGAAAAAGCAAAAACCCAACAGGCATGGAGCTAGTCTGCTTTGGAATAGTGAGTGGGAGAGAGCAGGAGAGGAGGAAAATCAGGTCCCCTCATGGCACTGACTGCTGTAATGCCAGAACTGCAGGGAAGAGACTTATCAAGGAGGTTTTCAAAGCAGCACAGTCATGAGAAAGAAACAAGTTGTGATAAGAAACATTTTCAAAGCAGTATGTTCCTGTTTCCTTTCCTAACGTTATTGCCCTGAGACACTAGCTTTGTGTGATAATCTCTAACATAATCAAACCTCTTGCAATACTACATACAGTTGTCCCTCCACATCCACGGATTTGGTATCCACGGATTTAAGTATTCATAGCTTGAAAATATTCTTTAAAAAATAATAATCCAAAAAGCAAGCCTTGATTTTGCCATCTTATATAATGGACACCATTTTGCTGTGCCATTTTGGTATCCACCGGGAGATCCTGGAACCAAACCCCAGTGAATATGAAAGGACAACTGCATAATACTTCTACATATCAAATCCTTAATAATTATCAAAAACCAAAGTTATCAAATCACATTCTTTTATTTTTTGCAAAAAGTCCATAGTTTCCAATCTTTTAAAAGTGTCTCATAATTATTTTTCTTCAATCAAGCAAGATAATTTGTCCATTTCTGCCAAATCTGTCAGTTTCAACAACCATTCCTCCCAAGAAGGTAATGATGAATTCTTCCATTTCTGCACATATATCAGTTTTGCTGTTGTGGTTATATACTGAAGTAGTCTTCCATGTCTGTTTTCTAACTGTTCATCCTTAAGTCCCAAAAGAAAAAGTTCTTGTTTTAATTGAACATTAACCTTTAACATTCTCTGCATCAGAGTGTGTGTTTAAACCCAAAATTTCTTAGCCTTTTTGCAGGTCCACCACATATGATAAAATGTCCCTTCATGTTGTTCACATTTCCAACATACATTTGAAACACCCTTATAAATTCTGGACAATTTCTCTGACGTCATATACTAATGATACGTCATTTAAAAAAAAATCTTTTTAAGCTCATAACATAGTGTAACTTTCAAACCCCTTGACCACATCTTCTCCCATTGTTCTATCTGCATTGTTGTTGTGTGCCTTCAAGTCATTTCTGACTTTTGGTGACCCTAAGGCGAACCTATCAAAGAGTTTTCTGAGGCTGAAAGTGTGTGACTTGTCACCTACCTAGCTCACCCAGTGTGTTTTCACAGTTGAGTGGGAATTCAAACCCTTGTCTCCAGAGTAGTAGGAGATTATCAGATGAACTGTCTGATAGTGTCCCTGTGTCTCCGCCACCCACACCACTCACTCCTGCCCCACTCCCATCCCTGTTCCAGTTAAAAAAAAAATTCAGACACCTACCTTATGCCACGATAAGTGCTCCCCCTCCCCTCGGCCCTCTGGGAGTGAATGCAGCTGTCATAAAGCTGCATTCATGCCCCATAAAGCAAATCCCGCACGTTCTCATAAGAGAATGATACATGGGAAATTTAAAAATAAAGAGGAAACCAAACACCCCCAAACACCCTAAAAATTAAACAAGTAACCCAGGGAGGGGGAAAACAAGGGTGCCACTTACCTCCTCATCCTGATCACACCTGGAAGTGTTCTGGAGGGACCTCCCACCGTGACTGGCATAGCACCAGAATAACAGGACACCTCTTCACAAGCCTGTTATTCTGTTGTAGAAATAGAACGGGCGATCTATTGATGGATTAATCCGTCAATAGAAGAGAATGCAAATGGAACGGAGGGGGCATGGGAGCAGAACTAGACAGGGTGCTCTCCTGTCGTTCCTGTTCCGGATTTAAAAGGTTGTCTGATAATCTCCTTCACCCAATACTCAAATCATTATGCCATACTTGCTCTCCAGTATATTATATCCAAAATTCTTCACCTATTTTATCGTACAGTCTTTCACTTGTTCCTCTTCCATGTCAAACTTTAACAAAAGTTTGTACATTTTACCAATTACATGTTCAACATCTGTGCACAACAGTAATTCAAACTCTATAATTCAAATAGATCACTACATCATTCAAAATCATAATTCATTTTATCCATCTTAAACTTTTCAACTAACTGCAAATAGGGAAACCATTGAAAACTGTATCTTTCTGCAAGTAACTGTTCTTTTGACTTAATTTTATATTCTGCTTGGTAATTCGTCAAACAGTCTTGACAGTTAACCATCATTCTTTGCCTGTTATTTCTTTTTTATAATAAGCCTCCTATGCTGAGACCCATAAAGGCACTCTTGGGTACAACCTAGGCCTATTTCACACCCTTAATACTGCATGTCTCACAAAATGTTTATTAAAATCAACATTCACTTTAACTTTATTATACCACAATATCCATGCCACCCAAATCTCAGGTCATGGCCTTCTAATTCCAATAAACTTTTATTTCTCAGCACAAACCATTCTTTTAACCAAACTAAACAACAAGCAGCAAAATAGTGTTTTAAATCCAGTAAGCTCAATCATCCTCTTTCTTTTGCATCTTGTAGTACCTTATTCTTAACTCTTGTTTTTTCCACTTGCCGTTTAAACTTCAATAAATCCTTCTGCATTGCTTAAATGGTGCATCAGTTGTCGAAACTGTTATTGTCTGAAACAGGAACATCATTCTAGGCAAAATATTTATTTTTATCACCAAAATCCTCCACAAGAATGACAATTTTAATTTCTACCATCTTTGCACACCTTTCTTGATTTCATTCCATATCTTCATGTAGTTCTTTGAAACAACATACAGAACATATTTGTCATATTAATACCTAAGTATTTAACCTTCTTGTCAATTTTAAAATCAATTTTGCCCATTAATTCTACTTGGTCTTACATTTTCACATTTTTAGTCAACATCTTTGTCTTTTGTTTGTTAATCTTAAATTCTGCCAATTCACCAAACTCTTAATTTTCCCATTAACACATCTATCCCCTCCAGAGGGTCCTACAAGACTGTCACCAAGCCATCATGGAATGCTCTTAGATTATACATTTATTTTAAAATCTTTATACCTAAGATTCCCTTGGGCCCTTGGTATCCGCTGGGGTTTGGTTCCAGGACCCCACCCCCTGTGGATACCCAAATCTGTGGATGCTTGAGTCACATTATATACAAAGGCATAGTAAAATGGTGTTCCTTATATAAAAAAATCAAGGTTTGCTTCTTGGAATTTTTTTTTTTTAATTTTTAAGCCGTGGATGGTGGAATCTGTGGATGCCAAATCCGTGGATACAGAAGGCCTACTGCATCTCTGTTTAAAAGCTCAAGAACCAGAATAAACTAAAGTGGTGATCGTGAACATCCTTGTCTTGTTCCTTTTTGAATCTCACAAGCTCTTGTTAGTTCTCCATTAATCAGTATTTGTACTTTCTGTGAAGTGTATATGAATCTAACACATTTAATAAAATTTTCACCAAAGTTCATCACTTCCAGCACTCTAAATAAGACAGTCCAGTTCAAATTGCCAAAAGCTTTTTAAGCATCTAGAAAAATAAATGCTGCTTGCTTTTCATTATATCATTCTAGGTATTTCAAAATATCAAACACATTTCTGATATTATCTTGTAATTGCCTCTTAGGTAAAAATCGATATTGATCACCATGAATAAAATCCTGCAAAATTATTTTCAATCTTTTCACCAAAACCATAACAAACAACCTATAGTCATTGTTCAAAAACAACACTGGTCTATAATTTTTTGTTAATGTCAAATCTTGATCCTCTTTTGGTATCCATGTTATATTCACCTCTTTCCAACTATCTTTTATATTCATTGGGTTAGATACAAAGTACCCTTCTGTGAGCAAAAGGGCTCCTTTCTTTTTCAAAAGGTGTTGGGTTCCAGTGGAAACTCCCACTGGGAAGAAGAGAAATAGTGATTTTTTGCCCATTATCCTTGCTGAAGCACACTGCACCAGTCCTACACAAAGTAGTGGTCTGTGGACTGATGCTGGTCCATGAGCCACCAGTTGCCAGTCCATGGAAAGTTTCCAGGAAAGAAGCAATTGTAGCCAGTAGGCACAAACATGGTATCGGTCCTTGGCACATGGAACAAAACCCCACCAATTCCCAAAATCACATATCTTATGAAGCACTGTTCTACATTATCTCTTACAATGTTCCAGAGAGTATTCCTAATGGAACAGATTTTCTGGATCAATGGAATTATGTAGTGTAGTCTAGATGAACTAAGGAAGTACAGATCAGCATAGGAAAAAACACATGATACACTCCAGAATCTAAGTTCTATTGCCAAATAAATAGAACATCTGTGTGTCAGCATACAGCAGACAACTATCATAGATGTTTAGTGATCCTACCATGCTCTCTCTCTGTGTGTTTCTTCAAGTTGTATGTTGACTTATGGCAACCCCATGAATTTCATGGGGTTTTCTTGGGCAAGGAATACTCAGAGGTTGTTTTGTCAGTTCCTTCCTCTGAAATACAACCTACAGCACCTGGTATTCATTGGCAGTCTCCCATGTAAGTAGTAACCAGGGCTGACCCTGCTTAGCTTCTGATATCAGACAGGTTCTGGTGCCTTTTAGGGTATTTAGGCCTAATGTGCTAATGGATGAAAATGAGGAGCATTTAGACCAGGCTATCATTTGTGGCATATTTAGGGGTGGAAGAGACGAAGAGTCACTGCTGCTGGCACTGCAAGAGACAATAGCAATCACACTTTCTTGCGCTTACTGCAGTCTTCTCTCCTGTTCAGTTCAAGGAACACACTACCTTCTTCACAGTGAAGCAAAGCTTTAATTAGAGTCAATGCTACCGTACATTGATTTCTAGCAATCTAAATTGACCAGAGCTTATACATATACTCCTGTTAGCACATTCTCTGAATACTGGTTTTAGGATTACAGGCAAAGGCTCACCATTTTACCTGGAGGCTACATATTTTCCCTGATCTTTTCACCTCTTGGACACCATACTTAAAAAAGTGAGATTGGCCTCAAAATGAATCCACTGCACCCTACCAATCAATCCAGTTTGGATTCCAAATCACTTGTGTATGCAATCACATAAAGTATTTATTTATTTATTTATTTATTTAAGACATTTAGGTCTCCCACCCAACTTTGAGCCTACAAAGTAGCTACCAACCATGATATATTAACAAACATGCAGAAAATAACAAAATCACTCTAATACTGAGTCTCAAGGTACAATCCTGAATTAAAGAAGCTTTAATTTAGATGCTGTAAATTAAATATAAAACAGAACACTAGCGAACTATTTCTGAGGTGGGTGAATTATGCTATTCTACAGGTGAGAAAGAAAAAACAAAGACAACATGTCAAAGGGTGTTTAGAAAGTCCATGGAAGAATTTGAAATTGTTCTGACCATGTGCTGATGTTATATGTTGTTATATCCATACACTGCCTGACCCAGGATGACAGCTGACACTTAATGAGTGTCTTGACCATAATATGGTTGCCATAAAACATCTACTGGTCCTTGTTAAATCTAAGAGTAAAGCCACAGAAATGCATCAGGTTGATGTATTTCCCTGACATATTAGGAAGTGAAAGGCATGTATGAGTTTCTGTCTTCTGTGGTTTTAATATCCCCCTTCTTTGCATTTTAACTTGTAAAAAAAATCCAGAGGAAGAAAAGTTCTCATTTCTTGGATGGCTGAAAATTACCCAAAATTACAAACGTTCACAAATAATACTATCACTTGCAGAAGTCAGCTAAAATCAGCTTCTTATTTAGAAAAGAAAAGTCAGCTTTACCAAGACCAAAGGTGTTGCCAGGGTAGATATTACTGAAACAATTTCCTTTATCAGCAAATTTATCTGGGACAAATGTAAGGAATGTCACCAAGATGTACACTAATATTGTGAAATTCCTGCCTCAGGGGAAAAAAATGTTGGTGGTTAGATGAAACCTCTTACAAATGACCTCTTGTAAAGCTTGAGCATGGTAAATACAGTATTTTATAATGCAGGGAGTATCTGGCCATCCTCCAGTGTTTGCTGTAGCCCTTATTTTTTATCTGTCCTTCGGAACGAGACAAATTAGACGTTATATACCTATATAATATATGTATGCAAAATCAGTATGTGTGTGTTGGTACACTGTCCCCCTCCCCCAAAAAAGTCACTTAGTCTGCAGTTCGATACACATTTCCCCAGACAATAATTCTGAATGTACTCAACATGACATAACTTTTCCCAAGACATGCACTCCGCTACATACGTGGTGGGAGGGGGGGGGGAGAAAAGGAGAAGGTGTCCACCAACGTTTCGCTATAAATCAAGCCCTTCTTTCCTTCCTTCCTTTCTCTCTCTGTCCGGTAACTTGTGTATCTCATCAATAAGTGACCATTTATTTCCCCGACTCCCTTCACGCGGCTATTTCTCAGCCGGTTATCTCGAGGCCAATCTCGGTTAGCAAACAAACTTGATCCGCAGCTCTCAAAAGAGACTTTCAACTGAACCCTGGGGGTCAACGCCACCCTCACCCCCCCCAGTCCAGTGCATGTCCAGCCATGGGCACCGCCAGAAACACACAATTCAAAACAACACACACACACACAAGCCCGGACTTCCTCCACGGAGTCTAATAATAAAACGCTGAGGAAAAGCTGGCATGGCAAACACTGACCCGCTTGAGTGGCGGAATTCCTCACAAAGGGTGACTCAGAGCCTCCCAGCCCACACACGCACACACACAATGGCAGCGTCCGGCACTGCAGGCAGCCGGCTGAAGCCAAACGACCCTCGAGCCCAAAGACAAAAGGCCAAGCCCCGCTTCTCCCCCTCCCGCGCTTTACCTGAGAGGCGAGCGGCTGGGGGGGCTCTCGGGAGGGAAGCTCTGCTCCGCTTTGCCCGGCAGCCGGGAGGGAGTGTAAGAATGGTAGGCTGTCAGAACCACGCTGCCCGAGTCTTTCATCTCCATTATCGGAGGCGCATGTCTTCCCCACCGCCTGGCCGCCGGCGCGCGTCTGCCTTCATGAAGGGGCTTCGGGGCAATCCAAGGACCGCGCTCGCCGAAGCCCCTGAGGCGCGGCCTCGCCCTGGGTGGGTGAAGAGCCCCCTGGCTGCTTCCCGCTCTGGCTGCCGAGGGCTGGGCGGGTGAGACCCGGCTGGCTCTTCCTCCTGCCAGAACAGCTGAATTAGCATAGGTTCAAAAACGCCGCCCCTCCACACACACGCCGGCCGGCCTCGCGGGGAGAAAGACCCGTGTTTCTAGGAAACTCCACACCTGAAGTAGTCCCACGTCTGAAGTCGGGAAAAAAAAAACCCAAGGAGAATCTAATCCCACATGGCAAAGGAGCACCGAAGCATAGCTTGCTTGTGTGTGTGTGTTTCTCTTCTCCCCCCCCCCTTAACACCCTTCCCTCCTTTTTAGAGGGAGGGATATTTTATTTTTAGGGGAAAAAAATATCTCAAATGACCATTTTCAACCCTGGTCTCGTCTGTTTCGTGGGTCACCTTTTAACAGGGAAACTCAGCCCGGGCTATTTTTTGTGATACTGCATGGAAAAAAAAGAAATGAAATGAAACTTCTCAGGATCAACAAGGATGGGAGGGAAAAGGCTCCACTTCATTTAATAGGTCACTCCGGAGCCCTTTTTAACCACCTCAGTGAACTGGGAGAATTTCAGGCAGTTGAAGAGACTGATGAAAATCACAGAGATGTAAAACTGGACGAGTAGAATACGCTTTATTTCACAGGATCTGGCAACATTTCAAAAGTGAATGCAATGTTTTTAATTTCAAATATTTGCACATTCTGTATCCAGGGATAAAGAATATTGCGATAGAAAGGAGAGTGTGAAACACACACAGAGAGGCGGAAAAACCCACACACACCTTAAATTTTGATAGTGAAGCTTAAGGCATCATTCAACAAAAAAGTAAGCCAATACATTCACCAGTCTCTATAACTGGAAATGCTAGTGCAGGGGGGGGGGGGAATCAGCTTTAGATTAAATACAAAACTATCCAAACAATTTCAGATCAAATTAATTTTAGAACATTTCCTCCCACATTAATTCCAACTCTTTATTATCAGATCAAGACAATACTATTCCAGTACATGTTAGGCAGTATTTTGTGCTCAGTCATCAGCATCCATTCCAGAACACACAAAGGGGAAGGAAAAGTGCCAGAACATCATGAGTATGACTCAGGAGAATCCATAACAATGAACCAGGTTTTGTTTCACCCTTCAAAATCTAGCTCTATTATGAAGCAGCACTACATGCACAAATAGTAGTTCAACAGCACCTTCTACATAAATGAGCATATCAGCAGGGTGGAAATGAAAATTTACAAAGATGCAATGGGAAACATCATGAACAGATTTCAACTTCCAAGCTTTGTGTCTCAACATGATCAAGCTTTTTCAGTGTTAGTCTCCTCATGTGAGAAGATATCTATGCATGTCAAAGCCAACTCATATCACATAAATGTCAATGTTCATCTCACAGCCAACACCTTTCACAATATAAGAAAATAAGAATAGATATGGTGGATCAGGCATCTAGTCCACTTTCTGGTTTTCAAGACTATCCTACCATACGGCTTTGAAAGTTCACCAGCAGGGCAATGGTCATTCCCCATTGTTTTCAACATCTTCTATTCAAAGTTAGAAGTGAGGCCCCACAGTAAAAAAATTGCAGCATATCCCTGGTGTATGTCTGTTACTTGAGTCTATAGCTAAGGCAGCTGAAAATTCACTGTCCTGGGGATAGAACATGCCATGAAACTTTTTGGATTGTATATATAGGAAATTTATCTTGTCATTTAAACAGCCTGAAAAAAAAATCTTAAACTTCTAAAAGTTGCTGCAGTTCTCTATGAATAACAGGGGTAATAACAAGATATCTTTGGGATCTTTTATTCATAGGGTCACCATAAATCAAAGCCATCTTGGTGGCACATAACAAAAACAGCAAATATGAATAACATCTACCTGTAGGAATAACTTTTTAGTGACACAATCAATAACAACAATCCTCAAAGGACCTAATTTCAAAAGACTTGTATTAATGAGTTGGAATTTTTGATTCATAATAAATTTAATTTAGCAGTTAAACACATATGCAGCAAAAGCCAAAAAAAATGTAATATTTCAAAGCACAAATGGCTCTTTCAATAAAGTCTTTCAACAATTTATTCATCAACAGTTACTTGAGATGTGGATTTCAGAGTACATACTTTTTTAAAAGAAAAAAAGCCCTTTTATCTGCATACTTTCATAATTACGGTACCATAATTTTATATAAATGCATTATGGGAAACAGCAAACACAAGAGGGAATTCTTTAAAGCTTATCAAACTTCTTCTGTGTATGGAAACTATTTTTTTTTTCAAATAGAGATTCTCATAGTCAATAAAATGAAGATTATGCTTCCTGATGGAAGAACAACTAACATTTAGGGTTTTTCTTTGCTCTTTGCTACTGAAACCCACAACTTCAAATCACTTCAGTCTTGACTTTCCTCCTACAAATGGCATGGTTGAATAAACATAGGAATGCTGATTTGTGGGCCTAGGCTGATATGGGCTATTTGAATATGTATTGGCCCCAACTTAAGCCCTGAACATTAGAAACTCTCTCTCTCTCTTTCTCTCTCTCTCTCTCTCACACACACACACACATGCACACTTTAAATTACATGCCTGTTGTTTCCAGTTAGAGTTTAATGAATGTATCCTTGAATTATGCCATTGCACTTTTACTTTAAATTGCTTAATTTGACAGAACTCTCTCAATATATATTGCTATCTGTATTGGCTAATTGTCATATTTTGTTGCTCCTGTTTCTTACATGCAATGTTTGATCTGTTTCAACACTGCAAACTGATTTGCTGATGCAGGAAATAAACATTAACAAATGAATGGTGCAGTAGTTAGCCTGGAAGCTGTGGGAAACTTGGCTCCTCGTCTAAATACAAAAAGGAACTTGGCGACAGTAAAGGCACCAACAAAAGCATGGTGCAACAAATGTGCAGAAGACTACGAAAGAAATAGCACTAGGTTGGGAATTGGAAGACTGCAGCAGAAGACAAATGTCACATAATTAACCCATGGATTTTGCCCCACCTTTTTCATTCCCTAGCAGTTTGCTCCAATATAACAACCACAAATTGCAACAAGCTCATAGTATTGGTGTTCCAGGGCAACTAGCTCAATGTTTTTTTCAAACCACAACAGATCTGGATCCAAGAGGATTTATTACCAAAGAGCAAAACCATAACTAAAGAAAACCACCATACTGGCGTTACCACTTCTGAATGAAAAGAGAAATTATAGGCTTACATGACAAAGCCCAAAAGGCAAAATAAAGAAAAATGTGGAGTGTGAAACAGAGAAGATTAAACAAATGCAAAAGATGAATCAGAGATGCACAACATATGTATATGTATATGTATATGTATATGTATTTGTATAGAGAGAGTGCTAATTAGAGAGCCTGTGTGGTGTAGTGGTTTGAGTGTTGGAGTAGCATTCCAGGAGACCAGGGTTCAAATCTCCATTCAGTCATGGAAACTGATTGCATGACCTTGGGCAAATCAGATTTTCTCAGTTTTAGAGGAAGCCACTGGCAAACATCCTCTGACTGAATCTTGCCAAGAAAACCCTATGTTAGAGTTACCATAAATAGGAGCAAACTTGAAGACACATAACAACAAAATTATAAGGCCTATGTTCTTTTACTAGAGTCTAGTTAGCTAAACAGAATGTATGATTATTCTTCCATTTACATCTGCACTTTTCAAGGTTAATACTGAATGAATTTGGTTGGTATTGGCAAATTTCTGAGTACTGCTTTTAGTTAACAATCCAATAAGTGGTTATTTAAATGGAAGCCTAAATATATGAAATATTTGGGCAGTAAGGATTCTTTGCCTAAGAAAACCCTATGAAATTCATTTGAAGGTGCGCACGTGTTCACACACACACACACACACAGTCAAAAATTCAGACACAAATACTGTACCACCAAACTAGACCAACTTCTCCAGCTATCCAAATACAATTAATTAGCAGGCACAGTTCCTATCTTTATGGCTTTGGATTAATATAGTGAAAACGAACATCATATTGAGGTTCCTACCTATGATGCTACCCCTGAATATCCTTTCACATCATTTCAAAATAATAAATTCATTAATTCTAATCTCTATTTTTTTTTTTACAAGCCTCCAGGAAAGCTATACTGTACATACTAAACTCCAGCTACTAGAGCATTAAACCTAAAGTTCCAAATTAGATTATATAAGCAAATAAATGGATCTGGATTATTCCTTAATTCCAATGGCTACATTTGACTTGGCACTATTAGCGCATTTGAAGATTTTAATGACTTGATTCCCAAAATAATGCACACATTTCAACTCCTATTGGCTATTGCTACTAGAAAGGAATTGTTCCAGTTAAACAGAAAGCAGAAAGTGTGATCCAAATAGGTATATGTGGGTAATTACAGCACACCAGTTTTCATGCTCACATTGCACGATTGTCAGGACCAGGTCGTAAAGCGACCTTTTCTTTTCATTAATCTTGTGGACTGATGTTACTGTGTGCTGTATAACTGTTTAACGTTTTCCTTCCCTTTGAAATGGTAACAAATGAGTATGCTGAGAATGGCTGAGGGAGGATGGGTTCTGTTAGAGCAAATGGTTGGGAGGATACTGCAGCTACAATGATAACCTATGAGGGAATTGCCTGCCAGATTTGGCTGATTGTAAATACTTTATATTATACTGCTTTTCCTTTGAGCTTCATTTGAAGCAGTGAAGTTGTATAGTTCACTCTTTAGATTTCTATTAGTAATAAAGCTTACTGTTTAACCCTGAAGCTTCTGGCTACTGAGGAGATTATCAGACAGACCACAATCTCCAGACTCGTCCCTGACCCGACACAATAACCCTCCCCATCAGACTTACCTTATCTTCCATCCAAAAGCAGCCCAGGAATGGACAGAGCTCTAACGGAGTTCCATTCACTTCCTGGACTGAAATCCTGCCTGTTGTTGCGAGAAGATGTGAGTGTGAGAAATTTAAAAAGAAAAAGAAAAATATAGAGAAAAAGTTCACAAAAGCACATACACACACTAAAAAAATAACAAGTAACCCAGGGAAGGTACAAAAAAGAGGATAGCCTACCTGGTTCTTGTGATCCCATCCAAAAGTGTTCTCGCAGAATCACCCATTGACACTGTGTTCACGAGTCAAAAATGGCGCAGTGTTTCAGATGCCGGCAATGCCAGCACCAAAATGCGATGGGTGATCCATTGATAGCTCCAGTCTATCAATAAAAAGAAACACCAAAATAACAACAGTGGAACGCCAAAGGACGATGTCGTGTGATATTGACATCCTTTTGCTTTCCGCTGGCATCTTTTTGGCTCCACATTAGCTGCGTCTGACAATCTCATGAGTCTAAAGAAGAGAGTACATGACAATGATGCACAGACAGTAACCTTCCAAAAGAACACTCTCATGTAAAACCTTCATGCATCCATTACTATTATGATAATATGGGCATACACACAGATAACAAGAATTACTCAGATGTCATTTGGGGGGTTTATAATCTTGTTCTGGCAACTAGACTAAATAAACATTCTGGCCAGACCTGTAAAATTCTTTCTGGGGAACATGTGTAGATTTGCCCCTGTTTGATAGAAATACTGTACTTCCAAACGCTGCCTGATCTACAGGTTATTATATCTAGTTTTCAGGGTTGCTGATTCTTTGTTTTGATTCTTTGCTGATTCCTTCCTAAATATCATGTCTACAACCCATTGCTGCTGCTTTTTGACCTTTTGTGTATTCCTCCCACTCCAGTTTCCTTTCATTCCTGTCTTCATCCTGCTCCTGATTCCTTCCCCCTCTATACTTTCAGGAGCTTTTCAGATGCCTCTTTCAGTGTCTTGCCGCACAAGCAGCCTCTGGAGCAGTAACGAGGCTGCTGCGCGACAAGGGGTCCATTTTGGACGATGCCGTTTCTCTCTCGATGTCGTCTGTGACTCTTGCCGGCTAGCATTGGAGGCGGCCATGCTGTTTTTCACTCACGGAAGTAGCATTGGCCACCTCCAATGCTAGCCGCAAGAGTCATGGACGCCGCCGAGAGAGAAAAGGCATCATCCAAAATGGACTCCTTGCTCCGCAGCAGCCTAATTACCGTACTGCTCCGGACGCTGCTTGTGCAGCAAGACGCTGAAAGAGGCGTCTGAAAAATCTCCTTAGTCTAATGTTTCAGTTACAAAAACTTATATTCTGATCTATGCTATAGATGTGGACTCCTTCTAATTCTGGGTGATATTTAACCTTTCTTCACCTCTTAATTTAACTCTCTTGGCTGTTGATCCTCACCTACACATGTGAGGTAAATGATGTAATGGAGCCAGTTCTTGCATATTTGCAGAGCTTGAACTTTGTGATTAGAAGAGGCAATAATGCCATCTCCCTACAACCTTCAGCTTTCCTCTGAGTTTAGCTTCAGTCCTAACAACGTTGGGAAACTGATTTTCCCCAGCAATGATACAATCCTTGTTGTAATCCAAAGTATTTGGTGGTAGCTTGAACAATTAATTTTATAAGAGACTTGCTGAAATAAAAACGAATAGAACTTGGTTGTATGAATCAACACATTGCCTACATTTTTTGATTCCCCTTGGAGGCCTATGTACAGGGACCATCATGATGAGCACCTGCACTCCAGAATTTACCACTACGTCACTGCTCAAATGTCTAATTTCACCACAAATGCCTCCACTTCCACAGATACCATAAGGCTCACAAAAGTGTACTGAAAATTCAGCATAGTAAAACTTTTACCTAAGGCAGAATTCCCAATATTCAGTTGCAAGGATATAGTTGCAAGGATATGCAATGCTGTCATTTCCTCTCCAATCCCAAATTATCAATATCAATATACAGTAATCAGATAGATCAGAGAGATGGAATAAAGGTTTAACATTGTTGGCCCCATTTAGACAAAAAAACAGATACAGGTTGAGTGTCCCTTATCTGAAATGCTTGAGTCCAGAGGCATTTCACATTTTTGAATGTTTCAGATTTTGGAATACTTGTATATACATAATGAGATATCTTGGAGATGGGACCCAGGTCTAAACATGAAATTTATTTATGTTTCATACACAGATTATACACATAGCCTAAAGGTAATTTTATACACAATATTTTAAATAATTTATGCACGAAACATAAATCAGGCCTATTCTTCCTCCATTCCCTCCATGGAATGGGAGGAAGTCCAGACAGGCATGCCGATCTATCACTGCAGCTTCCACCATCTCCCTCACTGTCTCTGAAGGCAGGAAGCTGGCCTGCTGCATGTAACTAGCCTTGGTCACATGCTACAGGACTCCTTCCTGCCTTCTGTGAGAGTAAGGCAGACTGGCAGCTGCAGAGAGAGCGGGCCTGCCAGGACAGGTTCCTGAGGTCATGTGGGGACTGATCCTTCCTGGCAGCAACAGATTAAAATAGCTATGATTTTAAGCCATTTTATCGGGCCCTACTCCATCTTCCCCTGCCCATCTTACACCCATCTCTGCCCTGAGTGTCATCTAGACAAGCCCACTATCTCAGCCACCCATGTATACAATTTTGGAAAATTTCAGAATTCCGGATAAGGGAGACTCCGCCTGTACTGTCATTGGAATCAAATCTATGCAGAAATAGGGGTTGGAGTCCACTTAAGGTTTTAGACCAGTGTAACTAAGGGTTGCACTGATTGGCCAGAGGGCAGGGAAGTGCAATAGAAAAGCTCCTTCATGCCTCCATCTCACCATCTCTGGCACCTGGACCTTGTGTAAGCCTGCTGATGGAACTTTACAGCCTGCCATCTTCATACAAGATCTTGACCAGCATCTGTAAAACTTAATGAACTTATTAGTCTATACCAGCTAGAGTAGACCTATTGAATCAAATGCTGAATGGTAAATCGACATGTATGTAAGTTCCATTCATACAACAGATCTACTCTAGCTAGGACTAGCAATTGGATTTAAGCCAAACAGTTATATCTAGCAGTCTCTGCTGACTGCCACAGGTCTGTCTAGGCTGGTAGTATTTACAGCCATGCAGGCTGTCTAAGCGTATTGGTAAGAGAGAGAGAGAGAGAGAGAGATACGGGGGAATTCAACCATGGGTCACATCTTTGAAATGGCTTGCAGTCAGATGGAAGAGGTCAACCAGAAGTCATTCTTTTGGTGCCAGTAACTATCAGGACTTGTTTTCAAAATGGACGGTTGGTTGGATAGATGGATGTCACATCAGTATGTGAGAGTATTTCAATGTAAATTTTCTGAAGTGTTCATAACATATTCATTTTTAATATAATTTACTAACATAGAAGGACAATGCTCTGGATTTAGAAAGGCAACTAAAAGAGTATTTTTCACTCCTTTCCAAAGACAGTCAGTGCTTTCCCCATGTCAACCATACCTAGTTTTTTTTTTCTTTTTCACACATATGCCTGCAAATTCAGTGATCCAAGATAACTTCTTAAAACTTCAGTGAAGCAGAAATGAAATTACACATGACTAGTTTTTTCAAAGTAGTTTAAAGCACTGGATTGGATTCCATTCAGCATTTACGAGTGCCTTGGGATTCTTTAATAATACATTTCCAGTCCATAGGTCTGTGAGCATAGATGTTCATGTGCTTCTTTCTGCTTGCCACTGCTAAACAGATCACCATCAGGAAATAGGGTTGCAGGGATGGCTGGAATTTGTGCTTCTAGAAAGAAAAAAGAAAATAATGGGTGGAAGAAGCCTCAATGAATGGGACGATAGCTCACAAAGACACTTATGTGAAAATGGCATTAGCACTTTTCTTAGCTTCATTTTGAAGTATTTTAAATAAGTAACTAATTATACTAATTTTGCTCTCTGTTTCCTCTGTGGTTTGGCTCCCATGACTGAATCATCAGGAGCTTTTTGTTCTATGGGCACATTAGTGTAGTTAAATAAAACCCCAAGTACAAATCCAACATGTAAAGAAGATTTTTCCAGAAAACCCTCCTTTGGCTTCTGCTCTATTCAGCTTCTGTGACTTTCAGAGAATATTCCAATTTTTGCCTTAGTTTAGTGTACAGTAGAAAGGGCCTACACAATGGGATTTTATCTCATAAGAGAGAATGAGAAGCCTGTGTGTATCTGGGTGAATTCTGGGATTTGAAGTTTGTGAGATATTTAGCCTTCTCTGTAAGAGACCTCTGGTGCTGCAACAAACTAAAAATCCCATAGTATTGAGCCATGGCAGTTAAAGCAGTGTCAAAATGGATTATTTTTGCAGTCCAGATGGAGACTTTGGAAGGGGATGGGAAGGAAGAAGCTGCACCACAGGGGAGGAGCTGCAAGAAGCTCCTTTAGACGTGAGCATTGGGGGATGTGAAGAGACTTAAGGAAAGGTGTGAGTATCCAAGTGGACTGAGAATTCTCTTAGCTGCCTGGCTGGGGGGGGGGGGGTCCTTCAAGAGTGAGTTGGAGTCCAGAGAGAGACTGGGAGAGGACTGAGGAGACGCTCTTCTACCAATGAGAAGGACATACGAAGGAGCCAGGTAAATAGTGGACTGAGGGTAGCTGAAGTGATGCACCCTTTGTACAGATGCATTCTTGGTATTGAATTGCTGGTGCTTTTCCTGGCTCCTTGAGATTCTACCAAAACCCAACTATCCCAGCATAGGCTCCTCATCCTGCAATCACTTATCAGGGTCTTGCCAAGACCTGTATCTGGAACTGGGACCTGCGCTGCAGTCCTTTTACTTGGTGGAGTCCTTTCTTCCTATTTGAGAAGCTTTGGGTGTGTTTGAAAGTGTGTGGGATGTGTGTGTTTGATATACCTCTTCCCATGGAGGGTACAGACCCTGCAACAGTGTACTAAACTACTTTTTAGACTGAACCCTCTGAAAAGCCAGGGTTTTAAGTAACTAATCTAATAATGCTTCACTTGTATATATATTTTATAATAATTAAAGTATGGATAATGGTGTTCCACTAAACATTATAACTTAATGAGGGGTTATATTACTACTTTTGTGATGTGAACATTTAGTTACTTATATAGTGTGGTCTAACCAAATGGTATAATTAATATATATATATATATATATATGGCTTTTCTTCGCAAACGAAGATTCAGGAAGGACTCATCCCGCACTTTCTGCAAGCACGCTGATGACTAAAAAGGCCAATCCGAGATAAACAAGTCCGGTTGCAAAAAGCACAGCAGAAGGTCTCCTTGGGTGATGTTTTTGGGTTGTGATTCTTTCTGCGTTGTCGTTTCTCTTCAAGACTTGTTCGCCGTGAGTTCTCAAATAAGGCTGCAGCATTGTGGATAGTGCGTCTCCATGCCTCCCGATGTGAGGCCAGGGCGGACCATTGTTGGTGATCAATTTGGTCGAGCCTGAGATGTTGTTTCAGGGAGTCTTTGTATTGCTTTTTTGGAGCACCCCTCTTACGCTGACCCATGGCGAGTTCACCGTAGAGTAGTATTTTTGGGAGGCGATGGTCCTCCATCCTAGAAACGTGCCCTGCCCAGCGCAGCTGCGTTCTCAATATCATGGCGTCAATGCTGGTGATCCCTGCTTGCTCAAGGACAGCAACATTCGTCACATAGTCAGTCCAGTGTATATTTAGGATCATGTGGAGACAGCGCTGATGAAAGATATATATATATATATATGTGTGTGTGTGTGTGTGTGTGTGTGTGCTAGTTCATGCTATACCTCATAATGTTCCTCTTTTCTGTTGTGGTTGCTAGATGGGAAGAGAGTCTGTTTTGAACCACAGATCAATGGATAGAACAACAAATGAAACACAATGAGTACTATTCACAATGCCTATAAAGCCCCACATACCCAATCTGATCTGAGGGAGGATGGGGAAGCCAAGTGCCAGCTGTGTGATACAGAATGCTTTTAATTCCCTGGGTGAACCAGGGTAAAGACTTCATCCAGCTGACCTACCTGGAGTGGACCACCACCAAACCAATGGGATGGTGCCCACGAAAGCAGAGTTGCAGAGATCAAAGATGGCGGTCCCCTTGCTCACATCTTTCCCATGAGCCTGCAAATAAGGACTTGGGTATGCCTAGAACACATAAATCAGGGTACTCCATTACCTTCACAGAATAAACAGAAGCAGTTATTCAGGCATTTAACAAATGTCTACTAATTCTCAGGCAAACAGTACTGCTGATCATATGTAGGAGATTATCAGACGGGCTAAATGTGGCATTACATGAACACCAGGAGATTGCTAAAGGGCTTCCCTTTCACATGACCTCATTCCCAGGTCATCATGCACCCGTGCTGCTTCCTTTCCACTAGCTCGTCTTTGTATTGATAGGCTAAGTCATCAATAGATTGCCCATTCCGTTTCTGTAACAGAATGACAGGTGAGTGAAACTGTGCCCCATTATGCTGGCGCGATGTCAGCATCAGTGGGAGATCCCTGCCAGAACACTTCTGGATGCGATCGGGACATCAAGGTAAGTGACACATGTTTTGTACTCTCCTCAGGTAACTTGGTTTTTTTTAAGTGTGTTTCTGTGCTTGCTGTCAGTTTTTAAACTTTTTCTTTTTCTTTTTGAATTTCCCGTGCACTCAACCTCTTCTGAGAACAAACAGGATTTCCATTCCAGGAAGTGAATGGGGCTCCGTTCAAGCTCCATTCACTCCTGGACAGCCAGGTGCCTGTGAGAAAGGTAGGTTTGAAAAGTTGGGTTATCATGCCGGGATGGGGGCAGGAGATGAGATTGCGAGATGGGGACTCTTTTTTTTTTTTTGTCCCTGTCTGATAATCTCCATGGATGAGATAGTACATGTACAGAAAATGATTTCTAGCTTGATACATGGGTATGTTAAACTCATTTGAATACTATCAACTTGAATACTATCAACTTGAATACTATGAATACTGATAGATGAGGTAAGTAGCATGAGAAAATCATGTAATTTAGGATGTAACGATAACACAAAGGATGAAATCAAACACCCTCATTGTTCAGCCATTTGGGGATGTAGTGCTGGTGTGGACGGGGCATCACTTTTTTATTGATGGATAAACCATCAATGCTATGCCTTCAGAATGGCTGAATGACATTGTTGTTTGCTAATTTTGCCCTTTTGTGTTATCGTGGCAGCCTTATGGGTTTTGCTGCATCTGATAAAGTCGTATGTAACTTAACATCAAGCCAAACATTTTTATATAAAAGATTCTCTGTTTGGAAGCAGGTATTGTCTTACTGTCTGAAAGTTCCTCTATGCTGTGTTTATGATAACATTTTTTCTACTTATGAGCACTATTAATAAAATATTTGTATTACAAAGTATTACCTGTTGTTATTGCATATTATAGGAAAGCTACGTATAGCACAAAACATATTCTTCAATCATTTAATATTTACCAAGGAATGCCTTGATTTTACAACATTGAAGATTCTGCCTCGGTCAGGCCTCACCTAGAATACTGTGTCCAGTTCTGGGCACCACAATTCAAAAAGGATATTCACAAATTGGAGCGTGTCTGGAGGAGGGTGACTAAAATGGTGAAAGGTCTGGAAACCATGCCTTATGAGGAAAGACTTAGGGAGCTGGGTATATTTAGCCTGGAAAAAAAGATGGTTAAGGAGCAATATGATAGCCCTGTTTAAGTATTTGAAGGGATGTCACATTGAGGATGGAGCAAGTTTGTTTTCTGCTGCTCCAGAGACTAGAACATGAAACAATGGATGCAAGCTCCAGGAACTGAGATTCCACCTCAACATTAGGAGGAACTTTCTGACAGTAAGAGCTGTTCGGCAGTGGAATACACTTCCTCGGAGTGTGGTGGGGTCTCCTTCCTTGGAGGTCTTTAAACAGAGGCTGGATGGCTATCTGTCAGGGATGGTTTGATCGTGGTTTCCTGAGTGGCAGGAGGCTGGACTGGATGGCCCTTGTGGTCTCTTCCAACTCTACAATTCTATGATTCCATGATTCTATGAAGATATTCTTACTAAAAAGTCACTTAATACAAAGTCTTTAGCCAACAAAGAATCAGTCATTACTCATTCCCCCCTGAAAACATAAAGAATAGACACTCTGTACTCTGTTCATGTTCCTTTTATGTAAAAAAGAATTGTATATGAGTAAGGGTTTTGTTATTTGCAAAAATGAAATGTAATGAACATCAAGATGCGAAAGTTTGAAGGACTATTAAGAAATTAATAAATAAGAACTATAAAAAAAAGAATAACATTTTTTTCTTGGTGTCTGAAAAACTGAAGCCCTTATTGGGGTTATTTGACTCCTTTCAATGTTTTCAATATAATAACAATGTAAATACACTCTTGTTAAATGACAAGATGTTGGTTGGATACTGAAACTGTAGCTCTGTTATGTGTAAGATACCTTTAACCCGATGATGTTCAGCTTTGAAAGGGCAAATATATTTAACTTTCCTTTACTTCAGAAATCACTAACACTTCAGGAAACCTCCAAACTAGTTATCATACGCATGGAAATAAAAACAGAGCTGCATATGTTCCTTTGAAATATGTGATTAGAGAACAGACAGAAATGTTAAGACCAGAGACAGGAAAAGACTTCCAGCCAATATGCCTGTTGTACTTTTTTTTTTTTTTTTTAAATCATCTTAAATCTAATTCATTCTGTTACTAGTACTACTCACCTTCTGTTCTTTCCTGCTGGAACAATCTTAGGGTTACAGTCATCTGCACATTTTTGTTTCAAGATCAGCAATTTAATATTTGGGGTTTTTAAAGAACTTTGGGATGGATGCCATCTGGATGCAGTGGTTATTTTGTTTTTAGACTGTCAGTAAGGTCTAGATCTGCATTTTCTGTCACCACAGTCAGCCAGGTTTCTCCGATTATCTTTTTTGAGATTGTCAGTTCAAGTAGGTGTATCTGGCCCTATAATTTCTGCCACAAAAACACATGCAAATAATTAATCCAGCTCCTTTGAATGTCCTTACCCTCTTTAGGCCATCCTTTAATTTCCAAAGTTCCAAACACCTCCCTAGCTGGTTTCCTGCTTTTTATTGTTTTAAAATGGTTGGTCTTAATGTTATCAGTGATATGCTCTTCAAAATCCTTTTTGCATCCCTTATTTTCTGTTTGCAATTACTTTCTGCAAATTTGTCTTCTTGTGTGTTTCTTTCTTTCAGATTCTGAAGAATAGTATTCTTGACACTACTCATTAACCACACTGGTGACTCCTTGGACTGAAATATACATAAGTAGCTGAGACTTCCTTATTGTATTTTGAGTAAGCCTCAGTTGTTCTGGACTCTAGACAGATTTTACCTTCTTGACAAAGACCTTGTGTTTCCTTTTTTTGAAAAAAAAGCATTGTTACACAGAAACCCAGAGGATTATGACAGTTTTCGCTCTCACTACATGGATTATTTGCGTGAGAAACAAATTGAAGCATAACTCACCCCAATATGCATATTATTGTCATTGTACAGATGTGTTAGCAGAGACCCACACAAGAATGAGATATCAAGAACAGAGAAGCAAAAGTAAGAGAAAGTAACACAGGACTTTAAAGCAGAGTGGTGCATTATGTGCTTTTGCAGCCCTTACTGACTCCACATCTACTGCCACTGAAATCCCTTCCATGCAGCCAACATTTGGTGGTGCCAAAAAAGTACATGAAAGCTTCCGGGACATGGTGTGCCTCCAGGGGAGACTTCTAGGGGAAGCCTCTTACTCAAGGCTTAAGGCTGTCACAAGAAGAATAGGGACAAGAGGTAGAAATCTTAATAAGCATGGAACTTCATGGCCTCAAGAGATTTCAGGATGAGTTTTGGGGAAAGGTATATGGAAAGTCCTGTTCCCTTTACTCTCTTGGGCTTTGTCTTCAGTTCAACTGGGCAGGCACACAACATCTTCTGCCTACAGTATTTGTCATTTCTGGGAAGGGTTTTATTTTTTACTCCTTCCTGATTGATCATGGACAGGTATGCTTTTTCTCCTTCCTTGAAGTTTTTAAAAGGCAAATGTGTCCCTTTGCCTCTCATTTTTTGACCTAGGATGAGTTATTAATTGACTGAAGAAACTAAGTAAACATGTAGCCAAGTTGCTGTTCAGACCATATCTGCCTCTTGCTATCTGACATTATCTTTGTTTTGTCTTGTTCTGTGAACTTTTAGCAGAGCCATTCCCCAAACACACACTGTCTTCAGATTTTTTTAAAAATTACAACTCTAGTTCCTAAGTTAATTATAATTCTACCCCAGCTTGAAGCCATGCTGATTGGCTAACTAACTGGATTTCAATGGATGTGTACTTAGAAGTATGTCCCACTGAGTACAATGGAGGTATGCTCACATGTAAAAATGTATAGGACTTTCACCTAACATTATATAATACTTTGTCCAATGTTATCTGAACCTGTTTCTTAAGGTATATGCAGTAAACAATTACCCTTAAACTACTTGTAATTATTTTCTAAAACCAATGAAACTTCTTCCCCATTTCATATCTACTCCCCCCCCACCTTTCCTTTCATTATTTTATGGTTTTTAGATAATGGATGAAATGCTCTTCATGTGAATGTTCCAATGTCTTTCCTTTACTTCAGTGGTGCTTAACCTTTTGCTGGAAGACACAGGAATAAGGAGACAAGACACAATAAAGAGACCATGCTTATATAGCTGGGTTGCAAAGGGCCACTTTTATTTAGCTATAAGCTATTTATCATCCTTCTGAGATGTGAAAATTCTAGTGTGAAAATTGTTGTGGCAGGAGGTCAACACCAAAACCCCAATCCCAACTTCCCTTGGGTGAAAACCCATAAACTGGGTTGCTCCCCAGTCACTCTGCATTAAGAACTCCATTCTTTACCAGGGATCCCCTTTAAATATATTTTGTTGCCTTGGACCCCCAAGACTTAACTCAAGATTTAAAACAACAATAACAACAATACCTAACAACAACAATAATACAGTTACACCAGTCATTTAAACCTTCCCTCGGAGGCACTGGAGGGGAGGGAAGACTTTTCTCCTGCTTCTTCCTGCAGTTTTGTGTTTGGAACGGATTGAACGGCAATGTGCAGGCCAAGCCAGCCAGCCTTTGCCTTGGCTCCTGTCACGTGGCTGCTCCACTGTGGGGACGATGTGGGCCAAGTAGCCTTCAAGCCTGTGCAGATCCCCTGTGAGGACATTGCGGCTCCCTGGGGGTCCATGGACAACAGGTTCAAAACCATTGCTTTACTTCATATCATCCCTCTATTTTTGTGAGTTCTCCTAGCTCCCTTCTCTTTCCCCCCCCATTTTTTCCAGATTAGATCAAACATATTAATTACAGGCTGCTCCTAGACAAAGATTTGTTGTGGACTCACCACAGCTATTCATTCATATTTTTAGAGGGAATCATATACCATTGTTATTCACTTGTATTCCATGTATCTTTTCCCAGTGGTTTGTCCACATTTTTCTTAACATGGATCATTTGTTTGTTTGTTTTAGTCCAGAAGACAAACAGATAATGGTAGGTAGTGATGTTTTGGAGGCTGAGCCATTTTAAGATTGTACACTTATGATTTGTACCCAGTTATCTTATTTGCATCAGTAGATATATATTCACATCTTTTTCAGCGTCTGTCCTTCTCAATTTGTGTTTACATCCATAACCAAGCCATAAACATACCATTCAACCTACACAGTTTGTACTTCAGTTGCTGTTCTGTTAGTTTTTTCATTCTTTGGCCAGTTTGCTTGTTTAGCATCCTACTCATGCTAAATAGCCGTCATGTGTTAGTGTTGCTTCTGCCTAAAAAAGCAACTTTTCACCTTCTCTTTCAGTTTGATGCCTTCAATAATCACTCACTTTTCTCACTATAGTGATTCAGTTCAGACAAGAAAACAAATCCTGGTTTGTTCAAAACCTAAACCTTAGTCTGAACTCCAATGTATACAGTTGTCACCCTAAGGGGTGGGATGGGGTGCTTTAGAGCCCCACCTGTGATGCCAAAATATCTCTTATTATTTGGGGAAATTATTAGCTTGAATGGAAGCCTGCGAGAAGAGGGTAACTTTGGGGATCTTTTCACCTATATATACCAGTACTAACCGTAGAGAGCAGTCCATTTAAAGTTAAACAAAGTATTTTTATTGGAAACAACACAAAGTAAACTCACACACCTAACACATGTGCCTAAGAACCATACAAGGTTAGAGCAAAGTAAGACAGAAAGGTTAGATAGAGGGAGAGATTTGGGAATATAGGGCAATAGTTACCAGTCTTGGAAAGAAGAGCTTCATGCAGCAAAGATACTCAGACAGCCATCTGAAGGTGGCACAGGAGGTTCCAATCCAGAGTGCACCAAGAAAGAGAGTGGCTGGGTTCATCCACTGTGGCACACTTTACTATTGTCAGGGGACTAATATTTATACCCTATTTCCTATCCCAAAGGGGTACTCTGGTTATGACAAAACCTGGATGGCTTTCCCATGGCACAGACTATGGAAGGTGAAACTCAACTGATTGTGTTAATGGCTGGGAGATAGAGTTTGATGGGTTGGCAACAACCTGCAAGGTTGGACACGATTGGGGTATAGGAAAGATTTATGTAGGAACAGATTTGGGAATGATCAAATAATTGTTTGACTAAAACCATTGCTGAAACTCCCAGGGCTGGAAGAAAAGATTAACACATACCTCCTTAGAGACTGTGTTTACCTCTATTCCTCTATTTCAGCCCTGTCTGATAAAGTTCTAGGACATGGAACAATGGACTCAAACTACCGGAAAAGAGATTCCACTGAAGAATTAGAAAGACCTTCCTGACAGTAAGGAGATTATCACACGTTGAAAATATCCCAGGACAGGGACGACAGATCACTAAAAGGCTTACCTTTTAGACGATGTCATCCCTGTCCTGGGATGTCACATTCTGCTCCTCAGGGCTGATTTAAGGAATTTTCGGGCCTCCTGCAATGCTTTATTTTGGGGCCCCCATATGTTTATCTCAGGTCAATGTAACCTAACCTATTCACAATACAGGATGCTCAGATTACAGTAGGACCCCCGTATCCATGGATTCATTATCCATGGGACACAAAACAGCATACCTACCATAGAGTCTTCCTAGAAAATGTGTCCTCTCTAGCCATTTTCGAGGCCCTCCAAGGCAACTCTATGGTATTTTAAACCAGAAGTCCCATTATTTTCAATGGCGTTCACTATTATTCATGGTTTTCAGAATCCACTCCAGCTTCTGCCAGGAGGGCTGCTTCTTCTTTCTCTTTCTCTTTCTAGTTTGGGAGACACTGGGTTTTTTTTGTTTTGTTTTTTTTAAAAAAAGCCAGCAGGAAGTTTTTGGAGGAGAAGGGTAGGAGGAAGCTACAAAGCAGTGGCTCCTCCTGGCTGTTTCCTGGCTGTCTCCTTTGTCAGATAAGGAGGTCAGCAGGGGCCCCCCTTGACCTTGGGGCCCCCTGCCAATGCTGATTTGGCAGACTGGTTAAACCGGCCATGCTGCTCCTGTTTCTCCCCTGCTTCCTCTTCCTTTTCCTATTCACAGGAAACTCTGTTTACGCACAATCCTAAATATACACTGGACTGACTATGTGACGAATGTTGCTGTCCTTGAGCAAGCAGGGATCACCAGCATTGAGGCTATGTTATTGAGAACACAGCTGTGCTGGGCAGGGCATGTGTCTAGGATGGAGGACCATCGCCTCCCCAAAATAGTACTCTACAGTGAACTCGCCACGGGTCAGCGTAGAGGGGCGCTCCAAAAAAGCGATACAAGGACTCCCTGAAACAACATCTCAGGCTTGGCCAAATTGATCACCAACAATGGTCCGCCCTGGCCTCACATCGGGAGGCATGGAGACACACTATTCACAATGCTGCAGCCTTATTTGAGAACTCACGTCGAACAGGTCTTGAAGAGAAACAGCAACGCAGAAAGAATCACAACCCAGTAACATCACCCGAGAAAACCTTCTGCTGTGCTTTCTGCAACTGGACTTGTCTATCTCGGATTGGCCTTTTTAGTCATCAGCACACTTGCAGAAAATGCGGGATGAGTCCTTCCTGAATCTTCGTTTGCGAAGAAAAGCCAGAGAGAGAGAGAGAGAGAGAGAGAGAGAGAGAGAGAGAGAGAGAATGTAGGAGATTATCAGACGACCTAAATATGGCATGACAAAGACTCCAGGAGATCGCGAAAGGGCTTCCCTTTCAGACGTCTTGCTCTTGTGCCCCTTCTGTCCCACCATCATTCTTTTTTATTCATGGCCTAAGCTGTGAATAGATCGCCCATTCCATTCCTGTCAGAGAACGACAGGCGAGTGAAAAGATGCCCCATTATGCTGGTCCGATGCCAGCGTTAGTGGGAGATCCGTGCTGAACACTTCCAGGTGCGATTGGGACAATGAGGTAAGTGGCACACTTTTGTGTATGCTCACTGGGTTACTGTATTTTTTAAAGTGTGTTTTTGTGCTTCATTTTACTTATAAACCTTCCTTTTTTCTTTTTCTTTTTGAATTTCCCACACGTTCGTCCTTTTGTGAGAATGGCCGGGATTTTCATTCCAGGAAGTGAATGTCGCTCTGTAAGAGCTCCATTCACTCTTGGGCTATAAAGTAAGTGTGAATGTTTTTGTTTCTGTGCTGGGATGGGGACAGGTGGGGGGCGGGAAAGGAGATAGCGAGACAGGGACACTATTTTTGTCCCCGTCTGATAATCTCCATAGTCTCTTGCAAATGACAAACACTTAGGGGCAGTATAAAGAGAGAGATTCTCCTCTGCATTGGGTTGTAGTTTCAGCTAGAATTGCATCGTATGTGATAAGCACAGGAACAGGCCACTGGGGAGACAGAACAAAAGAAATGTTAAATTATAACCACTCATTCTGTTAGTCTTGTGATTATAGCAAAACAGGTTTTGGAGTAAGATATTTATTTGACACATACTTGTAAATTTGCCAGAAAGGATTTCCTTGTAAAACAAAGCAGGCATTAACCTTAAAAAAAAAAATGTAAGGTTTCTTTCTAGATATTCTTGAATTTTATTAACATAGTGATTGCTGAATTTAATACTTGCAAAAGTGGCAAGCTCCTGTGAAAGGAAATCTTTTGTTTAGCATATTTGACTGATCACAGAGTCTGACATTATTATGGGCAGGTAAGTATCCTATCTAAATGTTGGACAACATCCAAATCCACTAATTCATAATCAGTCCATGTGTCTATCAAAATATTTGTTGGTGTGTGCCTTCAAATTATTTCTGACTTATGGTGACCCTAAGGTGAATGTATCACAGGGTTTCCTTGGCAAGAATTGTTCAGAAGGGGGTTTGCTTTGCCTTCCTCTGAGGCTGAGAGAGTGTGACTTGCCCAAGGTCACTCAGTGGGTTTCCATGGCTGAGCAGGAATTTGAACTATGTTCACCAGAGTCCTAGTCCAATGCTCAGTCCACTGCACCATGCAGGCTCTCTATCAAAATATACCCTTCAGTAAACATATGTTACAGCACTTAGATCAGCAGTATCACAACATGACTAGCTTTTTTACTGATTGCCTTTCTTTGTTTACTCATTTTTAATGGCATATCCACATCATGTCATGGTCAAATGATTACATTCCAGTATTTTCTGTGCTGTCTTTTTCCTAGGCCTGATCTGTGGTAATTTTGTTTTGGTGCAATAAAATGCCATTACACTACTAGCTCATCCAGTGCTGCTTTAAGGAAGAGGTGGAAACGGTGTCCTTTGGCAGCATGCAGTCCATGCCCCTGTTCTTAAGTGCTGACACCCAATTTTTCAATTTCTTTAACTTAAAAAGGCCCATCATACCCCTCTTGGGTCTGGGATGGGCACTTTCTTCCCCTTAATCTCATTTAGGCCACACACAGACATTCTCTTTCATGTGGAGTCGAAGGCTTTCATGGCCGGCATCCATAGATTTTCCTTGGTTTTTTTCCGGGCTGTGAGGCCATGTTCTGGAATAGTTTCTTTCTGACATTTTGCCTGCATCTGCGGCTGGCATCTTCAGAAAATGGTTGGGTAGAGTGCGTGTGGAGTTTATATACTGTGAACCCCTGTGATGGAGTGTATTTACATGTGTGTAATTGAATTGTTAGTTTCTGGGTATAGAAATGCAAGGCTGATTAGTGTCTGTTTGGCTAATGGTTGGTTGGCAGATAATGGGCCATCAACCAACCATAAGCCAAACAGACACTAATCAACCTTGCATTTCTATACCCAGAAACTAATCATTCAATTACACAAATGTAAATATACTCCACAACAGGGGTTCACAGTATATAAACTCCACACACACTCCTACCTAACCATTCTCTGAATTGCCAGCCACAGATGCAGGTGAAACATCAGAAAGGAACTATTCCAGAACAGGCCTCACAGCCTGGAAAAAACCCAAGGAAAATTCTCTTTCATTATTATTGGTGCTTTTCTATAAAGCTGGTTTATAGTGGTTTATAAAATAGAATAATTAACCAATTAATTTTTAATCTTTTTAATACAGGGGTGTCATGTTTTTATCTTTATTTTGTTTTAAAATAATTTGATACATTTTAAATTAACTTTGTTTTAATATGATAGCTTATTTAACTGTGTATTAATTTGTATCATCAGTTTTTTTTTGTTTTTTTTTTGTTTTGTTTTTTGTTTTGCTCAATCTTGTTTGAACCACTTTGTAAGCTGCCTTGGGTCCCATGTCAGGAGAAAAGTGGAATATAAATAAATAAAAAAGAAAAAAAAAGTCAAGAAATCCTCTGTGTGTACCCCCTTTTGTAAATAAATAAATTAGGGATCTTAGCAAAAAATGCCCCAAAGAATCTGTCCTTCTGCTTCCCAGCAGAATATTGATGATGAGATTTAGAGCCTTATTACGCTACACTGTTATAGCACTATTATACCACTTTAACTGCTCTGGTTGCCTCCTGTGGAATTCTGGGGTTTGTAGTTTAGTGAAGCCTAAGAGTTCTCTGGCTGAGAGTCAGGGCCAGTTTAAGGCACCGGCGATGTCAGCTTCCGCAGGGGGCCCCATCATTGTGGGAGCCCCTGTAGTAACCCTCCTCCTGAAAAAACGTTATTAGTAATAGTCTGAATATCCTGTACTGTGAATAGCTTAGGTTGAGTTAGGTTACACTGACCTGAGATAAACATATGGGGCCCCACAAATAAAGCATTTTAGGGGCCCCCCAAATTCCTTAAACCGGTCCTGCTGAGAGTTCTAAATGCCCCTCCCTAAACTGCAAATCCCAGGATTCCACAGGAAGCAGCCATAGTGCTATATAGAGTAGTGTGATAAGGCCCTTAGTAAACTGGCTTTTATTGTTTCTGGGAAGCCCCTCGTTTAGAGCTTTAACTTTTTTTTACTTGAAACTAGGCTCTACAACTCCGACAACAATCAAAACACTGTCAGATTTTGATGCATCTACAACAATTTGGCTGCCCCCACTTTTTTGCTTCTAGTGAGGCCCATGTTTGGAATTTTCACTTGAAATTCAGCCACAGAGATTTGCCTGATAACCAGAAATGCTTTGTCAAATTTTGAGACCTCTAGTACAAAGTTCCAATGAGTTATTCTTCTGCCGGTAGACATGCCCACATTTTCTTTTACTGCTGCAAGAGCTATATGAGGAAGGACAAAAAATTATACAAGGAATTAAATAACTAAAATCCTCTGGCTCATGTGGTAATACAAGCTAGCTAATTAAGTAACAATTCAGAAAAACAACAACCCTCCTTCTTTAAATAGAAGAGTTAAGGTGCTTACAGATTTACCTGTGTGCCAAAATGCATGAAAATGGCAACTTAAACCATCAGGACTTAAACTTGTTTTACAGTTTCATACATTGTGTTTGCTTATAATTTAGGTTCCATGCACCCACACTCTCCCTTCTTTTTCTGTTCTACTTTCCTGGCCAGTTGGGAGACTAAAGCCCTGGGCACTATGCAGTAGAGGCCTACGGATCTGCTTTTGCCATATGCAGCAGGTATGTTACTGTTAAGCCAGGGCTCTGATATTGAAACTAGCTGGGATTTCTTGATTGAAAAAAAAAATGAAATGTAAGGAGGACATTTCCAATGGCACAGAGCAGGTTCTTTAAGCTGGAGCCCTTTCACATATGCTGGACTACAACGCCCATCATCCCTAGTCAACATGGGCAAAACACAAGAATGCAGAAGCTTGCCATAGTGTGTGGTTATTCAAGGGAAGGAAGTGTGAGATACATAGGAGCAAGTGCCTTAACTTTTAAAACTTTTCTGGAGTTTGCTTTTGGGCCTATAAAGTGAATTTTCATCACATTCAGTGACATGCGCAATACATATGTTAAGTGAAGAAAAGACAAACACATTTTAGTCCTTATGAATAAGAGACAAAGGATTCACTGTGAATCTGTTTAGATTCATGAGGACATGTTATTCTTTCTTTGTTAGCTATTGATGTTCAGTCGCTCATAGTCTGAGTAGGGTGCATAACTTACCCTATTATTTTGGGGATAGGCAACCCGCCCCACCCCCCAGATTGCTTGGACCACAGGCCAGTCCTGGATGTAGCAATAATATATTTAGCAGAACATTACAATGAAGAGGGGGATGATCAATTATTCCAACCCGGTTCTTAATTTGGTCAATTTTAGTAAATAATGTGAATATAGTGGCTCCAAAGTACAGTAAGAAATAGTTGTATGGATGGGACAGAATAGAAAATAAAGGCATGCATGCACTCAAAAACAAATAAAACGTATACAGACAATATAATAAAGAGAAACACAATTCTTCTCTTTAGGTGTAGATAGTCTTCAAATGAGCCAGCATGTTGCTGTGGTTTGAGTGTTGAACTACAACTGGAGACCAGCATTCAAATCCCCACTCAGCCATAAAAACCCATCGGGTGACCTTGGGCAAGTCCCACACTCAGTCTCAGAAAAAAACATAATAGGTTCGTTTTAGGGTTGCCATAAGTTGGAGGCACACAACAACAACAGTCTTCAAGTGCCTACATGTATTCATTTGTGTGCATATGCCATTAACATAAATATAAACTCAGCACTGGCTTTCTAGGTCTGATGTAGTGCATATTAGGAGTGGAACCAAATGTGAACTTTCAGGCCTGGTCTATCCATTAAGGTGACATTGCTGCTGGTGATGAGGATAGCAGAGTTTGCAAGGCAAATCAAAGTAGAGATTTTTGTACTTGCTGCCAGGTTGACCAGTCAAAGGTCCCTAAAAACAAGAGAGACAATTAAATGGCAATAAGTGAATGAAGTATGAAGGAAGAGTTCTGTTCAGTGATGTAGATTTGAGTTGATTGATTTGGACTCAAGTTGCTTCAATGGCTCAACTTGACATTAAATGAAGCACTGACCCAACTTGCAACTTTTACATTTTTAGCAACCGACCTGCTGGCCTTGGTTCAGTAACATAACACATTCATCCAGAAACGTTATGGAAAGGAAACAGTTTTCCTTCTTTGAACAATGTTTCCATGATCTCACTGCTTTTTGCCTACTGATTATGTGATGGAGTGTCCAAACAATGTCTGGGCAACCAGCCAAAGGCTGATTACTACACAGCTGATACCAGAGGCACACCACAGTCAAGCTAATTACAGGCAAAGGAATCAAGGCAGCATGAAGTCAGACATTTATTTTAGTAGCAAGCAAAACACAAGTCTGCAAGCAAAGTCCGATATACAAGGTCCAAGTCCAGCAAACAAAGTTCAGGATAGTCCAGAAGAATCCAGGTCAGCCAAACAGAGTCCAGAGTAAACAAACACAGTCCAGGTCAACCACAGTGAGCAGGAACACGATGGGTACTCAGGTAGGTCAGATGATCTCCAGGACAGTGCTGCATATTTATAGAGCAGCAGCTAATGCAGCTGCTACTTAACTAATTTCTGCTTCCTATAAATATGCTGAGACTGCTTCAAGCCCTCCTTTTGTTGTCGCCATGCTGGGAAGTTAGGAATAGGTAAGTTGTCCTCTGTATCTGAAGGGACAGGACCCTCTGCCAGAGTTCGTATTGTACTGTTGCCTGCGTCTGAGGCCTGTGATTCTGGAACATCCTCCTGCTCTGGTTCAGCATGTCCTGTCATGTCCACTGCTTCAGTCTCTGAGTTGGAGTCCATTTCCAAGTTCTGGAAGCAGGGCATGACACAGAGGCAGTAAAAGCAAATGCATTAGGCAATGGGCTTGAGGCCAAAGTGTCTTTCTAAAACTTTCCAAAAGCTTTAGAAAGTTCCCCCAAGATACAGTGGGGACAGACTGCCAAGGAGACATCAGCCCCTATCTCAAGTCCATTGCCTAATGTGGAGTGTTGACTGCTACTCATAGGAAAAGGCTTTTCCTAACGCTTTGCTTTAGAAGGCTCATCAGATGTGCAGCGGGGACAGGCTACTGAGCAGACCTCAACCCCTGCCTCAAACCCATTGCTGAAAATGTTTGCTGGTAATTTATTTTTTTTTACCTAACTTTGTGAATGTCTTTTTATTTTCCAGTTACTGAAACTCCCCCCCCCAACCAACACCACCTCCCCACCCCTGCCGTTAAAGTTGGCTCACAGACTTGAGACTCAATTTGAAATTTGACTTGAAAGTATCTTGGAAAGGCCTGAGACTTGACTTTAGACTTGAAAGAAGACTTGAATGCATCACTGGATCTATTTGGTAATTTTCACAATCTGCAAACATAAAAATGGCACCAGTCATGTGTTTGGAACCATAGGAATCTCCATGAGGAAAAGGGGGATGGCAGACAAGGAGGAGGTCTTCACATTAATGTAACAACAATAGCAACAACAAAAATAAGCGTGCCTAACATCTCTTTGGCATCATCCATGGGCTGTCAATTCAGTAATATGAAATATATCCTCAGTTGCTAAATGCTAAAATCTGACACTGAGAACTGTATGCACAGCCCCCACAACAACAACAACAACAACAACAGATGTGTAAAAGAGCAAACGGACATAGAACATTGGGTAGTTGCCGATTGTTCTGCGTTTATAATACTAAAAAGTAAGAGAAGGGAAGGATGGGGGAGAGATAAGTCTGGAATTTGCTTTTGGCACTCCTTTCACAATAGATGATCTAACTACAACCTGTGTTTTTAGGGAAGAACATAATCAATGGCAGGACTCCAGTTTCCCTTCCTCCCTGTAGAACAAATTGTTAAAGGATGTGGTCTTTGGTGAAATGAAGGAATTTGCTACAGATGGCACAATCAGAATCTAATTCCAGCTCCTGCAATCTCATTCATTCTGTGGAAAATGTTAGTGCAGGTTCAGAACTGGGGGATGATATATCAGGGATGGCACAGGCCCAAGTTCTGGGCCTGTTAAAAATGACTGTTAATGGTTGTAATGTCAGTAGACACTTGACTGAGTCAGCAAAACAGATGTGCAGTATTCACATTGTTTTACCCCTCCCTCCTTGATTTTTGTTCTGCCTATAAGTTAAAAGACTTCTTGTGGCAGGCATTTGTTTATGAGCAGCAGCTGCCACATCATGTACATCAGGGACAGGGTGGTTTCCATGCTCTACTCCCCTCCCCCCGTGTTCTTTCATACTACACAATTAAGGCACTATAATTCTACTTTTGCACCTTATAGAATCCTGGAGTTTGTCATTTGTTGATGCACTAGAGGAGCTGTCTGGGTGAGTCTCAATAAGTTCCCCTCATGCTGTTGTAAACCCCAGGATTCCATAATTATTTATGGAATATATGACTGAAGAATATACAAGTTTAGGAGATGCTGCAGCTGCTTGCTTTTGCCTGATGACTTTATCACATGAGGCTGGTATTTCATAGTTACAGTAAGATAATTAGCATAGGTGGCCAGTACTTATTTGTTTACTTCATTTATATGCTGCCTTTCTCCCAAAGTAGGACCCAAGGCAACTTATTACACAATGGCGTGTCTATCCTGTTGCTGCTTTCCATTTCATTTGTGTCTGTAGTGAGCCTTTTCATTGATGGGTCCATCAATGACTCCCAATATTGCTGCGATTCCATTAGTTCCCCTAATGTGATGGATCCCTTACTCTGCAGTAACAATGTGATACCAGTAATATAGCATGAGGGGGTGTGATTCTCCTCCTCTCCCCCTCACTATTCTCAAGCTGGCTGAGGTTGTTTTTACTCCGTGCCTTTTGGGATTTTAAATTTTTGCTGTGGTTGTGTAATTAAGGCGCAATGGTAAAATAATTTTTAATCATTTTCCTGTAATTACAGAATTGCTGAAAAAATAAAAATAAAAACATTGAAAGGCACACATGCACTGAGTATGGCATGTAACAGGGTTAAGGAGCTGGTGCAGAAGGGACCATGGATTGCCAAAGCAGCACACCCACACATTGCAGAGAAGTTTGATACTGAACATTTTCAAACTGGTATGTTCCCATTTGCTTCAGTAATGTGATTGCTGTGAGAAAACTGGCTGATGTGATAACGTCCTGAGTCTACAGAAAAGGGCAAGATTCTGTCCCTCCTGTTATTCCTTGGAGATTTTCAGACCGCGTTTCAGCGTGCCTAGGGCGGGAGGAGCTTTCGGGAGAGGGACAGCGATCTTGCACAGCAGGGGGGCGTTTTCGAACGCCGTTGTCCCTCTCCCGAAACCAACCGTGTCACTTCCGTGAAGCTTTGGAAGCCGCAGAGCCATATTTTAATCACGGAGGTTGCCCGTGATTAAAATATGGCGCTGAGGCTTCCAAAGCTTCACGGAAGTGACATGGTTGGTTTCGGGAGAGGGACAACGGCGTCCGAAAACGCCCCCCTGCTGCGCACCATCGCCGTCCCTCTCCTGAAAGTTCCTCCCGCCCTAGGCACACTGAAACATGGTCTGAAAATCTCCCTTCTCCCTCAAGTTATTTGAGTGCATCTACGTCTGCATTTTAAACTCAGTTTGCAGCAACCGATGTAAGCAAGGGACAAAGGGGAAAAATGGGAGGAGAAGAGAGAAACTAGAACATTTTAAAAGCAGCTGAAAAAATGGGTAACAGACAATTAATCAGGTCTGTCCTTGCCAAATTGGGACAGTTGGAGAGTATGGAAAGGGCCCTAGATCTACTAATGTGTTTTATATTTACAAATCAAGATATACTAGTTCTCTTACTAGTTAAGTCCCTGAGAGAGACAGACATTTCTGCTAAATCCACAGCCGCCCTACCACAATAAGTATACGTGTTTGTACGGATTTGTAGATTATTTTGCTCTATTCTGGATGGGCTAAGTGGGGATGGTAAATATGACTCCACATCACTGCTGCATCATACTGTAATAGCTGGGTCTATCAGAAACGTCAGTTCCCCACATAGAACCAGAGATGGAAAAAAGTAGCAACCCTATAGTTGCTTTTGTGTCTCTCATTCCATAATCCAAAAAAGCAATGAAACAAAAACTGTTGAATTTCAAGTCTGAATGGCTCTTTTAGAATGACTCTGAGAGCAATCACTGCATACCTGAAGATGAAGACACTTCCTCTTGTTGAAAGCTACCCCAAACCTGAAGATAACATTCCCTTAGTGCATTTGGCTAGTATAGGTTGAGTATCCCTTATCCAGAAATACAAAATCTGAAATACTCCAAAACCCAATATTGTCCACATGAGTGGCTACGATAGTGACACCTTTGCTTTCTGATAGTTTAATGTGCACATACTTTGTTTCATGTATAAAATTATTAATTATTTTAATTAGGTATTTATACCCCGCTCTTCAGCCACAAAGGCTATCAGGGTGGCTTATAATTTGTTTCAAGGAATAGCAATTTACATGTCTACACTGCATTAAGTAGTTTCCAATGTGTGTTAGCTAATTGCCCCCACAAGCCGGGTATTCATTTTACCAGCCTACGAAAGGATGGAAGGCTGAGTGAATCTTGGAGCCCTCTGGAATCGAACTTGCAACATGGTGACTTGCAGTACTGGCATTTAACCACCGAGCCACCAATATTGTGTATACAATTACCTTCAGGCTATGTGTATAAGGTGTATGTGAAACACAAATGAACTTTGTGTTTACACTTGGGTCCCATCTCCAAGATATTTTATTATGGACATTATCAGATGAGTGTCTAAAAACACAGTAATTCTGCAAATGAGGAAAGCAGACACATAGTGGCATTAATACACTAATTATTGCACATCGCTTTAATCGCATGAAAAAACTGCCACAGAATTATCAGACAACCACCACTAACACTTTAAGAATGGGACTTTACTTCCATGATTTGCTGAAAAACACCAAAAACCCCTTAATTTGCAAAGTAAACAAACACAGAAACACTTAAACAAACCTAAAAATATGCAAACAAACTGGGGCAGTTCATAAAAAGAGCATCCTGTGCATAGTTTTCATGTTCTCACCCAGAAGTTTTCTTGCCAGGAACAGAGAAGGGGGAAAAGAGGACTGTCCATTCACACTGTAATCTTGTGATTACAGCAGGATGTATATTCACATGCTCTTCAATACTGCGAAAAGAGTGATATTGAGGGCTGTTGACGGCTTGTCCTGTCAATGAAAAGCAACACCTTATTTAAGGCTGGAGTACAGACTGACCACATGAACATGACAATGTTGAGCGATAGCGGAAACCATTTGTGCTACCATAACATCGTAATTGTGCAATTTTTGTGGTGTCTGATAAAGTCCTATGTATATGCAAATTTAAAAAAAAATCCTGAACACTTCTGGTCCCAAACATTTTGGATAAGGGATACTCAGCCTGGTATAAAACTGTTGTAGAACAGCATCTAAATATTCCTGAAGGTACTTCAAACTGTGAAGTCTCTTTGATATCCCTGAACTGAAGGCATACACTAACTTAATGCTCTGGGATGGGTGGGGCAGGAGATATCACAGAGAATATGAAGCCTTGGATAGTATGCCACTTGTGGGAAATTTGCTTACAAGGAACATGGCAGCATCCAAGTGACATGTCCTGGTCATCTATAGGGTGGCAGGCAGAAAGCATGTTCATTCATTGGGGGACATTTCTCTCAGCAGACACTATTTTGTTATTGACATAAGAAATTGTCCAGTAATACCAGGATCATTAGGTCTTTCTGCAAATAAATAACATGTTGTTCAGAACTGGAAATAACAGTAGTAGGATTTTTAAGGCACAAAGACTGCACTGACTATTGGTTTTAATTGGTGGGGTTATGAAAAAAAAAAGAGGGGGGAGCTGACAGCTATTCAACATAAAAAGTCCACCTAATGTGCACATATGCTTTATGGCTCCTGGTTTATGTAGTATGTGGGGAAATAATTATTGTAATGTAAAAGCAATCTTGTGTACCCCATTCACATCCCAAGATAAGTCTAGGATTTTTCCCTGCATGCTTCTGTTCTCCCAAACTCCCTTTCTCTTATTTCACTGGGCACTTCCAGCCAACTGGAGTGCTGGGTCATTCAACACATGACCTAATTTAAATTTTATTGCTCTTTGTGCAAGTTCTCTTTTAAGTAGAGTCTCCATGCGGCTGTAGCCATCTTTCCTTGTCTTTGCCATCTTATGTAACCATGCTGCTATGTTCACCATGTAGCCTTCTACCGCTAAAGGCTGAGTGAGTCTTTCTACCCTAAATCCTCCTAGTTAGTTAGGAACTCCTTTTTAAAGTTTGTTTTAGTATGTAGATTGAGATTGATATACCTTCAGTAAACTTTTGATTTGCATTTTAAACTGACTCCTTTGTTTTTGTAATGAGTCTAATTCAATGGGTGATCAGATCAGACCACAGACCTCAGAATATACTTTTAAATGTTAATTGAACTGTCTGTTAGTCAGCATTCTTAAGCGTCATTCTGCATCACTTTGAAAGTAAATGATTTTAACTCCTTTTTTAAAGAAGATATTTTTATTGCCTTTTAAAAGGGCTAGATCCCTGGAATTTTTAATAATTTTTATTTTTAGACTCATTCCTCCTACAGTTTTGGGTTTTGTATAATGCTATTGATTCTATAGCCATTAAAACTTCTGTGAACACAGGTGATTATAATCCTTTATGCTACACTGAAATTCCAGTGGGATTGGAAAATATCCCAGAAGTTATTCAATTGAAGTTTTGTTAAAAAATAAATCTAGTTGGATGAAGACTGAAGGTTTCCTCCCATAATGTAATCCCATCTCCTTATCACTCTTTGTACATATCACTTCTGTACAATTAGTCATCTTGATGTTTTAGATTTCCTAGATTTTTAGATAAGTGCCAGCTGCATTGTCTCTGCAGAACTCATTGGTTGAGAACAAGCTATGTGGGATTGATTTTCCTTTGGGGAAATGTCCTAAAATTATAATCCCTGACCAATTATGAAGGACTCTCTCTCTCTCTCTCTCTCTCTCTCTCTCTGATTTTAAGCACATCTTGCCTCTAAACATTTTTTTGTAAATTAAAATCTAGGATGAGTTGATATAATCGAATTCCTGTTTGTTTTCATGTCTCTCTCCTTCCATTCCTTCCTCTGCATTCAATGGGATGAAACAGTCACTTTATTTGAAGCACCTACAATATTTAGAATGACTCCTTTATAATGATTAGTGTTTTTCCAATGCAAACTGGTAAATCCTACCTGGGAAATATATATTTAAAGGAGGACAGTCACAATACTTTTGTCACAATAGCTGCAAGAGTTTGGAAGCTCTTTATTTATTACTTAAACATTATATTTATACCCGACCTTCTCGCTACTAATAGCAATTCATAGATGCTAACTATAAAATAAAAAATAAAATGCAAGATTGTAATTAAAACATTAAATCAAGTCTGTTAAGGATAGACATAACAATACAGCCCCTCCCCCCCGACAGGGGATAAATTACTGGATTTACTGTTTTTAAGTGAAACCACAGATAATAGGAAATCCTATTAAAATAAAGGACTTCTGGTACAAACATACAATAGAGTTGCATTGGAGGACCTAGTGATCCTAGAGAGGGCACCTTTCTAGGCATTTTCCAGTGCAGCTCTATGCTATATGTCCGTGTGAATAACTGAAATTGCAGGTGTTGTTTCTGTGGATACGGAGGGTAATCTTTTAATCCAAGAGTTGAAACATACTTCAGCAAACAAATCAGCTTAAAAGTCAAAATAAACTTGTATGGCTGGACTACTAAGAAGGAGCTTGCCTAACTTTTTGGGATCCTGGGAAGTGTTTGTTCTAAAGATAAATGTAGCTCCAGATGTATACTGACATGCTCTATATAAAAGCAGTATTAAGATGAGAATAAGACATGGTTTGGAACATGGGTTTTTTCCACATTTCACTGCATCTGATAATTTCCAAAGTTTTAAAACATATGCAAAATAAATACAATTAACATAGCTACCCATCTGGACATGGTTCCACCTGAGAACAACTCATATATGGCCGAAAATGACTAGGAAACTCTTTAGGTTATGTTAAATAGTTTCTACTTCAATTTTGCATTAGTATAGTTGCATGTCCATGACTGTGTCATAATGCCCACATATGTTAAATGTGCATGTCAGAACCCATTTCGGATAATGCAGAGTCTGGATCAATAGCTATAGCAATAGTTATTGTAATAGCTTTACTTAGGCAAATGGGCTTAACACATAGTCCCTGGGCGCAGGGGTATGTGAGAACTACTGTGGAAACATAATAGTAAAGGATAAATCATTGTATGAAACTAAGTTATGGAGTGAAGTAATTTAGAAGTGGAAACCAATGCAAAGCATGCCAATGAACTGAAAAGGATGTCCTTATTTTCCTCCCACTCCTTGTATCTATTAATACATGTCAAGAACTGAGATGAAGGAATACTTGAGAAGGCACTAACAGCTGCTAAGTAAAGAAAGTAGGAAGGCAACCAGAGGAACTGAAGCATTTAGCCATGACCTTCTAGTACATTCAAGGAATTTGGAAGGCATTAATTCAGAGTCCACAGCAATGTAAGTGAGATAGTCTAATATCTTAGGAGAGAAAAATTTCTGACAGATGAGGGACCACAGCCTTGATGTTCATTGCTTGCCAGGCAGCTACTAATCCAAGCTGTATGGCTGGGAATGCGTTAAGAAAAAATGCCATAGCTTTTGCCCCAAACTAAACAACCTGATAGATATTAGAAATAGTACAGAGATACTGGAATATAATAGGAATAATAGGAAGCAGTGTTCAGTTTTCAAATTTAGACATTCTGTTGTCAGACTTTAGCATACACAGGACAATAGGAAATCTGGCATACTTGTCTAGATATTTATCTTGCTACTACTATTTTTGTGTTGCAGTTTATATATCAACACATGAAGCTTCCTTCTACTCTTCCTTCTACTTTCTACTTTGACAGTTGGCTAATCTAGCTCAATATTTTCAACTCTTGCTAGTGGCATCTCTTAAGGATTTTAGACACCTGTGTTTTCATTCCCTTGGTAATTTTGCCTGCCCCTTTCTTTGGATGCCCAAACTGTGTCTGGAATTCACAATCACAGTTACTAATGTGTCACCTGGAGTTACACATTCATGATCCATTCATATTCACAATCCCTACATATCAATAGAGTAGGGTATACATAGGGATCATGAAAATCCATCGATCTGGACTGATCAGATAGCATCCACTGCAAGCAACAGGGCTCTGTTTACCTGCAATAGGGACACAGAAGGCCAACATTTCTATCCTACCCCCATGAACGATCTCCTGTGTGAAGAGGAATTATGACAAGGATGCTGCTTCTGACTGTCGCAGCAGAGATTGCTGGGAGGAGGGATGGGTGGGAACATCAGTCTGCTGTGTCCTGATTGACTGGAGAAGAGATCTCTTGGCTAAATCCATCTTAGGGGAGTCAGGCTGGGAGATGTTGTTGGGGGGTATGAGTCTAAAATTAAAAATGTATTAAAAATTCCAGGGATCTAGCCTTTTTAAAAAGTAAAATATTTTCTTTAAAAGTAAAAACACTTTTCTTTCAAAGTAAGCAGAGTAAGGCATCAGAATGCAGACACGGCTCAATTAACATTTAAATGTGTGGTCTGATCATCCAGTCAATTAGACTCATTAAACAACAAAGACATCAGTTTAAAAATGCGTATCAAAAGTTTACTGAAGGTATATCAATCTTAATCTACATATTAAAACAAACTTAAAGGTCCCTAACTAACTAAGAGGATTTAGGGTAGGAAAAACTCACCCAGCCTTAAGCGATGAGTGCTACATGGTGAGGGGTAAAAACAAGACTCTAAGATGGAAAGACTCAAAGAAGGTAAGATGGCTACAGCCACATGGAGACAAACTTAAAAGGAAACTTAAACAAAGTGTAATATAATATTTAAATTAGGTCATGTGATGAATGACCCATTGCTTCAGTTGGTTAAAATTGCCTAGGGTAAGAAGAAGGGGGAGTGAAAGAACTCATGCATGCAGGGAAATTCCTAAACTGAACTTAACATGGGATACACAAGATTGTATTGCATTACAATAATTTCCTCACAGTTGTTATTTGGGGGTCATCTATACAAGGGGGGAAATGAATTGCTCCACAGTAATAGCAATTCGTAGCAGCTGCAAACTGTCTTAATGGTTTTACAGTTTGCTAAAGTGTTTTATTGCTTGCTAAAGTGAAAATCCAACATGGCGGCAGTAGGCGCTTGCTGTGTTAGCAAGCCCCTCCCTCCTGTGCTCATCTGGCCAATCAGCTTGCGCTATCTCTCCTATGGAAAAGTGCAGCGATGTGAATGCAACTGTCTTAATGAGCGGGAATGCACATCCTCTATGGAGGTTTTTAAAAACTCTGAGTAAAGCCACGAAAGATCTTTGGGCACAGTTTTTGGAGTTTTTAGCTGTCCCCTTCCGAATATGATGCATTGATGTGGATTCCCATTAAGACAAATCAATTCCCCAATGAATTCTATGAGGATTATTTTGACCATTTAGACAACCCCTTAGCTATGTAACTATGATAGTTACAAAATTTGGGACCTGAAGGACAATTGAATATGCAGAATTCTTATTTTGGGAGGAAATAGCCCCCCCCCACACACACAGAGATACACCTTTGTAGCCAGTAGGTATTTGGTTTGAGTTATATTGTAAATACATCTCTTTCTTTCTCTCCACTCTCTGCACACACACCAAGCCATGGAAAAAGGAAAAGCATCTGTTTTCATACATAAACAGATGTATGGAATGAAATGTTTCAGGATAATCATAGGTTACAGATGGTAGAAATGATAGTTTCTGCCCTGGTGGTGCAGTGGTTAAATGCCAGTACTGCAAGTCACCACATTGCAAGTTCGATTCCAGCAGGCTCCAAGGTTCACTCAGCCTTCCATCCTTTTGTAGCTTGGTAAAATGAGTACCCAGCTTGTGGGGGCAATTAGCTAACACACATTGGAAACTGCTTAATGCAGTGCAGATGTGTTAATTGCTATTGCTTAAAACAATTTGTAAGCCGCTCTGATAGCCTTGTGGCTGAAGAGCAGGGTATAAATAAATAAATAAATATAGTTTATGTTCTCACGAGAAAGAGAAATGTAGCCCTTAAAAAGCAGCAGAACTGTTATATAAGTTTCACCTATGATTTTGCTTATATTAAAAGGAAAAAAGTAGGAGAGCTGCAGACAGGTTCTCATGCTTCTCCACATGCTAATTATTATTTTCATATGGAGGCTTTGATTTTTAGGAGATTATCAGACAGGAACGCAAAATCATTCCTGTCCCACAATCTCTACTTCTGCCCCTGTCCCGCCACAATCATCCTCCGCACCACACTTACCTCCTCGCCCATCAACAGGGCAGTGCAGGAGTGAACGGAGCTTTAACAGAGCTCCGTTCACTTCCTGGAGTGAAATCCCATGGATTCTCATGAGAAGACACGAGCGTGGGAAATAAAAATAAACTGAAAAAAGTAACACCAAGCACAAAAACACACTTTAAAATGTACAAGTAACCCAGGGTGGGTAATAAAAAGGGTGTCACCTACCTGGATTTCCTGATCTCACCTGGAAGTGTTCTGGCAGAGACCGCCCATTGATACTGGTATCTCACCAGTGAAACAGGGCACCTTGTCACACATAGGCAAATCCGGAACACAAACGGAATGAGGGATCTATCGATGGCTTCTCCCATCAATAAAGAGCAGTGCCAGTGAAATGGATAACGAGGGGGAAATGGTGAGTAATGAGGGGGGAACAACATCATCTGATAAGGGGGCCCTTTTTTGCGATCTCCTGGCGTTGATGTAACACCAGTTTTGACTCGTCTGATAATCTCCTTAGTCACAAATTTCTTTGTTTATTTGATGCACAGTAAGATTCCTCCTTCTTAATCTGTTCTTATTCTTACCTTTTCCAAGATGTTTCTCCTTTCTTTTGGTTTAATTTAGTAGTACTTATGTACTGTAAATACTTTTAACTTATTTTTTACTAGTGGCTTCTTCTGCTTTCACCACAAAAATAAAAGGTTACAAGAAAAGCAGAACTAAATCATGAGAGTTTATGAAACCATCACCAGGCAGAACCATTTACCAGGAAATGTATTTTTTTATTGTGCATGCTACATTGCCAATGTATATTGTTATGTGTTTGAGTTTCATTGCTTCCATTAAGTAATTTTTCTCAATCTGGTACCCTTCAGATGTATTGGATTACATCTTCCATCATCTCCAGCCAGTATGACTAACCTCGAAGGTACCAGTTTGGGAAGGGTACGTTAAATTCTCAGACATCATTGAGAAGCAGCTGAGGGAACACACTACAGTATAGATCTCTATAGAAAATGATCATTGGTGCTGCAAAAGTATTTTGGTTTCATTTTTTTGAGGATTATTGATATATGGAATTTAAACATATTTTTATGCACATTTCCTAGCATTAAGAAGATATTTGCTTTGTTCCTCATGCTGGCTCATCATCATCATCATCTTCACCACCACCATCACAGTTTTTAATGATTTCCAATGGGGCAACTGTATTTGCTGCAGCAAAAGAACAGACTTCTGGCACCTTCTTATAGATCAGAGATTATAGTTGTGTAGCTCTCCAGATGTTGATGAATTATAGCTCCCAGCAGCCCTAGCTAGAAATGCTGAGAATCACAGTTCAAAACATCTGGAAGGCCTAGTGATTTTGAAACAGAAAGATCAGGGGGAATTGAAACACAGAAAGTACAGAAAGGTGATACTAGCAGTGGCCATTAACAAAACAGTAGTTAAGTGATCTTGCATTGATGAGGAGATACTTGTAGTGTATTCGAGCCACAGGAGATATAATTGAATTTTGGATGAATTCAGTCAGGGGAACCTTGACGTCAGCAACAGAGCATCCTGAGAGGCTGAAGCATTCCTTCACTAGTAACTGAATATTGTTATTTCTGAAATTAAATATGTTTCCATGTATTTTATACAAAGATACTGGTCTATTTATCTTACATACAGTGCAGGAGGATGCGGCTGGCAATTTATGGGATTTGTGATACTGGAAGATGAGCAGGTGAATGAGCCCCTGGTGTTGGGAGTGCCATTATTTAGAGATTTAATAATCTCTTAATAATCTCTTTAATAATCTCCATGTAACAGTCCTGCCTGTTTGTTGTGGTTGGTGTCAGAAGTAGTAGATTCAGATGTAAATGGATTTATCCAGTTCTTTATCTGAAGTGATGGATTTCATAGCATCATAGAGTTGGGAGGGGCCTCATGGGTCATCGAGTCCAACCCATTGATCCTGCTCAGTGCAGGATTTCCAGCTAAAGCATCCCCAGCAGGTAGTTGTTCAGCTTTTTTGGGGGGGGGGAGATGTCTAGAGAAGGAGACTCCACACTTCTCTATGTAATTGGTGCCATTGCCAAACCACTCTTACTGTCAAGACTTTCCTTCTAATACTCAATTGAAATCTACCCTCCTATAATTTCAAACCATTAGACCTGGTCCTACCCTCTGGAACATCAGAGACTAGGCCTGCCTTCTCTTTGGGATAGCCCTTGAGGTATTTAAAGAATACAATCATGTCACCACTCAGTCTTCTCTTCACTAATCTAAATATGCCCAATTCCTTCAGCCTCTATTTGCATGTTTTGTTCTCCATATCTCCATCATCATCATCATCATCATCATCATCATCATCTTTTATTTCTATAGCGCCATCAATGTGCATGGCGCTTTACAAGAAAAAGAACAAAACAGTTCCCTGCTCCTAATGAACCTGCTCCAACTTGTCTATATCCTCCTTAAAATGAGACACTCAGAACTGAACACAGTAGTACTCCAGATGAGGCCTGACCAGCACATAATATAGTGGAACTACAGTTGTCCCTTCCAATTCACGGGGGTTAGGGGTGGAGAACCACTGCAAAATTGAAAAATACATGAATAACCTTCTGCTCCCCCCCCCAACGATCTCCCCTGCTAAAGTGGGGAGCCTCACCATCCCCACCCCACCACCCCCACAGGGGAGGAAAGCCAACCAAACTCGCAGTGCTCGCTGCGGGTTTGGTTGGCTTTCCTTCCCTGTGGGGGGAAAAGCCAAAAAGTGCTCACCCCCTCCCCACAGCCTTGCAAATCCATGAATTCACAAAACCATGAATTGGAAAGCCGTGAATTGGAAGGAACAACTGTATTACTTCCCTTGACATGGAAACTATACTTCTATTAATGCAGGCTAAAATAGCATTTGCTTTCTTTGCTACAGCATCACACTGCTAGCTCATGTTCAGCTCAAATAATCCCAAGGTCCTTTTCACATGTAGTCCAGCTGAGCCATGTATCCCTGATCCTATCAGTGTACATTTGGTTTTTGTGGCCTAAATGTAGAATGTTGAGGAATTCAGTCATGGGCACCTTGAAGTAAGTGACAGAGCATCCTGAAAGGAGTTGTGTAATAATTAATAATTATTGTAATAAGTAATTGTAATAAGTAATAATGTGAGAAGATGATCATCATCATCATCACCACCCCACCACCATCATTTATTTATATAGCACCATTAAGTTACATGGTGCTTTACAAGTAAAACATGAAAAAACAGTGGGTCCTGCCAAAAGTGTGGCACATAGCGCACACACAAAGGGAAGGAAGGAATAATATAAAACTGTACAATACAACTGTAAAACAAATTATCCAGATAAAATTAAAAAAATAGAATATAATATAAAGCAAACTGACCAATACCTGTAATCAAAATATTCAATCTATATATAAAAATCTCTTGGGTATGTTTCCTTTCCCAGTGTGCTGATTGGCTGCTTACCCAACCAATCCCCTCGCTCCCTTCACTCCCTCAGCCAATCACCACCCACATGCAAATTCCATGTCCACCTCACAATTCACTCCTGCCACTCAATCTGCATCTACACCCCCAGCCTCACAAGGGCCCCTCCCTCCTCAGCCCCACTCCCTCAGCCACTCACCACCCACACGTAAAACAATGCAATATTATTTTCCTAAATAATAGCATGTAACTGAACCATGCAAACCTTTCAAAACTACTTTAATGTGTATGTTATGCTGGGTCAGCTAGTATAAAATTAAAATTCTAAAAGCTTTGGAAAACAAGTTTTGGAAAGCTTTGGAAAATAAGGAAGCTTTTAACTGAGTTTTTAAAATAATGAGGGCAGGAGCAGTCTGCAAATGTTCTGGGAGGCAATTGAAAGAGTATGGAGCAGCAAGTGAAAAAGGATGAAGCCAAGCCAAGGAAAAGAAAACCCTTGGTTTGAAAGTAAGTGCTATCAAAATCAATAGGACTCACTTAAGAGAAACTATACTTTCAGAATAATAATGTGAAATATAAAATGAAATCTCTTGCAGAAATCTATTGTGTACAAAGCTCATACAGCCAGAAAAATAATTTGCCTTCTTATTTGTATCTTCCCCACTGTACCCTTCAGGGCTACCAGGCTGAAAACTGGATATGGCTTTACTGTACCTTTAATGGTTGTGTAGATTTGTGAATTTCAGCAGATGTTGCTTGTTACCTGGTTGCTTTACAAGCAACACCTGCTGAAATTCACACTTCTACACAACCATTAAAGGTAGGAACCCTCTCCAGTTTTCACTGTGGCAACTCTGACACTTTTAATTTTCCTGGAAACTCTACTGGAAATATGAACTAAGACATCTTTCTTTTTCCAAATTAATTTCACAAAAAGGATTTAAATTCTAACTCTTTATAAAGCTAAAAAATGCTATATATTTTGTTTAAGCATTCATACATAAAATAAGCAGTTACAAGGAAATAGACTAATGTAATGTCAGATGAATAAATTATATGGGATCAGAGCTGAGTACATTGATTCTCTGGCTTTTCTTCGCAAACAAAGATTCAGGAAGGACTCATCCCGCGCTTTCTGCAAGCACGCTGATGGCTGAAAAGGCCAATCCGAGATAAGCAAGTCCGGTTGCAGAAAGTACAGCAGAGGGTCTCCTTGAGTAATGTTTCCAGGTTGTGATTCTTTCTGCATTGTTGTTTCTTTTCAAGACTTGTTCGGTGTGAGTTCTCAAATAAGGCTGCAGCATTGTGGATAGTGCATCTCCATGCATCCTGACGTGAAGCCAGGGAGGACCATTGTTGGTGATCAATTGGCCAAGCCTGAGATGTTGTTTCAGGGAATCCTTCTATCGCTTTTTTTGGGCACCCCTCTTACGCTGACCCATGGCGAGTTCACCGTAGAGTACTATTTTTGGGAGGCGATGGTCCTCCATCCTAGAAACATGCCCTGCCCAGCGCAGCTGTGTTTTCAATATCATGGCCTCAATACTGGTGATCCCTGCTTGCTCAAGGACAGCAACATTCGTCACATAGTCAGTCAAGTGTATATTTAGGATTGTACGTATACAGTGCTGATGAAAACGTTCGAGGAGTCGTAAGTGGTGGCGATAGGTAACCCATGTTTCAGACCCGTAAAGGAGAATAGACAGTACAATGGCTCTATACACACTGATTTTTGTGCTTCGCCTCAGGTGTTTGTCACTCCAGACTCTTTCAAATGTGCTATATGCCTTTGCTAATCTGTGATCAATCTCTTTATCAATCTTGGCATCTGAGGAGATAATGCTTCTCAGGTAGGTGAACTGCTGAACGGACTTGAGCACAGATTTGCCAACGGCAATGTGGGGATGGTGGTGTTCGTCCTGTGGTGCAGGCTGGTAAAGAACTTCCATTTTCTTAAGGTTGACTTCCAGCCCAAACAGCTCTGCAGCTGTTGTGAAGCAGGACGTTAGGCACTGCAGAGCTGCTTCTGTGTGGGCAACAAGGGCAGCAGCATCAGTGAAGAGCAGCTCATGGACTAGATAGTTCAGAGTCTTAGTGCAAGCCCTCAGACAGCTTAAGTTAAACAAGCTACCATCAATACGTATATAGATGCCGTCTTCTTCTTCGAGCTCTGCCGTAGCCCTTTGGAACCTCATACTGAAGAAGATTGTAAATAAATTTGGAGCAAGAACACAACCTTGCTTCACTCCATTAGTTATTAGAAAGGGCTCTGAAAGAGCATCGCCATATCTGACTTGACTGTGCTGGCCTTCATGTAGCAAGATAATCATTTTAAGGAATTTGGGGGGACATCCTAGTCTTTCCAGGATCTGCCACAGACCTTTTCTACTCACAGTGTCGAAGGCTTTGGTGAGGTTGACAAATGTTACATAGAGTCCCTTGTTCTGCTCTCTACATTTCTCTTGCAGTTGTCTAGGGGCAAATACCATATCTGTAATATTGGCTTTCAGGAAGAAGTTCTCCTGCAATAGCAGGAACTAATCTGTTTAGGAGTATCCTTGCAAACATTGATTATATATGGTTATGAATGTCAGTTATCTGAATTAAATAAAGACAAAAAAGGATGCATTACTAAAAGATAAAATGGGAAACAGTTCTTTGTATACCCTAGCAGCCTGCTGATGCTATTGGGGGTGGGGGAGAAGGAAAAGTGAGTACAGAAATGGCTTTTGTTATAAGCCATATTATTCAGTTGCCAACTTTGTGACCTGGGCATATAATTTTAAAATACAGAATGCAATGTAGTATAACCTATAGAGTGTAAGATATACTGTATAGCATAAGAACTAATATAAACAATTAAAACTGTGTGTCTGTATCATTCAGAATTATTAAGATTCTAGACCATTCCAGGCCATTGGCATGTTAGAGAGGACTACATTTTGTAGCTTGACTCTGAATAGACCTCCTTGTAGGTGCGCTGACTGAGGCAATGGTTGCAACTCCTACTGGACCTCAGTCAGATAAGATCCATGTTTTGATTGGATTGAGATAACCAAGAGGCAGTGAGCACCTTTGTTTTGATTCAACAACTATTTAACTGAGTGGGCAAAGGAGAGAATAAAAGAGCTAAGATAGGGCTAAAAATATAGACTATCTATGAAGATGGCTGTTTGATAACAGCTGTGCTGTTCCTGATAAACTAATAAGCTGATAAACTGCACCAAGATGCTAGAAAATGCTGGTACTGGTAAAGCTAGGCTAAGACTAGATATATACTTATGTGGTAACAAATGCTGTTATGCTTTAACAATGTTCAAAGAGATTAAACCCTTGAATGCCTGTGTAGTCACAGAAACTGTTAGGGATGTGCAGTTCCTCAACAGATAATAAGGAATGCTTGAATAATACAATACTAGAGGTATGGTTAAGATGGCTATGAATATGTATAAGAGACAGAACTGTGCACATGTAAAAGCCTTCATGAAATGTCTGTATAATTCCTTAACTGATACTATGAAACTTATGGTAAGAATCTGATGAAGCTGGTGGATAAATGGCTAAAGTAAATGGTTTAGAAGGGTCACATTCCTGCATGTGTTAACTATTACAAGGCCTGCTAAAGAGATAAAAGCAGTCCCCATGAAAGTTCTTGTGAAAGTGTAACATACGATGTGAATGTATGATGCCTTACATGCAATGTAATGTAATGTAGTGAAGCGTAAGTACCAGATATTGACATGTGTATGTGTTTTTCCCTAAAGGAGAATGTATATATTAGTATATTTATATAGCTACATATAATAAACAGCCTAATCGTTCCTATGTAAATATCCTAAGATTCCAATACTTAAGAATGCTTAAGTGGAGTGTTAATGTTAACTTGGCAAGTCTGATTTAACCACCATCATGAGTTGGGCACTCAGGAGACTGGAAGTTGATAAAGGTGACCCAAGAGAGAATCCAGATTAGCTGACAAGTGGCATGGGCCCTCAATCTCACAGTCTAAGAGATAAGGAGATGGGGTGCCTGTTTCACTTTTAAACCAGTTTTCAGACCTGTGGGATCTATTTTCCTTTTACTAGGTTCCCCATGTGCACTGGAGTCTGTTACAAACACACACACACTTACATTTAGGGAATTTTGAATCCAGATATTTGTTTTGAATACCAGAAGTAAATGGAGGTCACAGCCCTTCCACACAAAAATCCAATTCTGTTTATCTCAAATGTATTTCATTTCTGCCATATAGTTTAGGACTAGAGGAGAGTGCTGTGTGGTTGTCAAATTACAAAATGGAAATAATAAATATCACATAATGAGTACCTCATTTTTTATACTAAGCAGAGGATCTAAGAGCATAAGGGGACAATTTGCCCACAGTAAATAATCTTCAATATGTATCCTTAAAGCTGTTCAGTTCTCCAAGAACATACCTTGAAGGCATCAGTTTTCATTTGAAGCATATATTAAATTCCTTACCTTTTTTGTAAAATGTCTTCCAAGATTAATAAGAAATAGATGAAAGATCTTTGGATGTGAAGAGGAAAGTTGAAACGCAGGCAATTACACACACACAAGCACATGCACACACCTAGGGAAAGGAAACTGAGGCTGATGGACACATACTAAGAGGGAAAACTATGACTCCTTCCCATCTGGAAAGGGGAACTGTCAGACAAAGAGCCTGGCAGATCTGGCTGAGGTTGAACCAGACAAGACAGAAAGCAATGTATATGTGTTTTTGTGTGCAAAATTAAGAGCAAGAGAACTGTTATCTTATAGGACCAATCCTGGTGCTATATGCAGTTTCCCTCGCTCTACCTGTCAGCAGCAGCAGTATTGACTCTGCCTTTGGCTGACCCTTTCCTTGACCTTTCTTGAGTTAATTTACTTATGTATTTTCTCTCCTTTCCTGTGCCCAACCACCTTGTGCACACAGACAGCTTGGCACAATCATTATTTTCTTTTGCACATGCTGAAGAGGAATCCAGTCTTTTTCACTTCCCTTCTCTGGCAGTCTAGGAAAAAAATGCTCCACTTTCTTGCATCCTGAGCACAAATCAGCTTGCGACTGGGCTGAACCCATCCACTATGTTTTGACTAAGCTCTTGTGCTGTTGTGGGATGATAACACATATTCTAACTACACAGGTGAAATAGCCAGTGTTGAAAATGTGTGTAGGCACAATGTCCAAGACAAAGATCAATTGAACTGTGGGATGAAGGAAACATAACATATAGCCCAGAGGCAGGAAGAAATGTGTGTCAGCCATGTTTGGTGAGACAGTTCACTAGGCAAAACATTTGGCAAACACTTGGTGATGTGGGGGGTGGGTATTTTCCACTCTTCAATTTATGCAACCAGAATCCTCAGTCAGTGCTAGGAAGCTTGTGTGGTTCTGCCTCACTGGGATATCCTCTTCCTTCATATCTGCCAGTCCTTAAAGTTAAGGGGAAGATTCCAACTCCCTTCAATTGCTCTGCATTTCCTGGAAGTATTCTCAATCTGCCTGTCAGACCACCATTGACAAGCATAAAGGGAGAGGAAAAATGAGCCAGCATCCATGAAAGCTATGTCAGATAGCTTTTGGGTGGACCTGAAATAAGTGGCTGCATCTTTTATTTGTAGAAACCACAATTGCCAATTATATGCAGTGTATTTATTTTGTTAGGAGCTCTGGTGAAAAGTGGAAAAATACCTATGGAAGACAGGCAGTTAGACAGATAAATGGAAATCATTCAGGCCATCAGATATTCTCACAACACAGAGGGGTAGTCTGGTAACCAACTACAGTGTCATCTGGCTGGCCACATTGAGCCAAATTATTAAACATAGTCAATTATTAGATATTTCAAGATGGGGGCTATTAGGGTAGGTAGCAAGGTGATGTACACATTCTTAGTCAGTAAAGATGACACTGTTTTATCCTAAATGATAATTCATGCAGTTGTACCTACTGTACCATAAATTTTTTAAAAAAACTATAGTACAAATATCTTTCTATTAGCAGAAAGTCTTACTCCTTCTGCTAAGAGGTTGTTTGGCCCAAATTTTTTAAAAAAACACACAACCTTTTAATGCCCCAAGTACCAAATGGACAAGTACAGCCAGTGTATTATGAAAATAGAAGATGGTTTATTGTTTAGCTTCAACACTAAGTTACATTAGATTCTATGTTGCATAAATGTTGCACTTTTGTTACCAAACAATTGCATAAATAACAATCCTACCTATTCTTGGGCGGGAGGAGGGGAAATCAACATTTGTGAAATCATCACGATGGATTTGAAAAAGCTATACATGACATTTACCCAAATCAGCAGTGAAAATTTCAAGAAGATGGTTTTCAACAGTCATTCCCATACCATTGCTTTTAATGCATTAATTTTCCATGTTCCATATTGGTCTTAAGATTTCAGCAGCTTCCAGAATTTCAACTTCTAAAGAGCCCACCCCCAGCAACATGAAACATCCTTCATGGTTTTCAGATGACATTTTCCATTAGATGGGAATGTTCTCACTTTATTTCAGTTGGATGGAATATTGGAATAACTGCCTCTTATCTTCTTTAGGGGAAAGTGCTAAAAGTATTAATAATTAAATTTGACAATACTTGATGTTTAAAAGCAGAGGTAACTCTTATCTGCATTTTTGTTTGCTCAGTTTGGTTGAAATGTTTACCTAATTAAAAAAATGCATATTCAAAGATGTATGTTTATAGATACATATGCATGGCTTGATTCACTTAAGAATTGACAATATGAGCCCTATTCTGAGTTCTTAATGCAAAATTGTCAAATATGGCAGCCTACAGATAATTAATTTGAGTTTGTATTTCTATGCATAAAGTCCCAATTTGTGTAAAATTGAATATATGTTCTTTGATACACTTTATTCAATAGAAAAAAAGTCTACAAGAATGATATATTAGAAAACTGTGCTAAATGTACATAAAAAGGGGAAATTCCATGATAAGAAAAGAAAAAGGCTGGAATCCAATACAGAATAGAGCTACAATGAGAATGCGGAGAGGGGTCTCAGAAATGGAACAACAATGAGTCTCTTTCAAGTTGGTGGAGAGCTGTATCCAAATGAATTTCTTCAGAATCCATCTAAAAAACTGTTTCATTATAGCATGATCAAGGCAAACAGATTACCAACTTTACTTACAGGAAATTTTGAAAATGAAACTTTGTGGGAGCACAAATCTAGGCCCTGTCTACACTAGTGAAAAAAAACCTGACCTCCCCCCTGAATCTGGCCCAAGAAGGCCACACGACATGCAGCCTTATCCCCAAATCTGGTGTGATATGGCCACATGACGTATGGCCCTATTTGTACCAAACTCAGGTATACCACCTTAATCCAGGTTTTAAAAATGCACAGCTTTCTTTGGAGTTTGCTGTAGTGTGAACAAAGGATCCACCCTGGATTTGGGGATGGTGAGACAGGGCAAGCACTGCCTGACACGTGCCACCTTCCCCCCCTCCTCGGTGCCACTGCCACTGGCATGCAGTCTCTCACTCTGAGGTCTGAATAAGCAATCACATGGCTGGCTGCCTTGTTCTGACCTCAGAGGAAGCGACTGTGCATTGGAAAGATGGAGCCCTGGTGCAGTTGCTCCCTCTGAGGTCAGAACGAGTGGCCAGCCACATGATTGCATGGCTGGCTGCCTCATTCTGACATCAGAGTGAGCAACTGCAGCCCAACAGTGGTGGTGCCAAGGAGGGGGAAAATGGCACTGCAGAGGTGCCTGGAAGTAAAAATCTAGATGAATCACTTGTGTAGACAAGCCGAGCAATCAGTGGAGCAGATTCAGGCTTTGGCTAGGTAAGGTGTGACATTTAACTCTGGGCCAGAGTAGTCTGAATTTCATCCAGATTTTTGCCCTCACTGTAGAAAAGCCCTTAGCTAGAAAACTGTAAAGAGCCCTTGAATTATTTTAATAACAGATAGCTAAATTAATAAAACAACAACAGAGATTTTTAGGGATGCATGCTAATCAATCTTGAGCAATGACATCATCATCAGTCCAATAACACATAGCATTTGCCAAATGATCTTCTAGATAATCAGCTTTCAGGATTGTGACAGTTAAAAAAAATAAATAAAAAAAGTTCTTTAAAAAATTATAAAAGTTTTTTAATATTGCAGGTACTAAATTATTTCTGAAGAACATTTGTTTCTTCAAATACGTTGTTAAAACAAGAGAAACAAGAATATATAAAAGACTAGTATCTAAGCTGAAATAAAAACTGCCTATATGTTGGAAGAACACTTATGGTAGCAATCCATTTGTATGATAAAAAAATCTATGAAACAAACCACTTCAGTTTGGCATATGTGGCTAAACATTAATTGCAGAACCATATGTTCTGAAATGGATCCTGGAAAAGAACAATATCTAACTCCAAGGAAAACATTTAACATGGTAGCCACAATGACTGTAGAGAAATGATAACAACGGATGGGCATGCATAGCTGCAACAGCTGATTTTATAAAATAATTGCCACTTCTATTTTTTTTTTTTGTTTTTGTTTAAAGAAGAGAGGAAATGGGGATTCTGTGCTGGGTCAAGAAGTTAGTTGATTATTGGCATTTAAAGGCTATTTACTGTTAATGCCACTAGACATTATAGATAAAGACAAACATATGCAACACAATCAGGTGCTTTCCGTACCAGCAGGCCCTCATTGTTTTTGGCACAGCCTCTCCCATCACAGTATTTATTTGTATCATAGTTTCAGGTAGATGATGAGCTGTTGTTCTCTCTTCCATTTTAATTTTTTTTTAAATAAATCATTGTTTTACGGTATTTTATAATTGTACTAGTATAAGTATCCAGCTCTGCTTGTGCTAATTAGTGGAGTGACCTATCAGCCCCACCCCCCTAGTAGATATTGCATATGCTGCAAACAGTGTAATCCTAACTCAAAGTCAGGCTGGCTGGAGTGGGTTAGGATGAGGCATAAGGCACTTGTAATGGCTGAATTGGGGCTGGTTGAACTTCCCTTCTTCCCACATAACCTCTTTGTGCCAGCTGATCTCAGAGATCAGCCAGCTGAGGGATCAGCCAGCACTACGACTGAGATCAGCAGTGTAAGAACCAAAAAGGGGGGTGGAGCAGGGGAGGAGATGAGTTATACCACATTGAACCTTGCTCAGCCCAGAGACGTAACTCCTTTACCGGGATAAAGTCCAACATTTTATTGCGAGTAAAATATGACACTGGGAAGGAAAAAAATCACGCTCAAATGTCCCAACGGTACTGCAACAGTACCGCTGGGAAGAGCATCGTTCGAAACTGGCGCCCTCTTGCGCAGCAGCGTCGCAACCTGGTGACGCTGCTTGCGTTACTTTTCTTCCATCCGAAAAAGTCCTAAGTTTCAAGACACATCTTTGGGCCTAATGGTTACCTGACCTGCTTGACTTCTTGCCACTTGCCTGCCTGCCTAATGTGACCTGCCTGCCCTTGATCTGGTGCACTTGGCAGATCTCTGCATGGGTAACCTGAACAGCACAAAATACCTTATTATATGAAATGGATCCTCTGGAAATGTGCATATTGATTTTCTAGGCTCTCTGGGAATCTTCTGTTTTCTAGTTTCTTAGATAAATGAATTAATTACTCATAGGACACACTATGGCTCAAAAGAGCTTGTTATGCATAATCCTGGGGCATTTATAGATGAGGTTTTTATTCTTCCATCACTGTCTCCCACTCTAATGTTTCCATTACAACTTCTGTCTTTTTTGCCACTACAAAAATCTGTTAAGAAGGGAAAGGCTGAATAGTGCTCAGTCTTCTGATTGGTAGAACTAGGAGGAGGTGGGCCACCTGCAGCCCCTAATCTTTTTTTCACCTCCCAGAACCTCCCAGCCTCCCTGCTTGAAAAATGGTTTTGCTACAAAAAGAGAGAATTGCTATTTCTAGCAACATTGGGATGTTACATAGACTGCCATATATATATATATATATATATATATATATATATATATTAGGATCCTCATATCCACTGATTCATTATCCACTGATTCAATTCTCTTCAATTCTCCACGGGAGACAAAACAGCACACCTACCATAGAGTCTTTGTAGAAAATGTGTCCTCTCTAGCCATTTTCTAGGTCCTCCAAGGCAACTCTGTGGTATTTTAAACTGGAAGTCCCATTATTTTCAATGGTGTTCACTATTATCCACGGTTTTTTGTATCCACACCCCCCCAGAACCAATCCCCAGTGGATACAGGGATTCTATTGTAATAGTAATGATGATAATAATAATGATAATAATAATGATGATGATACACCAATGAATAACAACAACAGTAAACAAAAAATAAGTTTAAAAACTTTGAGAGGCTTCACATGGATCCAGGAAGATATTTTGCCCACCTTTACTTTAGAGCGTTTGTATGCCTTTGTATGTGTGTGTGTGTGTGTTCTTCCTCCAAACCAATCACTCCCAGTACTCAATACACACACAAACATGCTTTTGGTTGTCTTTGTATACCTGGACTTTATCCAACAAGCCTCTAAAAATGTTCTTTTGCCACCATATTTTAAACCATCAGTGTGTCGGCAAAATAACCCTTTACATCAAACATTGCTATAATAGCATGAAAAAGCAACCCTGTACTTCTGCGTTGCCAGGTGCACGTGATGTTGGCAGTTCTCGTGAGAAGACGCAAGCATGCTTAAAAGTAAAACAAAAAACAAAAACAAAACAAAAAAAACCCAGCTAAATTAAAAACCAAAATGAACACATAAGTGCTGAAAAACACATTTACAAACTTGCCTGCAAAATGGGGAGGTTAATAAAAAGAGCATCCCATACCTAGTTTTCACATTCTCTCTTTGAAGTATTCTGGCAGGGACCACCCATTGACGCTGGAATAGCACCAGCAGAATGGGGAGTGGTTTTCAGATGCTCCTAATCACGCTAAAAAAAGCTATGGTCAATCAATTGACAGCTTGGCCCATCAATAAAAAGAGCACCTTATTAACAACACAAAATCGCAAAAGCACAATGTCATGCAAAAGCACAATGTCATGCGAAACGGACACCCTTTCACCTTCATCGGGTGTCATTACGATGCCATATTTGCTGCATCTGATAAAGTTCTATATGTGTTGGGGGCTGAAGCATTTGGCAGCTGCCCAGGGTCAGAAATAACCTCCAGACCCATTGGTGTTGCACACCAATGGTGAGAAGCCACCTGTATGTGGAAGCTCCCCTGACTGGATGCAGAACAGCCTAACATGCATATATATATATATATATATATATACAGTAATTATTTACAGAATAAAGGTACAGCTTTGTTGTGACTTCCTATCTTTTCCTGTGAGTGCAAAACACACAGCTTTCTCTCCCTGGGGTGAGGGGGGGGTAATGTTATTTTTTGAGCTGAGACATGATGTGTGTGTGTCTGTGTCAGTGTGTGTCTGTGTGTGTGTGTAGGGAGTGTAATTTATTCTTGCTTACTCTCAGATTGCATTGGGTTAAGCAAACAAAAAAAATTTCAGGAAAGCTTTTCAACATTTAACCTGCAGTTTGGTCCTAAAGAAAATATCTTTCCCTTCCCTTCCACCATAACAGCTGTTGAGGCCCAAACAAATCTGAATCTGGTTTCAGCAGAGTTTTAGAGAGGGATGGGAACTAAGAAGGTATTCTCATTGAATTTTTTTGCAATACAAACAAACAATTCAGGTTATAATCAGGCTATAGCCAATGGAGATGTATCCATGTTAATGTCTGTAAGTTTTAAAAGATGCGCCTCAGGCTTTATGCAGTGTAACTACATTGAGTATTTTTACAAATTAATCTTCTTAGCATGAGTTGACCTCAATTTTATTTGCACATCTTCTGATTGTGTACAGGAACACCCAGAGTTTGTTGTGACTTGAAGGTCCTTTAGATGTTCTGTCATTGCAATCTGTTCCCTTGAGAGAGCAGGGAAGGCTCTGTTTATTTGACCTTTTGTGGAATGAAGGAATTCTGAATCATCACATGATAGGCCTTTGCTGTCAGTGTACCAGCGAATCTTTTCAAATGCTGACTTAATAATAAAGCTGATTTAATGAAGTCCTCTCTGTATGGGTTGTTAATAAATGCAGTCAGGAAAATTGGACCTAAACATGGATTGTGTTTAATCACTGCGCATCATCATCCATCGTTTGGAGACTAATCAGAGCTTCCAACACACAATATGAGATTTTAAACTACTTATAAACTCTACTGTGCAAAATAGCTTCTACATACAACGACTGATAGGCCCCATCCTGTGACTCTAACAATCCCAGATTAAAGTGGTTGGGCCTTGGAGCAATGTCAAAAATATGGTCTACTTTGTGCACTTGTGTAAGCTCCCCTTTTGTAATGCTGGCTTTCTGCTGTGGTGGTTCAGGCTTGGTAGTACTGTTCCGTCAAGAGTAGCCCTTCCTGAGGCCGGAACATTCCCCTTTCAGGTATGCAGAAAGATCTATAGCCCAGGATTTCCCCAGGAGAATTTCTCTCCTGAGAGCATTATTGCAATGGGAATGTGTGCATGCATGTGTGTACAGTGCCAGCAGCACAGGGATCCTAACCACTGTGAGCTTGGCTCATTTGCATCAGTTCCATGATTGATGACCTGTAGCTGGATCTGCAAAAACCATCAGCTCCATGGAAATGATATCACAGATGACATTACAAAGACATAAAATGGAATAGCCAAATAGTAGCCAGAGAACATTTGAACTGATATATTGACTCAGGACTTTATCAGACAACCTGCCCCCTCCTTTATGTCTTTTGCTGGCATGTTTTAAAACATTTTTATGCCAGCAAAAGACCCCTGCCAACCCACCTCCAGCAGCGTAAAAGAGGCTTTCCCAGCAGTAATGGAGCACAAACGGAGCTCTGTTTACTTCTGGGGATGAGATCTCACCAATTCTCACAAGAAGATGCTAGCATAGGAAATTTAAAAATAAAAGCAAAAAAAAAAACAAAAACAAAAAAAACACAAAAAACAAAAAAACCCACACAAACACTTAAAAAGTCCCAAGTACACAGGGGGTGGGGAGTGTTTCAGAAAAAGAGCATCCCCTACCTGGCTGTCACGATCTCACCCGAAGTGTTTGCCCATTGACACTGCATTTATGTGAGTACAATGGCATGAGGATTCAAACGTTGGCAATGCTGGCAACAAATTGCTATGGGAGATCAATTGACAGCTTTGGCTGTCAATAAAAAAGTACAGCTTTTTTACATGATCATGAAAGGACAATGTCATCTAGAATGCACACCTTTCACGATCATTAGGCATCCTTATGACACCATATTTGCCACATCTGATAAAGTCCTTATTGTTTCTTCAACGGAAAATTAAGGCCTTGTCTACACAGGCCAAATAAAACAGCCTCCCGCTGTTTCTGCACCTAGCTGTCCAGACGACATAGGGTTTGGGGCCCCATTTCTAGTTGAAATTGCCTAGATGATGTCCAAGGCAGTTCTGATGAGAATCCTGGGTAAATACCCTTTAAAAGGAGCAGATACGAGGTATAAAAACTCACCATTTACTGCAGTTCTTCTGGAGAAAACTGTGAGTTCTGTTACTGCAACAATGTGTGTGTGTATTTGCACAGGCAGCCTGCATGGTGCCTGTCACAACCATTTTCCAGCTGGGTTGTGTTTCCCATCTGCTGAGGTAACTGTGAGGTGCCCAGCCATGTGACCACAGACAGACACCTCATTCTTGGCCTCAGAAGACACAGCTGGCATGGAGAAGAGAAGCGCCAGTTCACATGTGGGCCATGGGTGTGCAGACACACCTCTATTGCCACAATGGAAGAGTGGGTAATGGGGGGGAAACACCATGGGACCAGGGTTTGAATACTCTGGCCAGAACATGGAGTATTCTGGCCAGTGTAGACAAACAAGTCTCTGTCCTGTTGTAACTGTTCTGGATGCTGGGTATAGATGGTCTCCAGCAGACAAGTTACAAACTCTTAATTACGGAAGGAGCCCACCCCACACTACTTCAAAATCTAATCGCCAAGCTTCATACATCAGTGCTCACTAGCATTTTTAAAAAGAAAAACCCAGGTGCTGCTTTGCTCAAAAGCAGACACTGCTTTGCTAAAAAATGCTACTCACAAGGTGAATTTCAGGCTGGTCATTTGCCTACTCACGGCCCAGCTTACAGAAGGCTCAGTCACTCTGCAGCAGTGATGTATTTAGCAACAGAATTACAGATGTAAGAAGGAGGATCTTTTCCCTTTCCCCCTTTCCCCCTTTATTTTCTGTTAAGAGAAAGCTAATGGGTTTTCCAAAGATTTTCCAGAGGGAGGAAGGAGAATGAGGCATTGTGGATATCATTCAGCTTCCCACCATTTTTTCCTCATCACCTAAGCACCTGAAATACTTCACATTAGGCACTGGAGTTAGAGGAACTAATAGGTAAAGCCATCTCTACTTTATTTAGTCAAAGTCACTTTTTGGGGGGGGTTGTTTACACGAAAACATAAATCCTCTAAGAATTTGCCAAGACTCCTATTAGTTCCCACATGTTTCAATTCAAAGTCACCCTATTCAGAAGGAGGGGGGCCAAAACCACCTTAAATTGCAAGGTAAAAGCTTTCGCTACTTTTCCCTACTTTTTTGATAAAGTTTGGGGAAATGCACACAATAGGTGGTGTGAACTACTTATTCGCAAAAGGCTGTGTGATCTACCAGCATTCTTTCGAAACAGGCTCATAGCAGAGCTGAGTTGTGATTTGTTGGAGCTCAGAAGGGGCGGGCTTGCAAGGGATGCCTTTGGAATGCAGGATCTGCCATTGTTTCTTTTTTGACACAGAGTGGGCAACCTGGCTGCCTGCCTCCATGCTTGAGTGTTCGCCTCCATCTGTGATCCTTCACTGGCTGATCACTGCCTTTCTTTATTGGGGGGGGGGATTTGCAGAGTTTGAGGGATGCTGCAGCCTCTTCCTTGGCTTCATCCCATCAGCCAGCGAGCGAAGGGGGAATAGAGGGGGGAGAGGAAGAAGAGGCTTCAATGGGAGACAAGTAAGCAATGGGACTGATAGTCCCATTGCCTGCCTGTCTGCTGCTGGAGCCACCTTCTCCCTTGTCCTCCCTCTCCCCACTTGCCTCAGAAGCCAGAGAGAGAAGGGGGAATGGTGGGGGAGAGCTCCCCCATGTGAACTGCTAAATCGCATACTTCTTGGGATTCATCAGAATGGCCAAAATCATGTAGACTGCTCGGCTCAGAATCAAAATGGAAGTAAGCCGGCATTTTCCACATTAAAAGTGGTCGTGTAACTGACCCCTTTGTTTCATATTTCTGTTCGCTGTTTAGAACTGACAGGATCAGTTTTCCATTCTTCCTCTAACTTCCAGAAGGGCCATGTGCTGGATAGGCTATGAAAAATGGTAATCTCTTCTGTTTGCCATTTCATAGTACCTATTGTTTTATACAATAAAGAAAAAAGTGACCTAAATGAAGAGGGGTGTGAGATTAAATGAAAAACCAAGAAACAATAAGTCAATAAACTCTGCCAACACTTCCACTAAAATGCCTGATCAGTACATGTCTGCTCATTTCTTAGGAAAACATTTCCATCATTTTGGAGGAAATTAGTTTTTAATGCAAAAGCACAGCAGCTCCCATATGAGCTATGAATTATCCTGGTGGTCCATGCATTAAGGCTGATGCTTTGTTTTCAGTCAATACAGTTGGACATTTTGGTATTTCTCCTGTCTGAGGGATGGATTAGTTTTAATGGGTTTTCATATTATTTGTTCCTTCCTCTTTCCCCTGGGAAGAATTCATGATTCCTCAGAGTGCACAGAGGATGTTTTGAAAGTTAATAAATAAGAAAGAGTTCTGGAACTCCATACACACCCAGTTGTGGCATCCTGTTTAGTTTTGCCATCTTTGTCTGTGGCATCACTAAGGCTGGTGTCACCCCCTCTCCCCAATGGTGTCACCTGGTGCAGTTCAGCCTCTCTGCACCCCCTAGTGCCACCATTGATCTTTGTCCCATGTTTAATGTCTTTGCCCCCTGGTTCTGTATCTTTTATGGCTGAGTGCTGGTCAGTACCTCATTTGAAATTTTAAATACAGAAATATATCAACATATAGACATAGCATCAGTAGCTACTGTAGTTACACATGGGTTCCTGTTATTTTGTGAATGCCTTTGTATTCATATAGAATGTATCAGAATGTAAATTGCACGATTATGATGTTACGGTAGCATGAATGGTTTCCGCTACTGCACAACATTGTCATGTTCGCGTGGTCAATCTGTGCTCCAGCCACAAATAAGGTGTTGCTTTTCATTGATTGATGGGACAAGCTGTCAATAGCCCTCAACATCTGCTCTTTTTGTGTATTGATGAGCATGCAAAATTGCTGTAATTGCTAGATTACAGTGTAAATTGGCGGTCCTTTCCCCACCACTCTGTTCCTGGTGAGAAAACATCTGGGTGAGAATGTGAAAACTAAACACAGGATGCTCTTTTTATGAACTGTCCTGGTGTTGTTGTTGTTGTTTTGCATGTTTTTAGGTTTGTTTAAGTGTTTGTATATTCATTTTCTTTGCAAATTAAGGGTTTTTTGGTGTTTTTAAGCACACTCGCATCTTCTCGCGAGAGCCTCTGAAATCTCGTCCATGCTAAATCACAGAAGTAAAGTACCATTCTTGAAGTGTTAGTGGTGGTTGTATGATAATTCCATGGCAGTTCTTTCACACAATTACAGTGATGTGTGATAATAAGTGTAATAATGCCACTATGTTTCCGCTTTTCTCATTCGTGGAATTTCAGCATTTTTAGATGCTAGTCTGATAAAGTCCACAGATGCTATATTCTTTGCTATTGCATGTGAGATCCATTTCTACTTTGGATATTCCTTATTTGGTTCCTCTTACTACTTTTTACACTACATGTGAGCAACCTGTGGTCTTTAAGGCATGATTAGATTGCAAGTTCCCAAATGTATAGCCAATGATGAAGAATAATGGGAGTTGCCATACACGTTCTGGAGATCATGTATTTCCCACTACAGCTTTACTTAACTTCTGAATGAATGGTTACCGCCTTTTAAAAAATTCTTTGGAAGTTTCTATATTTTTCTAAGATACTATGTGAAACAGCATTCGGATATCCAAAGATTGTTTTACCTCTTTCAAGAACTTCAGCCACATAAGCTGTAGAATCAAATTTCTTAAGAAAGAATTTGGAGGATTAACTTGTACTAGTACAACCAGAACATGTGTATTCTTATCAAACAGGTTTGAGTAAATAGAACTTTGAAGCTTGCCAGTCTATTTCAAGACTGTTCTTTTAACTGTAGTCTTGCAGGAAAGGCCAGTAAAGGGCAAGGTAGGATGAACTTGAGAGCTGAACAGCTAGGCTTTCCCTTCCTCCACCCCATTTGAGTGATTCTTTTTCCACATAAGTAGCAAAGATAGTTAGTTAATACATTCATAGATTCTCCAATTTTAATAACAAGTGGCCATTGTTCTTGCTTTCACACTAATCCAAACTCTCTCCACAATCTTTCCTGGGACAGGTAAAAGCCAGTATGATGTACAGTTGCCCCTCCACATTCGCAGCTTTAACATATGCGGTTTTGATTATTTGCGGTTTTTTGGAGCCCCCCTTCCAAAAGTGGCAACGGGGCTTTAGAAGCCCCATCGCTGCTTCTGGGAGGGCAGGGGGTGGTGGAGAGGGGCAGCAACGGTGGCCTCAGAAGCCCCTGTCACTGCTTCTGGGAGGGTGGGTGGTGGTGGAGAGGAGCAGTGATGGGGGCTTCAGAAGCCCCGTCGCTGCTTCTGGGAGGGCAGGGGGGGTTCTGGAGGGTGTGGCATGACCTATTTTTTATTCGTGTTTTTTTCACATTCGCAGGGGTCTTGCAGCCCTAACCCCCACGAATGTGGAGGGACAACTGTAGTACTTTCAGAATTAGACTAGGTTCAAATCAACATTCATTAATTATGCCTTCACAGTGAACCTCGTGGAATGTACTAGAGCTCTCTAGGAGAACATTCTAAGTTCTCTCTGGCTTTTCTTCGCAAACGAAGATTCAGGAAGGACTCATCCCGCGCTTTCTGCAAGTGCGCTGATGACTGAAAAGGCCAATCCGAGATAAACAAGTCCGGTTGAAGAAAGCACAGCAGAGGGTCTCCTTGGGTGATATTTCCAGGTTATGATTCTTTCTGCATTGTCATTTCTCTTCAAGACTTGTTCAGCATGAGTTCTCAAATAAAGCTGCAGCATTGTGGATACTGCGTCTCCATGCCTCCCAATGTGAAGCCAGGGCGGACTATTGTTGGTGATCAATTTTATTATATTATTTTTGGCCAAGCCTGAGATGTTGTTTCAGGGAATCCTTGTATCGCTTTTTTGTATAAATAATTTTATTCAGAAAAGTTTCAAACATACATATAAACACTTATAACAGACAAACAAGTCACATACAAAGACATAGAACAACCCCCCCCATTTAAAAGTAGACTTCCCGTATCTCTCTAACTACTTTTCTAAGTTTTTTTTCTAAGTATCCTCTCAACAATAACTCCTAGAATTATATTTATATCATCTACTGTTAATCAAATTTCAATATACAAATCTTCCAAATATAATATTAATTAATTAATTTCAATGATTTCTCTTATTTATCACTAAATAATACTTTATCACTAAATAACTATTAATTACATTACTAACATTCACATTCTAAACCCCAAAATATTAACATCTCCATAGTTTTTTTTTATAATACTCTATTAGTGGTTCCCAATTTTTCATAAAATTCTCATTTGTCTTATTTTTTATCAAGTTTGTTAATTTATCTAGTAATACAAATACCAACATTTTTTCCATCCATTACCCATATGCTGGAACCTCATTAGTTTTCCATTTCCTTGCATATATTACCCTTGCAGCTGTAATCATATAGCTAATTAATGTGCTATATTTTCGCTCTATGCTATTTCTTAAATCTAACATATTTAAAAGATATAACTCAGGCTTCTTTTTTATTTCAGCTTTTAGTATTTTCTTTATCCATTTATTGACTCTAAACCAATACCTCTTCGCTCTATTACATTTCCACCATATGTGATAGAATAAGCCTATTTGTTTCTGACACTTCCAACCTTTGTTTGAGCTGTTTTTATAAACCTTTGCCAATTTTTGCAGGGTTATGTACCATTTATACATAATTTTATAATAATTTCCTTTAATATTGTTTGAACATGTAAATTTTAATCCTTTAATCCAAACCTGTTCCCAATGTTCTAAATTTAATTGATATCCCACATTCTGTGCCCACTCCACCATACACTTTTTAATTTGTTCCTCTTCTGTATTGTATCTTAATAACAGTTTATAAATCTTACTGATCAGATGGTCTTCCTTTGAGCATATCAATTTTTCTAATTCCGATGTCTCCTCTTCGTATTGGAATTGTTTTAAATCTTCTTTGACCCTTTCTCTCAGTTGATAATAACTCAACCATTGCATTTTTATCCCTTCACTTTCCAATTGCTGTTTCTCCTTAATTTTCCATTGGCTTCCCTTTTTTTCTATTATATCTCTATATTTTAGCCATTGTTCTACCCTTAATTCTTTTTTACAAAATGCTTCTTGTGGCGAGAGCCAATCGGGTAATTTAAGACTTATTCTTTTCTTATATTTATTCCATACTCTTATTAATGACCTTCTTATACTATGATTTTTAAATTCAGCATTGACTTTAATTTTGTTATACCAGAGGTACCCGTGCCATCCCATTCTTATTTCATGTCCTTCTAAATCTAATTCCCTTTTATTCTCTAGTGTAATTCGTTGCTTAATCCATGTTAAACATGCAGCTTCATAGTATATCTTCAAATCTGGCAAGCCCAGTCCTCCCCTTTCCCTAGTATCCGTCAATAATTTCCATCTAATTCTAGTTTTTTTCCAATTCCAAATAAATTTTGATAATTCCCTTTGCCATTTCTTAAATATTTCATTTGATATTATAATTGGTATCATTTGAAATAAAAATAGTAATCTTGGCAGTATATTCATTTTAATTGTTGCTATTTTTCCTAACAAGGATAACTTTAGGTCTTTCCATTTTAGTAGGTCTTGATTGATTTCCCTCCAAATTTTTTTTGTAGTTATTTGCAAATAATTGCTGAGTTCTATCTGTTATGTTCACTCCCAGGTATTTTACCATTTTCACAATTTGAAATCCTGTTTTCGCGCTCAAGTTGTTCTTTTTCTATCCTATCCATATTTTTTGTCAATATCTTTGTTTTATCTATGTTTATTTTAATGCCTGCATATTTTCCATATTCTTCTATTATTTGTAAAAACGGGTCTATACTTTTTAATGGATCTTCTACCATTATAACTAAATCGTCTTTGTATCACTTTTTGGAGAGCCCCTCTTATGCTGACCCGTGGCGAGTTCACCAAATTTTAAGCTACCTCACTTATGAATTCCAGGATCCTGTAGGATGGAACCATGAGAGTTACCATGCTATCAAACTTTTATAACTGCAGTACACTGCAAACATATCCAGGGGTAGCCATGTTGGCCAAGAAGGGGAGTGGCCTCTGCCTGCAATGAGATCCCTCAATACCATCTTAACTGACAACAGAGTAAGAGACAAAATGTAGGCCTGTGGCTCTAGCACTCTCATCTTTCTACTGTTGGAGTGAGCAATCTTTTGCATGCCTATTCTCACTGGTAGTTAGATTGCATCACTCTCTCTAAGAGTTAGGCATAGCATGTTTATGGTAACTTCCTGTTTGTTTGTTTGTTTGTTCACACTCACTCTCTTCCTGCATCATGTAGTGTTCCTTTGTTTTCTGGGTCTCATCTGCTCACACCCTCTCTCTGGACTTTTTCAAATGGTGGGGGGGAATCCACCGAGGTTAAGAGGAAGACGGCACTGTCTCACTTACAGTGCTCCGTTTCGGATGATACCGTCCTCCTCCCGACCTTCCCCCATGCTTCCTCTGTGCTGCAGGTGTGAGAAACATGCTGCTTTTATTAATGGAGGACCCCTGTCAATAAAAAGTGGCACGTTTCTCGCTCCCCTGGCATGGAGGAAGCACGGGGGAAGGTTGGGAGGGGGACAGAGTCATCCGAAACAAAGCGCTGTAAGTGAGACAGTGCCGTCCTCCTGACTTTGGCGGGTTTTTCTCCCCCATTTGAAAAAGTCCTCTCCCTCATTTGCTTGTCCTCCATGAAGCCTGTGTGCAGTGCTCTAACTCTCCTGATAATATGTATTTTTTTCTTTACCTTCCTCAAGAAGATGAAGCTGTGTTGATTATGCACAAGTATTTTGAGGGTAAAGCTACTTTTATATACCTTATGAAGAAGACTAAGTTTCATTCCTTTCTCTGCTAGATATTGTGTGGGGTGGAGTGGGCTTGTGGGCTGTTCAAATTTCTGCCTAGCACTCTAGAAGCTCTGCTTGAGAGATCCACTACAAATCTTTCATGTTTTCCCAGTATTTTCTCCTGTATGATTTTTAACATGTTTGCCTGGTGCAGTACACAGTTACAGACACACACTATTCCATAGCCAGGACATGCAGTGCAATATACTGTACTGATTTCAGAACACCCCAGACCGGAACTCACTTCATAAGATAAGTAAATTTACTATCAGACAGAACAAGTAGTCAGTTACACAATAATAACTAATGATTCTAATCTATTACTCTAACATAACTGATTCTCTTTGATGACTCTCCTAATCACCAGACATTTACAGGTCGCCCCCCTGTATCCACTGGGGATACATTCCCGGACTTTGGACTTTTTCAAATGGTTGAAAAAAGCCCCAAGGAGGTCGGGAGAAGAACAGGGCTGTCACGCTTACACAGCCCCATTTCAGATGACGCAGTCCTCCTCCTGACCTCCCCACAACCTTCCCCCACGCTGCTGGCACTGTTTTTTACTGATGGAGGTTTTCCGTCAATAAAAAAAGGTTCCAGCAGCATGGAGGAAGGTCAAGAGGAGGTCAGGAGGAGGATGGAGGAGGATGGGGCTGTCTAAAACAGGGCTGTGTAAGCGCAACAGCCCCATTCTTCTCCCGACCTCCTCAGGTTTTTTTTCCCCAACTGTTTGAAAAAGTACTTACTGCAATTATTGAAACCATGTATTTTAGTGAACAGCCATAGAATTATGCTGGAGAACCTATAAAATGCCTAGAGAGGACGACTCTATTGTCAACTTCCGGTGGGAATTGATAATACAGTAGAATCAAGCTGGAGGACCTTCCAGTGCATAGAGAGACCACCTCCAGTGTGACTCTATGGTCCTCCAGATGCTTAGAGACCTTTCCCCCCGAACACAGGCAAGTGAAACCATGGGTACTGATCCTGTGTAAATGAGGGGTGACCTATAATGTACTTTCTCTTTTCTCTACTTTAGTCCCTCTTTTTCTAACTGTACCTAACACCAAATGTCTTCAGCTCCCACTTCTGACTTGCTGAACTGACTCTCCCTGTTAGGTATTAATTCTGGTTCCACCCACATTTCTATCACACTCCTCTGCTGATAGTCATCCCCCCATTTATACTCTTTGGAGGGAGATGTTATTATTAATCACCACAACCACCACTGGGTTTAAATCTATTTAGTACACAGACATATTAGAATCACTTATTTTAAGTGTATCTGCTGAAAAGCAAGCAACAATGACATTAGTGGAATTTGCTCCCAGGTAAGTCTGTATAGGATTTAATCAGAGGAGATTTTCAGAGGGGAACAAAAAAAGTGTTCCCCTCTTGCAATCTCCTCTCCCACCCCTCTCCCATCCCTGTAATGACAGAAAAAAAAATCAGACCTACCTTGTTCACGCATCCTTCCCTCAGCAGGGCAGCCCAGGAGTGAATGGAGCTCAAACAGAGGCCCTTTCACTTCCTGGATTGAAATCCCGGCCGCTCTGGCGAGAAGATTACAGCACAGGAAATTCACACACCCAAAGGAAAAAGGAAAATACACACCCAAAAGTTACACTAAGCAGCTTAACACACTTAAAACTTTACAAGGAACCTGGGGAGGTACAAAAAAGTGTCTCACTTACCTTGATGTCCCAATCTCACCCAGAAGTGTTCTGGCACGAACCTTCCATTGACGCTGGCATTGCACCAGCATAATGAGGCACCATTTCAATTGCACATAATTCCATTACAGAAACAGGATGGGGGAATCAATTTATGGCTCAGCCCATGAATAAAAAGAAGCGCCAGCGTAACGACAGCCAAACAGGAGCATGAAGACATGGGAACAACGTCGTCTGAAAGGGAAGCCTTTTACTGATCTCCTGGTGTCAGTATCATGCCATATTTAGCCCGTCTGAAAGTCTTCTTAGTGTGTGTTATTATTAATGACTACCAACTAGCACTCCTACAGGTTCACGGTAACCATGCAAATGTATCCTTGTTCGGCTCCATTCAGTAGATTTTTCCAATGTAAAGAAAACCTTCTTTATGAAATTTTATATAACAAATGCTTAATCTCCTCATCCCTGTAGAGTTTGTTTATTATTCATTTATTATTGTACTATGATTCATGTTTGCATTGTTATTTATTTATTTATTTATTTATTACAGTTAATAACCTGAAATATGATCCAGATGGACCATCAGTGCAGTTTAGAAAATCAATAATTAAAAAAGATGAAGGCAATCATACATCTTCTAATGACACAAAGGACTGATTATGAAATGAAAATCGACTGATCATAAAGTGAAAATGTTTTCCAGTTTTAGAAAGAATATTTACAGAAACTACTAAAAGTATAAATGCAGACTTGCTATAAGCAAATGTGTTATGGTTCTGTGTCATGTACCAACACATCCATGGGGACATGTGTTAGATAAGATATACAATCTTCTACTGCAGAAATTATGTTTCACAGACTTAGTCATATCCTTTCAGGAAATCATGGAAATTCTTGACTTGGGGGAAAGAAAAAGGAGAGAGAAAGGGAGCTGAAGATAGACATGCTGAAAAAGACTGAGATAAACTGCAGAATGAGGGTGAAGCAATTTGTAATCTATTAAAATATATCTCAAGCAACAGAACAACTTAAAAAATATGACTGAGAAGCAAAGAAGATGTAATGTTGGGCAAAATTTGAACTCCAGCACACAGGACAAGGAGATTTATTGTGGTCCCACTAAACCCCCCCCTCCCCCAAGCATAGGAAGAAAGCTTTCTTGGAGCCAATGGAAGCTCCCTTCTGTGGTACATAGCAGCTTTTTGTAGGTAATATTTGGTGGAACCATGCTGCAGTGAGGAATATTAATGATTATCTGGTTAATGGTTACTGAGGACAGCAGATATGTTAGATGTATTCACATGTACAGTACATCTTCACTTCTGTTATATTCCTGAGACCACTAGCCTGGGAGATTGTGCTGAGGAACCATGTGCCTCAGCATTGTTGGTAAACACTAGAACAGAAGGGTATTTATGCCAGTTTCTGCCCCTAGTGAGATTTGTCTGTTCAGTGGTCTACAGCTTCTGACATTCACAATGATTCACAAAGCAGTGAATCAAGAATTTTACAAATGAGTTGAGTATCACCAATGAAACAGATTTTGTCCATACACATGACACAATTTTTCTGAGTCTTTTCACATCTATGGATGAGATCTAAGTTTTGTTTATCACACTGAATGGACAAGTGGAAAGAAACCAAAGTCACCTGGTCTACATTTAATACCATATTCTACTTTTCATGCCAACAAATCACTTAAGTAACATAAAACTTTAGGCATTCATTTAGGCTTCTTTAAAAAAATTGGGCTTATTCCCCAAATATTTAGGAGCCTGTAAGAGTATGAAAATAATTGTGATCTTATTGATTTGGCTTATTAACACATTAAACAACTTATGTAAAATAAAGCAAATCAAAGATGATTAAAGGAAATCAATTTTCAGACAGCTAACAAAGCCGAGTATCTCTTAATACCTTTGAATTATTCATCTCTTAAAAGCCAAGATGCTATTCATTAAATATTGAAGAATAAGTTACAATAAGATAACTGCATCAAATGGAGAGGATGTTTTGGAGGTCAGACTACCATATGGACAATGACATTAATGTCTTTTAGTCTAAAAGCCTAAATGGCTAAATCCCTTCCTTCTGTTCCTTTTTAGACTGGTAAACAGATGCTTCTCCATGCATTGTGCCTGGTGTCATGGCATTAAAGACTATAATTTTCAGTCTTCAAGAATATTTCACATTCAGTGGTCTACAATTTGCAATTCCTTCCTAATATTGCCTCTAAAGATAGTCATTCTGGGAAATTTGGTAGTTTTTCTGGAGATTTCTATTCACATTTGCACAAAAACAAACGGCAGATATAACATTTAAAACATGAAAGCATTGTTTGAACACACACACACACACACACACACACACACACAGAGAAAACATTAGAGTTGCTAATGTGTTTTCATGTACTTGACAGATAGCAGAATCTAATAGTGTAGAGATTGCAGCAACCTCTGGTAGGGGGATTCTGAATTGTCCTCTGAACTCCCTGGGGCAACTTCACGCTACCTCATCCCCACACTGGGACCACCCCAACACATATTTTCACTCAAAACAAGGAATATGCTCCTCATGCATTGTGTTTTGAAAGTGAAATTGGAAGAAAGAGTGGAGGGAGCTGTTGAGCTGTAGCACTGGTGCGTGGAAGGAGACCCTAGGGTCTTTAATAAAAGGGTGGAGGGGCCTCATGCAGCCCACGGGCCATATGTTCCTCATCCTTACAAAAAGGGCAGGGGAGGGAGAATTCATGAATCCTCACATTTAATATGCACACCAGTTTTAGGGGAGGAAGATGGAGGGAAGCAGACATTTGCCATTCCTTATATCCCCCAATTTTAAAATAAAGAAAACCAACCTCATTGATCCTAGTGGAAGGCGAAAGAAAAATGCCAGCTTTATATTTGTCCTTCTTGTTCATGGAGGATGTCAGCTTTGGATTCAGTGCACCTGAATCTTTTGTTTGATCTGTCCTTGCCCTGTCCTGGATCTTTTTTTTTAAACCTATCCTGAAACTTCTATTTTGCCTTCTCCACTGCTGGATCACTGACAACAAACCTTGCTGCTGCTTCTATGGAGGGGCATCAAAGGAAGATACACTCTACTCTATGGCCTTTGGAACGTCTTCCCAGAGACTAGAAGATTGTGCTCTTAAAATGCTACACTGACATTCTTCTTTATGGTACACATCTAAACATGCACATATACACACAATCAAATGTTCCCTTTAAATCAGCACACAGTGTTTTAGTTCAGAACAGGTATTTCCCCCTCTACTATGCAATGAATATTGTCATTTGGGTAATAAAGTAAATCTGAAATAATATTCCTTTTTTGAAACAGTCCGCCAAACATCCTCCTGTCCTGACCCTTGTTTCCAAAGTACAGACACAACATGAGACATTCTTCTGCTCTTTTCCAGGGTGAAACAGCAGGTTTCCTTCCTGGCTTAACTTCGGAAGTGGGTCTCGACAGCACTGGCCCTATGAAATCAAATCAGCTCCTTTAAAAAAAAGTGTAGGCAGAGATTTATAAGAATAGTTCTTATTAAAAACATTTTATTTAATTGGATCAAATTTTGTCACATTAGAGGTTTAGTGATAACAAAAGATATTGGATTGTTTATTCCTATTTAGCTCACTGTCATATATGGTTGGATGGAGAAAGGGGAATGCCTTTTTCAGAACAGCTTGAAGGAAAACAACATCACTTTTTTTTAACTAAAATAAAACTGTACATTTGTTAAAAACAAACACCCTCCCCTTCTTCCTTTGCAGGAAAACTGTGCAGCCATAATCAGAAGGTAGAGACTGAAAAAAACCATGGACTTTATCAGACCAGGCAAATATGGCATCATCACAATGCCCAATTAATGCAAAATGACACACATATCAAATGGCATTGTCCTTTCACGATAATGTCATGTCCGAACCCCATTCCTTTTTATTGATGGGGTAAGCCATCAATTTATCTCCTGTGGTGCTTTGTTGCCAGCATTGCCGGCATTTGAAACTGCACACCATTGCACTCAGTGAATACAGCGTCAATTGGCAGAACAGTTCCAAGTGAGATTGGGACAGCCAGGTAGGGGATGCTCTTTTTCTGAAACACTCCCCCTGGTTTAAAGTGTGTTCCTGTGCTTGTGTCCTGTGCTTCTGTCTTGCTGCTTTTAAGTAATGTTTGAAGTATTTAGGGATTTTTAAACAGGCAAAGGAATGTTTGAGGAGGGTGGTCTTGATAAAGTCCCATGGCTCTCAGACCCTGGCAGCCGTAATGGCTAATTCTGGGAGCTGTAGTTCAAAACACTGTTTTCAGAACCTGCCAGAAGCCACCTTTAGAACGGGAAGTGCCTTGCTGGCAATTGCTTCAACAGAAAGTGGCCATTTTCTCTTCTAAAAAGGCAGTTAGGCTACTGTGTGATTGCATGTAACATGAGTGGGGAACAGAACTGTGCCCAGGACCGGTTTAAGGAATTTTGGGGCCCCCTGCAATGCTTTACTTTGGGGCCCCCATATGTTTATCTCAGATCAATGTAACCTAACCTATTCACCGTACAGGATGTTCAGATTATAGCAGGACCCCCGTATCCCTGGATTCATTATCCATGGGACACAAAACAGCACACCTACCATAGAGTCTTCCTAGAAAATGTGTCTTCCCTAGCCCTTTTCTAGGCCTTCCAAGGCAACTCTATGGTATTTTAAACCAGAAATCCCATTATTTTCATATTAAGGAGGCCAACACAGGGCCCTCTCTTGACCTCGGGGCCCCCTCTTGACCTCGGGGCCCCCTGCCAATGCTGATTTGGCAGACAGGTTAAACCAGCCCTGACTGTGCCTGCTGCTGGCCATCTCTGTACTGGCACCAGCATGAAGGAGCTGCATTGCCATACAGATCCATGTGTGTAGGGCTCATCCAGCCACAGAGATTCCTTCTTGTGGAGAATCCTGCATGTTCCACCGCCAGAATATGGCTGACACATATTAACATGCAAGTCATGCATGATCCCACTCCTTTCTTACCTTGTTTGTGAAGATGGGAAGCCCTCAGCATTATAAGAAGCTGAATATTCACTTCAGGTGTGGAAGGCAAAGTTACACAGACCCATTTTGTAAACAATTTAGAAGTTTCAGATAACCTGAGAAGCTATGAAACTGGACTGATTCTGGACTGTGCCTGTGATCCTTTAGAACTAAGATGGAAATTCACAGTTTTGATAGAGGTGAAACACATACTTCCATTCTGCATCTTTATGTTCCTCTTACTTGCTCTGTTGTGTTTTTCATTCTGGACTGACTACGGTAATTTGTAAAATCAGAAAATTAAAGTAATTAGAAATTGGAGCATGCCCAATTTTGTTTCAGCTCCATTTCCTTCCTTCCCTTCATTTACTGATTAAGTGTATTTATTTAAAATATTTTAAAGCTTCTCTTCATCCTCACAGATACTATGTGATCTATGAAACTATGATGATGTATAAAGGGTTTGGACAAAATAATTACAGGTTGACTCTCGTATCCATACATACTTATCTACGTCTGAAAACTTATGTTCTCTCTAGGCATTTCTAGGTCCTCCAATGTGATTCTATGGTCAACTTCTGGTGCTCTTCCAATTGAAAATAATAGGGTTCCCTATTATTTTCCCTATTATACCTGAAACCTATTATGGTTTCATGTATCCACAGGGTGGTGGTGTCTTGGAATGTATTCCCCTGCAGATAAGGGGGTTGACTTATATATTACATTTAAAAAAAATCAGCAATGCAACTAATTGTTTCAAGGCTGTTTATTTGTGGTCTTTACATTGATTTTCTATGTGTTTTTATACAACATGATTTTATATTCTAGTGTGATTTTAACTACTTGTGAGCCTACTCAAATCATGTGAAGGGTGAGATATAAAAGAAATACTTGTATTAAAAAATTCACACAGGTGTACACAATTGCCTCAACAGAACTTGTGCACACATAAAAAGCTCAGTGCAGTCCAGCATGTGACCACATCAGAGCATTTCATGCACCAAAATCATTTGGCCATCTTGAAATAAAGGCTTCTGTCAGCAATGCTTTCATTATTATACGTATTTTTTACTCTGTAGACATTGGAACTCAGAAGAAATTAAGTCAGCACTTCATTAACAAAAGAAACAACAGAAAATATAGCAGCTTTCCTGACGGGCAATGGTGATCTTCCTGGCTCAAATGTACTACTGTACTTCCTGGTTAAGTACTAATTGTGAAGTTGTTCCCCTTCCTTATGGTCTGTGTTTACTTACATGATGGCTTTCTACCACAGGCCAAATTAGTGAATAATCAAAACAAATACTTGAACTGTTTGTACAAGCAATGTGATGTAAAATGGAGCTTTTCTGTTATTCCTGGCTCATGAGCTCAGTCAGTCTGGTCTCAGCCTTCCCTTTTGGCATAACAAAATAGCTGAGGCTCCCGCTGAGTTGTTTTTGTTCCATTAGCCATATGTCAACTTCACTGCTTTTGTTCAGAATAAAGAATTGTCCTGTCTAGGCACTGGCACCTCCCTGCTTTTAAGTAATGTTTGAAGTATTTAGGGATTTTTAAATAGGTAAATAGACAAAGGGAAATGTTTACTGTGATGTCAGGTGAGATATACCTGATAGAGCAGAGTTTCTACTTTTGAAGATGGGTAACACCTCTATTAAGACAACCAAAATGTTACACAAATGGCATGTAATAGTGCAAAAGGTTACATGACAGGAATGTTTCCCAAACTGGTGCCCCCTCCCCATATTTGGGACTGGAAGAGTAGCAGTCAGTGTCCACTCTTCCCGCTTTTAGGAAGAGCGTGAAAACACATCTTTTGAAAGTGGTCTTTTCAATTGTTTTGATGTTGATTGATTACTGTAATGATTTTAATGGTTCTCATAAATATTATGATATTACATGTTGCATTATTTAAACATATATATATAATGATGTTTGACAGCTGCCCTGAGCACCCTTTTTTTTCTTTGAAAAATGGGAGAAAAGTGCCACCTCCATCTCCATACAATAGTTGTTAGTTATTTAGTTTGATGCTGTTGTATTTTTACTTCAAAGAAATGGGTACTTGTGGGATTTTCTTCGCCCCCCATGGGCAAAAATAATGTGGCTGGCCTTGAGTGCAATGAGCTTTGATTTGAGTGGATGCAAAGCCCAATTTGCTGCTCAGTAAAATGTCTTTGGCTGGCCCTGGAGGACTCAGAACTGCAGGAAGTCTGAAAAACTTGACTGGAGATTTATCTGACATTATGCCTGGAAAGACTGGATGCTTTTTGGAGGTACCTCCATACCTTCTTCTTCTTCTTCTTCTTTTTAAAGGAAGGATATTTTAGATGCCTAAAATGAAAATTATGACATGTGACATATCTGTGGATAGGAACTGCACGCTGAGGTGGTTGCTGGCATCATAGCCACTGCAGCCTGCCCTGGGACTGTAATGGCACAATGATGACAAGATGTTAGTGGGAATGGGTAACTACTATCACATGATGTTGTCCTGCACCCATGGCCAGCCTGTGCTCCAACCGTGAATAAGGCATCACTGTTAATTCATGGGTTAACCCATCAATAGGTCTTCAATATAACCTTTTTAGTGGTATTAAAGGCATGCGAAACCATATCCTGCTGTAATCACAAGATTACAGTATGAATGGGTGGTCCTCTTTCCCCCGTCCCCGTTGCCACCAAGAAAACCTCTGGGTGACCACGTGAAGACTAGGCTGTCTTCGACCTCCCAGAGGACCTTTTTGGCTATTGCTCCCAGATTATGGAACGGCCTGCTAGATGAGATCCATCATATTACCACCCTAAATAGCTTTAAAAAAGCTCTTAAGATGGATCTCTTCTGGCGGGCCTTTCCTGAATAGATACCTGGCCATCAGCAAGAAAAATCTAATTTAGCCCAATCCCAATACAGCCATCTTTATTGTTTGTTTTTAGTATTGATTAATTCTGTTTAATTTTTTTGAATTATTTAATTGTATTTTAAGGGGAGGTGGGACGGAGGGTCTTGAATGTATATTTTAAAGGATGTAAGCCACCCCAATTGCATTTTGTAGAGGGGCGGGATACAAATAAATTATTATTATTATTATTATTATTATTAGGACAATCAACAGGATGCTCTTTTTATGAACTTTCCTGTTTTGCTGGCAAGTTTTTATGTTTGTTTCAGTGCTTATCAGTATATTTCATTTGTGTATTTCAAGTGTTTTTGGTGATTTTACATGAACGCACATTTTTTTGTGAGAACGGCCAAGATTTTGCACCCCAGTGAATACTGAGGTAAGTGGACATTACAGTGTTACTAGAAGGCAATGCAAAGACAAGTGCCACTGTAGTGGGACCTTTAATCCAATTCTTAAAACACTAGTGGTGGATGTTTGATAATTTCAGTTCTAATGCCACGATGTTTCCGCTGGTCTGATAATGTCCATAGGAAGGTCTGTGCATTTATAATTTGGAACTGTTCCTGTATATGTTCTCTGTGGGAATAGGAATCACATCAGAATAGTGCAGGGAGTACAGGACAGGCTGTATGGCACACAAGGCCTTGTTCTGCAAGACAGCTGGAGCCCCAGGAAGTGCAATTGCTTTTGTTGCTTTCCTCAGCAACTGCCCCCTGAGCCAGTTGCCACACTGTGCCTAAGGGTAAGATAGAAATATCCCAAGTATTTGAATGGGTCATTCACCAAGTGAAAAATTATTTGTGAAAATGTTCATAGAATCATACAATCATAGAGTTGGAAGAGACCAAAAGGGCCATCTAGTCCAACCTCCTGTCATGCAGGAATACATAATCAAATCATCCCCAACAGAGAGCCATCCAGCCTCTGTTTAAGAATCTCCAAAGAAGGAGACTCCACCACACTCTGAGGCAGTGTATTCCACTTCCAAACAGCTCTTACAGTCAGGAAGTTCTTCCTAATGTTTAGGTGGACTCTATTTTCCTGTAGTTTGAACCCATTGCTTTGTGTCCTAGTCGCTGAAGCAGAAGAAAACAAGCTTGCCCCATCCTCAGTATGACATCCCTTCAAATATTTAAACATGGCTATCATGTCTCCTCTCAACCTTCTCTTCTCAAGACTAAACATGCCCAGCTCCCTAAGCCACTCTTCATAGGGCATGGCTTCCAGACCTCCCACCATCCTGGTCACCCTCCTTTAGACACATCCAGCTTTTCAATATCATTCTTGAATTGTGGTGCCCAGAACTGGACACAGTATTCCAAGTGAGGTCTGACCAAAGCAAAATAGAGTGGCACTATTACTTTCTTTGATCTAGACGCTATGCAGCCTAGAATCGTATTGGCTTTTTTAAGCTGCTGCATCACACTGCTGACTCATGTTCAGCTAGTGGTCCAATAAGACTCCTAGATCCCTTTCACATGTACTGCCCTCAAGCCAGGTGTCACCCATCCTATATCTGTGCATTTCATCTTTACTGTCCAAGTGTAGTATCCTACATTTCTCCCTGTTGAAATTCATTTTGTTAGTTTTAGCCCAGCTTTCTAACCTGTTAAGGCCATTTTTAATTCTGTATCTGTCCTCTGGGGTATTAGCTACCCCTCCTAATTTGGTGTCATCTGTAAACTTGATAAGCATGTTGGGCAAGATGATGCCTCTCATTCACAACTAAATCTTTCCATAGACCTTTTCTACAGGTGGGGAATTCAAGGTTTGAGATTGATTGATTTTTAACAATTCAATACAGGTTGGGGCGGGAGGGGAAAATACCAGTCCTGTTGACTATTGAGGTGGGTTTGTCACTTGATCTTGTGGCTTACAGTTATGCCACTCCTTCAGAGGCATGTGTTATTTTGTTTCTCAATCTATCCATGTGTGACCGTTCAAAATAGTTTCTGCTACCCCCTCCTTTCCAGTCAGTTATGAATAGTAATGAAAAAATGCTGCCAATTCCCCAGTAATCACAGGAAGGAGATGTAAGCAATCACTTCCTCGTAACAGTATGAAAGCAACTAGCTGCAGGAAAACCAGAATAAACACTCTGTGAAACTGCAGATCTTTTCTTGTTTTACCATTCTTCATTTGTCTGCCTGTCTGAGAAGGTGCAGGGGAACAAGTATTTTAGATTAGATGTAACTTGCTGCCTACCCAATTGTGGAACACTTCTGGCTTCCTACTAGTATCGCCACTGCTTCCGTTACTTCTACTGCTCCTGTCTTTGGCACAGAGTTGGAGAGGTTATCTTTTGGACTACAACTCCCACAATCCCCTGTCAGCATTTGGCTATGCTGGCTGGGAAATTCTTGGACCTTTAGCCCACAAAAGTAGCTTTCCCAAGCTCTGCCTTGACATTCCTCCTCATCCAACTACAACTGGCCTTAAGCCTCTTTACTGCTTAATATTTTGCCATTTGTGGCATCCACCACTACTACTTTGATATTTCATGTGCATGTACAAAGGATCAATCACAGACAGGGCAGCAGCATCCAGCACCAGACTTATGGCTTGTCTACGCTATTAAAACCCCAACCTTCCCTGTGAGTTCTCCTGTATCTGCAGCAATCAGGCCATAAAATATAGTGCCTTTTCCCTGGATGACCAGGCTACATGTCACATGCCCCAGATTTGGGTCATTCTGGAGTATTTTAGCAAGATGCATAGTTTTGATGATTCAGGGTTTTCTCTACATTTTTGTCTGCTGCTACCACCACTGCTGCCATTACCACAACCATTTTAAAGCTTTGGAGGCAGTTCCTGGCTGAAGGGAGAGGCTTTCTCACTTCCCCTTGCTCAGCAGTGCTGCCTCCATCAATAATAATAATAATAATAATAATAATAATAATAATAATTTATACCCCACCCCTCTGTTAAAACAATTGGGGCGGCTTACAAAAATTAAAATACAATACATATAAAAATCCCTAAACACCCCCCACCCTCCCCCCTAAAAAATATTAAACAAATATAAATTAAAAGCAACTGTCTAAAATCCCCTTTAAAAACAATAAATACAATAAATAGCCAGCGGACTAAAAGAGGCCAGGATCCCCTGAGGCCGGGATCTAATTAGGAAAGGCCTGCCGAAAGAGATCCGTCTTTAGTGCTTTTAAAAAGCTACTCAGGCTTGTCATCTGACGGATCTCGTTTGGCAGGTCATTCCACAATTTGGGGGCGATTACCGAAAAGGCCCTCTGGGAGGTTGCAGCAGCCTAGATTTTTGTGGCTGAAGCAAATTCCTCCCATAAGACTGGAGTGCGTGGGGAGGATTGTATGGGAGGAGGCGGTTCCGGAGATAAGTTGGACCCAAGCCATTTAGGGCTTTAAAGGTAATAACCAACACCTTATACTGGGCCCGGAAACTGATAGGCAGCCAGTGGAGAGAACTTAATACTAGAGTTATATGGTCTCTCCGAGATGTTCCCGAGACCACTCTGGCTGCCATATTTTGTACCAACTGAAGTTTCCAGACCAAGCATGAGGGCAGCCCCATGTAGAGCGCATTGCAGAAATCTAGACAAAATCTGCTCTCTGCTTGCCTATCATTTCCCCCAAGTGCTTCCATCACTTTCTTCAAATGCCTCTTCCTGTGACAGGTGAACAGGAGAGTGGATGCAGGCAGTGCTGATGAGCCAGGGGAAAGGAAGAAACCTCTCCCTTCAGCTGGGAACTGCCTCCTGAGCTTTAAATTATGGTTGAGGTGGTGGAGGTGGAGGTGGCGGTGGTGGTGGACAAGCCTCTACAGGGACAGTGAAGAAAAGGTACCCCACATCCCTGCAGAAAATAATAATGTTCAGGGCTTTGGAGCAAATGTGGGGGCATGTAGGCAGAACTCCATTCAGAGTTTTTGCCCCACAAATAGGCAGGCCCTTGCTCTGAGATCAAGCCATGTGGGCATTCTGATCTGATAGCAAATATGCAGGTCAATTATACATGTACCTATTTTGAAGCAAGTTCTACTGAATGCAATAGGGCTTTGCTGTTGTTATGTGCCTTCAGGATGACTCCAACTTATAGCGAACCTATAATAGGGTTTTCTTGACAAGATTTATTCAGAGAAGGTTTGCCATTGCTTTTCACTAAGGCTAAGAGAGACTTAAACAAGGGACTTGTCTAGAGGCACAATTTACCACAGTTTCTCCCCATCCTGGGGCCCTGCAATCCAAATGATGCAGGGCTCTTGCCCCAATTTGCCTCCGGGCAGTCCTGATGATGCTCGAGGAAAAACCAGGGGGGAACTGGGATAAAGACTTTAATTTTTTTAAATAAATAATTGGGAAAACCCACGCCATGTGGGTCTAGCGTGGCAATGCAGGAGTCCGTATCTGCATACCAGGTTCCATTGCTGGCCACCACCACCACTGCCACTGGTGTCACTCTGCAGCCAGTAAGGAGTCTACTAGCATGTGATCAAGGCCCCCTGCATGTGACCAACCTTGATCACATGCTGAGGGCCTCCTTCCTGGTTTCAAGTACAAGTGACAGAGGGAGAGGTGCATGCTGATATTAGCCAGTATGTGCATGAGGACTCCTGCCTGTTTTGTCATGGTAATGGGGTTGGGATGGGCCAGCTTTGGGGCTAGAATATGCCAACCAGAAGGCAGTGTATTCTGGCAGCTATAAACAAGCCCACAGCCTAACTCTTGTTGACATGTACAGGGATGATTTGTGCAGGTGGTGGGAACGTGTAAAGCGTGCAGTTCGGGCCACTAGCCGGGCTTACGAGACCAACGTTAATGGGAGACAGATTCAGGAGTATCATTTGGCCATTTATCATTTTTTGAAGTGTCATTATCGATTGAACCAAGGCGTTCCTTTTTCAGAACAAAGGCTCCTATCAAATTAAATGGCTTGAGGGCCTCTTAGTTAGACCCTATTGCATTTAGACCAAGCGAGATGCTGGATATCATGGAGGGATATTACAGGCAGATATATGCTTGGAAGAACATAGATATAGAAGAGATGAAGGTTTATTTCCAAGCTTTTTGAGAAGACCAAATGGGCACCCTCTATAAGGCTTTGAGTCCAGAAGACAGGAAGTGGTTGGTCTCTCCTATAGAAGAGCAAGAAGTTCATGAGGCCATAGTTCAGGGGAAGGGTAAGTTGGCCCCTGGCCCAGATGGCCTTAGTTGGAATTTTTATAAAGTTTACAGGAAGTGGATTGTTCCCCCTTTAACCACTTTGTTTAATTTTTTTGTGGGATAATAATGAGCTTCCTGAGATGTTTTATCAACGGGTCCTGATTTTTCCCCAAAGGAGGGTGATCCTACCCTCCCAAAAAACTGGCGCCCCATAGCTCTGACCAACGTAGACTACCGCATGCTGGCAAAAATACTGAACAATCGGCTGGCTAAGGTGGCTGATAAGATTGTGATGGAAGCACAGTCCAGTGTTGTGCCAGGTAGGACTATGGTAGACTCTCTTTGTTTGTTTCGGGAAGTGTTCTGACTCAGCAAGGAGGAAACTTGGACTGGTCAAATCCTACAGGTCGACCAGATGAAAGCTTTTGACGATGTAGATAATATGTTCTTATGGGAAGCCCTCAAGTGGAAAGGAGTGCCAAACAGATTTATTGCTTTAGTTACATTGTTTTATAGGGATGCAGAGGTGGCTTTGCAAGTCAATGGTCATAGAGGAAAGAGGATTAAGTTAAATTCTGGGGTGAGGCAAGGTTGTCCACTGAGCCCTCTCTTGTATGTTATTGCTTTGGATGCTGTCCTGTGTAAGATTAGTTTAGACAAGAGCATCTCGGGGATCCGAATCCCATGTCCGTTGGGCAGTTCATGGTTGGTTTGGTCTGAATCTGTTAAATATGCAGCTCATGCTGATGATGTGTCCCTCTTGGTTAAGGACAGGATGGAAGTTAGAAAGATTAAAGATGCTTTTGAGGCCTATGGTCAAGTTTCAGGTGCTCGACTTAACATGAAAAAGAGTTTTTTGATCAGGATTTTTGCTGCAGAGGACAAGATGGCAGCTGTTCCTCTAAAGGACATAGTTGAAGGAAAGGAAGGGTGGCAAGCAGAGCAAGAGGCAAAGATGGATAGGGTGAAGATCCTGGGGCTGAATTTTGCAGTGGCTCCCGAGGGATGGAAAGAAAATTGGTATCACTGGATGGAAAAAGTGAAGGAGAGGGTGGCCCTCTGGCAGAGATGGAAGATGACCATTTAGCAGAGAGCCGCTTTTGTAAATACCTACCTACTTCCGGTGGCAGCCAACTTGGCAGCTATTTTCCCACCTCTGGATTGAGTGATTAAAATAGCTGATAAAGTTCTCTTCAAGTTCCTTTGGGGAATGATCACATTTCCCCTGGCGAGAGCAGTGGCTTATGGGAAGGTAGAACAAGGGGGCCTAGACTTCCTAGACCTGGGACCTAAGTTCTTCGCCATCTTTTCTGCCCAAAATTTTGGGAAAGTTTCTCTGTTGCAAAAGGATCAGATTCAACCTCAGGCTTGGCTTGTTTTGTTTTGTGAGTGCTGCATGGGGACTAGATGGGGAAAGACTTGATGGGAGGAAGGCTCATTAAGTTTTAGGTTTTCTTTGCTTGAAAAATTGAAAGCACCAGATTATTTGAGAGACTTTGTTTTTTACATAAAGAAATATAGAATTCATGCTGAGGAGTTGAAGGGGGAAGACAGACCAGGTCAGAGCATCAAGAGAGTTTTGTACAAGAAAATAGTGGAGGAGATTTACGTTAACCCGTGTTTGCAAAAACGTCAGGCCAAACCAGATTTATCAGAATACCTAAATCACCAGACTAGCCCAATTGAGTATTTCATGGACAAAAGGGTCCCCCAAAAGTTGTGGGACTTGAGGGGGAGGCTCTACCATCAGGTTGTTAATCTGAGGGGAAGGAGACCGTGGACCACCGAGGATGAGCAGACTTGTCCTCATCTGAAATGTAAAAAGGCTGAGATTTTGAGTGTTGTGGCACAAAGGAAGACAATCAGATATTTTGCCCAGGACTTCCAGAGTGTCCGGGAAACCTGGGAGGAGGTGGCTCAGGTCCTGGATTGGCCGGATTTGGCACAACAGGCCTGGGAAACAGTGGTTTCGGGGATTGAACCTCTGGAGGATATCAGGGGATCCAGAAAGTCAGTGGGCCAAAAGAGGAAGAGGAAGGAGTCTGGTTCCGCAGCTGAGAGTTTTTGGAAAGTGCCCCAGTCCACGGTGCACCTGGTAAACCTCTATGTGATGTTGGGGTTATTTTTCCAAAGACAAAGGGAGGTGAAAAGTCAAAATCTGCAGGATGTAAAAGGCACTGCTTATTTTGTGAAGAACGCAATTGAAAATTTAGCTTTGAGTGAAAAAGAGAAATTGCCAAACCATTGTTGGAAAAAGTTTTGGCTGCGGTTTAATGAGACAACCCCAGCAATAACGTAAAAGGATATCTTTCAATAAATATTTTATTCTTATTTTTGTATTATTTTTTATTATTATTTTTATTAATCTTTTATTAATTTTTTCTTTTCCAAATAGATATAATTGTAATGTGTAAATATAATGTTCATTGGAAAAGAAAAAAAGTGTGATTATAGTGTGTTTAGATTTAGAGGAAAAGTGTATTAGGGTTAGGATAGATAGTTTTGTTTTTGTATTAGTAAGAAAAGAAGAAACTATTATTATTATTATTATTATTATTATTATTATTGCGTTATTGTTACAGCCTTTTGCGGTTGGGTGTATTTTTCAGTAGAATGGTCTTATTCCAATAAAAAGAAAATTCCTAATCCCCAAAATTCCTAGGTCACCAGGTGGGTGATTCAGTGTGGATCTGAACCCTGGTCTTCTAACACTTATCCAACACTCAGACCACTACATCACACCAGCTCTGATGCAATAGGGCTTATAGGCAACAAAGTACATGACTGCAGATTCAGGTATGTTTTAAACCTTATTTGATGCACTAGGCACATTCCTTGTAAGCACAGCATTTATGCAAGCCCAGTTTCACATACCTATGAGCCTTTCAGAAGAGAAAAAAAAAATCTCTGAAAGTCCCATGTTTTGTTCTTGTAGAAACTGATTTTATTTTGGAGAGCCTCATGATGTTTTCTTCATCCTAAATTATTTCCTGGAGACTCAGCATTACCAAGGACTTTTCCTCCCTACTTCCCAGGCCTGGATGAGCCCTAAATCTGAACCAAATCTTCTGTGTAGAAGAGTGTTATGTTATTTTTGAGTTATATCCTTCCAGCTGTAATGGGATAACACATAAGAAATGATGAACGACAGCAGTGTTGCACGTTCACATGAAAACTGATGGAGACTGACACCTCAAGGAGACTTTCCTTTGCTAATGACATTTTCGTCCTGTCAGGTCAGATAATGTTAATAAAAAAACAAAAAACAAAAAAACAAAACAAAACACCTTCCTACTGCATGTTTTAATGGCTTTGTTCTTTATATTCTTGTAGAAAGAATGTCTAAAATCATAGAATCATAGAATTGCAGAGTTGGAAGAGACCACGAGGGCCATCCAGTCCAACCCCCTGAAATTATTATATGTATTTTAGAAGTAAAATACTTGCTGCTGAAACATGTAGAAATGGGGAGGGAGACAGAGAGAGAGATATATATTAACAAATAGAACTTAAATAAATTAGCAAAATTTAACAGAATTCCTGTTTGTTTGTTTTTAATTGTGTGTGTGTGTGTGTGTGAGAGAGAGAGAGACAGAGACAGAGACAGAGACAGAGATCCACAACATCAATATACTCTTTGAACTGTATTTAGTAAGTATACTTGTTCCTGCTGTGCCATCTAGTGGTAATAATATTTACTATACTTAAGTACAATAGTTGCTTTCTTTGGAGATTATCAGATGCAGTTTATGTGGTGCTGATAACTACAGCGGAACACAAAACGACACCAATATCACATGCGTTGTCCTTTTGTGTCCCACTGTTGTTATTCTGGCATTTCTTTTTATTGATGGGGCGTTGCTGTGAATGGATCGCCTGTCCTGTTTTGGTGGTAGCATTGCCAGCATCTGAAACCTTGCACTGTTTTTTGGCTCATGATTTCAGCATCAGTGGGTGGTCCTGCTAGAATACTTCTGGGTGGTATCACGAGAACCAGGTAGGCTACTCTCCTTTTTGTACCCTCCCCAGGATACTTGTTATTTTTTTTTAGTGTGTGTATGTGCTTTTCTGAACTTTTTTTGGATGTATTTTTCTTTTTCTTTTTTAATTTCCTGCGCTTGCGTCTTCTTGCGAGAACAGGTAGTATTTCAGTCCAGGAAGCGAATGGAGCTCTGTTAGATCTCGTTCATTCCTGGGCTGCTTTTGGACGGAAGATAAGGTAAGTCTGATGGGGAGGGTTATTGTTTCAGGCCAGGGACGGGTCTGAAGATTGTGGGACATGTCTGATAATCTCCTTTGATACTGTTTCTTCTTTATCCATGTTTAAATAATATATTTTCTCTGTCATCCTATCATCTTGGTCTTCTGAGTCTTCTAACAAAGCACAGTCAATATGTATTGCCTCTTTAACAACTTACTTTTGATTTTTTAGAATTTACCTAAAGTCATGGCTGTGATTCTGTTTGGACACTTAACTTGGGAGTAAATCCTATGGAATTCTGTATTACTTACATTTAAGTAAAGATATCCAGAACTGTGTTGCAAGGCTGTAATATTATGGCCACTTGCCTCAGAGAAAATCCCACTGAAAACAGTGCAAATTAATTTTGAATGAACATTCACAGCACCAGAATGTTTATTTATTTAATTTATAACAATGTTCATTTTTCTAATAATATATTTACTGTCACTGTTTTGTGCACATGTACACGTGTAGAGTCATTAATCAACAGAATTATTTAAATATTATATCAAAATGTTCCGCTTGACTTCTTCATCTGTTCTGGGATCTCCCTCTCTCTCTCTTTCTGCATGTGTGTACATGTGTGCAGTACTTGTTTTATTTTTTTACTTAATTTATTGATTATGGGTTTAGTTTATCTCTCAGGCATCCTTAAATGCAATACATATACAGGTCACCCTATGTTTACACACAAGATACTATCCTGGACTTACTGCAGATATGTGAAACTAGATGTAATAGTGAACTGCCATAGAATCATGCTGGAGGACCTAGAAAATGCCTAGAGAGGACACCTCTCTGGGCATCTAGTGCAAGTTGGAAGTTGACCATAGAGTCACACAGGAGAGCCTCCTGATGCCTAGAGAGACCACCTCCAGCATGACTACGGTCCACCAGATGCCTAGACAGACCTCCCCCCTGACTCTGTGGAAATGAAACTGTGGATACTGATCCCATGTAAATGGGGGTTGACCTGTATTAAAAGATTTCTCTTCTTAAAATACTGTAGTTTTGTGTGTTCTTCCTCATAAATAACTTTTCTTCTTTTAGCTCCCGTGGGTTGACTGGCCACACTCTTGGACATGCCCTCCTATTTCTTGGTCACAGCTCTTACAAATTTACATGTGTGTCCCTGTTTTCCTCTGTGAAGTGTTGGAGGGTATGGCACCTCCACTCCTTGAGGTGACCAGCTCATGGGAGTATTCCCAAGGAAAGGGGGAGCTTGGAAAAGGCAAGAGGAGAAAATAAAATTTATTGAGATATATGCTTGATGTGAATAACCGGATTTTGAGGAAATGGATTCAAACAATAATGAAAAATTGTTTCTCTATTGTCCAAAAGAAAAAGAAAAAATGAAGTCCTTTTGGACTTTCAAGAGTTACTTACCCACATATTTTCCTGTTAAATAGGTTGAACACCTAAGTATAGGAGATTTATATATTTCTATTTATTGGAAATGCCATTTTCTTCTACAATGTAAACTGCAATAGGCAAGCAAAATGGCAGCTATGAGGTGAGAAAAGGGGTAGAAAGGATTTATATCAGAAAGTGGAAGCAAACAATTGGGTGTTAAGGGAGGAAAAATGACTGGTATTTGCTTTGAAATATTCTTTTTTTTTCATACAAAGAGGTTCTTAGATTCTTAGGAGGGTACCTAGGATGTCTGTTATAGCAAAGACAAAAATGTCTAATATTACCTTAAAGATTAGCCAAGTGTATTAGGCAGAAACTTTTGTGGACAGCACCTCAATTTGTCAGATGCGAAGGGCCTGTCTACATTGCAGACATACAGCAGTTTGACACCACTTTATCCACCACAGTTCTATCCTATGGAATCCTGGTATTTGTAGTTTTGTGAGGTAATTTAGCCTTTTTGTATCAGAGAACTCTGGAGCCTCATCAAACTACAAATACAAGGATTCCACAGGACAGAACTATGGTGGATAAAGTGGTGTCAAACTGCTGTATTTCTGCAGTGTAGACTGGTCCTTGTTTTGCCTCGGCAGATAATAACGCACAGCACTAGATTAGTGAGGTGAGAGGCAATGGAAGTGTAAACAATGCACTTTCCTCAATAATAGTTAGGTGATGGGATAGACATCCTTGCACAGATGAGCTGATTAGCAGGTATCCTGTGATGAAAAGTCAACGGAACAAAGAAAGTTAAGCTAAATAGTTTTCTAGATACAAGGAAATGTTTAATTTGCATAATATGAAGGAAATCTCTTTTGCTATTCTCTCACAATTAATGCAGTTTGTCCTTACTTTCCCCTACATTTTCCCCTGTGAATGAGATTGCAGTCATCTTCAGGGAGAGGGGGTTCCTGTAGTATCTTCATGAAACTGTAGGCTTTTGCCATCAGTTTTTTAAAAAATAATCGCTGTGACCTAACAAGAGTAGCACTGGAGACATTCATATGTGGCAAAATGTCATGATTCTTATTATACAGTTGCCCCTCCATGTTCGCAAACTCGGCATTTGCGGTTTTGATTATTCGCGGTTTTGGGAGGCCCCCCCCGGGTCCCCCCAAAACCACAACACAGGGCCTCTGGAGGCCCTGTGAAAGCCCTGGTAGGGAGCGGGGAGGGTCGGGGAGGCCTCCACGGGGCCTTCGGAGACCCTCCGGAGGCCCCGTGAAGGCCCTGGGAGGGAGGGGGGAGGGCCGGGGAGCCTCTGCGGGGCCTTGCGAGGCCCCGCGAAGGCCTTGGGCAGCACCGGGGAGGCCTCCGTGGGGCCCTGCGAGGCCCCATGAAGGCCTTGGGAGGGAGGGGGAGGACTGGGAAGGCCTCCACAGGGCCTTCAGAGACCCTCCGGAGGCCCCATGAAGGCCTTGGGGAGGACTGAGGAGGCCTCCACGAGGCCCTGTGAATCCCTGTGAATGCCTTGGGGGGAGGGCCAGGAAGGCCTCCGCGGGGCCTTGCGAGGCCCCGTGAAGGCCTTGGGGAGGACTGGGGAGGCCTCCGCGGGGCCCTGCGAAGGCCTTGGGGGGGAGGGGAAGGGCCAGGAAGGCCTCCGCGGGGCCTTCCGAGGCCCCGCAAAGGCCTTGGGGAGAACCGGCAAGGCTTCCGCGGGGCCCCACGAGGCCCCACAAAGGCCTTGGGAGGGAGGGGGAGGGACGGGGAGGCCTCCGCGTGGCCTCCGGAGACTCTCTGGAGGCCCCATTGAGGGGTTGGGCAGGAGGGGGGAGAGCTGGGGAGGCATCCACGGGGCCTCCGGAGGGTCTCCGGAGGCCCCGGGAAGGCCTAGGAAGGGAGTGGGGAGGTGGGGGAAAGCAACTGTGGGGCCTCTGGAGGCCCCATGGTCGCTTTGGCAGGGGAGGGGGGGCAAACAATATTCGTGGATTTTTCACATTCAGGGGGGTCCGTGGAATCAAACCCCTGCGAATGTGAAGGGACGACTGTAGTTGTATTTCACCATGATTGTTTATGATGGTGATGATGGTGATATCTATCCCATCTTTTCCCAGGTTCAGGACTCCTAGTGGCTTACGAGAAATTAAAAAATATATTATTAAAAATCAACAAGATAAATAAGTTAAAATAAGATTAAACAATAAAAAAATTAAAACCATTTAAAAACATATACAGTGGGCCCTTGGTATCCGCTGGGGTTTGGTTCCAGGACCTCCTGTGGATACCAAAATCCATGAATACTCAAGTCCCATTATATGCAGTGGCATAGCAAAATGGTGTCCTGTATATAAGATGGCAAAATCAAGGTTTGCTTTTTGGATTATTATTTTTTAAAGAATATTTTCAAGCCGTGAATACTTAAATCTGTGGAAACCAAATCTGTGGATACGGAGAGATAACTGTATAATTAAACATGCAGAGATACACGAATTTGCACACATACACACACACACACACCAATTAGCAAGATACAGCACATTGTTTTGGTGGGACGGGCCTTATGTAGTCAATCATTGAATGTCTATTGAAGCAGACAAGTCTTTACTTGTCTACGAAAAGAAAGTAGGGAGGATGCCCATTCCAACTTCTCTGGAGCCATGCTACAGAGAGAAGCAGGTATACTCCAAGTAGCTCAAGTGTTGCTGTTTTTTAATAGGTTTATCTGGTTTTCAAGACTTTAATTTTCTTTGGTGGACTATTTTGATTCATCCTTCAAGCCTCAACTTGTTTTAAGGATTGTTTCTGTTGCCATTTAGCTTATCTCTGTTTTTGGCAGAGCTCTAATCTGACTATTGGGACTATTGCAACTTGCTATCTAGGCATAAGCGGAAATACTCCTAAAAGTTATTTGGGAGTAGCCACCAAACAAGTCTGTAAAGTTATAAAGAGTTTTTATTTAGTCCAGCTGCCTGATTGGACAAAACCTCCTCTCTTTGTTAATTTCTAAGGACCTAAGGAATTTACCTTATTGCTCTTTGCTGGTTTGCTTGCTTGTGTCGCCTTCCAAGCAATCTCCTGCTACTCAGAAAAGTAATTTTCATCTGAGGAGTACTGTTCAGCATCATTTATCATATCTGGTGTTGTGAATAATTTTTGGGAGTCTCTTGTGAGTGCTGACAAAGACACATATACTTATATATAAGTGTATTGAGGTCATTGACCTAGAGAAGTGGCTCTATATAAGCCTATTGTAAGATAGAGGGGAAGAGTTACTCTGCTTTACTTTGCACCAGCAATAACTAAGAGGAAGAAAAGGGCTGTTTCTCCACCATTACCAAGTAAGCAAGCTGAGACTATTTTGAGTAAAAGGAGGAAAAAAGCAGCCCTCTCCCACTGACAAGTGTAGCTTTACCAGCCTCAAGCAGTGCTGTATTGAAGAATTTGTTGCTCTAAAATCTCCCTCCACATTGGAGGTTTCATCACATAATAGTTTTGCATCTCTGGAGAAGTTATGGGAAGAAGTGAGGGGCTGCCAAACTTATTGGTTGATGAACTATCAGTGCGTCCAGCTGTATCCTAAAAGGAACAATCTTGCCCATCTGTACCATACTTAAAATTAGTGTCAGAGCAATGTATGCTGACTGCCCAGACATTGCATTTTATTGGTACTAAATTGACAGAGGTTCTTGGTACCTTGATTCATTTGACTTCATCCCTTGTACCAAGACTCCCAGATCTTAGTCATGATAACAAGCAGAAGTCACCTAGTCCAACTGTGATGAATTCCAGAGTTAGTTCAAGACAGCAAGCGGAAAATAGTTCAGCTGCAGAGTTACATTCCAAAGTTTCAAACAAGTTAACTACTAAAGAAACTGACTGTTGTCTATCTTTACAAGCCAATAAGGTGATATTAGATGTTTTCCCTTTAATGGTATTTTTTCCTTGTTGGAAGTCGGTCTCCAAGGCCAGCACCCACTTAAGACAACTTTTAAAAATAAAATTTGTGAAACTGTTATCAGTTGAAATGTTATATTTATCTGCATATTATTCAAGAATTTTATTACATTTTACAAATCCCTTTATTCCAAACTTGATAATGAAGCAAAAGGTGCATTTGAATGATTTTGGTATCTTCCCAAGGTGCTCCTTTATAGATCTATCAATAAGACCCCTTCTCCTAATGAAGAATGTTTTTGACTTACCGTCACAATTAAATGATGTTGATCTACAGGAAAATAAATCAAAACGGTTAGGCCCCAAGCCTAACTCATCTTCCAGTAAAAAGCAAATTTATGAGAAATTGTTCATTAAAAGCTTCTTCACACTGCCAGACAAGGTTAAAACTAACATATGGAAAAGGCTATCTACAACAATGCTAAGCTTCTCCAAAGCATTTGGGTCAGAATGGGAGTTACCTAAGTCGGTCCTGCAAGATAATAATATTTCTCCAGAGGAATCTAACCAAATGGAAGACAATCTGAGTCATGTTGCAGCCTCCCCCTCTAGGGGGCCTGTGAAGATCCTTTCTTCCTTTCTGCCTAAAGTGCACATCATTGAAGTGGAGATAAATCCAACCATTGGGAGAAACCCGATGGCAGAGGCACCTGAACTAACCACTGCATATGACCTTTGCAATTCTCCAGATTTCACTAGATCAAAATACTCAGCAAATGGTTGTATCGTAGCAAATGAAAGCAGTGAAATTGAATCAACCAGCCAGGGAGTTTGACACTCAGCCAGCTCTGGAGTCTCTCTGCCTAAGACTAACCTCCTGGAACATTGCTGGCTGGGCTAACAAAAGTGGGGACATTTCCTTTTTTCAATATATTAGTCAATTTGACATTATCTTGCTCTAAGAAATCTGGGTTACTGGTAACATCAATTTGAAAGGTTTTGACTCACTCACCCTAGAAGCTACCTAGGTAAACAAGAAGGGGAGGCCATGTGGTGGTCTTGCAGTGTTGGTCACCAGTGCTATGACAGCAAAGGCTACGCTGCTTGAGAAGTGTGACCATTTGGCACTGGGGATACTAGTTCAGTCACCATTTTATAACATCATTGTAATAATGGTTTATATCCCCCCAATTAGTGCCAAAGACACAGTAGAGGACACTTGGCTCAAAACTGAGAATTATTTCCTACTCCTGAATACAAACTACCCTACAGCACATTTTTTTTTTAAATTAGGGGATTTAAATGCCAGAATCGGTCAGAATGACATTGAATTGGAAGCAAAATTCCCAATTCTTACAGAGCTAAAAGAAGCATGCTTCTTTCCCCCTAGGTTTTCCAAGGATAAGATATCACATTTTTCTGGGTTTTGTCTGGCACAATTTATGAATAGGTTGGACTTACTTTTGTTAAATGGTGTGGCTCAGGATGATACCCCTGGTGAATATACTTTTATGAACTCTTTTGGTTTTAGTACAATTGATTATTGTTTGATCTCAAGGAATGCTTATCGATCTATTCTACACCAGTGTGGATGCCAGAGTAGAAAGTGACCATCAGCCTTTAGAGCTGACTATAGCAACTGAAGGTAGTATAAAGTGGTTTTCTCAATTCCATCCTCTAAAGGAAAGTCAAGGCAAGGCAAATAAGAACTAAATGGTCACAGGAGTTTGAGGGATTAATGAAGCAGAAACTGGCTTCAGATGCTGTATGTTCTTTCCGATCTAAAATAATGATGATGGTTTCCCCGTAACACAGATAGAGTCTTATGAAAATCTGATCCAACTGTTTCAAGAGGATTTAACATGTAAACTTAATCCTCAAAAATATGAAGCTAAACATTTTGACCATTTAGGTAAGATTTGGTTTGACAAAGAATGTATGCAAAAGAAAAAAAAGCCCTTAGAGATTCATTCCTTGAGTGCAGGAAGTTAAACTTAAGAAGTGTCTCTCCAGCATATCTCCAGTTAAAAAGGAATATAAGTCCCTTATAGTATATAAAAAGAAGCAATTCAGTCAAAAATCATGGTCCTTATTGCTTAGTGCCTCATTAAATAATGACACAAAAAGCTTCTGGCAACTTGTTTCTGGAGCTTTATGCTCCCACTCTCAAGCTTTTAGCTGTGAGATTCCAGCTGATGTCTAGGAAAACCACATCAGAGAATTTTTTTCTATGGGTAATGAAAATGAAAATATTTCAGCTGTATCTAATGAAATAATGATATCTCTGTCACCTCCTTGGGAGCTGGTTTCCATAGCTAAAGTCAATGACTTAATTTTGCATCTCAAAAATGGAAAGGCCCGTGGAAATGACAATATTCCTGCTGAATTTATTAAAACTAATAGCCACTGGTGGGCTCCTCTACTTGCAGCTCTGTTTACCCAGATAAATAACTCTGGATTGGTTCCAAACAGCTGGAAAGTAGCAACAGTAGTACCAATCTATAAGAAAGGCCAAGCTAATGACCCTGGAAATTATCGGCCAATAAGCTTATTATCCATTATGGGTATACTTTATGCTCATTATCTTAATAACAGACCTCTTTCCTAAATGATAACAACATTCTCTCTGAGGCCCAAGCAGCCTTTAGAGAAGGTTATTCCCCTTCTGACCACTGCTTGGTTCTTGCACACCTTGCAGAAAAATATTCAAGACCTATGCGTGGTAAGCTCTTTGTAGCTTTTATGGATCTGAAGGCTGCATTTGATTCTTTTCCCAGATCCAAGCTCTGGGCCAAGTTGGAGTCTATATTAACAGATGCCAGACTCTATAGCCTAATTAAGGCGCTATATAATAATAGTCAACTTCGTATAAGATGTGGTAACCAAGGCCAGCTCTCCAGAGTTATACCCATGGTAAGAGATGTAAGACAGGGATGTATTTTTGCACCAACCTTATTTAACATCTATCTAAACAATCTAGTGGATACCATGATGGATGAGAATGGCCACTTACCCAAATTAGATAATAAGAAAATCCCTGTTTTGCTTTATGCTGATGACACCACAATTCTTTCAAGATCTAGAAAGGGGAATGAGCTGAAGATAAATACTGCAAAATCTAACATTTTTGTTTTTGAAAGGAAATTTACAATATCTAGATGGAGTTTAAATGGCTGTCCCCCTGGAACAGGTCAGAAGCTTTCAATACCTTGGGCTTGTTTATCATCATAAAGATCAGCAGCAATCAGCAAAGCCCTAGTTTGCAACTCAGCCATCTTAAAAAAAATTCACACCAAGGGGAATCATTATGTACCTGCTGCTATTAAGGTATACAATGCAAAGATTATGGCTAAATTGCTATTTGCAGCTGCAATTTGGATTGAGGGGTTTAACTATGAGCTAGATAATTTTTATGCCAGATTCTTCAGGGCCCTCCTTCAGGTGACAAGATGTGTTGCTAACTCAGTTTTAATGCTTGAAACGGGGGAAAGCCTTCCCTCTATGAGGTGTAGCAGACAGCCATGAAACTTTGGCTTAGAGTCATACTCCTCAAGCATGGTAAGGGTCTACTTAGCCATCTTACAACGGACACTTACAAAAGCAGATGGTCCAAGTATATTGCCCCAAAAGCAACCACAACTGGGCTTTCACCATCCTTCCTTCTAAACCTCGGTTATGACACAGCCTTGAAAACTGTTAAACAAAGACTTTAGGACATTACCTTTTGCAATTTGTGGGCTAAATCCTTTCTGTCATGCTCACCTAGTGCATTGCATATACCATATTCAGGTTCATTTGCTTTGGCTGATTACATAAAGAACATGACTCTGCCAATCTATCACATATTATTTATGAAGGCCATGTGTAATGTTTTTCCTTCAGCAATGTTGTATGGAAGATATGCAAGGTTGCCATTTGCATCAAGGTTCTGTCCATGTGGGTCGCAGGATGAGGAAACCATGTCTCATATCCTAGTATCTTGCGTCCTTCATTCTCAGAGTCGTAAACAACTGATTTCTCCCTTGCTATGCCATCTACCTGGCCATTCGGAAAGGTTCTGTGTCAAATTCTTACTAGAGGATAAATGTCCTAATATTACCTTGTCAGTTGCTAAGTTCTTGTCTGTGGTCATTAAGACCAGTGAGAGAGAGAAGGTAATAGTTGAATAAGATGGATGAACTCCAAAAAAAGTCTATCAATAAGTATCCTAATTTTATTGGTTTGTATTATGGTTTTATCTATTAATGTACATCATGTCTGTTATTTGATGGGTCTATGGACTGTATGAAGAAATTGATTGAACTTCTCTGGGAAGGGAGTTCCAGAGCCTAGGGGCAGTCCTCTTCTGTGTTCCCACCATATGTACCTGTGAGGATGGTGGAACAGAGAGAAGGGCCTCCCCAGCAGATCTCAAAGCATGGGCTGTTTCATAAAGAAGAATAAAGTCCTTCAAAAAAAAAATAAATCTGTATTTCATAGGGCTTTATTTGTCAAAACCAGCACTTTTAATTGTGCCCAGAAATTTACCTGCAGCCAGTGAAGCTGCTGCAACAAGGGAGTCATGTGTCCCCTGTAGCCAGCCCTAGTTAGTAGTCTGGCTGCAGTTCTTTGGATCAGTTGATGTTTCTGAACACTCTTCAAAGGCAGCCCTATGTGGAGTGTGTTACAGTAATCCAATCATGATGTAACTAAGACACGTTCTGTAACCCAGTCAGATCTGATGCCTCAAGGAACAGGTGCAGCTGGCACACAAGCTTTAATTGTGAAAACACACTCTTAGTCACTGCTGAAACCTGAGCTTCCAGGCTCAGAGTTGAATCCAGGAACACACCCAAGCTGTGGACCAGCACCTTCAGGGGGAGTGTAACCTCACTCAGCACAGGCTAAATCCCTATTCTCTGATCTGCCTTTAGACTAACAAGGAGCACCTCCATCTTGTCTCCATTTGTTTCAATTCATTCTTGTCTCAGTTTAAATTTGTTCACCCTCATCCAGTCCATTACGGGTGACAGGCACCAGTTCCTTTGTCCTCTGATGGAAAGTAGTAATAGTGTCAGGTGTTATTGTTTGGGGTAACATAGAGGAAAGTTCCAATAATGAAAAGTGGTGCCTTTTTAATCACTCCAGCATGGAGGGAGAATGGAGGAAGCACGAGAGGAGGGCGATGTGTGTGATATCGACACCTTTTGGTGGTACAGTGATGTCATTCTTGTGACCTCCTTGGGGGCTTTTAAAAAGTGTCTGATAATCTCCTTTGACAGGATTGCCTGTTATTTTCACCACTAATGACTGCTTAACTTGTTTTTTTTCTTTAAGAACACAGTGACACCCTTATTCCTTTTTCCTGTGACAAAAACGGGGGGACGGAGTGTTGTTCCATTTTAATCATCATGGGGAAGATGACAGAGGGAGAAAGGATCACGTGGTTGATCACCCAATTACCTGACCACTTCTTTGTGGGTGCACAGTGTGTTCATGTCTCTTTCTGGTTGGCGTGTACAGTGAGAGCAATGGAACAGTAGTGATAGAAGACTATAACAAACAAGCAGAAGTAGGTAAGGATGGTATCTTTGGTTTGTCCCAGGGGAGAGGTGTAGAGGAATTGTAAAGCAATTGCTGCTATCCTGTGTAATTGACCAAGTCCTCTGACCGTGTTACTGCTGCAACGTAGGAACCTGGCACTTATAGCCCTGATGTTCTGGAATCGACATGGCTGCACCCAATATCCTTGTGACCTCCAGTAGGCCTCATAGAACTCTGTTGCCCCCAGAGCTTTACACAGGAAGGAATCTAGCATATTTTACCTCAGCATCTTAACTTCTTCCCTCTTAGGAGATTATCGTATGGGAACAAAAAGAAAGTGTTCCGATTCTGCAATCTCCTCTCCCACTCCTCTCCCATCCCTGTCATGCCAAAAAAGAAAAACTTTTCATACCTACCTTGTTCACGCAACAGGGCAGCCAAGGAATTTCGATAGACTACTGCAGCTCCACCTCCCCACCCCAACCCATGTCTCACCTGCTGCTAAACAGAGAACACTGGTGGACAAAGCTAAGATAAATTACCCCCTACTCTCCTAACTCATCCAACCAGGCCTTTGTGATGCATACCAGGTTGGCATGCTCATTCAAGATCAAGTCCTGAATGATAGCTGTCATCCCATTCACTGAGCTGGCATTCATCAGCAGCATTTTCAACCCATGGGTTCTGTTTCCAAGACTATCCAGGTGGTTTGAGTTGGGGGACAGTTTAGGGACAATCTATCCCTTCGATTAAAGTTAACTATCTTCCCTTTTAGTAGCTCCCTCTGTTCTGTACAACTGGAAAGGCTGCCATCTCAGATCCAGTATCTCCCCTTCTCTTTTCACTTCAAATCCTTCCTATAGCAGACTGGGTGTATGATCACTTTATATGGTTCTCCTCTCCCTTTTAATATCCACAATAACCTTGTAAGGTAGTTTTGCTGAGAGTTAGCGATGGCCCAAGTTTACATGGTAAATTCCATCACCAAGCAGGAATTTGAACGTGAGTCCCCCTGTTCCAAGTACATCACTTTAAACATTATATTGTAATTGGTTCTCGCAAATCAGGTTACCTTAAAAATGATACTAATAACTTTAACAAACCAGTCAAATATGACACTATAAGGATGCCTAATGATCATGAAAGGGCACGTGTACCAGATGACATTGCCCCTTTGCAGTCATATATTGTTTAAAAACCATCCCATTTTATTGATGGCCCAAGCCATCAATTGATCCCCCATGGCGATTTTCTGCCAGCATTGCTGGCGTTTGAATCCACACGCCATTGTACTCATGTGAATGCAGCATCAATGGGCAAATACTTCCAGGTGAGATCAGAACAGCCAGGTAGGGGATGCCCTTTTTATGATCCCCCCCCCTGTGTACTTGGGACTTTTAAAGTGTGTTTTGATGCTTTCTTGAACTTTTTGTGTCTTTGTTTTGCTTTGCTTTTTGAATTTCCCATGCTAGTGTCTTCTCGCGAGATTTGGTGAGATTTGAAACCAGGAAGGGACCGGAGCTCTGTTCACTCCCCGTTACTGTCTGGGAAACCTCTTTAACATGAGCAGCATAAGGTCTGGTAGGGGAAGTTCTTTTGCTGGCATAAAAACACCACAATTTATGCCCGCAAAATAACATTTAAGGAGGGTGGTCTGATAAAGTCCTAAGGCTGGAACATAGCAGTAGAAAAATTGCAACAATTGTTTTTAATTTCTATAGTAAGAATGTAAATTATAATGATTTCTGTCATTAGAATGCAAGTTCTAATAATATGCATCATTTGAATAATTTGCATAATATGTCAGACATGCAGATTTTGGTACAGTATATGGCAATCCTGCACAAAAGCAATATGCAAAATGGACTTCAACTAATCCTTCCTCAAAAGGTTATCACAAGAATAAGTAACAACTGAAATGTACAAGAATGTAATTGAGCTCAAATATAACTTGCACATAATGCTTCCATTTTAATGTTAATAACATGTGCTCAATTGGAAAAGGCATAAAGCTTTTACAGAATCCTCCATTGGACATTTTATCCACAAACTGCATTCATCATCACTTTTAAACTGCAATTCAAAACCAGAGTGGAACATTAGCAGGAGCTTGAGACAGCACTAGATTGATTTCATCTATCCATGACCCAGGATGAGCCAAGTCAAAGCTTTTTTACTGCCCATATGAAAGTTCTTTCCACATTTTTGAGCAGCAGAAATACAATTACATTTCTCACCAGACTAAACAAGGAAGCCAGAGAGCATATTTCTCTGAAATACTGCTGCATATGAATGAGTATATATCACTTTATTATTCTCATCTGATGTTTTCTGGAAAGTAGAAGTTACCCATTTGGATTTCAAGATTTTATCAAACGCAGCAAATACGGCATCATAATGATCCATAATTAATGCAAAAGGGTGCACATACCAGATGATGTTGTCCTTCCATGATTTTATATTGTCAAAAAGCTGCTGCTCTTTTTTATTGATGGGCCAAGCTGTCAATAGACCTCCTGTGGTGGTTTTTTGCCAGTATTACCGTCATTTGAAACTTTGGAGATTTTCAGATGGGGCCAAAATGCCCCGTTGCTGCCCCACCACCTCCTCTCCGTTCCTGCAATGGAATAGAGGTAAATGTACATACACTTAACTCCACTCCACTCCAGGAATGGGCGTCCTCCCTCTTTGCCCAGCCAGCTGTAAATGCAGTCATCGTAAGGCTGCCTTCATGACCGGCCGGGGGAAATCCCGCTCATTCTCGCGAGAGAACAAGCGGGAGGAAAATTCAAATTTAACCCCCCCCACTGTCAAAGACAGAAATAAAATTTAAAAAATTAAAATAAAAAAGAACCCGGGGGGGGGGAGAAGATGGTACTTACCTGGCTGTCCTGTTGGTGGCCGGAAGTGCCTGCCACGGAGCTCCTACCCCATGCCTGTCATCACAGAAGAGGCACGGGACTCTGTTTCCCACATACCTGATTCTGTGACAGGCATGGAAGGGGTGATCTATTCATGATTTTTCATCGTGAATAGAATAACCCCAGGAACAGGATGGGGGCAGGACAGGAGCAGGACAGAAGGGGTTGAAGTTGTCTGAATGACAGCCCCTTTCTCAACTCTGTTCCATGCCTGCCCCACAGTATAAGCCCCATCTGAAAATCTCCTTCTTGCCATTGTGTTCACATGAATACAGCATCAATGGGCAGAACACTTCTGGGTGAGATTGCAAAAACCATGTAGGAGACGTTCTTTTTATGAACCTCCCTGGTTCACTTTTAAGTTTTAAAGTGTGTTTCTGTGCTTGTGTGAACATTTTCTGTCTTGCTGTATTTTTAAAATGTATTGCATTCACATCTTCTCATGAGAATAGGCGAGATTACAAACATGGAAGTGAATGGAGCTCTGTTCATGCTCCATTAATGCTGGGGATGCCTTTTAATGCTGCTGGAGGTAGATTTGATAAAGGGGGGGTTATTGTGCTGGCAGATAACTGCAGCAAAATATGATGGGAAAAAATTATTATGGAGATTTTTTTTATAAAGACCTCAGTCTTTTTCATGAATGCCTATTGCCATATATTCTGGCATATAAAATGACTGGGCATATAAGACAATCCCCCAATTTTCAACGTAAAATCTAGGGTTTGGCATATATTCAACATATGAGACCACCCCTCAATTTGGCTGGCTGGCTGGGGGAGCCTTGCCAGCTGATCCTCTTTGTTTCCCAACTCACGAGGATCTCTTTGTGAGTTGGGAAAGTGAACAGGATCAGCTGGCAGGGCTCTCCCAGCCTTGCATCTCCTTACAAATATAGGTTTCCAGCATAATGCCAAAAAAATTACTGCTAGCAGACTTTGAGGAGTTTCATCATACCACATCAATGGCTGCCTTTCTTAAATTTAGGTGGAAACAGGTTCACTGATTTTCCACAGTTGCATGTAGCAGTAATTCCTCATAATAAAATGCCCCCTTTCCAAGATTATGTTTATCTTGGCATATTTATGAAAGGTATCTCATCCCATTTAGCTTTATAAATGAGCTTATGATTTTATAAATATATAAAAAAATTTCCTCCAAACTCTAATACCTCATCATTGGTGTTATTATCTCCTTCAGGAGCATAGTGTGTTTTCTATTAGCCCTGATTCCTCAGTGTGGCTTGAAGGGAAAATGACTTGGCATTTTTAATTTGATTGAATTGCTCTTTGTCTTGGGGAAGACAGTTGAAGACGAAACACATTGTCTGTTATAAGTCTTATTACCCTCACCTGAGCTTCATCTGCTTCCTCGTTTTGTCTATTTATTCTGAGGTGCAAATTGTTTGTGTTTCCTCACCGCACCCAATGTTGACAGGTTGTGAACCGAGCCTTGCTAGGTTAACAGCTCCTTATCTCAGCTGGATGCCATAAGCAAAGAAAAGGAACCACCTAGGATTATGTTCAATGTTGACAGGTTGTGAACCGAGCCTTGCTAGGTTAACAGCTCCTTATCTCAGCTGGATGCCATAAGCAAAGAAAAGGAACCACCTAGGATTATGTTCAAGAAAGGGGGCCAAGATGGAGGGAATGGGGCCACTGAGGCAAACTCGGCATTTTCGCCCCTTTCCCCCACCTTCCTTGAAGGTAGGGGAAAGGGGCAAAAATTCCCAGTTTGCCTCAGCCGCTGAACACACAGGCGATCGAGCGGTGGTTGCGGCAAACCACAACGTTCGCCCCCCTCCTCTACCTTCGGTTGCTCCCCAAAGGGGGAGAAGGCAGAGGAGGGGGGAGAATGAACTGCTAAACACTTTGCCTCACCCCCCCGCCCCATCTCCTGCCTCTTTGCTCCATTTGGGAAAGTTGCAAAGAGGCAAGAGATAGGTAGGCGGGTGAAGCAAAGTATATCCGGCGTATAAGACAACCCTCAATTTTGGAGGGTATTTTTGAGTGTTCAAAAGTAGTCTTATATGCCAGAATATATGGTACTCTAGTGACGTGAGAAACGGCTTAATTCTGAATGAGAAAGTATTGAATATTTTATTCAGGATAATAAGAATACCAAAACTTACTGAGCTCCACACAGAGCTCTCTTGTAGAGAGTCACTAGTGTCTAAAAACAATGACAAAAAAATGGCCATGGATCACCACATTCAATCTTTTTTTTTACTCCCAATGATTTCAGTCTCTCTCTCTGGCTTTTCTTCACAAATGAAGATTCAGGAAGGACTCATCCCGTGCTATCTGCAAGTGCGCTGATGACTAAAAAGGCCAATCCGAGATAAACAAGTCCGGTTGCAAAAAGCACAGCAGAAGGTCTCCTTGGGTGATGTTTCTGGGTTATAATTCTTCCTGCGTTGTCATTTCTCTTCAAGACTTGTTTGGTGTGAGTTCTCAAATAAAGCTGCAGCATTGTGAATAGTGCGTCTCCATGCCTCCTGATGTGAGGACAGGGCGGACCATTGTTGGTGATCAATTTGGCTGAGCCTGAGATGTTGGAGATTTTCAGATGCCTCTTTCAGGCTCTTGCCACGCAAGCAGCCTCTGGAGCAGTAATGAGGCTGCCGCGCGGCAAGGTGTCCATTTTGGACGATGCCATTTCTCTCTCGGCGGCAGCCATGACTCTTGTGGCTAGCATTAGAGGCGGCTGCGCTGTTTTTCACTCACAGAAGTTGTCCGTGAGTAAAAAACAGAGCTGCCGCCTCCAATGCTAGCCGCAAGAGTCACGGACAACGCCGAGAGAGAAACGGCATCATCCAAAATGGACCCCTTGCCGCGCAGCAGCCTTGATACTGCTCCGGAGGCTGCTTGCACGGCAAGAGCCTGAAAGAGGCGTCCGAAAATCTCCAACATTGTTTCAGGGAGTCCTTGTATCGCTTTTTCGGAGCGTCTCTCTTACACTGACCCGTGGTGAGTTCACTGTAGAGTACTATTTTTGGGAGGTGATGGTCCTCCATCCTAGAAATGTGCCCTGCCCAGCGCAGCTGTGTTCTCAGTATCATGGCCTCAATACTGGTGCTCCCTGCTTGCTCAAGGACAGCAACATTCGTCACATGGTCAGTCCAGTGTATATTTAGGATTCTGCATATATAGCACTGATGAAAGCGTTTGAGGAGTCATAGGTGGTGGTGATAGGTGACCCATGTTTCAGATCCATAAAGGAGAATAGACAGTACAATGGCTCTATACACACTGATTTTTGTGCTTTGCCTCAGATGTTTATTACTCCAGACTCTTTTGTGAAGTCTTCCAAATGCGCTATATGCCTTTGTTAATCTGTGATCGATCTCTTTGTCAATCTTGGCATCTGAGGAGATGATGCTTCCCAGGTAGGTGAACTGCTGAACAGACTTGAGCACAGATTTGCCGACGGCAATGGGGAGATGGTGGTGTTCGTCCTGTGGTGCAGGCTGGTAAGGAACTTTTGTTTTCTTCAGGTTGACTTCCAGTCCAAACAAGTCTGCAGCTGTTGAGAAGCAGGATGTTAGGTGCTGCAGAGCTGCTTCTGTGTGGGCAACAAGGGCAGCATCATCAGTGAAGAGCAGCTCACGGACTTGATAGTTTAGAGTCTTAGTGTGAGCCCTCAGACGGCTTAAGTTAAACAAGCTACCATCAGTACAGTAACGTATATAGATGCCGTCATCTTCTTCAAGCTCTGCCGTAGCCCTTTGGAGCATCATGCTAAAGAAGATTGTAAATAAAGTTGGCACAAGAACACAACCTTGCTTCACTCCATTAGTTATTAGAAAGGGCTCTGAAAGAGCATCGCCATATCTGACTTGACCGCGCTGGGCCTCGTGTAACAAGATAATCATTTTAAGGAATTGGGGGGGGGCATCCTAATCTTTCCAGGATCTGCCACAGACCTTTTCTACTCACAGTGTCGAAGGCTTTGGTGAGGTCAACAAATGTTACATAGAGACCCTTGTTCTGCTCCCTACATTTTTCTTGCAGTTGTCTAAGGGCAGATACCATATCTGTAGTACTCCTATTAGCTCTGAAGCCACATTGGCTTTCAGGAAGAAGTTCTTCTGCAATATCAGGAACTGATCTGTTCAGGAGTATCCCAGCAAGGATTTTCCCAGTAATAGAGAGCAGTGTTATGCCTTGATAGTTTGAGCAATTGGATTTTGCTCCTTTTTTCTTGTACAGGGTGATGATGGCTGCATCTCGGAGATCTGATGGCAGTTCCCCCTTTTCCCAGCAATTCACAAGGAGTTTGTGGAATTTTTCATGGAGTACATGACCTCCGTGTTTCCAAACTTCAGGTGGGATTCCATCAATCCCAGCTGCCTTGCCGTTTTTCATCTGCTGTATGGCCTTAAGGGTCTCTTCCAAAGTGGGAGCTATGTCCAATTCATTTTTCATCAGTTGTTGTATCATATGTTGGATTGCTGAGCCTTGGACTACTTGGTTGGCACTAAAGAGACTTTGAAAATGTTCAGCCCATCGATTCAGGATGGAGGCTTTATCAGTAATTAATGTTTGACCATCTGTACTGTATAAGGAGCTTTGGACCTGATAAGTAGGTCCAAACACTGCTTTAAGAGCTTCATAAAATCCTCTATGATCACCCAGATCTGCACAGTGTTGTGTCTTTTCTGCTATATTGATCCACCTTTTCTGCTATATTGATTTCAGTAGAAGCATCACATAAGCTTAGTCAGGCCATGATAATGAGAAAACAGCTGCATTGGGCAGGGCACATTTCTAGGATGGAGGACCATCGCCTCCCAAAAATAGTACTCTATGGTGAACTCGCCATGGAGGGGCACTCTGAAAAAGTGATACAAGGGCTCCCTGAAACAACATCTCAGGCTCGGCCAAATTGATCACCAACAATGGTCCGCCCTGGCCTCACATCGGGAGGCATGGAGATGCACTATCCACAATGCTGCAGCCTTATTTGAGAACTCACGCCGAACAAGTCTTGAAGAGAAATGACAATGCAGAAAGAATCACAACCCGGAAACATCACCCAAGGAGACCTTCTGCTGTGCTTTCTGCAACCGGACTTGTTTATCTCGGATTGGCCTTTTTAGTCATCAGCGCACTTGCAGAAAGCGCGGGATGAGTCCTTCCTGAATCTTCATTTGCGAAGAAAAGCCAGAGAGATATGTATGTCTGCCTGCTCAGAATTAAATTCCATGGAATTCATCAGGGACTTCTCCCAGGTATGTGAGTAAAGGATAGCAGCTTTGCAGTATGATCCTGGGTACTTTTATGCAGAAGTAAACCACCAGCCAATTAAACAGGGCTTATTCCCTAGCAAGTATGCATAGGACTAAAACTTTAATGTCCATCTTTCAGGAGACCCTATATAGGGGTTCTTTGTAATAAGCTGCTATCTCATAAGTAGATATAATTGTTTAAATGGTTATCAAGTCTAACAGCTAAGACTTTCAGAGCAGAGCTTGGATAGTTATGCTTCTGGAAGTTTCTTCTCCTGGCCAGGAGAGCCACTATTTAAATGGCAGCTGTTAAAAATTTTAACCATTGCTAATAATTTTGGTTTAAAAACAAATCCAAAAACAAGCAAGTCCAATTAAGTTAAGAATTATAGTAAAAGCGGAGTCTGGCTTATTACGCCATAGTATTGGCTTATTACACCATTTCATCAAGTCTCCCATTTGCTATTGACTATGGGGTGGCAGGAAGACAAATGTCCATATGATACCTGAGGTACTTTGTAGGTAGTGTGACAGGCATTTAAGTGCCAGTGTAATATGAGGTGGGGAAGAGGGCAGGATTACCCTCTCTCTCCCAGTATCTTGGTCTCAAGGCAAATCCACCCCAGCCTTTTGCTGATAGACACAGGAATAAGGAGAGCAGAAACAATAAAGAAACCACATATATATAGCTAGTTTGTAAAGGGCAACTTTTATTAAGCTATGACCTATTTAACCCCTTTTTGAGAGATCTGCAATGGGGGGACTTGTGTGGGAATAGTTGGGGCGAGGAGGTCAACACCAAAACCCACCTTCCTTGGACAAGAACACCTGAACCCCAGGAAGAACCCATAAGCTGGATTGCTCCCCAGCCAGCCCATATTAGGAAGACTGACCCAAAAGTCCCTCTCCCAAGTCACATGACTTAAAGAGAGGGTTTATCTCTTAAGCCAGCATCAAAGGAGGACACTTTCCCCACCCCTCAGTTCACAAGACCTAAAGGGGAAGTTCCAGATCCCCCTTTCACCTCCAAAAGGAGAAGGTGCCAAAGGTGCATACCGAGCTACCAAATCTTCCCCTCTACCTGCCCCTAGCAGTTGTGACCATGCTTGGAACCTATTTTTAAAAGTCTAAATAAAGATATCCAGTGAACTCAGCAAAGTTCTCTTGTATCACATCTAATTGAGCCTTTAGTCATTACCATAAAACACAGAAGGATTTTATGACTATTGAACCACACTATCATGGACAGCTTTGTCAACAAGACACTAAACCAGGGATGGGCAAAATACAATCTGTGGGGCATATGTCCCCCCCGAAGGCCCATTCTGTGGCCCCTAAAGCCCCCCAAGCCCCCAATTCTTCCAAATTCTATTTTCCATGGGATATTTTTGTCCCAAACAAAACAGCTGAAAACTACCCCCAATTGTGTCAGTTTTGCTCTCTAACCCATAACCCTCCTACAATGATTAACCCACCAACACTCAAAATTAGCTGAAAATGAAATGAGGTAACAGGATATAACTTTTGATCACTTCTGGAGCACCAGTGCAGCCCCCCCCATGAGGGGTGTGGGGGTGAAAAAATACCCCCTGTCTCTCCACTATTGTCTGTTCCTGCACTAAACTTTGTATCACATGTTACCTGAATTACTAAGGTCTGTGGAAATTCCACACATGTCTACCAAAAATCAATATTTCTATGGGGAAATTTAATTAGCTTAAATAGTGGCTGCAAGAGGTTGGGCAATGACAGGATCTTTACTATGTATGTCTAGGAGAATTAGCCCATGTTCACTCTAACTTACCAGTCCAAGGGGGCTGACATGCTTACGACCCAGGCATGTATTTTAGGAATTTGTGCTGGCTGCTTCCTTAGACTTTCTGAGCAAACCTTTAGTCCCTGTATTTGGGAAGCCCTAGTCTACTACCTACCATGTGGAGTACCAATAATAAGCCAATTTATGCAATATAACCAATTGATGAATTATTGGAAGGGGGGAGTAATCATGGTAGGTAACACACAGAGGTAAGAATGGTGGGCCCTCCAGGTATAGCTCCCAGTATTCCTTACCATTGTCTCTTCTGGCTAGGGCTTCTGGGACTACAATCCAGCAACATATGGAAGGCTGCACAATCTCCACTCATGATTTACAGTTGTCCCTTCCCATTCACTGGAGTTAGGGGCAGAGCACCACCGTGAAACTGAAAAAAATGTGAATAAATTAAGCCCCACCCCAAACATGCTGTATTCTCCTCAGCCGATTTGTAAAGCCCCTCTGCCTCCCTCCACTCCAAATTAAAAGCACAGCCAGCCCTCGTGAGCATGCACGCAACACTTTCCCCCTTGCTGCCAAGGTTTTGCTTGGCCTTTGGCTCCCCCCCACCAGGTAATGTGTAGCTTTGTGGTGAGTGCAGGGGTTTCCTTGGCCTTCGTTCCCTGTGGGGGGGGAGCCAAAGGCTGAGCAAACCCCTGCACTCACCGCAAAGCTGCTGAGGGTGTACTCAGCCTTTGGCTTCCCTCCCAGGGAACGTGCAGCTTTGCGGCGAGTGTGGGGGTTTGATTGGCCTTCGACTCCCCCCAGGGACCAAAGGCTGAGAAAACCCCTGGTGCTCATCGCAAAGCCATGCGTTCCCTGGGGGGGGGAAGCTGAAGGCCAAGCAAACCCTCAGCGTCTTTGCAGCGAGCATGGAAGTTTGCTTGCCCTTCGGCTTCCCCCCCACAGGGAACAAAGGACAAGGAAACCCCTGGCGCTCACCACAAAGCTGCATGTTCCCTGTGGGTGGGGGAGGCCGAAGGCTGAGCAATCTCTCCCCCCCCCCCCCCCGCCGGTGGCTTTCCATTAATACATAAAACTGAGAAAGGGAAAGCCACAAATGGGAAGGGATGACTGTATATCAAGATTTTGTATATGGCTGTGAATTCAGAAGCCATTTTTGCTGCCCTTGTAATAAGATAAAACAAAAAAAAAATACCTTTTTTAAAAAATGTGATGAAATGAAACTTGTCAGAGAGAGGAGATTTTATCAGATATTTTCAGAGTTCATTTTAAAAGGAACAGCTTCTAAGTTGCTGAATTACAATCAAACCTAAAAATATACTGTTGAGAGAATGCGTAGTTACATTCCTAACTTGACAGGAAAGGGACCAGGCTCATGTAGAATGAAATTCTCTGGAAGATAATCTGCCTGTCACTGCTTGTTTTAATAGAATTGCCATATAAAAGATGAATAATATTTGGTTCTGCAGTTTTAAAATGGTCTTTCGTAACTGGCTTCTGAGCTATTTGCATGAACTAGCAATAAAGTATTGTCAGTAAATCCACCAGAACGGCATCCTTGACAGGAAAGAGTGTTGGTACTGCAAATACTGCAAAGACATGCAAAAGTTCATCCTTGCAAGTTAATATTTCAACCTGGCACTATAAGCAGAAACTCTTTTATAATAATGCATTAGAAACAGAACAAGTGGATAAGAGGTAGCACAGAGAATGTAATCAGAAGAATTCACACAGGGAGCCATACTTTAGCATTGATCAAATCTCCTAGCTAACGGTTCCCTCATTACATCAAGGATCATTCCTGGATTTCTGTGTGAACTTGCCACTGATGCTGCAGTATGGTGTGGCTCTTCAGATATGGTTGGATTGTATTTGTGTGTGAGGGATTCTACCCAGAAATTTAGGAGGTAGATTGCACCCATGGTGGCTTATCATTGGCTCAACTCACCATTGGCTATGCTCACCAGGGGTAATGGACTTGCAGTCCAACAGCATCTGGGTAGCAACAGTTCCCTACATTTGCTTTAGGGGGTCTTCTTGAAAAACAGGCTTGTTCCTTTGATTTTATATCACAATGCTGCCCTCCCTTTAGCCAGTCTTTTAGCCAGGCTTTCAATGTAGTCAAATTTCAGGTGTAGATTGAATGTTGTAATAATACCTATTTGTGAGGCTGCCTAGTCATTCTAACTGAATTATCTTGGTGTGAAAAAAAGAAGCAGGATGTAGTCCAGCTAATGGAAGGCATTTGTAAGATATCCAGTACAGAGCGTTCAGAGCTGCTAGTGCTTTTGTATTTTTTAAACCTATTGCAACACAGATTCAGTTTACTGGAACTGAGGCATTATTACGAGGATAACCAGGAGCCAGTGAAAATGAATTTGGTGGTAGAGTGCCTAGAATATCATCATGTTAAATGGAGCATTTAAATGCTGCTGTTGCCTTTTAACAGTGTTTATTATGTGCCCATAAACGGTTTAAGGCTGAAACTGAAACAGATTGTAACAAAAACTGCTAGAAGATGGCACAGAAACAGAATTTAGGTAACCAACTTGGTCTTTAACTACTGTACTAAATGCAATGTCCCTGTTTCAATGACCAGGCAAATTTTCCAATGGCAAAGAAAGATATTTGCATGCTGTTGCTTTCTTGGGAAAAATCCCACTGTGGAAGAACAAGTAACCATCTAGAATTCTTCTGAAATCCATTGGGTAAGTAGAAAATGACTCATTGGTCATAGTGTGCACCAACTGTCAACAGCAACTCCTGTCTAAAATCTGTGCCCTCCTAGCACTTCATGGCACCTGTAGGGCTCCTGTTTCCCTTCTGCTCCCAGCCAGATTTATCTACTATTGACTCCTAAATAATCACCTTAAACACTTACAAATTTATTGCAGCATTAGCTTCCATCTATTAGAACCTCTCTGGCCAGGTGCATGAGACAGGCTGGTGATTCCAGGAGAAGCAAAACTTTGCAAGTAACCCCATAGAGGAATCTGTGCCTACAAATGATTTATTTGTAAAGAATGGAATTAAAAGATAATGAAACAAAAGGGGCTGCATGGATCTAGGATCTGCATTCAGCTAGTGGGAAGTTTTCTTGCCTATCTGTCCAATTTTTGATTACCTTTTCCCAGGGGCGTAGCTGTGGGGTGGACAGAAAATGAGGGCATTGCCTCTCCAAATGAGAATTCTGCCCTCCTGTCCCTAAATTTCAAGCGCTGCAAGGAGTGAGACACTGAAAATCACTCACACCTTGAACACTTGTATTTACTGTGTTTGCATTCCCTTAGTAACTTTGGCTGCCCCTCTTCTTCAAATGCCTGAACTCTATGTCTAAATCTTGATGTGAGTTACTGTGATGCTAACATTTGGGAAATGAAGGAAAATTTCACTTGAGAGGAAGAATTCTTATTTAGGCACAATTTCCTTATTTTACCTTCCTCTCCCCACCACATCACACCTCACCCCATTTAGCATATGCCAGAGCACACCTCTGTGCAAAATGTTTGGAAGGGGAGATTGCCATAGGAAAAGGGATCAGGAAAGTTGCATGAGCAAAAGGGGAATTTTGAGTCTGTGAAATACATCTATGTAGAACCAAAATACAGGAGCATTGTGATTATATCTATCTATCCCTGTTGTTGTTGTTGTTTGCCTTCAAGTCATTTCCAACTTATGGTGACCCTAAGGCAAACCTATCACAGGCTTTTCTTGGCAAGATTTATTCAGAGGAGGTTTGTCTTTGCCTTCCTCTGAGGCACTGAGTGTGTGACTTGCATGGTCTGCTTTGGAATAGCGAGGGGAGGGGGAGAGAGAGGGAGAGAATGAGAATCAGGCTCCCTCATGCTACATGACTACAGTCATCTCAGAACTGAAGCAAAGGGACCTCTGGGAGGGGGGGGGTTGCCAAAAGAGCACAGTCGTATGTATGAAGAGAGGTGTGTTAATAAACGTTTTACAACCAGTATGTTCCCGTTTCCTTTAATAAGGTGATTACCACAAGACACGTGCCTGGTGTGATAATATCCTAAGATTTTTTTTTTTTCATTTAGAAAGGAGAAAATTTACCCAGCAGACCATTTCAGCAAACCAGGCCCTGTTTATTTTTTGTATTTTATTTTAATGGAAGACTGTTGGACACAGGCTCTGGAAGACCAGGGTTCAAACATCTGCTCAGCCATGGAAACCCATGGGTGACCTTGGACAAGTCAAACTTTCTCCACCTCAGAGGAAGGCAATGAAGAAACCTTACCAATAAACAAACCTAGATAGGTTTGCCTTAAGGTCACCGTAAGTTGGAAATGACTTGAAAACACATGATAACAAAATATTTCACAATAGTAGTTATATGAATGAATTATATCAATACTTTACCTATGGGAAACCTATTATTCAGATGTAACAATAAAATAATGCTCTTCTCAGTCATTAAAATAATGGCATAAGAATTAGTCTCTCCCTCTCTCTCTCTCTCTCTCTCTCTCTCACGCACACAAACACACACACACACATATATACATACACATGCTAGCAATATTATGTTTTCAGACATTATTTTATAGACAAATATGACTGGCCTGTAGTCATATTAAGCATACAGTACATTATCATCATAAGTCTATCTTTTAAAAGTTACAAGATAGGTGGCACTATTTCCATTTTATAAAGAAAGCTCCCTTTCAGATAGAGCAGTGAGACAGGAGGTTGGAACATTCTGGGTTAAATAGATCAAAGCAAGGTCATTTGCTGTAAAAAAATTTTTTTTAAAAAACACTGTTTATTCTTTAGAAGGTAACACTTATGAAAGAGGAATATTGTTATCCAGTGTATTATTTCTGATTTATGTAACTCTTGAACCTGTTAATTACTGTGAAGCTGGCAAAATTAGTTTTAGAAAATGCAACTCTACTTCACCTTTTACTGAATGATGGTACAATGCAACCCAGTTCATACTACCATGAGCGTTGGCCAAACCTCTGGACTAATAATATCATATACCAACTTTTAACTGAATAGATTTACCACTTTGAATTTAGGAACTTAACTACAGGAAAAGGAATGGAACTGTATGAATACTGTAAGCCTCATATCACACATTGCTTCATATCCTCATTATGGCTTAACCCTTACATGCATCCCCATACTGTTATGTTACCTATAGGCTGGTTAAATATTTCTTTTCTGCAAAATGTCTTCAATTGATAAAACCTCTCCATTCCATGTGAGTAGGCTGTTAAATCCCACTCCCTCCATGTCAACAAAGACAAATTTGTCCAATGGGAGAAAGGCAGGAAAGGATAGCTGCTTTATGAACTATACTGTATATTATAAAAAATGTGGGCAATCCTATGTGATGCAATAGAGGCAAAAGGGCAAGTATTTTACTTGCATCTCTGCAAACAAACAAACAAACAAACAAACCCCAAAACATTAATTCTTGATTGACACATGGATAGCAATTTCTGTCTTTACCTTCTGACACAGAACCTCAACCATTACAACTCTTGTGAAATTTACTCTTTACTTTCAAATGATGGTTGCACCCAATAAATGCGGTAAGTTTTACTATCATCATTTTTCTTTCTTTTCCTATTTCTAAATCATTGGACACCCATATGGATGACTAGAGTAAGGCAAAGATTAGGACTGCAGGACCTACTTAGTGTTTCTGTAGTACTCCAAGGTCAGCAACTAGAGCTAGATGTAAAATAATAGGCAGAGAAAGAATTGAGGAATAAGGTGCCTTTGGGCACACATTCAACCCAGGTGTTTGTTTTCATGCGGAAAACTGGAGCTGATTCACAAATCCTTTCTCATATAAATCTTTTCTCTTTACCCCCAAACTTTTTTGATTTGGGCAACCAAATTTAGGAGGGAAAGGAGGCCTTTTATTTTCACTGTTGCTAAACCTTTGAGAAGAGACAACCAGAATGGTGTAGTTGTTTGACTGTTTTTATTAGGGGAGACCAGGGTTTGAATCACCACTCAGTCATGGTAACCCACTGGGTGACCTTGGGCAAGTCACACACTCTCAGCCTCAGAGGAAGGCTATGGCAAATCTGCTCTGAATAAATCTATTATAAGGTCTTCATGAATTGACTTTGAAGGTACCTTATATACTCGTGTATGAGTCAACCTCATATATACATTGAAGACATGTTGTGGGGCCAAAATTATGGATTTTGATATGACTCATGGATAAACTGAGGGCCATTCCACAGGCAGAGGAAAACCAGCACCATCTCAGGGGGACAACAACCCCTTGCTGCTGCTCCTGGCTGCCGCTGCTGCCATTTTCCTGCCCAGGCATTCAAAAAGACCTTTCACCACTCTACTCAGAGAAGGGAATTGCTCCTTTTTTTTGATAAAAGTTAAGGTATGGTATTAACTCTTATCAAAAAAGGAACCAGCCCCTTTTCTAAGTAGAGTGGCGAAAGGTGAAAGCTTAATCCACCCCAGAAGAATCTGAAAAAAGTCAGACTCTCTATTCTCTTGGTGCTCCTTTGAGGGGAAGCGTCAGAACCATTGCCACTGCCATTTTCCATCCAGGCATTCAAAAGGGTCAGAAGTAGCACCACAGCAGAGTGAGTAGAGGGGGTTGGTGCTTCTTTTAGGTTCTCCCTGGATGGACTGAGCTCTTACCTTTTGTCACTCTACTGAGAAAAGGAGATGGTTCCTTTTTTTGATAAGAGTTAAGCTACAGTACTTACTTTGAACCATGGATAAGTTTACCCAGGTTTTTTGTGTCAATTTTTTGACTAAAATTTAAGGACTTATACATGAGTATATGCAGTATGTAACAACAAAAAGACTTGTGGCAACTGAACATCATTGCTGGTGTACTATAATTTCCCCAGTAATTGACCAGCAGATTCCTATGTCTTTTTATCATATAAACAATCCTGTATATAGAGTTCCTTTGTTCATCTTTATCAATAGAATGTATGATAGAACAGGAGGTCGTGTGGGTTCATTCTCTTAATCCAAGGACTTTTACCACATACTTGGCATGATGTTTCTGCTATCATCATTCGTGGAATTACAGCATTTTTATACACTAGTCTGATAATGTCCTTATTATGCCATTGTATATAAGAGACTTGAGCATCCACAGATTTTAGTATCCACGGAGAATCCTGGACCCAAACCCCAGAGGATACCAAGGGCCCACTGTATTGTACACTGTCTTATAATAGAAGCCTTCCTGTGATTTTCCCCACATCTGATGATGTCCTAAAATGGTATTCTTTATAAAATAGCAAAATCAAGGGTTGCTTCTTGGAATTTCTTTTTTTGGAGCGGGGGATATTTTCAAGCTGTGGATGATGGAATCTGTGAATGCCAAATCCATGGATACAGAGGACCGACTATATCTGGTAATTGCAATTCCTAGTCTTGGTTTCCTTGTCTCAGTTTTTTATGGGTACAACTGTTGTTATACCTGCATTATACTATCAAAAATGAGAGAAAATAATTTTCTCTGTTTTACTATTGTTGATGGCTTCTGTTTTTATTTGTTTTGTTCTTAATAAATTGGTAAAGCTCAAGAGGTTCTTTACAGTTCAGGACTTTAATGGAAAAAAAATAACAAAGGAAATTCAATTTGCAATTATTGCCTAAATAAACTGTTCTTTTAATATACCAAACACAATCATTTTATGTCAAACAAAGGTATACATAATTTAGTAAAATTTTATGTTCTAAGTGGCTTTAAATTTTAAAATTTTAAAAGTAGAAACCAATACTTGTTACACCAACCAACAAAGTGACTTCATTCCCACCCATCTTGTAACTTCAATATGTCCTCGTTAGCTAGAAAACTAACTGGTTATAAATAACTGTGTTACTTCTAACTCATGGATAGGATTACAATCATGAAAGATGTGTCCAAGAATTTTAACCCAAGTGACTGGTGTATAATCTTCCTTCCCAATGCCAACATTCTCTCCAGACACTGGACAGAACCACAGAGCTAAGTAATATAAGTACAAGAATACTGAACAGTATGCATGTTGACATAACCTTGCCAAATATAGCTTATCCTTTCCTCTCTTTGAAATTCTACATTTTACCTAATGGAATTTGAATGTGGGAGCTACTAGTAAAATCCGAATTGGCTATACTACACAGAAACATCTAAGTCTAGGAATCCATGTGCCCTTAGGTGCTAACATAGATTTCTTGCACACACATGTCTATATTCATTTCTATGGGCCTGAAAACCAAGATACACACATTTAATTACACACACACACATGAACACACACACACACACCATATGTGTGTGTATCTGTGCACTCACATACAAGCACATATCAGTATGATTCTCCATTAAAAAAATATAGTATGTATTGTGCACACACGTGTGAATCAGGGCATTGCATTTTGGGTGGAGAGTCTCTATATGGCTACATATATGGCTTAATGAGTGGCTTAGTGAACAGCTGCATGCACATGGTATTAAATTAAAAAAGTAAAGTATGTGCCTTCAGGTCTCCTGTTGACTTATGACCTCATGAATTTCATAAGGTTTTCTTAGACAAGGAATACTCAGAGGTGGTTTACCATTGTCTCCCTCTGAATATGGCCTATAGTACCTGGTATTCCCTGGTGGTCTCCCTTCTAAATATCTGCCCCTGCTTAGCTTCTAGGATTAGAAGACATATGAATAGAATAGAATAGAATAGAATAGAATAGAATAGAATAGAATAGAAGACATATGGTTCCTTGAGGGTATTGGGGCTATTACCAGTTGGGAAACTGACTGGACTATTCACCTCTGTTCTTCTCCAAATAATACTAGAAATGTCAGGTTTCTTTTATACAAGATTTTAGATTTATTAGATGAAGACTTTGATGGAGGGCTTAAATCAAAGACTTAAAGGACTTTATCAGATGCAGCAAATATGGCATCATAACAATGCCCAAAGAACACGAAAGGATGCCCATTTCGCAAGACATCGTGCTATGTCGTTCTCCTGCTGTAAAAAAGACCTTCTTTTTTTATTGACTGGCCAAGCCGTCAATTGATCTGCTGTGGCATTTTTTTCATGGAATTGTGAACATCTGAAACCACACCCTGTTGTGCTGGCTTGATTACAGCATCAACGGGCGGCCCCCATCAGAACACTTCCAGGACGGAACATGAAAACAACAACAACAACAAAATTTATTTCTATCCTGCCCTCTGCAACGCAATCGGGGTGATTTACAATATAAAAACTCCATACCCTAGCCCGCCCACTCCTTAAAACAATATTAAATTAGAAAAAATTAAAAACATACAATAATTTTTAAAAAATTCCAATGGCAGCTCAAAGGGAAAGGACAGCTGAGTCTTCGGGCCAGTTATTCAGGAAAGGCATGGGTATGGGATGCTCTTTTTATGAACCTCCCCATATTGCAGGCAAGTTTTTACATGTGTTTCAGTGCTTGTGTGTTCATTTTGTTTTAAAATTTAGCTGTTTTTAGACTTTTAAGCACATTTGCATTTTCTCGTGAGAACCGCCGAGATCACATGCACCCGGCAACGCAGAAGTATGGGGCTGCTTTTTCATGCTATTACAGCATGTTTAATAAAAAGGGTTATTTTGCCAGGATACTTACACTTTGAAATATGGTAGGATAGAAACATTTTTAGAGGCTTGTCTGATAAAGTCCCAAGTATTGTTATTCCACAGGCTATGGATGAATATTAGATTATACTACCAGGTTAAATACTAATATCTTAAATTATTGTAACTTATTGTATTGTAAAAAATGTGTAAAATATAGCATTAAACAAAAATTAACAAATGTAATATTCAAAATAGCTAGCATCAGATAGTAAAAAAAAGAAAAAGAAAAAAGAAATCAGCTCCTCCATGAATTGCCATATGGAGAGCACTAAGGAGAAAATTCTCTAGACCACTGTTCTCTAGCCATCTTTGCCAAAGCTAAACATTTGGTAACTACTAAAGAAACACATAAGCTATCTGTATTTCATATAATCTCTCTGGCTTTTTTTCACAAATGAAGATTCAGGAAGGACTCATCCTGCACTTTCTGCAAGTGCGCTGATGACTAAAAAGGCCAATCCAAGATATTGGATTTATCCTTTGAGCCTGTGCAATAGATTTTTCTGGTGGAATGTAGCATGCACAGAACTGGCCTCACCCTTTAAACCAAAGGTTCATCTGCTGTGGCCTTGCAAGCATGGACAGTAGCAACGAGGTCCTCGGGTTGTAGGTTTGATTAGAGTTTCCTTCTCTTAGATGGTTGACCGTACAGGATTGGACGAGCACCATCTGTCCGGGTTTGGGATTAGAGTTTTCCTTCTCCTAGGATAGTTCCCATAAGGCTAGAGAGCCCATCCTGCCCTTTGACGCTCTTTGTCAGACCCTTCGGTTTTGACCTGTCTGGCATGGGATTCCCTACCAGCGGCTATTATGCCAGCATAGCTCAAAACTTCATTAGGGTATGCCAGCCTCTCCCCCATGACAAGGGGGGCATCAATGGAGAGGATTTCATGTAATAATCAACTGAATATCAGGAATGTGCTCAGCAATGGATTAATGAGACGTGCATAGAACCTAAAGGCAACCAGGATGCTTTGGCACATGAGGCAGGGAACCTGTCTTTCTCCTTAGTGGGGGGTGGGGAGGAGGTTACAGCAACTACAAAATGGTTAAAATAAAAATTTCCTGCCATTCAAAACCAGCTGCTTGAGACAACTGCTTCACTGTGTAATGACAAGATCAGCCTAACTCCTGTGCGGTTTCACATTTTATATAACTGCAGCAGCAACAGCGTAAGAGCTTCTTCCTTGTGGCCTCATTCTAGTGTTCAAAGGCTTGTGCTACATGGGTGCAGCAATTACATCAGTTTTTCTCATATGATATCACCCAGCTGGGATTATTTGAGAATGATTGCTAGGTAGAAAGAACCCCACTATCACTAGCCTTACTTAATTATGTCTAGATCTTTGTATACTTAGCAATGTAGTAAAATGAAAATGTAAAACAAACACTTGCACCACTACTTGGTACAACTTGATCATTTTAAAGACTCTGGACTCCAACCATCTGTTTGGACTGCTCCACTTACTGGAAGTAAGACAGCCCTGCACAGTCTCCTGCTAATTTACACACTCCCTGGGCTTCAAAGTCTTCACTGCTGCAATCGCTAAAAGGGCCTCTTAGGTGTCTTCATTTAGTACAGGTAGCTCAGTTAATAAAGAAGATGTGTTCCTTTACAGAAAACTCATTTATCAGAGACAAAAATAATATGGAAAAAATAGGGATAGGTTCCTGCACCACAAAAAAAGAAGAGCAGGTCAACATATTTCAGCAAACTTTTTATTTAAAACTAATGCACATGTGAAATGAAACAACCAGGTCAGATAAGCCTTGCATAAGTAAAGAAAAACATTTTGAATCTTCTAGGGACCACTTGAAGGCTTCTTACAAAATGCATCCGGGGATGATTTTTTCTTTCTTTCACCAATTTCCACTTTCCTTATGATTCCCATTTTGGTGGCCAAAATTTATGCTTTTGGAACATGCTGATGTAGGTTATATGCCTTACCTTTCCTCAATCTGTTTTGCTGTTAATGCATACACAGTAAGGGATTCTGGGGGCATCCACTGGTTACCTTGTATGTTGTGACCAGACACACACATCTGCAGTAGGGTCAGCTAGAATAGAATCTCGTTCTTTCCCCATGCAAACTTTATTGCATCATTTGCTGCAATCCAACACCAAAAATCTGTGTTTCTCCAGCCCTTCTTCACCAATCCCAATGTCACTGATGCTCAAAAACCTCTGGTTAGACAGAGGACAGGAAAGAAAAGAGAGGGTAGGAAGGTGTAGAAAGACTTTGTAAAAAGGGGTTTCCTTGTTGGAGGGTTTGTTAATTGATGTACGCCTGTATTCTTCTTTAATACCCAGAATTCCCCCCCCCCTTGGATCAATTATTCTAATGTCTTAGGAATGGGTTACATCATTCCTATTTATGTGGTTCCATTAGCAGAGTTCTGCTATATAAAGAATTAAAACATTTTTTCAAGTACCTGTGACTCATTTACTGTAGGTTCTTTTTGGAGTTAGTTGCATTTTGTCCAAAGGCTTTCCCGCAAGCTGCTATTATGAAATCAGGAGAGCATCCAAGCTTTACTTAATTTTATGCATTTCATCAGTGTGGCACAAGACAAGTAATAAATATATTCAACCCCAATGCCAAACAATCCACTTCAAAGTTTCCTGTGGTCAGTAGCCTATTGCATACAGAATCTGTGCAATCTGAAATCTTGGGGCTTGTCTGCACAATGGAAAAAACCAGCCCGCCCTGAAATCTGGTGCAGTAAGGACTCACGATGCATGACCCTATCTGCACTAAACTTGCAGTATACCACCTCTAACCTGGGTTTTAAAAACTCACAGTTTTCTCCAGAGTTTGCAGAAATTCCAGAGAAAACTGTAGTGTGAACAATAGATCCACCATGGATTCGGGGTGGGTGGGGACTGCCATATGCTTGAATGTCAGGGCCAGTTCCTAGCCCAGAATGGTTAAAGAAATATTTCCCCCTTCTCACTGGTTTGCAGTGACTTGCTCTGTGGTCAGAACAAGGCGCTCAGCCATACAATCAATGGTAAAGAGGTCAATTGGGTTGCCCCCCCCCCCACACTCCTACCCAACCATTCTCTGAAGATGCTAGCCATAGATGCAGGCAAAACATCAGAAGTAAACTCTTCCAGAACACAGCCTTACAGCCTGGAAAAAAAAAACCCAAGGAAAATCTGCCCCTTCACCATTTATTTATTTGTGGATTTATATCCTGCCTTTCTCCCAAGATGGGATTCAAGGCAGGTTACAATAGTTAAAAAATAGAACTAAAACCTCACAGATTACAAAAGTTAAAAAATAATTAAATTACATTCCCACCACTAAAATATAGATTAAAAACACAAAATTTAAAATCATGAAATCAATAAAAATACAAAACATTAAAAAAACACAGCACACCAAGTAAAATTCAGATGTCAAAATAAAACTCTTCAACTACAGATGAAAAGAGAGCAGGGAGGGGGCCATGGAAAAGGCCATCATTGATCGCAGGGCTGGGTAGAACATTTTGTTTTGACCTCAGAGCAAGCAACTTTGCTTGGTCAGGAAGGCAGAACGCTGCTGGCCAGGAAAGCAGAGACCTGCTGGCATACAGTCATTCGAGCTGAGGTGCCCAGCTATGTGATCAATAGTTGCTTTTACCTCGCAAGTTAAGGGTTTTTTGGGCCCCCTCCTTCTGAATAGGGCGACTTTGAATTGAAACATGTGGAAACTAATAGGAGTCTTAGCGAATTCTTAGAGGATTTATTTTGCCATGTAAACGGTCCCCAAGATACTTTACTGCCCAAAATGAATCAGAAAATCTCTCCCCCTTCTGCAACATAAGACAAGCACCAGGAGATAAGTGGTAGGGGATGAGCTCTGTGTTGCTCCTACCTCGTTCTGTCTGCCCAAAGCACATAGCAACAGGCACTATCATGTTCAAACCTGAGCTGTCAATGAAGCTCATGTGATGACCTTGAGCCACTCACAACCTCTCAGCCCATAGTACCTACCTCACAGGGTTGTTTTAAGGGAAAATATGTTTGGAGGAAGGGAGCATGTCTAGTACCATTGGCTCCTGGAAATAAATGGAAGGGAATAAAACTTGAAATATGTATAGTTGGGAAAAATATTACTATCTTATAAGACATTATAAATAAGAACAATTGTACCCTGGCATGCAAAATGACCTGCTGTGGATTGCATGGTGCTTTATAGTATAGATAAAAATGTTAAAAGATGGTAAAAAGAAAACATGGTTTAAAAAATATGCAGGGAGAACAGAAGTGATGGTGTTAGAGTCATAGATGTCTGCAAGGTCTGCATCTTGTGGTATGGGCTGTTGCAACGTGAGTATTTTCATGGAGGCAGAAAGCCCTCCTCAAGAGAAAGAAAGGAATAACGGGGGAAAGGCAGTAAAGGAAGATAATAAAATTTCAGTTCTCCATTGCAGCCGTAAACTCTCTCCCCCCAGATCTGTTCTGATTCTGTCCAGTAAAGCAAAAGGGCCAATTTTGGCAGAGTTCACTGATCTTCCCAAGTAGGTCCCCTGTTCTCAGGTCTAGAGGCAAATTTATGTGTGACAGGCAAGTATGCCAATTTAGATTGTTTTACCTTCTTTGCCTGATAAAGAAGTCAAGGAGATTTGAAGGCTAATGTGCCTTTTTGTGTCTTCTGCAGAAAAGTATCACCAGTGTGTACTTTCAATTTTGTATACAGTATACCACAGCAACATCCAAAGTCCATTTACAAAATGTAATATTAGGCATCTGGATTGCTTGTAATTTCTATAGGTTAGCATCCTGTATTGCATTCACTGATTTGTAACCTAGGAGATTATCACATGGGTCCTTAAAAGCCATTTCTGTCTTGGAACCCCCAATCCTGTCCCACTCCTGTCCCTGTAACACAATAAAAGAAAAAATTTCAGACACCTATCTTGCTGCACTATTGAAAGTCCTCCTCTCCCCTCTGGCATCCCAGGAGTCAATGATGCTCTCGCTGAGCCCCATTCACTTCCTGGAAACAAAATCTCGGCTGTTCTCACGAGGGAACAATTGTGCAGGAAATTCAAAAATAAAAACAAAACAAAATGTCTAAAGTAAAAACCAAGCACCAGAACACACTTTAAACTTAACAAGTAACCAAGGGAGGGTAAAAAAAGGTGTCACTTACCTCAATGTCCTGATCGAATCCAGAAGTGTTAGGCACATACCCCCATGACCTCCCTGAGACACTGGCATCACGCCAGCAGAACAGGGCTCCTTTTCAGACGTCCGTGATTCTGTGATAGAAATGGAATGGGAAATCAAACGGAAACATGCTGATATGAAAACAATCACTCTAACACCTTCTGTGCAATAAAGCAGTGGTGCTGTACATTCCCACAATTTTCTACACTCCTTCACTGACCCCACTATCCTCCCCATGTGTGCCCTATGTAGTGCATGCACACTGTTTATTTTTAATGATTTTTTTTTTTTTGGCCACAATTGCAAACTTTTGAACTTGCAAAATTGCACTGTTTCACTGTAATTGTGCAATTAGAGAAAAATAAATTATAAAAAATACTGGGGAATGGAGTAAAAGCTACAGAATAAGAAAAAGAAGCTGAAGGAAAGGGTATGTCTATTTGCTCTCAGCAGCTTCTGGTTGGTAATGGCGGCGTGATTAGACCCTCACGGAAGAAGCTCCGGAGGATCGTGCCATGCGGGGCAGAATAATTCAGCCGGCGAATGCTGACTGGATTGGAATTTCTCCCTAGAGAACTGGGGAGATCGGAGGGGGCCCTCGAAGACCTGGTTTCCTACTCTCGGAGGCGTTTTTCCCCTAGAACCATCATGGGGAACGAGATGTAGAGGAGGTCGGGGCTGTATACCACTGCCGTGCATGCTAGCAGCTGGTTTCTCCAGCGGACACCTGCCACCAACTTTTAAAGACTGGTAATTACCTACGCAACATTTATTTATAAAACCAAAATAATTCTGGTTGACCTGAGGTTTGAGGAGTCAGTGTGATTTGCAGCTTCCCAAAACTGTTACGGTGCATAGGAACGGATGGTATCCGGGACAAAATTGATGGGAGTAGTTGGAAGTTGTATTGCACAGTAATAATCCCCTCAGGAACACAAGAGCCCTTTTCTTCAGTAACGTTCCTTTGATTCTTTGATGGATGGAAATTAAGAGGAACGTACAAAGTGTCCTCACGTCAAGCAGACTTTGAGCAAGACTGTTTGCTTGGAACTAAAGATGAAGTTTCCTATTTCTCCCCCCCTTTTTTTGACCGACATTTCTTTTAACTTCCCCTTTCCCTTTGATCGTTGGAGCCTGGCTTGTCTAATGGCACCGTACACGTGGCGCAAGGAGCTCTAACCCCTTGCCCGCTCCTCTGTTGTTGTTTTTTTTTGAGCTGTGTGTGTGTGTGCGCTAGTTTGAATTGGGTTGTTAGTGAATGCTACTTGTTCCTCTTGATATGTGATTTCCATCTACCTATTTGACCATTTGTGTGTGCATGTATGTAAATGTGGAGTGGTTTGCTGACAATTTTTTCTGTTTTGCATTTGTTCCTGTCTTTCTTGGTGTGATACTCAAACTTGTTTGTCTATTTGATTTATGTATGATACATCTGTCAGTATGTCAGTCTGTTGGTTGGTGGTATCTTTTTTATTATTTTAGTTCTCTTTTCATCTAGTTTGTTATGTTGTATTTTTTTCCTGGTTCTTCCCCCCACTCCTTTTTGGTTTTATTTTATGTAGGTTACTGGGCGGGGATAAAGGAGACGGCATGAAAGACAGGAAGAGATGACAGGAAGATAAACGTCAGCCCACCCCAAGAGGCTAAAGTGTGATATAGAAAAAGGAGGAGGAACCCAGAGGGTATGTAGCAGATGGAAATACAGAAAGAGACAGCACGGACAGTTAAAAGAGTGAGACACTGAAAGGAAAGACGTTGAATTTGGTGATTTGATTAGAAGTACAGCCCTTCCTTACTAGAACTCTTGTATCTATTGAGTAATTATTTGATCCCTTGACTGACACACAATAGTGGAAAAGCTAGCTGCTCTCTCTTACTATATTATTATACTAATCACTGTGGACAATTGTTGATAATTGTTGCTGAAATTATTGACACTATTACTAGAAACAGTGTTAGCAGTTGAAATTAGATGAGTGAGTACTGCTAACACTGATACTGTTGACTGATGTAATAAATATTGACAAAGCTAATTTCGACAAATGATCATTGGGTGTAACTGAATTTGAATTTACTGATACTATTGATATCTATCTGAAATTATATGAGATTGTTATTCTGATACTATTACTTATCTGGTACTGAATGCTACTGGAATCTATCATTTGGTATCTAGCAGTGAAAGTGTGCTAAGTGGGTACTGATAATACTGATTTTACACTGATTTGATATTATTGATAAGGGGAATTTGACAAGTGAGTATTACTGAGTATTATTGAGGTTTAACAACTGACAACAAATTATACTATCTAATTGATAATTGATAATTGAAAATTTCTTAGACTATATTATTTGATACTGACAATATTGACTAGATATCATTGGCACTGTTTGACCCCATTATCTGACATCCCTGAGTACCCCGAGTGTTGGTAATAATACTGATATCATCAACGTTGCTGACATTATTGTACTATCTGACACTTATCTAGTATTCAGCTGAATAGCGATTGGGTGAGAAAAAAATTGTGGGTTACATTTTTGAAAAAAAAAGGTAAAGGAAGAAGTAAGAGGTTTACACACATTTGAGGTGAAGAAGAGAGAAAGTAATAAGAAAAAGTAATTTACTTAAGTTGGTAAAATGAGGAAAACAACGCAAACAACTCTACAGACTACAAGGAGACCTTCTATTGAAGCAAATCAGCCAGGTCAAGGATCAATTCTGGAAGAAATAAGATTAATGAGAGAAGAACTTCATGAAATGAAAGCAGAATTGAAACATGAAATGAGAAGAGAACTTAAGGCAATCAGAGAATCCATAGATAAAGTGACAGAGGACTCAAAAAATTAAATGAAAAAGTAAATACTTTGAATTCTAAAGTGGAAAATCTGGAGAAAAGGACAGACTCTCTGGAAGAAAGCAAAGAGAAAGAATTGGATGAACAAGCGCTCCAAGAGTTGAAGTAGAGAGAAAACTGTCTTAAACTAAGAGGATTAAAAGAACATCCAGAGGAAGTTCTTTATAAATTGTTGATACCGAAATTGGCTAAAATCATGGGAAAGACAAAAACCCAATTTGAGCAAGAAATTGACAAAATATACAGAATTCCCTCAAAAATAGCTAAGCAAAAGAAACTACCGAGGGACATAGTAATATATTTTGTAAGGAAAAGAATAAGGAATTTATTTCTACAAAAAAAAATGAAAAAAATTCGAAATTGAAGGCAGTAATATCATATTATTTAAGGATAATCCCATAAGGATCCTTAAGAAAAGAAGACTATATAGACCTCTAACAGAGCAACTCAGACAAAACGGTATTAGATTCAAATGGGATAAACTTGAGGGAATTTCCTTCAGGTTCAAACAAAGGTCTTTCAGAATCAATTCAGAAGCAAAAATTGAAGACTTTTTGAGTAAATATAAGAAAGATCTCAGACAAGCCCACAATGACGATCAAGAACTAAATCGACAAAGAAAAGAAAGAGAAGACTTAGACCCTGAAGCGGGAGGTGACTTAGGAGGGGAGGAAGAAGAAGAAGAAGAAGAAGAAGGAGAACTGGAGAGAGAATTACAGCAGGAAGAAAAAGAAGAGGAAGAGCAGCAGCAGGAGGAATTATAAACTATCCAAGAAGAGGAGAAATATAGAAGAAAACAACAACAATTTCCAATAAGCATCAGTATTTGAGATAAAAATTCTCTTACAAAAAGTAAAATGAAGTCTAAAATTTTAACTTGGACCATGAAGGGGCTAAACTCCCCAGAAAAAAGGAAAAAGATATTCCATTTCTTGAGCAAAAATAAATATGAGGTAATTTGCCTACAGGAAACACATATCAAAAAACAAAATATCAGCCTTTTAAGAAATAAGAAATTGGGCAAAGAATATGTCTCAGCTAATAAAAACAAGAAAAGAGGTGTAGTGATTTATATAAACAACAGATTACATGTGAAGGAATTATATAATGACCCAGAGGGCCAATTTTTGATAATCGAAACTAACATACAAAATAAGAAAACCCTGATTCTTGGTCTTTACGCACCTTTAGGAGAGAAAAGTATTTTTTATAAAAAGATATTGGAGAAGATCCTGGAATATGACCATGAAAGGATGATATTGTGTGGTGATTGGAACCGGGTCATCTCACTGTCACTTGACAGGAAATCCTTGAAGAAGATAAAAGAAGGCCAAGGGAAATTACCCAAGTCTTTTGATTCCTTAATGAATAATTTATCTTTGGTCGAGGCATGGCGTCTGAAATATAATGATGCAAGGGACTACACCTTTTATTCAGAGAGCCACAAATCTTTCTCAAGAATCGACTTTTTCCTGATCTCAAAGAACATTGCAAATACAATCCATAAAGTTGAAACTTTGCCTAAGATCTGGTCAGACCACAACCCAGTTTTATTGGAATTGAAAGATAGAAATAAATTTTGGTGATTAAATGACAACTTACTACAAAAAGAAGAAATCCTACAGAAAGCAAGAAAAGAAATTAAATGGTATTTTGAAACAAATATGAACACTGAGACAGATATGAATATAATATGGGATGCCTTTAAAGCAGTAATGAGGGGTTTCTTTATACAACAGAACGCAATCTTACGAAGAAAGAAACTAGAAAGATTGGAAAAGCTTAAAGATGAAATTAGACACAGAGAAATTAAACTACAACAGGATTTGGCAAACAAAGATCTACTACAAGAGTTAAAAATCCTTCAGGAACAAGTGACAGCAATAACAATGGATGATAAGTTGAAATTGCAGTATATAAAACAGAAGAATTTTGAGCAATCAAATAAACCGGGAAATGGCTCGCATATCAGTTGAGAAAACAAAAAGAAAAGAATTTCATTTCAAGAATTAAGCTAGGAGATCAAATATACTCAGATCAAAATGCATTAAAAAGGATTTTCAAGGAATACTACACATCCTTATATCAAAGTCAGAAGAAGAGCCAAATAGGAGTCCAATCATTTCTGGAAAATAAACTACTTCCAGAATGTTCGGATCATCAAAAAGAAATATTAAATCACCCGATAACAGAGGCAGAAATCAGCGATGCTATCAGAAAGTTAAAAGATTGGAAGGCCTCTGGCCCAGATGGCTTCACTGCTAAATTTTATAAAACAATGGAAGACCAAATAATTCTACCATTAAAAAAAATGTTGGATGCTATTAATGTGGGCTTATATCCAAGATCATGGGAAGAGGCGAACATCATACTTATACCCAAGGAAGATAAAGATTTGTTGGAACCTAAAAACTATCGCCCTATATCTCTACTAAATGTAGACTATAAAATCTTCACGGCTATACTGGCAGACAGATTGAAAAAAAGTTCTTAAAGATTCGATAAGCGAAGATCAACGGGGGTTTCTCCCTGGCAGATATATGAAGGCCAATATTAGACACATTTTAAATTTAATTGATTACCATGAAAGACACAAGGATAAAGGTCTGGCCCTAATATTCCTTGATTTAGAAAAGGCATTTGACAACGTAAAATGGACTACACTAATGGAAATTCTGAAGAAGATGGGAGCTGGTCAAATATTTATAAATTGGATTGAATCCATATATCAAAAGCAAAATGCGAGAATAGTAATTAATGGAGAAAAAACTGAAGAAATACAAATATTGAAAGGAACGAGGCAAGGTTGCCCTCTTTCGCCACTGCTTTTCTACTTGTTATGGAACTACTAAGCATAAAGATAAACCAAGAAGATAAGATTAAGGGAATCAGAATTAAAAAATACAGATTTAAGTTAAAGATGTACACAGATGACCTGGTAATTTCACTGGGTGACCCACAAGAAGAGGTCTCATTCATGATGGACATATTTAAAAAATTTGAGAATTTGACTGGGCTGAAAATCAATAAAGAGAAAACGATGATTTTGACAAAAAATATGTCAAAAAAAGAAGAAACTCTTTTGGGATATGAAACAGGATTTAAAGTAGCGAACCGGGTGAAATATTTGGGCATTAACCTTACGAATAGAAACTCAAACCTCTTCGAAAATAACTACAAAAAAATTTGGATGCAAGTGAAAAAAGACATGGCTAATTGGCAGAATTTACATTTGTCTTTCTTGGGATGGATCAGTGCTATTAAAATGAATATTTTGCCAAGACTAATACTTCTGTTCCAATCAATCCCAATAATTCTATCACAAAAGTTGTTTAAAGACTGGCAGTCCGATCTATCCAAATTCATCTGGTCAGGGAAAAAACCCAGAATAAAAATGAAAGTATTACAGGACGCCAAAGAAAGAGGAGGCTTAGGACTGCCAAACTTAAGGTTATACCATGAAGCCTCATGCCTAACATGGATTCGAGAATGGGCAATGCTAGAAAATGAGAAACTCCTGGCGATTGAGGGCGATGGTAATCATTATGGCTGGCACACATATTTCTTTTACAAAAAAGATAAAATAAATAAAGAGTTCCATGACAACTGTCTTAGAAGTGTGTTGCTCAAAAGTTGGAAGAAGGTACAGAACAGATTATTCCTTCAAATTCCCACATGGGCCTCACCACATGAAGTGTTTTTTAACAAAGAAGGGATATCAACACACCAATGGTTAAGATATGATGATATTTTAAACATAAGGGATGATCATCATGTAATGAAGTCACAGGAATAGATGAAAAACAACAATCTTGAATGCCATTGGTATCTATACAGACAGTTGAAAGAAAGATATAAAATGGACTGCAAATTATCAGGGATCACAACAAAAAAATCAGAGTGGGAGGTCATAGCAGATGCTGGTAATAAGAACATGATAACTAGATTCTATAACCTGCTGTTGAAATGGTATACAGAAGAAGAAACTATTAAAACAAACATGATTGCCTGGGCTCAAAATATAGGGCACCCAATTGAATTGGAAAACTGGAAAAAATTATGGACAACTCAGATGAAAAGATCTCTAAGCCAAAATATAAGAGAGAACATATATAAAATGTATTTCCGCTGGTATCTCTCACCCCACAAATTGGCAATGATGTATAAAGGCGCTAACGGCTCTTGTTGGAAATGTGGAGAAAAAGATACAACGTTCTACCATACATGGTGGAACTGCAAAGAAGCTGCTAAATTTTGGAAAAATGTTAAATACATTATCAACGAAATCCTCCAGATTGACATCCCATGGAAACCTGAGACATTTTTACTAGGCATGGTGGATGGAAGGATAGAAAAGGAAAACCCCTTTTCTATATGATAGTGACAGCCAGGCTAACATTTGCTAAGGTTTGGAAACAGAAAGACTGCCCTACAATGGAATACTGGTTAACAAAATGATATGAAATCATGCATATGGACCAATTAACTATGAGATTAAAAGAGAAAACAATGGAAAACTATTTAAAAGACTGGTCAGCGGTATCATCATATTTTGTCAAACAAATGGGGCAGTATTCCAAGATTGCAACAAACCTGAGGAAAACAGAAGATAAAGCACCAAACATTTTTTTGACTTCCTGGGGCTAGGAGTAAACTTATTTAACCAGTGGAAACTTCCATAATATATGGAGTGATTCTGACCACATTTTACATATGAGACAATAGCTCAGATAAGCTAGGATGGAAGCCTGACTAAAATTTAAATTTAAACAAAACAAAACAAAAAAAAATCTTTCTTTTTTCTTCTAATTTTTTTGTTTATACTCTTAATTCTTAAAAGTTGAACAAAACTTTGGATGTGTACTGTGACATAACATTATCATGTATGTATATGTATATGTATGATATGTATTTGTTTTTTTAATCTCTTTTTTAAAAAATAAATTTAAAAAAATTGCATATGACCAAAATGATGAGATGGACTGTTTGTTTCATTGAGGCAGAGTTGCAAAGGTGGGTGAGAGCCACAATTGTGGCTGGTAATAAAAGCCTCTGGCTCTCTCACATGCTCTCCTGGCTTGCCTTGCTCAAGAGTGGCTGGTTGATGCAAGCAACTTGCTAACCCCCCTCTCTCTTTGACACACACACATGCTCTCACAGTCACACACCACAGAGAAGTGGGAGAATGGGGGAGACAGCAAAGTGATCAGTTTCAAGTTTTGCCCAAAGTGCTTGGGAAGCTTCTGGGAAACCTCTCCTGGTGGATCTTCCCATCACTCTACCAAAAATGAAGTGACTTCACCCTGATTGGGGATAGGGAAGGAGAGAAGAGGAGAAACACGGCCACTCAAACCACATGACTACCGAAATATTCGAGCTGCAGCACAATGAAACAATTGCACCAGAAACAATAGACGGACAGCAGCGATATTTGCAGCCATTAAGGGTTTTGCCCACCAATGAAAAGATGCAATCCAACAACAAGGGAAATGCAAAGCAACAACAGGAAAGCCACAACATCATGTGATCGGGAAATATCACACATGGAAGTAACCAGTGAAAATTGTGCAACAATTGTGATAAAGTCCTCAGTGAGTCTTAGAGACTTCATTTATTTATATGCTTTATCATCAGAGCTTGGAAAAATTACTTTTTTGGACTACAGCTCCCAGAATCCATCCATTGGCCATGCTGATTGAGGAATTGTGGGAGATGTAGTCCAAAAATAATGTTCCCAAGCTGTTCACCATAACCTTTGCGACAGTCCTAAAGTCCTCTTAATGAAATCCGCATGCCCTTTCTCTACAGCTACCGTACTAGATTTAGTATTTCTCACAAAACTTTGTGGAAATGTTTGCAAAGGGAAAGGAAGTCTGATCAACCAGCTTAAATTTGACTGAGATCCATTTGTATATGGGGGAGGGGGGAAGAGCACTTAACCTATGAAACTACTCTCTGCAGCATCCTGTCAAAGTTGGCTTTGATTCTTTGATGGTTGCTTGTACAAAACATGAAAGCCTGGAGATAATTAATAACAGCCACAGGCCTCAACTTATCAACATGATGGGCCAGACACTGTGAGCACTTCTGTCCACCATATTTCTCTTCAAGCTGTGTTATTCCCTGTACCATCAATGAGGATCTATCTTTTCCATACAGGAAACAAAATGCTGGAAAACTGTTGCACAGTTTTGATCTGAATACGGTGTCCATTTTGGATGGTCTCATCATAGGGTTTTCAAGGTAAAAGTCATTCAGTAGTGATTTATCATTGCTTTCTTCTGTGCTGAACTAACCCGAGTTAGCTGAAGTGCCACTCTTGTCATCTCTAACAGATCCTCTGCCAAGTACAGCAGAATCTAAAATCCACAAGCAGCAATACCTTTTTTTTGATCAACGCCAAAGCATAAAATACATTATGCAAGCTTTTGAAGCTTCACTGGCTTCTTCATCAGGCAAAGATGTTAAAAATCATACAGGAGAAAAATGATGATGATGATAGAGTCACAGGCCTACATTCTGAGATGTTGTCAGTTAAAATGGTATTGAGGAATTTCAGTGCAGGCAGAGGCAACTCCCTTTATTGGCCATGTGAGGGCTAGAGAGAAAGGACTTTATCAGATGCACTAAATATGGTATCATAATGATGCCACATAAACGCGAAAGGGCACACATCTCAGACGAAGTCACCCTATCATGTTTATGTCCTGGCCAAAACACATACCTTTTTATTGATGGCTGAAGCTGTCAATTGATCCCCGTGGTGCTTTAGTGTTGGCATTGCTGGCGTTTGAAACCTCGCACCTTTATACTCATGTGAATGCAGCATGAATGGCTGGTCCAGTGTGAACAATTCCAGGTGAGATCGCGACAGCCAGGTAAGTGACGCACTTTATATGACACCCCTGCCACGTTACTTGGATGTTTTTTAGTGTGTTTAGGTGCTTTGTGTAACTTTTTAAAGTGTTCTTTTAGCGTTTTTTTTTAATTTCCTGAATGAGCGTCTTCTCGAGAGAATCCGTGGGATTTTGAATGAGGAAGTGAACAGGGCTCTGTTCACTTCTTCTTCGTTGCCGGGGAAGTGTTTGCCTGGAGAGAAGGTAAGTGTGGTGGTGGTGGGTTCTTTTCTGGCATAAAAATGGATTTTTTTATGCCAGCAAAATAACATTGAAAGGGGCTCATCTGATAAAGTCCAAAGAGCAATAAAAGTCACGTAATAACATTTCAACTCCTTTAGTAAAAGAAAAGTAATTTCTTTCAAGATCCAAATGTTCCTGTCCTGTGTGAATCTTTTGTTTTATTTAAAATAGTGTTTGCTTTCTGCAAATTGTTCTCCAACCACAGAAATTAAATGAAGTTGCAAATGTGTAGCTTTAGTAAAACCTAGTAAAAAATATATTTTCCCATTTGCTAACACAGCTTTGCAGTTGTTTTGCATCTTGCTAGCTGGGTAATTACAACAGGCTACATTTACATTTATAATCTTGCAGCAGCCTGTGAGTCATAACAACTAAAGTGATATATTATCTGCCAAGGAGCTTTTGGTGCTTTGCAGTAATTTTGCTATACTTGGGTTTTATTTAGACTTTGTGGACCACTGAAAACCACAGGAGATATCAGCAGAACAAATTAAAAGCAGTATCACTTCATGGTTCCTAATTGCATGCATATGATAAAAAAAACCCAAAAAACCCCACTAGTGCTATGATATGGCAGAACAGCATGAGGAAAAAAAATAAATGTATAAAAAGAAAGGAAATTTTGTCACCCAGTTCTAAATGTATGGATGGGAGTTCATTAATGGTGTTAAAAATATAGAAACAGTATCATCCCACAAATTATACGCACTCAAATAACATTGTCCCACAAAATATCAAAGGCATGAGGCACATAAAACAACAATCCTGTTACCCTAAACACTCAGAGTTCTTAAGGGCCCTCAAAATATTAATATTAAGTTGGGGAATTAATATACTCGGCTATGCGAGAGGAAGCAACAGATAGCAGCACCTTTTGACCTATATATACCTGTAATCAGGAGGAGAGGTTAAGCTAGATAGTACAATAACTGATCTTTATTTGAGAAAATAGTAATAACAATGTTCGCACACACACATTCAGGCCTCAAGCATTTATGCAAGGCTAGCAAATAAATTAGGAAGTATTGGATAGAGGAATAGAGGAGGGAGGTTGTTTTTGTGTGATACTGTATTGATCTGAGGAGATAAGGTCACGGAAGAAACCAGCAGAGTGGGAGTCCCAAAGCAGGAATGGCTACACAGATGGACGTAGTATCCACAGGAAGGGGATCCATGTGCATTTGAGTGGGGTTTTGAAAGGGTTTTTATAGTCAATAACCTTGTTCAGGTGATGGAATTTAGAGTGAAAAACAATGCTTCTCAGAGGTTCTCAAGGTAAGACAATGGACACTCCGGATATGCTAATGGCACTTAATGTACTGATACTTTGTAACTGAATAGAGGAAGCAACCTCTTTGTTTGGGGAAAGGTAAAAAGTGTGAGAGTTCTGTACAGACTTGAGTATCTTAACTTAGGATGATGGGATTAGCCAGATGTTCAGGCAGGATGTTGCCTTGCAAATTATCATTTCTTTGGAATTTGGGCTGGCCCATCCTTAACTGCATACCTGACTGAGTCTGAATACTAGTATTTGGGATTCCTGGTTTTTGGAATATCCCAGTTTTAATGGCCACACTGCGTGGGAGGCCACAGGTGACCTAATTACTAAATATTGCTAATTTATTATAGATATGGGGCAGGGGGTGTCAGGGTAGTAGTTCTGCATGTGGAACTATGCTATGCTGAATCATTTACCACCCTCAGACCTACTGCCGAGCCACTGAAGCCCTCCCGCCCCAGCCATTCCATGGCAGGAGGAAGGCTGGGGTGGTGGTGGTCACAAAAGTGTTGAACTGATTACATCATCCATGGAGATTTGCTGGGGTCCTCCAGAGCTCTCAGCAGCTGATGTAATCATTTCTAGTCTGGCTATTGGGTGATAGCCAGATGCTTCTGCACCACCACCCCCGCTCTCTACCAGGCATGGCATGGCCACAGGAAGGCTTTAATGGCTCTACAGTACACCGAGTGGAGGGAGGTGGCTTTGGTCACTGCAGAAGGAGGAAGGGAAAACCAAGCTCTGCAGTGACCAGATACAGATATACACAGACATAAGGTTAACTTACATGTTCATATGCCACTAACAAGATGCCAACCAAAACTTCCCTGAGACTTTAGAGCCCTGTTCATGATGAAAGAGCCAACTTTTGGAAATATATTATTAGGTGTATTCCAATACTCCATGTGGTGAGAGGTTCAAAGAGCAAAGCACTGATGGTGTTTTGCAATGTTGTGCTTATTTACAGATATGTAGCTTGGGCATCATTGGAGGTACAGCCTAAACACCCACCCCAAATCCACTGCTCCTGCATCAGATCTCTAGAGTGTATCCAGTATATATACAACAACACCTCCAGAGTTCTCAAACTCAGTTTTCTGTCCCTTTTTTCTTGGTCTGCATTCAACCACAACCTCACTCCATACAGACAACTTGATGACCTCAATTAAGGGAGATAACTTCTTTCTCTGGTTATTTGCTTATCATTAAGAAGATAATCTAAACATTTCTTCCAGTGACAATTGATTTCCTTAGTATGGAACATACCAAGCCAACTAGTCTGACTGCTTCAGCAGACATTATTGTGTCTAGATTCCAATGCTAGACTCACAAAGTGACAGAGTAGGAAAGAATGCTGGGATTCATCCAGTACAAACACCAATGTTTTAACAATATATTAGTGATACAATAATGAAAAGGATTTCAAAACATTCAGCTTCTCTTATAATGTATATAAATGTTATCATTGTGCAGGTGAGGAAATTTGTGCGAGAAGAGTAAGCAGATTATCAGATACAACAAAAAGTACCTTAGCAGAATTCCAGGACAATGTTTTAGTCCCGTGAACGGGACCTGTTTTCAGATGACATCGTTCTCATTGAATCAGGCATTTGGTGTTACATGTTTTACTGTTTTGCTATTCAAATTCAAATCTGTATTCAAATCAGCATTAAAGACCAGCCTATCCAAATGATTTAAAAGTGTGAAATCCAAATGATTTTAACGTTTAAATTGTGTGTTGACTGTTTTAAAATATACTGGTTTTACTTGTTCTTTTAAATTAATATATGTTTTTAATTGATATGTGCTTTTAACAAATGTTATGTTTAAGTGTTAATGTATTTCCCCCCACCTCAATCCATAGAGACAGGTGGGTAAGAATTATTGTTGTTGTTGCTGTTGTTAATGAAAGAAAGGTATCTTTCTCTCCCATGAGGTGGCAGCATATTCACTAAGGACAAAAACCCCCGAGGAGGTTAGGAAAAGAACGGGGCTGTTGCGCTTACAGAGCCCTGTTTTAGACGATGCAGTCCTCCTCCCGACCTTCCCCTGTGCTTCCTCTGTGCTGCGGATGGCACTTTTTATTGACGGGGGTTCTCCACGAAGAAAAGTGGTGCATTTCTTGCATGGGCGGCATGGAGGAAGGACAGGGGAAGGTCGGGAGGAGGATGGAGGAGGACTGTGTTGTCTGAATTTTTTAAAATTTATTTATTTATACCCCGCTCTTCAGCCACAAGGCTATCAGAGTGGCTTACAAATTGTTTTAAGCAATAGCTATTTACACATCTACACTGCATTAAACAGTTTCCAATGTGTGTTAGCTAATTGCCCCCCACAAGCTGGGTACTCAATTTACCGACCTAGGAAAGGATGGAAGGCTGAGTGAACCTTGGAGCCGCTGGAATCGAACTTGCGACGTGGTGGCTTGCAGTACTGGCATTTAACCACTGCGCCACCAGGGCTCCCTTCAGGCCAGCCCTGAAACAGGGCTCTGTAAGCACGACAGCCCCATTCTTCTCCCTACCTCCTTGGTTTTTTTTACCCTGTTTGAAAAAGACCTAAGGAGATTTTCAGACGCCTCTTTCAGCATCTTGCCGCGCAAGCAGCCTCCGGAGCAGTAACAAGGCTGCTGCGCAGCAAGGGGTCCATTTTGGACGATGCCGTTTCTCTCTTGGCATCGTCCATGACTCTTGTGGCTAGCATTGGAGGCGGTCGTGCTGCTTTTTTTTACTCATGGACAACTTCTGTGAGTGAAAAACAGCGCGGCCGCCTCCAATGCTAGCCGCAAGAGTCACAGACAATGCCGAGAGAGAAACGACGTCATCCAAAATGGACCCCTTGCTGCGCAGCAGCCTCGTTACTGCTCCGGAGGCTGCTTGCACGGCAAGATGCTGAAAGATGCATCTGAAAATCTCCTAAATCTCTTGCTGAATCTGCAAGAAAAACCAGTCAGCAAAAGTGCGCTGCTGCATATAATGCAGCCTGAAGAAAAAGTAATAAAGAACTGTAAGGAACAGTAGGTTGCTTCACATCTCAAGGTACCCTCCTGCGCAAGGCACAAGGAAGTAAGCCTCTTAGTTTTCTAACATTTCATGCTAGTAATATATTTATTTTATAAACAGAAAGGTCAACAAAAATTGGGAATACATTAAAAGTTTATGGTACATAGGAGGCACAATAACTTGATGTGTAAAGATTCAGTACTGTATATTATTTTGTTGACTGATTTGTCAGCATTTATGTTATGTTATTGTGCATCATTGTGGATTCCACAATGACAATTCCTTCAGTGAAATGGGGTCAACAAGTTGCTTGTCTAACCCAATATTCGTAGTTTTGGTTGTTGTTTTGTGCCTTCAAGTTAACTCTGACTTATGGCAACACTATCCTGGGGTTTTCTTGACAAGATTTATTTAGAGGAGATTTGCCAGAGAGTGGAGATTTTCAGACCTGTAAAAATCGTGCTTTGCCGCGCAAGCAGCCTCCCGAGGCTGCTGTGCGGCAAGGGTCAATTTCGGACAATGCCGTTTCTCTCTCGGCGTTGTCCGTGACTATTGCGGCCAGCACTGGAGGCGGCCACGCTATTTTTTACTCATGGAAGTTGTCCGTGAGTAAAAAATAGCGCGGCCGCCTCCAGTGCTGGCTGCAACAGTCACGGACGACGCCGAGAGAGAAACGGCGTCGTCCAAAATTGACCCTTGCCGCGCAGCAGCCTCGGGAGGCTGCTTGCGCGGCAAAGCACGATTTTTACAGGTCTGAAAATCTCCAGTGTGACTTGCCCAAGGTCATCCAGTGGGTTCCCATGACTGAGTGGGTATTTGAACATTGGTCTCCTAGAGTCCTAGGATGGAATTCACCATTGCAGTTACGGATGCATAACCTAGAGTTCTACTTCTGTAGCTGCTTCATGTTCGTGGTCCCTATACGTTCATGATCATGACACTATTGTAAAAGTCCCCTAATCTTGCTTTACTGGGTGGCAGCCACTGTGAGCAACAAAGGTCTGTTCTGCTGTCAGTCAGGGCATATTTCCACCCTGCTTCTTCCAGCAACCTCCTGCATGAGGAAGAATTACAACAGGGATCCTGCCTCTGATTGTTGCAGTAGATATTGTTGGAGGGAAGTGGGAAACATCAGTATGCTGTGCCATGATTGATAGGAGAACAGACCCCCATCACTCACAGCAGCTGTTGCATGGTAAAGCAGAATAAGTGGGCAACCAGAGGATGCTGCCAAGTTAAGTATACTTTATGACAGTTAAGCTAGTATGCTAGCATACTTAACTAAGGGCCTGTCTGCACTGCAAAAATACAGCAGTTTGACACTACTTTATCCACCATAGTGCTATCCTATGGAATCCTGGTACTGGTAATTTGGTGAGGCACCAGAGTTTTCTGACAGAAAAGGCTAAATACCTCTCAAAACTACAAATATCAGGGGCTTGTTTACACAAAGGAAAAAAAAGGATTGCTCCACAGTACTAGCAAGTCACAGCAGCTGTGAGCTGTCTTAATGGTTTTACAGCCCCCATAAACTTTGCATGCCTGTAGTTAAGAAGGTGGCTATGAGTGGACTACTCACATTTTTAAATCTGCCACTGCAAACTTTTTTTTTAAAAAAAACCTTATTTTTATGGTGTACACAAGCAAAATTCCACCTTTCCCAAAAAGAGGGAGAAAAAGATAGCACAAACCTTCATTTTATCACCTTAGCAATCACTTGCTAAAGTGAAAATCCAACGTGGCGGCAGGAGGCACTTGCTCTTTAACCTAGCCCCACCCCCTGTGCTCATCCAGTCAATCAGGTTTATATTGTGTACTGTCAAATCGTTTGTCCTAACAAGCGAAAATGCGCACATCACTGAAGTTTTTTTTAAAAAAAGTCAGGAAAAGCTGCAAAGGCTTTTCTCACATAGTTTTTCCTCTTTTTGGCCTGCCTCCTTCACAATATGATGAGACAATGCAGGATCCCATTAAGACCACTCATTTTCTGAACGAATTCTGTGAGGAGTATTTCCACTGTGTGGACAACCCCCAGGATTCCATAGGATAGAACTATGATGGATAAAGTGATTTCAAACTGCTGTATTTCTGCAGTGTAGACAGATCCTAAGTAGCTGATCTGGGGTCTCATCCCTAGTCTAAAACTCAAACCACTACTACATGCTGCTTCTCATTAGTATGTTAACAGATATAATAAAATCTGATGTTTTAGCCCCCTAAATACATATCTGAAGAGTATGCCATGTCAGTTTTAGTAAATGTGCTTAGGACACAGCTCTGAACATTATGGCCACACGATATTATAAATAACTCATAGGTGGAAGATAAGCTCTAATGTTGGATGAATTTCACTCAGAATATCTGACATTGCTTGTGAATTTCCCCCAAATGGGCATGCAGCAAGCTGGAAAGGAAAACAAGCAAATTTATTTAGATGTAAATGGCTGATTGCAAGTATATTTTATCCTAGACTTTCTCAACTTGTTGCCCTCCAAACGTATGGAATTACAATGTCCACATTCCTTCAAAACAAGAACACATAGATTACAATGTCCCTACTAGTTGGAGATGATGGGAGATGTAGTCTAAGGAGATTTTCACATGGGGCCAAAATGCCCTGTTACTGCCCCGCTACCTCCTCTCCCGTTCCTGCCACGGAATAACATAAATCTTTCATACACTCATCTTAATTCCACAGCAGGAATGGGCTCCCCCTCCCCTTGCTGGCCGGCCGTAAATGCAGCCGTCGTAAGGCTGCTTTTACGACTGGCCGTCTGAAACGTTATCACATTATCACGTGATAACGCCGGACAGTAAATTTAAAAAATAAAACTCCCCCAAACATAAAATCAGTTCACCAAGCACAAAAACACTCTTTGAATCACATAATCAAAACAGGGAGGGTAAAATAAAGGGTGCCACTTACCTGGATGTCCAGATCATACCAGGAAGTGCTCGGAACGGACCTCCCCTCCGTGGCTGTCATTTCAGAACAGGAACGGGGCTCCTGTTTGCACACCTGTGATTGCGTTATAGCAATGGAACAGGAGGTCTATTAACGATGAAAAATCGTGATTACATTGTTCTGGAACAGTCACGGGAGTAGGATGGATGCAGGACAGAACGGGGTCAACATCGTCCGAAAGGGAAAACTTTTCCTGACCCTGTTCTGTTCCTGCCACAGGATATATAGCCCGTGTGAAAATCTCCTAAGACAGCAGGAAGTCTGCAACTCTTCTATGCTCTTCAAGTCAATGATTTGTCCAACTTGATCTTCCAAAAGAATGTATCACATCTGAGGGAAATGGGCTACCGTCATATGTCTTTTCCATATGAATCTGTGGAAAATGCACATTATATGTTTTACCATAGCACTTGTCCTCGTAGTATGAAATGCCATCAAATTAAAGGCCATTTCAGAATGGCTTTCATGGTGGAAGTATTAGTGTTCTATGACCAAGACAATTTTCCCCCCTGGAAAACAAGTTATTCTCTTGAACTAATGCAAGAAGCCACTTATGAAAGTTGGATCCCTTCAGATACTTGGAAGGGACCCTCTTAAAATGCTAGAATTCACTGGGCTACTTGTTTTTGTTTTGCTGCTGTTGATTTACATCTGGAACATCAACATAAAAAAATACTATTAAGATAGCACATTTGTAGGGTTTAAGTAATGGCATTTTGTGAAGAAGACTGATGTACCACTGACATGAATGGGTTCATGGGCATGAGTGACAGACCTCTAATAGCCTATAACATTTCATTTGGCAGGTTCCTGTTCTCACTCCTTGGTTGGGTTCAAATTATGGGGGGAAAGTAAGGAGGCCTTTCATGAGATCTAGAAGAGTCCAGGATTTTCAATTAAAAGGCTCTTGCAGAGCAAGATTTGGAAAGAGCTCCTCCTGGGACCATGAAAGACTATTGCTACAAGGTGGCTCTGGCCTAGATATTTAATGCCTGATACCTGCCTCAGGCAACTGAGCAACTGGATACTTGACTCAGGCAATTAGTCCTCCTAGTCTTGTTTTTACTTTGAATAATAAAAGAACAAATTATTGCTAGGAAGGGTGGGATGAGAACCACACAGATATAGTCAGATGTAGCCAGAGCCTGGAGAAGTTAACATATGACAGCTGAAGTGGATTTTCAAAGGGCACTGTATGCCCAGAGCTCTCATGTTGCTGAGAAGTGAGGTGGTAGTTAGATAAGATATTTCTTGCTGACCAATTGCTGGAGCCTTCAAGATGATAATCATAGCTTTTCTTGTTCCTAATGGACTAATGATATATTTTTGATATCTAGTAGAGAATGATACCTAGTAGAGAAGTGAAAAGGCTGCTCAGCTGGTTAAGAGATAAACTCTTGCTCTACAATAAGGCCTAAAGGGAGTACCTTGTAGTAGTTATTAATGTTCTTTTGTTGTGTCACCCCCCTCAAAAATAAAACACACACACACAATGAGAACGCTGAGCAGAGTGTGGATTTATTTCTTGCTTTAAATTAAACCCTGCGGGGTTCTTAAAAAAATATGTTTGTGCATGTCTGCAACAACTCAGAAGAACTGGGAAAACAACAACAACAATAAAATATGAACAGAAAAGATGTGAACAGAAAAGATGTGTGCAACAAATCGAATTCAGGCATCCAGACAGCATTTGAGATATGTAGTTTGGAGCTAGTAATTGTACACCATGGGCAGAGGTTTCTAATAGCTCATTTGCACTAGAAGCCTAGTTTTTCATTCTTTTTCTCTATATGCCAAAGAATGAATTGTCTGCCTCTTTCTTGAATTTATTTGGATCATTTTTATGAAATACCAACTTCAGCTTTGTAAGTAACAGTCTCAGGGTAAATAAACAGAATGAAAGAAAAGGTGACTATTTTTCTTCCATGACATACCAATGACTGATTAGATTATTAAAACTGTTCTTAGCAAACCTTAAAAAGGACAGATATTTTGCCATCAATATGTAGGCAGTGCATTGCAGACAATACTGAGAATATTTTTAAAAACACACACAGACACACACACACACACACACACACACATATGCAAGCATTATGTACAACATGGGTGACTCTATATTCTTCATGATCTATAATATTTCACAAATATGGTGAGGGAATGTTGAAGGCACACAATTGGTAATACTCATTCCTTTTTATTCTGTCCTATAATGGCACACAACTGCTAATCCTGCTCCTGGTGCTGCTACTTTTCATGTTAATGGGGCAGTGAATCTACTCTGGGTTTTAGTCTAGACTTTAAAAGAGCTATGCTAAATATTGAACTCTAGCCCCTGTGGAGAGCATGTGATGAGCATCTGATGGAATGTTGATGAGTGAATGGGAAGAAAGCATGAAGGAGCCATGAAAGTGGCAGGAAACTGGTATGGGAGGGGTCTCCTAGAGTGAAAGAAGGTTGATGACAGTTGAAAGGGGGTGGTGGAAGATGTGATGTGACGAGGAGAGGGCTGGCATGTGTGCATGGCTGTGAGTGCCACTGAGGGATTGTATATGCAGTGGGAATATTATTGAGAAAAATAGAGGCTAATACAGCATGAGAAGGAAGAAAGAACCTATCAATCTGTTGTTGAGTCTGGTAGATTTTGGAATTATATGGTCACCACAGAATGGGAATAGTAACCAACTTAAAGTTAACCAAATTGAGGACAAAGTTCAAAGCATTTCTATTATACTGTTTAAGCAATGAACCAATCTTTATGTTTTGTTTATCAAATCCAGACTCCTCATGAATGATTTCCCTTACTAGTGTTTGTTTGGAACACTAGTCCTGTAAGTATACACACACTGGTGCCAGTTACATGACAAAAATTGTCGCGGGGCTTACCGTGATTTCCTGATCCCGTATCCGCCCCTCGCTGTTTATACGATTTTTGTCATTCTTTAGGAAATCCTGGAAGATCCCGTGATTGATATTTACACGACAAAAGTCTTTATTGGTCCCGCACTGTTATATCCCATGCTTTTGCTGTTTACACATTTAGCTTACCGGGATTTTTTTTTTTTGGCTGTCAATCAAGGATGTGATTACTTGTGTTTTCACAACCTTGGTGATGCACTTCCTTTAGAGTTCTGCGCCACGAGTGATGCTATTGGATGGCTGGGGGGGGAGAGAGGGGGCAGAGGTTTGGTATTCCCCTTGCCTCTTTAAAATGTTAACCCTTTAAGCAGAGGCAGAAGGCATTTTGAAAGACCTCAGACGGAGGAACAATTAAACCATGTCCTTTCCTTTTGAAATCAAGCCGAGTAGAGGCTTGGAATTTCTTTCACTTTAAGCAGAGGCAGAAGGCATTTTGAAAGACCCAGACTGAGATCTTTCGCTCAGACACAGGGAGATCAAGCCGAGTGAGGTGGGGGGGTTGGGTTTCCCCTTGCCTCTTTAAAATGTTAACCCTTACAGCAAGCCAGTGACAGACAGGCATTTTGAAAGACACAGACACAGAGAGGGGGAATTAAAGGGTGTTCATTCGCTCAGAGGCTGGAATATTTTACTGTGCCCGTTCAGACCCAGGGAGGTGATCAAGGCAGGGGATGAATGAGCGACCCTCTGCCCACCACAATCTCTTTGTAACATGCAGTTGAGGAAGAGGTTAAAGCTGAAGGGTTTGCAGTGTAGAAATCCATTTAAAAAGGTGATTGAGTACACGCGTATGCACACATCAACCTTCGTGCAGCTGGAAGGGATGCCTTTGTTTTCGGCTGGTGAGGCTGGATCTGTTGAATGGGTGACTGACCCCTCCTTTTCTGGTCGCTGAGCTCTAAGCCCACCCCCAGTCACCATTTCCGGCCATCCCCTAGTACCGAGACATTTTGTCCCAGGCTGTTTACATTTCCGATTTTCCAAATCCTCCAGTGACATTTTCATCGTGTAAACGGCAGCACTGATACAAGTAATATCCAGATTAAGTCAAACTCTAGTCCAAGGAAAGGATAAGGGGAAGTTTGACATAAAGGTGGCAACTGTGGAACTGTGGTCTCCACAGATATTTATTTGGTGGCAGCGTAAGAGACGAGGTTTCATGGGTAGTATAAAGAGGACTGGGGATGGGGATGAGGGTATTTTCACATGTGTTCACATGATTTGTGGGCTTTCATTGTGCTGTTAGGGCAAAATTTGCCTGAAAATCATGCTGTTTTTTTTTTTAAATGGGCAGGTTGGGGGCCAAAAGAGTGGGGTCCAGGGCTGTTTGCAACCCAAGGGCCACAAGTTACCCATCCCAGTGTGAAGCTTAAATCCAATATTGTGTTAGCAGCTGCCCACTAGGACAACCAATCTTCCTTCCCTTCCCTTTGACATCCTCTGTGCTGCTGGGAATCAAGTCCAGAGAGGGACAAACTATCTTGAGCTGTTGTGGATGTGTTTATGGTTCTGCAAGGGGGAGAGAGGGTAGGCTGTTCCTTGAATCATTGGCAGAAGCATCCCATTGGTTCCTGGTCCAAAATATATTACTGAGAAGCAACAGAGAAAAAGGAGAATGAATAGATAGGGCAGGAAATTGAATAGTAATGCCATTACTAGTAAAGAAATCATGGCTACATTTGTGTATGAGAAGAAAGAGGATATTTCAAAAGCCACATCCAAAAAAAAGGGGGGATAGTGACCCTCTGCTCAATATCCACTTTTTTGCACGTGGCTTTTTGGAATATGAAGAAAGTATGAAGAAAGGGAAAGAGTTTGCTTGCACCATGAATATATTCAGATAATTCAATGAAGAGGGAACAGCCAAGGAGTTGAGCAGTGCTTGATGTTACCCAAAATGCTCCTTGGAAAATTCTAAGAAAATATTGAGTTTCTAATATGTTGGGGAAATTAGCAGCAACTCGACTTTAGCTATGTGACAGGGGATAACAAGGGGATCTTGAAAACCTTTGTCTACCAGTACTAGCTTGGATGGAATACACACACACATGTGAAATTAAGTATGGTTTTTATTAAAGAGTTCAAAAATAACACCAGATACACACACATTCACACAGAAAAAGCATTCACACAAGGCTATAGAAAAGCAGTGGGGAAAATATGGATAGAGAGGGTAGCAAGAGGATTTGTTGGGGGTGATACAACCTGTCCTGTCAATGTAATTAAGGAAAGGAAGTTTCAAAATCAGCAAAGACAAAGGTTTCATTTCATCCATTGTCTCCCTTTCCTGGGAAATGTGTCCTTTTTGGTTTTTAGCCTTAGACTTTCCTAGGGTAAGGCAGGGCACTCAAATGACCTTTCTGCAACCATCCTGCCTTTTCCCTTGTGGAAGGCCACATTAATGAACCAATTAATAATAACATACAATTCCTGAGGTCTCTAGAAGTGGGGTGTAAGCCATGCTTAACACTGAGAAGCAGGAGTGCTGGAGGTGCATCACCATTCACATCAAACACACATCTAATTTTGTCAGCAGAGCTTGGATGTGGATACATATATGTACATACATCCAAACAATTTACCCACATCTCAAGTTTCCATGCTGTATTGGCACAAGAGTAGATGAGTCATTTCAAAAAGTATTTATGGAGTCCCTTTCAGCCATGGGAAAAAGCAAGTGTTTTTCTAAAAGAGTGGAAGGCCATAAGACAAGAACAAGTGTATTGATTTACTAGAGAAAGTCAACAAATTCTATACTTGTAACAAGGGCACAGAGCTAGGGTTTAAAACGTCTTACCCAAAATATGTTGCTAATAAAAATCACAGTATATAAAGCTAGAAGTTCAGATTCTCTTTTTGACCTTAAAGTAAAATGAATATATCCATTATCCTTGTGGTCTGTGGTTATGAATTATATTCTTGTTGTTTTAATGGTACTATGATATAAGGGTACAGTTTAACATATTGCTTTGAATATTGCATTATAGTTTATTTTGTAACTTTCCTTCATTGCCTTCAAAACAAGAGTCAACCAGAGCAAAATTTTAAGTAGAAAATTACTCAATAAATACACAGATTAAATGTATTCCAGTATCTCAATGGACATTGCTTTCTGTCATATTTTACATTTTGGATCCCTTGAAATGGGCAGGGAAATTGGGTACTGGTTCACACAAATATCTCAGTCTTAAAGGAAAATATTGTATTGCAGATTGTTACGCAGGTTTTGTGGCCTCATTGAACCATAGAGCTTGAAACAATCTTGGAGGTCATCTAGTTTAAACCCCTAGTCTATCCAGGATTTGTAATGATTTTCAGACAACACTGTTATAGTGTTACTATTCCACTTTATTTGCTATGGCTGCCTCCTCTTGAATCCTGGGATTTGCAGTTTAGGGAGGGGCATTTACAACTCTCAGCCAGAGAGATCTTAGGCCTCACTAAACTACAAACCCAGAATTCTACAGGAGGGGGCCAGAGCAGTTAAAGTGGAATATAACACTATAACAGTGTAGTCTGAAAATCTCCGAAGAATGCAACTACAGGTTGAGTCTCCCTTATCTGAAATGCTTGGAACTAGAGGTATTTGGATTTTGGAATATTTTGGAATTTGGAATTCCACATAAGGGAGACTCAACCTGTACCACATTTCTGACAGACTGAATGCAACAACTACATCCCTGACAAACTTTCCACAAAACAGAGCCCAACAGTTTCTAGACTGTGTCAGCATTTTCTTTGTTGAATTTGCTAGGTGTTTTCTCCTATGTTTGCTAGTCTACAATTTTTACCCATTGGCTCCACCCAAGTTGCCTTCTGGAGCAACAGAGAGCAATTCTGCTTCACCTTCTACACGACAACTCTTCAGATCTTTGAATACCTTTATCATATAGCCATTAATCTTCTCAAGCCTAAACATTCTATGACTGGTATCTTGTTAGTGGCATACACTTGTGTAAGTCACACAATGCATGTGAGGTGAATTATTTGCTATAGTGCAAGAGATGTAGGACTTTATCAGACCACCCCCCAAACCCCGTTCTTTTTGCCGGCCTAACTTTGCCATTTTTATGCCATCAAAAGAACTCCCCATGCCACACTTACCTTCCCCCCTGTCCAAGGTTTCCCTGGCAATAAAAGAGGAAGTGAATGGAGCTCCATTCACTACCTCATTTGAAAGCCTGCATATTCTTGCGAGAATACAAAGCATGGAAAATTTAAAAAACAAAGTAAATGTTTTAAAAACACATAAACACACTTAAAAACTTACAAATAAACCACAGATGGTCATAAAAAGAGTGTTGCCTACCTGGATATCACAATATCACTTGGAAGTGTTCTGGCCGGTCTGGCCATTTATGCTGGATTCACGTGAGTACAATGGCACAAAGTTTCAAATGCCGGCAGTGCTGGCACTAAAGTGCCATGGAGGAATCTATTGACAGCCTAAGCCATCAATAAAATAGGATGGGATTTTTACAAGAAATAAATGCGAAAGGGCGATGTTGTGTGGTATGCACACCCTCTCATGTTTATTTGGCATTGTTATGACACTGTATTTGGTGTATCTGATAAAGTCCATATTCTGCTGACAGCACTGGAAGCAGAGTTGTTCATATAGTAATGCTGCACATTGCACAATGACACCCAGGCATTGATGTGTGCTGCGCAATGTTGCTATTCTGCATGGACGTTGTGTATCTCATGTGGATATTTACACTGTACAGAGGAGATGTTGGATGGTGGGCCATAGGTATCTATGTGGGTATTCCAAAAGCCACATTTAAAAAAAGTTAGTGCTGTTCCATCTCAGAATTTTAAGTTTATTTATTTATTCCACTGTATGCTAACATCTGCTGAGTCAGCAAGAGTGGTCTCTCCTTTTGAGAATCTCATCTGCTAGACTTGGAGTCTCTGCACCTTTCTAGAGGAGGGCCTTCCCAGGCCATCAGGCAGCTCAGATGCTTGCCGCTGTAGCTGATCTAATGATGCTGTTTCTGCTATATATTTTTAACAAAATTTGGACACATTAGAAATACAAAGATAATGTTAACCCAGTGTAATATATGTTTTAAAAAATAAAATCTTATTTTTGGTATAAAATTATTCATTATTATATTTGTGTTGCAGGAAGCAGGGCTGTGTCTGAGGGCTCATCTACACCGGTGCTGTAATCCATGTCAACATGATGCTGGCTACATGTACCGATGTGGATCTGTTCCCAATCTGTGCCATAGTCCAGATGGGGCAACGGACTGAGACTGCATTAGCCCTGCTGGCCTGTCCCCCTCTGTGCCACCACCATCACCTTCACTGTCTTGGCTGACAACCAAGCAGCTTTCTTCAGAGCATGAACATCACTCTCCCTGCTGGTGAGGCCAGAACAGGGTGCTGTGCCATTTGATCAACAAGGAAAGGGTGCTCTAACTTGCAGTTTCTGTTAAACCAGATTAATGGCTAAAAGGAGCAGATTTGCTATGTGCATCATGTGTACAAATCACACCGGATTCATGGTGAGTATGTGTTTTATCCTTGGTGTAGACAAGTCCTGAGAGTGTGGATTATGCCGCCTTACAAAGTACCGTAGTTTGGTGTTGTTTTATCCACTTTGTTGGGGAGAGTTAAAATACTCTGTGGTAAACCTATATGGTAGTCTACTGTCATTGTTGCTGTTTTGGTTTCCTGATGTGCTGGCTTTTTATGGACAGGGATATAAAGTGGATAATAGCAGTTTGATAAGGGTTAAAGGGTCATTAGAGGGAACTAGTGAGACGATAGAAGGAATCAGCCACTTTGGGGTGGGGAGAGAGGAGTGACATGAGGCCACATTAGATGCCTGCAAGATCTTCCTCTCTTCTTACACCCTGGATGGCTAAAAACCACAACATGTAGCAACAGTAACATTCCAGGCACCAGGGAGCATGGGATATGCAATTTTCAAAGTGTACCTTATATCCATTGCATAAATTCAGGCATCCCTGTTAACTACCTTCCCCAGGCTTCTTGCCATGGGGAACCTGCTGTTACAAGATTCTAGGCACCAGGGAAGAAGGGAAGCTTTATTTCTTGGAGTCTCCAGTGCTCTAGCCCCCAAAAGGCAGAAAACCTGCAGTGGTAGCACTAGAACAATGGTTCCCAGTGAGCTTTTGACCAAACAACCTGAAATTTTATTGGACTTTTGGATCCACTTGCAAAAGGCTTAAGAGAAAAGAGCTTCATTTTTGGCATTCTGAGCCTCCACCTTTGAATGCTGGTGCATCAACTTGTGTAAATTGTTATTGCATCAGATGCTTCATGACATTTCTAAATCATGCTTCATGCAGATACTGGCTTCTGGGTAATCATCTGGCTTTCTGAATTGAAACTATGTGGTCAATTTTGAATGTTCATTTAATCAATCTTCATGCAATGCTTGTTCAGGGCCAGTACGAGAAAAAGGGATCAGAGTTACATGTTGCCTTCTTTATAGCAGTAGTTGAATCAATTCCTAAAATAGTCTTAGGGGAGAAAACACCTCTTGTTAAAGGTGACCTACAAATCTTTAGACAATCTTTCCTGCACATAAAGCTAAGAAGGGGTTTCAGCATGTAATAATTTTAAACATGCTTGTCTGCTTAGGGTTTGAATTGCAGTGGAAAGGAATTTTTTTATCAAAGCAGCACTATCACTATGCACTATTTCGTTTCCATAAAAACAACTGTGAGAGAATCTCTTAATTCATTAAGTAAGACAAATAAAGGCTAGTGTTTTATGTTTACTTATTACAGTTGTCCCTCCACATTCGCGAATTTGACATTCGCGGTTTCGAGTATTCGCGGTTTTGGGAGCCCCCCCCAAAACCACGACACGGGGCCTCCAGAGGCCCCGTGAAAGCCCTGGGAGGGCTGGGAAGGCCTCCGTGGGGCCTCCGGAGGCCCCACGAAGGCCCTGGGGGTGGATTGGGGAGGGCCGGGAAGGCCTCCGCGCGGCCTCCGGAGGCCCCGCAAAGGCCCTGGGGGGAGTGGGGAGGGCTGGGAAGGCCTCCGCGGAGCCTCCGGAGACCCTCCGGAGGCCCCGCGAAGGCCCTGGGGGTGGATTGGGGAGGGCCAGAGAGGCATCCGCGGGGCCTCCGGAGGCCCTCAGGAGGCCCCGGGGGTGGATTGGGGAGGGCCGGGAAGGCCTCCGCGGAGCCTCCAGAGACCCTCCGGAGGCCCCGTGAAGGCCCTGGGGGTGGATTGGGGAGGGCCAGGAAGGCATCCGCGGGGCCTCCGGAGGGTCTCCGGAGGCCCCACGAAGGCCCTGGGGGTGGATTGGGGAGGGCCAGAGAGGCAATCCGCGGGGCCTCCGGAGGGTCTCCGGAGGCCCCGCGAAGGCCCTGGGGGGGAAGTGGGGAGGGCCGGGAAGGCCTCCGCGGGGCCTCCGGAGACCCTCTGGAGGCCCCGCGAAGGCCCTGGGGGTGGATTGGGGAGGGCCATGAAGGCCTCCGCGGGGCCTCCGGAGACCCTCTGGAGGCCCCGCGAAGGCCCTGGGGAGGCGGGGGAAAGCGACTATGGGGCCTCCGGAGGCCCCATGGTCGCTATGTCAGGGGAGGGGGGGCAAACAGTATTTGCGGATTTTTTACATTCGCGGGGGTCCATGGAACGTAACCCCCGCGAATGTGAAGGGACGACTGTATGTCCGGAGTTAAAATGACAGTAAAGTGATTTGTCATCAGTAATTTACTAGACTGTGAAGATTATCACATGGGGACCAAAAAACCTATCCCTGTCTTGGTACGTCTCCTCCTGCCCCACTCCTGTTCCCATAACTGAATAAATAAATTAAAAAAAATCACACACCTACTTTGCTGTGCAGCAGAAACTGATCCCCTCCCCTCTGGCATCCCAGGAGTGAATGCAGCTCTCGCCGAGCCCCATTCACTTCCTGGACAAAATCCTGGCTATTCTCATGAGAGAATGATGGTGTGGGAAATTTAAAAATAAAAATAAAAATAAAAAAGTAAAACAAAGCACAAAAACACACTTTAAAAACCAAGTAACCTGGGGGAGGGGGAAAGGGTGTCACTTACCTGGATGTCCCAATATCAATCAAAAGTGCTTGGCAAGGTTCAGCAGGGGCCTTCCACTATGGCTGGCATCACGCCAGCATAACGGGGCACCTTTTCATAAGCCCGTGATTCTGTTACAGAAACAGAACAGGTGATCTATTGCTGGCTTAAGCTGTCAATACAAATGAATGCAGACATAATGGAGGAAGCATGGGAGTAGGATGAGACAGGGATGACGCCGTCTGAAAAGTGAGCCCTTTGGCGATCTCCTGTCGTCCCTGTGCTGCATTTTTAGGTCGTCTGATAATCTCCTGTTTCTGCCTTCTGAATTTCACAGGAAAAGAAAACCTATATGAATAATATAATCTCATACATCATTCTCATGGTTTTCTCTCTTCCTTTGTTGCCAATCTCAGAAAAAATATATGCCTAAAATGTAGCACTGGTTCTGGATATCCTACAGAGATTATCAGACAGGAATGGAAAAAGGGTTTCTGTGCTACAATCTCCACTCACTCCTGCCCCTGTCCCACCTCTGTAATGCCACAATCACCCTCCCCATCACACTTACCTTTTCTCCCGTTGTTCCGGCAGCCCAAGAGTGAATGGAACTCTAATGGTGCTCCCTTCACTTCCTGGATCGAAATTCCATGGATTCTTGCCAGAAGACGCGAGCATGGGAAATTCAAAAATAAAAATAAAAAGAACACAAAAAAAGTGACAGGAAGCACAAAAACATACTTTAAAAGGTAGAAGTAACCTGGGGAGGGTCATAAAAAGTGTGACTTACCTGGATGTCCCGATCTCACCTGGAAGTGCTCTGCAGGGACCTCCCATTGACGATGGGATCTCGCCAGAGAAACGGGGCACCTTGTCACACACTGTCAAATCCATGACAGAAACAGAAGGTAGGCTCTATTGATGGCTTCTCCCATCAATAAAAAGCAGTGCTGGCAGAATGGTAGCAGAATGGATGCATAATGAGGGGGGAACGACGTCGTCTGAAAAGGGAGCCCTTTTGTGATCCCCTGGCGTTTGTGTAATGCCACTTTTAATGTGTCTGATGATCTCCTTATGACTAGGAAAAGTAGCAAGCTTTCCTAGTGGTGACTGGAATTTTTATGAGGTTCAAATTTACTGTGAACGTTGCCAGTATTGGGGGCTGTAAATATTTTGGTGAATCTACATTTTCTCAATTGTTCTCTGAAATGATGTTGCTCTTGTCTGATTTCAGAAGCTAAGGCCTGATTAGTACTTGGATGGGAATCGAATAGAGAATACTGGGGATCTCTAGGGAGGGCAAGGAAATACTTTGAATAAATACTGTACTAAATAAACCAATAGTCTCACTCAGTATAAGCAACTTCCCATGTTTGCCTGTCTATAACACAAGGGGTCTGTCTATACAAGGGGAAAATGTGGATTGATGTGCACTAATGCTAATTTGAAGCAGTTTGATATGTCTTACCTTTTTTTGGCAAAATTGCAGACATGTGAAGCTATCTGCTTTTCCTGTGCCACCAGGCATGCCTGTGAATCAAGATGGAGAGCACGAGTAAATTACTTGCATTTTTATTGTCATCAGTTGCTTCTGCTGAACAGTATTTTTTTTTTAAAAAAAGCATATTTAAGGTGTGAAAGTGCAATATTCCACCTAAATAAAAAAGCAAAGCAAAGAAAAAGGCTGCTTGATTGCTTCAGCACAAGATGGTGGTTCTGGGCACCTCTTGTTAGCAAGCTTCACCCCCTGCCTACATCCAAACAATCAGCTTTCTACTTCTGCTCTTATGGGGAATGCAAACACATGCAAATCAGATTGTTCTAATGAACAGGAATGCACATTCCCCACAGAGCTTTTAAAAAAGCTTTGGGAAAAAGCTGTGAAGGCTTTTCCTTCAGAGTTTTTGGTGGATTTGGCTTCCCTCCTTCCAAATACTGCAGATTGATGTGGGATGCCATTTAGACAAATCGTATTCTCCTCAAATTCTATGAGGAATATTTTTGCAATTTAGACAACCTCAGGGATATAAGAAGGCCCTGCTACCAAAGCCTATCTAGTTAGGCATTCTATTCACACCATGGACAGCCTGTTGCCCATGGGAAGCCCACAGGCAGCACATGAATGCAACAGCTTCCATCTTTGTGTTCTGCATTGCACCTTCTCAGTGGTGTATGCAATGTGGCTAATAAAATGAAAGTTTGATAAAGAAATTACTAAACCAATATGAAAATATGTCTTTTATGTAGCTGGGATGAATTACAGTATGACCCCCATATTTGTGGGACCTATATTCCTGGATTAATGTATCCATGTCTTGGGGGGAAATGTACCTCTAGGCATCTTCTAGGTCCTCCAGCACAATTCTATGGTATGCTTGGGCAAGAAGTCATGCATTTTAATAGGCCTCACTATTATCTGTGGTTTCTGGTATCCATGGTAAGTCTGGGAACATATGCCCCGTGGATATGGGGGTCATACTTAATTCCCAAATGTTTGTATTCTCCCTGTTCTGTTCCATCTCCTATTTCCTTTTGAGATTGCTAGGTTGTAAGGATTCAGGCAGGGACAGGACTTTGTGTTTGTTTGTTTTTAAAAATTGTATAGCACCTGGAAGAACTATAGTCACTTCAGTGTTGCTGTTGTTGTTGTTGTGTTGTTTTTTTTTCTCTAGCTGCTCTTCCCACTGCTGGCGAGTGATATGCGGTTGCAGAGAGAATGGCAAATAGAAATACATCATGGGCCTCTGCTATTGGCCATTGTTTTCTTTGTCAGAAGTTTGGGATAGCATAAGTAGATGCTCTCCTGAGTGCTTTCTTTAGCTGTAGCAGTTGATTTCTTTGAATGAGCAGCAGGAATGACCAATGGAGGGCAGTCCTTGAATCCCTCCTTCACCCAATGAAGGTTTGAAATCAGGTTCCATTTCTCTGTAGGGCAATGTCTGTCTGGCTTTTCTTCGCAAACGAAGGTTCAGGAAGGACTCATACTGCGCTTTCTGCAAGCGCCCTGATATTATCAGTCAGATGCACATGTCAGGGTAAAGGGTGGCCTTCCTGGTTGCCTTGTCAAAGGAACCCCCAATGCCCATCTCCTTGGGAACCATTTTTTAATCTCCTTTACTAGGTACAGAGGGGATATACCTATAAGAGGAAATACATTTTGTGAAGGGGGAAAGACATATGTTTGTGAAGACCATCCTCTATTTTGGCTTAGCACTCTTCCCTGCCACCAGCGCTATATTGGGAGATACAGTGGCACTGCTGTTTGCTCACATGTCTTAAGAAAGAAACCGCAGATGATGCAGCAAATAAATTCTCTGCTTTGAGTGCCTACATCATAAAGCAATGTTTGGTTTTATTTAGGTCACCAATATGAGAAATGTTACTTTTTATTTATATTGACTATGGAGATTATCAGATGTGGGTAATGTGGTGCCAGCATAATGCCAGCATAATGCAAAAGGATGTCAATATCAGATGATGTTGTCCTTTTGCGATCTGTGGCATTATGCTGACATCTTTTTTTATTGACGGCTGAAGCCATCAATAGATCCTCCATTCCATTTTGGGGCTGGCATTGCCGGTGTGTGAAAACTCAGGCCATTTAAATCTTGTCACTGCAGCAAGAAGGGGGCTTACTGGCTTGGCAGTGGGCTGGTTTGTGGCCCGGCCAGCACCCCCAGATGCTCCTCTGCTCGGCAGCCCTCGGCGACCACGTGGCCAGCTGGCATGGGGGCCATCATTGCAGGCCTCCTCCTTCTTGGTGTGCTTCGTGGCCAGGGGGAAAAGGAAAAGCAGGAGCCAATCGGGGTGGGCCAGCCCCATCTCAATTAGCTCCAGCAGAGGAGAGGGGCAGGTCATCCGGCCACGCTTCCAGAGTGGCTGGATGGTGTGGGGGGCCTGCAACGGGGCCAGTATAAGAACTGGTCTCCAGTGCAGGCTCCTCCAGATTGGCTTATCGTGAGCCGAAGACCTGCCCACCCTCCCTATGTTTTAGATTGTTCTTGCTTATAATGTTGTTATTGCTTTATCATATGGTTCTTGCATTTATTATGTTCTTGCATTTTATTGTCACAGTTTGCGGGCAGATGGCATGGGTCCTGATTCAGGTAAAAGTGGGGGAGGGGGGTCTCCATTAAGTTCAAGTTGAAGTTCATGGAGATCCCCCTTTTCTTGTTTAATTAACACATTGTTTACAGGGGAGAGGAGAGTGTCAAGCGGGGCGGCTTGGCCAACAGCTCTCCCCTCCAGGAGGGTTGGCAGTGCTGATGGGAGTCCATTGGCCAACATTGGGTTGGGCAATGAGGAGATCATGACCAATGCATGAATGCCAACCATTTGTAGCCATCAGCAAGTTGCGGCCTTTTCATTGCCAATCACTATCTACTAACCTGTACCTAAGTACTATCCAATTTTGTGCGCAATACAATTGTTAACCATGCTTTAGAGTATGTCTTTATTGGGGAGGGGAGCGGGGCATATGGTCTGGGTCTGCAATGGCTTTTCCGTCGCGAACACTTCCTGATGAGATTGGGACACCCAGGTAGGTTTCACTCTTTTTATGACCCTCCCTGGGTTACTTGGGACTTTTAAATTGTGTCTAGGTGCTTTGTGTAAGTTTTTATGCTTTATTTTTATTTTTGAATTCCCCATGCTCACATCTTCTCATGAGAACAGGCGGTTTTTCACTCCAGAATGTGAGTGGAGCTCCATTAGCATGCCATTCATGCCTGGGCTGCCTCAATGATGGGAGACAAGGTAAGTGCGGTGGGGAGGGGGGCTGTGCTGGGACAGGATGGCTTTTTGCATACCTGTCTGATAATCTCCTATGTTGCTTGAGGAGCTCATGTTAAATCTTCAAAATTATTTTTGTGTTTTAAGTGTAAGTTCTTTTTTTAAAAAAAGTAATGGAAAAAGTAAATTTCTAGTAACACTGAGAGGTTACTCTTTTAATAACAAGAAACAAGTAATGTTGACAAATAAGTTAGGTTCTTCAAAATGAAATGAAATAAAATAATGAGTAACAAGTAACAGTTTTGTTAAAATAATGATACTTACATTCCAAGCTCCAATACAGTGGACACTATGTTTAGAATACAAGTGTTCAGCAATCTGACATATTTGCATTTATATAATGTAGTAGTAGCTTACTTTGATCAGGGAAAGGACTTTTCCCTTAGAATTTGTATGGTTGGCTGAGAAGAATTTTCTATTTTCCTTTAGTAGAACATGAAGGACCATCTGTCACCCATATTTTTCTTATAGTTTCATGAGTAGTAAGTGCTTGTCTACACTTCCCAGTTGTATGGAGATAATTGTGTTCCCTTGAGAATTAAAACAAACAAACAAAGCAGATTGCAAACAGAAGCTTCTGCCCAGAGCTCAGAAAGCTGACTTTAAATGTAGTTAATTATAGTTTGAGGCCCCAAAGTAGTTAGTGCACCCCAAAGTGCACCTACCACTTTAAAACAACTTTAAAAACAATTTTTTAAAATATTCTTTCCAGTTTCACAAGGATTAACTCGAATAATTACTTTAGTCCTCTTTTTGTAGCAGCTGCTAAAACTTTTGCAGATTTTGCTATTTCAATGTACAAAAGAGAAAAGACACATAAAAATCAAAAAAATCCCCTAAGAGAGACAATAATAGTGAGTACTTAATTTTTAATGCAGATCTCCAAAAAACATCATAGCACCAAAAAGATCCCATTCTTAGGCAATAGAAAATGTGTGGACTGTTTTGGATTTTGGGAGAAATGCTTTTGATGAATATATCATACAATTTTTAACTGGCATTTCAACAAGGAAGACCCATTGCAGGTCCCCCCCGCTTTCCCCTGCCTCATCTAGGCCTCCTTTAATACTTCATCACTCCCATTCTATGGTGGCCTATTCCCCCACCACCCCCAAAGTTTTTCTGTATGGTTATTTTGGCAATGCCAATCAAAATTAAAAATAAAACTTGTTCCATAAAATTTCATCCCACCAATCTTCTGCAAAAAAGTTTAACTAATCAATATGTATTGTTTACTGATATGTATTGTTCAATATGTATTGTTTATGGTATACTATTATTAAGATTCCTGAAGAACCAAATAATTCTTCCACTGGAATCTGACTTTCCAATAGTATAATCCTATATATGTCCAGCCAGAATGATGTCTCACTCGTCATCTACAAGGGCCAGAATACGCCGGCTTCTGGCTGGCATATTTTGCCTGCAGATCAGGCCTGTTCCTCCTCCGTTACTGGCATGAAATGGGATGGAGTCCAGACTGCCATCCTGGCCTGTTGCTGCAGTCGCTGCCACCTTGTCGCGCTCTCTGAAGCCAGGAAGCCAGGCCACAGCATGTGAGCAAGGCCCCCTGCATGTGAACCAGCTTGGTCATATGCTGCAGGCCTGCTTCCTGGCTTTGGAAGAGCAATGGTAGATGGCAGCTATAGCGACAGATCAGTATGGTGGTGTAGGCTCCTGCAGTCACTTGGGGCCTGATATGTTTTTTGTTAGCTGAAGCCGTTTCCCCCAGGTATTTTTTTAAAGTGGTGTAATCAGCTTTACTCCATCTTGGCCCCATCTTTGCCCCGGGGGTCCAGCAGACTGCCTGGAGGGGGGAATGGGGCAGATGGCCTGTGTTGTCTGGACTGCAGGGATCCAAGACAGGGCCAAGATGGGGTAAACAGCCCACCTGGACGAGGCCACTGTTTTCAATGGAGTTTATTGTGAGGTAAATGTGTAGGACTGCAACCTCATAAGGTGATGTTTTAATTCTATTGGCATAGATAATCCTTTATTTTTCAGAATGAATTACTCCACATTTTTCTGTGACAAATTTTGTGAAAGTCTGGGAAAATTTCAGCTAATTTTTAAAAAAAGTTTCTGTCTTTCTCACTCTGTGAGTTCTACTGAACTAGTTACAGTAGCACCTCCGTATCCATGGGGGATTGGTTCCAGGGCCTCCAGTGGATGGTGAATTCTGTAGCTTATAGTCAACACCATCTCAGGGCACCATCCCGAGAAATGTGGGAAGAGCTCACTCCTCCTTCTCCCTTCCCTCTTCCCCCCTCACCATGGCCCTGCCATGGTGGTGATCACGGGGGCAAAGGAGGAAGGGGGAGCAAGATCACTCCATCTCTTCCCCTAGGAGGGCTCCTGTCACTGCAGCAGTGATCGTGAGGGGGAAGGGGGAGGGGAAGGGAACCTCCTCTTCCCCCTTTGCCCCCACTATTGCTGCCACGGTGGGGCCATGGTGGGTGCGAAGGGGAAAGGGGGCAGAGAAGCAATCTCATGCCCTTCTCCCTTCACCCCTGCCATCGCTGCCATGGCGAGACCATGGTGGGGATGGAGGAGTGAACATGCCCCCCTTCCCTCCTGTGATTGCCACTGAAGTGGGGGCATGGCAGAGGTGAAGGGGGGTCAAGATCACTCTTCCACCCTCTTCGCCCTGCCATGGTCCTGCTGTGGTGGCTATTGTGTGAGAGAAGGGGGGAAGGGGGTGAAGTTCTGCCTACATCAACTTCCCCCCGCCATGGCCCCACTGTGGCAGCAATTGCAGGGGCAAAGGAGGAAGGGTGGAGGCAATCCTGCCTCCTCCCTTTTCCCCTTCAGCCCCGCAATAGCCACAGTGATGACAGGAACCCTCCCAGGGGTAGGGACAGGGAGGTGATATCCCTCCTCCCCCTCCCTTCCCCCACCATCGCCAACCATGGATAATTGAATCCGCGGTTGGCAAATCAGCAGATGTGGGGGGTGCTACTGTACTCAGCTATAGGTTAAAGTAGGAGCTGGAGGTGTGCTCCCCTTCACTATGCTTGTTGTTGTTTTAAGTGCCATCAAGTGCGTGGCAGGGGGTTGGACTGGATGGCCCTCGTGGTCTCTTCCAACTCTGCAATTCTATGATTCTATGAAGTTGACTTCTACTCATGGGAACCCCATGAATGAGAGACCTCCAAATCACCCTGTCATCAACAGCCCTGCTCAGGTCTTGCAGACTGAGGTCTGTGACTGGTTTTCTTTTTCTCCAAATCATTGCCTGCAATTTGATAGGATGTTGGGGTGGAAGTTTTGGATTCCGCTAGAGTTTCCTGCTCCACCAATTTTTCTTTGGAGATAGGCATTGCTGGTTCAGTAGGAACATATAAAAGAACTGCCTTCAGGATTTTCAATAGTGGATGAAGAACAGGAATTGAGGGCATAGAACTAGACTGGTAGTCCCTGAGAGAGAAGTCATTTTGACCTGTGCTGTCATGTCTCTGTCAACATGACCGTATGGTAACTGGAGCAATAGAGGATGTTTTTGTTCCTTTTAAAGTTCTTTTTGTAGGAGGAAGCATGTTTTTTCAAAATATATTTTTTTAGTGATTCCGATTCACAGTAAACTTAGCCTCTAAGTCCAAACATTTGATGGAATATAAGTATCATCATCATCATCTCCATCATCATCTCCATCATCTTGTCATTTTGTGTCTTCAAGTCAGCTCTGAGTTATGGTGATACTACCTTAAAGTTTTCTTGGCAAGATTTTCCCAGAGAAGGTTTGTCATTGCCTTACCCTAAGGCTGAGAGAGTGTGACTTGTCCAAGGTCACCCCATGGGTTTCTATGGCTGAGCAGGGAGTCAAACCCTGATCTCCTAGATTCTCACTCAATACTCAGACCAGCACACCACTATGGCCAAATCCACACTACACAAATAGTCCAGTGTGAAACTGGATTGTTTGCAATGGAGCCTTCCTATGGAATCCTGGGATTTGTAGTTTTACAAAGTCTCTGTCAAAGAGTGCTGGTGCCTCATCAAACTACAAATCCCAGGATTCCATAGGAAGGAGCCATGGCAAATAAATCCAGTTTCAAACTGGATTATTTGTGTAGTGTGGATTTGGCCATGGTCTCAATCTCCTTCATCTACAAACTTTAAAAGAGGAACAATATACCCTATGATCTTGCCTTCTCTGAAAAATCAAAAAATGAAATTTAAAATAAATTTATATATATACACACACACATACACACTTTCAGTTTATTAGTAAAAGAAAAAAAGTTCTTTGAAGTGAAAGCTGAAACTACCCCCACTCCCAATTCTTTTTTTAACTGTCCCTCCAGTCCCCTGAAAGAAGTTACACAGAGGATCAGGGGAACTTGATGAATCAGATGAGTTGTGGTGGATAAAGAAAAGCAGATCACTGAAAATCAGAGGGAAACAGCACTTCTAAGGAAAGGCAGAACCTGGATCTCACCTTTGATGCCATGGTTTTCACTGAAAAATTATAGTAAACTCGTATATATTAAGATTTTAAGTAAGGTTCCTTAGCTATAAGTGAATAATAGTCCATCATATGCAGAGCAATGATTCGCAAAGGAATTGCCTCTTTGCCTTCGCTGCTGGGAACAAACTGTATTTTATTGTTAGTAGAGATGTGGGACAGTCTCTGAAGACACAGAAGGTCAAGTGAATGAGAAGATTGTTCTTAGAATTGACCTTGTTGCTGCAGATTGTACATTTCATCCTTTATCAATTTCTCGTCCTTTTCACACCCCCAAACCTGGCTTTAACTTTATTTTCCATATTGTCTGATCCTGATTCTGCAAAGTATTTGAGGTTAAATGTTTACAGCTGCCAATTTTCTGGATCCCATCTTGATGTGAATGTGGTAGGTGCACAACAACCCTTATATTCCTAGTAATGGCCTCATGATGAAGGACAAAGAAAGGAAGCAACAAGGCGCAACAAGGCACAACACAGCAAAGCTCCCCAGGTGCTGTTTAAAGCATTTAAAATATATGAATGAGGATAAAAGTACAGCAACTCCCTCCCATTAAAAGACACTTCCACAGTGACTGGTAAAAAGTCCAAAGCCTATCTAAAGAAAAAAGAACTTTGTCTGTCAATGAAAGGAGAGCAGAAAGGAGACCAGACTAACCTTCCTTTGAAGGTTCAGAAACTGTTCAGAAACTTCAGCGGGTCAAGAATGCTGCGAGCAGAATGCCAGTTACAGGGAGCATATAACTGCCTTGTTAAAACAGCTTCACTGTCTACTGGTTCATTTCCAGGCACAATTCAAAGTGCTGGTCATGACCTATAAAGCTCTATACGGCTTGAGTCCAAGACTATGTGAAATACCATATCTCCCCATATGAACCTGGAAGCGTTCTAAGATCATCAGGGGAAGGCTTTCTTTTGGTCCTGCCACCATCCCAGGCTCATCTGGTGAAGACACAAGAGAGAGCCTTCTCAGTGTCTACTCCCACCCTCTGAAACTCCCTTCCATGGGAGGCTAGGCTGGCCCCTTTCCTGCTTTCCTCTCTCTGGCAGGCAAAGACATTTTTATGCAAGCGGGCTTTTATGTTGCTGGGCTTATGGAGGCTTTTATTGGGGTGTGTTTTATTTTTTATTTTTATTTTGCTTATTTTTGTCTTTTAACTTTTATGTGTTTTATGTAATTTTAGATTTTTATATTGTGAGGTTTTTATAGGTTTTTAACTGTACTTTATGTGACTTTGTCAGCTGGCTTGGGTCCCTTCTGGGAAAAAGGTGGCATATAAATTAAATAAATAAATAAATAAATAAATAAATAAAATTAAATAAATAGAAGGGAGCAGCCACTGAGAACACCTTCTCATTTATCTTCACCACAAAATGTCTGTGACAGTGGTGGAAATGAGAGAAAGCCTTTTCCCAAAGAGCACAAAGCTCAGACAGGATCACATAAGGGCAAAACATTCCTTCTGAGAGTGTGGATCCAAGTATCTGGAGTTCTTCAGAATGGTCCATATACCTAACCCTGTCCCCATTTACAAGATGGTGACTGACATGAACAATTTCAAAGGTTGTTGTTGTTGTTGTTGTTGTTCTTATTCACCTCTCTCTATGGTTCGAGGTGGGGAACAATAGATTAAAATACAGCAACAAGTAGACACATATGCAGTTAAAACATGAACACCAATTAAAAATACATAATCAGTTAAAAAGACATGAGCATCAGTTAAAAACATACATGTTAAAAACAATCAATTCATAATTTATAAACTCATCATTAAAAAAAAATATCTGGATAGGCCTGCCAGAAGAGATTGGTCTTTAATGCTGTTTTAAATTCAGACAGCATACCCAGCTGTTAAATCTCTTCCTGCAGCTGAACAATTTGAGGGCAAAAACAGTCCTCTGGTTAACAGTTGCCAGCCTAGCCGTGGCTGACTGAAGTAAATTTCCCACAGCAGACCTGAGTGTCTGGGGTGGATTATAAGGGAGAAGGCAATCATGTGGGTAGCCTGGACCCAAACCATGTAGGGCTTTAAAGGTAACAACCAACACTTTGTACCTTGACTGGAAACTGGCAGCAAGTGAATGGTCCATGGTTTATAATTATCCAAATAATGCTCATCTGCAATTATTTTTTTTCCTTTGGAACTAATCATACGAGCACTGGAACATAATAGAAACCTGAAGTGCTCTCTAGTGAGCCTCAAAGTGAAATGATTGCACCAATCAAAATAGCTAAAATGATTTTTCAAGACCACTAATGTAGTGGTTTTTGGCAACCTTCTCTTGAAATAAAGCATATTCCCCTGTCTCTGCCGTAGCAGCAGTTTCACAGCTGGCCTTCTTAAACCTGCTCTTGTATTCTCTCATTGTTGTTCCTATAATATAAACATCTTCAGAGATTCAAGTTCTGGAATCTTGAGTAGGAGCTTAATGATTAAATAAGCTGGATGTTTCCGTAAAGAGGGCCTTTTCAGTGGCTGCCCCAAGGCTCTGGAACACTCTGCCCAAAGAAGTCAGAGTGACACCCTCCCTGCCTTCCTTATGGAGTCAAGTAAAAACGTTTCTGTTTCGGCAGGCCTTTGCCGATCTTTGCTAATATGTGAGTGTTGTGTACATGTGTGTGTGTGTTTTCAGAGTTTTAGCTATTTTAAACTTTTTTAGTTGTTTAATTGTGTTTTAACTTTTATATTTTGCTGATTTTAACAATGTCTTTTTATTGAACACCGCTTTGAGTCCCAAATTGGGAAAAAAGATAGAAATAAAGATAATAAATAAATAAATAACTCTGGGAATAAATACCAGTGTCTTTGTATTTGTTAATAGCACATCCAATATACAATTGTACAATATAGAAAAAAAACTATTTAAGAAATATTAATGTGCAACCCTGGAAGTATTCATATTTTCAAGTTCTTAATGCAGTTCCTATATATTCATGTAGGTGTTCCATGCTAACCCCAGCACACCAAAATATACTTGTATTAGCATGACAGGAGTGTTATATTAGCATGAGAGCAGTGCACCCAAGGCAATGGAAGGACGGTAAGGGCATTCTGACTTCTCTAGGAAGGGAATTCCAAAGCCTAGGGGCAGCCACTGAGAAAGCTCTATCTTGCACCCCCACCAGATGTTCCTGGGGAGAGAAAGGCATGTCCTTAGGATTTCAGGCCCTGGGCAGGCCTGAAATATAGTCTATCAGATATCCTTGACAAAAGCCATATAGGGCCTTATAGGTCATAACCAGCACTTTGAATTATCCTTGGAAGCAAATTGGAAGCCAGTAGCACTGTAATAACAGGAGAGTTGTACAGTCCCTGAAACCAGCCCCAATTAACACAGTATGGGAATGGCTAGGCTGCATCATTCATAAATAGAAAATAAACAAAGCAAGCACTAATGAACACACTGAATAGCCAAACCTGCCATTCAAATACACATCTTTGCCAATAATTTTGAATTGTTGGTTGGGTTCCCCCCTCAGATGCACATCTCTCTCTCTCTCTGGCTTTTCTTCACAAGCGAAGATTCAGGAAGGGCTCATCCCTCGCTTTCTGCAAGCGCGCTGATGACTAGAAAGGCCAATCCAAGATAAACAAGTCCGGTTGCAGAAAGCACAGCAGAAGGTCTCCTTGGGTGATGTTTCTGGGTTGTGATTCTTTCTGCGTTGTCGTTTCTCTTCAAGACTTGTTCAGCGTGAGTTCTCAAATAAGGCTGCGGCATTATGGATAGTGTGTCTCCATGCCTCCTGATGTGAGGTCAGGGTAGCCCATTGTTGGTGATCAATTTGGCCGAGCCTGAGATGTTGTTTCAGGGAGTCCTTGTATCGCTGTTTTGGAGCCCCCCTCTTACGCTGACCCATGGCGAGTTCACCATAGAGTACTGTTTTTGGGAGGCGATGGTCCTCCATCCTAGAAACATGCCCTGTCCAGTGCAGCTGTGTTCTCAATATCATGGCCTCAATGCTGGTGATCCCTGCTTGCTCAAGGACAGCAACATTCGTCACATAGTCAGTCCAGGGTATATTTAGAATTGTGCGTATACAGTGCTGATGAAAGCGTTCGAGAAGTCGTAAGTGGTGGCGATAGGTGACCCCCCCCCCACAGCCACAGATGTAGGTGAAATGTCAGAAAGAAACTATTCCAGAACACAGCCTCACAGCCTGGAAAAAACCCAAGGGAAATCTGCCATAAATACTGTAGAATTCCACTGGAAGAACTAGAAAATGTTGGGCAAAAGTTGACCATAGAGTTGCACTTGAGGACCTCCCAATACCTAGAGAGACCACATCCAGCATGACTTTATGGTCCTCCAGATGCCTAGAGAGACATTCTCCCACCAACCACAGCTATGTGAAACTGCAGGTTCTGATCCCGTGTAAACGGGGGTGACCTCTATATGATGGCTTGTATTCTACACCTCCTACAATGTCTCCCTCCCCCTCCCCCCAAATCTACTTTACCAGGCAGCAGCCCCATTGGGCAAAGGAGGTCTATTCAGCTGCTGATCAGGGCACAAGGAGAATGGCATTTCCACTTCTCTCCCATCAGTGAGTGAGGCTGTGACAAGGAATTGTGACAGGGGTCCTGCATCTTATTGTTGTATCCTTGCTCACTGGCAAGAGAAGCTGGAAAAATCATCCTCCTGCACTCCAATCACCATCTGAAGAAATGTCCTTCATCCAGTTTGGCTGCTACCTGGTAAAGTAGGTTTGGGAAGGCATTTGCAATTGTGGCAATAGTGTCATGATGGTGATTCCATAGTGTTAGTAAATACAGGGCAGTTATGGATGCGCAACTCTAGATTACATCTCCATAACTGCAATAAAGAATGCTAGCCGCCATCAGTCAAGAAGGAGACACATGTGTTTCAAGTGTGTCTTTTCTAGGGGCTCATCTACACGAGGCGATATAATATGGATTGCTGAGCATTAATGCAAAATTGCAGCAGTGTTCATTTGTTTCCACAATTTTTTGGCAAGATCTCTGGTATGAGAAGTTATCCATGTTTGATGCTCACACAGAGGCATGCCTGTGAATCCATACGGTGGCTGCGAGTGAATTACTTGCGTTATTATTGTCCACAAGTTGCTGCCGCTGCACAGGTTTTTTTTTTAAAAAAAACATTAAATCTAAGGTGCGGAAGTGCAATCTTCCACTTCAAAAAAGCTGCTTGGTCGCCTTACCCCTGCAGAGATGCATACGATCACTACCATGAAACTAAAAAATGACGGTTCCGGCTACTTCGTTGCTGGCAAGTCCACCCTCCATGCATGTCCAATCAATAAGCTTTTGACTTCCAGAATGTGCTGCACTGTGATTCACTTGTCCACATGGGTGGTAATGTGCATTTCTGCATATATATATATTTTAAATGGGAAAAGCCGCAAAGGCTTTTCTTGTGCAGTTTTTGAAGTTTTTAACCCCCATCTTTCTGAAATGGCAAATCATTGCAGGATCTTGTTTGTACAAAAGGTATTCTCGAATTCTATGAGGAGATTTTTCATCATCTAGACAAGGTCTGCAGTGTTTAATCCATTCTTTAGATTAATCAGTGCAGTCCTGCATATGTTGATTCAGCAGTATCAACTTGGGCGATTATGAGACACAGCAAATGGGCTTCCGGGCTTGGCCGACGGCCCATTTGCAGTCCATCCCAGCTGCCCGGTAGCATCTAGGTGGCCCCCATGGCCATGTGGCAACTGGCATAGGGGCCGCCATGTTGGGCTCCTTCTTCCTGGTCTGCTTTGCAGGCTGGGAGTGGGGCACGACGAGCTGGCCAATCAGAACGGGCCTCCCCTGCTCTGATTGGCTGGCCATGCAAAGGAGGTGGGTCTTCCAACTGATGTAGCCAGATGATGCTGCCACTTTAGGCATTTTGCAATAGCCACTTTGCGGCTGTTGCTTTACGGCACTGAGGCCGGTATTTAAGTAAATGTGGCACCAGCATAACAACAGTAGAACGCAAAAGGATGCCAACATCAGACAACATCCTTTTGTATTCCACTGGTGTTATGGTGTCATTTCTTTCTATTGATGGCTGAAGCCGTCAGCAAATCCCCCCATTCCATTTTGGTGGCAGCATTGCCAGCGTGCGAAACCTCGGGCCTTTTAAATCCAATGACTGCCCATGACCAGCGAAAATGGCCGGTCCAGCACAAACACTTCCAGGTGAGATCAGGACATTCAGGTAAGTTTTGGTCTTTTTGTGACCCTCCCCAGGTTGCTTGGGACTTTTAAAGTTTGTTGCAAGAATCTGTGGGACTTCAAAGAAGGAAGTGAATGGAGCTCCATTCACTTTCTCTCCATTGCCGAGGAAGCCTTTGGATGGGAGGGAAGGTAAGTGTGGTGGGGAGCATTCTTTTGCTGGCACAATTTTTTTTTTAATGCCGGCAAGAAAACCTTTTAAAGGGGGTCATCTGATAATCTCCTTGGTCTCTGATAAATGAGTATAAACATTTGTTTAATTGAATAAAAAAGAAATAGATTTATAGAAGTTAGTCAGCTAAACACAGAGGGACATTTAAAAAATATTTTTTTAAGTACTTATGAAAACAGAAGATGCCAAAGGCTACCTGAAAAATATACTCATGTAGGTACTCCATGCTAACCCCACCACACTAAAATATACTTGAATTAGCATGACAGTGTCATATTGGCATGAGAGTAATGCGCCCAAGCAGGACAATCATTCCTGGCATGCTGGACCAGTACACAGGATATTTTAGGGATGCTAGAATTTGTCAGTCTTGGTTTTGTTGCATTTCCCAGAATCCCTCTTGAATTTTCATTCCTCTGGTTTTCATTCTATTCTTCTCTCCACTGCTCCATGACAATTTATATTCTTGTGCTTATTTCCTAATGTTTATCTTCTTCTATTCATTTGTTTCAACTGAATGTTCATGCCCATGGATTTGTGTGTGTGAGAGAGAGCACACGCACGTGCGCGCACACACACACACAGCCTCCAAAGCATAAGAAATATGTGAATTTCCAAGGTAAGATAACTCTGTTCTGTTGTCAGTCTCAGGAGATGCAAAATGTGTATTTCTTTACAGGAATGGGAACTTATTAATTCCTTTCCTATCCATAGTGGATTTAAATGTAATTGGGATGCATGGGTCATTAATACAGGTAAAGGCTTTATCAGAACATGGTTCATGCCCCATGTCACTCAATCCTAATTGCTGCCCTAGAGGGTGTTCTCAGGCAGTAACCACAACCTTATTAGTTTCAGTACCAGGTTGCATATGCAATACCACAGCCTAAAGCAGGCAGCAAAGAGCATATTTAACTCCTTCTTTATACTTTACTCCTATACTCAGTAGCATCTGATCAGAACACTCCAGAGTTTCCCTTAGATGTTCAGTTCAGTTTTATATGCAGAAGTATTATTGTCATATGGGCTCTTCACTGACAGACAGAAAGTACAACATGTTGTGAATTATTAACATATGGAAAGAAAACGGAAGAAAGGAAGAAGGCTTTGAACTGTATGAAAGGCTTCTAGAAATTCAAGGATAAAAACAGTCTGTGGTGAACAACTAACTGGTAGGTATCTGCAAACATGCCTTTACACACACACACACACACACACACACACACAGAATCACATATATTCCAGTTTTTTTTTGTTTTTTTTTGGTAAACCTCAAATGTTCTGCTCTTGCCCCATTAGCCCTTAGGATAGCATCCAGCTTGATGGGCACAGCTCTTGCTAACTCATGCAGGGTCAAGTGTTTGGTATTCTGGGACAGCATTTAGCTAGGCCACTCTACTGAATATTTTTGAGCTACAAGTCAATGGGCTTTGCTGAGCAATTACAAATATCACCCATGAGAATGACAATACTCGTATTCTAGTTGTTCTCATGATTGCCTATTCTAGGGCTATAATCATATCAGTTAGGATTCCTGTCACTAGGTGGTGGTGGTGGGGGAGTAAGATCTTAGAGTAATATTGGTTGAAACTGACAGATGTTGCTCCAACAAAACATTCTGTTCTATGCTTCTTAAAAGGAGAGATGATTAAAATGTCTCATAATTAATTATGGGGGAAATTTATCTTATCTGTGTCAAATTAGTGCTTTACAGAACACAGAATACAGTGATTTCTGCATATTGCTGTTACTATCACTTTCCACTTTATATGTTGGCGCGTCCTACAGTTGGCACATCCTGAGAGATAGGACTGGATCTTCTCTCTGCAATATTTAAGTAGCCCCAACAGGCCTATAATTTGGGACCAGGCCTAAGACTTATCCCCCCTCCCCTTCAATTGCTTACTAGGAATGAGTGGCATTTCCAAAGCTGTCCTGAGATGAACTCAGATGAACTCTGAGAGCTGAAGCATCTCCTCCTCCACCAGCTCCATATGTCAGATATACGAGGTCTATCTATTAAATAATGAGAATGTGTTTTCTACCTTTCAGACGAATCAGGGAGAACTGATTATGAAAACTTGAGTGGTGACCTTGAACATGTCTGAACCTGCACGACAAACATCAACACTCTCGGTCATTCAGTTAATTGTCAGTCGTTGTTTAAAGCAGCTGTGTTGTCTGTTGTGTGATGAAAAATGCTAAGTTTAAAAGTCAAGCAACATGACATTTTGCAGTGACTTAAGGCAGACCCAAACCTTTTTCAAAAAATCATCACTTGTGATGAAACCTGGATCTTCCGGTATGATCCTGGGACAAAATGATAGTCAGTGCACTGGAAAACACCATGATCACCAAGAATGAATATAAGCACATCAAAGCAAGTCCACATTCAAAGCCATGCTCACTGGGGGCTTTGGTACCAATGGTGTAATTTTGCTAGAATGGGTTCCAGAAGGCAGAACAGGAAACCAGCATTATTAAAAGGAAGTCTTGACAAAGCTGAGAGAAAGGGTCAGGAAAAAAAAAAAGGCCAGAACTGTGAAAAAATGGTTTCACTCATTACTTCTTTGTCCACTTTTAAATCCGAGTTAAAGACCACCTTGTTCAGGGAGGCATTCCCCGGCTTTGTCTGATATACATTTATTTCTTCTGTCACTTGGGTTTACTGTGGATGTTGTTATTAATTGTTGTAATTATCCTTGTTTTTAATTGATTTTTATTTTTTTGCTTATTGTTTTATTTAGATTGTACGCCTTCAGCAGGTTTCATTCTGTTTTATCCTTGATTGTCTTTGTACAGCACCGTGTACACCAACAGCGTTCTAGAAATAAACTTTAATAATAATAATAATAATAATAATAATAATAATAATAATACAATGTGCCTGCTCACACAGCACTTTCTGTGAAGCAGTTTTTGGCTGATAAAGGCAATACTACACTTGAACAGCCTCCATATTGGCCAGATTTGGCACAATGCAACTTTTTTCTTTTCCCTAAAGTTAAATTGATGCTTAAAGGAACATGTTTTTAGTCAATTGATGCAGTAAAGAAGAAAACAGCAAATGTGTTGAAACAGCTGACAGAAACTGATCTGCTCCATGCCTTCAACCAGTGAAAAACAAGACTTGCATTGGTGTGTGAGTGTGAATGGGGAGTATACTGAAGGGGACAAGCATTAGAATTGTAATACATAGAAATAAAGATAGGTTATTGTATCAGTCTCGTTATTTAATAGACAGACCTTGTACAAGTCTTCCTGAAACTGTGTAGGATTGGAGTTGACAGGAAGGAGCGTTCAACCCTTTTGCTGAATATTCTTTTTCTGTTCTAAATTGCCAGTCATGTTTTCCCTCTTCTTTCTGGGGAAAGAGGAAGTGGTGAAGAAATAAATTGCTATTTCTCCAGCTTTAATCATCCTTCTGCACTAAGGTTGCCAGATCCCAGATCAGATCATCACTTGGAGTCTCCAGTTTTGGTGGGTCACCTCCAGGTGACAGGTAAGCATTCTAGTTCTCCAGTTTTCATGGGGGCAGCACAAGATGAGAGACAAGGCTACTTGTAAAATCCTGGTCAGGCAGATAGCCTTCTAGCTGGCTGTGCACTTTTCTCTACTTTGTAAACAATTGATTTAAACTGAGTGTTGAAATTTGCAAAGTTCAAACAGAAAGTTCAAACAGAAACATAGGTTCTATCTAAATGTACAGTTTGACCCCTGTATGCACAGATTCAGCATCCACAGTTTCACTTACCCACATCCCCAAAAATATGTTCTCTCTAGGCATTTCTAGGTCCTCCAGTGTGATTCTATGGTCAATTTCGGTGTTCATCTCATTGAAAATAATAGGGTTCCTTTTTATCCAGTTTCAGCTATCCATGGTGTGTATGTGTCTTGGAATGTATCCCCCATGGATAAGTAGGTTGACTTGTATGCGTGTTTGAATGAAAAGCTGTGAGCAACTGTGCTAGCTGCTTAATGCATAATGCTTAATGACCTCAACAGGTTCCACATCCATGACATCACAAGGGGTCATCCTTGAATTTCAGGTTTTGTCCCAGAAATTCCAGGGCCTGAGATGATCCTGACATGGCAACCTTATTCCGGGTGGAGTTCAAAAATGGCTGGTGGGGTCATGCTACATGCATCGGAATGGGACTTCTAATTTGATCTCAGGGCAATTGAGATCACCATGCATCTTGCACATGGTTGAAGTTTGGAATCAAAGCTGTGAATCTGTGAATTATCTAGAAACAAGTCGACTTGTTTCTAGATAGACTGTTAGGATCCACTTTACAGGTGGCATTGTGCCAAATGTTTGTTTGTACTGTTACGTGCCTTCAAGCTGACTCTTGGCAAGAGTTATTTAGAGGAAGTTTGCCATTGCCTTCCTCTTAGGCTGAGAGGGTGTGACTTGGCCAAGGTCACCCAGTTGAGTTTCAATGGCTGAGCAGGGATTCAAACTGGGCAGGAAAATAGTGGCAGTGATGGCTCTTTGGCACTTCCCCTCAAAGGAGCACTGAGAGACCAGAGGGGATTGTTGCTATTAAGTTCTCTTGGGATGGACTAAGCTCTCACATTTCACCAATCTACTCAGAGAAGAAGATTTTTCCTTTTTTATATAAAACGTAAGGTACAGTATTAAAATCCATATCAAAATCCATAATTTTGGGCCCCAAACCTGCCCTTGACTTATACTGTACATGAGATCGACTTACATACAAGTATATATGGTAATTATGATAGCTTATTCAGTAGCATGATGTTGTTATCATGGTAGCTGTTAGAAAACTAATAGGAGATCTGGTGGTGGGGGTGGAAGCAGAGCCATGAGATTTTCGACAATTTAAATCCATTCAGTTGTCATCAGAATTACTGATCTATGTGAAGCTGCGTAACTTAATTCCCTCTTTTAAAAATGACTTTGGACTTTATCACGCGAGGCTTGTACAGTGTGATCACCGCTGTATAAGAACATCTATGGTCGTACCTTATCACACAACATCATCTCTGTCCAGTTGCCAGTTTGTATTCAATTCATTGTTGGAGCACACATTTTCACTGGTGGTGGAAACCCATCAATGGCTCTCAATCTTGCTACCTTTCCATGACAGCCCTTTCTGCAATAAATCCCTTCCGCTGCAGTAACGAGATGCCGACAGTCCCATGGCATCAGTGGGCATGATTCTCTTCCTCTCCTCCTTCCCCCCTCCCCCTTGCTATTCCACAGCAGGCTCTTTTTCCTTTTATTTTTTATTGCTATTCTTTTAGCAATAGCAATAGCATTGATATTTATATGCCACTCATCAGTGCCAAAACAAATGGTTTACAATGTTTTTTTGGCTAATTGCCCCCCCAAAAGCTGGGTACTCATTTTACCAACCTATGGAAGGATGGAAGGCTGAGTCAACCTTGGACCCCTCTGAGATCAAACTCATAATGTTGTAGCTTGCAGTACTGGCATTTAACCACTGCGAGGGCTCCGTTCTTTTCTTTTTTATTTCTCCCATTGTATTGCCATAATTGTGAAATTACAGCAACAAAAATAAAAATAAAAATAAAAAATAGACCAATAGGCACTCTTGGTAGGGTATAGGTCAGAAAGATGGAGTTTTGGCACCAGTGCAGAAGACAGATTGCACGACTATACACCACCAAAGCAGTGCAATTGAGTGATTCAAGAATGCTGTGATAAGAAACATTCCTAAACTGGCATGTTTCCATTCCCTGAACTAATACTATTGCGGTGAGACAGAAGACTGGTGTGTTAAAGTCCTTTGGGGGTGGGGAGATTTAACAATGTAGACAAGAAACTGAGCAAATTAGTTTTATACTATTTTATGCGGGAAAGAACTGTTGCTATATTGTTTGTTTTTCATGATTTCTAAGGAATACAGAAGATGACAGCTAGATCAGATTTTGAAGTTTAATGTATATCATTTTAATTAATGAAAGCCACTAGGGTTCTCCTTCCTCTATTCCTTTTGAATGATGGAGTTTTGATAATATCTGTCAAAAGCTACTGTGTCTGCCTAGTAGGATACCTCATTTTCATTTAGTTGAAACATATGTTTTTACAATATCTTAAAGAAAAATGCTTTCCCATTAGTTCAAGACTCATCAACATGTCTAGAAAAATCATTTATTAGGCTTGCTGAAATCTGCTAAAAGAAAACAAATTTGGTGCGTGTTCAGAGTGGCAACATAAGCCAAAAGGGGCAAGTCATTCTTACTGAAGTTGGCCATCTGGCAAAGCAGTCATCAGATTGCTTTGCCACACACTTGCCCAGCATACTCACAAATATACTTTCACTTTTGTGACCATGTACTCCCCAGTCAAATTACACAACCTGCTACAATAAACATAATCTTTCCCCAGTTTTCAGGGACTCAGGGAATTGTCTTTTTTCAATGAATGATAGACAAGCAATTTAGATGACACAAAAATGCAAGAAAAAGACCAGCAACAAGCAAGGAAACAGTGGGGAGCTGGAGTATAATATGGATGAAGCATAAAGCTTGAGCTGAAACTTAAATGTACAGATGAACATGCATATACAGATTTTGCTGCCTCACTCATAATGACAAATAGCACCATCCTATGTTTATTTACTAAGCAGTAAATCCCACTATGTTCAGTTGGCTTACTTCCAGGTAAGTGTCTATAGGATCACAAAGGGGAACTTGGACAGTTTTTTCAGGACTGGGGTGATTTCAGGAAATTTGGGAACAAGATGAATAAAACTTTCTGTTATTGCTAAGAGAGGAAGTTCAACAGCCACCCTTTGCCTCACAGATACCTTGGAAAGATGTGGCATTACTTTGATAGGAGCTTCTGTAAAATAAAATGGTGTTCACCAGTGGAAGCTGTCACTTATCCCCACAAGCCCCTTTAGAACAATGCTATGTCACCAAATTGGAACCTTTATAAAGAAATAATATCTGCTTATCTTCTAAGATGTTTTTAGCCTCATACATTTTCCTCCCCAAATCTGCTTTGTGTGTGTGTGTGTGTGTGTGTGTGTGTGTGGTTGTGTGTTTATGTGGGTGGCCCACAGCCTTTTGTTTCCCTCCTGTACAAATGTCAACAAAATGTTCTTCCCTGTGAATGTTTAGAAGGGACCACAGCAGCAAAAACTTACGGTACCTAGACTGTAGTAACTCAGTGAAGTACAGAATCAGTACAAAAAAGACAATTTTCCTGTATAAATAGGGGGTTCTCTGCATCTACAGTAGGACCCCCATATCTACTGATTCATTATCAACTGATTCAATTATCCATGGGACACAAAACAGCACACCTACCACAGTCTTCCTAGAGAATGTGTACTCTCTAGCCATTTTCTAGGTCCTTCAAGGGAACTTTATGGTATTTTAAACTGGAAGTCTAAATTTTCAATGGTGTTCACTATTATCCACTGTTTTCGGTATTTATGCCCCCCCTCCCCGCTGAACTAATCCCTAGCCAATATGGGTGTTTACTGTATAAGACTTTGAACTAGATAGCCTTTGTGGTCTCTTCTAATTATCTGATTTTATGATTCCATGTAATAAACCAAAGGAAAATTGGACACATTTCCTTGGCTAAATAAGAACTGTGGGAAAATCTAGAATCAAATTTGGCTCACATCCAGCAGCTTCATTACAAGGCTATTCTTCTCCTTTGAAAAGGAAGTTACTACATTTTTGATTATACAAATTTTTGGTTGATATAGCTCTGAATAGGAAGCAGCCTGGGCAGTGAGGTCCATTTTTAATGATGGTTGCTTCACACTCTTCATAATAAGCAGAGAGCACAAATTAGCAATCTGTGGCTAGAAAACAGTCAAAGTTACCATAGTAATTTACATTTATTTTCTGCAGTTTATATTTATTTTGCTCCAGGCAAATCCATAAAATGTTAACATTTACTTTGTGTAGTAATTTAAAAGAAAGCCTGAATAGCATGATGTATAGATGTCATTTAACCCCAAATAAGCTGTCAAAAATGTCCCAGAATTACTTTTAAATGCAATTGATAATGACTAGATTCCTCTTAACTGGAGTCATGATTATTTATCTGGCATACCTTTTCATTTACTCTCCAAACATCAACAGAAATTTCCTGAGGAGCTTTTAATAATCCAACGCCATATTGACAGGGATGAGAAACAGGACTTTCCCTCAGAGAATTTCTCCCCCACCTCTAAATACTCATTTTTCTTGCATGGTATAGTGTCAACTAGTGGCACCTAGGACACTGGAGTGGTGAATATGCCCTGGGCTTTTGTCTGAACTTTAAATGCACTATCCAATATTTGCAACCCTATCCTCCAAATAGGCCCAGCATCCTGGATAACTTTTTAAAGGTTTGGACTAAAACCCAGAACAGATTCAGTGTTCCACTGAAATGGAAGTCACTAAATAACATTGGCTCTGTCAAGCAGCCATCTCTAATGAGATGCTAACATTTCTGATATATTTTTAATGTGGGTGCATTGCCTTTACTAGTGATGAGGAACACCCACTAACGTCTTAGGTGGATTAAATCAGTCATTAAATTTGAGGCAAACATTAGCATCAGCAATTTTTGGCCAAATTTTACCCAACATTTGCCACCTGGGTTGCTTTAGGATGGCTCAGAAAGTATCTTCAAGATGATTCATCTTACGTTTAGGACTTTTTCAATAAAATCCCCATCGAGGTCGGGAGGAGGACAGTGCTGTCTCGCTTACAGCGGCTCCGTTTCAGATAACTCCGTCCTCCTCCCGACCTTCCCCCATGCTTCCTCCATGCCAGGGGAGTGAGAAATGCATCACTTTTTATTGACAGGGGTTCTCTGTTAATAAAAGCAGTGCATTTCTCCCACCCTCAGCATGGGGGAAGGTCGGGTGAAGGTTGGGAGGAGAATGGTGTTGTCTGAAATGGAGCGCTGTAAGCGAGACAGCGCCGTCCTTCTCCCGACCTCAACAGGGTTTTATTCCCCATTTGAAAAAGTCCTTAGCTTGACAGCTTTTAAGAGCAGTTGCAACTGCTCACCATCATACCTAGAACATAGTTGTTGCTGCTGAATGGAACCAAGTTTCCTTTTTAGCCCAGTAAGTCAGAGGATTTAAACAGAGGCAACCAGAGCCTATTCACAGGTGTGACTGATTTAAAGTTTTATTTAAATCACAGCAGATAAATGGGGATTAATTCACTGGGATGCACAATATACTTTAAATCAAAGAAGAATAAATGAATTTCAGCGAAAATGTAACATAATTGTTAAAACAACATAGATAAAAGAATCAGATCAAGTTTGATATCGGATTTACAATACGTGTGATATACAAATGAGATTTACAAAATGCAGAATTAGCTACATTTGGCCCTCTATACAGTATTACATTTGCCTCAAATTTTCTGCCATCCCTCTAGTTTAAGTTTACTATATTCCAAGACACTTAATGTAAAGCAGGATAGCATCTATGGAGATTATCAGGCATGTTAAAAGTGGTGTTACAGCAATGCCAGGAGATCGCAAAAGGGCTCCCTTATCAGACAACATCATCTCCCCTTGTTATACACCCGTTCTGCTCCTGTTCTGTCAGCGCTGCTTTTTATTGATGGAAGAAGCTGTCAATAGATTCCCCCATTCTGTTTCTGTGACAGATTTGCCTGTGTGTGACAAGGTGCCCCATTATGCTAGTGAGATCCCAGTGTCAATGGGAGGTCCCTGCCAGAAAACGTCTGGGTGAGATCGGGATATCCAGGTAAGTGACACACTTTTTATGACCCTCCTTGGGTTACTTGAACATTTTAAAGTGTGTTGCTGTGCTTGCTGTCACTTTTTGGGATTATTTTTCATTTTATTTTGAATTTCCCGTGCTCGCGTCTTCTCATGAGAATCCGTGGGATTTTGATCCAGGAAGTGAACAAAGCTCTGTTAGAGCTCCTTTCACTCCTGGGCTGCCCTGTTGACAGGAGACAAGGTAAGTGCAGTGGGGAGGGTGATTGTGGTGGGAAAGGGCAGGTCAGGGGTGGATGTGGAGATTGTGGTACAGGAATGCTTTTGTCTTTTCTGTCTGATAATCTCCTATGTCTATGAACAAATAACATCTCTCACTTCCTCCAGGCCCCAACATGGAGTGATCAATTTATGTGTGAGGGGATATGATTTATAAAGCCCTAATGATGGTAGTTGCAGAGGAAGGGCCCTTTTTCCAAGAAGACACTTCTTAGACAAGTTGCTAACAGGAGTATATCATAATCCCCAAGTGAAAAGTAAAGAACATGCCTTCAAGTCTCCTGTGGACTTGTAGTGATCCCATGAATTCCATAGTATTTTCTTAGGCAAGGATTACTCAGGAGTGGATTGCCACTGCCTTCCTCTGCTTAGCTTCTGAGGTCAGATGAGATCTGGTGCCTACATGGCATTGAAGCAACACAACCTCCAAAATAAAAGTCTCTCAAAAGAACAGATTTCGGATGTCTCTTCCTTTTGTGGTGGTAGGAAAAATCCTACTGATGTTTTCTAGCAGGAACTGATAGGTGTCATTATGGGCAGTATGAGGGCAAAGGGGGGTTTATCTTTTCAGTAAGAGAAGTTAAGAGGCAATAGTTGGGTCAGGTGGGATCTCAGGTAGCACCCCTGAATGCCTAATCAATACTGCTAACATCAGTGTAAGACCATTACATGGGGTTATCTAAGTGCCACTATTGATATTGCAGCAGTGGCATCTTCTCTAGAAGAGTGATGCATCCACATGGAGGGAGAAGAAGGCACACCTTGTCACTGTCCCTTTGAGCTACAGTGATTTGATAAGCTGGACAGGTGCAGGCTGATAGGCAATCAGGCATGCAAACCAGCTCCCAGCAGAGGACAAAGAGGAACACTGTCAGATGCTTTGCTCTGCAGTCTCACAGGGGCATAAGGTGCACGAGAACCATCTGGTATCTTCTTGTACCATTGAAAGAGCTACTGCCATTGTCACTGAATTTGGGGAGCAATTGCAAAGATGGTAGTTTTGGCAATGGAGGCCACAGCACACAAAACATGTGGTCTGTGAAGAGTTGCTGGGCAGGCAATGCAACACCTCCCTCAAAATCCTGTACACCTGCGTTGTGGGCTATAGTCAAGACAAACTCCAGATTGTTCAGACTCAAATATTAACAACAGTTGGTTGAGAACAAACCAGGTCTTCCCAGCAGGCTAAAACTGCTGTAGCTGTAATGCTTCTTTTCAGCAGGGAATATAAGAACAAAGAAGGCAACAGGATGTCACTGAGTGGTAGAAGAAATAGGAATGAGATTATAAACAGGTCTTGAAGAGGAGGATGATTTGACTATCACAACAGAACAGAATATTTATTATGAGGAAAAGATCTTTAACACTGCCTTCTTTTGGGGCTTTTGGCTTGCTTTATACATTCTACCTGGATTACTGAAATTACTTAAAAATCTGAACTTTGTATCCTCCTTCAAAACAATTTTCTAGTTCTAATGGCTGTGTATAAACTCTGTTCCTTCCCCTACAAGATAGCTAATTATAGAGGGGATACCTTTCCAATTTTTCAAAGCAATTCAATTGAGTTCCCACATATTTCATGCACCAACTGCATTTGTTCTGTACTGTATTTGTCAAATTCGTACTCTTATATGAAACTACAATAAAACAAGCTTCCTCAGCTGTTCCTCCTCTTTCTGGCCAGCCATCACATGGCCCTGCTGGGAGTGGAGGCAGCTAAGCAAGGATTGTCTCTTACAAGCTATGTTCTGATCGTGAGTCACAGGTGATCCTTCCTCTCCCATCTGCTGGACACTAAATGGCTATGGTGGGGACAGGAAAAATCTGGATCAAGGAACTTCCCCCCTTTCCCTGTGAGAATCTCTTGGCAAACTGTACAGTTTTTGAAGATCTTCCTGCAGTAGGGAGAAAATCTATCTGAAGATTTTTTTTTTTTTAACACTAGCAGGGGCATGGCCACAACGTGTGACCCTGCTTCCAGCAACAAATTCATTGAACATATGGTATGTTTGTGTGTTATATGAACACATTGTATAGTCTGTATTATGAGTAGAAAGAATGTTAGACTAGAATTCTGGTCTACATAACATCTAAATAATGTTAGATGTTGTATTCTAGTCTACCTCTGGCTAACCACATACCAAAACAAGATGGAAGATTATTGGATCTTGTCTGCATTGCAGTGCAAGGGCAAATAGTTGTTCATAATTCAAATGCTCATACATAATACAAAATTATGGAACTAGGCAAGAGGCAGTGATGGCTCTTCAGAAAACATCTTATGACCCGGAGTACAAACACAAGTGTTTGTAACCCTCATCCAGCTAGTAAGAACATATTCATCCCTTGGAGTCATGTTTTGTTGCAGAATTCACACAGAACTAGACCTAGAAGACATTGTCACCTAAAGACTTGTAACCAATGTTTCCAAATCCCAGCAACCTGACAAGAACATTTTTTAAGACCAAGAACCAATTGAGACGGCTGAAAAAAATTCCAACAAATTGATTGCATTTGTGTTTGTTATATTTTTTTGCAAACAAGGGAGGTTATTATTTATATTAGTATTAGAAATTCTGAACAATGAAATAAGAAAAGATAAAGAAATAGAAGGAATCAAAATTAAAAAATTAAAAAAGAATTCAAATTGAAAGCATTTGCCAAAGATTTAGTAGTTACGTTAGAGGATCCATTGAAAGGGATTGAATAATTGGTACAAAAGATAGATGAATTTGGAAAATTTGTGGGCTTTAAGATAAACAAAGAAAAAACCAAGATACTGACAAAAATGTGAGTATAAAAGAAAAAGAAGATTTAGCTAAGATAACAAACTTTGAGGTGGTGAAGAAAGTGAGATATTTAGGTATAAACCTAACAACTAATAATAACAATTATTTCAGAATAATTATGATAAAGTATGGAAGGAAATTAAAACAGATTTGAAAAGATGGAATGAACTTAAATTATCATTGATGGACAGGATTTGTACTATTAAAATGAGCGTTTTACCTAAATTAATGTTTCTTTTTCAGACAATCCCAATTATTTCAAACAAAATTTTTACAAGTTGGCAGAGAGAATTAGTTAAATTTTTATGGGTGGGAAGGAAACCAAGGATTAAATGGAAAATATTATCAGATGCCAGAAAGAGAGAGGTGGATTAGGGATGCCAGATATAAAGCTGTATTTTGAAGTGGTAGGCTCATTTTATCATATGTGGTGGAATTGTGGTAAGATTAAGAAATATTGGAACAAAATTAATAAGAAAATAGAAAAAAATGTAGGTTTTGAGATTGGTTTGAGACCAGAACTCTATTTGCTAAATATGATAAATCTAGAGTACAGAAAAGAAAGGGAAAATAGTACGTTGTTAAGCTACTTAATTATGGCAGCGCATGTGGTTCTGGCAAAAAGGTAGAAGAATAAAGAAATTCCAACAAAAATAGAGTGGAGAGAAAAGGTAATGGAACTGGCACAATTAGATAAATTAACAAACTTAGTGAGAAGACAACCAACGGAGAACTATTTAAAAATATGGAAACCATTTATTGAATATATGAAACACAAGGAAGGAGATATTAGTATAATTGGGTTTAGTAGTTAAATAATTGGAGGTAATTATGTAAATTTGTTTTTTCCCCATTTTTTTTCTTTGTACTGGATATCCATTGTTAATTTTTTCTTAGTAACTAATAGTAGATATTTGAATAACATGTGATGCCATGGTTTGAAAATGCAATTAAAGAGATAGTGATGGAATTGTAGATAGATAAAAGTTTTGTACAATGGATATGGGGTGATTTGATAATGAAAGAAATACTAGTTAATATTAGTTATGATAGCTTGGAATTAAATGTGATTAAAAGTACTTTTGGAGGAGATGTACTGACACAAGAAAGTATAGGGCAGGAAGAGAATAGGCGGGAAGCTTTTTAAATACATGTTGTCTAGGTTTTGTTTGTTATTTCTTTTTTTCTTTATTGTTATTGTTGTATGTTTATATTTGGTTATTTGTTAATATTGTTGTTTATTAAAAATTAAATAATAAAAAAATAATAAAAAACAAACAAACAAGGGAGGTTGACAGTTGACCTGTGAACATATGTTCTCTGTCTCTGGGTGTTGGGTTTTGTGTAATACCCTTCATTCTGCACCTTCAAACATTTATTTGCACATAGGGCCTTACAGCCCTCCAAATAGGGGATTTATCATTGTGGTAAAACAACAACAAACCTGAATTAAGTCAAACAATGAAATTTTTTCCCATCTGTCTGGATGAGGGTAAAGGTAAGGCAATGAAAGAATACATCTTTTGATTCCTAAGGATTTTACAATCACATACCATCCCTACAGGGCAGATTGCACTATTGTCCAGTCCAATTCATATTTAAAGAAAATATTATTCTTTTGCTCGAATGTTGGTTTTGAGTAAATGCATCTTTGTTGGTTTCTCAGCCAACAGATTAGGTCCAGCCTACCTGAAAGATCATTTCTCCCTGTAAGAGAATAAGACACAGCAGATTGGGTTGAAATACGGGCCACTTTATTGTAATCTTACCTATTTATTTTGTTTTTTTTCTTAAGGTATGCGAACCAATAGGGGGAGAACCAATGCGGGGGCAGCTGGAGCAGATGGTCACATGAGACCTATCCCCCAGCTTCCCTGGGCAACTCACCTGAGCCCCGAAGGGGTACCTGGGGTTCCCTTCGGGCGCCATCTGCTGGAAGGCCCGGCACCAGGTCGCAAATCCTCAAGCCATTTAGCTTCTGAGGAGGATAGCAACCTGATGTTGGCTCCAAGGATAGCCTACCTTGCTGCACCCTATCCGTTAAGATGCCGGTACAGTTCAGTAAGGTCCATCCTTCCACTCAATTTGAGGTTGCCATAGGTGAACGCCAGATCCTTGTCTCCCCACTCCCTGCAAGTGACCGCCTATTTAAAGAACCACTCCCCAAGCCAATTGTCCAAGTCCCAAGCGACAGTATGGGGTAGGCGAAACACCCCCCATAAAAGAGTAGGTAAAAATTCCTACCCGGCCCAGAACACGACTAGAACTCTCATACTGTGGCAGAGGCGGGTGGGGGGGGTGCAGCCACGCGGCCGGGCTGAAGGCTGCGACCATGCGGCCGGGGAACTGTACAAGTTGAAAGGCGCAGAGGCCTACAGGCAGTGGAAGGCCGAAGGCTGCGAGGAGGGGGGAGGGGGAGGCGAGGGGGCGCAGCCATGCGACCTGGCCAAAGGCAGCGACCATGCAGCTGGGGCACTTGAAAGGCCCTGAGGCCTACAGGCCACACAGCCGGGGCATCAGGTGGAGCGAGCGCGCCAGGACAAAAAGGCGCAGGGGGGGAGCGAAGCCGCATGGCCGGGAGAAACAGGGACACTCGGAGAAGCCTGGGTACTAGCGCGTGGCCCTTGGAGAGGCACGTGGGGTGAGCGAGAGGAGCAGGCCCAAGGCAGGCCCCAAGCGAGTGGGGAGGGGAGCAGGCCCAGGCAGGCCCTTGTGAATGAGGGAGGCCCTTAGGGGGGTGGGGGGAATGAATTCAAATAAATCACATAAATCAAATAAATCAATTGAATCCAATCAAGTAATCCAATCAAGTAATTCAATTAAATCCAAATCAAGTAATTCAATTAAAACCAAATGCAATTAAATCCAATCAAGCAATTAAATAAAATCAATTAAACCCAATCAAGTAATTCAATTAAATCCAATTCAATCTAATTGAATCTTAAGCCAAATTAAAACCAACTCAATCCAAACCCAAATTATTCAAATCAGTTCCCCAAATTAAACCTGTTAGTGCAAATGAACAATCAGTTCCAACACACACAATCCCACAATCACACTGCTTGGCTGCCCAATCATACAACAATGCAAGCACGGCCCAGCTAACTTAGCTCTCCCTCATGGCTGGAAAAGATGTTCCAGATGATGGATGTTCTCCCCTCTTCAATTCAGTGGAAAAGAGGAAGAAGCCAGGGGCGGCAAGGGGTAAAATAGGCCCTGGCTGAACCCCACCCCTGCCTCCTCCTAGCCAGGGCGTGTCTACGACCTGGCCGACCCCTGTGTTCGTCTCCCTGCCCATCATTAAAACACCTCCCCTGGATCTACCATTCTTAAAGATCTGGTGTGTGTGTGTGTCTGTTCGCCCTGTAAGAGCCTGCCAAAGTCTTAAGATGCTCAGGGGAGGGCTCTCTCTAAGTCCCACCACCATGATAGGCCCATCTGGTGAGGATATGCAAGAGAGCCATCTAGGTGGCTGTTTCAAAGATTTAAAAGATGCAAACTCTCTTTTCATAATACAAAGACCTGTACACAGTGTCATTGATGGACAATGTCTTTGGTCATTTCTCCATCTGAAATGTCAGAAAACAAGTAAAACATATCCCCTTGGGAAACTGAAATGAATTCCTTGATTCTTGATCTCCAAAACATCCAATTCTCTGGTCTGTCACCACATTCCTTCTCTAGATCATGCAACCTTCAGGAAATTTCTGTGCCTAATATCCAGAATGAAGCTGTCCACAAGGAAGAAGCTAACAGCTTCTGACTGAAACAACTTTATATTTCTTCTGACATTTAGTTTGCTGGATCACTCATACCTACAATGCAAGGTTTCCCAAAAGTACTTTAATGAACACCTCCCTTATTGGAATAAAGGCAGGCTATACTACACATCTGATGGGCAATATGGTTTAGGCTGCCAGAGTCATCAAGCTTGCACTGAGTTGTCCATTTAAATGAATGTCTTTTCAAGGCTGTAGACAATTTAATACTTGGATGATAAGAGCCAAAGATGTGTGTCAGAGCAGTAACATAAATGATATGCTGTATCACAGGACTTGGAGTCCCAGTGTTTTTCTACGTTGCAATCTTGTAAAACAGTAGGTAAGAGCCATATGAGCCAAATAATCAGCATCTACTTGGTCAGTTTTGCCCACTTGTTGTATAATCCACATGCAACCTATAGCTGCACTGGACTGAGTTGTTGAAAAGGAGCTTCCATGAAATTGTAACAGCAGGTCATCAGTTATATGTTAAGGGCTACTACAAATACACAGTGCATATACAGTAATATATAGGGGAACCTACATACTTCAGAAATTAAATCAGAATACTCATCAATTTTTAATTACAAGTTGGGCAGATTAGTATTTTTTAGTTCTTAAATTTTTTAAAAATGAAATGTACTAATGAAGAACATATGGGAGATTAAAATTGATAATGTCCTCAACATAGCAAATAGCAATTTATGGAGGAAGCTCAAAGCAATTAGTCTTCCCTTCTTGCTTCTGTTGCTCAAATTCTGTTCAACTCCAAACATAGACAAAAAAGTAGTATAAAAATGGAAGCCACAATGTGTTATTATTTTTTGACAAGTCACCTTAAATCTACCACGTTAAGATAATTTTAATATGAATACATATAAAAAACATGCAATTATTTCCGTTTGAGTCTGTCCAAGGAGATTATCAAACGGGACCATAGAAAGTGGGACTGTCCCGCTACCCCCCACCGCTACACTCCTACCCCACCCCCATCCCTGTAACGAAATAAGAAAAAAAATGTTCATACACTTACCTTGCTGCACGATCTGGAGTGCTCCCTCTCCCCTCAGCAGTCTGGGTGTAAATGGAGCTGTCTCAAAGTTCCTTTCATGTCCTGAAAAGCAAATCCCTCCTGTTCTCACAAGAAAACGATTGCGTGGGTATTTTAAAAATAAAAATACCAAAAAAAGTGATAGCAAGCACAAAAACACACTCTACAGTTAATAAGCAACCCGGTGAGGGGAAAAAGGGGGTAACACTTACCTGGCTGTCCTGATAGTACCCAGAAGTCTTCGGTATGGATCTCCTGCTGATGTCACATCACGCTGTCATCTCTCCATCATAATGGGTCATCTCTTCACTTGCACATCATTCCATTATTATAATGGAATGGGCTTCTTATTCACGGCTTAAGCCATGAATAAGAGGAAGCGGGGAGGAACAGGAGCAGAACAGGAACATCACAAAAGAGGGACGACGTCATATGAAAAGGGGGCATGATAACCATCTCCTGTCTCTCTGTCCTGGGATGTCCTGGGTATCTGATAATCTCACAAATGAGAAAATAAATTAAACTGATAAAGTTGAAGTACCAACATTAGCCCATGAACAGAAATGTCTCCTTACACCTGTGTTATTTGAGTTGCACACATGTCCATAAACTCTAAAAATGTCCATGCAATAGTGAGAATAGTAGCTCATATGAATGCAGCCATATTGACCAAACAACATCTGATCTGGTACATACACACTGACAAGCAGTATATTCCAGCACTAATTTGTACAAGCATGGCAACTTGTCAGAGCTAAGAGGTAATCCACTGTTTTAAAAGGTTACTTTTTGCAATGGCAAGATAGAATGAAGTTACTTTTTGCCTGTAATAGCCATAGCTGTGTGTTACAACAATGCCGTTCAAGCTATCTGATGTGGGGGAGCGGCACTCTCCCCCCCCCCAGTGTGCTGGGGGCTGGTACCATATTTGTGTCCAATGGCTACAGTTATTTATTTCCTGAAAACTTGATGGTAACTGTATAGTCCCTGTATCAATCTATACAGTGGTGAGATGCAAAACAAGCCTCATTTATCATAGAATCATAGAATCATAGAATTGCAGAGTTGGAAGAGACCACGAGGGCCATCCAGTCCAACACCCTGCCATGCAGGAAATCACGATCAAAGCATCCCCGACAGATGGCCATCCAGCCTCTGTTTAAAGACCTCCAAGGAAGGAGACCCCACCACGCTCTGAGGGAGTGCGTTCCACTGCCGAACAGCTCTTACTGTCAAAAAGTTCCTCCTAATGTTGAGGTTAGCTATTGGGAACAGCTGATGTATGCTTGTATAATTTAGTGGCTTTTTAAAAAATCAATCAGATTTCCAGGAATATACTTTAATTTTCTCTGTCTACTGGGAAAACATTAATATTGAGAAAAGAAAAGGCACACAGTTCTTGTTTATATGTGATAATGCAGTAAATTAAGATTTTCAAAAATCAACACAGATCCTTATATACATTTTGATTTTTTTAACCCTGTCCCATCCTAATTATTGTATGTGGACTATATCAACTCAATATTAATTTGTAAAATGTTTAACATTGTAGAACACATCTATTTTTGGAATACATGTTTTCTTTATGTACAAAATTATGCGTACAATATATAGTACTTGTATACATGCCTACTAAGAAGTACGAGGTCTGTCTATTAAATAACGAGACTGTGTTTCTACATTTCAGACAAATCAGGGGGAACTGATTGTGAATGCTTGAGTGGTGACCTTGAACATGTCTGAAGCTGCATGAAAAACGTCAACATTCTCAGCTGTTCAGTTAATTGTCAGTTGTCATTTAAAGCAGCTGTGTTGTCTGTTGTGTACCACAAAAATGCTAAGTTTAAAAGTTGAGCAATGTGTCAATTTGAAATTTTTAGTAAAATTGAACAAAACACCAATGGAATCTTTTCAAATTCTTACTGAGGCCTACAAGGAAGACTGCATATCTTGTGCAGATGTGTTTGAGTGGCACAAAAGATTCAGAGGAGGACATGAGAATGTGGAAGGTGATGAACACCCTGGATGACCTTCCACTTTAAGAACTGAAGAAATTGTGGGGAAAATCTGCCAGATTGTTCGAGGAGACTGCCAACTCAGTGTCTGAATGATAGCTGAAGCCATGAACATTGACAAAGACACTGCATGGACTTTTTTGCATGAGGATCTCAACATGAGAAAAGTTTGTGCCAAGATGGCCCCTAGGGTTTCTCACACCAGAGCAAAAAGAGTGTCATAAGGAAATTTGTGCTGACATTTGAGGCAGACCCAAACCCTTTTCAAAATAATAATAATAATAATAATAATCACTTGTGATGAAACCTGGATCTTCCAGTATGATCCTGAGACAAAACGAGAGTCAATACACTGGAAAACACCATCATCACCAAGAATGAATAAAGCACGTCAAAGCAAGTCCACATTCAAAGCCATGCTCATTGTTTGTTTTTATATCAAAGGCATAATTTTGGCAGAATGGGTTCCAGAAGGCAGAACAGTGAACCAGCATTATTATAAGGAAGTTTTGACAAAGCTGAGAGAAAGAGTCAGGAAAAAAAAAGGCCAGAACTGTGAAAAAAATGGTTTCATTCTTCATCAAGACAATGTGCCTGCTCACGCAGCATTTTCTGTGAAGCAGTTTTTGGCTGATAAAGGCATTACTACACTTGAACATCCTCCATATTCACCTGATTTGGCACCATGTGACTTTTTTCTTTTTCCTAAAGTGAAATCGGTGCTTAAAGGAACATGTTTTGAGTCAACTGATCCAGTAAAGAAGAAAATGGCAGATGCATTGACACAGCTGACAGAAACTGATCTGCTCCATGCATTCAACCAATGAAAAACAAGACTTGCATCAGTGTGTGAGTGTGAACAGGGCATATATTGAAGGGGACAAGCATTAAAATTGAAATACATATAAATAAAGATGGGTTATTATATCAGTCTCATTATTTAATAGACAGACCTCTATTTATTTAATTTAATAGACAGACCTGGGTCTAATGGGGGCATACCATTGGTGAGTCTAAATGTAACTATATGTTCATTGTAATTATGCATTATAAGAATCTGCCCTTTGGAGTACAGAAAAGTATATACTCTAAATTCAATGTGTTGCCTGTTAATCTTTCTATTAATGAGACAGAATAAATTCAACAAAGTGACTTATTTTATTGACTAATTGAACATAGAGGTCACCCAGCCCTACTGAACTCATATGTGTTTAACTGCTACTCTCAGAAGCATTCAACCAGCAATAACCATAGTCCAAAAAGAAAAGATGAGAAATATTTATTTAAAACCACAGACAGAAAGTAAACATGTTTTATAATATTCTTTGACTTCTAAGTTTACTCTGATACTTGCTCTTATGATTTGGATTATTTGATGGTAGGTGCCTAGTGGGTGCATGTATTTTTTTTCCTGGCCTTGACAAAGGACAGACTCATATTTTAAACTGATATCCAGAGACAAACTGTCTCCTCTTCTCCAATCTCTCTGTATTTTATTCATAAGCACACCAGAGGCCATAAACATACTAAGCAAACTTATCTCCAATCCCATGAATACTCTTACAATGCTTGCTTGGAATAGGTGTGTATAAATATTTATTTATTGATTTATATCCTGCCTTTCTCCCAAAATGGGATTCAATGTGACATAGCTACGTTATGTATCAAACTATGTGTACTATGTTGATGCTGTTAAATATACCCACTACTATCTAACTGTGTATCTAGTATGTATATCATAGAATCATAGAATCATAGAATCATAGAATTGTAGAGTTGGAAGAGACCATGAGGGCCATCCAGTCCAATACCCTGCCATGCAGGAATACACAATCAAAGCATCCCTGACAGATGGCAATCCAGCCTCTGTTTAAAGACCTCCAAGGAAGGAGACCCCACCACGCTCTGAGGGAGTGTGTTCCACTGCCAAAAAGCTCTTACTGTCAAAAAGTTCCTCCTCATGTTGAGGTGGAATCTCTGTTCCTGGAGCTTGCTTCCATTGTTCCGTGTTCCAGTCTCTGGAGCAGCAGAAAGCAAGCTTGCTCCATCCTCAATGTGACACCCCTTCAAATACTTAAACAGCGCTATCATATCACTCCTTAACAGTCTTTTTTCCAGGTAAACATACCCAGCTCCCTAAGTCTTTCCTCATAAGGCATGGTTTCCAGACCTTTCAGCATTTGAGTCACCCTTCTCTGATATCTGATGATACCCAGATATATTTCTCCATGTCTCGGTCTTCAGCTCTGACTTCAAATGGTGTCCCTTCTCTCAATGATTGTCTTAGGGCAGTAATGGACTGGATGAGGGAAAACAAATTGAAGCTAAATCTAGAAAAAACGGAGGTTCTCACAATAGCAGCCCTGCATCCAGGTATTATGATACAACCTCCAGTCCTGGATGGGGTCACGCTCTCCTCCGAGGACTGTGTTCGCAGTCTGGGGGTACTCCTGGATTCATTGCTCCAAATGACGAATCATTAAATGCGATGGTCAGGAGTGCTTGTTATCAGCTTCGGCTGATACACCAGCTGAGCCTTTTCAAGGTCAGGGACCTTGAGATGTTTCTGTGTAGATGCTATTAGACACACACACTACTGTTCACAGATTCCTCCAGGTAGCATAGTCAATAACAGAGCTGGTTGAAGGATTTGGCAATTTGAACTGTTACCCAAATTACTGGGGGTTTGTGGGAACCCTACTCATGTCAGGTATTAATATGGGGTTTTTTAAAATTAGCTCAATATGGCAGCGAGAGACTGTGTAATTACAAGATCTTTTGACCTATGTATACTGGTACTAACTGATGAGACTCACAGACAGGAAATAATTTTTTTTTTTAAAAAAAATAATCACAGGAACACAGACAAGCATCCACGCAAGCTTCAAGCAGTCACACAAGGCTAGCAAAGAAGAGGAGGAAGTATTGGGATAGAGAAATAGAGTTTGGGCTATATTATGGGCTATATTATACCTGTCCAAAGAGCAGAGATTCATGCAGAGAAGAAGTATGGCTATGTGCATCAGGTGACAGATTGACAGCCTCTGGGAAACTGAGCACACTTTTGTGGTACTTTGGGTATATATTTATATTCTATATTCCTCTTGAAGGGGTGTTATGAGTGGAATACAACGTTTGTCGGAGACAATGGAAGTTCCGGCTATGTTAATGATCAGTAATGGTTGAGACATTAAGCTGATGGGCTTCAGGCAATCTTCTGTTGTTGTTGTTGTTGTTGTTATCATCTTTATTTCTATCCCATTCCCCCCCTCCCCAATTTGGGACTCAAAGCGGTGTACAATAAAAATACATTAAACTCAGCAAAATACAAAAGTTAAAACACAGTTAAACAACTAAAAAAGTTTAAAACAGCTAAACCTTTAAAAGCACATGCATATACACATAAGTACACAACACTCACATATATCCCAAGCACTGCCATTAGGAAAGATCGGCAAAAGCCTGCCAAAACATTGTTGAGAAAGGGGTGTGAAGTAAAACCGGTTTGCAGAGTAATGCATTTCCCGACCTCTTGACTGAATTCGTGAATCACTCACTTCCAGGTATATTCAGGAGAATTAGCACCTTTCCACCCTAACTCGCCAGTCCAAGGGGTTTTTGCATAATTACTGCCTGGGCATGTTGTTTAGGAATTTTGGATGGCCTCTTCCTTAGGCTTTCTGAGTAAACCTAGAGTCCTTGCATTTGGGAGGTCTTAGTCTACTAGCAACCATGTGGAATGCTGATAAATAAGCCAACTTCTGAAATACAGCCAATTGATGAATTATTGAAAGGGAGGGGGTATCAGGGCAGGTAAGAGTACTCTAAAGAAGTAACTTCCCCAGATTCTGTTATCACACACATATCTGAATGTATTTCCATGTTAGGCCTCAGGAACAATGAGTGGGGTGATACAATTTGGTGCTAAGGGAATATCTCCAAAGCCCAAGCTCAATTCCCATCACCTACTCAAGACCAGTCTACTATCTTCAGTACAGATGGCTCAGAAAGTAGCTCATTAACCAAGTTAGCAGAAGGTAGCTTTTACAACATAGAACTGCCAGTCTAGATCATGAAGTGTCACTATGAGATGTTTGGGAACTAAAATAAAAACAGGTGAGAATTCAGGGTTAAACCCAGGAAAGGGAGTTTTATTAATAGAAAGAAGCAAGCTATGTTTGATAAGCCAGATTCATTTCAATTTGGCTTCAGGCCTGCTTTTGGGATAGAGACAGCTTTGATCACCTTAGTGGATGACATATGCCAGGAACTAGACAGGGGAAGTGTGACTCTGTTGGTTCTGATGCACTTCTCAATGACTTCCAATATTATATCCTTTTGGGTAATCTCTATGGGATGGGATTTGAGATGTTTTACATTGATTCTGGCCCTTCTTGGGAAGGTGGTGCTGGGGAATTCCTGTTCAACCCCTTGTCATTGTCTGTAGGATTCCTCAGGGCTTAGCTTTGTCCCACATGCTATTTAATTCTTACATGAAACTGCTGGGAGAGGTTATCCAGAAAATTGTCCTAACCTGTCCATAGATTGACACCTGGCACAATTTGAAAGCAGGCAAGTGTACTCTAGGGATGGGGTTGACCTCTCCCTCAGTCCTTTCACAAGCATACATGGGGTGAGCTGACCCATCCCCTCAAGGAACTATACAGGTGTGTCATGGCAATAGATCTCCCTAGAAGTTCTGGCAACCATGTCTTCACTCAACTGGGATGGTGTGCCAAACAACTGTTTAACTTTGCCTGAAGGTTTTGGCATATCAAAGAAGGACTATTCCAACCCATGCAAATACTTAAACCAGCAAAACAGGCAGATTATCTATATACTAAAACACAGTGAAGACAACACCAGTATTCTTAGTGGGTAAACAATGTTACTTTCTGCTGTTGTTATTGGTTTTAAGGATTAATAGGAAGCTACCAAATATTTTATAAAAGAACATTGGGGAAACAAAAATTTACAGAGCATCCTATTTTCACTTCCATATGAATTAGGAAAGATAGTACCACTGGGAGTCACCTGCCAATTTAAATATTTCATTGAACTTAAAAATCCATAGCATGTATTGGTTTGCTAAATAATTGCATGCACTTAAAAACAAATAAAGCTTGCTTATAAAATTGTTGTTTATTACATTCAGAAATTTAAAGAAGCTTCATTATTCTTCCGCTGGAAGGAAAAGATGCAGAGACAGTGGGGAAACTAACTGTATGTGCTGCTCATGTCTTGGTGAATAAAACATGACCTACATTACATAACTCTATTACACTACTAGAAACATGTATTCATTCCCAGTTACTATGGTGACATGCATAATAGAAATACATACAGATGCGTGATGAAAGCAGCAATGTAATTTTATACACAGTCAGATTTACCAAAGATAACATTATCAACTTTGGGTGCCTTTGCAAAATTTGGTTCTCTAGATATCTTAATCATAGCATGTATTCTGAATTCTCAGGCATCTTCCCTTCCCCTAACCCCCCCTCCAAACATTGTGTTTTTTCCTTTTTGTATTCTTCTGCAGATCCACCTGAAGATGGATAGCCCATTTCCACATAATTTTCCTTTGGCTATAGCAATTCAAATATTAAATCTCCCCGACTATTACACTAATTACAGTCATTCATAGAAGCAATGTTAATAACAATGGCTGAAATTATTTATTGCCTACTTAGTTATATATGTATATGTAACTGAGTAGCATACTCTAGCCTGATTCCCACCAACCCACTTTATCAGGCAGCCAACAGGTTGGGCAAAGGAAGACCATTCAGTTGGCCATTGGAGCACAGGGAGAACATTTCCACCCACTACCTCCAGTCAGCAAAAGACTCCAAGGTCATTCTGGAGTTTATGGGGAAACCCCAGGATTTTCCCTGACTTTACTCAGAGCAAAAAATTGCAGATTGTCCCCAGAAGCAGCCATATGTCATCTGGACTGCCAGCATTGATTCAGGGTGAGTCTGCATTTATTTTTGCCAGTGTCCTGGATGTCCATCCTGACCTACTGGTTCATTTCTGGGCACAATTCAAAGTGCTGGTCTTGACCCATAAAGAGCATATCTCCCTGGACAAACCTGCAAGGGTTTTAAGATCTACAGGGGAAGGCTTTCTCTCAGACCCATCAGCATCACAGGCTTGCTTGGTGAGGACATGAGAGAGAGCCTTCTCTGTGGCTGCTCCCACCCTTTGGAACTCTCTCCTGCAGGAAGTTGCCCCCCTGACAATAGGCTGGCCCCCTCCCTGTTGTCATTTCACCAGAGGGCAAAAACATTCTTGTTTAAGCAGGCCTTTGACATATAATTGGGGCTTTTATCGGGGTGTGTTTTTATGCTGGTTTAATCTGTTTTTTTTTACTGTGTTATGTTTTAATTGGTTTTAATTGTGATTTTAATTGTTTTGTGAGCTGCCTAGGGTCCCACTTTGGGAGACAGGTGGTGTAGAAATTGCATAAATAAATAAATTTTAAGCTGACTCAGCACCTCATAGAGCCTGCTGCTGTCAAGATTCCCTTGGGGAACCTGTCATGGACCTGAAGCAGCTTGTGAGCTGTCCTGGGGCCCATTCACACTTTACAACCATGGCAATGGCATATTCCACTTTAACTACCATAGCAACATCCTATGGAATCCGGGGACTTATACAATTGTCCCTTCATATTCGCTGGGATTTGGTTCCAGGACCACCCGTGGATACCAAAATCTGTGAATACTCAAGTCCCATTATATGCAATGGCATAGCAAAATGGTGTTCCTTATATTAAATGGCAAAATCAAGGTTTGCTTTTTGGATTATTATTTTTTAAAGGATATTTTCAAGCCATGAATACTTAAATCCGTGGATACCAAATCTGTGGATACAGAGGGACAACGGTAGTTTGTTGAGACACCAGAGTTCTCTGGCTGAGAATTCCTTAAATCACTAATCCCAGGATTCCATGAGAAGTTGCCATGGAAGTTAATGTTGAATATGGTGCTATAATTATGTAGTGTGAATGGCCCCCTGGTCTTGAAGAAATGGGACAGTCTGCCCCAAACTGGGATGTGCTAGGTGGACAAATCTGGCCGGCTGATAGAGGACTTCAGATAAAGTTTGTGTACTGAGAGATAACACACATTAAAAACAGTATTGAGGAAAGATTCATTGACATCAGGGCCTCTTTGAAATCACATAAACCATGGGGTTCAACATACCCCTCATAGAGGGGATGGAATGTATAAGAATATGTAATCGTTTGTTTGGTTTCATTTTCAAGGTCTTCTTAAGCTATGGGAAATAAACATACCATGCCACACAAATGTGTTCTTTTCATTTCTGCTCTAGAGAGTTAATTATGAAGCTGGTTAATCTGAGGGCCTGTCTATATGAGGCAAAAAAACCTGGAGTGCCTCACAGTAATGGCATTTTGCAGCAGCAGTGACTTGTCTTACTGGTGTTTTTGCCCCCATATGACCCCATAAGCTTTGTATGCAAGATGGCGGCTGCAAGTTATTTACTCATGTTTGTACTTACTTCAATTTGCTGTTGCCAAACTTTTTTTTTTAAAACCCTGATATCCAAGGTGAATTTTTCAATTTAACAGAAAAGCAAAAAACCCACAACCCACTTCATTTTATCACCTTAGCGATTGTTCGCGAAGGTGAAAATCCAACATGCCGGCAGTGGGCACTTGGCCTGTTAGCAAGCCCTACCCTCCACGCTTGCCTGCCCAATCAGCTTTGCACCACAAAAAGGAGAAACTTAAAACAATCAGCTTTGCCTTTCCTCTTCTATGGGAACATGATTCATATTGAATCGCTTGTCCCAACAAGCAGGAATGCACACTCTTCTCAGTTTTTAAGAAACTCTGGGAAAAGCTGCAAAGGCTTTTCCTGTGATTTTTTTGCCGGTTTGGTCACCCTTTCTTCCAAATACAGTGGACTTGATGTCCCATTTAGACAGATTGTATTCCCAGCGAATTCCGTGAGGGTTATTTTCACTGTTTAGACAAACCCAGTATCTTGCCTAAGAACAAAACAAGAAAACGGCTATAAAGTGCTCAGTGCTTTCTACCTAGAAAGTGTTTCTACCTAGAAAGCATTTTTATCAAATTTTATATAGAAACATTTATCATACCACTGCTTCGGTCCTTTCAGTTTAGTAATTGTTTGCTGTCTTCATGATAACCGCATGTGTCAAAATGCAATTGTATTTGGGGAGTGTTCATGCTGTTCAAACTGATAGAATATCAAAACACTCTGCTCTGTCATTATCAATTAAAATCCCCACAGACATACTAGGGTTGTCAACTTAGCTGTAGTCAATTAATTGACAGAATTTGACTGACTGACTAATTGGTAATTAATTGGTAAAAGGGGGGGGGGGCTCTTTGCCTTCACAGTGCAACTCATCTAGGGAACTGATCACTGGTTTTTCTGGCCAGATCCACAGGGGAGAAACAGGTGAAGACTAAGGAGATATATTGCCTTGGTCAAAGTATTAAATCCTGAGATTAGTATTGAACACCAAGGAGAGGAGAATATTTAGAAAAAAAGAGAATATGTTAGTATGGCTGGAGGTCTAACTAATATTCTCATTTGCCACAAGGGAGCTACAATTCTTTCTCAGTACATTACACCTGTTTACCTGAATTGAGGAAAGAAAAAAGTACTTTCCAGGTGTTCTTTTATAACAAGATTTCTATTTCACCTATCCAGCAATTTTCATAGCCTCATGATTTATCAGCATTGATTTAGTTCCTTTATTGGAAAGAAGAGTATACTCAGTTCTCAAGTGAGGTAACAAAAGAATTAAAGGCAAATATAAATATATCATTACAATTGAATGTGAGCCCCACTGCAAATAACAAAGGCTTCTCTTGCATCCTTTGACAGATATCACTTCAAACTACCCCAAAAGCCAGCAAGAATGTCTCTGTATTAGAGCTGCAGTATTTGAGGTGGGGGGTAGGATTCAATTTGGCCAGTATTTTTTGAACACTCCCCCCCCCAATCTTAATTCAAAATGTCAACACTTTAGACTTGTTGGAATCCCATGATGGTTTTGTTTTTTGGAAGAGACAGCTTGAATGCCACAGCTAACCTTCCTCTGTAATAGCTCCACACTACACAGTTCTAGAGGCTCGATACCACTTTATGGACTATCAGACTAGCCCCTTTAAACATTCTTTTACTCGCATACAAAACAAAAAATTTTTATGCTGGCAAAAGAACACTCTCCCCCCACCCACACTTCCTCAAAGGCAGCCCTGGCAATAAAGAAGAAGTGAACGGAGCCCCATTCACTTCCTCATTTGAAATCCCATGAGACTTCATCATGCAGGAAATTCAAAAATAAAAACAAAACTAAAATGTTACAAGTTTTTAAAGGCACCTAAACACACTTTAGAAGCCCCAAGTAACCCGGGGAGGGTCATATAAAGAGCGAAACTTACCTGGATGTCCCGATCTCACCCAGAAGTGTTTGCGACAGACTGGCCATTCTTGCTTCAGTGATGGGATTTAAATGGCCTGAGGTTTCACATGCCAGCAATGCTGGCACTAAAGCACCATGAGGGATCTACTGACAGCTTCAGCCATCAATAAAAAGGTATGGGATTTTGCTAGGACATAAATGCAAAAGGGCAATGTCTTCTGATCAGCACGCCCTTCCGTATTTATCTGGCGTCATTATGCTGCCATATTTAGTGCATCTGATAAAGTCCTAACTGTCATGTCTCCATCCTATGAAATCTTGGGATTTGAAGTTTAGTGGCATACTTAGAATTCTGCAATGTAACTGCTGAACTATAGTATTATAGCTTTCCATCAGAGAATTATAAGTGTCTCACAAAAATACAAATATTAAGAATGAGACAAATCCCAATATGTCACTGGGTGGAAAGCAGTAATCGAGTTCTATAATTGTATAATGTGGAGACACACCCAACCCAGATCTAGGATGTCATAAAAGGGTAACAAATAGTTAAGTTATTCTGTCCCTTCTGCATTCTGGCTGCCTTGAATAAGGAGAGGTACTAAAGGGATTTTTTGCTGCATGTCCCAAAACAACCTGACTAGCTGTAGTTATTGTGCACCTTGGCAGGGGTTGGTAAACATTTGCCATTTCCTGCTCTTCTTCAGGTGGTGTCTTGGGCCAGACCCAATAGAGAGAAAGGAATCCACCAAAGACCAATATTTGATGAACATATATTTTCATTTTAGTATTCTACGGTGAACTCGCCATGGGTCAGCGTAAGTGGGGTGCTCCAAAAAAGCGATACAAGGACTCCCTGAAACAACATCTCAGGCTCGGCCAAATTGATCACCAACAATGGTCCGCCCTGGCCTCACATCGGGAGGCATGGAGATGCACTATCCACAATGCTGCAGCCTTATTTGAGAACTCACGCCGAACAAGTCTTGAAGAGAAATGACAATGCAGAAAAAAATCACAACCCGGAAACATCACCCAAGGAAACCTTCTGCTGTGCTTTCTGCAACCGGACTTTTTTTATCTTGGATTGGCCTTTTTAGTCATCAGCGCGCTTGCAGAAAGTGCGGGATGAGTCCTTCCTGAATCTTCGTTTGCGAAGAGAAGCCAGAGAGAGAGATTTTCATTTTAATTGTTCATCCAGTGAGCCATTTCTAGTTTGTAGAGTAAAAGATATTGTTTGGGGGATTTAAAAAGAAAACAAGCTTACAATTATATCAGTAATGGGATTTTATTTTTTATAGTCAACACCAAGGGTGAATCAATATTTTATTAAATTCAGAGTTAGGAGGAACCTGCACTTTAAGATTTCATCAGATTTCTTCTTTCTACTGGAACCATAAGCATGCATCAAAGGCCAGTTTTTCATTTCGTTTTATAGACTGAGAGATTGATTGATAGTATTCTTACTTGAAAACAGTATCATTCTATTTGCACTGGAACAATTTACAGGCTGTGGGGCAGGGTCCATGAATCTCTTGGACAGTCTTCTGGCATAAAGAGCAATGAATCAGCCAGAAAAGATCTACAGCAGCATCAAGTGCATTGGATGTCTATGTTCCTAGTCAATGATGTTAACTAGTCAATGATGTTAAGTTAAGTGCTAATAGAGCATGGGAGACCACTCAATTCAGTAAGATATCTAAACATTATTGCTGGCTATAAACGACAGTAAATTAGCTGTATGGAGACATCTTGTTACATATTTTGCAAATGGAAGGCTGCACAATTTTTTTTGGGGGGGGGTGTAGCAAAATCCTAAATGCACAAACAAAATAGCTAAGGTAAATAGGCCAGCACAAGGAATTCATGCAGATTCATATGGCAAAAATAGTCTGGGGAGAAACAGCAGCCCTAAACGTGAATATTATGACCTCATATAATGAACCCCTCTGCCAGCACCGCATAGCGTTGCATGAGGGGAGGTGATTTGATGGCTTCACATGCTTAGAGGCCTTTAATTGTGTCATGGCATCTCATGCCATGATGCAGGAGGTTCGGGGCAGAGCAGAAGCTATTTAAACCAGGACTGCCCCTTCCCTCCTCCTCTTTTGGTTGAATTCGACCCACCTTCCCAACTCTGTCATAGTGTGAGTCTTCTGGTTGCTTATGGGCTCGGTAGGAATTCTCTCCTTCCCTTTCCAAGGAGTTTTTTGCCTACCCCACACTGTTACAAGGGACTTGGAGAATTAGCCTTAGGGTGGTGTCATAAATGGGTTGTCAACTGGCAGGTTGTGGGGGAGATAGGGATTAGTTCAGTGTACACCTATGGCACCCCTTTTGGGTGAAGGATGACTGTATCAAACTACCCTTGCAGATCATGCAACTGGAAGGTGGGGAGTAGACTATCCTTGAGGCTGGCCCAAGGGTCATGAGACTTGAAGTGTCTCATCCTTGGGTTTTGCCTTCTAGCAGATGATGCCCGGGGGTAGCCCAATTGATGGGAAACCCCCTTGGGATCAGGTGTTTCACCCAGGGAAGCTGGGAAGTAGGTCTGGGTAAGACCATCGGCTCCAGCTTTTCCCAAATTGGGTCTCCCCCCTAGTTTGCATATCTCAAGGAATAAAGAGGTGATAGAATAAATAAAGTGACCCCTATTTTAATCCAAGCTTTGTGTCTGGCTTTGTTATTTCACCAACTACCACTACATAAGAAAAAATGGAGACAGCCCCTGGCCCACCACTTTTGATTGTGGCCCTGTCACCTTGTTGCTTTCCTCTAAATTTTGGAGAAATGAGAGTGAAGATTCACTCTATTGCTCTATTTTATGCTCCATAAATTATTTTTCCTGAGCAGCAAAAGCTGTTTTCTATGCAAAAATACCATGTGCAAATTTTGCACAGAATAAGTCCGAAACTGCAAATGTTTCTTTTATTTAATTTTAAGTATTTCTGTATCATGTCCCAATGCACAAGCTCTCCCAAGGCAATGAACGAACAAAAACAAATTAAAACAATACAAAGATTAAAACATTTAAAAACATGTTAAAATACTCTTTAAAAATTCCTAAAAGCTGTCTAAAAACAATCCTAGAATCCAGTTTTGAAAACAGAAAATTAAAACATTGAATCCCATGTGGAATAGCACTGTTTTGGCTGCCTGCTGGAAGCTTTAAAAAGATAGGACCAGCCTAACTTCCTTGGGTAAGGAGTTCCACAGTCGAGATGCCACTACAGAGAATAAATAGTCTTCAAAAAAACTGCTCAAAATTTTTCTCTCTGCAGGAAGAAAATGGTTAAACTTAAGAATTTCTTTCTGTAAGGTTGAAATTAGTGAAGAGTTACATCTCTATTAGCAGTATGCAGTATTTCCCTTGGGCAAGATCTAGTGTCATGAATGAACTAAGAGGATTGATGACATGCCATATACAGAGGGGCAGAGAGACAGAGAGAAAGTAAGTGCATAGACACCTGACCTGGATCAAGGGCTTTGTTGGTGGGGGGGAATAAACCTTTTCCCAACCAGTTTTTTTAAAAAATTAGATTCTCCTTTTTGGGCCCTGCTTGCAGCCCTAGCCCAGAAGATTGGTTCAGGCTGGGGAAAAAAGTGCTAGGCCTTGTTTTCCTTTGGAATGGAGTGGGTCAAGGAGAGGTTTCTACTTCTCAACGGGAGGGAACCAGCATGTCATTCCCTTGGCCTATGTTTGGATCTTGTTACACCTGGCCGACTAATTGACCTCAGAAAGTTTTCCCTTGCTAATGAGCTAAGTTTTGTTTTTCCCTCACACTGCTCGTGAAAGTTTAACCCATATAAGGGGGGAGCAGATCTATGGCAGTGCCTTTTCAGCATGTGAAGCTCTGAAGGGTTGGTGGATTTCTCTTGCTTTTTGCCTTGTCCATATTGGTTAATCAGAATGCCTTTTTGCTTTTCTATCTGCTATTCTTAATAAAGTAGCCTACTTTGAGCCCAGAACTGCTGCATGGTTATTTCTGTCTACTTCACACCCTCAACCCAACAGGCCCCAAGCCAGGGCCTCACAGCCAGTGTACAACACTCCTACATGGTAGATTAAAAAAAAAAGTTCCTTCTTGGCCATAGATTCCCCCCCCCCGCTATTAATTTTATATATTAAATAATATATAAAGGTACAATATAGTAAGACAAATATATTTTCTTACTTTGGAACATGACATGTTCAAACCATGGCATTTGGTAAATGGTTCTTTTGGCTCTCATTAAACATTCAAGGAAATGAACTTATCTTTGATCCAGTCATTTAAATTTTAGCTACTAATGGGGGACTGTACTTGCTCATTCATAATTGTCCTTTTAATGGGAGAAAAAGATATTTTATAAAAAGATATTTTATTACTTAGAGCCATTTGATCATGGGAAAAATGCTCATATTTAAATGGCCACATATTCTTCTGATTATCAAAAATGTTCATTCAATGAAACAAAAATTAATTTCCCTTGACATATAAAACTTGTGAAAAATAGTATTGTCTTTCTCTGATGAATCCTGTCTTGAATTTCTAATCCAGCAAGAACAGCATCTTAAATTTTGTTGAACAGTATTCTAGAGGGGTTAGATATTATTTGCCAAATTAAGATAGTTCATGCTGCATGAAACTGAAGATTTTCAAGAAAGAGACAAACATGGACCATAAGGAAGCCATAGGAGACACTGCAAAGACAAAACAATACACCAGAGTATTTTGAACCCTGAACAGATCCAAAGCATATGCTGTTATAGCATACAGTAAAGGCTTTAAATCTATCCATCCTTACATGGAAGTAAGTTCAACTTTTGATGTCTACAAAATTTCTCTGTATACTTTTTTTCTAGGGGCCCAAAGAGGCATGTGGATGGTTGTATGTATGCAGTTAGCCTGCTGACTTTTTGTTGGTGACAATAGGAAAACTTCCTTTCAGGGCAGAGAAGACAAAGTAATTTCTATGGAGATCACAGCTTGTCAGGAAAGGATTTAACATCTTTGCATTGGTCCCACTCTGTGGCGTTACTAAGGCCGGTGTCAGGCTTTCCGCCGACAGTGTCCTCTGGTGTGGTTCAGCCTCTCTGCACCCCCCTAGTGCTCCCACTGGTCCCACCCACTTGGGTGATTGCAGAGTTTTTTTATGTGCTAAAAACTAGACACACTAATTACAACCACATAATTCATGTCACATCTGTATTTGGTCTGTGTTTTGGACAAGCCATTACCTTCTTAAGAAGCCTTACAATTCAAAGGCAGATTGTATTGTAATGGCTACACTTTTCTCCCCCATCCCCACCACCTCTTTTAATGTTCAGTTGATTAGGATGGTCATTTGATCCTTTTCCCTGACCTCAACAAGCAACCATTCACTGTTCTAATATCTTATTTGTAGCATTCCCTAATGCCTAAGCTTCTCCAACCAGTGGATACTTTAAAGTGCATCTTGCCTATTTCCACAACTGAAATTTGCATTAACATTAAGATTGGGAAACTGTGAGAAGCTCAGTGGCTGCATTGCCCCCCCCCACAAACTTGGAGGGTCACACTCTCCACCTCATTCCCTACAGAAAATATCAAAGTTGTTGGGATATTTTTTGCCATACTTTTGGTTCCCTGGGTCATTTAAGGGCAGGGAAATGTCTTTTTAGCAACAGAAAGTAACTGGAAATCACTTACTATTAACTCCCTGTTAAGTCATCTCTTCAGTTTAAAATGGACCTGGGGGTAAAAACACAGTAAAAATGTCTCCATGCCTCCTAATTTTTGATCTCTGGGGGCTCCCAAAAATGTGCCTTGGGGCTGGACTTTGCCCATTTCTCATTTAGACTGTAAACTTTTGATGTGAGGACAGTAGCTTGCTTGCTTTCCGTTTACCTTCATTCTTCAAACAAATAATAATAAATTCTGATTAATTATACAATGCCATGGCTTTCATCAGTAAGAATGAAAATGTCTGGGTCTACAGAATAGGAATTTTGGTTGAAAGGAAATGGACAAGCTGTACTTAATTTAATAATTTAAAATATTTATATGCTCATTGCATGACAGTTGTTTAACCCAGACATTCTAACTAAAATCAAAGCAATACTTCCAGATGATGACAATGACAACGATGAAAAGAAAATCAGTACCTAATAGCCCAGTCAGTGTACATACTGAAATGACCAGAAACCCTCAAGTATTCTCAGTAGTTGCCATGTAATATTCTCTAGAGCAATCCCCAGTGCAATGTGAATTTCACATCAGATTAGGTTACCTTAACAGTTTCTGATGTGCACACGGTACACAAAAAAGCTCAAGAGATGTGGAGACAGATCTCTCCCAACCTAATGATATTTACAGTATATTTTCTGAAAAAGAAATAGCCTCTGTGAATCCTGCTAGAAATATAGCAAGATCTAGATGTTGCTTTGAATCAACTGAAATCAAAGTGCTCAACTAACCATAGAAAGAACTCATTATTTGCAAATAGTTACTTTAATAATGCATTGGAAGTCAATTCCAGGAATGCACTAAGGCAGAAATAGAAGTATTTTACAATTTGCCTATATTGTACGGTTGAATATAAAAATATGTGTATGCACTTTATTAATGTTAGAGAAATCCTATCTATAAATGTGATAATCCTTTGTGAGGTCCAAAGATCACTATGCTCCAGAAGGTGTCTTCTCTTCCAGCTATTTACAGTGAAGCAATTAGCATCTGCTCTATAGTTATTATTAGTATTAATGAATCATGTAAATCATAGATACACACAGGACCTTTAAAGTTCATCCTAATACAAGGTTTGCCACACTAAAATGACACAGCCCTTACCTACCAACTTACTTTGACCACCAATCTCTCCGACATCATTAAAAAAGAGAGAGGGAGAGATGCAGAGCAAACAAGAAAACAAGCACATTTATGTACTAAATTTTCAAGACGTTATATGCATGTCACATAATCAAGTGAAATATTCTCTGACTGAAGCATGTCTGAGAAAGGAGGAATTCAATGGAAGTTAGTTGTAGACAAGACGTAGAGGGGCCTTTGTTGTCTCAGTTCTTTATGTGCTTCACACCAGTGACATTACATATTACCCTGAGTGTGTATGTGCCTTCAAATTGCTTGTTGACTAATGGTGACCCCCTGAATTTCATATGGGTTTCTTAGGCAAGGAATACTTAGGACTTTTTCAGACACTGAAAAATATTGCAAGCAGCCTCGTCGCGTTGCGAGGCTGCTGCGCTGCAAAGCATCAGTTTCAGATGACGCTCACCCCTTCCGGTACTGTTGCGGTACCGCAGGGAGAGTTGAGCGTCATATTTCATTGATTTTTACTCACAAAAGTTGATCGTGATTAAAAATCAACAAAATATGACGCTCAACTCTCCCCGCAGTACCGCAACAGTACTGGAAGGGCGAGCGTCATCCGAAACTGATGCTTTGCAGCGCAGCAGCCTCACAATGCGATGAGGCTGCTTGCGTTATTTTTCAGCGTCTGAAAAAGTCCTTACAGGTGGTTTGCCATTGCCTTCCTCTGAAATATAGCCCACAGTACCTGGTATTCCTTGGTGATCCCCATCCAACTACTAACCAGGTCTGACCGTACTTAGCTTCAAGTGAGATCTGGTACCATTAGGGTATTAGGCCTCTATTACATGACTACTTCACCTTATTATTCAATCATGCGAAGTACTTATTCAATAAATTATTCAAATGAATTAGTTGTCAAACATTTACCACAGCTCATTAAATAATATTTAGTAACATTTTGTTCACATCATATCCATGACATTTTATTGACTTTGCCTATTGTGCTCTTTCAGGTTCTTAGTGTGCCCCATCCTGCAGTTTCTCTTCCAAAACTGTGGCTGGAATCCAAAGAGCAAAGCACTGTTGTCTGCATGTATCCCGGGAATTTATAACAGCCTACTTCTGCCCTTTGCTTGAAGGTTCAGAGAGAGTTTATCAGAGCAGGATTTGATGTGTGTAACAGTCATCAGCCAGAAGGGAAATGCTGTCTCTGAACATACAAAAGTGTAAATGAATGTACAGGCCTCTTTGGAATCCTGCCAAAGTCTAGGGCTGTTGCCACACTGCAGAAATAATGCAGTTTGACATTGCTTTAATTGCCATGGGTCAATGCTATGGCATTTTGGGATTTGTAGTTTTGTGAGCTATTTAGCATTCTCTATTAGAGACCTCTAGTGCCACAACAAACTACAAATCCCAGGATTCCATAGGATGGAGCGACAATAGTTAAAGCGGTGTCAAACTGCATTATATCTGCAATGTAGCAGCAGCCTAGGTTGTGCCATAAAACCAGTGTATTGTCAATGAACTGGATGTATAAGTGGTGCTCTGCCAGCAGATGGCCTCTTCCATGAATAAGAGAGCTATCCTCTTTATAAGATTCTTGGATTGCAAAAATCCAGTGATATACACTTGTCCCTCCATAGCCATGGATTTGTTATTCACAGATTTAAGTATTCACAGCTTTAAAATATTCTGAAAAAAATAATAATCCAAAAAGGAAACCTTGATTTTGCCATTTTATATAAGGAACACCATTTTGCTATGCCATTGCATATAATGGGATTTGAGTATTCACGGATTTTGGTATCCACGGGTGGTCCTGGAACCAAACCCCAGGGAATATGAAGGGACAACTGTATTTCTGTTCTGCAATCTCTTGCCCATGTAGTAAAGGTTTATCCTAAAACAAGGTCTATTGCATACCCCCATCCATAAGCTCTTGGACAATGTCTTAGGACACTTGTGCATGCTACGTCTGTGCTGTTCAAAGTCTTCCCCTTTCAGCAGCTCATGTGTTTCTAGAAAAGTGTTTTGACATAATGTTGGTCTTGCACATATCTGTGGGTCCAGTCCAGTTTCTTGAGGTATGGTTGTTTTTATCAACACAGCTACTTTTTGGTAGATAGGTCCCTTTATTGTTTCTGATGTAATCCTAGGTTTCTCAAAGCATAATTAATGTCTTAGATAATTTACTAGTCCAAAACGACAAAAATCAATTAAAATATTATCCTGAGGGAATCTTCCATATTAAACTTCTTTCTATGGCAACAATTTAAGTTGCTGGTTTAGAAGTCCCCAAGTACTCATTACTTTAATAAACTATTGCACTGGATTTTTTTTTTTAAAAATGTCCCTAATTGCCAATTTGCACCAGGGTTATTTGATTTTAAGTGTATGCTTCATGCATTTTAAGGCAAAAGGGAATTTCCCATCCCTCCCAACCAGCATTGTTGTTTTTTTCTCCTATGAGAAGTCTATGCAAGTACACATGATGAGCATTTTAGAAATACTTCTTTGAAGAATGTATACTTCTGAAAGTGCATTTTGTCTTCTTTGTTACATGAAAGCAACAATCCTACACCCACTAAACAGGGAATACTAAACTACATGGAACTTATTTTTGCGTGGGCACATATATAGCTTTATCAGTATGCTACATAGAACGGAAGTTTTGCAAAACATAACAAAATGTAGTCTTAACAATAACATTTAAAAACTCAGTTCATGTGAAATGTTCCTATACTGTTCTTTCAGTTGCATTGGTTCTTATTTGTGCAAAACTGGGTCATTCTGGAAGAATATATATTTTTCTAATTTACATCTTAAGTGAATACATTTGCATAGTAATTGTATTTAAGTGAACTGAACTCATTAAGGTTCACCAGAAGACTAAAAGATGAAAATATGAATTTTTATTCAAGATTTTGTAGTACTAATCAAAGACTGGATGATAACAGTCACAGAATCTTCTAGAAGTCTCAAGAGTTTTCTTACTTATAGAGAAAAATTAGGCAAATGATCACTGAGATTCTGCATCAGACCATGCAGAGCATAATGTTCGATATGCACATCTTAACAGTATTCCTGACCCTGGATGGCATCTTTCAGGCCCAGGGGGGTGCTGCCATCACCATTTACCAGAGTTGGTGGTGGAGGGGAGGAGGAGGGAATGGGAAACCAACCTGTCCAAACAGGAATTTTGCAGATGGGGAAGACTCAGTGGAGATCCAGGAAACTGACCTCATTTCTATCTCTTCATCTGGAGAACTACAGCTGGAATGAGCAACACCAGGGAACTAGGAGATTTTCAGATGCATCAAAAATGGTGTTATAACGATACCATGAAAACGCAAAAGGGTTTCCTTATCAGATGACTTTGTGCCCCAGCATTCTGTAAGTGTTCTGCTGCTGTTACAAGGGAGCTCTTTTTTCTTGTCAGGGAGAAGTTGAAAATTGATCTCCCATAGCGTTTGTGTTCCAGATTTGTGTGTGTGCGAAAATGTGCCCCATTCTGATTCCAGAATCAATGGGTGGTCCCACCAGAACACTTCCGGGTGCGAATGGCAAAACTAGGTACTGTACATTCTTTTTATGAACCTCCCCATCTTCCTTGCAAGTTCCTAAATGTGTATCTGTGCTTTTCTGAGCATTTTCTTTTTTAATTTTGGTTTTTGGGGGCTTTTTAGTGTGCTCACATCTTCTTGTGAGACGAGCTGAAATCTTGTTCACAGAGAAATGCAGAAGTAAGCAGCGTGAGTGTTCGCATTGCTGGATTCTTGGGACTTTTTTGGGTGGGGTTTTGTAACGGAAGCAGCCTCGTCCCCGTTGTGAGGCTGTTGCGCGGCAGGGGGTCCATTTCGGATGATGCTCTCCCCTGCCGATACTGTTGCAGAAGTGCTGGGAGACTGCAGTGCTATATTTGGTGATTTTCTAATCATGATCAACTTTCGTGCAGCCTCCCAGCACTTCCGCAATAGTATCGGCAGGGGAGAGCGTCATCTGAAATGGACCCCCTGCTGCGCAGCAGCCTCACAATGGGGACGAGGCTGCTTCCGTTACAAAACCTCATCCAAAAAAGTATTTGTTGTGATTTTGCATCATCACAACAGCATGCGAAAACGTGTCTCATTGTGCCAGAACATGAACGCTGTAAAATATAGTGCCATAATAACATTTTTAGGCACTCATCTAATAATCTCCCTATTCTCTTTCCCCACCTGCAGCCAGTAAATGGCTGTAGCAGCACTCCTAGGACCTGAAAGCTGAATGGGGAGGTATTTGGACTTTGCATGAGGTGCTAATGAATATGTCCTTGTATAACATGCCCCCAAAGATATATGCATTTGTAATGCAAAGTTACCATGTGTATGTCACCAAAGAAATCCAATGGCAAGTTAATTAGGAGAAATATTTTCTTTAATTTTACTACAGTCCATATAATCATAACTAATTTCTTAGTGCATAAAAGAGAATACAGTACATACAACAATATATATACGTGTGTGTGTGTGTGTGTGTATCTTTTCGGCACTTATCAGAAATAAAATGTTTTCATTTGGAGTGTTCCTATTCAAGGTTCCAGCTGATCATTCATATACATTTTCCAAGGTTCTCCCTTCCATTTTCTAACCCACCCATCCCATCCCCTCTATACATGATCAGTACTGTGAAGCAAGCTGCCCCTTCCATATTTTCTTCCTAAGAAGGGATGGGTATCCTCATCCAGGACAGAAACAGCCTGGATCTCAAAGGAAGTTGCTTTTTCTGTTGCCAATGGAGTTTACATTTACAGTTGTCCCTCTGTATCCACAGATTTGGTATCCACGGATTTAAGTATTCACGGCTTGAAAATATTCTTAAAACAATAATAATCCAAAAAGCAAACCTTGATTTTGCCATGTTATGTAAGGGACACCATTTTGCTATGCCATTGCATATAATGAGACTTGAGTATTCATGGATTTTGGTATCCAAGGTGGGTCATGGAACCAAACGCCAGAGAATATGAAGGGACAACTGTATATCCAGGATTTTACAACTCTTTATCCTCCATAGCCAAAGAGAGGAGTGGCTTCTGCCTACATAGATATCCCTCCACATCATCTTAACTAATAACAGCAAAAACAACATCTTGACAAAATGTAGGCCTGTGACTCTAACATCATCATTCCTACCCCTTCTCCTGTATAAATTTTAACAACTTTGCCTGATGAAGAAGCCAGTGGCACTTCAAAAGCTTGCATCATATATTTTGTTCATTTTTGGTTGGCCTAATAAAGGTATCACTGTTTTGTGGATTTTGGATGTTATTGTATTTTGCCTCATGGCCAGCATTGGCACCCCTGGATATGTTTACTATTCTGTAATATAAGATATTTATTTATTTTATTTATTTAGGGATTTATACCCTGCTCTTCAGCCACAAAGGGTCTCAGAGCGGCTTACAAATTGTTTAAGGAATAGCAATTTACACATATACACGACATTAAGTGTTTTCCAATGTGTGTTAGCTAATTGCCCCCACAAACTGGGTATTCATTTTACAAACCTATGAAAGGATGGAAGGCTGAGCGAACCTTGGAGTCCTTGGGATCAAACTTGCAATGTGGCAGCTTGCAGTACTGGCATTTAACCACTGTGCCACCAGGATTATTTATTTATTATAAAAACCAAATATATTATATAAGATATGGGATATGATTTAGTAGTGACTGTTCTGATGTTCTGGAAAATTTGGAATGGGAGGTCAAATGCAGTTTTTGTTCAAATCTGATCTTAAACATTAGAAATTAGATTTTGAACTTTTGTTCTGTATATCTTTCACTGTAATTCAGCACTGCTTGGATAATCTTTGATCAGTATTTCTCTCTTTCTCCTCTAGCTCCTCTGATACCATAGATTTACACACTGAGTGTACAGTTGTATAAAGCTGCTCTGGCGTGATCTCTCCCACACTACGTCTTGCTTTCCCTCTCACTTGGGACTTTATCAGACACAGAAAAAAATCGTGTTATTACCATGCCATGTGAACACAAAGGGGTCCCCCTTAACACATGGCATCGTTGTCATAGTGTGCTCAGTTCATGCTCCAGCTGTGAATGAGCTGTCACTTTCAATTCATGAGACAACCCATCAATAGTTCACCAATACTGCTGTTTTTGCAGTATTGAAGAGCATGCGAAAACCCATCCTGCTGTAATTACGAGATTAGAGCGGGACTGGGCTGTCCTCTTTTGTGCCTCCCTGTTGCCAGGGAGAACACTTTCTGTTGACAATGGGAAAATGAGCCACAGGGCACTCTTTTAATGATTAGTCCTGGGTTTTTGACACATTTTTAGATTTGTTAAAGTGCTTATGTCTTTCTTAACTTTTTAATTTAAGGGGTTTGGGCAGTCTTTTACTGAAGTAGAGTCTTCTTGCGAAACCTGCCAAGATCACACCCATGGGGGGTGTGTCTGGAAAAGCAGCTCAGAATGCCAGCAGGATAAACAAGGGCTGGGAAAGCAGCCAAGCCTCAGTGATAATTAATTAGGGAGAGCCAGTTAAAGTTCAGAACAAGCAAGGTTTCATTTCTTGGAGAAGCAGCAATACAGGAAAGAAGGCACACAGAGAAGAGTCCAGAATACAGTCCAAAGGTCAAGACTGACAGAAGGCAGTATTGTCCAGAAGTCAGTCCATGGGTCAGCAGGATCAGGCAACAGGGTAGTCAAGAACAGTCCAAGGTCAAGGCACATGGCAAGGCACCAAGGATTCAGGCACCGAAGGCAGCAGGAAGCTTTCTCCAGGGAGATCAGTTGATCTCTGACAAAGCCTTCATTGCCTCTTCTAGCCTATATAAAACAATTAGGGCTTTGTCAGGTGTTTCTTAATGAGCAAGTTCTCATAAATTTTCAGAGACCTCCTTTGAGCCTCCTTTTGAGCTCGCTGCTGAGTATACGATGGTGGAAGTAAGTCCCTCTCCTCTTCTTCTTCCTTATCTGAGAGGGCAGGACTCTCTGCTGGAACTGATGCCAACCCACTCAGACCAGGCTCTTTTTCTGCTCAAGCCTCTAGGTTGCCAGGGTTCCCTGCTGGCACAGGTGTAGATAAACCTGTGCCGGGGTCCCTAAGGCCATTCCCTGCCATGTCCTCCTCCTCCTCTGACTCTACAGCCTCACCAGGCTCATGGGGCATGACAAGATCATGGAAGTAAGTAAATGTTTTTCTCTTGAGGGAACATGTGCAGGCCACTACAAATCATAAGTACTGTGTTAATATAAGGTGATGCGATGACAAGTGTTACTGTGGCACGAGTTTTAATCCCACAATTACGGTAACATGCGAAAATTACTCTAAGCCGCTATGTTTCTGCTTTTCTTACTTGTGCAATTAGAGCATTTTAAGATGGTAATCTGATAATGTCTTTGGTCCTGTGATCTATGATGAGTTACAGTGTACAGCTAATGACAAATACAGCAAACCAAGATGGTGAGAGGCATACTTCAGAAATGCCCCATGAAGCCACCAAAGGATGTGAAAGCAACCTTCAGACAACTTTGCATCAGAAAAACAAGGATTGCCTAGAGGTGACAGGCAGCCATTCTCTATGAATCACCCAAACCCGTACCTCCCTCTCCCCAGGCCTGGGCCAGAGTGGACTTCTGAAGCCAGAGAAAGCAGGTAACTGCTTGAATAGGCCAAGGGATAAGATAGAGAGAATGGGACATGGTTGGGGTTCTGTGGACTGACTCTGATACCCACAGGCTCTGCCTGGGAACAACATCCCATTTGCCCAAAATGAAGAGCCTCTTACTGTAGATATATTTAGGTAAATCGTCTTTGCAGAAAAGCTAATATTCTGATTTAATTTAATACAGCTCTGATCTTAAATGTGTAAGATGACTGTCTTAGTGTACAAAAAAAGGGTGGGTAATGGTTTAAAATGCATTGCTTGGCTGGAAACAGAAACGAACAGATATTATGAGGCTGTTAATTTGCATTCAGAACAATTACTTGTTCTTCTTTCCTTTATCCCCCCATCTCCATCCTGTTTTCACTTCATTCATTCACATTAGGCTTCTCCTCAGCAGATGAGTCTAGAATAGCTTAGGTAATTGGATATTCTTGATTATTTGAACTTTGCCAGGTGCTGATGTGCTGTTATTAGATCAAGGCTCACCCAGTCTCTTCCACCTATTTCTTCTCTCAAGGCAGACTTATATAGCATTGAGACCTGAGCCACTTAATCAAAGGATCCAGAGAAAAGACTCAAACCAACCCATTACTCAGGTGCTAGGATACACTGGTCCTAGAGGTTATGAGCAGCAACTGTTGTACTCTTTTCATTCTAGTTATTCTCTGAAGCTGCTTTTTTAGGTGGGGGGGGGGGAGGAAGGTAGGGTCCTTCTTAGGTATGAGGCATAGAAATGTTGTCTACTTAATTTTATATATGTATGTATTTACTGTAAGTAACTATTTGCATCTTGGGTCCTTTCACACTAAATAGTTATAGAAGTCAGAGTCCACTTTAACAAAGGCTGTATCCTATGGAATCCTGTGATTTGTAGTTTGGAGAGGCAATAGTGCCCTTAGGTGGAGAATTCTAAACACTCCTCCTTATACTGCAAGTCCCAGGACACCATAGGATGGAACCATGGCAGTTAAAGTGGGATCACATTGTTTGTTGGGCCTTACCTGAAAGAGGCCTCTTCAGATGAAGAAGGAGAAGAGCAGTGCCAACCCTGTCATGACAGAAGCAGAACCTAGTCCATCCTAGGCAGCAGCTGCAGATTTGGAGGAAGAGACAGAGTCTCTGCATCCTGTGCACATCAAGGGCTCAAATGCCAGGAACAGAAACACTCTTCTCTGCCTTAAGTAAGCTATTCCTACTTTCGTTAATTTGCTGCCAGCTATAAATTAACTCAGCCAAAGCCATTCTGGTGCTGTGAACAATAGATACAATGCTTATGTGATATCTTTGGCTTTGTGTATCTCTCAGCTGAGGACTATTGGCTTGTTTGACTTCAGACCGTCTGGATTACGCTTCTGCTTCTATAGACACTGATACCACCTTGCAACTGGTCTGACTTTTCCCTGGTCAGCATCTGTGTATGCTCTTGGATTATTGCTCACTTTAAACAGGACAGTGATGTAATTTTGTACTGTAAAAGGGCCCCCTACATTCGTATTCTCACAATAAAATCACATTCAAGTTAAGTATCAGGAACAAATATAACACATTGCTCATGTGGTCCCAAGCTGTGGTAGCTGGCTTCCATCTCAGTGGGGTGGGGAATCTATTCTGGGCTTTAGTCCAGACTTTTAAAGTGCTATCCAGTGTGCTGAACCTATTTGGAATATAGGGTCTAGCATCTTGGATAGCTCCTTTAATGTCCAGATTAGCATGGAAGCCACAAGCTACAGTGGGCCCAAGATTATTCTGGGACCATTTCTTACCCTTCCTGCTTGGTTCTATCCATTGTTGCCAGTGGGCAGAAGTTCCACATGAGGAACTTTGATAATATATCAGCAGCAGGACTCAGCTCCACCTGTGGTAGGAGATGGTCTTCCTTTGGTGCATTTAGCAGTTGCTTGGGTATAAGAAATGCTAGATTTTGGAGCTGGATTCAGGAAAAGGAAGAGGCAATAGGAATCATATCACAAACCTACATTAGATAATAGAGCACACCAAAGAATTTTTGAAGAAAATCAGCCTGTGCTTTATACATCATATGAAAGCCTTTGACTGTGTAAATCATGAAAAACTATAGATTGCTCTTTTAAAAAATGGGTGCACCACAACATTTGATTGTCCTGATGTGTAATCTGTATTCAGGACAAGAGACTATTGTGAGGACAGAATATAGAGAAATGTAATGGTTTCTACTTGGCAAGGGGCTGAGGTAAGGTTGCATTTTATCACCCTATCTGTTTAACTTGTATGCTGAACATATCACACTAAAACAGGTTTATACTCAGAGGAAGGAGGCAGGAAAACTGGAGGAAAGAACAGAGCAAATTTAAGATATGCTGATGACACCATACTACTAGCTGAAAATAGCAAGGGCTTGGAATGATTACTGAAGAAAGTCAAGGAAGAAAGTGCAAACGCAGGTTTACAGTTGAACATTAGGAGAACAAAAATAATGACAGTTTATTTACATAACTTTAAAGTAGACAGTGGATACATTGAAATAGTTCAAGATTTTCCATACCTCAGCTCAGTTATTAATCAGAACAGAGACTGCAGTCAAGAAATCAGTGGAAGAAAGGGCAGCTATGAAGGAACTGGACAAGATCCTGAAGTGTAAAGATATATCATTGAATACTAAATTTAGTATTCTATTTAGGATTGTCCTTGCCATCATATTTCCAATTTCTATTTATGGTTGTGAAAGCTGGACAGTGAAGAGACTAGGAAGAAAATCAATTCATTTGAAATGTGGTGCTGGAGAAGAGTTCTATGGATACTGTGGACTGCTAAATAGAGAAATAAATGGGTCCTAGAGTAAATCAAGCCTGAATTTTCCCTAGAAACCAAGATGACTAAACTGAGACTGTCAAACTTTGCACATATCACAGGAAGACATGAGTCACTAGAAAGAATAATAATACTTGGCAAGGTAGAAGGTAGTAGGAAAAGAGGAAGAGTGCGTTCCAGATGCATAGACTCAATCAAGGAAGCCATGGCCCTGAGTCTGCAAGACCTGACCAGGACTGTTGGTGGGGTCTTGGAGGTCTCTCAATCATGGAGTCACCATAAATCAATGTCGACTTGATGGCAGTTAACAACAAAGCAGCAGCAACCAGTGGGAGGCCAGTAAGGCAAATAAGCAGCTAGAAGTGTCACAGCCAATGATGAAGAGTCAACAGTTGAATTTTTGATCACATCAGTTGCTCTAGAACAGATGTCTATTTCTAGACAGTCAGCCAACAGTACTGAGAGGGTACACACATACTAGTTTATAGCACAGGCAAGTATTCACTCAGATTATAAAACCAAGCATTTCATTTTTGCACTCATATAGAAATTCCCAAGTGCAAAATGGAAATGCTACTTTTTAAAGGCAAAAGCATGAGTTATCATTAGGGTAAGATTTACCTCAAAGACCAAAGCAGGCATTATTTTAAGCACATTACCAGGAGCTATGTATTTTTTCTACCTTACCCTAGAGTAAGGGGAAAAAAAAAGATTTGATAGGGATTGAGCCTCCTGTGCTTACTCTAGATTAAAGGAGAAAGCTGCTCTCTGTATCTGTAAAGTAATGTCTGCTTTGCCTCACAGCGGTATGAGCTTGCAGCTTCTGTAAATTAGGGAATAATATTATTTAGCATTTACATACATGGATGGAAATTGTCTAATCATTTCCTGTTTAATTAAATGTGGCTTTTTGTCACTTGAATATAGCAGAGCTTCGTTGAAGATGCTAGTATGTTTGATACAGTAGATATGGCATTTGACAATGGAACATATGTTGGTTTGTTTAGCAAATGTCCTTGCTGCCACCTCATCTTCATCATCCTCAATACTTTGGTTACAAAAGCATGTCCTATTTACATTGACAGTGTGTCTTATTTAATTACTGTTCTATTTGGGAAAGTTATAGCCTTTTGTTTGAAGGTGGTTTCTGCCTCTTTAACATGGAAGTGTTAAAAAGGTCTGCCAATGCAGTAGTGGAATAGTGTTTCAGGTTATGCTGTCACTGTGGAACTCTTGTGCATCAACCAAGGCAGATAAGAAAAGGTCAGTTCATGTGAGCACTGGGAACAAAGGAATTTAGTAGCCCTGTGCTTGTTGGGTAAGATTGAGCAAATTCATAATACATTGTAACATCACAAATCTCTTTGACAGTACTAGTGGAAACAAATCCATTTAATAATTATTATGAAAAAGCTTCATTCAGATAAACCACAAGGTTTTCAGGCATGACAAAAAGAATGATTCAGCAGGCTGCCCATATAGCATGTCAGCTTGCCCTATCTGAAATAAACCATGCCTTTCACACAAGGAGAGGGAAAATATAATGAAAAAGATATTACCCCCTCTATGAGAAACTGAAGCAAAGTTCTTTAAATCAAATCCATCACATACCATGACTAAGTCTAATTTATCTCCTAACCTGGTATCATCATATAGCATTTGGTGAGTTCCTTCTTGGGCAAACATCTCTGGCAAATTTTATGTTAACTTTGAGACTGGACATCAGATCATCTCTCTTCTTGCTATTGATGTTGTCTTCCATAGCACTCATAGATGCCAATTGGGACCCCACTGTAGTCCCAAAGCTCTGTTTTGATTTTGAAACCAAGCTACATGGTTTGGATTGGACAGCCTACTTGTGGTCCCTGGATCTTCATATGAAGTCTGCAGATAGATATATGTGCACAACCTTTGCATCCATTTACATGATCCTTTGATTTGGACTTCTGCTATAATAATTTCAGCACTGAATTATTCTTACAGTAATATCATTAAAATATTGTTTGATTATAAGAGAATGTTTCATACCATTCACATTTCCCAGTTTTGTTTTATGGAAATAAAAGAAAATAAAATAATCCATTACTATCGAGAAATGTGCTTTTGAAATTCTACATAACTAGCAGGGACACAGTCCTAAGTGAAATCCTTTCTAATGTTTTATTTCTTTAATGTTGCACCTTGCCTTTTGTTACCTCATCTGTATATCCAGTACTTAATTTTCTTATTTTTCAGTATATTCTTTTCTTTTTTTTCTCAATTTTTAAAACAACAAATAATATTAAATATTATTTGCTGTGCATAAAATGCTGTTTCCTATGAAGAAGATGCTATTTTCTATGCAAAACAACCATGTGGAAATTTTGCATAGAATAAGTGCTGAAGTGCAAAGATTTTTCAACACTCCAAAATCCTTCTTATCAGGGTTTGCTGACACACCAGAACACAAATTTTGACCAACTTTAAATATTTTTGAATATTCTTTCCATTACTGTCTTAAAGCCCCACTCTGGGTTTGCAGATGGTGACAATGCAGTACCAAAAAGGTGGCTTCCTCAGCCTGAGGCCAGTGTCTTCATATCCAAAGTTTTTGTTTTAGTTTCCTAGCATGAACTCTGAGAGTAAAATAGGCATTGTTCTTTATGGGATGTTGAACTAAAAAGGTCAGAATTGTTTGGTTCCAATGCAGAGTTCGAGTTTAAATCTGGATCACCATAGTCTCTCAATGACACTTTTGCAGTTTGTTGAATCCATTGGTGTTCTTCCAAGCAGAACAATTACCACTAGTGAACTGAATCCCTCTTCTCCCTGTAACTTTCCCCATGTCTCTGAAATCTGTATGATCCTCCATAGTAAATTGGTGGGTGGAGAGTGAAAAAAGAAAAAATAAGGTCCCATTGTGGGGACAGATGTGCTTTCATGTAACATCCAGTATAACTCATTGCTTTAATGATAATACAGGAACATACACAGGACTAATAATGGGACTCACAGTTGGATTGTTCAAGTGGAGGTATTTTTTCTGGCACCTCTACACAGACACATGTTTAAAGACTGGAATTACCATTAACAAGTGGGATTTTAGATGTTGCTCTTTAAAACTAGTTTTATGTTGTGATCTGTTTATGGTAAGTTCTTACTGTATATTTGTAGCTGGACCTACTGTAGAATTCTGCACATTAGAATTCTCGGTATTTACATGTTCACTGTTAGCTTCAGTTTAAGAAAAGTGATTTATATAACCCAACACTGAAGTAGAAGCTATGAAAACCACTGTTTAAAAAGGTAAGGTAACTATAGGTTATTTTTCCCTGGTATGGTAGTAATCAAAAATTATTCTTTATTAGTAGATGTATGTAAAGACAGGACATTTTGCCTGGTTGATTTTATTCCTATATTTATTTTTTATTGTGATGCTGCTTTCCAAGGCTTCAAAGGGGGGGGGGTAGTAAAAACTGTTTGGCTGGGTTTCTGGTTAAGTCAAAAACAGCTTCAAATAATAGATGAGCTGTTACAAGATCCCTGTTAAGACAAAATGCCTAGTTTACAGTATACTGAATCAAACATAATATTTTTACTTGAAGTGTTTATTTCTCATTTAATCTGGCTTTAATACCTTCTATGTTTTTGGTATTTAAAAAAGTTCTGCTTACTGTGTCATTTAACACAGGCTGAGATAATCCAATGAAATTGTTTGAAATATGTGTGTTAGTCCTGGATGATTACAATTATTGCTATATGATGTATTTACACGATGTTTGGACAGGGGCCAGAATCCACTGTCATGCTACCAGATATTCCCCATTCCCTCACAGTGCAGTTTTCAACAATTGCCTGAAAACCTGTTCTGGAGGGTTTCCAAACTCTCCAGGTTTTGAGAGTACATGAGCGGGGGGACCTGCAGGTGGAAGGATGGAATTACTCCTTCCTGGTTCTGCTGAGGGAATCAATTGTGTTAGTGGAACAACCCTGTTTTATTCTAATTGGGATTTATTTTTATTTTTTTTACTTCTCTTGTGATTTGCAATCGCCTTCATGTTCTCAAAATTCATGGTAACAAGGCCAGCTCTTAAATCAGATGTAACTCCTTAGGAAAGAAATGGGACATTTCCACAGATGGCATTCCTTGCTCGGATAGGAATGGTTGGCTACACTTGTGTGGTGGACTCAGGTCAGGTAATGTAAGGATGTACCACCACATGCACCTTTCAAATTCCTGGGCTCCTCCTGGGATTCAGAATTCCACAATCACTTCCTGGATAGTAGCAAGAAAGATATTGACAAACAGAAACAAAGTGATCATTAGAAAGCAAAGTCTGGCAACACAAGACCTGCTTTCATCACTCCATCTTCTCTATATATTTTATTTATGGAACTGGTGCTTTATATTTAGGATCATTTTATTGCTTAAGATATCATTTTAGATATATTAAGGAATATATAAATTGATTTAATTCATTTAATATGCAAGCTTTTTTTTTTTTAAAAAAAGTACATGACATCTTGCCCAGGTTCTCAGCAACATGTAGCATCCATTAATACCACTATACCGACATCCCACAAAAGGATGGATTACAAGCTGTAAGAAAAATCATTCCAGATGGGACCATAGCAAACCCAGCCACTAAGGTCTGCCACTTTGTTCTCATATACAACTATTTCATTTTTCGTAATACCATATACCTTCAGGTTAATGGTACTGCCATAGGCACACGCATGGCACCACAGTAAGCCAACATCTTCATTTCTGACCTGGAACAATGCTTCCTTAACACTTTCGTCCAGAAACACCTCCTCTGTCTGAGGTACATTGATGATATCTTCACATACAGCTCCCAACTGAGGAGTCACATACAGTTCAATGAGACCACTCAGACATATCATCAATGAACTGCAACCTATTCTGGACAAAAATAGTGCCTTCACAAGAGCTCTTGCTGACAAACCTTTACTTGCCTACAGACAAAACCTTGGCACAAACCCAGATGCCAACTCTGCCCACACATCTACTGGGGAAATGTCATGACATGACCTAATCACATCACCCACAATATTAGAGGTACTTTCACCTGCTCATCCTCTAATGTGATAGATGACATCCTCTGTAAATAATGCTCATCAGCATTTTACATTGGGCAAACAGGCCAGTCTCTGCGCCAGAGGATAAATGGACATAAATTAGACATTAGAAATAGGAATACACAAAAACCATTGCAGAACACTTCAGTCTTCCAAGACATTCCATGTCTGATCTTAGAACAGCAATCATTGAACAGGAAAACTACAAAGGAAGATCAGTAAGATAAACAGCAGAACTGGAATACAGGTCCCCCCATATCTACAGAACCAATATTCACAGTATCAGTTATCCACGGCTGAAAAAAATAGAGACATATATCATACATCATGCTGGGAAATGCCTAGAGAAGTGTCCTATCTAGGAATTGCTAGGTCCTCTAACAGAATTCTATGGTAATGTTTGTACTTTATTTTAGTAGGGTTTACTATTATCCAAGGTTTCACTTATAAATGGTAAGTCCAGGAACATATCCCTGACTGATATTGGGGGGGGGGAGCACCTGTATATCCACAAACTCCAGTCCATGAACAGTGGGTTAAACAGATACAGTGATTTCCTGGCACACAACACATATTATAGGGTTCCCAGATAGGAACTCCCTTTTGCTGAAGAGCAGGAGGAGACTGCATCACATAACTGCAGTGCTTGCACCATTACTAGGAGAGTGGAGGGCAGAGCCAGTTGCTGTTTAAGTCCAGACACCATCTGCCTCCTCCTCTCTTTCCAATAATTGGAGCTGAGAAGAGTGCTTACTTGGAGAAGATGACGATGGCCTTCTGGCTTGGATCCTTGGAGCGCCTCTTGTTCCATCAGGCAGTTCTGTACTCCCCCTCTTTTTCTGTGGCAGGTAGAGGAGGAGATCTGGTAGTTGATGAGCACCTTTAGCACCTCCCTTTTGGAGGTGAAGGGGGGATCTGGAACTGCCCCTTTAGGTCCTTTGAACTGAGCGGTGGGGAAAGTGACCTCTTTGGGGGCTGGCCTGGGGGATAAACCCCTTCTTTAAGTCATGTGGCTTTGGGAAGGGACTTTTGGGTCTGCCTTCCTAATGTAGGCTGGTTGCAGAGCAACCCAGCTTATAGGTTCTCCCTGGGGTTCAGGTGCTTTCACCCAAGAGAGGTTGGGGAAGGGGGTTTGGTGATGACCTCCTTCCTACACTAGGTTGCTCTCCATTGCAGATTTCTCAGAAAGGGGTTAAATAGGTCATAGCAAAATAAAAGTGGCCCTTTACAACCCAGCTATATATGTGAGGTCTCTTTATTTGTGTCTTGTCTCCTTATTCCTCCATCTTCCAGCAATAACACTAGTTAACATCCCAGCCTCATGAGGGCTCTCTTGCCCATTTTATCACACCTCCTTCCTGGCTCCCAGTCAGCATCATACTACATTCCATTAACTCCCCCCACAGTTCATATGGTTATCTACTCGCCTTGGCTTTAGCCAATATCTTTCCTCCTGCCTTTGTGCCCCAATAACCATTCTTAAAACTGAACTTGTCACCTCATCACCATACCATATCATAATTATAATGATACTGCCATTCCGTGTTGCAGTTATGGATTCATAACCTTGAGTTAGAATCATAGAATCATAAAATTGTAGAGTTGGAAGAGACCATGAGGGCCAACCAGTCCAACCCTCTGCCACTCAGGAAAATACGATCAAAGCATCCCCGACAGATGGCCATCCAGCCTCTGTTTAAAGACTCCAAGGAAGGAGACTCAACCACACTCCGAGGGAGTGTGTTCCACTGCCGAACAGCTCTTACTGTCAAAAAGTTCCTCCTAATGTTGAGGTGGAATATCTGTTCCTGGAGCTTGCATCCATTGCTCTGTGTTCCAGTCTCTGGAGCAGCAGAAAACAAGCCTGCTCCATCCTCAATGTGACACCCCTTCCAATACTTAAACAGGGCTATCATATCATCTCTTAACCATCTTTTTTCCAGGCTAAACATACCCAGCTCCCTAAGTCTCTCCTCATAAGGCATGGTTTCCAGACCTTTCACCATTTCAGTTGCCCTTTTCTGGACATGTTCCAACTTGTCAATATCCTTTTTGAATTGTGGAGCCCAGAACTGGACACAGTTTTCTAGGTGAGGTCTGACCAAGGCAGAATAGAGCAGCACTATTACTTCCCTTGATCTAGACACTATACTTCTATTGATACAGCCCAAAATTGCATTGGCCTTTTTAGCTGCTGCATCACACTGTTGACTCATGTTCAACTTGTGGTCTACTAGGACTCCTAGATCCTTTTCACATGTAGTCTCATTCAGCCAGGTCTCTCCCATCCTATATCTATGCATTTCATTTTTCTGCCCTAAGTGCAGTACCTTACATTTCTCCGTATTGAATTTGATTTTGTTAGCTTTGGCTCAGCTCTCCAGTCCATCCAGGTCATTTTGAATTTTGATCATGTCCTCTACTCCTTAGTTTGCTACTCCTCCTAATTTGGTGTCATCTGCAAATTTGATAAGTATGCCCCTAATTCCCTCATCCAAGTCATTGATAAAGATGTTGAATAGCACTGGGCCCAGGACAGAACCCTGTGGCACCCCACTGGTCACATCTTTCCAAGAGCAAGAGGAGCCACTTCTGAGCACCCTTTGGGTTTGGCTGGTCAACCAATTAGAAATCCATTTAACAGTTAACTTGTCTAGCCCACATTTTACAAGCTTGTTTGGAAGAATGTCATGGGGAACCTTGTCAAAGGCCTTACTGAAATCAAGGTATGTGATATCCACAGTGTTCCTTTCATCTACCAAGCTGGTAATTTTATCAAAAAAGAGATCAGATTAGTCTGGCATGACTTGTTTCTCTGAAACCCATGTTGACTTTTTGTGATTATGGCATTGTCTTCTAAATGTTCACAGGCTCTCTGTTTAATGACCTGCTCTAGAATCTTCCCTGGTATTGATGTCAGACTAACTGGATGATAATTGTTGGGGTCTTCTTTTTCCCCCCTTTTACAGATGGGGACGTTTGCCCTCCTCCAGTCTTCTGGGATTTCTCCTGTTCTCCAGGAGTTCTCAAAGATTATTGCCAATGGCTCTGAGATTACATTTGCCAGCTCTTTTAATACTCTTGGATGTAGTTCATCTGGTCCTGGAGATTTAAATTCATTTAGATTAAGAAGGTATTCCTGTACTACCTCTTTGCTTATTCTGTGCTGGATTTCCCCTTTTGTGTCCTCTGTTCCATTATCCTCAGGTTGGTCACCCTTTTCCTTTTCTGAAAACACTGAGGCAAAGAAGGTGTTGACTAATTCTGCCTTTTCTCTGTCCCCTGTTAGCATTTTGTCATCTTCTCCACGAAGTGGCCCTACCATTTCCTTCCTCCTCCTTTTGCTGCGGACATACCTAGGAAAACCCTTTCTATTGTTCTTAACCTCTCTAGCAAGCCTGAACTCATTCTGCGCTTTAACTTTTCTGACTTTACTCCTACATGTGTTTGCTATCTGTTTGAATTCTTCTTTGGTGATTTCCCCCCTTTTCCATTTCCTATACATGTTCCGTTTAAAACTTAGCTCTGTTGAAAGTTCTTTAGTCATCCATCCTGGTTTCTTGAGATACTTCCCATTTTTCTTCCTCATTGGTACTGTTTGAAATTGTGCCTTCAGTGTCTCCCTTTTGAGAAAGTCCCATCCGTCTTGAGGTCTCTTCTCTTGTAGTATTCCTGACCATGGGATCACCCCCAGTATTTCCCTGAGTTTATTGAAATCAGCTCTCCTAAAGTCAAGAATGCTTGTCTGACTATGCCTGGCTTCTCCTTTCCATTGTATAACAAACTCCAGGAGAACATGATCACTCTCACCTAAGGATCCCACCACTTGCACCCCATTAACCAGGTCATCTCTGTTGGTTAGGATCAGATCTAAAATAGCTAACCCCCTTGTTGCCTCTTCCACCTTTTGGACCATGAAATTGTCTTCCAGGCAAGTAAGGAATTTGCTAGACCTTGGAGTTATGGTTGAGTTAGATTTCCAGCAAATATCAGGATAGTTGAAGTCACCCATCACTACTACATCTCTCCTTTCTGTGTGTGTGTTCATCTGTTCTAGAAAGGCATAATCCAATTCCTCCGTCTGACTTGGGGGTCTGTAGTAGAGTCCCACAATAACATCCCTGTTGTTTCCCTCCCCTTTAATTTTTATCCAGATGCTCTCCACCTGGCTTCCAGTATTGATGTCATGGATCTCTTCACTGGTGTAAATATCCCTGACATATAATGCTATTCCTCCTCCTTTCCTGTTTACCTGTTTCTCTTATAAAGGTTATACCCCTCTATTCCTACATTCCAGTCATGAGACTCATTCCACCAGGTTTCAGTAATGCCTATTATATCATATTTGTTTTGTAGTGCTAGGAGTTCAAGTTCATCTTGCTTATTTCCCATGCTCTGTGCATTAGTGTAGAGACATCTAAGACCATGTGTTCCCTTTACTTGCTGCCTGTGCAAGTTTTTTTGCCTCCCACTGTTGGGTCCTTGCGCTGTTTGCCTTGTTCTCTCTGTGACAGTTTGACTATTTTCTCCAGCCCTTTTGCCTTCCAGAATACTATCTCCCTCCCCCATATGACTCAGTTTAAAGCCCTCCTGATCAAATTCTGCCCCTGAAGTCTGTCCATGCTGTTCTTCCTCATTGTCCTTGATAAGGGAGAGGGTTTCGAATCGATTCTGTAGCTGCAAGCTGCTCAAAGAATCCCTGGATTTTCTTGTTTTGTGTGTGACATTCCTCCAGCTGTCTACCTCCTATGTCTGTGAAGTGACCCTCTCCTTCCCAGCCACTTCCCTTGTGCGGTCCCCGTCCAAGACTGTTTGTTCTGTTCTGTCCAGGAAAACGTCTTGTTCACGAATCTGTTGAAGTATAGCTACCCGTGTCTCCAGCTGCTGGACTTTCTTCTCCAAGAGGGCTACCAACTTGCACTTGGTGCACGTGAAGTTCCCCATGTCTGTAGATAAGAAGACAAACATCCCACATGTGTTGCAGGTGACTGCAGCAGTCCCCTCAATGGCCATGGTGAGAGCTTTTAGGTAATCTAAGAATTCTTAGGTAATGCTGAGAACTCTAAGCGGTACTTTTAGGTATGCTGTATTTTTGTTTGGTCACTGAAATTCACGTGACCAAACAAGCAGCCTCTCCCAACATTAAAAAAAAATTCAAACTCACCCACTCAAAATGGCTGTCCAGAAGCTGCTCTCCTTCTTCTCCCTGGCAGGAAACTGGCCTGGAAAGCCTCTGCAAGGAGTTATATAGAGCTAGGCTCCCAGCTCCACCCCCTAGTGACTCACAGAAGTGACTCACAGAGTTACAGATCTGTAATGACTCCATATTTAGTAAGGCCACATAGTCTTATTGTAAGACTATGTAAATGTCCTGCCCAGCCCACCTTAATAGCCAGCAGCCACATTGGGCGATGGAAATCTTTTCACTTGCTGATTTCAGTACAAGGACCATGATGTTTTCAGCCCCCTCCCACCAGTGAGCAAGGCTGAGACAATCAGAATCAGGACCCCTGTGATGCATGGCCTCCATGTCACAGCCGAACTACGTCTCCCAGTGGTATAGCACAAGGGGGAATGAGTGAGGAAAGTTGAGAGTTTTTCTGTTTAGGGAGTGGAGATGAGGCTTTGAGTGATTCAAGACAGTTTAAGTTCCTTGGGAGTCAGAGGCTTAGAGAAAAAGTGAATGTTTGTGCAGGCCCAATAACTTGGTTATACAGTTACATGGTTTATTCAGTTGACAATAAATATTCTTCTGTTAACAAGACACATCCAGCCTGGCATGAGTGATTCCCAGGGAAGGAGACACAGCCAGGAATACGTAGCCACACCTGAGTGCTTGTGCTATACCACTGGGAGACATAGTTAGGCTGTGACGTGGAGGCTGTGCGTCACAAAAATGGTGGCAGGGCAGGAGGTGGAAATCCCCCCTGCTTCACAACACCTCTCACAATTCCTTGTCACAGTCTTGTTTACTGTTGGGAGAGGGCTGGACACCTCATCCTCTTGCACCCCAATTGGCAGCTGAACAGACCTCTTTTACCTGATGCATCTGCTGCCTGTTAGGGTGGGCTCGGAGGGACCAGGTGAGGAGATATTAATTAATACACATACATAACTTGGTTGCCATTGTAGATTATTGGTGAATAACAATAACGACAATAGCAAAGCTCCATATGTTATAGCTAGTAGTGCAAACAATGTATATTCATAGAGCTCTGGATCACAATAACAAGCTTAATGCAGAGGTTTCTAACACTTTTTTATGTGATAGTCCTCTCTTTAGATATACTAGTTTTACTCTAAATTCCACTCTACTCATTGTTTGGATGATAGAAATCTATTAGCTTAGTCTGCCTACATAGTCAGACTTCCACACCTATTCTCTCCATATTTCTCCATATCTTCCTGCTATTACTACTCGCTATAAAACACAGATGGTTCAGTCTGTTGCTGGTCTGTCACTTTCACATGTGTTCATTCAAAAACGTTTTCTATCCAATTTCCATTACTAATCTTGATTCTTAAAGAAATTCTGCATGGAAACTCAACATATATAGATACAAAATATAAACTTGTATTCTCTAGCATTTTAATCTAAAATACAGTGTAATGTAAAATAATTTAATTCTTCTTTTAGTTGAAAATGCTTTATAAAATTCCATGAGAAAATAAAAAAGATAACTACATTCTGATCAACACATTGATCCAGGAGATGTCTATCGGGTCGTTTCATATCAGAATTAAAGAAAGAATTCTCCAAGCTTCTGTACTGGTTGACACTCACACATCTCTTCATTATTTTTATAGATTTCTAAATAGCTGATAATGTAATTTTATTTATTAATATATTTATTTCACTTATATGCTGCCATTCTCTCAAACAGGGATCCAAGGCAGCTTCCAGAAATTAAAAACAATTCCAATAAAATAAAACAGTTAAAATCACAAATAAAACATTTTAAAATCATTTTAAAAATGGACAAAGTTTAAAAAGATAAATAAAACATCCAATTCTACATGTCTGTTTCCCTAATAGTGCTCCTCCTCTTCCTCATGCCTTCACTTTGCCTAATACTTAGATTTGGGAAATCCTACTTTTGTGCCCTAAAATATGACAAACGAAAACTCCAAACATCAAGAGCTTTTTATACTACAATATCCTTTAAAATGAAATAGCTGGTTTCGATTTAAAGAGTATAACAGTTAGAAATAACAACAAAATCACATTATCCATTGTCGTTGCTGTTGTTTTTAAAAAATTGTCCAAAGTCAAGTTAACAGACTGCTGACAAACTGTACTTATAGATAAATTGCATTTCTGGCCAGTAAGCTCTGAGAAAATCTTTCATATGTGCTCCAGTTATAGCTATGCAATAGAAGGGAAAGTCTAATTAGAAATATATACCAGTAACAATTATATTTATTATTATACCTATATCTATGTGTTTATATCTATATCTATTCCCCTTCCTTATAAATTATTCTCATTTTCCTACTGGGTATGTCCTGTTTTTAGAAAACTCTGTGTTATATAAGGAATCAATTTTAAAGTTTTCTCCTGAAAGCACTTTGATTAAAACTGTGTTTACCATCAATCTGAGCTATGTGGATGGCCTTTCATATAAAAGGCTAACTGTGAGCCTGGATCTCCCACACAATTCCTGGAGCCATCACAGCACCATAAATTAGATGACCTGTGGCTCAAGCTTCAAAGTGCACTATTTTTTTAATGTCAATTTCTTTTTTAAAAATTAATTTTGTGAAAAAATGAAATGTTTGGCTACAGTTCCCAAACAATGTCTTGAGCAAATCCTTTGTCTTGAGTTAAACTTGTATTAAAGTTTAAGAGCTCTATGAAGTAAACTGTTGTTATTTTTATGGGCCTTGAAATCAGCTCTTATAGTGGCCCTATTCCAGTGCATTCTAGGCAAGATTCATTTAGGGTAGTTTTGCTGTTGCTTTTTTCTCAGATGGAGAGAGTATGCCAAGGTTATCCAATCAGTATCCATGCCTGAGCAGGTATTCACACCTGGGTCTTCAGTGGTTCTTGTCCAACATTCTGTTGGGGATAATAGAACATCCAGTTAGTAAATTTATGCTGTGAAAGAGCCTGTTTGCAAAATGCAAACTTGGAAATTACCTTGAATGCTGACATTTATGACTTGGTAGATTAATGACTGTAGCCAAGCTGTCTGGCTGACTTCATCAAGCTGGGAGATGGCTTGATAATATTTTCTCTATTTAAAATTAAAGAAATTGATATTTAAATCACTTTGCTTTTTTAAATTTTTTTTATTTTTTTATTTTTTTTATTTATAACATCCACCATATAACAACAACAACAAAAACATACATCACTTTGCTTTTCAATCTCTGTATAGCAAGTTGTATTTAGCTTATGCTTGAGCAAAAAACAGTTCTTTAGCAGAAAACAGTGTTGTTTCTTTATTCTGAGACTGAAAAGAGAAAACTCTGCTACATTTCTTTTGCTGCCTAAATCTTCTGTATATGCTCAGAGGTTTAGTGCACCTACTGTGACATACTCAAACCACTACACTACACTGTCTCTATCCAGCTTTTCTCTAACTCTTTTTTTTTTTGCATATGTAGATATTCCTATATAGCAGGGTATGAAAAAAGATACAGCTGTTACCCAAATTGTGTGGGGGTCCATGAGGATCCCACGAGTGTCTGAATCTCAATATGGGGAATATTTAGTTAGCTCAAAATGGCAGTGAGAGGTTGGGTAACAGCAGGAACCTTTGACCTATGTATACTGACAATCACTGAGGAGACTCCAAGCCAGAACATACTATTAAATGATCTTTATTGGAATCAGTCTTAACTTCATTCACACCCACACTCAGGCTTCAAGCAATCATGCAAGGCTATTGAAGAAAGTAGGAAGTATCTGGACAGAGGAGTAAAATATGGGGATACCGATCCTGGAGCAGAGATTCGTGCAGCAGAGACTCAGAGTTGCATTCTGAGGGTCACAGAGCAAACCAGCTGAATGGGGGGATGAAGAAGAACTGTGGACATGGCTATATAGACTGATGTGAAGTTGAGAGGAAGAGGATCTGTGGACACTTTGGTGGAGTTTTAGGGTGATATTTATATTTGATAATTCCCCTGAAGGAATGAGATTTTGGGTGAAATACAATATCTCTCAGAGTTTTCCAGGACTAGACAAAGGGTTCTCTGGATGTGTTAACAATTGTTGATGGGCAATATATTTGGAACTGAATGGGCACAGACAAGCTCTATTGTGAGGAGGGGTAGGGAGGAAAAACCCCATTTTGCAACCATTGAGGACTCTCTATTTTTGAGTGGATTAGTGAATGAGTCACCTTCAGGTGTTCTGCAGGAAGAACTCTGAGCTGCACATGACCTGTTTGAGGAATGTAGAAGGTCCCTCCCTAAGTTGTACATGACTCCAATCTTAGTATTGGCAGGGTTCCCTGGTTTACTTGCCAGCCACATGGAAGGCCATATCAAATCAGATTATTAAATATTTTGCCAATTGTGTGATATTCCAAGATGGGGGCTGTCAGGGTAGGTAACAGAGCCTAACCTCAAGAAGGCGAAGATTAATTGATGGGGACAGCAGGTGTATTGAATGAATGCATCCATATTTCAGAGAGCCTAGATGATGATGATGAGGGATGTGGTTATGGGTGGATTATGGCCATTACAAAATGCCAACTTACAACCATACAGACCAAGGTCCAATTATTAGTCCCAAGCAGAAAAGAATAGTTAATGGGATTTACTTAATTACTGAATTACCAGTTGACTTACTGGTTCTTCTCTAATTGGGACTAGCAACTGAGTTTAGGCCATATACACAAGCATTTTATTTCATCGCTCTGTCAAAAGGCAATCTTTCCAAATTCAGTTCCCCAACGAAGCACTAGTCTATATTTCTTCTGCCTGGTTCAGGCTGAATCAGAATGATTTAAGCCTCAACTGAAGTCCTGTTTGTGTATCAGCCTCTCAGTGAAGCTTATTTTGATATCAATTTAAATAAATGGTCTATACTGACACAACACTTTAAAACAAATAGATACTGAATCTCTGTTCTCTGCAAGTACAGAATTCACCAGTAAATCCTTCTTGCAATTCTCATAAGATTATTGTAGTGATGAAGAAAGAATTACATTTTCCAATTTTAAACTGACAACAAACTTACTTTTATATAAGCCACTTTCAGTGAACACATTGCCAAATACCTTCCTCATTGTAGGTGATGAATGAGACTTCAGTTACTCCTCTTATGTTCAAAGGATGCTCATCAGACAAGTCTGTCTTCCTTCCCTCCTCACATCAGTAGTCACTGCTGCATTAGGACTTTTTCGGATGCGAAGAAAGTAACGCAAGCAGCCTCGTCAGCTTGCGAGGCTGCTGTGCTGCAGAGCATCCCTTTCGTATGATGCTCGCCCCTGTTAGTACTGTTGCGGTACCGCGGGGAGAGTTGAGCATCATATTTCGATGTTTTTTACTCACGATCAACTTTTGTGAGTAAAAAACGATGAAATATGATGCTCAACTCTCCCCGCAGTACCACAACAGTATCGGCAGGGGCGAGCATCATATGAAAGGGACGCTGCAAAGCTTGCGTTATTTTTCAGTGTCCGAAAAAGTCCTTAATCTGTAACTGAAGTGGGAGATAGTAGCTTTGGATCTGTTAGGTTCCTATTTAATGCCTCTTGGTTTATCTCCTGTGGAGCATAGTTGAGGAAGGGAGAATATTGGTAATGCAGCAGTACCAAGTAGAAGTGAAAACATGTGAAGGTGCCCTTCTGCTGATCACATCTAGCAAAAGGCCTATAGTGTCTGTTCTGACTGACTGCAATTCTTCAGGCAAAGGTTTTCCTAAAAGCTGGCTTTCAATATGTTGCCGAATTGTTTAATCAGTAGTCATTGGTGGTTTCCCTATCAACAGAGTGGTTTCTGTTTGGGGGTTTAGACTGCCCTTTAAAAAGAACTATCCAAGGTGCTGAACATTCCCCCCTCCATATTTTTAGCACCTTGAACAAATCCTTTAAAAGTTGGAGTAAATCTCAGTGCAGATTCACTCTGTGATTGAAGAATAGGCATGGAAAGAATATTTGAAAATATTTTTTTAAAAAATGGCTAACAAACTTCCACCATGTTTTTAGGGTTCCAAGAAACCCAGATGAGAAGAGTCCTGGACTGACAATAATCTTCACAGTTTGGGACTTATTCCACACAAAATTCACATGTGGTTGTTTTGTGTGGGAAACAATGTTTTTTGTATAGAAAAATAACATTTCCATTATTTTATGTGCAGAAAAAGCTGTTTCCTGTATAGAAAACGCTGTAATTGTGGACATTATGCACAAAATCCACATGTAGTCGATTTGCATAGAAAACATTTTCTGCACAGGAAACAGATTTTTCTACAGAAAGTATTTCTGTACAGGTCTATTATTTTGTGCAGAAAATGCTATTTCCCATGAAGAGAATGCTGTTTTCTGTGCAAAAAAAGCATGCAAATTTTGCACAGAATAAGCCCCAAATTATGACTAGACTTTGAAAGCTGTGTGGTTTTCGAATACTTTCTTGAAGCAGGAAGAAAATTCCTAAAATTACTCGTGGCTTCCTATAAGAAGACACTTAGCCAAGAATGACATCCATATTGAAGGAACCTTCTGCAGTCAAAGGATGTACTCTACCACATACTTATTCTTCTGCGTCCTCCACCAGTTGGTGTTTTGTTTTTTTGTTTTTTGCAGTGATGCTAAGGGAACCTCAAGATACCATTGCTTTAGCAGTTGATGTCTTGACAGGCACTTTATAGATTTGGATCTTTCTCCAGATGGATGGCAACAATATTTCTTTAGCGACTTCAGTCGATGCTGAGCCAAGATGACAGAGCAAACCAAACCAATATGAAGGATTCAGTTCCTTTCCCCTTTCATAAACTCAGCTAGACATCATTCATAGAGTTATTCAGATTATGTCACACTTTTAATCCAGTTAATTTACTAAAGTATTTTTTCCAACTCTCAACCTGTCCTTCAACATGAAAATCCTAGATAGCAAGTGACACTCCACAAGATGTCACACTATGAAGAGCATAACAAATGGCAATCTATTTTATCCTCCAACACTCAACATTTTGTACATGATGCAAACGTATTTGAGATCTCCCCCCCACACTATGAAATGTATTTACAAGCATTACCTATCTGTACCCCTATTTCCACTTCAGCACTTAAATTTTATTAGCTTTCTGAGACATGAGGAAAAGAATGAAGTGTTTCTTATTAGGAGAACAAGCAAGCTCCATGGAGCCTCATTTAGGAAATTTTCCTCATCAGCATAGTTCTCGAAAACTGCCCTGTTACTCTCATTTGTTGTAGCCAAATGTATAGTCAGTGTGTTTATTGCTTGTATAAATATAAGCATGTGTGTGTTTTTGAAAGCAACACATATAGATGTTTTCAGAGCCATACACTAAATAAGAAACTGACAACTATTTTGAAAAGACAACATATCATTTTCAAGGTGTTACAGTGCCTATTACAGGTGGGAGGGGTAGGGACGTCTACTTCAGCCCACCAAGGGGCAAGTGCACAAATCAGTGTGTAAGCTGCTATTGTGTTTTTGAAATAAAACAAATGAAAAATAAGTGTATGAAAAGCAAGACAGGATTCAGATTAACAACTGATCAATAGGTACTCAATTAACTTTGGGAGACTCTGATTTCATGCAAGTCCTAAATAAAACCAATGTAATGTCACTATATACGAACCTACTAGCAACAGATTACATTTAACATATAACATGTACATCTTTAGATAATAGGTGCTGCTATGATATATTTTTATGGCTGAATTACTTCCCTTTCCCTTTCCAAAACTGTTTTATTGAGTCTGGGTGTCCAACTGTGTTACAGAGATGGTATGTCTTGAATAAAGCTTTGCCACTAATGCAGCCAAATCCCAAGTAACAAAGTGAATCAGTTTGATTTGGATCAATTTGTATCAGTTCCAGATCAAATAAGATTGGCCTGATTTGGTATGGATCAAAACATCATAGTCAGACCAATCCAAGGATCTGGATGTCAAAAATAAGTGTTCCATTGGGGAACGGGGAGAGTACGTTTCCAACATGATCAAATAGGGAAAACTACCAAACTGCTGGGATACACAGAGGGAAAAGAAAAGGTGGACTTTATTCATTGGATGCTCTAACATTTATTTTTGGGGCAAGACTCTCACTAGCAGTCTTCAGTCACAGCACCTTTGTGGAAGAATTGTGGGAGGTCACTGAAGCTAGATAGGCCACTATCGTTTGCATTTGCATCTTTGTTAGTTTCAAAGAGCTCCTGGTAACAAATCAGAAGAGCTACGGTAAGTAGTTGTTAGTTGTCATCTGTACGTGGTCCCTCTGAGTCTCACTTCCCAGTCTTTTGGTTGAATAGCTTTGCTTAATCATCTGCATGTTTTTCTTACTAATTATTAATGTATTAATTTTAGAAGTAATCTGCTTATGTGTCTGTCTCTCTGTGTGAGTGGGTAGCAAAACTTATTCTATCCCTCCCTCCCCCCAGCCCCAATTCCTCCTAGCTATTACAATTATTATTCACTTTGTATTTATCTTGCCCCCACCAACACCAGAACTCAGGGCAGTTAGAACAAAACCCCTGGAAGCTACCTGTCTGATAATTGGCTGGGCTAATGTACACTTTAGGGTCTACCAAGTCTCTAAATTTTATGCAGATATGTGAAAATAAATTGCAGTTGTATTTTGGTTTCTTGGTGAAGTCAATGGAGGAGGACTAGTCATATGGCCTCATGAATATCAATTCAGCTGTGGGATACAGATCAGATCACATTAGATTCAGATTTATCCAGACTGAATTAGGCCCAGACATGAATCACTGCATCAGTCTTCCCACTGAACCTTGATGACAGCCCTAGAGTATAATGACATATTGACACCACCCATAACTGACCATCAAGTCCCACTTACTACTGCATAGTTAAGGATAGCTTCAGCATGCCCTCATACTTAGTTTTCTTAAAACTAATGTTTCAAGATTTGGCTTTAATAAGTGTTGCAATAACTTATTTTTAAAAGTGAATGAATGGATCTAATCTTTTGTTTTGTTATCCTTTCAAGACCATATCTGAAACAATAAATATACAGCCAGATGGAGGGGGGGGGAGAGATATCACTCTTGCTAATAATAAACATTTGTGCTGATTCGTTGTTCCTACTAGTCCCATGAATTTAATTTAAGTAAGTGTTTCTATTGTGTTTTAGTTCCAGTTCCTATTGTGCTCTGTTATTCCTCCAGATTTTCAATACAAGGTAATTACTGTCCCAGACAGGGAGGTACTTTGGAAAAGTACCTTCAGACCTAGTCAATTCTAACTTACAAGAAAAACTGCTTTGCATTCCCCTAAATAGAAAACATAAAATGATATGTATTTCCCAGTTTTATTAACATGTTAAAATTTTGTTTTGCAAATCAAGCTGAGCTTTCTGAATTCCAACCCTCCTGATGCCAAAAGCCACAAAGTTTATTTTCTTGGATCATCAGTGAGATGTTTAGATCTAGTTTATTGAGCAGTGTCTCTATGGGGCACCCTGAAAGCCAAAATTCCTTGCATGTGTTGCAGTTGTTGTTTCTGACAGCTGCTACTGAGACATATAGCTGGAGAGCACCAAGGATGAGCCAGTGTTACTGCTGCTCAGTCAGCATTCCAGCAGCAGTGCACATATACTTGCGGAGCCAGAACAAAGGTAGAGGATTAAATGCTGCCAGACCCTTCTGTTTGGGGGTTTGCATTACACTTTAGCTACAGGCACAGAAAAGGCAAGAAAGAGGTTCCTTAGCTTCAGGAGCTACTGGTAATGGTAGCTGCAACAGACATACAGATGTCTGGCTAAACGTGGTGTCTCAGTTAGTCTCCTGTGTGAACCAGCCCCATGTTAATTAATCTCTGAGAACCAAATGTAATTACAGGAGCTGTGAGTGAAACACACAATGCTCAGTTCTAAAGCTATTTTGGTTCTGGTATATTATTATAGTTGGGAATGAAAAAGACAATGTTAAAGTGGACTTCCTAAAAATGAACAAAAGCTTGTTTGTTACCTTGCAACTTGTTGTATATATCACTGAATAATCCAAAAAAGCATCTGCCTTGAGATTACTAATTTGCAAATATATTGAGATTTGAGTAATGTGTCAGCTGATTAATTGATGAACTAGAAAATTTTAAGGCACTAGATTGCTTATACATTTCAGTAGCAATAGCAATAACATTCATATTTCTATACTGCTTATCCATGCAAAGCATTCCTTAAGTGGTTTACAATGTGTTAGCTAATTGCCTCCAACAAGCTGAGTACTCATTTTACCGGCCTATGGAAGGATGGGAGGCTGAGTCAACCTAAAGCCCTGTAGGATAGAACTCACAACATTGTGGCAGCAGTACAAGCATTTAACCACTGTGCCACCAGGGCTCAGTAATAATATACCCTGCCCCCCCCCTTTTGGGGCATATTTATTTATTTATTTATTTATCTGGAAAACCAAAAGATTTATCTCTACCCTGTTCCCATTTCTTATCATATGGTGTAAGGAGAGAAAACCAGAACACTTATTTTTCCCTGGAGGGAAACATGTATTATACTTATATGTATGTGCAATGTATGGACTTGGAGTCACTGTTTTACAGTGGCTCCATTCCATCCTCCAGAAGGAGGTGCCTAGGGATTTCTTTTCAACAACATAGTAATTGCTGTGTGTTTTCTCTAGACTGAATTACAGAGTTTTGTCTTGTCCTCCATGCTATTTAACATATATACATGATGAAACATCTGGGAAAGTTGCCCAGAGATGGGGTTCAGTATCACCTGTATGTGGATAATGCACAACTTTACCTCTCTTTTTCAGTGGCAAGGAAAGACCTTCTTATTTAAACAGGCCTTCAGCCTACATTGATTGGGGTAATGCTGGAGTGATAGAATGATTTTTTGAATTAAAAGGACAGCCAAAAACAAAAAACAAAAAACCCACCCAATTTTATTACCTAAGGTAAAACTCTAACATGGTAGCAGTGGGCACGTGCCCTGTTACTAAGCCTGTCCCAGTGCTTGCCCAGCCAATCACCTTTGAGATGCTTCTCATATGGGAAAGCGATTCAAAATGAATGAGCTTGTCCCAATGAGCAGGAATGTACATCCCCTCACTATTTTTAAAAAACTACAGGAAAAGCTGTAAATGCTTTTCCAGCACTGTTTTTGCCGTTTTGGGCTCTCCTCCTTCCGAATACTGTGGATTGATCCAGGATCCCATTTAGACAGGTCATATTCCCTGCAAATTCCATGAGGGTTATTTTCATCATCTAGACAACCCCCTATAATATGTACAACATAACTAATAAAGAGTTGGAAGAGAAAATAATGGTTTCCTAAAATTTTCAAACTTCCAAAAGGGGAAAGTTCTTTGCTATAGAAGCCAACAAGGCATTTCACTAGAAATGTGGCTATTGGATAATCAGTTGTTCCGAAGAAAAAAAATGCTTGTATTTGAATTTAATCAGAAGTCCAAAGATCCACTTTGATGTAGGACTGCCAAATAAATGTTTCATATCATACATATACTTGCTTGTGCCTTACAAAGTATACATCATCATCATCATCATCAACATCATCATGAACAGATCAAATAAGATATGTAAGTTAAATATATAACATACATATAGAATATAGAATTATTTTGGCTTTTGCAGCCCTAAAAACATTGGCCATCTGGGGGAAATTGTTAACCCAAAGCAGTACAGTGAATTAAAATAAAATATGCAAAGCCCTCTTGAATAATAATAATAATAATAATATTTTTTTATTTTTAACCCGCCCCTCTGCTCGGCAACCGGGGTGGCTTACAGCAAGATTAAAACAACATCAAGTTAAAACAGTCCTTCCCCATCCTACCCTCCCACCCCTTAAAACTAAATTAAACAAATAGAGAGTGAAAACAAAGATAAAATACAATAAATAAATAAATAAATAAATAAAAGCAACGACGGCAAGGGGGTGGGTAGCAATCAGTCCACTTGAACCGGGAAGTTATTCCGGGAAGGCCTGCCAGAAGAGATCCATCTTTAGCGCATTCTTGAAGCTATCAAGAATAGCGATAAGACGGATCTCATCCGGCAGGCCATTCCAAAGTCTGGGAGCCGTAGAAGAGAAGGCCCTCTGGGAGGTCTGCGACAGCCTAGTTTTCATAGGCTGTAGCAGGTTCCTCCCAGAGGACCGAAGTATGCGGGGGGGATCATATGGGATGAGGCGGTCCCGGAGATAAGATGGACCCAAGCCATGTAGGGCTTTAAAGGTTAAAACCAACACCTTGTACTGTGCCCGGAAACTAATCGGCAGCCAGTGGAGAGATTTAAGCACAGGTGTTATATGCTGTCTCCTAGATGTACCCGTAATTAACCTGGCTGCCATATTTTGTACCAGTTGAAGTTTCCGGGTTAGGCACAAGGGTAGCCCCATGTAGAGTGCATTACAGTAATCCAAACGTGAGGTTACCAAAGCATGTACCACAGTTTCCAGATCCCTTGTATCCAGGTAAGGGTGCAGTTGGCGTATCAGCCGAAGCTGATAACAGGCACTTCTGGCCGTCGCATTCACCTGACTAGTCATGTGAAGCGACGAATCCAGGAGTACCCCCAAACTGTGAACACAGTCCTTAGAGGAGAGTGTGAGTCCATCCAGGACTGGAAGTTGTATTCCCAGACCTGGTTTCGGGCCTGTGACTGTCAGTACCTCCGTTTTGTCTGGATTTAGTCTCAATCTGTTTTTCCTCATCCAATCCATTACCGCTCTAAGACAGTCATTGAGAGGAGAGACACCATCTGAAGTCTGAGTCGACGGTCTGGTCATGGAGAAATATATCTGAGTGTCATCAGCGTACTGATGACACTGAGCTCCATGCCTCTGGATGATCTCTCCCAGCGGCTTCATATAAATGTTAAATAGAATCTTCCTTTCCTCAAGAGCAAAGGAGGTTACATTATCAGAAACTCTATCAACATCCCTCAGTAAAAATACTGGCAGAGATCCTACATCACAGATGTAGATACAAGTGTGTAAATACATACCATCCCCTCATCTGACCCCTCAAACCTACTTTAACAGCCAACAGCTGCAACAAATGCACCCAGTGATCAGCGCACTGCAGGATGATGTTCCAGTGCCCTCCTGCCAGCAATTTCTGGTGTGATGAGGAGTTGTGATAGCGGTCCTGCTTCTGATTGTTGCATTGGAAAATGCTGGCATGAGGGGATTGGAAAAGTCATCTTGCTGCACCCTGATCACCAGCTGGACAAACCTACGTCAGTCAGTGTAGTTTGGCTGCTGGCTGCTAAGATAGCTTCAGCAAGAGTGCCACAACTGTAAACATGAATACCAAGCAGTTATACTGTATATACTATATATACGTAAGTCTAGCTTATGTATATGTAACTGTTGAAGAGGATGCCAGCCACTATTTTATTTTCCCTGTGACAAGCTATTTACCAAAATTGTCAAAATAGGACAAAAATAATAAGAAGACAAAGACTTCTTTATGGAGAAACTGAAAAGTGGGAATTAAAAGAGATAGTGAGGGAACTACTCAATATTGCCAGCTATAGACATTTCCTCTGGGCGATAGGTATTTTCAATTATCTGCCAGTCAAAATCGCGGTTGGTATTGTCTCAAACTGTAACTCAGTAAATGATTTCCTTATCTGTGGGACAGTTATTGTCTCCAGACAACTTGGTCTAAAGTGATTTTTCCATAAGTAAGCCAGACCAACTAGAAAAGTGATTAGATTAGATTAACACATTATGTTTCATATCTTAAATCTTGGTACAAGTTTTCCCTCTTCTTACACTTCCATTCACGTCACCTCATGTTAGATGAAATGTGCCAGAAAATGTAAAGTGGCCAATGTAATATCCATTTTTAAAAGGAATTGGGGGGGCAGGTAGCTTAACATCTGTTCTGTGTAAATTGGTGGAAAGCATTATTAAAGATAGAAGTAGTGTTATGAAGCACATGTAAGGACAGGTCTTCTTGCTAAGGCTACAGATTTTTGTGCATTTTTTTTTTGGTTGGCCTAATAAAGATATTGCCACAATATGGACAAAGGATGAGGGGAGGGGGTGCACAACATGACTATCCTTACATTTGTATTGCCTAAGGAGAATTAATATGGCCTCTGCAAAAGTAAGTCCTGTCACACTAACCTTTTATAGATGTCTAAGGGGTTGTCTAAATGGTGAAAGTGCTCCTCGTAGAGTTTGAGGAGAATACCTTTTGTCCCAATAGGATCCCACATAGAATCATAGAATCATAGAATTGTAGAGTTGGAAGAGACCACGAGGGCCATCCAGTCCAACCCCCTGCCATGCAGGAAATCTTGATCAAAGCATCCCCGACAGATGGCAATCCAGCCTCTTTTTAAAGACCTCCAAGGAACGAGACCCCACCACACTCCGAGGGAGTGTGTTCCACTGCTGAACAGCTCTTACTGTCAAAAAGTTCCTCCTAATGTTGAAGTGGAATCTCTGTTCCTGGAGCTTGCATCCATTGCTCTGTGTTCCAGTCTCTGGAGCAGCAGGAAATAAGCCTGCTCCATCCTCAACGTGACACCCCTTCAAATACTTAAACAGGGCTATCATATCACCTCTTAACCGTCTTTTTTCCAGGCTAAACATACCCAGCTCCCTAAGTCTTTCCTCATAAGGCATGGTGTCCAGACCTTTCACCATTTTAGTTGCCCTTCTCTGGATACGCTCCAATTTGTCAACATACTTTTTGAATTGTGGTGCCCAGAACTGGACACAGTATTCTAGGTGAGGTCTGACCAAGGCAGAATAGAGCGGCACTATTACTTCCCTTGATCTAGACACTATACTTCTATTGATATAGCCCAAAATCATATTGGCCTTTTTAGCTGCTGCATCACACTGTTGACTCATGTTCAACTTGTGGTCTACTAGGACTCCTAGATCCCTTTCGCACGTAGTCTCATTCAGCCAGGTCTCTCCCATCCTATATCTATGCATTTCATTTTTCTGCCCTAAGTGCAGTACTTTACATTTCTCCGTATTGAATTTGATTTTGTTAGCTTTGGCCCAGCTCTCCAGTCTATCCAGGGCATTCTGAATTTTGATCCTGTCCTCTACTCCTTAGTTTGCTACTCCTCCTAATTTGGTGTCATCTGCAAATTTGATAAGTATGCCCCTAATTCCCTCATCCAAGTCATTGATAAAGATGTTGAATAGCACTGGGCCCAGGACAGAACCCTGTGGCACCCCACTGGTCACATCTTTCCAAGAGGAAGAGGAGCCACTGCTGATCACCCTTTGGGTTTGGCTGGTCAACCAATTACAAATCCATTTAACAGTTAACTTGTCTAGCCCACATTTTACAAGCTTGTTTGCAAGAATACATCATTTCACTGTATTCAAAAGGAGGGAGTGCAAATACTCCGCGGGGAAGCCTTCAAGCATTCCTGTTCATTGGGACAAGCAATGAAAATTGATGCACTTTCCTGATACAAGGAGAAGTGGGAAGATGATTGGTTGGACATGCAGAGGGATGGAGCTTGCCAGCAAGGCAAGCACCCAGAACTGCCATTTTGGATTTTTGCCATAGCGATCATGCACTATGGTAAGAAAATAGCTTTTTTTTTGTTTGCTTCTTTGTTAAAGCGGCAAGTCTCACCTTGGATTTAGCTTTTTTTTAAAAAAAAAAAAACTGGCAGTGGCATCTTGAGGTAAATAAAAATGGGAGCAATTCACTTGTGCCCACCATCTTGATTCATAGGCATGGCCATTGGAACAATGAAAGCAGATAGATTTGCTTCCCTGCAATCTTAAAAAAAAAGTTGAGACAAATAGAAGCTGCTGCAAATTGGCACTACTGTGCACCAATCCACATTTTATTGCTTCATATAGACAAGCCCTAAGAGTGCCTACAAGCATGTGGGTAAAGGCAGTCAGATAAATACTGTTCAATTGGACTTTGAAAGTTTATCCTTATTCACGGAATTGCAGTGTTTTTAGACACTGGTTTGATAAAGTCCACAGTCTTTGATAAAGTTTGATAAAGTCCACAGTCTCTTCAGAATGTTAATGATGCAGCAAAAGGTGTGATTACTAGAGCACTGAAGATTTGACAAGAAGAGAATCAACATGTGTGGGCAGCCTTATCTGAGGGGAGGGTCAGTTGAGTGTCCAACGGTCTAATTCTGCAGCTTGGAAGGCACAGCAGCTCTTTCCCATTGAGATATAGGAAGATCATTTTTATGAAGAGGGTGGGGACAAGTGGAATGGTGGTTGACAGAAAAAACATTCTGAATGAAGGAACAAAGTTCGTAAGTAAGGACTATAGTTCCTAGGATTTCTGGCCATGATGGCAAAAAAGATTCTTGGAGTTGTAGTGTAAGACTGCATCTGCACTGCAGAAATAATCCAGTTTGACATCGCTTTAACTGCCATGGCACAATGCTACAGAATTCTGGGATATGTAGTTTTGTGCAATATTTAGCCTTCTCTGTCAGAGACCTCTGGTGCCATAAGAAACGACAAATCCCAGGATTACATAGCATTGAGCCATGGCAGATAAAGTGGTGTCAAACTGGATTATTTTTGCAGTGCAGATGTGGCCTAAGACTTGGTAATCTCAACTAAAGCAGATCCATTGAATCTATTGTCAAATGACAACTTAGCACGTAGCTAAATCAAACAACTGAACACATGGGTTTTCCTTGGTTTTTTCCTGGGCTATGAGGCCGTGTTCTGGAATAGTTTCTTTCTGACGTTTCACCTTTATCTATGGCTGGCATCTTCAGAGAATGGTTGGGTAGGAGTGTGTTTGGGGTTTATATGCTGTGAACCCCTGTAGGGGAGTATATGTAAATTTGTGTAATTGAATGGTTAGTTTCTGGGTATAGAAATGCAAGGTTCATTGGTGTCTGTTTGGCTTATGGTTGGTTGATGGGCCATTATCTGCTGGAAATCCCCATCTCTCTGGGTGGAATTCCTTTGTAAGTGTTGAGTTTTAATTCTATTGTGTTTCAAAATTGGGAGCCAGTTTTTGTTTACTTTTAAGGTTTCTTCTTTCCTGTCCAGGTGTTTGTGGATTTCAATAGCTTCTCTGTGCAATCTGACATGATAGTTTTTGGCCTGGTCTAGAATTTCTGTGTCTTCAAATAGCATTTTGTGTCCAGGTTAGTTTATAACATGTTCTGCTACTGCTGATTTTTTCTGGCTGGTCCAGTCTGCAGTGTCTCTCATGTTCCTTGATTCGTGTTTGCACACTGCATTTAGTGGTCCCTCTGTAAACTTGTCCACAGCTGCATGGTATGCAGTAAACTCCTGCAGCTGTGAGAGGGTATCTTCTGTCTTTCGCTGAGTGTAGCATTTCTTGGATTTTTCTGGTTGGTATATAGATTGTTTGGAGGTTGTGTTTCCTCATCAGGTTCCCTATTTTGTCTGTGACTCCTTTGATGTATGGTAAAAATACCTTCCCTTTGGGTGGCTGTTTTTCTTCTTCATTCCTGTAGTTTTTTCTGGGTCTGGTTGCTCTTGTGATGTCTGATCTGGAGTAACCATTAGCCTGTAGGGCCCAGTTTAGGTGTCTCAGTTCATCCTCCAGGTAGTGGGGTTCGCAGATCCTTGTGGTCTAACCATTGGTTTGGTTTGTGGATGACTAGGACATCCAAGAATGGCAGTATTCCTTCTTTCTCTTTTTCCACCGTGAATTGGATATTTGGGTGGATGCTGTTCAGATGGTTCAGGAACGAGACCAAATCTTCTTTTCCATGGTTCCAAATGGTGAAAGTTTCATCCACATATCGGAACCATGTTGTGGGCTTTTTAGGTGCTGTTTCCAGGACTTGCTTTTCAAAATGTTCCATGTAAAAGTTTGCTATCACTGGGCTCAGGGGCCTGCCTATGGCTACCCCATCTATCTGTTCGTAGAATTCATTATCCCACTGGAAGTAGCTTGTGGTGAGGCAGTGTTTGAACAAGGCTGTAATGTCCTCAGGAAATATTTGTTGTATGAGTGCCATGGTGTCCATTATGGGGACTTTGGTGAACAAGGAGACAATATCAAAACTGATCAATCTGTCTCCAGGTTTCAGTTCAATGTTGTTGATTTTTTCTATGAAGTGAGCTGAGTCGTTGATGTAGTGAGGGGTTTGTCTTATGTGGGTTTGTAATTGTGTGGCCAGAAACTTGGCCAAGTTATACGTGGGGGATCCAATGGCGCTCACTATGGGTCGGAGTGGAATGGAATCCTTGTGGATCTTGGGAAGTCCATATAGTCTTGATGGGAGAGCCTCTGATCTGCATAGATTCTGGAGTTTGATTGGCTGAATTGATGAGTTCTTGATCAAGGCATCTGTTTTTCTGTTCATTTTGTTGGTCGGATCTTGCTTGAGTTTTCTGTATATTGCAGGGTCCAAGAGTTCCCTTATTTCCCTTATTCCCTCACAGCCCAGAAAACAACCAAGGAAAATCTATGGATGCTGGCCGTGAAAGCCTTCGACTTCAAACTTAACACATGGTTCAAGTCGTTTGACAGTATCATAGAATTGCAGAGTTGGAAGAGACCACGAGGGCCATCCAGTCCAACCCCCCTGCCACGCAGGAAATCACAATCAAAGCATCCCCGACAGATGGCCATCCAGCCTCTGTTTAAAGACCTCCAAGGAAGGAGACCCCACCACGCTCCGAGGGAGTGTGTTCCACTGCCGAACAGCTCTTACTGTCAAAAAGTTCCTCCTCATGTTGAGGTGGAATCTCTGTTCCTGGAGCTTGCACCCATTGCTCCGTGTTCCAGTCTCTGGAGCAGCAGAAAACAAGCCTGTTCCATCCTCAATGTGACACCCCTTCCAATACTTAAACAGGGCTATCATATCATCTCTTAACCATCTTTTTTCCAGGCTAAACATACCCAGCTCCCTAAGTCTCTCCTCATAAGGCATGGTTTCCAGACCTTTCACCATTTTAGTTGCCCTTCTCTGGACACACTCCAATTTGTCAATATCCTTTCTGAATTGTGGTGCCCAGAACTGGACACAGTATTCTAAGTGAGGTCTGACCAAGGCAGAATAGAGTGGCACTATTACTTCCCTTGATCTAGACACTATACTTCTATTGATACAGCCCAAAATTGCATTGGCCTTTTTAGCTGCCGCATCACACTGTTGGCTCATGTTCAACTTGTGGTCTACTAGGACTCCTAGATCCCTTTCGCACGTAGTCTCATTCAGCCAGGTCTCTCCCATCCTATATTTATGCATTTCATTTTTTTGCCCTAAATGCAGTACTTTACATTTCTCCATATTGAATTTCATTTTGTTAGCTTTGGCCCAGCTCTCCAGTCTATCCAGGTCATTCTGAATTTGGATCCTGTCCTCTAGGGTATTAGCTACTCCTCCCAATTTGGTGTCATCTGCAAATTTGATAAGTATGCCCCTAATTCCCTCATCCAAGTCATTGATAAAGATGTTGAATAGCACTGGGCCCAGGACAGAACCCTGTGGCACCCCACTGGTCACATCTTTCCAAGACGAAGAGGAGCCACTGCTGAGCACCCTTTGGGTTCGGCCAGTCAACCAATTACAAATCCATTGAACAGTTAACTTGTCTAGCCCACATTCTACAAGCTTGTTTGCAAGAATGTCATGGGGAACTTTGTCAAAGGCCTTACTGAAATCAAGGTATGCAATGTCCACAGCATTCCCTTCATCTACCAAGCTGGTAACTTTATCAAAAAAAGAGATCAGATTAGTCTGGCATGACTTGTTTCTCTGAAACCCATGTTGACTTTTTGTGATTATGGCATTGCCTTCTAAATGTTCACAGACTCTCTGTTTAATGATCTGTTCTAGAATCTTCCCTGGTATTGATGTCAGACTAACTGGACGATAGTTGTTGGGATCCTCTTTTTTCCCCTTTTTGAAGATGGGAACAACGTTTGCCCTCCTCCAGTCTGCTGGGACTTCTCCTGTTCTCCAGGAGTTCTCAAAGATTATTGCCAATGGCTCTGAGATTATATTTGCCAGCTCTTTTAATACTCTTGGATGTAGTTCATCTGGTCCTGGAGATTTAAATTCATTTAGATTAAGAAGGTATTCCTGTATTACCTCTTTACTTATTTTGAGCTGGATTTCCCCTATTGTGTCCTCTGTTCCATTCTCCTCAGGTTGGTCCTCCTTTTCCTTTTCTGAAAACACTGAGGCAAAGAAGGTGTTGAGTAATTCTGCCTTTTCTCTGTCCCCTGTTAGTATTTTGCCATCTTCTCCACGTAGCGGCCCTATCATTTCCTTCTTCCTCCTTTTGCTGCAGACATACCCAAAAAAACCCTTTTTATTGTTCATAACCTCCCTAGCAAGCCTGAGCTCATTCTGCGCTTTAGCTTTTCTGATTTTACTCCTACACGTGTTCGCTGTCTGTTTGAATTCTTCTTTGGTGATTTCCCCCCTTTTCCATTTCCTATACATGTTCCGTTTAAAACTTAGCTCCATTGAAAGTTCTTTAGTCATCCATCCTGGTTTCTTGAGACACCTCCCATTTTTCTTCCTCAATGGTACTGTTTGAAATTGTGCCTTCAGTATCTCCCTTTTGAGAAAGTCCCATCCGTCTTGAGGTCCCTTCTCTTTTAGTATTCTTGACCATGGGATCATCCCCAGTATTTCCCTGAGTTTATTGAAATCAGCTCTCCTAAAGTCAAGAATGCGTGTCTGACTATGCCTGGCTTCTCCTTTCCATTGTATAACAAACTCCAGGAGAACATGATCACTCTCACCTAAGGATCCCACCACTTGCACCCCATTAACCAGGTCGTCTCTGTTGGTTAGGATCAGATCTAAAATAGCTGACCCCCTTGTTGCCTCTTCCACCTTTTGGACCATGAAATTGTCTTCCAGGCATGTAAGGAATTTGCTAGACCTTGTAGTTTTGGCTGAGTTAGATTGCCAGCAAATATCAGGATAGTTGAAGTCACCCATCACTACTACATCTCTCCTTTCTGCATGTATGTTCATCTGTTCTAGAAAGGCAACATCCAATTCCTCCGTCTGATTTGGGGGTCTGTAGTAGAGTCCCACAATAACATCCCTGTTGTTTCCCTCCCCTTTAATTTTTATCCAGATGCTCTCCACCTGGCTTCCAGTATTGATGTCCTGGATCACTTCACTGGTGTAAATATCCCTGACATATAATGCTATTCCTCCTCCTTTCCTGTTTGGCCTGTTTCTCCTGTAAAGGTTATACCCCTCTATTCCTACATTCCAATCATGAGACTCGTCCCACCAGGTTTCAGTAACGCCTATTATATCATATTTGTTTTGTAGTGCAAGGAGTTCAAGTTCATCTTGCTTATTTCCCATGCTCTGTGCATTAGTGTAGAGACATCTAAGACCATGTGTTCCCTTTACTTGCTCCCTGTGCAAGTTTTTTTGCCTCCCACTGTTGGGTCCTTGCGCTGTTTGCCTTGTTCCCTCTATGACAGTTTGACTATTTTCTCCAGCCCTTTTGCCTTCCAGAATACTGTCTCCCTCCCCCATTTGACTCAGTTTAAAGCCCTCCTGATCAAATTCTTGAGACTGTTGGCAAAAATGTTTCTTCCAACTGTTGTAAGATGCACCCCATCTCTTGCCAGAAGTCCCCCCGCATGGAAGCGCAGTCCATGATCCAAGAATCCAATTTGTTCTCGGCGACACCATCTACGGAGCCAGTTGTTTACGTCGGCTATTTTCCTCTCCCTTCTTGGACCATGCCCTTCAACTGGCAGAAGAGACGAGATGACCACCTGTGCGTCAATAGTATAGTCTATTTGGGACTAGCAAAAGGATTCAGGCCTCAAAAGGAAACTAGGAAGTAGGCAGAGGAAGAGCAGAAGAAGTTGTTATGCCATCCTGGGAAAGTCTTCTGGGAGAAGCCTAAATACAGGCTGATTCCAGACCAGTAGCTTCTAGCACTAAAATATCATTGCTTTCCCTTCTGTTCCCTAATGCTAGAACCAAAATTGGAATTGATTTTCCATCCTGCTATGTCCCATCTATATCACAGCAGCTATGTGTGGGGAAGGTCTAATTCACCTGAGCAGCCATTTGACAATGGGTATGGGGACTGTGTGATCTTTAAAAAAAATCAATTAATCAAAATAAACATATAAAGAAACAGTCAATCTCTTGGTTGTACAAGTTGTGACAAGGGTTTTTCCATGTTTATCCAAGTTCCAAAATGCCTGGAAATTATGAAATGCCACAACTTTTTAAAGGTAATGACAACAGATTTAGGCAACATAGTGAAAACTGTGTCCCCCTCCTACCTCTGTTGGAAAGCTTCTGGTGTATCCTGGTGCCCTGTGCTAATGGAAGAAACTCTTCCATTCATAGGGAGACAGCAAGACTGGACCCAATTCATTGTTTCTTCAGCAAAGGCCAAGAACTCAACTGAAAGTTTTTTTTTTAATGCAATTGGGGTCACCAAATGTAACCTATGGTAGAGCAAAACTCTACTGGGAGGAGGTGTTAGAGATAATTATGCCTTCTGTTTGAAACCTCCTGGTCCTGGTACATAACATCAGAGGTGAGTCAAAAGCTGAATCTTCAGTTCACTGGTCTACATAAGAATGTCAAAATGTGGCATGTTAAGCTACTTTTTGAGAGGTGTAGTTCTCAGAGTTTATTGTCACTAAGTTTACTATAGGGTGAAGCAGTATGTTCACATGAATTTGACCAATGTACAAATGTAATGAGCATCTCAAGGGGCATTGTGTCACAATGAGAACACTATGCTGTTATACTGAGATTGGCACTATAGTATTTTTTTTCCTTTACAGACAAAATCTGGTGAATATGGCATTAAAAAAAAAGAAATCTATATGCCTTTAGTAGGAAAGTAATAGTAGAAACTAGCCAAATCCACATGGGTTTTTCATTTCAACAGAGGGTATCCAATATTGTGGAGGAAATGCTGTATATTACATCAGACCTCTCTCCTAAACTCTTTCTGGGAAAAATATTCTTAGCTATTGGAGTATGAAATGTTTTCCTACGTGCAGCACATTTAATTTGATTTATTGTTTATAGCTTATTCTTCCCAATGATTCAGAATTGATAACAGCAATTTTTTATAATGTGAAAAGGTCTCTGTCTCAATTAATGTAAAGAAGGTTCCTCAATAGAATCTCCTGGACATTATTCCTATACAGACTTTAAAAAGTCACTAAAGACTCAAAGGAAGCTTATAAATGGCATCAATTTTATGCGTCACTTCCTTGGACAGGGGGTGGGTGGGGATGGAATAAGCTGTTGTAAAGGTTACCAAAGGTCTTTTGTAGTAAATACAGGATACAAAACTATCTATTGCTATAAAAATGTCCAGGGAGTAATTATTGTAGATATAAAATATGCATTATTCTTCTGGCACAACAATCAGGAAGGAAGGCAGTATGCCTTTGGTTGTTGCTATGGTTACAGTGGCCTAGTGGGGCATATTTTGTATCACTTTTGTCTAGCACCTTATTTACTAGGAAGAATTGCAATTTCATCTATTATTCACAAACATTTCCTACTTCATTCACTTGGTTCCCCCTCCTACAATTTTCTCCCGTTCTCCTTTCTCCCATTAGAAAAATTAATGTCCTTGTCTTTCTACAGTTTTGTACTTTGAGTTCAAATTTTCAACATAATGTTACTGCAGCTACCAAATTGGTTTCCTGCAGTAGGATTAAGGTCTTGCACTTCCTACTGTGATTGCAAAGCTGCTTTTCAAAGGAAAAAAACATGACAGGATCTTAACAACTGTGCATATGTTGTTTAGATGTTTATTCTGTCCTACCACAAAAGCTCAAGATGGTTCACAAAGGAAACATTTCACAACATACAAAGAAAACTATAAAAATATCACACATGTCCACTCTGGTGGAAGAATATTAGGTGTCATCAAATTGTTTCTACCCATTTCCATACTTATCTTAAGCAAGTTCCTATAAGCCTCAAGTCCGTCTAGTCTTCCTCCTGTTCTCTCATAAATACCCCCAATTTTTCTCCCCCACAGCCACTGTAGCACAGTTGCTAACCTAGTGCCATTAGCGTTCTAGAAAATGCAAAATGATGAATATTCAGAAAGAAAGTTGTTTTAGGAAATTTGTGCTGACTGCTTCACAAAAGACAAAATGTGTTCATATTTTCTAGGTCAAGAGAATCTCTCTCTTTGTTTTGTTCAATCAGAATATATTTTCTCATCTGAATGTAAGTAAAAATGACAAAATACGTCAGTGAGGTTCTGGATCTTTGGGATGCTCCCCACACACACAAAAAACCCTTGATAAGAATATTATTACTATCACCAATTCCTAATTATAATAATTGCGGAGAAAAAACATGTATGATCAGTGGATGTGCCATTTCTAACCATTGTGAGCTAATACATTGTAAACTGCTTAGTGAGTGCTTTGCACTGATAAGCAGTATAGAAAGATAAATGATATTGCATTCCCACCACCACCACCCAAGGATACTTTGAGAAGTGGTATTTTAGTTTGGTAGACCAGGGACCCTTTCACATCATAGTTACAGTACAGTTGTCCCTTCATATTCACTGGGGTTTGGTTCCAGGACCACCCGTGGATACCAAAATCTGTGAATACTCAAGTCCCATTATATGCAATGACATAGCAAAATTGTATCCCTTATATAAGATGGCAAAATCAAGGTTTGCTTTTTGGATTATTATGTTTTTAAGAATATTTTCAAGCCATAAATACTTATATCTGTGAATACCAAATCCGTGGATACGGAGCGACAATTGTACTGCGATTCTACTTTAACTGCCATGGCTACATCCTGTGGAATCCTAGGCTCAGTTACATGGCAGTTTTTAGTGTGATAGTTTGCGCTTTAGCGCTTTTTCGCACCAGTGCCAGGTAGTTTAGATGATTTATTGGGAAATTGGTTGCTCTGATTATTTTTTCGCTTTCTGGTTCAGGCAGGCAAAGGTGGGGGTGTGTGGCCTCCCAAGCACATCTGGGGGAAGATGAGAAGAGGGAGGGAAAGAAAGAGAGAGAGAGAGAGAAAAAATGCTTGGATCTTTCTCTCCTCTGGGGAATGCCTGCTAGTTTTCATGCCTCTTCTTCCAAAAGTCCTTTCAGCCACAGAGGAGTTATCCCCCCCCCATCAAGCCCTCCTTCCCCTCACCCACTCTCCCTGTCTTTCTCTCTCTCTCTCTCTCACACACACACAAATGTGATCAGATGAGTGTGAACGAGCGAGCAGCTGGAGGAGCCCATCGCTACTCAATCTCCCTCCCTCCCTCCCCCCCCCCTCTCTCTCACACACAGCCAAGCAAGCTGCAGACAGCTTGCTGGATTTTTTCTGTGGCTGAAAACAACAGGGGCTTGATCTTTCCATTTCAGGCTCCTCCATCTCTTGCAAGCCCACCCCCTCCTTGGACAGCCCAACAAATCAAAGCACAGCTCTGCTGTGATTGTATTGGAAAGATTGCTGGTAGTTCACACAGACTTTTCTGAAATGGTAATTCACACAATCAATAATGCACTAAGTCTCTCTACTTTTCAAAAAAGTCGGGAAAAGTAGTGAAATCCCCTATCATGCTACTTTTGAGTTTTTGAGCTCCTCCCCTTCTGAATGAGGTGATACTGTGGCGCGATGTGTGGGAACAATTAGGAATCTTAGCGATTTATTTAAGGAATATTTTGCCATGTAAATGGGGCCCTGGTGTTTGTAATTTGGTGAAGCACTAGGATTCTCTGTTGAGGATTCTGAATGCCTCTCCCTAAACTGCAAAAGCTTCCTAAACTGTCTAAAGAGTCCTAGGGATCCAGCTAAATATCTGTTATAAACATATTCTCAGCCAATAAGGACACTAGATACCAAGGTGGTCACCTATCGGCCTGGAAGGAGATGAAGTTTGTTCAAAGTGTAAAATAATTCTCAGTGTTGCTTCTGGTGAGTATATTTCTGCTGCAGGCTTGGGGTAAGTTTTCAGTCTACACATAGCTGAACTGTGACCAAAATGTGTACTCCTCTTTCTCCTCCCATTTTAGAAATCCCTTTTTTGTTTTTAACTTTTTTATAGCCAATCAGCAGTTTTGCAAGACAAGGCACTGAGTTCCCCTGGGTTTTTATTAGTTTATATGTGTGTCTCTTTGTGTGTGCCTGCTATCAAAACACACATATACCCTATTTTTATGAATGTGACAATGCAGCATAGCTTATGCAGTGCTTTTGGCAAAGTGACCTACTTAGCAAATGCTCCCACATTTCTAGCTTTCCTTGTTTCTCCATCATTTGATTTTATTGGCTGTTTAAATATTAAATAATCATAAATAATGAAGACTATCAACTGTGATATGCTGAGAAAAATGTTTGATCTTCAGAGCCAAGATAGACCAACTGGATCCATGCTTTTAGCATTTGGAGACTGAATTGAGTGTTTCTGCTGTTAGATTGTGTTTATAACATCTTTTAAAGATAAGGCCACAGCACCTGTAGGTTTGCTTAAGGCCATGAAAATATGCTACCATTAAGTCAGGTCATAGATTTTATTAAGTTTAAGCAGAAACATATAATTTTGAATATTTGCAGTCTGGATGTAAATTCAGATGATGGTGATATCAGCCTCTCTTTCTGACATCTTTCTTGGTTAAAGTAGAAGGATGTCTTTAATGGTCAAGGCAACAGAGATAATATATAAACACCAGATCTGCCATTACCAAAAAAGATTTTTTTCTGTTTTTTTTTACTTATTTACTTATTAAAATATCTATGTACTGCCCTCTGTTGTGATACTTCCTGGAAGCATACAATTAAAACAATATAAACAGTTTGGACTTTTTCGGACAAGTAAAATGCAGCGCAAGCAGCCTCGCCATGTTGCAAGGCTGCAGCGCTGCAGGGCGTCCCTTTCGGATGACGCCCATCCCTGCCGGTACTGTTGCGGTACCGCAGGGGCATTTGAGTGGAATATTTTGCCGATTTTTACTCACGATCAACAAAGGGCGAACTCCCGTTAGTAAAATATTACGGAAGAGGGAAGAAAAAACACAGCGTGAGGACGACGGCATATCGGGAGAGGGAACTGGGCATGCGAACCGCAGCGCTGCTTCCGGGACAGAAATATTTCTGTCCCGATTTCTCCGGGGGATATTTTAACCGTGTGAAAATCTCTGAGAACTCCATTTCTTTCCCCCTTCCAGCCTCCCTTGACCTGGGGCCAGTTGGCTAGGGATCATGCGGAGTTTAGGAGGGGACTACAAATTGTGTAGGCAGTTCGTATGCTTACGAACGCCTACCTTTTCAGAGTATATTTACCCTGTATGGATTTTTTTAACCCTTGTGTAGACGAGGCCACTCTGACTACAAACATAGGCCTAGGCAGTTTTGCCATTTTTCTTTCATTTGTTGACCATGATGATTACACTTAGGCAGAAAAAATGAAATGCACAGATAAGGGATAGGTTACACCTGGCTTGATAACAGTACATGTGAAAGAGATCTAGGAATCTTAGTAAACCACAAACTGAACATGAGCCAACCATGTGATGCAGTTGCTAAAAAAAGCCAATGTGATTCTAGGTTGCACCAAAAGAAGTATAGTGTCTAGATCAAGGGAAGTAATAGTATCACTGTATTCTGTTTTGGTCAGTCCTCATATGGAATACTGTGTCTAGTTCTGGGTACCACAATTCAGAAAGATATTGACAATCTGCAATATGTCCAGAGGAGGGCAACCAAAATGCTGAAAGGTCTGGAAGCCATGCTCTATGCAGAGCAGCTTAGGGAGCTGGGTAGGTTTAGCCTGAATATGAGATGGTTGAGAAGTGATATGATGGCCATGTTTAAATATTTGAAAAGATGTCATGTTGAGGATGGAGTAAGCTTGTTTTCTACTGCTCCAGAGACTAGGACGTGGAGCAATGGATTCAAACTACACGAAAAGAAATTCTACCCAAACATTAGGAAAAACCTACTGATGGTAAGAGCTGTTTAACAGTGGAGTGTGCTGCTTTGGAGTGTGGTGGAGTCTCCTTCTTTGGAGGTTTGTAATTAGAGGTTGAATGGCCATCTGTTGGTAGAGGTTTAATTGTGTGTTCCTGAATGACAGGGGCTTGGACTGAATGGCCCTCGTGGTCTCTTCCAACTCTATGCCCAACAAATAGGAATATTGTGCACTGGCTCAGGCTGGTGCTTCTCAGACTCTCTGATGTAGGGAATTATTTTTTCCCACAGTGTGCTAGGGACTAGTACCATATTTGGGCCCCTTGGCTACAACTGAATCTGTCTCTCCAAATGTCAGCTCAGATAGACGCAACAGTCAGGAGTGCTTATTATCAGCTTTGACTGATACACCAGCTGCACCCCTTTCTAGAATTAGAAAACCTAAAGATGATAGTACATGTGCTGGTAACCTCAAGATTGGACTTCTGCAATATGCTGTACATTGCGATACCTCTGTATCAAGTTCGGATACAGGTATATCTGAGAGTGAGCATATTACACCAATATTAAAGTCACTCCACTGGCTGCAAATTAGTTTCAAGAAAAGTACAAAGTGTTGGTTATTACCTTTAAAGCCCTACATGGTTTGGGTCCAGGTTACCTTTAGGATCATCTTCTCCCATACAATCCACCCTGGTACACTCAGGTCCTCTAAAGGACATTTACTTCAACCTGCCAGGACTAGACTGGCAACTGTCTCCCAGAGGGGCTTTTCATTAGCTGCCCCCAGACTGTGGAATGACCTGCCAGAAGAGATTTGGCAGCTAAACATGCTGCTGGAATTTAAAATGTTACTAAAGTCCTATCTCTTCCAGCAGGACTACCCAGTTGATTTTAATCTATGAATTTTAAATTTGTACGGATGATTTTAATGTAATGTTTATTTTAATCTTATGTATTTTTACTTGTGTATTTTAATGATTTTATGCTATATATTGTATTCTAATTTATATTGTATCCTGCCTTGAGCCTTGGGAAGAGGCAGGTAAGAAATTTATTATTTTATTTCTTATTTCAACTTTTTCTTTCTTTCCTGGAAACTTGACAGGGACCAAGGGGCCAATGACTCAGGCACCAGTCCACAGACCACCATTTTGACTTAGCACTGGCTTAGTCAATAGTCTGTGGTCTGTCCAAGAATGTACATGATATAAAACATCCTAAGCTAGTTTATGAGGGGGAGAGGGGACTGCTCTTCCTAATGAAACCTGGACATTTATGTTGTTCAACCTGAAAAATTCATTCAAAGTTGGCTTTTGAGAATACTTATTGGCCTTTACTCAAGTGACTTCTAAAACAAATCTATTTTAGATTTTACTGCTGAATTTATAGGCATGTGCTCTAATTTTAAACATCCTTTGAGTCATGCTCTGAAGTGTTTATTAGTGCAATTTATAGTCTTATTTCATTCTCATGGGTTACCCTGTTTACGCAATCCGTAATTAATAGTAGACAGATTTTCACAACTCTGGATTATTTACCAAATCTTCTAAGGAAAGAGGAGGGAGACTGAATAGCAGCTGCTATACTTTAAGACATATAAATAGACTGATGGTTCTTATTTTGGAATGTAACACATTCTCACTTAGGCTGTGCAAAGAGCATGCATGTTAGCAATTAAGTGATCTTTAAGAAACCTCACATATATGTTTCCAAATCACATCTAACAATATGTACAAATCAATGAGGCAGACCACAACTGAAATTCTGTGTTGGAGGTATGTGGGCAGTAAGTGTGCCAGTTCAGAATCGACCCAAGCCCTCAGGTTTTGCCCCGCAAATCTGAGACCTGGGGACAGTCTTTGGTGATGTCATTGACCATTATGCATTAATTACCAACCACAGGTGTGCATTGCTTGTCATTCATATACACAGACAGACAGAGATTGAGGGGAAAAACATACATTCCTGTTTATCAATTAAGAGTAATCTTGGCTAATGGGATTTGTTCTCAGGTCAAGGTGAAATGAAAGGATTATTCCTTCTCTCTTAGGGAGACAGAATAAAGAACATCTAATGTAGTCTACTTGCTTCAAGCCAGAAAGTGGATACAGAGCAGAGGTGAGCCCTGGTGCTACAATGACTGGGAGGGAAGGAGGAAGCTAACTAGGAACTTTATCAGAAAAGGCAAGAATTGCATCATTACAATGCAATAATAACATACCGGGCTGAAATTATCAGATGACTTTGTCCTCCTCTTGTGGCCAGTCTGTGCTCCAGCTGCGAATAAGGCATTGCTTTTAATTGATGGGTTAAGCCATCAATAGATTTTCAATATTGCTGTTTTCTCAATATTATGGAGCATGTGAAACCAAGTTCTGCTGAAATCACAAGAATACAGCATGAATGGGCGGTCTTCTTTCCCTTGTTCCATTGCCACTGAGAAAACATCTGGGTGACAACATGAAAACAAAACACTCTGTTTATGAACTCTCCCATACTGATGGCAAGTTTTATGTATGTTTCAGGGTTTATCTCTTGTTTAATTTGTTATTTTTAGTGTTTTTGGTGTTTTTATGTGAACTTGTGTCTTCTCACAAGAACGTCTGAGATCTCACACCCTGGCTAACACAGAAGTAAGTGAACATTAGTGTAATTAGAAGGCAATACGAAGAAAAGGGCTACTGTAGCGGGACGTTTAATCCCGTTCTTAAAATGCTAGTGGTGGTTGATAATTTCGGTTATAATGCCACAATGATTCTGCCTTCCTTTCTTGCGTTATTATAGTATTTTAACATGCTAGTCTGCTAAAGTCCTAGGTAAATACATAGATCCCCAGGAGAATTTTTGCAAGTTGCAGCAATAAATCAATTAAGCCTTGCAAATTGTAGCAACAGCTGCTGTTGTACTACTTGAGCTGGAGATCTGCACACAGCCCTTTCTTCTTGCCTGGAAGAAGAACCTGGAGAATCTGAGCATTCATTTCTTCCACCTGGGGATGATCCGTGAAAACTGGAGACTGAGGGCAAGGCCCTTAGATCTGGGAACCGCACTGGGCAGAGATATTTGTGTTTCTAACTGTCCTTCCAGGTGAGGCTTTGATGGCCTAATTGCTCTGCCTCATTCATGGAACTCCAACCTCATTGGTCAACCCTATCCTCATCCCTGATTCTTGGCTATTTTGACTCATATTATCTTTTAAGACTCTACACCTATTTATTCTTAAGTGTAAGCAATCTCTAATTGGACACAATGTTGACTTTCTAAGTTCTCATTGATTCAAATGGGTCTACTCTAGTTGAGATTGCACTTTATTAGGATTTAGGACCACTTATTAAATTCCTGAAGTTCTTTCTATCTAAATATGAACAAACATGCAAATATAGGTAAATTCCTTTTCCAACTGAAATGAAATTACATTCCTTGGACAAGGCTCTATTTCTTCATTTGGAGGATTCACAAGTGTTTCCTTTAGGGTAAAAAAAAGTGCACAAGCTGAGATGAAAAAGAGATCATGCCACATAGATTCGAGCATCCTTTGCAGGAAAGCAAGAGGCAGAGAGGATTTTTACAGTTCACTATAGAGCTGTTCCCATTACACACATTTTCTTTATCCAATTTGTAAGAGACAACATACATGCAGAATATTCTGCATTCATCAGAGGCCCACTTCTCCCATGCCTGAAGCTGCTGGATCACAAGAAGCATATATAATGCAGCTCACCTGTCCCCAATCCAGCATCTCTAGGTGGGAAAAATTACAACTCCTATAACCATGGGATGAGCAGTTGAAGGGTGTAGTCCATCAGATTTGGAAGGGTAATGGTTTGGAGAAAGTGGGTGCAGATTATTCTATCAACGTAAGGACAAGTGAGAAACTAGGAGGAAGTACAGCAAGACTATGGACTTTATCAGACACAGCAAAAATGTCATCATAAGGATGGCAAATTAACTGAAAAGGGTGAGCATACCAGATGACATCATGCTTTTGCATTTTTGCCTGGTCAAAAAGCCATTCTTTTTTTATTGATGGCCCAAGCTATCAATAGATCTGCCGTAGCATTTTGTTCCCGGTATTGTGAGCATTTGAAATCACCCACCATTTTTCTGTCGTGATTACTGCGTCAATGATTACTGCGTCCAGTTGAGAACACAAAAGCCAGGTAGGGGACACTCTTTTTATGAACCTCCCCAGTTTACTTTGAACTTTTAAAGTGTGTTTCTGAGCTTGCGTGTACTTTTTGTGGCTTTATTTTGCTGTATTTTTAATTTAAATCATGCTCACATCTCCTTGTGAATCTCCAAGATCACAAATATGGAAGTAAAAGAGCTAGATGCTCCGGTAATGCTGGAGCTGCTTTTTCTCACAATTACAGGTAAGTTTGATGAGAAGGGTTATTGTGCTGGGAAAAGTACCGTACACTGCAAAATATGGTGCTAAAGAGACATTTTTGGAGGTTCGTCTGATAAGGTCCTATATTAGTCACTCATGGTCAGATGGCAAATCTGCTGCAGATCTTACAACAATTTTGTCCACTCTTGCAACCAATTCAGGCTGAGAAGAGGAGAAAGAATCTGTCAGTGCAAGTAACACCCAGTTCACAGGCAGACTACCCATATTTTAAGGGACTCCTACTGTGGTAACAATGGCAGTTCCATGGTCAAATGCGCAGGAAGCCATGTGGACAGTAAGGCTGGATGAGCAAGAGTATCCTTAGTTTATGTTATTTAATCACACCCAGCTTGAACTCAGACTCTCGAGAGTGTAATACTAGAGGTGATTAAAGCTTTGTCTTTCTGTTTTTTGATTTAGATGTCACACAGCAATTAAATGCAAAGCAGATCCACATAAAGTACCCACAGGGAAAAACCTGTCTCAGAAATAGACATCAGCCATCACTGCAACTGAAGAAGTGGCACAGAAATTGGTGATGAAAAATTATGATTGTGATCCTGTCTAAAATAAATAAATAAATAAAAATGCTTGTCTCTATTCAGTGCCTTGAGAAAGCAAAACAGGAGATCAAAGGCATCCCTTTGCAAAAGGGCTGGGGGGTGACTCACCTTCCCCAACATGCTAATTCAGCAAGGAAGGGAAGAAAGTAATTTTTGATCAATGGGTTGCTTACTTGAGAGTTACAATCTAGCCTGTAATAACTTCAGCGGGCTTTCTTCATAAGTCACTGAGGACTGGGGTAGACCAAATATCCCTGACCCATTCTTATTGCACTGCATTTCTTACTACTGGCTATGATGGCTAGGGCTCATGGGAATTGTAGTCTAACCACATGTGGAGGATTGCATTTCGCCTATAGAACATAATTCAAGGCCGCAGCATGATCCAGAAGCCTTGCAGGGGGTGGTGGTGGTGGCAGATGGCCCATAAATAAATAGTGCACATTGGATTCCAGAAATACAAAACATGTGGGGAGATTATTAGTTTTATGATACCAAATCCTTCATTCGGAGTTACCCAGATTGTGTGAACAGAATTCATTAGCACCAAGTGATCTATGGATTTTTGAACTTTTCTGGATTGTAATTCTATGAGCTAATGTTGAAAAGCTCATGGCTTGATTGTGAGCTCTCTCATAACAGCTCACTGTCATTCTCATTCTCCTTACCTGCCAATGATTATTGCAAAATGGCAAGCCATTTTTCTTTTCTTCCTTATTTCCTGGGCTTTCTGAAAATGTGTTCTCATTTTACAGATATAATCACCTGCTTAATGTCTGGCTTGGCAATTTCAGGCAAAGCAGAATAACTTGGCAGGCACGGTCTTTTGTAATCCCATTATCATTGATCACAGATGCTGATAATGTGAAAGATAGGAGATGATCTCCTTTATTCTTAGTGAACAATAATTTCCACATCAACAGGTACTTAAATTATCATGTCATGATTCATATTTTGTACAGACAATGTATGCCATGGATATGACATGCCTGTGGCATTATGGGGAATAAAAATATATTAGGAACAGTAGGATCCCATGATCCCAATCACAGTGGACTACTTCTGTCCCAAATGGCAGATATCTGCTATCTCCTTTCCCATTCTCTTGGTAATTTTTTTATCCCTACTCTTTCCTGCTTCCAACCCACTGCATGGGAACTAATAGAACAGCTGTCACAGTATGTATGTTGATAGCCCTACTATTGGTCTCTCAGGAGAAAATAATCCAGTAACTCTACCTGGAGAATCCTGTGCTACAGTTCTAGCAACAGGTCAGTCAAATGGGTAATAATATATATATTTATATATAAACAGTAATTTGTTTAAATATTAACCAACCAGCTGAAAGGCCAAAGTACAGGTCCACTTTGAAAAACTGCCCTCCACATAGAATGGCCTAAATCCAGGTGTTAGTCCCAACTAAAGTAGGCCCATTGAATCTATGGAACTTACATACATGTCAATTTATCAGGTTCCCATTGATCCAATGGGTCTACTTTTGTTGGGACTCACAACAGGATGTAGGCCATTGTGTGAAGGCAGGGCCAGCACAAAGAGTGAAAATCTCAGAGTGCAAGGGCTTGTGGACCCTGAGGCCCTTATTATGCAGTCATTGTATATCCCATTCTAAGGAAGTGAGCAGAGGTGGAAGAACCAAGCAGAAGGAGCAGCAGTCTCTTGCTTGCCTTGCCTTCTTCCTTTTGGTAGATTTGGAGAAGACAGAGGCAACAATGGGGAAGGGGAGGTGGGCCTGCTGAGAGCATCTTGCCATATCCACCCCCTCCCACCTATCCCCACTTCCCAGAACCAGCATTGCCATCTATAGGTGAACACAGCATAGGCCAAACAATGTGCCTTAAAAACTTGACTACACTGATAGGAAGCCACACACCTATCTTGTAGCTACAGAAAATGTTTTTTGATTCACAGCAGCCCCGTAAATGCCACATACTGTCCTGAACTCACAGTGGCAAGTGCCTGAAGAGCAATGGGGAGGGGTGCAGGTCTAGCCTGTTGCCAGTTGTCCACAACAGAAGCAAGAGAAGTCAAGAGCCAGTCCAGAAGTCAGTCACCAATAGTCCATACAAGATGCAAGAATAGTCAAAAGCCAGTCCAGAGTTCAGTTGCCAAGTGTCCATACCAGATGCCAATTCAATAGAGTCAGGTCCAAGGTCCAAGTCTGTAATCAGCAAGGGATGACTGCAATAGAAGCCCATCTGAATTCAAAGCAAGCAGGAACACAGGAGGAGAGCAGCAGTTAAGATCAGCAGTTGTCAGCACGGAAGCCCGAAGGACAACTGCTGCTAGATTTATAGCAAAAGTTGCCAGACCAGGTGGAGTTCATTAATAACAATAATAATAATAATAAAATTTATTTATACCCCACCCCTCTGTTAAACAATTGGGGCAGCTTACAAAAATTAGCGAAGATGTAGATCAGTGTTTGGTATTTAAACAGAGGCATTGAGCATGGTGTTTCTTTCTTCGGCATTCAGAGAAGGGAGGCGGCATGTCATCTACATCATCCATCACTGGCAGGGAGACTCATTGTTCTTCAGAATGAGGTATGTTTGCCTTATTTGCTTCGGCTGCCCTCTTGGAGGATGCCTGGACAGTTTCTGCAGGCTGAGCCATGCTTTCCCTTTCTGCTTTTTCAGGCTGAGTCACATTTTCCCTCACAGCCTCACCTGCATTCTCTACTTCCTCCTCCTCCTCATCTGAGTCCTTGGCAAGGGGGTTCATGACACATGCACCAGGCTTCTCAGATTGTAGTTCGAAATATCCTGCCACACTGTAAACTGCATAGGAGTAAAAGGGCGGTCTTACACTGATCATGCATCGTACTATTTCCAGCCACATGGCCAGGGCTACTCTGGTGTGTGTTTCCCCCCCCCTGTTCACTCATGCATGTGAATATGCAAATATACATTGTCCCAGAGTATTATATTACTGGATAAGCAGAGATACACTTATCCAGATATGTGCACAAATGAAAAAACAAAATCAACTCCCTACCTGCCAGAACGGAGTCCCGTCCACCAGAAGCTCTCCCTCAGCTTTGCACTGAAGCCAACATGGCTGACACATGGTCAATAATCCAGGTTTTCTCCTCAAAAGTGGAACAAACCATGAATCTTACAGATCCTGCAGAAACCCTGGTGAAGATGCGAATTATCAAAAATGTCATGTAGCAACTGTGCCATGAATATAGGCTGAGTATGGTTTTTTTTTTTTTTTTTTTGCTAATGTAGCAAATCAGCTATATAACTCTCAGCCAAATATATTAGTAGGCATATAACAAACATTTTCTGCAAGCAAAGGAGCATGAACAAAATGAGAGGACTTGTGCTGATTCATTGGTCTGTCCTTGCTCCATCTGTGGTGATGAAGCTATTTTCTACAGAGGTCTTTTTCCATTGTGAATTGCCAGATGTCATCATTCATGTTTATCATACTAATATTGGAGTTTATTTTATTATTATTATTTTTAACTAAAAGTTTGGTATAATGGGATTGCAAAATGTCTTAATACATTTTCTGCCCAGGCCTAGTGGTACTGGATACATGGCCTTCTTTTCCCATCCATCTTTAATATTATTCTAGCATATAATTGCCAGAAAGTGTTATAAATTCCTGGAACATTTTGCAGATGGCACAGCATCAGTCTTGGTATTTATGCAAAGCTACACAGATAAACCCATCAAAAACCTGGCAAGCTTTTCCCTTAGTCAAATTGCCCAGCCAATATGTGAACAGGCGAAGCCTCCACTGAAAGCAGATATGACAGCTAGCAGCCAATACATCCTTTTTGATGATCATGTGTAGTTGTCAAGAGCATCAGTCCCAACAAACTGTTTAGCATTGCCAGGCAAATAGCATTTTTAAAAGAAAGAAAATTATAACATCATGCAAGTTTCTCAGACTTACCATGGGAGAATCTTTCAAGTGCATCCTGCCCTATTTGCTAGATGAAAGCCCACACAAATAAAGGACAAAAAGCACACCCTCCAACATTTCACAGATGAAATCTGGGACACGTGTGGTCAAGACGGCAAAAGTTATTAATAGGAAGACCACACAAGCAAGGAGAGGCCTCAGCAGTTTGCTTTTGTCTAAGCTGACTGGGAAGGGCAAGATTCTGCCTTCTCTGCCCTGCTATTGAGTTAATTGAGTGCAGATTGTTTTTGCACTTTGAACTCAGTTTGTAAATGAAGTGAGCTGAGGACAACGGGGGAAAAGGGGAGCCAGAGAGAGAAACTGGGACCTTGTAGAAGCAGCTGAAAAAGTAGGATGGCAGAGGGACTGTTGGGACTGTTCCTGTAAATTGGGACTCTTCCTGTAAAATTTGGACAGTTGGGGGGAATACAAACGACTTTTATACCTTCCGATATATTGCTTGCATCTAGGCTTTCCAAAGGACCATATTGTCTGATATGCTGCGCCCAAGCTATCTTTGGGAGAGGCACTTCTCTCAGTCCTGTCACTTTCCCAAGCATGTTTGGTGAGAACATAGAAGGTTTTCTTGTCCTTCCATTAGTAAGTGAAAACCTTTCTGTTCTAACCACATTTTGGGAACTAAATGTGTAACCACTATGAATTAGCAGGGGGTTGGACTGGAGGGCCCTTGTGGTCTCTTTCAACTCTATGATTCTATGAATGATTGGTTTTGCCCAGTGAGTGGGACAACCCTAAAGAAGGGCTGTATTTACTAGTTCAGTTCAGAAAGAGAGGGAGAGATGGAGAGGAGCTGCAATTGTCAGGGGTATGGATGAGGAAGTAAGGACATTTTCAGATGCCCTTTACCATGCAAGCAGCCTCCAGAGCAATAACGAGGCTGCTGCGCGGCAGGGGGTCCCTTTCGGACACCGCTGTTCCTCTTCCGGGATCATTCATGGCACGTCCGTGAAGCTTTGGAAGTGGCTGCGCCATATTTTAAGCATGGGCAACTTCTTAAAATGCTTAAAATATGGCATGGCCGCTTCCAAAGCTTCATGGATGTGCCATGAATGATCCCGGAAGAGGGACAGCGGCATCCGAAAAGGACCCCCTGCCACTCACAGCCTCGTTACTGCTCCAGAGGCTGCTTGTGTGGTAAGGGGCATCTGAAAATGTCCTAAGTCTTTAGTTGTGTAGGAAAATTCTTTACAGTGGATTTTTTGTTATATATTTGTACCTATTTGTATTTTTATTTAGGGCTTTAAGGGTTGCATTCAAGGTTTAGTATTGTTGAGCAGTATATGTAGAAGAGTCCTAAACTAAATCTATGCTGGAACATCATAGTCTGCATGGAACTTTGGGGTATTGGATATGTGTTCAATTTAGTATGCAATATGTTGTACTGTTTTTGTTTTTGAAAAATAGAATTAAATTTGCAAATGTTTTTCATTATTGCAATTGTGTTTTCAGTAGTCATTTATTATTGGCCCCAATGAAACCATTTATAATTGACCTTTTAAATAGAGGTGTTTATATAATTTTAATCCTATACAATATGGTGCATGAAAAAGTTCCTGGGCTTACTATGGATACTGGATAATAGTAAACCCTATTAAAATAATGACTTCTGGCGCAAGCATAGCATAGAGTTGTGCTGCAGGACCTAGAAATTCCTAGCGAGACCACCTCTCTAGGAATCTCTAGGTCCTCCAGCACAACTCTGTGCTCTATTTCTGGGAGAAGCATAAACATATTTCAACACATTTCTTTATTGCCATTTTTAAAAAACAGACAAAATACAAAAACATCTTCTAAAATGAAATGAGAATGGTGATGGAAAACTGGCACATAACATAATACAGAACACATACCCTTTTACCCCCTCCCTCTCCCACCCCGCCCGCATAAAATTGATTTCCCGCTTCTCTCTGAATATTTTTCTAATTCTTAATAGTGTATCTCCTCCCTTTCCATATATCTTGTTACTTCAATCTTCTTCATACATTATCTTTATATTATCTATATATCTACTGATAATATTTATATTATCAAAATTTACAAACATTTCTCTCAAATCACATACTATATCATTTACTAATAATTAAATGATTAAATATAAAATCCCATAGTAGCAACATCTCAATTTTCTTTTTTAATGTACTCTATAAACAGTTCCCATTTTTCTTATATAATTATCAATTGTGTTAGTAATGATCAATTACTAAGTTTGAGAGTTTACCCAATAGAGCAAATTCCATTACTTTTTGGATCCAATCCTGTTGTCAGAATTTCATTGGTTTTCCACTTACTTGCATAGACCATACATGCAGCCGTAATTAAATAACAGATTAAATTCCTGTTTTTTTCCATTTTATCACTTATATTCACATTGTTCAATAGATATAATTAAGGTCTTTTATTTAATTTAATTCCCAATAATTTTTTCTATCCATTTATTAATTTTAAACCAAAATCTCTTTACTTTTTTACATTTCCACCATAAATGGAAAAAAGAGCCTATTTGTTTTTGGCATTTCCAGCATAGATTTGATATACCCTTACACATTTTGGCCAATTTTAATGGGGATAGATACCATTTAAACATCATTTTATCAAAATGTTCTTTAAGATTATAAAAACATGTAAATTTTAAGCTTTGGTTCCAAACTCCCTCCCATTGATCCAAATTTATTTGATATGCCAAATGTTGTGCCCAACCTATCATACATTGCTTTATTTGCTTTTGTTCCAAACTAATTCTTAATAATAATCCATATAGTTTACTAATTTCATGAGTTTCATCAGAACATAACAGAATTTTATTTTTTATTTTTTTATTTATTTAGTTATTTATACCCCGCTCTTCAGCCACAAGGCTATCACAGCGGCTTACAAATTGTTTTTAAGCAATAGCTATTTACACATCTACGCGGCATTAAACAGTTTCCAATGTGTGTTAGCTAATTGCCCCCCACAAGCTGGGTACTCAAATTCTGACTTCTCACTTTCATATTGAAACAATTTTAAATCCTCTTTGGTTCTTTCCCTTAACTGGTAGTCATTCAGCCAACACATTTTAATCCCTTCTTCCACTAGCTTTTGCCTTTCTTTAATCTTCCATTCACTCTCTCTTAATTCTAAAATATCCCTATATTTTATCCAAATTGTCCACTCTTAGTTCTCATTTGCAAAAGGCTTCTTGCGGGGATAGCCACCCAGGCATTTTGGGATTCAGTCCTTTTTATATTTGTTCCATATTCTTATTCGTGATTTTCTGATAGTATGATTCTTTTTTTGATGTTCCCATACCAAAGGTACCCATGCCACCTCATTCTTAGGCAGAAGCATAACACAGAATCACACTGGAGGAACTAGAAAATGCTTAGAGAGACCATATTTTTTCTGATGCAGGTATGGGAATCCATGGGTACCAGTCTCATGGGTACAGAGGTCATACTGTAAACAGTTTTATTGTATTTTAACCATAACTTTCTGAATGTTTTTATACATATGTGTGTTTGTTTGTGTTTTTATTTGTGTATGCTTTAGTTTGTTGTAGCTCAAGCCACCCTAAATCTCAGTTTGGGGAGAAGGTAGGGATGTAAATTAATAAATCAGCAACAACAATATTCCTCAAATGAAAACAGAGCCACTTCTGTGTAACATCTTAAAACAATAATAATTATGCATGTCTCTTTCCTTCCTTCCTTCTTTTTGCAGTAAAGAATTCCTGGTTCCCGATTTTGCTCCAAAGGCAGTCTTTTCTTTCTTCCTTCTTTTTTCAATAAAGAATTCTTGATTCCTCATTTTGCTTCAAAGGTAGTCATTCAGCTGGGCCATGCATTCCGTTTCATTTCCTTTCTGATAAGAATTTATAAAAAGGTGCAAAGTTCTTCAGATTGAAAAACTAAGCATTTAAGGTTTTTTTGGGGGGGGGAATCAAATGTGTGAGTAATTGATACTTGCAAATGCATCCATGTAGGCCAATGGGTTTGATGCTTTGCTGTAAAGGTCTGGGCTTGAATCCATGTACAGCTGTCCCTCCGTATTGACAGATTTGGTATCCACATAATTACGTATTCATGGCTTGAAAATATTCTTAACAAAAATAATAATCCAAAAAGCAAACCTTGATTTTGCCATCTTATATAAGGGATACCATTTTGCTATGCCACTGCATATAATGGGACCTGAGTATTCACAGATTTTGGTATCCATGGGGGGTCCTGGAACCAAACCCCAGCAAATCACTTTTAAGTGATGTAGGAGAGGCAAGACATGATCGTTTTCATTCTGAGCTTTAGCTATTGACTTTGGCCAGTGGAGAACAATGAAAATGGGTAGTGCAAACAACCCCCTCTTGCCCACTGCAGCTGCATTCTTATTCATTATTGTGTTTTTATAGCTACAGTTTTTATTACAATATGTTTCAATGTAAATCATTCTGAACTGAAGAAAAATGGAATGCAGAGTGTTTTGAATAAATAGAATAAATGGGACTGAGTGGGAACAGCTGGTCTTTCTTGGAGGTCTGAGGAACCCTGCCAAACTGTCAAGCTAGGTAAGCAAAGAGGAAAGATAATCTGTTAACACTTCATTCAATCAGTTGCAGAGTGCCGTAAAGACCCTTTCAAAGATGATAAATGGCAGCCTATGAGCAAAGGAAGCAAGACAACACTTAGCTGGGTAACACTATAGCAATGGCTTAATTTAGCAGCCTGCAATAATAGCAGATCCAGATCAGTACAGATTCCTAGAAACACCCTAATGCCCTCCTGCTCCTTCTCATGGCCTTTTCATCATTTACAGTTGCGGGGGATCACTGCTAATATGAATCCTGGAATAAGGGCAGCTGCTATTAGGTTAAATCCAATGTTAATCCTATTTAAGGAGACCCACTGAAATAAACTGGATTTACACTAGTTATGCCTAACAAGTCCCATTCATTTTAGTGAATCTAAGTACAATTAATGTTGACTGGCAAGCCTGGCCTTTATAAATATCACCAAGGTTGGTAGAGTTCTCTGCTTCCTACTAAAGCATGGGTTGGCAACCTCTAGTTTTCAACTGGATCTTAGGCCCTTGACCTTATTTCAAAAGTTCTCTGGATATGATCAGTTCAGATCCCTGTCCCAGGCAGGGAGACAGACAGAAGTTTAAAGAAAAAAGTGAGAATGAAGGGAGCACAGGAACATATTTTCTTCATCCAGCTATCTTGCATTTAACATGCATGGTTCATTTATGATTGGCCAGGAGGGGCTTAATTTGCAAGCCTGATTGGTATGGCCATGCATCAGTAAAGAAATCACTGTGGGGGAAAAACATATTAATCATGAGGAACATACTTTCCACTTAATGTCTAGTTTGACTCCTCCTTGATACTAGACTCAAAGGTTTGGTAGGACTGGGCTGAACCTCACTGTTGGCGAAAGTGGAAGTGGATGCCAAACTCCAGCCAGTGGGTTGATTATCATTCAGCTGAAATACAAGTCAAACTTGTCATTGGTTATCAGCCAACCCAACGTGTGGGGCAAGGTGGATACACTGTTGATGCTATTCTGCTCAAAGTAAGGTAAGGGCAATATGCAGGCAAGAATACAGCTTCTGGGACCATTCCTGAAAAGTAAGATGGACAAGTTCCTTTCTTCATTAATGAGTGTACAGGTCAACCACCATATTCACAGGACTGGTATCCATGGTTTCACTTATCCACATCCACAAAAATATGTCCTCTCTAGACATGTTCTAGGTCTTCCAGTTCTGTGGCATGCTTCTGTCAGAAATCATTCATTTCAATAGGGTTCACCATTATCCACAGTTTCATGTGTCCACAGTACATTCAGGAACAAATTCCCCATGGATACAGGGGGCAACCTGTACACTGCTTTTCACCACCCTCCCTGCTCTTCTCCCTATAGCCCAACAGAAGGAGATAAAGAGGCTGGGCTGTAGCACACATTGAGTCTGAAATGAGGATAGGAAGGAACCCACGGTGAAGGAGAGGTATATGGTGATGGTGAGTGATTAAACCTGAGCTAGGGCTGTTGAGCCCTATTAAGCGATGTGGCAAGATGGTTGCAGTATCCTAAAAGAGATGGCATATTTTAAAATGCAACCACCCCTCCCCTGTTAACTTCAGGTCTTGGTCTGTTATTTCTGGTTGTGTTATATAAAAGTCATTCATCATATTATTAATGTAATGAAGTTAGTGACTACTGGTTAATATTTTGTATGTCTTCAGTGTAGCATTCTCTTTTGCAGGCACAAAGGCTCTTATTAAAAGCATTTCTAAAATGAGACACCAGATGGATAAATGTCTGCACATGGTGATTAGTACTGCAAGTGATTCTTAAAAAGATTTTTAAGTGATTCTGCTTTCCTTGAAGAGTCTGTAAAAGCGTTTTGGTGAATTTTATCTCACTATCAGATGCATTGGTCAAACAACAACTAATTAGACTGGCTGGAGGATCCCTTAAACAAATCAAGAGAGACTATTTATGGGAAGCTAGGCAAACAAATGCAGAAAAAATATATTGTAGTATGAAAGAAATGGATATTCTAAAAGTAAACTTTCCTTGGAGATTTTCAGATGGGGCCAAAATGCCCCGTTGCTGCCCCGCCACCTCCTCTTCTGTTCCTGCAACAGAATGGAGGTAAATGTTCATACACTTACCTCCATTCCGCTCCAGGAATGGGCATCCCCCCCTCCTTGCCCGGCTGGCTGTAAATGCAGCTGTCGTAAGGCTGCCTTTACAATGGGCCGGGGAAAATCCTGCTCATTCTCGTGAGAGAACGAGTGGGAGGGAAATTCAAATTTAACCCCCCAGCTGTCAAAACACAAAATAAAATAAATAAATAAATTTAAAATTAAAAAAGGAACCCAGTGATGGGGGGGGGGAGAGAAGGGTGGGACTTACCTGGGTGTCCTGTTGGTGGACGGGAGTGCCTGCCATGGAGCTCCTCCCCCATGTTTGTCATCTCGGAACAGGGATGGGGCTCCATTTCCCATTTACCTGATTCTGTGACAGGCATGGAAGGAGTGTTCTATTCACAATTTTTTGTCATGAATGGACTATCCCAGGAGTAGCATGAGGTCAGGATGGGAGCAGGATGGAAGGGGTCGAAGTTGTCTAAACAATAGCCCCTTTCTTGACCCTGTTCCATGCCTGACCCAGAGAAAAAGGCCCATCTGAAAATCTCCAGATTCCTATCAGTGGTTAAGATCCTTCTAGAAGGTGAATAACACTTTCTGTAGAATCCTATTATTCATTTGGGGGGACATATTTTAATACACTCTGACCATGGAATGAATTATCTTTGTAGGAGCTGTGGGACTGTTTAATCCTTTTCTTGTGGTTGTTCCAGTCCTTCTAGATACTTCTTCCTCTGTCCTCTCCAAAGAAATTATATGACAAAGAAATGATCATGGTCACAGAAATGATCCTGTTAGCAGTTGAGAAGGAAGGGGGAGTTCAACATAAAAGTAACGTTGACTAAGAAGCTGTTTAGTCATTACAGACTCCTTCCAGTCCAAATGGTCACATTGTGTTATATCTTCTGTCCCCCAATATTTCTATCTTGGTGAAGAACTTTCCCTTCAGACACTGGTTCAATGTTCAAACCAAATGTCTCAAAGAACTGAGCAAAAGGGGGGATGGGTAGGAATGAGTTTTTCTATTATTCAAAAATTAAAGTACTGGTTTCATTTAAGCTACACCTTCAATTGTTTGGAAAAAATAGCCCTCGGGTACAAAGTTAAACATGGAACACTTTCTTTCAGTTTTAAGATGAAAGCTGTACAAAGCAACTACTACAAAGCAGGCTTTTTTCATGCTCACTATTGCTAATATTATTCTATTAACTGCTGTGAATGGTGCCTCTTTTAATAAAGAAAAAAACCCAAACTGAAATTTATTAAGATATCTTGTGCACTGAAGCTTGGCTCATACCCTTGAGATGATTTTACACAAGAGGCCTAAATTGACTTTTTTTCTTATTTCAGTTTGTAATAAAACCTGTATTAGCTGCAATCCATTATTGATTTGTCTTCCACATTCTGTCCTCCATTAACAGCAAATTCCCTTGTGCTACCACTAGTAGAAGAAAGGTTCAAAGACACTTTTTTCACTTCATTTGTAAAATACCCATAGATATCATAATGATGGGAGTAAAGAAGACTGAAAGAAGAACAAATAGAACAGAGACACAGTTGTCCTCCCATAATTTCTGAAGCTCTGCAAATACTAGTAAGACCTCAAATTAATAGAATTACAGTCACTGTTAACTATTTCAGTACTGCTGTTCAAATCCAAATATTTTTGAAACAGTTTTATTTTTTTTGCCTGACTGAAGCTTGTGTTACCTGAGGACAACAGCAAATCCAAAGGGTATCTATGAAATAAGAAGCTGACCAAGCCTGGTTATAACCAGCAATCATAGCTCATGGAATTCTGTAAAGTGAGCCAATATGGGGGAAAGCTATAACTTAAAGGTGAGTCTGTGAAGGACATTATCATACAATCCCCCGTAAATGTTCTTTTGTCGGCATATTTTGAAAAGTTTTTATGCCGGCAAAAGAACCCCCCTACCAGACTTACCTTGAGTCATATCAGAAAGGCAGCCCTGGCAGTAACGGAGCTCCATTTACTTCTGGGTTCCAAATCTTGCCTATTCTCACGAGAAGAGGCAAATTAAAAAAATACATACAACCCCCCCCCAAAAAAAAGTACACACAAGCACAGAAACTCACTCACAAAGTCCCAAGAACACCAGGGAGGAAAAAAGAGAACATCCTCTACCTGGCTGTCCTGATCTCACCTGAAAGTGTTCTTATAATTGACACTGAATTTACTGAACACAATGGCCTGAAGTTTCAAACACTGGCAATGCCAGCAAAAAAGCACCACAGCTGATCTATTGATGGCTTGGCTCATCAATAAAAAGGAATGGATTTTGGACAGTACATTAACATGAAAGGACAACGTCATTTGATATGCACACCCTTTTGCATTAACTTAGTGTTGTTATGATGCCGTATTTGCCTGGTCTGATAAAGTCCTAAAATTAGGAAGAGAGGAACTAATAAAATCTGAATAGAATTTTTGGAGCTGGGAATTTGGAAAGAGCTCAAGGAGTTCATGTTTAATTTAAATAATTAAGTAATAAATCTTTGCTATTTTTGTTTTCTACACCTCTTGTCTAGATGTTTTATTTTAAAAATTGAAACAGAGAACTAGTCACACTTTACCTGCAGCACAGCCACTTGTCCACTATAGAGCTCACCATGCAATCCAAGTACCAGATCCAGGGAAGGATCCTGGGGGTGTATGATTTCCGATTTCTAGGGCAGATATGAAAAGATTTCAAGGGCCTGCTCTCAGAAAGTTTGAGAACTGTGTACAAGAAACTTGAAGAGAAAGAAGGAACAGGAACATGATGCTGGCCCTTACAGGTTATACACATCACTTGCCTGCCTCTTTGATGTAAAAATAAAATAAAAATAGCACAACTGCAATGAATTGCCTTCTCATGGGAGATTATCAGACAGGAACACATAACCGTTCCTGTCCCCAGGGCCAATTGAACCATTCCACCAAATCTGCATTGGCCGGGGGGGGGGCTCAAGGCCAAAGGGGGGGGGCTCCTAACCTCCTGCTGTCTCCTATCTCCTTGTCTGATGAAGGAGACAGCCAGGAGACAGCCAAGAGGAGACGCTGCTTTGCAGGCCCCCCCCCTCCCTCCTCAAGCAGGGGTGTGGCAGTAACACTGAGCTGGAGGCTTCTGGTGGAGCTGGAGAGGGATTAGCTCTTAGTACTGACTAAGTTGGAATTTGGAGACTGGAATTTGGAGACGGCCCCTGCATTGCTGTGAGGACAGGAGAAGGAGGGGGGGGAGAGAAGCTGGTTGTGTGGGTGAATGACAGTGACTACTAAGGTTCTTCAGGGGCCCGTTGGGGGATCTTGGGGAGCTGCCATGCACAGTGGGGTGGAGATGGTTATTTAAGTTGCTGGAGTCAGAGACTGAGTGGCTGCTGGACTTCTCCCTGCTCTGTTGCTTGCAGAGAGAGCCTTGGTACTGACTAAGTTGGAGGGTGCACTGAGAAGGTGCGTAATACTGATACTGTAGTTTGAAGATGGTCCTTGCAGGAGCTGGGAGGAGGAAGGGAGAGAGAGAGAGAAAGAGAGACCACTTTATCTGAGACACAAAGAATGAGAGGTGGGAGATAGAACTCAATGGGATTTTTGTGTTTGTGCACATGTGCCTTCAAGTTGCCTTTTGACTTATGGCAACCCCATGTACTCCAAAAATAAATATGAGTTGTGGGTGTTTATTCAGGACACTAAATTCATTGAGAAGTAGTCGTGATATAATTCCTCCATAAGTGGTATGTTCCTCTGCTTAATTAGACAGTGGCTAGTTTGCTTCATGAGCTACCTTATGTATTGTTACTTGCAGCATAAACCTAAAGCAAAATCAGCTGCACTAAATAGCATTGTAGCATGGAGTGGACATCTTCTAGACTGTTTTGCAAAGCCGAAAAATGAACACAGAACTCACACACATCATAGTCTTTAGGTAAAGGCTGTAAATGTTTCAGTTTCTCTTACCATGTCAGCACCTTTTCATTGCATCAGACTCAGTTAGTGCACTTGGATTATATTTCTCATTTAATATATGTTCAGATAATCAGAAACATTATTTCTCTGCACACATGGAAATGTAATTATTACAGTAGCAAAACACTTTCACGTTGTGGTTACTTAATTTTTGTCCTCCTCATCCTTTCCATCCTATCTTAATCATAGAATGATAGAGTTGGAAGAGACCTCAAGGGCCATCTAGTCCAACCCCCTGCCCTGCAGGAATACACAATCAAACCATTCCCAAGAGATGGCCATCCAGCCTCTGTTTAAAAAACCTCCAAACAAGGAGACTCTACCACACTCCCAGGCAGTGTATTCCACTGCCAAACAGCTCTTACTGTCAGGAAGTTCTTCCTAATAAGGTTTAGGTGGAATCTCTTTTCCTGTAGTTTGAACCCATTGCTCTGTGTCCTAGTCTCTGGAGCAGCAGAAAACAAGCTTGCTCCATCCTCAGTATGACATCCCTTCAAATATTTAAACATGACTATCATGTCCCCTCTCAACCTTCTCTTCTCCAGACTAAACATGCCCAGCTCCCTAAGCCACTCCTCATAGGGCCTAATGGCTTCCAGACTTCCCACCACCCTGATCACCCTCCTCTGGACACATTCCAGCTTCTCAATATCCTTTTGTAATTGTGGTGCCCAGAACTGGACACAGTATTCCAGGTGAGGTCTGACCAAAGCAGAATACAGTGGCACTATAATTTCCTTGATCTAATGATGAGTCAATTTGTTATTCAGTTTTGTTACCTACCCTGACACCCCCAGCCCCATATCTATAGTAACATCTATAGTAATAATTGGCAATATTTAATAATTGGACCAACATGTGGCCATCCATGCAGTGTGGCCATTAATAAAAACCTGGGAAATTACTCATCTAGGAAACCCAAAGATAAGCACAACAGGGGGCCTTGGTGGCTGACTTGGGTTCCTTGATTCTTGTTACCTTGATGTGTATTTAGAACTTGGACTGTTCCTGACTACTATGCTGCCTGTTCCTGTTGACCCACAGACTTGTTTTAGACCCACAATGACTGACTGCTATAAGCCCCTGACTTTTTGGACTGTGTTATGGACTAAATCTTTGCTTGATTGTGTTTGCATTCCTGTGAGCTAATTAAATAGTTGGCTACCTTCCCAGACTTTGCTGTTTATACTTTACTGGTATATAGGTTTCCGGGACACTGGGATAAACATAGCCCCCCCCCCAAACAAACCATTGCAAGGGGGCCCTAAATTCCTTAAACCGGTCCTGCCAGTCCCACTAAAAAAATAAATAAAATAAATCCACCCCTGTCCTGGTGCAATAACCAAAATTATCAAACTTAGCTCGAGAAGTGTCAACAGGCAGCCCAGGCATGAATGGGGGTCTACCAGAGTTCTGTTCACTTCCTGGTTCAAAATCTTGCCAATTTTTGCAAGAAGACATGAGCGTGGCAAATTTAAAAACAAAACAAAAATAAAAACAAAAACAAATACACACAAACACAGAAAGACACTTTACACAGTACAAGTAATCTGGGGAGGTTCATAAAAAGAGTGTAGCCTACCTGGTTTTCACATTCTCACCCGGAAATGTTCTGTCAGGACTGTCCATTTACGCTGTATTCATGGGGGACAATGGCACGAGGTTTCAGACACCAGCAATGCTGGCACCAAAATGGGATGGGGTAATCTATTGATGGCTCAGCCTATCAATGAAAAGAAATGCCATAATGATGCCAGCAGAACACAAAAGGAGGACGTTGTCTGATATTGGCGACCTTTTGCATTCCTTTGGCATTGTTATCGTGCCACATTTGCTGTATCTGAAAATCTCCATGATGATTTCCGAAGTGATTCAGATGGCTGACTGAAATGGGTGCCTCTGGCTGGGGCCAGGTCAGGTGCAGCCTGCCCTTCTAGCATGAGCCTTTCAAAAGGAAGACACAGACTTTAAAGGCTGCAGGCAAAAATTCCAGCTGGAGCAAATTCACCAACAAAGAAGTATTTGAGTACAGGAAACCCGTATAAGGCAGAGGCCATGTTAATCAGCTTCAGTGGCTTTTCCTTGAATGGCAGGGAATGGCAACTGCTTTTTGGTTTTTCCTTTACTGCTGACAACTGTTCTTAAAACATGAGATTCCTTGTACTTTTGACTCTGGGGTGTTTCAACTCTTTTTCTGCCTGCCATCTTTAGACTGTGTTTGTGCAGGCTTGAGCACTTGGTGACTTAGCACAGGATAATGGTAATCTGGAACATATGTGCTGCAATGTAGGGAGGTGGGGGGAGTTTATATGGTATAGTAGCAGGTCCATTGTTTTTAGGCTAGCATCTGGTGTCTTGACAACTCTCCTATTTTGTGAGCTTTGGCCTAAAAAAAGTTGCCCAAATATGGATTTTGTAGCCCCCACCCACAATATGGCTATCTTTCTTTTTAACAGTGGAAGTACAACAGACCTCTAAAGAAAGGTGGGGGATGTGTGGACCTCCAGATATTGTTGGACTAACTGTATCTTTCATCAGCCCTTAGCAGGAAAGACAGTGGCAAGGAATGTTGAGAATTGCAGTCCAACAACATCTGGAGGTCTTTCCTTGCCCTCTTTTGTTCAATGCATTGACGTATACTTTTTAATAAGCATTTTTATCCCAGCCTTTTATCATGAGATGTCAAGGAAGAAAACAGAGAAAACAATAGTTTTATCTAACAGTAAGGACTTTTTCAAATGGGGGGGGGGACACCGAGGAGGTCGGGAGAAGAATGGTGCTTTTGCGCTTACATTTCAGACAATGCGGTCCTCCTCCGTCCTCCTCCTGACCTTCCCCATGCTGCAGGCACCACTTTTTATTGAGGGAGGTTTTCTGTCAATAAAAAATGGCACCGGCAGCATGGGGGAAGGTTGAGAGGAGGTTGGGAGGAGGACAGAAGAGGACTGCGTTATCTGAAACGGGCCTCTGTAAGCACAACAACCCTGTTCTTCTCCCAACCTCCTCAGGGGTTTTTCCCCCTGTTTGAAAAAGTCCTTAGCCTCGTGACTGGGCGTAATCTAAAAAACAGTATGGCTCTATGGAAAGTAATAACTTTGCTTCCATAATATGCATTGTGCCTCAGGTTCAATTATACTAATAAAGAATCAAATAGTATTTCACCTTGGATTTTTTTGGAAGATAAGGATTAATTTGTGTTGCATTTCCAGGAAGAATGTCTTTCTCAAAGTAGAATAAAATAATCTTTTAAATGATCCTGTACTTGTGTTTATTTTATAACCTGTATTCTAATAAATATCCCCGCTTTGTTTAGCCATAACATCTAGCAAGATATATATTATACAGTACAGTTTTCAGGCAATGAAGACAAATTGCTGGTCAGAGTTGGTTACTATCCTTAGCAGGGCTAATGGGAAAGGAAGCATCCACGTAATGCAGTAGCAGGCCCACTGTGTTCAAACTGACAACAGTTGTCAAGGTTATTTTCATACTGGCCCCAAAGAAGAATTCATCTTATGACTCATCTTCATTGGTACAGTCTGAGAGGTTCCAAAGGTTAAATTACTTGCACATTTCTGTTTTTGAGCAGAGCTTAGGCAGAACAATTAGAAACTACTATTCTGTCCTTTATATTTTTGCATCACCATTTTTTAGGAAACCATAACAATTTAGGTATGATCTAGTCCAGCTGAAGAGAAGCAGTTTCTGGGCTTTAGCTAAATGGTTGGATTTGCAATAATAGTCTTCAGAGGAGCCAGTGTATGATTTATGGTCATAAACCTTTGCTTCAGGTTTTTTTCTGTCTGTCTAACACATGCCTATGGGTGGTATTTTGCTGCAGGGAAATTATTTAAATCTTTTCTGGAGCTAGTATGTCTACAGTTATTGAAATAATTGCATTCACGCATCTCAGCTGAGCTGAGCAGAGCATCATTTGGTTAGACTGTGTCAGCATTTCCATTGTGAAGCACACACATTTGAAAGGTATTCAAAAAGGGGGAAATGATCATAGTTATATAAGTGCTAGGTCTTAAAAAAATAGAGCTGCTTGGCAAGCAAAATTTTTTTGAAACCCAGAGTTTCAATACCATTGCCATCCTATATGCATAGCAAGGTACAACCCCATACAAATAATATCTACATACAAATAAAACTGTATTTTCTACATGTTTGGGAATGTCACCATGCTTCACACTGCACCTTGCATTTCCCAGCATTATGCATGAGCAGGAGGCTTTGGCCTGTAACATACATGAGGAGCAACCCCATTCACAAGACATTGTTACTCGAATTGCTTGGGGTCCATGAAGATCCTCTAATGTCCAAATATTAATTTGGGGAATATTTAATTAGCTCAAATATGGCAGTAAGAGGCTGGGTAATAGCAGGATCTTTTGACCTGTGTATACCAGGCCCCGTCTACATGATTTTTTTAAAAAATCCATCTGAGGGGGGTAAAAAAATCCGAAAAGGCAGCCATTCGTATGCATACGATCTGCCTACATGATTCCCCCCCCCCAACTCCGTATGAGCCCTCTTGCCCAGCTGGCTGGAGCGAGCGATCCAAGCGGCGGTTTTAAATCTCCCGCCACTTTTTTAAAAATTTTTTTAAAAAAGTGTCTGTTATGCGGACAGTCAGTTTTCCATATTTACAATATAAAATAAAAAGGAATAAATGTAAATATCATGGACTTACCGGACTCTTGCTTAGCCAGGAATCCAACATGGTGGCCACTCCCAATTCCCCTCTTTACTAGCCCTGCCCCTTGTGCTCATCCAGCCAATCAGATTAGATTGTCTGTTCGTATGTGTGTGAATGGGGTGTACAGACCGTTGACAATATGAAAGGCTGTACGGATTTTAGCTTGAGATTTGCTAATCCTCCCAAACACCAAACCCACGGAGTTTACGGGGGGTTCGCTAGCCCCCCTTCTGAATGACACGTATGCATCTGAACAGCCGTATGTACCAATGATCAATCAATCGATCACCACACATATTATTTTTCTCATGTAGACGGGGCCTGATAGTAACAGAGGAAACTCTAAGCCAGAACGTACAATTAAATGATCTTTATTGTAAATTAATGTAACCAGCATTCACACAAAGACTCAGGCTTCAAGTACTCATACAAGGCTAATGAAGGAAGTAGGAAGTATGGGGATAGAGGAATAGATTGAGGGGATGGTGAGTTATACTATACTGATCCTGCAGAGCTGATATTGCAAAGTAAACCAACAGCAAAGAAGTCCAGACAACAGAATGGCTACACAGTCTGATGTGAAGTTAAGAGGAAGTGAAACTATGCACAATTGGGTGATGTTTTAGGGTGATATTTATATCTAATAATTTCCCCAAAGGAGATGGGATTTCAAGAGGAATACAATGTCTCTTGGAGTTTCCCAGGCTGAAACAAAGGATGCTCCAGAAGAGTTAATGAACAATAACAGTCAAAGTATTTAGAATTGAATAGGGGCAGGCAAGGTCCATTGTTGGAGGGGGAAGAGGAGAGGATGGACCCATTTTACAAGCATCAAGGACTCTGCTATCATTGAGTGGATTAGTGAATGACTCACCTCTGGGTGTTAATTCTGACCTGAGTATTTGTTTGGGGGAATTTCCCAAGACCTCTCCCTTGGTTATATATGATTCCAGCCTTATTATTTGGGGGTCTCTGGTTTACCTGTAACCACATGGAGGGCCACATTAAGCCAAATTATTAAATATTGCCAATTTTGTGATATTACAAGATGGGAGCTATCAGGGTAGGTAACAATATAACTGCTCATAAAGTGCTTTTTGCAACTGCATACTGCCCTTCCACTGACTAAATATGGAGGACCTCGTGACTCAAAGCTCCATGTGTGAGTTCATATTCCATGAACACTTCAGATATATCACTTAACTATTAGAAAACTGGTGCTTCTTCAAACATTTTCTCCACTACTACAAAAAAGAAGGAAAAAATAAACCTATTTTTACTACCTCAGGGCTTAATTAAAAAAATAACATGATAATGTATGATGTTATAGCTCATCAGTTTCAAAGAATTTCTTATCAGCTTGTAGTTTCATTTCTTATTTTCAATTCCTTTATGGTGTTTCAATCACTAAAGTGATTTATTTTTATCATTCACATTACATATATATTATATTGAATGTAAGACTGGTTTGATCTTTACTATGAGCTTATCTTATTCAAAAAGCAATTTTTGATTTGGCTAACGCCTGGGATAATAATTAAGGTGAAAAGTTTATCTTAGTTTAAAAGTAAAACCCAAAGAATATGAATCATTCTTCTGAAGTTTATTATGCAACTCCAGAACAATTGTGATTTAAAATATCAAAGAAAGAAAACATAAAATTGCCTTTATAGCACAAGTACCACCAGCTTAGATTTGAAACTTGGCAATCATTTGACAGAATACACACTCTCATTTTCAGAATTTATGGAATCAAAAGATCAATATCGAAGGTTAAACATGTTGTTGGGATCGCAATCTAAGTATTTCAAGACTCTGAGAATATTAAATAATATGCCTAATCAAATGCCTCCTCAATGATGATTATGATGCCCCTGCTAGTGGACTCCTCAGTGATGATGAGTTTACATACCCTTGAGAACAGAAGGGACCAGCTGCCCCCATGTATGCAGGACCCTTGAGGGTAAGGAAAATGGACCCCAGGGTACCAGAGTCAAATGAACAATTCCAGTTCTATAGAAGGGATATCAAGTGCAGACATGGTCTTAGCTTGAGGCTACCAGAAGTAGTGCTTAACTCCAGATGTTCTCAAGAGCAGAGGGCTTCCCATGAGTAAAAGTGCCCCTCAAGTGAAGAGCCTTCCTCACCATCTAAATAAATGTAGCATTTCAGTTCTCTGTTAAATGTTCCTTTGTTTCTGTTGTCTCCATAACTTCTAAGGACTCATTTGTAAACAAGGTTTTAAAACTTTCATTGAACCTTTACTTTCATAAGAAAGCAAATGAAATAATTTAGCCTCCAGCCTTCATTCTGCTTAAAATGAAAATTTATAATGCCACTATAAACAAAGGGGTTGTTTAACCAACAAAAAATCCTCAAACAATGGGGTGCGGGCAGACTACCTTTTGTCCAGGTGAGCTCCTGCCAGGATTCGTCATATTCAGAAGGAGGATGGGTGAAAACACCAAGTAGTTTGAGATTACAGCTTTTGTTGTTTCTCGCAATTTTTTTAAAAAAGTATACAAAAATGTGCATAACAGCCTGTCTGAACAACCAATTTGAATAGGGGCACATCCAGGAAATAAAAACATGATTGGTCAGATGTGTACAGGGGTGGGCTTCCTGGTGACAAAGTGGCTGGAGCTGCCATTGTTGTTTTTCAGGGACAAAATCAACCGCTATTTTCAAGCGGCAGAGCAAAAAAACATTTTTAAGCAGAAGATCGCTGTTCCACATCTCTCATTTAATGGCAAAAAAGTGGCGGGGGGGGGAGGAACTTTTCAGGAGATAATAAGGCAGGTAATTCACTCACGGCCACAATCTTTTCTCATGGGCATGCTCTGTGTGAACTGCAAACTCAGATAGCTTTCCATGCCAGTGATCCTGCTAATAGATCGTGGGGACAAATGCACACTGCTGCGATAGTGAAGTAATGTGCTCCTTTCCGCAATTAATTCTCCCATCTAGCTGAGCCCAAAGCAAGTGTAGGAAGCACAGATTCTATTCAATTTGAAACCTCCATTGCCTTTCTACTTTATTGAACCTCTCTACCTTCCTGTGAGAATGGCTAGCATCACTGTCATTTCCTGTCTCTCTCACAGGCACACGCACATGCTTGTCAAGCAAAAATTTAGTTCCTGAAGTGTCACAATAATTGCATGTTTCCATGTATTTCTGCTAGCCAAGAACCATTGCACCACATTCATTTGCCTATGTTTTTTGTGCGGGATTTAAAACTAGAAATTTCTACTGTTTCTAGATCTCAAGGTTAACATGGTTAAGATTCAAATGGGGACAGATAAAATGTAGGTGTTTCTAGGTTGGACATTTTTTGAAAAAAAAAATGAATGTACAGTTGTCTCTTCATATTTGCTAGGGTTTGGTTCCAGGACCCCCTGTGGATACCAAAATCTGTGAATACTCAAGTCCCATTATATGCAATGGCATAACAAAATGGTGTCCCTTATATCAGATGGCAAAATCAAGGTTTGCTTTTTGGATTATTATTTTTTAAAGAATATTTTCAAGCCGTGAATACTTAAATCTATGGATACCAAATCCATGGATATGGAGGGATAACTGTACTTCATTTGTATAGACTTGCTATGCCCCATACCCTGCTTTTTAACCATGACTACTTTTGTAGTTAATAAGGAAAATGTAATAATGGTTCTTCACAAATGGATTCATATTCAAGATCATACAGTCATTCATATTATCCAGGGCTTAGGATCTTGAAGAAAATTTCACTTCATTGTACAAAGGTGTTATATTTAGCATTCAAATAGTGTGGAATCAGTGCATTCCTGCAACATAATTAGGACTTCTATTTTCCATCCTTGCTTTCGCTTTTTCATCCCCCCTTTTTGTGTGTGCATGCACACGCATATACACACCAGATGACCCATGAAAGATTTCTAAAAGTGTTGTTTAGCACTTTGTTTACTGCTAATCATAAACCCAGTAAACAATATGGATAAGTGCAATTTTTAGCATTGCTTCATTTCAAGACTTCCACCACCTATATGGATAAGTGCAATTTTTAGCATTGATTCAATTCATTTTAAGACTTCAATGCTCTTTTTTAAAAAAGCTCAGATAAATGTAGGTCCAGATCCTGCATCAGGAGATGGAATGTAAAGTACCACCATGGCAGAACCACACCCAGTCTCCCCAAACCTACCTTTTAGCTGCTGGAGTCTTACATGGCCATTTACTAGTCGGTGGATAGTGAGGGTTGGAGCAGCCTAGGAGAAGTGTCCAGCTATGTGTCGGTATGTGGACACAGAATGACTATGTCATCCTCCAGGACTAGGGTTGCCACAGGGAAAATTGGGAGGAAAGGTGTCCTGTACCTTTAATGGTTGTGTAGAAGGGAGAATTTCAGCCGGTGTTGCTTGTCCCACAAACAGGTAAAAAGCAACACCTACTCCAGTTTTCAATCTGACACTGTTATCCAAGTCCCCCAAGTAGTCCTGGAGGGTAACATAATCACTCTGTGTCCAGCTTCAGATACATAACTGGACACTTCTCCTCCACTCACTCCCCACTCTCCATTAACCAGTTAATGGCCATTTTGGAGGGGGGCAGCTAAAAAATGGGCTGGGGTTTGGGCATTTCACAAGGGAAGAAGAAGATTCCAAGCTCCTCAGTCACTACAAAAGCGACTTAAGATGGTGTAAGTCCAACTTACATCATCATATGTAATTAACAGAATGCCAGCCACAATGGAAATTTCAAATTTCCAAAATATGGTAGGACCCCCATATCTGTGGGGGTTCAATTCCTGGACTTACTGCAGATACAAAAAATCTGCAGATAACAGTGAGCTCTATTAAAATACAGGACTTATGGTAAAAACATACCAGAGAGTTGTGTTGGAGGACCTAGAAGATGCCTAGAGAGGATTCCTCTCTAGGCATTTTCCACTGTGACTCTATGGTGTATGTCCCTATTTTGTGTCCTGCAGATAGCTGAAGCAGCGGATATTGGTTCTGCTGATATGGAGGTCCAACTGTGTTATATGTGTTTTAGCTAAGTTAAATACATTAGGCACAATCAATTTATCCTCGTCTCTAGGGAGAGGGCTCAGTGGCGTCCTTCCCTTTCCATGGCTAGCTCCCAAGCATATTCACCATGCGAAGATTGTATATTCCTCTTTTATATATGCAATTCCCTTCCTTTTATCTCCTACTTCACAAGAATGAATGCAGGCCATAGTAAGGAGGTATACACCAGCACGTGAACTTAGTAGTTTGACTAGATTGTCTAAACCAATTCATTTAAAATGCTTTTCTAAAAACAATTCTGTGACATCAAAAAGAAAAGAAAAACAATATTTTCCTTTTGTCTTTGATATAAATACAGGCAATAAGCATCACTGATTTCTATTTATACCTTGCTTAAGATAATTATCTCTCACCTTGTTTGAACTAATTGGTTTGGGTGAGTAAAATTCTGGTAGCCTCAGCTCCCCATGGGGAAAATGGCTATGGCCATTCTGTCAGTTGCTAATCATAAAATTAAAGAACCTGGCTCACCATGGTAACACAAGGCTCTTGAACTAATCCATTAACCTTCAAGATATAGAAGCTGAATCAAAAATAATAGTACAGCTGGTGCTCAAGAAATAGCATTGAGATAACATACCACAGCAGGCAAACATTGAGAGTGGGTCATTTTATGCAAAAAAATCAGAAAGGAATAAACTCTTCAGAGAACTGTGGGAACATCCCACAGTTGAAATAGCAGGGAATCCAAGTTTTTAGTAGAGGTACAACTGCACAGGGTTTGGTGGGAACACTGACTGTACCAGCAATCATTCCTCCAAGTCATGCAGTGCTGGTGTACAGAAGGGCTGATTCTTTGACTCAGGGATGAAGGAGTTTGACAACTAAAAAAATTGCACAATATTGCCTATCATCAATTTAGATTAGGAATGGATGGATCTGCTAGTGTCAATTTTCTTCCAATTCATTTTTTTTTAAAAAATCTCAAATTATTTCTGTTCTCACCCAGCTGCACCAACCAAATACAAAGACAGTTTTTAAGATCTAAAATTTCTCTCAGAAAGCCTTCTGTCTAGAGGGATGAATCATTTTGACTTCATATATTTGATTTTTTAAAAATCTCTTTTTTCCATTGAAATTATGAAAAAATGTGTGGACTTCAGAAAGTTCTTAACAACAATAACAAAAAAATGAGCCTAGCAAAATGTTCATCCATCTCTAATTTGGATACAAATTTATATTCATTCTAGAATGAATGACATAGGAAAGTTGTGGCAAATCAACAATATTTATAAAATGCCCTCAGTTTTTAAAGAAAAGCTACTATAAAAACAGCCACCTGAAATGGCCTTCATTTTGAGGATCATTCCCGTTTATCCTTTCCCCCCCCCTACTTTGAATTGATGGAATTTAGTTTTCTTATACTCCTAAGCCAACTACTCTCCAGTGTTTAGAGAAGAGTTGAGAGGTTGATAAATTTGTGACAACCTTGTAATGTGAGATACACAAAAGGTGTGCTTGGGGAAACTGTTCTGTGCAGCTTTTGCATGCTGGCTAATTGCACATCTCCTTTAGTTCCCTCATCCCACCACCTTTAACTTCCTGGCAGCTGACAGCTTTCCCATTATCAAACTGCTTGCCATGTTTCCAGTTTGTCAGGTGCATACCTTCTGACATTTCACAGATGAAAACCCAGACATGTGTGGCCAAGCAACATCAGAATGTGGGTAACATGGCAAACGTTACTGAACCTCTCTAGAAGAACACAGATGTTGGAAGAGGCTTGAAGCCATTTGTTTTTGCCTGTCTTACAGGTAACTTGAAGGTGTAGACACAGACACACAGAGAGACATGGAAGATTATCAGACGGGAACAAAAAAAAAAAGTGTTCCCATCCCACAATCTCCTCTCCCACTCCTCTCCCATCCCTGTCACACCAAAAAAGAAAAACTTTTCACACGTACCGTGTTCATGCCACAGGGCTGCCCAGGAGTGAATGGAGCTCTAATGGAGCTCCTTTCACTTCCTGGATTGAATCCTGCAGATTGTCATCATTTTGAGCACATTTTGACCTGTTGCAATTCGATGTATTTGGAAGGAGGGGGGGATTCCGAATACTCTGCATTTCCCCCAAACTTTAAAAAAAAACAAAAAACCCAAAGGAAATGTGCATTCCTGCTCATTGGGACAACCAATGTGATTTGTTGTGCAATCTGGAGAGGGCGGAGTTGAATGTCTAATTAGCTGAAAATGGGTAGGGGCAGGCTTGCCATCAAGCACCCGGAAGTGCTAGCAATTGTGTGCTTTTAAAAGTTTTTTTTTTTTTTTTAATGTCTAAAGGAAACTGGCAGTGCCCGGAGATGACAAGGAGGGTGGCCACCACAAGGAAGAGGAGCAGAGAGCCATCAGCCCTTCACCCATTCCTTTCAGCAGCAGCAGCAGCAGACTCCAATTCCAGTTGCAAAGGGATGGGAAGAGCCACCTGGCCAGCCACTGGGAAGAAGATAAGGAGGGCAGCTCTTCACTGGTCTGGCTTCGTCTTGCCTTCCCTGGCTGGGCTGCTCCTCCCCTCATGCTTGTTCACCAAGCTTGATGTCAGTGGGCTTTGGAGGGTGCATGACAGGCATGAGAGAAGGAGCAGCAAGCTGAGGAAGGTGAGATGAAGCCGGAGTGGCAAAGAGCCTCCCTCCTCTTCCTTCTCTGTAACCAGCAGCTGGCCAGGCATCTCCTTCTGTCCCTTTGCAGTCAGAATTGGAGGCTGCTGCCACTACCACTGGGATGAATAAAGAGCAGATGGCTCTCCTCCTCCTCCTTGTCGTGGTGATGGCTGCCCTCCTCATTGTCTCCAGACACTGATGGGTTCCTTTTGCTTTACTTGCCCCTCACTGTGAAAAACAATAACGCAGCTGCCATCTTGATGTGCAGCCGTATGAACCTCACACCTGAGAGCTTCACAGCCTATCATTTTTTGACAAAACACCATGGGAACAAAACAATGCTGCCTCAAATTGCCTATGGTGTGCAGGTATGTGCATTATTTCTTCTTGTCTAGACAAGCCCACAGAGAGAGAGAGAACAGAATCTTAAAGAATATTGGGTTCATGTGTGAAATGAAACTTTTCTGGTAAGCTCCAGCACTCTTAAATGTTTTAACTTGCATCATATGGAGAGAAAAGTATATCTGAATTACAGAATTATATCATGTGAATTTGAAAGTGAACATGACAGAGAGAATCAAGTGGCAGCATTCCAGTTGAGAGGAAAATAAGTAGCTGTGAGAACAAACATATTGAAATAGCATGATGAGTCATCTAGTAGGAATAAAGATCTTCGGAAATTCCAGCAGCAATGTGCAATAAAATTACATTATGGAGATTATAAGATGTGTTAAAGTGGTGTTACACAAACGCCAGGAGATCACAAATGGGTTCCGTTTTCAGAAGATGTCGTTCCCCCCTCATTATGCATCCATTCTGCTGCTGTTCTGTCGGTGCTGCTTTTTTAACAGGAGAAACCATCAATAGATCCCCCATTCCATTTCTGTCATGGATGTTCCTGTGAGCAAAAAGGTGCCCTGTTATGCTGACAAGATCCCAGAGTCAATGGGAGGTCCCTGCCAGAACACTTCCAGGTGAGATTGGGACATCCAGGTAAGTGACACACCTTTTATGACCCTCCCTGTGTTACTTCTACCTTTTAAAGTGTGTTTTTGTGCTTGCTGTAATTTTTTTCATGTTCTTTTTATTTTTATTTTTGAATTTCCTACATTCGCATCTTCTCATGAGAATCTTTAGGATTTAAGAGAATCTTTAGGATTTCAATCCAATCTTGGAAAGATGTGACCAGTGGGGTGCCACAGGGTTCTGTCCTGGGCCCAGTGCTATTCAACATCTTTATCAATGACTTGGATGATGGAATTAGGGGCATACTTATCAAATTTTCAGATGACACCAAATTAGGAGGAGTAGCTAATACCCTAGAGGACAGGATCAAAATTCAAAATGACCTGGATAGACTGGAGAGCTGGGCCAAAGCTAACAAAATGAAATTCAATATGGAGAAATGTAAGATACTGCACTTAGGGCAGAAAAATGAAATGCATAGATATAGGATGGGGAAGACCTGGCTGAATGAGACTACGTGCGAAAGGGATCTAGGAGTCCTAGTAGACCAAAAGTTGAACATGAGTCAACAATGTGATGCGGCAGCTAAAAAGACCAATGTGATTTTGGTATGCATCAATAGAAGTATAGTGTCTAGATCAAGGGAAGTAATAGTGCCGCTCTATTCTGCCTTGGTCAGACCTCACCTAGAATACTGTGTCCAGCTCTGGGCACCACAATTCAAAAGGGATATTGACAAATTGGAGTGTGTCCAGAGGAGGGCAACTAAAATGGTGAAAGTTCTGGACACCATGCCTTATGAGGAGAGACTTAGGGAGCTGGGTATGTTTAGCCTGAATAGAATAGAATAGAACAGAATCTTTATTACAGTCATAGACCAGCACAGGTAAAAAGGGATACAGAATAAAGGTAAAAACACAGGGGAAAAACAGGATAAAAGCAGTATTTAAAATGTTAGCTCCAGTATAACAAGACTAAGTTGATATTATTCTATTGTTGAGGACATTGTCTGTCGAATTTTAACCACAGCTACGCAGAATCTGGCAACATTATAAGTTGTTCCTGGGTTGGTGTCTGAAAGCAACAAGTTTATGTAGAATTGTCCAGTGTGCCCTTGATATTTATGCAACAGGGGTGAAATAAGGCTGAGACGTATGTCCCTGTAGTATGAGCACTGGAGTAATACATGCTCTGTTGTTTCTATTTGGCTTGAGTTGCAGGGGCACAGTCTGTCTGAGAAGGGGATCTTCTTGTATCGGCCTTAAAGGACAGCTGAAGGGAGGGCACGACACCGTGCAAGAGTAAAGGCCCTTCGATGTTTAGGTATTTCATGTGTTGCTAAGTATGCCAAAGGAGAGGCCAGATATCTATTGGAGTCACTAGCAATGAAGGTTGGAGTGCTGGCTAGATCCAGTTGTCGCTCTATATCTGCTACCCGTTGTTTGATAGTAGCTTTCGCCCTATCATATCCCCAGGCTAAGCAAAAGATCTGGAGAAAGGCCCAGCATTGAAATTTTAGTCATCACTGTCTGTTTCCAGCTGGATTGGAAATCATCACTTAAGGTTAGTGGAGCAAGGCCAGTGGGAAAGAGGGATAGTCTGAGCCAGTAGCTAAATATGGTCACCCACACTCTGGTCTCCACTTTCATAAATCCTGACTCCAGTCTCAGAGCTGCGTTAGAGACACATTTTGGAGTTTGGAAAGCTGATCTTAAAAATTTGGATTGGACAAGTTCTAATGGAGCAGGGTTCGGGAAGGGTCCCACTTGGGATCCATAAAGCAGTTGTGCTACTGGTTTGGCTTAAAAGAGTTTGAGCGCTGCAGGTAAATAGTGGCCTCCTCTTGTCTTAAGAAATTTGAGAGTGGCTGTTGTACTCCTCTACGCATTGCAAGCAGCATACTCCCCATGTGCTTTCCTACTACCAGTGGCTTGAAAAATTGCCCCCAGGTATTTAAAGCAATAGACCTGCTCAATCTTGTGGCCATCTATATTCCAGTTGTAGTTCTTAGGCCTTTTAGCAAATGCCATGATTTTAGTTTTTTGATAGTTAAGTTCTAGCTGTTCCACTCTGCAATATTGTGTTAGTGCTCTTAGGGCTCTTTTTAGTCCAATGGGAGTTCTTGAAAGTACTGCTGCATCATCCGCATAAAGCAGCATTGAGATATGCCTTCCCTCTAATTTTGGGGGGTGGAAGTTAGTGTTGTTGAGGTGATCCACCAAATCATTGATGTAGAAGTTAAACAGGAGTGGAGCTAGAATGCAGCCTTGCTTGACACCCTTCTCAGTGACAATGTCATTGGTGAGATGTCCCTGGGGGCTACATCTTACTTTTAATGAGGTCCCTTCATGCAGCATACGAATTAGATGGAGTAAATGTCGGTCGATCGAAGAAGCCTCCAGTTTTTTCCACAGTTTGGTTCGGGATATAGAGTCAAAAGCTGCTTTAAAATCTATGAAGGCAGCATAAAGAGAAACTGTGCTGCAGGTGGAGTATTTTTCAATAAGGTGGTGGAGTACAAGGCACTGATCTATGGTGGAGCAGCCTTCCCTAAAGCCAGCTTGTTCTTCTGCAAGTATGTTTTCTTGTTCCAACCAGGTCTGAAATTTCCACTGTAAGTGTCTTGCATAGAGTTTGCTGATTGTACTGAGGAGACTAATTGGTCTGTAGTTGACAGGATCATCCTTGCTTCCTTTTTTATATATGGGGACGATGATTGCAAGGTCCCAATCCTTGGGTGCTCTACCATATTTGTCGATACAGGTGAAAAGTGAGGCCAGGATAGGGGCCCAAAATTCAAGATTGTTTTTAATGGCTTCTGCAGGTATTAAGTCTTCCCCTGGAGCCTTCCCCATTCTCAGCTGGGCTACAAGGTTCTTGATCTCTGTCACTGTCACTGGTGGCCACCCTTGGATATTTTCTATATTTTGGCTAGTGCATCCACTTTCAATATAGTTGTCTTTATAAAGTGCTTAAAAGTGATCCTCCCATATCCCTGGAGGGATGTGACAATCCACTGTAGCTGGTCCATTTCTCTGGGAACTTGATGTAATATGCCAGAATAGAGCTGTGTTGTTGGATCTGACTGCCTGGATAAGTTGTGTCCAGTCGTTCTTCATGGCTTCTTTTTTCTTGTTTATCAGCAGCTTTTTGTAGTCTCTTTTCTGCCAAAGCAGCATTGGTACAGCATCTGGGATGTTATTAGATAGGTAACCCTGATAAGTATCAATGAGGGCCTTTTTAGCATTAACACATTCCTTGTCAAACCATGGTTTGGAGTGGTGCTGTTGTTGTTTCCACTGATGTACGCTATTTTGACAGATTAGATATTGGTGTAGAGCTTGGGTAAGTGTATTGTAATTTTCCAAGATTTCATCAGGAGACTCAGCTGATATCAGGGCAGTCCTAAGATGCTGAAGTTGGTCTGAAACCAATACCTCACTTATTGTTTGGTTTAGTTGGGGGTCCATTTAGCTCGGCAATAAGTCCTTCCTAATGGTGTCACAGAAAGGTGATAACGCTCCCTGGTGTGTGTCTCCTGAGTGAAGTCACTAAGATGTAGCCGAATTGGAAAATGATCACTTTCAAATCTGGGCATAACTTCTAATTCCTTGGCATAGGGAAGAAGGTCCCTAGAAATGATTATGTAATCAATGGCACTCATTCTGGACCCAGAGAGATAACTGAATTCAGCTGGGCAGTCATTTTTCAGGGCACCATTTAGCATTTGAAGGTTCAGCCTGAATACTGTTTGATCCAGACAAAGTCCTGCAAAATTTGATTTCTCGTCCTTTGAGCATCGGATGGGGTGGGTTCCATCATCTTCAAAATCAGGAGGAGGGCATTTATGATGGGCATATAGGGTATGATTGTTGGGGCCCAGTCTGGCATTCAAATCACCTCCCAAAATTACAAATGCATTTGGGTTCTGCAACATGAGATTAGCAGTGTATGATTCCAATTCAGCCCACAGGCCTCTGATTTGGGATTTCTTCTTCATTGGAGGCATGTAGGCATTTATTATCAGCAAAGTGCAATGGTTAAGTTGAATTAGCACTGCCATGGCATATGTTTTAAAAGTGGAAAGAGGCCTTGTTATGGCACATAGGGTGGTGGAAACCAGAACGCCCAGGCCACCTCTAGCTCTTCCATGCTTTTTCCCTGGCCCTGCCAGAATTGAGAATGAGTGAAAGCCATTTAATAACAGATCCTTATTAGTCCATGTTTCCTGGATCGGTATAATGTCATATTGGGTGAGGAAGTCACTAGGACAAGGATCTCTGTGGGCCGTTGGCCACCCAGCAATGTTCCAGGTCATAAGAGTAACCTTGTTGGTCTGTTGGAAGTCAGGCAGTCGCATTGTAGGCCACAGGCTGGATGGGTAATTCATCTGATGGCAGTTGGTTAAATGGCTGGGTTGACTGTGGCTGTATCCTCCTCTGTGAATGGAGGGGTAGTGAATCACATTCCTGTTCTTCCTGCCCTGCCTGTACTGGAAGGGAGATTGGAAGAACCAATGCAGCATGGGAAGCGAAATGAGATCACAAGCAAGCAAGGATCCCATCTCTTTAGTGAGGGGGGCATTCTTTGGCTTAGGAGATGAGGTAGGTGGCAGTGAAGACTGTTTTTCCCTTGAACTAGGTTTGCATAGGGATGTTTGAGACCCCTGGAATTTAATTGTGGGTGGGGGTGCATCTGCAGTATATTGCATTTTTGAAGGGGTGTTGGCTACAACTCGGGATTTCAAGGCTTCCTTGATTGTAAGTAGAGAGTCATCACTTTCGCTTTCATTATCAGAAAAATCAGAAAAATGCACTGACAGTTTTCTGCGACAGGGGGCTGATTTCAATGGGGCTGGATTGCTGTTAGATTGACTCAGGATGGTATCTCTCATCAGCTGTATTGTGGGAGTGTGTTCCCAAATTTCTGTGAGTTTTTCTCTCAGTTTAATTACTTATTGATTTATAGCCTGAGCTTCTTCCTTTGAGGTTGTTTAGGTTCTCCCTCTTGGTGTGCAGAATTATTGCTTCTTTGTGTTAATGTTGCTGTTTTCCCTGTGATGAGGTCACAGACTATCTCATCCTTAAAACTCTGTTAATTTCTATATAATGTGCATTCCAGAGGAAAATTTTTTTCCGTAACAGCCTGTTAGGAATATTTGCCTGGTTAAAGGTCAAAAAAATTCGTTTAGTAGCTCTTGAGCTGGGTAAAAAGTGGCAGTCTAGTAAATCAATTGTTCTGCTGGGCATGTTTAAAAGTTGGGAAAGGTATCTCATAATTGACTTCTGGCTGTTCCACCTATGGGCATTGTGATGTATTTGTAGCAGGAGATGATTTTTCTGTAATACTCAGCAGTGATTAACTGCATCCTGTGACGTGGCAGGGCACATTTCCTCCAAATCTGCTACATTTTTAACGCCCTGTGTACCATATGGGTTTTGCCTTTGAAAAGCTTGTTGGGAAAGCTTGTTTGTAATGTCATCTAGTCTTTGCAAAATAAGAATCAATGTCTCTATGGATGGTTTGCAGAAATCATAAAAGAGCTGAGCGCTGTTATTGTAGGGAATGCTGCCAAGCTCCAGGAGTTTGAGTTTGTTATCAACTTGCTCTGGCCCATAATTTATATTTACACTTTGAGGAATTGAGGAGGCTGGTTTGTTTAGTTCAAGTGTCTGTGATGGCTTAGGGAGTAAAGAAGGAGCTGTTGTTACAGATCTGTTACTCACGAGCTGTGTTGTCTCTGCTGGTGGGAAGAGTGAGTCAATCCTCATCTGTTTTTCTGCTTTGGAGGATTCCTGATTGTCATTATTGTTACAGGGGCTCATCCGATTTCTTTTCTTGCCTTTGGATGGCATTTTTGAGGTATATGTAGGTGGTAATGCCAGATGTTCGTGGGAGGACAATTCAGAAGTTGTTAGTCAGTCGCCATCTTGCCCCATGTTTAGCCTGGAAAAAAGTCGGTTAAGAGGTTATATGATAGCCCTGTTTAAGTATTTGAAGGGGTGTCATGTTGAGGATGGAGCAGACTTGTTTTCTGCTGCTCCAGAGACTGGAACACAGAGCAATGGATGCAAGCTCCAGGAACAGAGATTCCACCTCAACATTAGGAGGAACTTTTTGACAGTAAGAGCTGTTCAGCAGTGGAACACACTCCCTTGGAGCATGCTGGGGTTTCCTTCCTTGGAGGTCTTTAAATAGAGGCTGGATGGCCATCTGTCAGGGATGCTTTGATTGTGATTTCCTGCGTGGCAAGGGGTTGGACTGGATGGCCCTCGTGGTCTCTTCCAACTCTATAATTCTATGATTCTATGATTCTAAGTGAATGGAGCTCCATTAGAGCTCCATTCACTCCTGGGCTGCCAGAATGACAGGAGAGGAGGTAAGTGGGGTGGGGAGGTTGATTGTGGCATGACAGGGATGGGACAGGGGTGGGAGTGGAGATTGTGGGACAGGAACACTTTTTTTTGTTCCTGTTTGATAATCTCCTGTGTTAATACATGTCATGAATTCATGATGCTATCACCAACTCTGTTGACCCCATTCCTCCACAAGAGGTACTTCCAGCCTGATTTCGCTGCCCATAAAATATGGACTGGAGCACTGCTCCATTTGGTTATCCCATGCTGTTGCAATGCAGAATCTTAATGGCAGTACAGATTTAGGACATTATCAGACAGGAAAAATAAGGTGTCATAAGGATGCCTAATGGTTATGAAAAGATGTGTATACCACACGACATCACCCTTTTCAATAATGTCCTGTTTAAAAAAAAACATACTTTTTTATTGGCTGCTCAAGCCATCAATTGATCCCTGTTGCATTGCCAGCATTTGAAACTTCATGTCATTGTACTCATGTGAATGAAGCATCTATGACCAGTCCAGCGAGGACACTTCCAGTTGAGATTGCAACATCCAGGTATATGACACTCTTTTTATGACCCTCCCTCGGTTTCTTGTACTTTTTAAAGTGTGTTTCTGTGCTGTGTAATTTTTTTCTGTTTTTATTTTTCTTTATTTTTTTAATTTGCCGCACTCACGTCTTCTTGCAAGAATAAGCAAGATTTCTAACAAGGAAATGAATTGAGCTCAGTTAGTGCTCTGTTCATGCCTGGGCTGCTTTTTAATGCTGCCGGGGGTAAGTCTGATCTTTTGGGTTATTGTGCCAGGACAGGAATGGGTCTGCTAATAGTGGAACAGGAACGTTAGTGTGTTTGTGTCTGATAAAGTCCTTTATTATTTCTCAGGGAAGAGACCAGCTCACAATATCCTTGTTCACATGACATAGTACAAACAGTGAAATAAAGCCATTAAAGGTGAATTGGGATGCCAGTAAATTTTGCCCTGACCTTTCTTTATCTATCTATCAGCACTTTAGAACACAGTGTACATGTGCAAGTTCTATATATATGGTCTCTTATTTGGAGAAAAGCAGAAAACAGATTACATGTACAGTCTGTGTGCATGTGTGTGTCATACAGAAATTCTGCTGAAGGTGGAGAGATCAAGGGATGTCTGCTAACCTAGGTGGTTTTTAAAAAGCATTACTTGCAATCATGGACGATAAGGTTATCAGTGGCTTCTTGTAACCTCCATTATATAATATCTTTAGTATCAGAAGCAGTGTGTTCTCAATACCAATTACTGGAGAGTAAGGAGACTATCAGACGTGGCTAATGTGGTGCCAGAATAATGACAGTGGAATGCAAAAGGATACTAATATCACACGATGTCATCCTTTTGCATTCTGCTGCCGTTATTCTGGCATTTATTTTTATTGATGGGATGAGCCATCAATAGATCACCTGTCCCATTTCAGTGTCCACATTGCTAGGATCTGAAACCTCGCACCATTGTCCTGCCATGATTCCAGCATCAATGGGCATTCCTGCCAAAAAACGTCCAGGTGGGATCATGAAAACAAGGTCTCTCTCTCTCTCTGGCTTCTCTTCACAAACGAAGATTCAGAAAGGACTCATCCCATGCTTTCTGCAAGTGCACTGATGACTAGAAAGGCCAATCCGAGATAAACAAGTCCAGTTGCAGAAAGCACAGCAGACAGTCTCCTTGGGTGATGTTTTTGGGTTGTGATTCTTTCTGCGTTGTCGTTTCTCTTCAAGACTTGTTCGGCGTGAGTTCTCAAATAAGGCTGCAGCATTGTGGATAGTGTGTCTCCATGCCTCCCGATGTGAGGCCAGGGTGGACCACTGTTGGTGATCAATTTTGGCCAAGCCTGAAGTGTTGTTTCAGGGAGTCCTTGTATTGCTTTTTGGGGGCACTCCTCTTATGCTGACCCATGGCGAGTTCACTGTAGAATACTATTTTGGGGAGGCGATGGTCCTCCATCCTAGAAACATGCCCTGTCCAGCACAGCTGTGTTCTCAATATCATGGCCTCAATGCTGGTGATCCCTGCTTGCTCAAGGACAGCAAGATTAGTCACATAGTCAGTCCAGTGTATGTTTAGGATTGTGCATATACAGCTCTGATGAAAGCATTCAAGGAGTCATAAGTGGTGGCGATAGGTGACCCATGTTTCAGACCCATAAAGAAGAATAGACAGTACAATGGCTCTCTCTTTTTATGAATCTCCCCAGGTTACTTTTTATTTTTTTTTAGTGTGTTTATGTGCTTTTAAAAACTTTATTTGTGTGTATTTTTCTTTTTCTTTTTGAATTTCCCATGCTCACGTCTTCTAGCAAGAATGGGCGGGATTTCAGTCCACAAAGTGAACGGAACTCCATTAGAGTTCATGCCTAGACTGCCTTTGGACAGAACATAAGGTAAGTCTGATGGGGAGGGTTATTGTGCTGAGACAAGGACAGGATTGCAGACTGTGGGGCAAGAATTCTTTTGAACTTCTGTCTGATAATTTCCTAAGTATGAGAGGGTTCTATTGCACTTGTACTCTGCTCATGCACTTTCTATAGGGTTCTAGTTAATCACTGTGGAAACAGAATGCTGAACTGAAAAAAGCATTAGATATGACCCAGCATGACGTTTTTAGGATCAGATAAATATCTGAGAGTCACTATTACAATACCAATTTATACTGCAAGCTGCTTGGGAGAAAGATGGGAAATTCATTCATACATTCATTCATTTGTTCATTATACAGATTTGTTGGGAACTATAACAGACTAGAAAATAAATGCCCAGCACATCTGCAGGGGATCTGTTCCCAGACTTAGGACATTTCTAGCATGTAAAAATGCTGTAATTCCACAAGTGATGAAAACATTGTGGCATTATTACACTTACTATTTCACATCGCTATAATCATGTAAAAGAAGCACCACAGAATTATTGCACAATGATCACTAGTGCTTTAAGAATGGGAGTTTACTTTTGTGATTTGGCATGGGAGAGATTTCAGTGCTTCTTGCGAGAAAATGTGAGCACACTTAAAACTCCAAAAACACCTTACTTAACAAAGTAAATGAACACACAAGCACTGAAACAAACCTAAAAATGTACAAACTAAATGTGACAATTCATAGAAAGAGTGTCCTGAGCATCGTTTTTGCATTCTCACCTGGAAGTTTTCTTGCTGAGGACTGCCCATTCACGCTCTGATCTCGCGATTACAATGGGACATGTTTTTGCACACCCTGAATACCACAAAAGAAGTGAAATTGATAATCTATTGATGGCTTGTCCCTTCAATTAAAAGCAATGCCGTATTTGCAGCTAGGGTATGGAGTAACCACGCAAGATGACAACATCATACAATAGCCACACCCATTCGCACTACCATGATGTAATCCTGCAAGTTTTGCTGCATCTGATAAAGTCCTTACTGTGAATTCTTGAAACAAATGGGTAATAGCACACCCCACAGAATCATGCTGGAGGACCTAGGAAATGACTAGAGAGGATGCCTCTCTGGGCAGCTCCAGCATGACTTTATGGTAACTTCCAGTGGAAGTTGCCATAGAATCATAGAATCATAGAATTGCAGAGTTGGAAGAGACCACGAGGGCCATCCAGTCCAACCCCCTGCCACACAGGAAATCTTGATCAAAGCATCCCCGACAGATGGCAATCCAGCCTCTGTTGTGATAACACCATGATGTGGCCACCATGGTGTTATCAGGATTGCAGTTTGCCTTGTCGTGGCAAAGCTTGGCTTTCACCCTGGAGGGAAGCAGGAATGAGGGGAAGGAGTACATCAGGGGGCCCCCATCGGAATAGGAAGGCATGTCCGAGGCTTCTGGAGGATGGGGACCTTCTGGAGCAGAAGAGGTGGCACTTGCCGTTTTCTTGGGATGCAAATAGGTCTATGGCCAGGGGGGCCCACATTGAGAAGAGTTGATGGGTTATCTTGGGGGACAATGATAATTTATGATTGCTGGTGGATAAGCGAGTCGTGCTGGAGGACCTGGGAAATGCCTAGAGAGGTCATATTTTCAGACAGCAGATAATTGAAACCATAAGTACTGATCTTGCACAGTGGGTGACCTGTACAACCTTATTTACAAAATGCAACCACTTTTTTTAAAAAAATCATTTTTCATCATGGAGTTTTTTCATGAAAGTTGATTCTATTTATCTGATGCCATACAGCATCCAATTTCTATTCAGACACATATATTGCAGTAGCTTCCATATCAGGTTTCCTGTACTAACTGTATTGTAGGAAGCCAGTGTGATATAGTGGTTTGAGCATTAGACTACAACTCTGGAGGCCAGGGTTCAAATCCCTGCTCAGCCATGGGCACTGGGCCAGTCATACTCTCTTAGCTTTAGAGGAAGGAAATGGCAAACCCACTCTGACCAAATCTTGCCAAGAAATCCCCATGACAGATTTTTTTTAGGTTGCTGTAAGTTGGAAATTACTTTAAGACGCATAACAATAATAGTGTCCTTTTAGTCTAATGTGGAACAATTGTAATTTCTTTCACATTAAGTGACAGGCTTGTAACCAGTATAAATAAATAAATAAATAAATAAATAAAAATTTATTTATATCCCATCCCTCTATGAAATGCAATGGGCAGCTTACAACAATTAAAACATACATCCAGACCCTCAACCCCACCCACCCCTAAAATACAATTAAATAATTTAAGAATTAAAACATACTTTAAAAATACAAAAATAAAAATAAAAATAAAAATAAATAAACAGTGGCTGTGGCGAGACTGGGACAAGCTAGATTTCCTTTTTTTGATGGCCGGGTATCTTTTTGATGGCTGGGTATTCAGGAAAGGCCTGCCAGAAGAGATCTGTCTTATGAGCTTTGTTAAAGCTATTTAGGGTGATAATATGATGGCTCTCATCCAGTAGGCCATTCCATAATCTGGGAGCAATAGCCGAAAAGGTAGAAAAAAGCCTAGGTTTTAAAGGTTGTAACAAATTCCTCCCAGAGGACCTGAGTGCATGGGAAGGATTATATGGAAGGAGGCGGTCCTGAAGATAAGTTGGATCCAAGCCATTTAGGGCTTTAAAGGTGATAACCAACGCCTTGTACTGGGCCCGGAAACTAATGGGCAGCCAGTGGAGTGATCTTAAGATCAGTGTTATATGGTCTCTTCTAGATGTACCCGAGACCAGTCTGGCTGCCATATTCTGTACTAGTTGGAGTTTCCAGACCAAGCATGAGGGTAACCCTATGTAGAGTTCATTACAGAAGTCAAGACAGGAGGCTACCAAAGCATGTACCACAGTCTCAAGATCCCCGACTTCCAGGAAAGGGTGCAGCTGGCGTATCAGCTGAAGCTGATAACAGGCACACCTGACCGTCACAGTTACCTGATTCATCATCTGGAGCGACAGGTCCAGGAGCACCCCCAGATTGCAAACATAGTCCTTGTAGGAGAGTGTGACTCCATCCAGGACTGGAGATTGTATCCCAATGCCTGGGTTTGGGGCTGCTACTGTGAGAACCTCCATTTTATCTGGATTCAGCTTCAATGTGTTTTCCCTCATCCAGTCCTCATCCAAGTGTAAATGATTTTACACTTTTAAAAAATGGAATTTTAATATAATAACTTGTTTAATTGTGTTTTAACTGTTTTTATTATTAGATTTTAAAAAGCTTTTTCTTGTTTTAAAGTGGAACATGAGCAACAGCATCATCCAGTTCCTATGGAAGCAGACAGCCCAGGGGCTTAGCTACATGGGCTAAATACCCTGGCTTGCCCCCATCTCAGAGCCCTGCAGTCCAAATGACTCAGGGCATTTTCCCAATTCAGGCACCTGACAAGTCCTCACCACCCCTGGGGCAGATATAGGGCTGAGATGGGGCCAAGTCAGGATAGGGCATGATAAAAAGTTATAGCAAAATACCCAGTTTAATCTGGTACTGGCAGCCAAAACCCAGATTGGGTCCCATGTGTCCTCAGGAGCTCATCCAGCACGCTGGCCCTTGCTGCCGCCACCAGCTCACTGGCTCTCCTGAAAGCCAAGCAAGGGTCCTGCAGCACGTAACCAAGGCTGGTCACATGCAGGTGGCCTCCAGTCAGGAGAGAAAATGGTGGCGGCAGCGGCAGCTGCAGGGACATGCCAACATTCTTGTGTGGACTCTGGTCTGTTCCATGGAGCAGATCAAGCCACTTCTGCAGCCAGGATATGCCAGTGGGGAGCCGGCAGTAGGCACAGCCCAAGCCATTTGGGATTTTAAGATCACCACCAATATTAGCTTGAATTAAGGCCTGGAACAAATTATGCACTACAGAAGAGCTTTTCAAAATAGGAAATAATGCTTGCTGCAACCTTAATTAAGGATTGCTTATCTCCAGGACAGCATGTCAATACACTAAAATCCTCAACAAAGAATCCTATCCAGCATCCACTCTCATTCTAAGTTGAGTCCATTTTGTTGCTCCTTGGCTCCTCAGATCCATAGGGAATTCAGAATTCATCAGATACAGAGACTATCCAGAAAGTAGAGCAAGCAACCAGCTGAGCTGTGGAAACCAGGGGGCAGAAGCACATATATGTCCCATGACAAGCCTGGCACTTGGCAGTCCTGAGGATACATCTCACTTCCAAATATACTTTAAACTTGTTATAGCACTTTTGCAACTATATAAAGACCTATCATCATGACAAAGACATTCATTGGGAACTGTGCCCAAACTATTTTTTTTAAAGCCCAAAACACACACACTCTTTACCCTGCCTCAACCAAACTGATCTAGGATCTAATATATCTTCTATAATTAATATATCTTAAAGCATGTTCATTCAGTCAGACATGCTTAATGGGAAAATATTAGCAGTGCTCAGATGGATAATATTGTCTGGACTTGAGATATTTTTAAGTTTAATATCAAAATGCAAGTATATGAGAGTACCTCCTTGGGACAAAGAACTTTATCAAATGAGCGTCAAAAACACTGTAATTCTGCAAATGTGGACAGTGGAAACATCATGGCATTATAATACTTACCTTTGCACGTCACTGTAATCATGCAAAAGAACTGCCACAGAATCATTGCACGATAAGCACTAGCACTTTAAGAATGGGAGTTTACTTCCACGATCTGGCATGGGCGAGATTTTGGCGGTTTTCATGAGAAGCTGTGAGTGTGCTTAAAAGTTAAAAAAAACAAAACACCTCAATTTAAAACAAAAATGAATGCACACGAACTGAAACAAACCTAAAAACTTGCCAGCAAAATAGGACAGTGCATAAAAAGAGAGTCATGTGCTTCATTTTCACGTTCTCACCCAGAAGTTTTTTTGCTGACAACTGCCCATTCACACTCGTGATTGCAATGGGAGGTGGTTTCGCATGCTTTCAAGTCCACAAAAACAATGCTATTGACAATAAATCGATGGGTTAACCCGTCAATTAAAAGTGATGGTTTTTTTGTGGCTGGAGAAGGGGATAACCATGACATCATGTGGTAGCGTGGCCCATTCACGCTACTGTGATATAGCTATTTTTTGCCGGCTATTTTTGCCACATCTGATAGAGTCCAAACTAAGCTTGCTCACACCATTTTATTCATACAGACTGTCCTGGACCCAGATTAGGCATTCCATGAACAAAAGGCTGCCACATTCATAGAAGGTACTGGGATCTGCCAGATGATCCCTGCTAGAAAAAGAGTAGACAAACTGTGTTTATTTATTTCTTCTTTACACTGGAGCTCTCTTGTGCCATCTCACTCTCTTGTGCCATTGGGTCCAAGCTATCTCAGGGACCGCCTTCTCCCTTATAATCCTCCCCGCGCTCTCCGGTCCTCTGGGAGGAATCTGTTGCAGCCACAAAGACCTAGGCTGGCGACTACCTCCCAGAGGGCTTTCTCGGCTATCGCCCCCAAATTGTGGAACAGCCTGCCCGACGAGATCCGCCTATTGACATCATTAGACAGCTTTAAAAAGGCTGTCAAGACGGTTCTCTTCGGGCAGGCTTTTCCGGAATAGCTAACCCCGGCCTCAGGAACCCCCTCTGGAGGTTGCTTTTGGACCTCCAAACAGATGCTGCCTGCTTAAAAGGGTTTTTAACATATTGTATTATATATTGATTTTAACTTGTATTAATTTAATAATGTTTTAAGGGGAGGGAGGGATTTTGGGTTGTTTTATACTGTCTACCATTTTATTGTTGTAAGCCGCCCCGATTGCTTGCAGAGGGGCGGGATATAAATAAATATTATTATTATTATTATTATTATTATTATTATTATCTCTCATGTTACTCCAGAAGATCATCCAACCCTCCAGGGAAGCTTTTTAACAGGCATGGATGCTGCAAAGGGAAGGATGAAGCATGAGGATTGTCTTCCCATTTGCTTTCTGTAGGATGAACAGAATTCCCTTAAACCAGGGTAGGGGAATATTAGGCCTTGCAGCTGTATCTGGCCCTCTTGGTTGGCTGGGATTCTGAAATGGCCACATTTCCTTACTCATGATACCATCATTTGGCAGTTTTCCTGTTTTTTGTTTATTTTTTGGTACTGCTTTTCCCCAATTTGAAAAGGATTCCTAAGGCAGTAAAAGCTTTGAGCTAAAATACACAGCTATATTTGGTCCAACTCTTTTGCCTTTGCCCATCAACTACTAGAATGCTTTCCCCCCACTAAAAATTGAATTTGGCTCTCAAATTGAAACCAGTTCCTACTGGTGGTGAGCTAATTACTCTACTAGATCCAACTACATGACTTCAGACATTCCAGTCCTATGAATGGTGAGGCTGGTTATGTCTTGTCCTTTTTTGAGGGGAAATAAACTGTACACATTTTAAAACACTCTGCAAATTACAAGAGATGTATAAATCACAAGTAGCTGTACTACTAACAGTAGAAGATGTTCTTTGTCACATTTTTCATTTAAGGCAACTCAAAGTGACAAGAACCGCATCAAAGCTGCCTGCCAATATAGTCTGCTATTGGCAACAGCAGTAGGAGTTCCAGCCAAGCTATTAACCACCAGTGTTGTGTCTTCCTCTGTGAGGTTTTTTGGGGGACAGGGAGAGAATGCATTTAAATTGGTTTCTTTGACTTGACTTCAAAGTCAAAAAGCAAGATAGAGAACATACTTTTCGACCTATACATATGTCCTGCTTGTAAACTGCATATCTCGGTGGCAGCCTAGTGTGGTTTTCTTTCAAATAAACTCTCGGAAAGAAGTTATTAAATATCTGCTTCTAAACTGCATGGAGTCAGCAGTTATTCTACTATTTAATCACATAGTCAATGGTGTGTTAAAACTTGTGTTTAGGCCTCTGTGTGACCTTGCTCACACTACTAAGTCTCCCTGCAACATGATAAACATAAACCATATGAGCACATAACAAGATATGAATAATGACTATAATATTTCTATTAAAGATTAATTGTTAAAGTGACACAAAATGCACACACATGGATACAGTGTTCATAAATAATATTTCCTCAAACAGTGCTGAGGAAAACTTCTAAAGATAAACGTTCCTGGTAAGTAAAATAGACTCCAAAACCACTCTGCTGGATAATGATGGATCAAAGACTTCCCAGCTCTATCACAATTAGTTCCCATTAGTTTCCAGAAATCTCCTTTACTGTTGTTGTTCTGTTTCACAGAAACTGGGATCCTACAACAACCAGGTGAAGTACAATGCTATGCTTGCACAGTTCTTTGTTCTTCCTGTGTCCTGGCAGCTGTCAAGGGTCACTGCTGCTTACCAATAGGGTGAGAAGGATGGCGGGAGGCATTTCAGATAAGAGCCAGAGGGTCTCAGCTTGGAGATGGGGATGAAATGAAGGTGCATTCACAAATAGAGTTCACCCTCCTTTTCTTCCCCTCGAGGCTCAGATGAGTTGTCTGAATTCATTGTCTAAGTCGCCTCCACCCTCCCCAGGGCCTGAAAGCTGTCAAGGGAAGGTTTTGGATGGGGTACAAGGACTAGCGAATAATCTGTCACACCACATTCAAAAAGAGGAATACCCATATGTAGGCCAACTTACAGTATGAGCACATATTACACAAACAGGATTCCATCAAGCTATGCCAAGGTGTTTCCTTGGCTGTTTCATTAATTTACAATTATGTAACATAATTTCCAGCCAAATAAAAAGGAAGAAGGAAGAGAAAGGGGGGGGGGGGGAATGGTCAGCACTTTAAGACTAACTGGTTTTTATTTTCGCCTGAGCTTTTGTGGATATAAATCCACTTCTTTGGATGCAGTACCAAGTGGTACTCCCACAACTGTATAATTATACTTTATGCCTGAGACCTTAATATCACTTGGTACTGTATCCAAAGAAGTGTGTTTATATCCATGAAAGCTCATACAAAAATAATGTGTCCTTATTTTCAACTGTGAATAACTGAAACTGTGGATATTGGTTCCACAGACACGCGACCTTTATTACATTTTGGAGAGTGCATTAGGGATGTAAAGAGTACTCACAAACTTTCTTGTCTTCAACAACATAGGATAGAGTTACATTGCAAAATGCCTAGAGTGGTGTCATCTGTAGAAATTGCTAGGTCCTCTGATGCAACTCTATGGTATGTTTGTACCAGAGGTCCTTTACTGTGGGCCCTTGGTATCCATTGGGGTTTGGTTCTAGGACCATTCCCCATGGATACCAAAATCTGTGGATGCTCAGGTCCCATTATATACAATGGCATAATAAAATGATGTTCCTTATATAAAATGGAAAAAAATCAAGGTTTGTTTCTTGGAATTTATTTAATATTTATTTATTTATTTGTTTATTTGTTTGTTCAAGCCGTGGATGGTGGAATCCATGGATGCCAAATCCTTGGATAAAGAGGGCTGATGGTATTTTAATAGGGTTTGCTATTATCCATGGTTTCACTAATGAATGGTAAGTCCAGAAACATATTTCCCATGGATAAGGGAGGTGACCTGTAATCCTTTCAAGGGATATCACTTAAGTTTACCATTTCTCAGGGCAGTGTCTGAAATATTAAGACATATATGTTTCTCTGGGTCTCTAGGAAGAGAGGTTAATCTCAAGACAAGTAGCACTGGAGAAAGGGGAGTTATAATTGTCCGAATGTGATGTGGTTTTAAAAACCTAGGCACTCATTTATACCACGTCCAGCTGCTGTCCTGTATAGAAGTGTGCTTGTAGAATATTGGCACACCAAAAAGCCAAGAGTAAGGAGAGGGGACTGAGAAGTACATTGATCTTATTGATGCACTGAAAATGTGGAAAAGACAATGGCCTGGTTTTTAAGGTGTTTAAAGGAGGTTTTGGGAAATGGGATCTTTTGTTCCATAAGTGTTCTTTAATTGACTGAATGCACAAAAAAAGAATTAATTTTATGACACATTTCTGCCAAAAAAAAAAATGGAACTCAAGGCACTTAACCACAATAACATTGAAATAAAAATTGATACCTCTAACAGATAAATTCTGGAGTTACCGGTGTCCAAGATATAAGCTTTATTAATCATAAAAACAGTGGCTGTCTTCCTCTAAAACAGACATACCACAAAGGATATTTAGAACTATGTCCTACATTGCAAGGTTGGAGGTGCAGGCTCCCTCGTTTGCCCGTTACAAACATTAATGTGCATAAATTATTCTTCTGTACTGAAAGATCCATTCTACATGTGCAATCACCTTTTTGTGTACCGGATAACTCAAAAATCAAAATTGGGGCTACTCTATAATGCATACAATGGGAAATTTTTGAACCTTCTACTTCTTGTGGATAGTCAAAAAGAAGCCTATACAAAGAAGTAAAAAAAAAAAACATTTTTAAAGAATAAAAAGAAAGGCTGTCAATATTGGAAACCACTTTCTTCTCTACAGAGCTGAGTGTCTGGGCATAATGGGTTTATAACTTAGGGTAGATGTAGATATTTACCATTGACTGGACTGTAAGAAGAAGAAAGTGTGAACTATCACTGTATTTCTTAGATGTTTTTAACTGAAGGCGTGGGGGGAGATGAGGGACTATAGCAACCTTAGATATGGATTTCAGTTAATGAAATAAAGATTTCTGTACAAACATGGGATAAAGATTGCCCACATTGGCAAACCTTCAGGACTTGGCAGCTGCCCTCAAAACACATCAGTGTATGTGCATTATTTGTTATAGTCAAATATATAGTTTTACTCATCAGGCTGTGTCATCAGTGCCAGTATCCACCATGCCAATACATTATGCTGACATATTTATTGTGCCAGCCCATCTCCTTTACCTTATGTCACCTCTTCTCACAAGCAAATCTATTTATTATGTGCTGTGGAACATTTTGCCAATATCATCTTTTGTCATTGGTCAGGGCATCACATCTCCTCTATCTGAAAATCAGAAAGCCCCTATTCAGAGATAGATGTGTGCAGCACCAATTGCCACTTTGTTGTAGGCAACTGACAAAGGTCAGATTGCCATCATTAACAGTGTCAGATGGCCTGTTTCAAAGGGAAGAAATGCTCCCCCCCCCCACTGCACTCAAGAGGGTTCGAGCGCTGATATGATTTAAGAGCACTGACAATCTCTTCCCACACTGGTATGAGAGTTTTTCAGTGCAGTTTGGAAATCTCACACACATGTCTATGTGCACATGTGCACGCACACATGTACACTTGAATAATGGCAGACCCCCAGTGCTAAGAACTACATACATAACAGCACTGTTTTGAACAAAGAGATCCTAGCTCTGAGCAAGTGGGAACACAATTCCAGAATCATATATTTTCCTTGGGTTTTTTTCCAGGCTGTGAGGCCATGTTCTGGAAGACGTATTTCTGACGTTTTGCCTGCATCTGTGGCTGGCATCTTCAGAACACGGCCTCACAGCCTGGGAAAAAACCAAGGGAAATCTATGGATGCTGGCCGTGAAAATCTTCAACTTCACAATTCCAGAATCTTCCAGCCAGCCTGGCTAGGCCATCTTGGCTGGTTGGTTATCAAAGGTCTGATCCAAAAAGTAACTTTCCCAAGCTCTGATCCAATCAACCAAGAGACAACAGCTTCTGTACTTACATCATCACCCACAAGAATTTTATGATGCAAGTACAGAAGCTGTTGTCTCTTGTTTGATTATAGTTACAGTTTATAATTTATAATTACTGTTTTTCTGTATTGCATTTTAATGCCTTTTATTATATACTATTACTTGTTTATGCTGATGTTCAATTCATAAATGGGGGAAAGTTGAGATAACAAATTGTGTAAATGAAAAAAATACAATAAAAATTACAGCTCCTTAACTTGAAACTATTTAAGTGTAATATCCAGATTCATCTCAATTCCTATATACTATCTCTGCTGATTGCCCCTAAATTTCCAATTTTGTACAGCCTATGCAAACTGATGACTTGATCAAAATGTTACACTGTGATAGCCAGCATAAAGGCCTATCCATTCAGCTAATTTAATGAAGATATAAACTGTCCTGTACAGTATTTAGAGTGGAATCACCTCTAGCATACATTCATATTTCTTCAGTTAACATTTCTGAGGTTATGTTTACTAAGCAAATTTAATGATAGATGATAGAATCCATTATAGTTATTCTTTAACTCATTTTGGTCATCAAAAGGTATAGTTGTATATTTCGTTATGTGAGAGTGAACCTAGGCTTTCTCAGAATCTCTGGCATTTTCACAGTGTTCCCCACCACCACCACTGCAACCCCGAAAAGTGCAATGACATTTAATTTTGAGTGATTCAACATCTAATACAAGGATGCTTTTAAGAGACATTCTGTTTATTTTTTGGTTGTGCTATCTATCTATCTATCTATCTATCTATCTATCCATCCATCTATCATTCCCCCCCACACACACACACACATGGAACCCCAACTAGGGATGCAAGGAGGCTCACACCATACTATATGTATTATCATGGGTCTTGAACGTAGAAGGAATTGTCATGATGACCTGCAGTCATCATGGAATCCCATCACAAACTCACAGGAACAATATTGGAAACTTCTACTCCTTATTTGGAAATGGGAAGGGGAGTGGGAGAACCTCATTGAATAAACATGACGTCACATCACTTGATTAAGATAACTCTCTCTGATTGGCAAAAGGCAGAGCCAATGAGAGATCAACACAAAGCAACAATTCTAGGATGGCCTTTAAGACAGGAATGCAGATGGCAAACAGACATAGGGTTGGGCCAAGGCTTGGCTATACTTAGGACTGACCCACTTAAATCAGTGGGACTTGAGTTAATCACAACTGAACTTAGACCTTGTTACATTCAAAGGGTTTGGTTTAAGATTATAAAATCTGGATCCAAGTGATTCCTGTGTTACAGTCACTGATATGGAATGGTTCTAAAGATAATCCTGGCTAAGCCCTTTCATTCAGAAGCATCCTTTTCCCACATTTAATGATATATCTTCTACATTTGAATTCTGGGCATGACAGTTCAAGAAGAATATTGACAAGCTTGACTGTGTCTAGAGGAAGGTGACAAAGATGACAAAAGGTCTGGAAACCAAGCCCTATGAGGAATGCTTTAGGAGAAGAGAAGCTTGGAGTGGAGAACAGTGAGAAGTGCTGAGATAGCCATCTTTAAACATTTGAAAGGATATAATGGATAAAGACGGACCAAGTTCTATTGGACATGAACCAATAGATTCATATTATAAGAAAAATATTCCACCAAAATATTAGGAAGAACTTCCTAATGGCAAGAGCTGTTCAACAGTGGTAGAGACGGTCTCAAAAAGTAGTGAATTCTACTTCTTTGGATGTCCATAAACAGAGGTTGGATGGCCATCTTTTGTTACTGTTTTAGGTCTGCATTCCTGCAAAAAAGGGGCTAGACTAGATGGCTCTTCCAACTGTATGACTCTATGATTCTAGAATCTAGTGTGCACAAATCCTTCCTATCTTCCACTTATAGTACATTGTAACCAAAGAAGAACAGTATCCAAGGAGAACATACACCTTATATCAGAACCTGGAAACAATGTGTTAAAAATATAGAGCACTGAAGTTAGGCTTTTGTGTAACATGAGATAATGAAACATATTCAGGGGTTGCCATGTTGGCCATGCAACAAAATACAACAAAATCCAAAACCCACAGTTAATGGAGGAAAATTAAATGTCATTTCAAAAGTAACATGATGTGTAAAAGTGAAATTAGTTTTTGTTATATTGAGAAATTTGAGTATTTTCAGATCTTAGGGAGAATCCCCACTAGAGAAATAATCCAGTTTGAAACTGGATTATTTGCATAGCACCTTCCTATGGATTTCTGGGGTTTGTAGTTTTACAAGGTCTTTAGCCTTCTCTGACAAAAAGTGCTGGTTCCTCATCAAACTACAAACCCCAGGATTCCATAGGAAGGAGCCATGCAAATAATCCAGTTTCAAACTGGATTATTTCTCTACTGTGGATGCCCCCGTACTTTTAAGGACTTTTTAAAGACACATTTTGACAGGAGTTTTATGCCTTTGTTTTCTCTATTATTACTTATTTTTTTTAAAAAAATAATGAAAATAAGTGAGAAACACACCAAGTAATGTAACAAGTTAATTATTTTCAGCTTTGCAATGAGTAATGGTAATAGGCTACTTCTCAGACACTATGGAGATTATCAAATGCAGCAAATACGGCATTAAAACATCAAAAGAAGACTGCAAAAGGGCTTCCTTATCACATGACATCATGCCCCACCATTCTGCAAATGTTCTGCTGCTGTCAAGAGGGCATTCTTTTTTATTAATGGGCAGAAGCTGCCAATTAATCTCCCATAGCGTTGTTTTCCAGCTTTGCTTGTGTGAGAAAACATGTCCCATTCTGCTGGCATGATTCCAGCATCATTGGGCTGTCCCTGCCAGAACACTTCCGGATGAGATTGGGAAAACTGGGTACCATATACTCTTTTTATGAACCTCCCCATCTTGCTTGCAAGTTTCCAAGTGTGTTTCAGTGCTTGTGTGTTCGTTTTGTTTGGTAATTTAGGTGTTTTAAGTGTGCTTACGTCTTCTTGCAAGAACCACCGAAATCTCGACCATGGAAAAATGCAGAAGCAAGCAGCATGAGCGGTTGTATTGCTGGAGTTCAGGGGTGTCTTTCTTTCATTATTACAGCCACATGCAAAAAGCAGTGTTATTATGCCAGTTATAATTGCACTGTAAAATATAGAGCCAAAAGAAGATTTTTAAGCCCTCATCTGATAATCTCCTATAACAAATAAAAATAATTAATTCCTTTAATAAATGTAAGTTGCCAAACTTTGACTAGCATAGTCAAACCCTTGGTCTATTTAGCCCAGTACTATTGACAGCTGGATGGATAGTGCCATTATACAGTTTAACCTCTGGGTGGCACTGGACTTTGTTGTATGCGGGTCGGGGCAGGAGTGTCCTGTTGCTATTCTGCTTGTGTTTATAAGACACAATAAGTTTCTTGTCTAGCTTCTTGACTGATTTGTCCTTTTAACCCTTCCGTAACAGCTTTGACTGGCAGCTGCACTCCAGGGGCTTCAGCAAAGGTCTTCCAAGCTTCACTGCTCAAGATTTTTCTAAATGCATAAATCAGAGATATATTGGCAAAGCATGTGTGCCCATTGAGCTTGCAGGCAAAGAATAAAATAGAAACATTAATCAGTTACTAATAAAATATCAGGGAGCAACTCTGTGCATATAAACCATACAGAGAGTATTTACAAAGACTGAGAGACTAGATTTCTTTCTATAATATTTTTATGATTTAAAGGGTAGGAACTTTTCTGTAACTGGCAGTTTTTCTTGACTTGTAAACATAGTCTATAAACCCAAATATAATTTGCTTCTGTTTCTAAAAAACTGTTTTTCAAACAATCCCATTTTGCATGCTCTTTGGAAACTGGCAAAATAATAATACCATAATTGGGTTTTTAAAAGCCTTATTTTTGAAAGTAATAGCTTTGGTAAGGTTTAGCATGAAATTGCTTACAAGTCATGCAGCACCAAAAGAACAGGAAAGTTTGCCTTTTAAAAATAAAAATCCTTGAACAAAATAATCACTGCCATATGCTTTTCCACTTTAGGTGATAATCATGATGTGTAGTTGAGAAATAAAACAGAATACAATGAGTGGATCTGGTTGACTGCAATTTTCTTTTTTCAATTTGTGTTCATCTTTTGCCACTTCCATTCAATTTCATTCACTATGTTGGTTAATAGCACATCTCAGACAACATGTAAACATCTATAAAATGCACATTAAATAATGGAAGAAGCAAAATATTCTACAGCTGTTGAGTTTTGCAGGGATCCAGAGGTCTCTGCTTACAATGGCTCTGATGTACGGTGGGATCCTGCATTTGCTAGTTTATGTATTAAATTTGTATCTTACCTTTCTACCAAATGACATGCTAAATGACTAGGTACACTAAAATTAATACAACAAATTACACTACACTACAAAATAACAGTATACTTTTCAAAGTAAAACAACTAAAAACTTGATGGGTGAAACATCAGTAAAAACTACTACAGTAGTTGCAACTTATTTTCCAATCATCTTAATGGCCAAAGTCCTGAAAGATTTTTTTTTTTTAAATGTTGCTGACCACAGAAATGGAGACAGTCAAGTTTCACTTTGTTCTCTTCGAAAGCTTAGGAGGAGATACCGAAGGATTTGCTTAAGTTCCCATCAAATGTGACTGTGATGTTGGTGGTAAGACAATAGAGAGTAAAGTCTTTTAAATAATTTTGTGCTCTACTCTTTTACCTTTATAGGCCACAATTGGTACTTCAGATCTTATCTAGAAATAGATCAATATCCAATGAGGCTGCCATGTTTTAAAATGGTGTCACATGCTCTCTGTAACTGACTTTGATCAATAGTGTAGCTACAGAATTCTGATTTAAATTTCAAAGCATTTTTCAAAAGCCAGCCTGTTACTAATGTGAAAAGTAACCACTGTATTAAATCTGAAACAATTAAATGGGGATTTTTTTTTCATGCAAACATAATTTTTTTGTGAGTCTATTATGGTTATCACTGTTAACATGAAGATAATGCTGGTTGTATTCATTGTTCTCATGACTATCAAAGGCTAGCCTTTCATATATGGTTCCAACTGAATATAATTTGTCCTTAATTTGCCCAGGAATTTCAGATATAGGCCATGAATCTGGACACATTGTATATGGATATTGAGATAATGCAATACAGTAAGAGGTCTATAACGGTGCATAACCTACCTTAACCTGCCTGGATAGATTAAAAGGAAAGAGAACAAGAAATGGTAGATAAGCCCATATTAGATTCTCATTAAGATTTGACATTTCTGTGTCATTTGTGCCTACCTCTGAAAAAAAAAAATCACCAGTTTTATATACTTCTCGAGTTGGAAAAACAAATCTATATAACTAAAAGATACTCAGAGTGTCATTTCTTTTTCTCCTTTCCTTCCATTCTTTTTTTCCTAGTGAATAACTATGAGGAGCCATGAAGGAGTGTGTAATGTCATAGTGTATAAATAGATATGTCTGAGGAGGTAACAGAATCTGTCTCTCTGACTGCAGAGTTAATAAGGACCTGAAGCTAGTTCTTATGTTTCCTAAGGGCATCCTCTGAAACTGTTGCTGGTGTTTCAAACATGTGGCCCACCAAATGTCATTTTGTGCATCATTTCTAAAGGTGGCAGGGAAAAGATGTGACCTCTGTTCCAAATAAGGGAGCAGAGTTCTGTGCCAGAGAGTGTGCGTGTCCTGGTCTCAAGTCAGCAGCATCAGTACAAAGCAATTTGCTGCCAAAGTACCAATATTGGCAAGTATTACCTTTGCATAATAAATACCTCTATTTATTCCCCCCCAAAGTGCCAGTTTTGTAAAGTTCTGTTTCTGCCCTACCATAGCTTTCCCTCAAGAATAGAGGAGGATGTTAATGAAAGTATGCTAACCATGGTTGCGAATATCCACAAGACAATCAGAATTGTCATTTAGTGATGAGAGGAAATGACAATTCATGCAGGGTTGAAGACCATGCAACTGTCTAGATGTTGATCTGCAGCTCTCACAAACACTAGTCAATGCTCGAGGAATCATGGGAATTTCACTACAACAACATGTTTGGACGGAAGGGCTGCATGTTCTCCTCCTCCTTCTTTTGTGTCCCTTTCAAAGCCCCAGATTTCAGCAAGTTCAAGAAGCTGTTGCTTCTCCTCTGATACCAAAGGTGGATTGTTCAGCACATGCAACCTCATACACAGAATCCATAAAACCAGGTGTTTTGTTTTTTTTTTCATTTTAGCAGATGCTTTGAAGGACTGCCACCTCAGGGATTTAAAAGGTCACCTCAGGGTGTTTCAGAAGGAGATATACAGTACCTCCTTGAACAATGATCCTTTCCCTGGGTGCACAACGGCATATGAAGGGGGCTCCCAGGAACAACTCCATCACCCTAGCCACTGATCAGCCACAGAGGTTCAGCAGGGCACATTATGGCTTCTCTTGGGCACCCAGGGAAGAAAGAGCGGCCTTATGCCAGGGGCCTATTCTTACTTTCCTAAATATTGAAATTCAGCCCAAACATTCCCAGGTGCACCCCTATCAGTGGCCAAAGGACAGAGTTCAATGTAGGACACCCTCCCCAGGCTGCTATTACATCAGGAAGGAAGTGGAGAACAGAGAGCACCCTCCATGCCCCATGATGACATACTGTAAGTATGCTTACATCCACCAGTCCGCTTCACGGACTTTGGCCTCTGTAACTTTATGCTCAGAATTATCCATTAATTTGACTAATAAAGATTCAAAATCAAGTCCAACAGGTTTACTTTATTTAACTGTTCTTGGGTGGGTGGGGGAGTGCAATATTGTAGAGATTGCCTCACTGTCAATTGATATATTATTGGTGCAGCTTAGTTGTCACTACAGAGTTTCTTCAGGACACTGCTGACCACTGTACCTGAACAGCAGGATAGGAATCCGATCATATGTGCACTTCTCATACTAGCTTCCGTGACTCTGACAGGAGGGGAGATGCTAGTATGGCAAGTAAACATACAGTCTATCCTATCCATGTACTATGTCTGTTTCTTTATTGTAATGAACATGTTGAACAGTATACATTACATTTTAACAAGGGATGAACTTCACTTCAATTCTCAGGCTAGTTGATGCTAAGCAATTAGCAACTATGCACACAGCGATATTATGATGTAATGCAGGATCTACTGTAGATTAGGTTATGTTCTGACATCATTATGGGCAAAGTTAATTCACCCTGCCGAAAGTATTTCCTGCATTAGTCACATGGGTGATTGCTGCCAATCAGAAATCACACTAATCTTGATCTCATCACAACACCAGGTAATTAACTATGATAGCATTACTGAGACCAAATGAAATTAAGTCACTGAGTGAAAGCATAGGAGAAGATAGCATACATTGAATGGGCCAACAGTTGGAGCAAATTGGCAAGGAATTATCAGAATGGGAAAAGAGGCACAGTTTCAAACACTGCTGAAAATCTTTCTATAAAACTATGGGCACTTACCTGGGGAGGTCAGCCACAATTTTAAGCATGACATTTATGTGTGTGCATGAAAAGTCACAGGCCTATACCTACTGAGTAACTAGAATTCCTTAGAAGAAGAAGAATGTTTCAAAAACAGCTCTAAACCACATCTCATAACTATCCAAGGTTATGTCTGATTTACTCCAGAAGATATTTGTTGTAGCTTTGATAGCACTGGACCTTTAATTTCACTGATTATGATGCTTTGATCGTGATTTCCTGCATGGCAGGGGGTTGGACTGGATGGCCCTCGTGATCTCTTCCAACTCTACAATTCTATGATTCTATGAAATTCTGTTGCAGAAAGGTAACTGCCTAAATACTTTCAAGATCCCTTCTGATCTTGGAAGCAAAGCAGAGTCAGCCCTGGTTAGTATTTGGATCGAAGACCAAAGACCACCAATGAATACCAGGTGCTACAGGCTATATTTCAGAGGAAGGAACTGGAAAACCACCTGAATATTCCTTGCCTAAGAAAACCCTATGAAATTAATGGGGTCACCAAAAGTTGACAGACAATTTGATGGCACATACATGCATACACACAAAGCCCCTCTCCCCATCATCTGTACAGTGACCTGAAATTGTGATAATGTGGTGGCATTTCTGCTGTTTCAACAAGAAACCTGAAATCTAGCTGTAATCTGATCAGAACCCTTCATATGCACATAATTGCCATGTAAGATGCTTCTGTTAAAATGACTCATCTCCGTCTGGTATAAGCGCTGGGAACATTTCACGAATGGTCTGACCAACTGCTTGTGGAAACCAGGAATATAACCATGTGGATTCAGACATAATGCCAAATTAAAAGTGCCACATATGCCAAATTAGAGTAGCATATGCCAAATTAGAAGTGACTGGGAAGCTGGGGAGAAATTGTGTTTTTATGAATCCATAGGGATGGCTGAATGAATAAGTAGTCCAGCCCAAGTTAATATTTATGCTAGAGACTAGTAGGAACTCACTCTCCTAGGCTTCAGCAGACCTTCATTCCATTCTGTACAGCTGACATTGCAGAAGACATATTGGAAGAGCCTCGAAACATTACTATTCAAGTTAATGCTTCAGCATTATATTATGAAAAATTAATTTGTTGTTGTTATTTTCTTCTGCTGTTCAGAAAGTAACATGTTACATTACTTCATCAGCAACACATTAACACATTGCTGACCCATCTTCCCAAATTAATTTAAAATATCAAAAATTGCCAAAAACCTGCAAACCCAAAACAATGTGCTAAATTAATAGCAATGTTACTGATTACTTACTCAAGATATTAATATTGCCATCATAATACTAAAAGAAATAAGGTTGGCACTCATTGGAAAAAATGCAATGAGTAATATTCATTATTTATAATAAGCTATTTCCCAACTCTGCAGGTGGTACAGATACTTTATTTCTTGAAGACTGTGGGAAGTAATCATAGTATTCTGGAGCTATGTTGGCTGATCAATATAACTATATTGACCTTAAAAACTGGATCCATTTAAGCATATGAATTAGGAGAACTAAACTAGACATGTTGTTAAATTGTGTGCATGGAAACAAATGCACTTTTAAAAAAATATAATAACATGGAGGGAGCTGACAGGATCAAGGTAATGGGAAGAGTGAGAAAGAGTTTAACTCCTTTTGCACCACAGTCTTGACAAAAAATGCCCAAATAGATACTTGCATTTGGAGCAAGCGCAATGCAGTAATGGAGAAAAGAGTTAAACTCTCCCACCCTCATGATCTTGCTTCCAAAATCCCAAGGAGATCCTGCAGCTATTTGTATTTTTAATTGTGTGTGGGTGTTAATTGCATTAGCTTCCACTCTAATGGAATGAGCTAATAGGAATATTACACATACATTGTGTTACACCCAGCTATGGCCCAAACTAGAATTTACAATAAAGAACACAGTGATATTCAAATGGACCAGAACAAGAGTTAGCAAAACAAAAACAACAGCCTTTTCACCACAGATTTGAAGAGGTCAGATTTTTCAGCAACAAAATGAAAGACCCAGTGAAAGCCTAAATGCTCTTTTAGCAATAGGACACTAAAGAAAAAAAGCCGTTCCCTCGAACAGATCTCTCAACAATAAATATCCATACTGCAGCTGACAGACATGCCCAGCATAGCCAAATTAATATGCTAATATTTTGCTAAATGATTAGCAGCAGTAAAACAAAAAAAGTCTGTACACTTTAGCTTGTAATTTTGCTAAGCGCTCCTTCTTGAAATGAGAGCAGTCTTTATGCAATTCCCCCAGCCCCCAGGCAGCAAACTGTGCTCCTATTATCTACTCATTTTCTGTGTTCATATCACCTGTCCACCTTCTTTTTCAGATCATCCCATTAATTGCTTGCACCTTTTTCTCTCATAAGGATATTGCTGGGTTCCCCCTACCCCGCCCCCACGTTTCAGACAGCTCTGGGCAAATTGAAGCGCACTGTACTTTCTTTTGTTTTCTTTTCCTTAGTGTTTAAACAGGCCCTAGCAGTGATGGGCAATGACTCCCTTGTCAGGGATGTGGTGAATCCTCTGCAAAATTCTTACCCCTGAAGGCTTGGTCCATAGCCATAGCACAATTGCTGTCTGGCTCTTCCTCTGATCATTCCCTTTTTCTTGTGCCTCTCAGTTCAAATTATGTGCAGGAACACTGAGAGATACTTCATCTGGTCCATTAGTATGGGACACGGAATTCCCTTTGAAGTTACCAGTGGTGCCTGGTGGCTTCCAGGTCAGTGAGGCAATGAATCCATTCTGAGTTTTAATCCAAACTTCAAAGAAGTTATCCAAGGTGCTAAACCCAATCCCCAAAACAGATTTAGCACCTTGGATAGTTCTAAAATGTGGAATACAGCTCAGAATGGACATACCACACCATGGCATGCAAACCATTAGCCACCACTGGACTTCAGAACTTAGCATCCCACTCAGCTTGCCCGCTTGGGGCCAGGCTGACTTTTTAAAATCTACCGGTACATTTTGTGGCCTAGTGCTGTAAAGAGAAGAATTGAATCTGGTAGTAATTCTGGGGCTTCTCTACACCGCCCCCCCCCCCGCCATTACAATATTCATTGCTTGGCTGCTGGAGTACTAGACGGCTTTAATCATCAGCACCAGCATGCCTGTGTCTGCCTTCTTCCTCTTAGCGAACTTTGGAAAGGCCTCTAGGGAGGTCCAGTGGAGAGTTGTTTGGTAGAATGTTGCAAGGTACCTTGGACAGAGCCGTGTTAAACCTGCCCCAGGTCTGCATTCAAATAAAAGACTTTATCAGATGAAGTGAATTGCACAAAAAAACCTGTATCATTTTGGATGTGACAATAACAGAAAGGGTGAAATTATCAGGCACCCTCATCGTTCAGCTATTCTGGGGACATTATACTGGCACAGATGAGGTGTCACTTTTTTATTGATGGGCTAAGCCAGCCATAAAAAGTGATGACTTATTCACTACACCCCTGGAACAGCTGAACGATGATGTCATCTGATCATTTCACCCGTTGTGTTATTGTCATGTGGTATGATGTGGTTTTTGCCATGTTTGGTAAAGTCCAAAGTCACAAATTTATGTTGCTGTATCCATCCTGTCCTTTCCCTCTCAGTCATAAATACACACACAAGATCAGACACTGGGATAACTAACATCAGCTCTAACCTTTAAAGCTACAATATTGTGAATAGGGGTTATTGTGTGTAATGACTCTGAGAGTTATGGAGACAACATTGCACCACCCATATAAAATACCCTATAAAATATTAGGATGAATACAGTTGTTTGTTCCAAGTAGAACTGACCCACTGAATCATTGGGAACTTGATAACTTATCATGTACATGAGTTCCATTTAGTCAATGTGTCTATTCTAATAGGGGCTAACAGTTGGATTTAGCTCATAGGTAGTTTGTCATTTTTTCATTGATTCCTTGCTATACTTGTAGAACTGCATTTAAAAATAAAAATCCAAGGTAAATATATTCCAAGATAAAGCAAATAATTTCCTTCTCTAGACAATACAAAACACTTTTTTGTTCATAATGCATTCACTTTCTTTCTTCTATACAAAATGACATTCAATTGCCTTGGGGTTTTTTCCAATTTAGAAGTACATACAAGACTCACATTGACACTAATGGACTCTGTTTGCATACATCAGGAAAACAGAATTTGATTTACTGAGCTATGGTGAATTGACCCATACTGTTTGGAGTAAGGCTTATTAATCATTATGTGCCAGTCTACTACCTTTCCTTTATGCAAAACCAGGAACTCAATTTTTATTGTGCAGCCAACATATTTTTATATTTTATATTTCATATAGGAAACATTCTTTTGAGAAACTAAAACATCAGTTCCTGTGAGTTTTCCAAAAAGAGATGGTCCAAATAAAAATGAATGGAAGGAGAGGGAGAAACTTCATTCTTCCACAGCCACAGACACTTTGTGATATAGCTTCCCCACAGCTTGCCTGAGGGCAAAACTTTTTCCCTTAGATTTTTCCCTTAGATTTTATGTAAGCTGCCTTAAAAGTTTATGTAAATAAAAGGTGGAGGGGGAAAACAAATATTTTAAATAATAAATCAAGGTACCCTCCAACTCTCCCTCTCTCTCCCTCTGGCTTTTCTTCGCAAACGAAGATTCAGGAAGGACTCATCCTGTGCTTTCTGCAAGCGCGCTGATGACTATAAAGGCCAATCCTAGATAAGCAAGTCCAGTTGCAGAAAGCACAACAGAAGGTCTCCTTGGGTGATGTTTCTGGGTTGTGATTCTTTCTGCGTTGTCCTTTCTCTTCAAGACTTGTTCGGCATGAGTTCTCAAATAAGGTTGCAGCATTGTGGATAGTGCGTCTCCATGCCTCCCGATGTGAGGCCAGGGCAGACCATTGTTGGTGATCAATTTGGCTGAGCCTGAGATGTTGTTTCAGGGAGTCATAGGGGAAAATACTGATCTAGGTTTAATGTTCTCCACCTGTAAGTAGCATGTAGTACAACACAACCAAAGCTTGGAAAAGTTACTGTTTTGGACCAGAGTTTACAGGATCCCATAACCAGTATGACCAATTGCCACATTGGCTGAGGGTTCTGGAGATTTGTATTTCAAAAACAAACTTTCCCAAGCTTTGACTGCTGCAACATAGGAAACTGCAATCTATAATATAACCAACCAAATTACTAGACCAAATTATTTTTCACTTTAGTCCTATATTGTCTATGTTGACTACCAGAAGCTCTCCACCTTTTCAGAAGCTGATGGCATTCCCCTTTACATTCTATCCAGTTCCTTTTAACTGGCGATAACAAGGATTGAACCTGGAGTCTTCGGCACACAAAACACATGCTCTGCTTTCAACTCAATGCAGGTCAGATCTCCAGGGAAGCCCCGTAGTCCAGAGGACTCCCAAATGACATCTCTCATCAGCAGAAGTCATTGCAATGGCTTTCCCCCTTTTTCTCTTTTAAAATATTTTTACAGAGCAAATATGCCACTGCATAATTAGGTTCTAGACCCACCATCTTAATTTCTCAGAATACTGCACCTCAGAGCTACAAAGATGCCAGGAATAATTGTCTGGAGTTTGCTTTGCTCCAGTGAGTATGTCCAATCCACTAAAAGGATGTGGATGTTGCAGCAATTGCCACGTGTCTATCAACTGGTAAATAGCAATAGCAATAACATTTATATTTCTATGCCACTTATTAGTTCAAAGCACTCCCTAAGCAGTTTACAATGTGTTAGCTAATTGCTGCCAACATGGTGGGTACTCATTTTACTGACCTACAGAAGGATGGAAGGCTGAGTCAACTTTGGAGCCCTGTAGGATCAAACTCACAATGTTGTGGCTGTAGTACCAACATTTAAACACTGCACCACCAGGGCTGTTCCATAGGTGGTATCTGTTCCATAGGACATGGGAAAGAATTTTAAAAATCTTTTTAAAAAGTTTTCCAGGTATGATTGCTCCAATCTAGAGTGATCCTACCCAACAAACTGTACAAAATATTTTGGAAATGAAAAACTCATCCATTATTCCCTTTTCAATACCTGGTAAGAAGGTTTGAGTGGGGTAAACCTATATCCCCTTTCTTTTCTTAAGCAGGGGAAAGAAGACAGGCAACAAGAACACCATGGTATGGAGGAGGGAGAAGCAGAGGTGTAGACAAGATCCCAGAGGACATCATCTGAGCAGTCTCTGAGCAATGCTGCTAAGGATTTATCAGACAACCCGTTCTGATAAAGTACCAAAAGCCCGTTCTTTTGCCAGCATAACTTTGTCATTTTTATGCTGACAAAAGAACTCCCCACGCTGCACTTACCTTCCCTCCTGTCCAAAGGGCTTCCCAGCAATGAATAAGGAAGTGAATGGAGCTCCATTCACTTCCTTGTTCAGAATCCCGTGGATTCTTGCAAGAAGACACTCACGCAGGAAATTTTAAAAAACACACCAAAAACAACACACAAAAGTTACACAAAGCACATATACACACTTTAAAACTTACAAGTAAACTGGGGAGGATGATAAAAAATGTGTCACCCATCTGGATGTCACAATCTCACCCAGAAGTGTTTTGGCCAGACTGGCCATTTGATGCTGCATTCACATGAGTATAATGGCATATGCCAGCAATGCTGGCACTAAAGCACCATGGGGGATCTATTGACACTAAGAATCCTACTGTCTAAATGGGATCCTACACCAATCCACAGTATTTGGAAGGAGGGGGATCCAAAACAGCAAAAACAACACAGGAAGAGCCTTTGTGGCTTTTCCCGTAGTTTTTTTTTTTTTTTTTTTTAAAGAGGGAGGAAGGTGTGCATTCCTGCTTGTTAGGACAAATGATTCACCTTGAATTGCTTCCCCATAAGAAAGAAAGCACAAAGTAGATTGGCTGGGCAAGCACAAGAAGAGGGACTTGTTAACAGGGCAAGTGCCGACTGCCACTGTGTTGGATTTTCACTTTAGGGAGCCATCGCTGAGGTGATAAAACAAGGTGTGTTTTTTGGTTTTTGTTTTTGCCATCCTTTTAATTCAAAAAATTGCTCTATTGCTCTAGCATACCTTAGACAACTTTTTTTAAAAAAATGTTCAGCAGTGGTGAAGAACTAATGTGAGTAAACCACTCGTGGCTGCCATCTGGCATGTGAAGCTTCTGGGGATTTCTGGGGCCAAAAACCCCATTAAAACATGTCGCTGCTGTTGCGAAATGCCATTATCGTGAGGTACTCCATTTTTTTCTCCCTCATATAGACAGTGCCTAGGGGTTGACATTATTCTAAGATTAATCTGGGCATGCGCTAAGACAGGGGTATGCAACCACAGAGAGGGTGGCTGCCATCCCTAACTGGATGTCTCTTTCTGCTGCCTTTTTGGCCAATTTTCAGCTGACTGGGGCAGTTGGGGGATCTCTGGGAATTAGATGAAGCAAATGGCCACATTTCCAAGTGGCTTTGGGTGCTTTTAACTAGGTTTCAGGTTTTTAAAAAATGCCCCCAAATCACTCCAGATTTTTTAAAAAATGGGGGCCTGGGTGCTTCTGGGTACAGCCTGTGGACCACACTTTGCCCATCCTTGCTCTAAGAGACAGCCATGACACATTTTTCTTCCTGCACATGTCCTGCAGGCTGCACAAGCACATTTTGGCACACTGGAAGTGCTCTAATGTCACTTTCTGCTGCCATTTTGGCCACTTTTCAGTTTTGTTTTTTGGTGTACTCATGGCTTTTGGGAGTGTGTGGAGCAAACTGCCACATCTGTGGGCTCCTGGCAGGGTTTCAGGTGAAAAAAATGCCCTCAAATCACCCCAAACTTTTTTTGGGGGGGGGCTAGGTGCTTTGCAGGACTTGGGGGTGGACTTCAATGGCTATATCTGGGGGCCCCAAAAGCTGCATGTCCACCCCTGAACAATTATTGCCAGGCTCTCACACTGTCCATTCTTCCTCTCCAGCATCCTGCATTTCCAATTATATGCAAGAACACTGAAGTCCATCAGTACATGACAAGTTACCTATGGTCCAAGCTGATGGCTTCCAGGTCAATGGGGTGGTTAACCCATTCCAGATTTTAGTCCAAACTTTAAAGAAAATATCTAAGGTGCTTGCCTATCCCTAAAATAGCGTCAGTGCATTGAATAGCTCCTTTGAAGTTTAGACTAAAACAGGGAGTGGATTCACCTCCCACTTTCAGGGAAGCCTCCAGCTGTCACTAGAAGTAACTTGTCATGAACAAAGTGACCAGTCTTCCATCATGGCACAATAATAATAATAATAATAATAATAATAAGATTTATTTGTATCCCGCTTCTCCCATCAGGATCGGCGGGATACACAATACCTTTCTTAACACTCTAATACCCCTTGGTGACTTTCCATACATCTCTGTGGAGAAAATAAAGAACATGATCATTGTACCCAGCTCCTTCTTCATTTATGGAAAGAAACACACAGGGAATGGCCTCTCAGTGACTCATGTTGCCTGGGATCAGCACAGAAATGATTCAGTATATTTCTGGATCATAATTAAGATTATGCTCCAGTGCATTTTACTGTCTTGTGTTTTTTTAAAAGAGTTCTCTGTTTCTGTTAAGTCATATGTAACTGTTCCATTTTTTCATTTGCAAATGAAGACTCTAAGCTCACAATGTCTGGTGTAGTGCTGTTTTTCATTCCAAACAAAAGAGACATGATGTTGGCATTGACTGGGAAATGTTAATCAAAGTTTGTGTGCGGGGGGGTGTTCATTTATCTGTACATGCACGGGCACATTGTATGCACACACATGAGTGCATGTACTCAGACAACTGGATAAATACTTGTAAATTCTGGGTGTAAATAGCAGGAAGGAATCTACATTTACCTATTTTACATCTCCATCAAATAACTAAGAATGCTATGAAGATCTGTGTTATGACTAACCAGGGTGCCAGTTAGACGGTAGTTTTGTCACGGGGCGTCCCGGGACTTCTTGATCCCATATTCATCCCTCCCTGTTTACACGATTTTTGTCTCTGAACTGGATATCCTGGGAGACCCTGGGATCATTGTTTACACAGCATCACGTCCCGCGATATGTACCTTCTCCCACTATATACTACCCCGGGGTGTTTTTTTGAGTTTACGGTCCTGGGATTTTTTTTTTTTTTTTAGCTGTCAATCAAGGATGTGATTACTCATTTTTTCACAACCTCAGTGATGTACTTCCTTTAAAGTTTCGCGCCAGGAGTGATACTATTGGCTGTCTCAAATGTTTGTTAAAGCTTCTGTGTTGGGGATAAGGGGATGATTGAGTGTTGCATAGGGGATCTAACGTGGGGAGGAAGGAGCGATCAGTGGCTACAGCCTTTGCTGTCCTTCCGAATTGAAAGAACACCGTTTAAATCCCATTGAAAGTGAGGAAGGAAGGGGCGCTCAGTGGCTACAGCCTTTGCTGTCCTTCCAAATTGAAAGAACACCATTTAAATTGCATTGAAAGTGAGGAAGGAAGGAGAGAGGCTACACCCTTTGCTGTCCTTCCGAATTGAAAGAACATCATTTAAAGCCCACTGAAAGTGAGGAAGGAAGGAGCGATCATTGGCTATACCCTTTGTTGTCCTTCCAAATTGAAAGAACACCATTTAAATCCCATTGAAAGTGAGGAAGGAAGGGGTGGTCAGTGGCTACAGCCTTTGCTGTCCTTCCGAATTGAAAGAACACCATTTAAAACCCATTGAAAGTGAGGAAGGAAGGAGAGAGGCTACACCCTTTGCTGTCCTTCCGAATTGAAAGAACATCATTTAAAGCCCACTGAAAGTGAGGATGCAAGAGGGTGTGTGTGTGTGTGTGTGTGTGTGTGTGAATGTGCGATCATCTGCTCAGACGATGGCATTTTTTACTGTGCCTTTAAACAAATGGAGTGGATGCAGGTGTGTGTGGGGTTAATGGGCAATCGTCTGTGATCTCTTTATAATTTACTCTCTTTAAAATTTAAACCAAGCATGTGTGTGGGGGGGTAAAGTAGAAGGGTTCCCACTGTAGAAATCCATTTAACAGGGTGATTTAATGCAGACATACACAAACCTACTTGCAGTTTGTTTTCATCTGGTGAGGCTGAATCTATTGAATGGGTGACTGACCCCTCCTCTCCTTTCTGAGCACACCCCTGGTCACATATATTTCCGGTCATCACCAAGTACTGAGATATCTTGTCCCGGGGTGTTTAGACGTACGATTTTCCGAATCCTCCCATGACTTTTTTAAAAAACCAGACAAACCTCAGGACTGAAAGTCCCATGGGTTGCGTGATAAAAGGTGGCCCCCCTTCCCAAAATCCTGTAGCTGACATGATGTACAAGTAAACAGCTAGTGCTCAACATGAATTCCTCCCACTACTTTTTCATCATGTAAACGGCACACTGGTGCATTAATAGTAGCTGAATATAAGGTAGAACTGCTGGCCCCAACATGTGTTGGACTATAACTCCCACCATCCCAGTCAGGAATATCAATGGCCAGGGCAGGGATGATGGGAGCTGAAGCCCAGCATATCCATAGCACACCAAATAAGGGAAGAATGTTCTGTCTTCCTCTAAATATTCCCATTGTAGTCACACTACACCACTCTCATCTGTGGAACATCTTTGTGACTCCTGCTCATGACACCCTCTAATAGGATCGTAATGGGCTAGTCTGAGTTTTCCAACAGTATTTTTTTTTTAAAAAATGTGTCCTTGAAGTAGAGGGTTCCCAGGCCTTATGACCGTCATATAATCTACGAGGTCTGTCTATTAAATAATGAGACTGAGTTTCTGCCGTCAGATAAATCAGGGAGAACTGATTGTGAATGCTTGAGTGGTGACCTTGAACATGTCTGTACCTGCATGACAAACATCAGCACTCTTGGCCGTTCAGTTAATTGTCAGTTGTTTAAAGCAGCTGTGTTGTCTATTGTGTGCCAGAAAAATGCTAAGTTTAAAAGTTGAGCAATGTGACATTCTGCAGAAACTTGAGGTGGACCCAAACCTTTTTCAAAAAATCATCACTTGTGATGAAACCTGGATCTCCTGAGAAAAAACGACAGTCAATGCACTGGGAAACACCATCCTCACCAAGAATGAAAAAAGCACATCAAAGCAACTCCACATTCAAAGCTATGCTCATTAGTTGTTTTTTTTACATCAAGGGCATAATTTTGGCAGAATGGGTTCCAGAAGGCAGAACAGTGAACCAGCATTATTATAAGGAAGTTTTGACAAAGCTGAGAGAATGAGTCAGGGGAAAAAAGAAAAATGGTTTCATTCTTCATCAAGACAATGCACCTGCTCACACTGCATTTTTTGGCCAATAAACGTATTACTACACTTGAACATCCTCCATATTCACCAGATTTGGCACCATGAGACTTTTTTCTTTTCCCTAAAGTGAAATAAGTGCTTAAAGGAACACATTTTGAGTCAGTTGATGTAGTAAAGAAGAAAATGGCAGATGTGTTGAAACAGCTAACAGAAGCTTATCTGCTCTGCACCTTCAACCAGTGGAAAACAGGACTGTATCAATGTGTGAGTGTGAACAAGGAGTATATTGAAGGGAACATGCATTTGAATTGTAATACAGTTGTCCATCCGTATCCACGGATTTGGTATCCACGGATTTAAGTATTCATGGCTTGAAAATATTCTTAAAAAAATAATAATCCAAAAAGCAAACCTTGATTTTGCCATCTTATATAAGGGACACCATTTTGCTATGCCATTGCATCTAATGGGACTTGAGTATTCACAGATTTTGGTATCCACGGGGGGAGGGGGTCCTGGAACCAAACCCCAGCAAATATGAAGGGACAACTGTACATATAAATAAAGATGGGTTATTTATCAGTCTCTTTATTTAATGGACAGACCACATATAACTCTGATTTAAACCTGTTTTCCATTCACTTTCTGTTTTTTTATGCTTGTTCTCTTCCCTAATGAAGCTCCCCTTTCTGCTGGAAGCAGCTCTTTCCTTTCAAAATTCTTTCCTTCCAAACATTCATCAATGCTAGAATACTTTTCCACCCAGCAATATAACAGCTCATTAGAATCCAGTGCTGAAACAGGCATTGTATCTTTTATTATATATCTCCAGAACAATCGCTTTATTTCATTATAAGTATTGCATGTATATTGCAAGAGCTCAGCAATAAGGGTATGCATTCTGGTCTTGAGTCTAGGACACGGAGCAATGGACTCAAACTACAGGGAAAGAGATTTCACCTAAACATTAGGAAGAATTTCCTGACAGCAAGAGCTGTTTGGCAGTGGAATGCACTGCCTTGGAGAGTGGTGGAGTCTTCTTCCTTGGAGGTTTTTGAACAGAGGCTGGATGGCCATCTGTCGGGAATGCTTTGATTGTGTATTCCTGCATGGCAGGGGGTTGGGCTAGATGGCTCTTGTCATCTCTTCCAACTCTGTGATTCTATGATTCATCATCATGTAGAACAGGCAACTTAGGGACAATTTTTCTGCCCTGGGACCCTCCAGTGGCCACTCTGACTTATGGCAAGCCTATATCCTCCATGGTTTCCATGGCTGGTTAGGGATTCATAACCTAGTGTCCCAGAGTCCTAGTCCAACATTCAAAAAACTACACCACACTGGTTCTCAGGGGCTCTATAGCCTGCCCAAATGGTCCATGGGAATGGAAACAGTCCACTTCTAGCTTTGAAAAATAGATCTGTTAATGTTAAGCTATGCCAAAGTCCCTGCAACCTGTTTTAAAAAGTGAAGTGCTGCTTCTGGAAGGTTCACTCCATTTTGCCAGAGAAAGGGTGGTGAGGGGACTTGGCATAGGAATATGGAGGTAACCAACCATTATATTCTTATGCACTTACAAGCTCTTCATAAATGAGCCCACAGCATTTCTGCAAAGATATTACAGTGGAGTTTTCCAGCTAAGGAGATGGCTGGCAAGCTCATTCACAGGTTAGGAACCTTCCTGATTCTAAGTATGTCTGTGGGAGCACAAGTGAAGAAAGTGGTGGCACCAAGCCATCTGCTAAAATGTGTAATTAGCTCAAGGATCTAATATTTGCATAATAGGAACTATATACTTAAAGACTCAGTTAATACCATACAGGCAGTAAAAGCACTTTTCATTATGGCAAGATTGCTTATTTGAATCTCTGTGTACATTTATGTAATGAAAATGTTGATTAAGAAAATACTTGAGTATTTCGTCTGTGCACATTATAGTTGATTCTTCAAAAACAATTCAAACCATGACCTATTTCTGAAGGTAGCTGCAGAGTTCTCAGAATCCTTTTCTCCTTAACAGTTTGAAACTCCATTTAAACAGTTTGGTTGAGCCGACATTTCCTCTTACAAAGCAATTCATTGGCCTGAATCCCATTATCATTCCTAACTAGAGTAGACCTATTGAGTCAATGACATTTACTTATGTGTTGACTCACTGTTGACCTATCGATTCAATGGTTCTACTCTAGGTGAGACTAACAAAGGCCATATGTTCTTTTTACAGGTCATAATCCAAAGAGAGAGACAGAGCAAGGGTAATTCCTATCAGCTGGGCAGTGAAGTCCACCAGAGGAGATGAAAATGTAAACTTCTCCAGTGTGTCAGGACACCAGAACTTTGAAAAGAGGTTTTTGGGGGGTCACCTCCCAGAATGCACAAACCACCATGGGTAGCTGGGGATTCGGAGAATTCCAGTGCAAATGGTAGCTTTTCCAACATATGCAAAACACCTTACTACCAATGTGATGATCAACAAATATTCTGCCTTCTCTATGTCGATAGAAATGGGTTCATATTGCAGATAAGGTTGTGATTAAAGAAATGTTCTGATCAAATGATAGAATAGCACAACTTGCCTACAGGAAACAGCAACTGGCTTCCTGAAATAGTCAGGACTTTTTCAAATGGGGAAAAAAAAATCCTACAAAGGTCGAGAGGAGGACGGTACTGTCCTGCTTGCAGCGCTCAGTTTCAGACGATGCCGTCCTTCTCCCGACCTTCCCCCGTGCGTCCTCCATGCTGCAGGCATGAGAAACATGCCACTTTTTATTGACTGGGTTTTTCCATTAATAAAAGCGGTGCATTTCTTGTGCCTGCAGCACGGAGGAAGCATGGGGGAAGGTCGGGAGAAGGACGGCATCGTCCAAAATGGAGTGCTGTAAGCGGGACAGCACCATCCTCCTCCCGACCTTCGCAGGGTTTTTTTCCCCCCGTTTGAAAAAGTCCTCAGTGAGATTAACTTTTAAGTAAATAGGAATGTGATGATATGCATATAAAATTTACAGAGGAGGGATAATTTAAGAAGGAATACAGTTTGTTATTTCTGTTGGTAGTGATAACGTTTTTAACTATAAGCATTTTTAGAAACAATGCATTTTAGGGTTTATGAGAATTGTGACTACAGTAGGACCCACAAATCCACTGATTCATTTTCCACTGATTCAATTATCCATGGGACACTGTACAGCACACCTACCATAGAGTTTTCCTAGAAAATGTGTTCTCTCTAGCCATTTTCTAGGTTCTCCAAGACAACTCTATGGTATTTTAAACTGGAAGTCCCATTATTTTCAATGACGTTCACTATTAGCCATAGTTTTTGGCATCCACGGGGCCCTCCAGAACCAATCTCCAGTGGATACGGAGTGGGGGTGGTTCCTACTGTATATATTACATGAATTGGAGGCAGGAGCATTATCTACACTGCAGACTTAAACTAGATTAGTGCCACAGACCAAGATGGAATGTTACATCCAAAGAGGCTCAAACTACACTGGTAGCTACAGGTGACAATAGCTACTAGTTATGGGTGTCCCCCCCCTCTATTTTACTAAAAAATGATTAGAGGGGACCTGGTCTTAACTGGGAGTCTACAGTGGGGAATGGGAGCATAGGAGACTTTAAGTCTTGTCAAGTCAACTTCAGTTTGTGGCAACCCTATGAATGAGAGCTCTCCAAGAGCCCTGGTCATCAACCAGGTCATGCAAAGTCAGGGTTATGGATTCCTTGGTTGAATCAATCCACCTGTAGTGCAGTTTCCCTCCTTCCCTACTGCCTTCCACTTTACTGAGCATTTCTGACTTTTCCCATGAGTCACTTTGTCTCATTGTACATCCAAGTATGACAGTGTCAGTTTAGTCATGCTGGCTCTTTTGGGACGAGGGGGAAATTTTTAGTTGCAAGTGTAGGTGAGGGAGTCCAATATGGACCCAAGCTGTATTGGGAGAAAAAAGGGTATCTCCCCTTCCCCATATTAAAGTCCAAATTCCAATCAGGTAATCTGTGTTTAAATTTTAGCAAAAAAGACATAGCTTCTACATTATTAAGATAATAATGACATGTAGTTTGATGCTGCGTATGCCATTGTTGTTTCTGACTCCTGAAACATCAACCCACATATCATAGTAATATAGAGCAATGCTTGAAACTTACATTCTTCCCACTAAATTATGTATAATAAGCCCAGAGGGTTCAAAATCCCCCAGATTTATTTTTGCATTCCGCACCACAATGTCATGTTCAGTTTTAAGTACATACTAAAATAGACAGGTTTGGGATGTAGCATGAGAAAAATATAAATTTATTTCCAAACACATCCTTTACATGTGACATATGTTCAACACAGCAATGGTTATGCATTGGGTGTAGCAGTTCTTCTCCATCAAGTGCATTTTGTGGTCTCAACATATGGTATTTTTACTCGATAGGCTTTTTTTCCCCAGTGCAAGCTGCTATATACATAGTATGGAAACATGGAAGTCGCCAATTTTTATTATTCAAAATAAGCACATTTCTTCTGTAAGAGAGTGAGAAGTTTTGTTCCCGCTCCCAGAATTCTAGAGTCCAATAGATGAATGGTTGAGACATTCAAGACAGATAAAAGGAAATACATCTCCACACAGATGATAGTTACACTGTGCCATTAAAAAGGGGACTGGATAAAATCATTGAGGATGAAGCCCTCAGCGGCTACTGTCAGGTGGTAGCACACACTGGGAACCTAAACAGGTCCAGGAAGCATATAATAAACAGCAGAGTGTTGTTCCTTTAGGCATCAGAATAAAGGCACAGACACAGGCTTTGTGTCTAAAATAAACTTCTATGTACTTGAGCATAATGAAGAGTATTTACAGATGTATACAGCATTCAAAAGAAAAACATCTTCCCTCTGTGAAATCCAACACAGTACATCCTCACACAGTGATATCCAAAACAGAACTTCCTCACATTGTGAAATCCAAAGCAGAACTGCTTAGCTCTCAGCCCAGCCATGCACCAGCTCAGCTCCTGGGCTCAGTCAATATTGATACATTTACCCAGCTAGCTTGCTTCTGCAAACTGCAGACTGTTACATTCCAGCTCTTTACAGGATAAATGTACTGTATGTCCCAATATCCTGACAGCTACTTGCAAGAATGCCAATACAGTTGCCCCTCCACATTTGCAACTTTCACATTCACGGTTTTGATTATTCGCGGAAGGCTGCCTCCCCCCCCCGCTGCTCAACATCCCCTCCCTTCCCAAGGCAGCAAAGGGCTTAGCCCATCGCTGCCTTGGGAAGGTGGGGTGGGAAGCAGCTGGCGCGCTCACTCTCCACCCCACTCCCTTCCCAAGGCAGTGAGTGGCTTCCTCAGAAGCCTGTCGCTGCCTTGGAAAGGAGGGGTGGGAAGCAGCTGGTGTGCTTGCTCTGTGCCCCACTCCCTTCCCAAGGCAGTGAGTGACTTCTGAGGAAGCCTGTCGCTGCCTTGGAAAGGAGGGGTGGGAAGCAGCTGGCGCGCTTGCTCTACACCCCACTCCATTCCCAAGGCAGTGAAGGGCTTCTGAGGAAGCCCTTCGCTGCTTTGGGAAGGTGGGGTGGGAAGCAGCTGGCGCGCTCGCTCTGCGCCCCACTCCCTTCCCAAGGCAGCGAAGGGCTTCCTCAGAAGCCTGTTGCTGCTTTGGGAAGGGACTGGGGTGGAAAACTGCTGGCGCGCAGGCTTATTTCTTGTTCGAGGTTTTTTCACATTCGTGGGGGTTGTCTGCTCCTAACCCCCGCGAATGTGAAGGGATGACTGTATATCACCTTTAGTATCAAAGGCTGCCTGGTTCTGTACAGTTGTCCTTCATATTTGCTGGGGTTTGGTTCCAGGACCCCCCATGGATACCAAAATCTGTGAATACTCAAGTCCCATTATATGGAATGGCATAGCAAAATGGTGTCCCTTATACAAGATGGCAAAATCAAGGTTTGCTTTTTGGATTATTATTTTTTTAAGAATATTTTCAAGCCATACTTAAGTACTTAAGTCCGTGGATACCAAATCCGTGGATATGGAGGGACAACTGTATATCAGATTCTAGGGAGTGCAAGATGGAAGGTGAAGTTGTCCTTTCAGTTTACACAGTTATGCACTATGTTTCCACTTTATTTGCACAAGCCTTGTAGGACTTTAAAGATTAAAAGCAGCACAGAAATGAACTGGAAACCAGTGAAGCTGTTTCAACAGGGGAGTTACATGATCCCTGTAACCAACTCCAGTCGACCATGGCAGTTAAAGTGGAAACAGAGTGCCACGACTATGTAACAGAGTGCCACGACTTTGAAAGGGATCCTGCCAGTGGGCCTCTCATAAACAGCTGGTTGACCACTGTGTGAATTGAATGTTGGACTAGATAGGTTTCAGTTCTGATCCAGTAAAGCTCTTCTTATTAAGAAACCAATTTAGATTATTCCAAATAGCTACAGTTCTATATTTTGTTTGCAATATATCTAAATCTATTGGGTATTATATTCTGCAGTCATATATGTGCAGTCATATGCTGGATTAACCCCTAGTACATTCCAGGTTAAGCAATTGTAGTACTGTATAAGAAATATGCCTTCGAAGAGTCTGAAGGTTGTAGTTAGTAAAGAATATGGCTAGCTAGTTGCTAACTTGGATGAGATGTTGTAAACACATTATACCTGTTATATGCCAACTGCACTGGCACCTAGTCAGTTTTCAGCCCAATTCAAAGCACTGATTTTGAAAGAACAGCATAGGAGTTGGTTGAGGTGCATGCAGTGCAGATAGGAAATCAAACATTGCCTCACTTCCTGTTCGTTTTTATGGAAATTTCAGATGGATGAAAGAAGCACACAACATCTGTAAGTTTAGAAATTATTTTGGAAATGTGCTTGTAAACAATTGGAGCAAGAGATTCATCACAAAGTGTAGTTAGAAATATTATCATTCTACTAACAAACAGCAGAATAGACTGTGGGGCCCTCCCTCCACACACACATTCTTTTGCTTACATTGCTGTTCAACTTTAATTCTTAGTAAATTAGTACTTTGATTAAATCTCCAAAGAGATTAAAGAAGTAGCAAGATGTGTTGGAGAAAATTTACAACATCATTTATTTGGGCATCTTCAACTCTAGCAGAACAATATGAAATAACTCCCACCTAGTTGATTCATGGAACTGTTTACATGTAGTTCAAAGTTTCACTATTAATAAAAATTAACCTTTACAAATCAGATGGACTTATTTGAACAAGCTATTTATCTCCATGCCTTGGTTACCCATGCCATGTTAACTATTTTTAGACTACTATGGATCTGTTTTGTAGAAGTTGCTCTTGAAAAGTGTCTTGGAAACTACAGCTAGTCAGAATCCAGGTTGCTAAATGGGACCTACCATTTTTAAGAACACTACTACAATGCTAAAGGATCTGCAGTCATCCCTGTTCCTTTATCAGCTATAGTTGAAGTATAGTCAGCCTTCAACTTTCACCAAGGGTTAGGGTGGAGGACCCCCATGAAAGTGGAAAAACTATTATTATAGGCCCACTTTTTTTTTTAATCTGAGAGAATACTTAAGCATTTGTAGGTCTTCCAGCATGATTCCATGGTATGTTTCCACCAGTCACACTGGAGGACCTACAAATGCCTAGAAAAGTATTCTCTATGAATCTCCAGATCTTCTAGTGTAACTCTATGGTCAACTTCCAGCAGAAGCATACCATAGAATCATGCTGGAGGACCTAGAAAATGTCTAGGCCCTCCAATATACAGTTGGACTACAGTATCCACAGGGATTCAGTTTCCAAACTTAACATGGACACCAGAAACCATGGTGAACCCTATTGAAATAATGGTTTTCCGGTAAAAGCTTACCATAGAGTTGCATTGGAGGACCTAGAAGATGCCTAGAGAGGATGCTCTCTAGGCATTTTCTAGCACAACTCAATGGTATGTGTCCCTATTTTGTGTCCCCTGGATATCTGAAACCATAGGTATTGGTTCCATGGATACGAGGGCCGAACTGTATTTAATAATCTGTGAATAATCAAATCAGCGAAAGCTTAACTCACAAATGTAGAGGGATAGCAATATTTGTAATTGACCCATAAAGCCTAAAATCAAAAGGAGAAGTGTGGCCAATGGGCTGTCTGTTGCCCTTGCACCGTACGTTTGCACCCATTGAAGCCCACCAAGAGAATCCCCAAAACCCCTGAGCCTCCCTTCATTTTTTAAAAAAAATATTTTTGTGATTTTCAGGTGAAACGTATTTGTAAGCATAGTGCACTCTAAGCCCCCCCAAAAGGCATGAAAACATGGGGGAGGGATTGTTTAACAACCCAGATCCCATTCAGAATCCCCTACCCCTGCCAAAATACCTTCTTTCCCCTCTGTTTCTCCTTCAAAATGGTGAGAAGAAATGATGCAAAAATGGGTGGTGGGAAATTGCCCATCCCATTTTGTATGTTCTGTGACCAGAGTATCTGAGGGACTGTCCCTCTGACAAAAACCGTTCACCTGCTCTCTTCATCATTGAAGGTTACAGAGATGATGACCAGAAGAAAGGCCTTTCTTGGTAGTTGTCTATAGGGTGTGGGTTTCACACCCTAAAGATGTTTCTTCATTGCCAAGGCTTTCTTTTTCCATTTCAAGTTAATGCTGCCCTTGAGGAGGAAAGAGCCTTTTAGAATACCCATGCTACCATTTTATTCTTAATTTCATGTTTTCTTCATTTGGTTATTATTTTTATTGTAAGGAGTCAGTGTCACATAGTGGTCTAAGTGTTGGACTATCACTCTGGAGATCAGGGTTTGAATCCCCACTTGGCCATGAAAACCCACTGGGTAACCATGGTCAAGTCACACACTCCCAGCCTCAGAAAACCCTGTGATAGGTTCACTTAGGGTTGCCATAAGTTGGAAATAACTTGAAGGCACACAACGACAATAATTTTTATTGTATCAGTTTTTTGGGGTTCTTTTAGGAAAACTGGTTATAAATATTTTAAATAAATGAATCAAGTCTGTAAAATAAATTGTACAGTTACTGGAGCAGTATAGAACAGTATTTTGGTTTCTACGCCCCACTGGAGACAGAAATCTTTTAATAATTATGATTTAATGAAATAGAAATGATCACTATTAATAACCTATTATTCTCATGCCAACAGAAGCATCATCTCATAATGCTCCATGAATTTCAAGACTATTGCAGCAATCACAGATTGCAATATAGTTTTTAAAAAACAAAGTAACCTGGCACTGTAGATTTTCTGTAGATATAATGGGACTTGAGTATTCACTGTAGATATAATGGGACTTGAGTATTCACAGATTTTGGTATCCACGGGGGGTCCTGGAACCAAACCCCAGCGAATATGAAGGGACAACTGTACTGTAGTTTAAGGAGGAAAAAATTGCTACAAACTATCTTCTAAGGGCTGGCATGATTAAAAAAAAAAAACTCTCACCTGAAACTGCCCAGTGTCTGGCCCAAGGTAAACCAGGGAGTCTCTCACCTCACCTGGATACAAAGCTGGATCTCCCAAGCCCAGTCCAGCACTCTAACTATAGTACCATGCTTACCTCCAGTTATGCAACTCCCTGTCATGCAATTTGCCTTTCCAGAAACAACTACACTACCATGATAACCATAACAAATATTTAAAAACATAAACTCAATTTTTATCTGCCTTCATATACTGGTTTTGATCCTTGACCTAGGGGTCCTTTCACACTACACAATTATAGCACTATGGTTCCACTTTAACTGTTAGGACTGCATCCTAGGGAATCCTGGAGGTGGTAGTCTGGTGAGACATTAGAGCTCTTTGTCTGAGAATTCTAAATACCCCTCACTAAACTGCAAATCCCAGGGCACCATTAGATGTTAACATGGCAGTTAAAGTAGAATCATCGTGCTATAATTATGTAGTGTGAAAGGGCCCTGCTGTACCTTCATACTTTGCCCACTCTGGTTTCATTCTTCTCCCACTCCATTTCTCCTTGTTTTTCTGTTGCTTTTTAGTTTATAGTCCACCAAGTTTTGACCATTATCATAACCTTCTTCTCAGGTCTGCTTAGAATGCCAAGTAGGTGCAGCCAGTGGATCAACTGCTATGGGGGCAGCAAATCCACTCTTACCACAGTTGTTCTGAGTTGAATGAAAGTTCTGGTGGTGCAGCTATGCTGGTGCAGCAACCCTGATAGAGCTCCTGTTCACCTTGGACCAGCTATGGAAGGAGGCACATTTTGATATCCCATTGATTTGGAATGGGATTGGGCACCTACATGGCAGCAAAACTACTACCCTTGTGATGTTTCCACACCAAGTGCACTAAGTAATAGAAGCAATCCTTGACATCCATTTCCAATGATCTCTCCCACTGATTCTCCACAATCCTTCCTCTTTTGTTGTCCTTCCAGAGATCTTATACTACAAAAGCATCTCTGAAGGATCTCAGTGAATCTTGGTGGAAGATGTTCCCAGTCTGCATCTGCCTATCTTGGTCTGCATCTTTGATCCTTCCTATCTCTGTTCTCCACCAGCCATGGAATGACTGTTGTGGGGCTATCACAGTGCAAAAGGGAGTCCTAGGGGTAGGGACAGGGGAGCCATAGTAGAATTCCATGTACCCCTATGCTATGTATGTCCATTTAGGATTTTGACCCTAAGCACCCAATTTCACTGCACCACCAAACAGACAGCATGAGTTGTTCAAAGGAGGGCTTGACCACGTCTCTTTACTCTTAAAGTCAATGTATGTGTTTCAAAGCATTTCCTATTTCTCACAACCTCTTTTCATATAGTCTGTCACAAAGAACCTAACCGTTCCAACAAGGAAAACCCTAAAACCCAGGAATAAAATACAAAAATAGCACTTAATACAATTGCAAAGAAATTTCCATTCCATTCCCATCACCGCCACCACCACATATATAAATTGAAATTCCATTACCTAAATCGCAGGTGGGCATCTTTGGTGGATTTAGTGGCTAACTTTCTGAGGATCACACAGATGGCCAAAAAGATTTCTGAAATGAAAGTGGCTGGAAGTTCACTTCTCATTTTGAAAAATGGGTATTTTAATCCTAGTCTTAAGCATTACGGGGGAAAGACTGCAGCCTATTTAAAAGGTGATTCCTTCTTCTGGAGGCTTTCAGGGAAGAAAATCCACACATTGGGCACCAGAACATGGCAGTCCAGTGAGTCCAAAGGTTGCAAAAGTTGACTCACTCCAAAGGTTGCAAAGTTTGGAGGTTGCATGTAGTTCCAGGTCACATTTTTAACCTGAGTTCCTAAAGACTTGAAAGGCACCAGATCCTGTCTAATCTGGGTAGGGGATCGCCCAGGAATACCAGGTGCTGTAGGCTGCATTTCAGATGAAGGCAATGGCAAACCACCTGTGGGTATTCCTTGAATAAGCTTTATTGCACAAGGGAAGGGAAGTGGCTTTGAACCCTGAGAACAGCATGCCCCACCTTGCTTTATTGCATATGTCTATATGCTTTAGCTGTTCTTCTGTTCCGGTCCCATGGAATATGGTGGTAAAAGTGAGTCTTTTTGCTAACTGGAAAAATCTTTTAGCAAAAAGACTCACCTTTACCACTGTCTCCCATGAGACTGGAACAGGAGAACAGCTGAAGAACACCAACGTCATGTAATAAGGCAAGGCTGAAATGTGCTACTCTTGGGCTTTACTTCTACATCCCTTCCCTCCTGTCATAATCCCCTAAGAAAACAATATGAAAGTCATGGGTACATTGTAAGTCAACAGGTGACCTGAAGGCACATGCAAACAGACAAGGGCTTACATTCTTCCTTTCAGCAACTCCAGTTCTCTCCATCTCTCCTCCTTTGTCCCTTTCTTTCTAAACCACAAGTACAACTCCTTCCTTCCAGATTCGCTGTCTACTGGGCTCAACCAATTAGTGCATAGTGATTATATAAGTACATGTTCCTCTCTGTTAGTCATGCCTCCTCTCTTCTTCCCTTTATCTGTTGCCTCCTCTCTGTCAAATCTCAGGCTTCTCAAGAAATCATGCTGTCCTTTTTTTTGTTCTTTACTCTGTGATGCACTGTGCAGTCTAATGGGACTGTATAAGCTACACAAATAATAACAGAAAGGTCATGGCATAGAACTCTTGCAAACAAAAGCCAGAGTATGTTATTACATGAGTAAATATTTGTGCCATCTCTTTCTGCCAACTCACTCCCTTAGTCAGAACAACGACAAAAATGCCATAGCTTATTATTTCTAATATACATTAAAAACTTGGGATAGGGCCTAGAAAAAGTTTTCAAGCATCACTTCAAGCCATTTCACATATACAATGATATTGTACTCTCCATATTTTTTTAAAAAAAGGACAGGAGAAAAAGAGAATTGGCAATACAAAGAGGAATCTTTCTGGCATGTTGTCTCTGTCTCTAGAATGTTAATTTCTCTGTAGTTGAGACAATATACACCCGGGGTGGCTCTCCAAGGTTGTATTTATTTCTTTATTTTTAAAAATTTATAACCCACTTTTCTCCCAACATGGAACCCAAGGCAGCTTGTAGCATAGATTGAAAAAAGAATATCTAAAAACCTAATGACAAAAGGTTTTTTAAAAATTAAACTACTTTATCAAAACTTTAAAACCTTAAAATATCAAAGCATTTAAAAACATGACGATAACAATACAAATACAGCATACACACACCATTAAAAGACTTTCTGTGTAGCCAGTCAGTCACCAGATACCTTTCAAATAAAAAGGTCTTCACATGCTGGTAGAAGGAGAGCAGTGGGGGCCAACAAAGTCCCCCATGGGAAAGAAATCCACATCCTGGGAGCAACCACCAAGAAAGCTCTCTTCCATGTCCTCACCAAACTGTGAAAGTGCTGGGACCAAGAGGAAACATTTCCGCAAGATCTTAAAGCTCTGGCAGGCTCATCTAGGGAGATACCATTTTTCAAATAGTCTGGGCTTAAGTCACATAGGACTTTACAGGTCAGAACCAGCACTTTGAATTGTCCCTGGAAATGAACCAGTGGCCAGTGAAGTTGTTTTTGTGGTCTTTGACCCTTGAGACTCCTTAGACCATCCTTTTTCCAGAAAAAAGGGAGAGGGAGAAATTCACAGCCCTAGAAGCAATTTACCCTTTAGATAGGTTGAAGGGCCACTTTGTGATCTTTAACATCAGAACATACCTGTTTTTCAACACCAGAAGAAGTCTTCTGACTACTTCTGGGTAGTTTGGGGGAGCATTTTTAAAAAACTTTCTATGGAGCCCCTTGAACTATCTGAATGTATTGCTCATAGTTTTCAGTGTCCCAACAGCAGTTCTGGAACCAAAATATTATTTGGCTTTTTCCCCACCTCAAAGGTAAGAAATTTTTAACTTTGATGCACATTATCTTTCTACTTATCATTTCCTCATGTGACTCTTAAGTAGGATCCTGTAGAAAATCTTGCTCTTTATACAAGTTTGCCATTTGGATATCTTTTGTCCACAACACCTTTGGATGCCATGAGCTATGTCTGACACTCTTTGGTTATTGATACATATAATCCTGTAAAACCACCATTTGTAGTTCAGACGGTTGTTACTAAATGCAGGAGAAATTAGAATTTGCATCAAATGCTGGGTTTGGGGAGAGACCTTGCTGAAATACAGTATGTGGAAATACATTCCTTAGATTTGTAAAAGAAGTATAGTTTCATTCATTCAAACGACCCAAGACTAGACTGGGGATCTGAGCTCTATATCTCTCCTCCTGCCACCAAAATAATCATGTAAAATGGCCTACCAAGACTCTTATATAGGGTAACCTTCTCAAGAATTATCAATTCGAAGTGCATTCACTTTATCCTATGCATGTTTACTATGCACTGAATATATGCAGGGGACTTTTATGTACTTAAAGGTGATTGAATGATAATAAATAGGAAAGTGCTATGCTGTCCTTCTGACAGTGTCATAAACTTAATTCTTTATACTGCAAACTTGATAGATACATGTGTTTTCACATTTTCTTTTGACACTATGGACCTTATCAGGTGAGGCAAATATGGTGTCATAAGGATGCCTAATGAACTTGAAAGGGCGCATGTACCAGACAACATTGCCCTTTCATGATCATGTCATGTCCAAAATCCATTCTTTTTTTATTGATGGGCTAAGCCGTCAAATGGTCTTCTACGGCACTTTTGTGCGGCATTTGAATCCTCGCACCATTGTGCTCATATGACAGAACACTTCTGGGAAGAACAGCCAGGTAGGGACACTCTTTTTATGGAACCTCCTCCCCCCCAGGTACATGGGACCTTTAAAGTGTATTTCTGGGCTTGTGTTAACATTTGATGTCTTTATTTTTCTTTTATTTTTGAATTTCTATACTAGTGTCTTCTCCCAAGAATTGGTGAGATTTGGAACCTGGAAGTAAACGGAGTTCCATTTATGCTCTGTTACTGCCAGGGCAGCCTCATTGACACTGGTTTACATAGGTCTGATGGGGGGGGGTCTTTTGCCAGCATAAAAACAACACAAAATATGCCGGCAAAAGAACTTTTCTGGAGGGTGGTCTGATCAAGTTCTGTTTAGTATGCGCGCACACCTGTATCTTCTAATTTATCTGCACAGCTTTTGCTTTTAAAGTAGTGTAGTAGAGGGAATGATGAGATTGGAGACCTTATAGATACTCTTGCATTCACTTAATAAAAGAGTTTTACATACTTTTCCATTTGTTTTAATTTTTTAAAATTTACTCAAATGTATAATATTTACATTGATATTTCGCCACTGCTTTCATGGGAGTCAGATTGTTTCCTTCTTCAGCTGGTAGTTGTTATTTTAATGCATTTTATCACTCTATCCATTTAATTTATACTCAGAACATATCACACTGAAGCTGGAGTAGACTTCTAGAAACAAGGCATGAAAATTGGAGGAAGGAGCATTGACTATTGCTAAGATATGTAGATGATACTATACTTCTAGCAGAAAATATGAAAGATTATTGAGGAAAGTCAAAGAAGAAAGTGCAAAAGTGGGGCTACAAGTTGAATATTAAGAAAAGAAAAATAATGGCCACAGAATATTTACGTTACTTTAAAGGGAATGATGAAGACATCAAAACAGTAAAGGACTTTTGATACTATGGCAAAATGGAAACTATACTAAAAAATCAGAAGACTAGGAGACTTGCCGCATGCTGAAGTAATGTGGCAGAGCAGCTGGAAGGTTCTACTCTCTGTGCTGCCTTACCACATGACGTCCCCATTCTCCCAGTGTTCTGCTGTTCCGGTCCCATGGTAGACCAAGGTAAAACCAGTTAGCAAAAAGATGTGTTTTTACCTCAGTTTCCCATGGTACCAGAACAGAAGAATGAAGACATCATGCAGTAAGGTAGCACAGAAGACAGAACCTTCTGGCTGCGCTGCTCTTTACTTCAGTGTGTGATGAGCCTCTAGGGCTTGGAAGGGCAGCTATGAAGAAACTGGATAAGATCCTTAAGTGTAAAGATATATAATTGAATACCAGACTGAAGATTGTCTATGCTATTGTAATTCTGATTTCTGTGTATGGTTGTGAAAGTTGGGCAGTGAAGAAAGCTGACAGCAAGAGAATCAACTCATTTGAAATATGGTGCTAGAAAAGAGTTCTACAACTAACCATGGACAGCCAAAAAGACAAATAAATGAGTCCTAGGGCTCATCTACATGGACCAGAATATGCTGGTTCCCGCCAGCATATTCTGTCTCTGGATCTGGCCCATTGTTCCCCTGTTACTGGCATGAAACAGGCCAGAGTGCAGACGACCATGCTGGCCCATTCCTGCAGCTGCTGCCGCCACCCTCCACATCACACTCTGATGTCAGGAACCAGGCCTGTGGTACGTGAGCAAGGATCCTTCACATGTAACCTCCCTTAGTCACATGCAAAGGGTCCCCTTCCTAGATATGGAAGAGTGAGGCAGAGGGCAGCTGCAGTGACAGGCCGATGTGCTGGAATGGATTCCTGTGGTTGCGCAGGGCCCAATCCAGTTTTTTTTTTGCCAGCTGGAATGGATTTAAACAGGTATTATTTTAAAATGCTGTAATAGGCCCTACCCTATCTTCCCCCTGTCTTAGCCCTGTCTTTGCCCCAGGGGTTGTGAGAAATACCTGGATGGGGGAACAGAGCAAAAGCCCTGCAGGACTCCAAGATGGTGTAAATTGCCCATGTAGACAAGTCTGTAGAGCAAATGAAGCCTGAACTCTCTCTAGAAGTCAAAATGACCAAACTGAGGCTATTGTATTTTGGGCATATCATGGATGACATAACTCATTAGAAAAAACAATAATGCTTGGGAAATGGGAGACAGAAAAGAGGAAGACTGCATTACAGATGGATAAAACCAATCAAATAAGCCACAGCCTTGAGTTTGCAGAACCGAAGTAGAGCTGTTAATGCTTGGTGTTCATGGAGGTCTCTCCTTCATAGCATCACCTAATATTGTAGTTGACTCGACAGCAATTAATAACTATCAATATTATATGAATAGAACAATAAAAATGTTTTGGAGATCTCATATTTAGTGGGTGAGGATGTTACAGGATCACAAAGACAGACACATAATATTGTTTGATTGAACAAACCGAAAGCAAATATGTAAATGGAATTTCAAAATGACACTATGCTTATTTTTCCTAAATTATAGACTAATTTAGTATGAATTATATAAAGAAGTGGATTATAAATCCTCAGATTTTACTGAGACTCTTGTGAAGAGCAATTAGAGGGATGACAATCCTCATTATATATCTGCTAAATGATCATCTCAAGTATATATTTCCCAAAGGTTATAAATATATTAATGTGTATGGGGTGCATGTGTAAGTGTATGAGAGCATGTAGGCAAGTATGTAAATGCAGATAAATTTATACATATCTTTTGAAGCAGAATTACTTTTCTGACTGAAAACTGGTATGTTTAAAATGCCTCTGTCTTCATATTTATACTCCTTTTACTGGCAGAGACAATCCATGTATGGAAAGAAGCCATGGATGATATAAACAGGCTCTTACTCCTGAACTTCAGACAGCCAGATGGTAAGGAAAACCTCTATGAGTTGCATTTACAGAGACTGAGCTCGCAAGGGAAGGACGTTCTTCCTGAAATGCACCAGCTGCCCACAGTTATTATAGATCTTTTTCTGACAGCACCACAGTTTAGGGCTTGTCTATATGGTGAAAATACTCCTCATACTCATTGAGGAGAATATGTTTTGTCCATCAATTTGCCTTATTCAGGAGAGGTGTCAAAAACTCCAAATACTCCATGGGAAAAGCCTTCGCGGCTTTTCTAACTTTTAAAAAAACTCCAAAGGAAATGCACATTCTTGCTTGTTAGGATAACCAATTCACTTTGCTACACTTTCCCAATAAGAGCAGAAGTGGAAAGCTAATTGGCCAGATGTGCACAGGGGGTGGAGCTTGCCAGCAGGGCAGCACCCAGAACCACCATGTTGAATTTTTGCTGAAGTGATTGTGTGCTGAGGCGACAAAACAGTCTTTCCCCCACTATTTACTTACGATTGCACTTCCACACCTTGGATTTGCTGTCGGCTGCAGCAACTGGTGATGATAAAAATGTGAGTAATTCACTTGCCCCCACCATCTTGATTCACAGGCATGCCCATTTGAACAACAAACGTGTATGGCTTTGCATGACTACAATCTTGAAAAAAACCTGTGAAGACAAATGAAAGCTGCTGCAAGTTGTTGTTACTATGCATCAATCAACATTATGCCTCATATAGACAAGCTCCAGGTCCTCCTTTTTTCTAAAGGCACCAGATCCCATCTGATCTTGGAAACTAAGCAGGATCAGTTCTGGTTAGTACTTGCATGGGAGACTGCCAATGAATACCAGGTGAGGTAGGCAATATTTCAGAGGAAGGAACTGACAAAACCACCTCTGGTTATTCCTTGTGTACGAAAACCCTATAAAATTCATGGGGTCACCATAAGTAGACAGATGATTTGAAGGTGCGCGCACACACGTGCATGCATACACACATGGTGCTGATCTTGTAAATGCCATCTTACTCTTGCACCCTATAAATTACACAATACACAGTCACTGCACTGAATTAAGACAAGAATGAGCAATTGTGGCCCAAAGTCCAGAAGTGAGACTTACTTCATGTAGGTTTCAAGGGGCTGACAGAGAGAGAAGAAAGTGTGCTTTCCACAGTTTTGGCCCTAGGACCAACTACATGTAGCCTAACCCCTGGCCACTACCAGCTCCACTGGTATTCCAGAGATATTCACTGATTGTAGAAATGTTCAAAAGGTGAATCTGGATAAAATCCAGCTAACCAGGTAATATGGCAATTTAGGGCCAGGGCAGGGGAGTGTAACAATTTTTTCATGACTGGGCAGGTGCAAAAGGTGAAACAAGGCGGCTCCTGAATCATGGCTCTGATTTTCCAATCCCTGCCTTGTGTTGTATTATTGTTGTATGCCTTCCAGTTGAATTCAACCTATGGAGACCCTATCATAAGGTTTTCTTGGTAAGATTTATTCATGGGAAGTTTCCCATTGCCTCCCTTTAAGGCTGAGAAAGTATTATTTGCCCAAGGTCACATAAGAGGCTTCCACTGCTGAGTGGGGATTTGAACCCGGTCTCATGGAGTCCTAGTCCAGTACTCAGACCTCTACACCAAGCTGCCTTTCCTTTGTTCTCATCTATATTGTAAGCGACTTGGGTCCCATGACAGAAAAAAAGTCAGATATTAAATAAGTACATAAATTGATAGATGATTCAGTGGCCACAGTGTATGCACCCACTGTCTCTCTCCCCAATCCCTCCCAGTCCCCCCTGGCTTTTGAATGCTCCAAGGTATGTGTTTGTCTCAAGTCAGAAAGACCAGCTGGGAATGATGGGAGATGGGTGCCCCAGCATTAAATGTATTTCATAGACAAAAAACAGACATCTTATGCATCTAGAACTCTTTGCTCTGAGATTTGTCTCCACACATGGAGCCCCAGGGAAGCATTACAATTCCCTCACATTTCAGCTGGCACCCTGAGACCTGGTAACCCCTCTCTTACCTCACCTACCACTTCATGCAGCTCTCAACAGATAAGGCCTTAAAAGTGTAATCCTCAACAGAAAAGCAGACCTGGCTTTAAGTCCTAACTTATTTATCCTTTCCAACATAGGTGAGCTGACATTTAGGTGGAATCTTTCTGCTGTCTGCTGTCTCTCTTTTTAAGCTACCCTAACTCAAAGCCTCAGAGCAGCAGCATGCAACATGCTGCACCTTTAGGGGAACTTTGTGCACTATTTCACTTAAACCAAATCTCTATTTAAGAAGTTATCAGAGGAGGGTCTTTTATTTGACCTCTGTTTGAACCACTAGCTAGTTCTCAAATTCATAGTTAACAGGATACAGAACCAATCAATGTCTTGTTTACATAGAAGTAAACATACAAGTCCATCAGAAGGGACAGAAGAGAAGCTTTTAAGTTGCCCATCAACAGTTAACGCCTGGCCAGCAGACTGAGCAGACACACACAGGCCATCCGGTCACAGTCTTTCCACTAGGGTTAGATGTATTGTATATCATGACTATGTCTACATGTACTAATGTATACATATAAACAAGAATGTGTACATTTTATGCAAATGTTCCCTTTTTGATGATTTGCTACTTCTTTTCTTGCTATTGAATCCATTAGCCATCTGACTTTTCATGGCTCAGATACCTTAATGGTGCACCAAGGAGGACTTGCAGCAGCATTGTCCCAACAACTGAGAAGCTAGTAACCAGACTCAGAGGAATTCCCACATGAGGTTCAATTAGGTTGACAAGTTGTTGAGGGATAGGTTTTTTAGTAAGCATCAGCCTGATGCCTTGCAGGTGCCCTCCATTCTGAAGAGACTACATTGTGTAAGTTTCTTCAGAAAGCTATTTGAAACAAGTTTCATTCTATATACAGTCCCCAAAAACATTTTCTTTCTAAAAATGCCATTTAAAATATCCCACAGTTTCCTCTATAGGTTGTGGTGAGCAACTTCACCACATCAGGCCCTCCCCCCCAAAAAAAACCTAAGGTGTGTGCTAGGCCCAGGAGAGGCATTTTTAATAACCACGAAGTAAGACAGAAGCCACTCCTAATTCTGACTCCTGACCTACCCCAAGGGAGGGCGTGTTGAAATTGCCCAACCCCGTAGAAGGAGGGGCATTTTGAGTAAAAAGAAATCTCCAAACTGGAGCCAATAAGCCACAGATTTCCCATCATGGCCTAAATCCAACATGATACTACTAGGCGTCCACTAGCTCAATGGGACTTTCTCCCCTCCACCTGCCTCCTACCCCTCCAAATCACTAAAATGCATGGTTGGGGGTCGGGGGTCTGCCTACTTGAGTAGATTTTGAGAGGATGCTGGTGAGGGAGAACCTTTCCCCAGCCAGTTCCACCCATAGGAGCAGTACCATCAGTAGAACAATGTTGGCCTCATCTACGTGGGCCAGAATATGCTGGCTTCTCACCAGCATATTTTGGCCCTGGATCAGGCCACGTTGCTCTCCCATTACTTGAACAGAACAAGATGGAGTCCAGAACACCGTGTGAGCCCATCCCTGCAGCCACTGCCACTTCCATCCTTTTCACACTCTCCGAATCCAGTCAGGAAGCCCACAGCACATGACCAAGGCCCCCTGTATGTGACCAGCCTGGTCACATGCTGTGGGACTTCTTCCTGGACCCAGAGAGTGTGACACATATAGAAGCTGCAGCAATGAGCTGGTGTGGTCACATGCCTGCACTTACATGGGGCCCTCCTGTGGTCACACGGGGCCCAATCTGTTTTTTTTTCCAGCTGAAATAGATTTTTGTAGGGGTTATAATAGAACAATATAACAGTTTTTACCCCTATCTTAGTCCCATCATTGCCCTAGGCATTATGAGGACTGCCTGGGGGCAAAACAGGGCAAAAGCCCTGTGTCATTAGGACTGCAGGGCTCCAAGAGGGGGTAAACAGCCCATCTAGATGAATAAAACAAACACTGCAGGTAATTTTCCAAGGATTATTTAAAAGGAAACACTGCAAGTAGAAAGCCTTAGGCAGCTGGAAGAAATTATCCCTTTACTACAATGTAGATGCCTGCCCTATTTGCTAACTTTTCTCATTAAAGGTTGCTACAAATATTACAGCACTAAGGTGTTGGTTTTTTGTTTTTTTTTAAAGCCACACACAACCCTGGATTTTATCAAGTTCCATTTCCAGCGAGCAACCCATAATAGACCTAATCCTTATCAGATTAGTGGATTTAACTTCCATCACTATCATAAATATCTTTCTTCCTTCTCTCCACCACTCAGCCTTCTCATATGTCAGTGATCCTTACTGAGGCATAAAATGTTGTTAGAGATTTCTGAATGCCTCTGAGTTGAGAGCACAGAGCTATAGCACATGCGGTCTATGACCCATTTTCTACTTTTCTCACGTTCCTCTCTCTCCATCAATACATTTACTGGAAAGGATAGGTGGGGGAAGGGAGAAATGAAAAGGAAAAGGCCTCTAGAGTAGCTACATCTCTCACATGTGAAAAAAGGACTACTCATGCTTACTTAAACATGCAGCAGCAGAGATCTTATAACTCTGTCATTGCCAGCATATCAAATGAGAACTTTCTCATTACTCTGACCACTAATGTGGAAGATTAGTTGGCTGTTCATATAAACCCACCAAAATATCAACATGCTTAAAATGGTACTTTATTTTCTCTTACTTGGGTTGCTACTATTTACATTTCTAATAAACACCTTATTACCTCAGTACCAAGACCTAGGCCAGAGATGGCCAATGTGTGGGCCATTTTCCACACTTAATTAAGACTTCTCTGTGCTCTTTAATTTATTCCTAGATGTGCTGAGACCAAGCATTATACTGGGCATTAAATATTTTCTTGTTAAGGGGTCAGGCTATCAGATATTTCCTGTACTAACTGATAAAAGTTGCTGTGAATTATGTTTCATTTATTTGAGATACCGAGAAAAAAAATAAGTTTATGAAGTCATCAATAAAAACAAAACAGATTTGAACCAATGCTATAGGAAAATTCTCCCCCTCCTCCATTTCTCTGATAGCTTTGATTCTCAAACCAATAGACAGCTCTGCAGAGACATTTTTAATTTTGTTAGAGAGATTTCCAGTACATGAATGTGCTCCCACTTGCTCCATTTTGTGAAAAGATCTGAATGGTAGACTACTCAAACCTTTATTCTGTGCCAAAGAAAAATTCAGATTCTTTAGAATCCATTGGTGCTGGCTGTCAGATTTGATGACTAAACTATGCAACACATAATTGAGGGAGATACAGAATCCTTAACAAACATAATTCAAGAAGCAATTTGATATAGAGTGTTAATGCATTGTTACCTGCCATGACACCTCCACCATTCCAATAATCCCTCAATTGGCTGTATATCATAAATTGTCTTATTGACACTTCACAAGGTTAGCAAAGACCTGGACTTCCCCAGAAACGGACGGAGCGAAGAAACGGACTGTTGCTCAAAAACCTAACAAAAAGGTCTTTCTAAATTCCCAAAATACATGTCTGGGTAGTAATTATGCAGACCCCCTTCCCTTGGACAGTGAGTTAGGGTGGAAATGTGCTAATTCTCCTGGATGCACCTGGAAGTGAGTCATTAACTAATTCAATCAGGTGGCCAGAAAATTCATTACTCTGCAAACTGGTTTTCCTCACACCTCTCCCTTCAACAATAGAAGGTTGCCTGACACCCATCAATCTTAATGTCTCAGCCATTAGCAATCATTAATGCAGCCAGAGCCCTCATTATCAAACTGTGAGAAATGCAGAAAACATTGTATTCCACTCAAAACACCCCTTCAAGGGGAAAATAGAATATAAATATTAACCCAAAGTACTGTCAAACTGTTCTCAGTTTCCCAGAGGCCATCACTCTGTTGATTAGCTGGGTCACCCAGCACACATAGCCGTACTTCTTCCCTGCATGAACCTCTGCTTTTGGATGAGTATAGTATAGCCCATCATCCTGAACTCTGTTCATCTATCCCAATACTTCTTCCTATTCTTCACTAGCCTTGTGTAACTGCTTGAAGCTTGAGTGGATGTGTATGTGTGCTCCTGCAATTATTTTTCAATAAAAAACATTTTTATTTTATTTCCTGACTGTGAGTCTTGTCAGCTAGTACCAGTATACAGAGGTCAAAAGATCCCGTAGTTACCCAGCCTCTTGCTGCCATACTGAGCTAACTGAAATTCCTCATATTAATATACTGGTATGACATGAGTGGGGTTCCCACAAGCCCCCAGTATTTCAGGTAACAGCATGAGATTACATTGGCCAAGCTCAATGGCCAAGCTCAATGCCTGAAAAGGGTAAAGTTTTGCAAGCCTCCATAGTTATGATGCTCACTGTTCTTTCTGGTCCTGCTCCAGTTGCCATTTTAGCTGGAGTGCTGAGCTGTGCCTGTAGAGCTTTAAGCCAGTCTACTGTGCTTTGGGCAAATGGGGAACCATTTGCATAGGGAGCATACCTCTCTATGCAAATATGTAACAACTACAACAACATATCCTCCAAGTGTCACAGATTTCCCAGGAAAGTACCCGCGGGAATCTAATTAAGCCTGTAAAGCTTGCCCTATTTTCTCTTCAAGCTGTTGCTGCCTTCACCTCCCTCCCCATACACACCTGCACAAGTTGGCTTTGTTTGGCAATTTTTCTCCCTCTCAGAAACATGAGCTATTTGTAAGTCAAACTGAGGCAGCTGAGTTTATTTGTAGGCTGCAGGACAAGCAAAATCTCTCTACCAAACTTCAGTCTGGTCTGCCCCACCTTTATTTTTGTTGCAACAACATTCTTGAATCTTCTCTAGCTTTCCATCTCATTATCAGGAACAAAGGAGGTAGCTAGCATCTCCACTGGCTTCTCTCCTCTTCCTGGAGTTTGTCCTGCTGCTCCTCTTCTCCTTGGCAGATATTTTCCCCTTCTGCTTGTCCTCTTTCTGATGAAGGACAGGGGTGGGAGGGTTTGAAAGATGTTGGGAAAATAAACTGAGAGCAGCTTTCCCATGGGCTTTTCCCCTGGGAAATGAGTGGGAGAGGAGGAAGAAATGACTTGCTAAGTGAGCCCAGAGGGAAGTGGGCTGGTTTTGCACTCCAGGCAGGAAGAAGCTGTTGGGCTGGAGTCACACAGTTCCCAAATCTTTGTCCGTTTTCTCTTTTCTCAACTTTGGGGTTGTCTACACGAGAAGATATAATGCTGATTGCTGTGCATTAATGCAAAATTGCAGCAATGTTCATTTGTCTCCATGGTCCTTTAGCAAAATTGCTGGTACACAAAGCTATCTGTGTTTGAAGTTCACGCGTAGCCATGCCTGTGAATCAACATGGTGGCTGAGAGTGAATTACCTGCATTGTTATTCTCAACAAGTTGTCACACTGCACAGTATTTTTTTAACTGCATATCAAAAGTGTGCAAATGTGATATTCTGCTTTTAAAAGCTGTTTGGTCGCCACAGCATAGCAAAAAAGCACATGATCGGCAACATGAAACTCCAAAATGGTGCTGCTGGCCACTTCATTGCTGGCAAGCCTGCCCCCATAAATGTCCAACCAATGAACTTTCCACTTTTGCCCTTGCCAAGAATGTGCTGCAGCACGAATTGGTTGTCCAAATGAGCAGTAATGTGCATTTCCATGCATTATTTTAAAAACATCAGGAAAAGCCATAAAGGCTTTTCCCCTGCAGTTTTTAGAGTCTTTACCAACTTTTGTACTTGACCATTTCCTTGGGTTGACTGGGTAGCCCTTGATCATGCCCCCATATCCGATGGTCTCAACCCTTACAAATTCACACACGTGCCTATTTTCATCTGTGAAGTGTTGGAGGGCATGCAACAGTCATGGTAAGTGGGAATTGCACCAACAGAATTCCCCAAGGATTCCAACCTAAGTGTTTCCTTGGAAGTGATTTTGTGATGCAAAAAGCGCTAATATACTACCTGTATACTTAGCTTTATGCAGATCTAGGGTAAAAATCTGGCACTCTTGGGCAAGTGCTAGGACCCCAACACTCCTTCCAGGCTTGCTTGTGATGCGTGTATGCCTGTCGAACACAGGTGTCCTCTTGGCTTTTTTTTCTCTTCCTGGCCTCCATTTTTTGAAAATTGCTTCCAGAGCACTACAGTGAGTGAAGTGCCCAGACAGGATTGAATTTGGAATTCTGTTCAGAACCAGAAGAAAGCAAGGACCCACCAGCCATTTGCCTACCAGGAGCTGGCAATTGTTGGTGGCTAGGGGGAACATTAGATCCCCAGGAGATCTTGAGGGGGAGGAGAGATAAAAAGGTTCTTGCTCCAAAATGCAACAAAACACCCTGGAGGAGATGCAGGGGGCATTTTTGTGATTTTTTTCTACTCCGGGCCATTTTAAGCACAAGAGAGACCTTGTTTTTAACAATAGGAAGTGTCTTAAGACCATACTGGGACCAAAAAAAATTATAAAAATTGTTTGTTTGTTTTATGCCCAGGGAACACTAAATGGGCTGTAGTTTGCCTATCCTTGTACTACTGTAACTCCACAGGTTTGCAGAGATGAAAGAGATGCCCAGCAGGAAGAGAGATGGTGAAGCTGTGATTGAGCATCCCACTGAGAGTATCACAGACTGTGACACTGCCAGGAAACTTCACAGAACAACCTATGTAAGGAATCTGCCTTATGCAAACCCATTAAAGAAATATCTATTAGCACAACCAACAACCACACTAGACTAAAACTCCTACAGAATGTTTTGATTCTGAGATAAATCCTACCTCAAGACTAGGCAGGCTCATATTGGAGCTCATATCAGAGTTTGGAAGAGTTACTCTTCCAGTTTACAACTTTTAGAATCCACAACCAGCTTGGCCAGTGGCCATATTGATTGGGGGTGTGTGTGAGATGGATTTTGAGAATTGTAATCCAAAGTAGCATCTCCAGACTGCTCCTTCTGCTCCTCCCCCAACAGTCAGCTGTTACCACCATCACTTGGTAAGCTCTCAAGGAGGATCCAGTAGAGCTAAGGTTTTCCAAGGGCTTGCTCAAACCTGGAGTACCCTTGCTTTTATGCATACTGCAAAGCTTTGAAATTTCCTCCCACTCCATGCTATGTTACAAGCTTGGCCTAAAATCAATGGCAGCTTCAGAAAGGTGCTTGATGTGGGGGACACAGAGCATTTTTGACACTGATAAAATTTGTTCTGATGGCAAATGGTACACTACAGAATATTTGCAGCGCTCTTTCATGCTCATATTAAAGATGCTATGATTCCCTCCAGATATAATTACCAGTTGCGTAGAAGTCCTAAGAGAGGTCATATTAATCAGTGAAGCAATGTAAGGCTTGAGGAGCACTCCAGAATCACTGCAAGGAGGCAGAGTGGGATTAGTGTAGCAATTATGGTTAGAATGAAACATTTTCAGATGAATGCCCCACCAGTAATTTTACAGAATATTCTAACTAGGAGCCAAGAGCAATTTTTTACTATAACCAGTGTAGCTTGCAATTTTACAGCTCAGCTGCTGGTACTTACTCTAACCTGAAGTATGGCATCTAACCCCCAAAGCTCAAGTGCATTTTTTTTTAAAAAAAATGACATAGGTAGGGAACAAAAGAAATAAAAAAATCATGTTGATGAAGTTTTGTACTAGCCTACAAGAGTCCCGCTATTGCTGTTTCTATGAATTCAAGGATATTCTGCAAGGGCACAGTAATCCAGGCAATAAAACATGTCATAGACTATCTCTTTCCCTATGTACTACATTTATAAACCACCTTGTTTCAAAATATTCTGGGCAGTTTACAGGAAGAATTAAAGCCTTTAAAATCAAACAAAAAATAAAAAAACAACAACAATACAAGTACTAATAGAGCATAAGAAGATAAGTTGCAGTAATTAAGAGAAAGCTTCACAACACAATTGGGTTGCACTGGAATTTGGTTTCTTTTTGTTTTTGACAGAATCTACCAAAATTCACAAATTTATTCATATTATGTATGTAAAGAACTCAAGATTTGTTTTTGTTTTTTAAGTGAGTGTGTGAGTAACCAAAACTGACAGATTTGTTCCTTATGGCCTGAATTTTAATGCTTAATTGTTCATATAGGCTTGAATCCTTGTGTATTCAACCATTCTAGTTTTGAATTAATGATGTCATCTCTCTCATTTTTTTTCTTAGAGACTCTTCACCTTTAATGGAGACAGGTACAACATAGTCCTATTGATAACTGTACCTATTGAATGTGTCTGGTGCAAAAAGAATTTTGAATCAATTCATTTTTGGGAAAAATATAAAAATTTACAAACTATATATTTGGAATTGAAAGAACTTGAGGTTTGTTGTTGTTGTTGTTGTTGTTGTTGTTTTTAAAAAAACAAGAATGTAGGAAAAAGCAACATTATCAGATTTTCCAATCCATAGTTAAAAGAGACCAAAAGGGCCAGAAAAGAAAAAGAAATCTTTGCCTGGAACTAAAATGACACCAAAGCAAGTGTCAGGAGAGTCTTTAAAAGGCGAGCATTTCAAAGCTGGGTGACACTAGTGAAAAGGCCTTCTCTCTTCTTTAGCCAATCACTGCATCTTTTGTGGGGAGGGAACTCGGGAAGAATTATGGTGTACCACTGTTCACAGTGTATTGTCCATGCCTACTGTGCATGGCTACTGTGTATGGACCATGCCCACAGATTATTGTTATTATCTTAGGATGCCTTATGCATAGAAGGTTAATTATTTAAATATGTTTGTGTAAAATATATGTTACATTTTCAGGACTTTACCAGGCAGACCAAGGAGTTTTAAGACTCTGGTATAGGCCAGAAGAGAGAGAGAGATACATGCACAAAGCAGCTGCTACACAAGCACCTCCTTAAATTACCATTTCTCTCCAAGGGCCTACTCATTTGTGTGCAGCAATCTGTCATATCATCCTTTTTCTATGAACCATAAACCGAAGGTGGGTAGTTGAAGTAGCAATGAAAACAACACACTAAATGCACACTAAGCAAAGTGTTCCACACTTGGAGATAGCTATCATGTTGAGTCATTATAATCAGCACTTTTTAACAGTAATGAGCACATCAGCTAAGACAAAAACCAGAGGAATAGAAAGGCATATTGTCATGGGTGAGTTCACCAGTACAAAATAAGTTTTCATGAGGTTTATACCAAAAAAAAAGAAAAAAAAAGCCGTATTACTTAGATAAATTCCACTTGGTTAAATTCCACTTGGTTAAAGCGTGTCCAGAGAAGGGCAACTAAAATGGTGAAAGGTCTGGAAACCATGCCTTATGGTATGTTTAGTCTGGAAAAAAGATGGTTAAGAGGCGATATGATAGCCCTGTTTAAGTATTTGAAGGAGTGTCACGTTGAGGATGGAGCAGGCTTGTTTTCTGCTGCTCCAGAGACTGGAACACGGAGCAATGGATGCAAGTTCCAGGAACAGAGATTCCACCTCAACACTAGGAGGAACTTTTTGACAGTAAGAGCTGTTCGGCAGTGGAACACACTCCCTCGGAGCGTGGTGGGGTCTCCTTCCTTGGAGTTCTTTAAACAGAGGCTGGATGGCCATCTCTCGGGGATGCTTTGATCGTGATTTCCTGCATGGCAGGGGGTTGGACTGGATGGCCCTCGTGGTCTCTTTGAACTCTACAATTCTATGATTCTATGAAATTTTGCTGTCAAAATTAAGGCACTGTCCACAACATTCAAAGAAATGTTAAAAAGATGGGCAAATGCTGCAGTTCATACTAAACTGAGAAATTCATTGCTTCCCAATTCATTCCAGTAAAATGAATGTGACTGTGTGAAGCTGAAGGACTACTTAATGGAATAGACTTGGACTGTTTAAGAGGAAAGCAATTAACTAATAGCCTTGGAAAGCTTTAGCTTTTCCTTTGCTCCAGATTAATAAGTCAGGGTTCCAACCTGCTTTCAACAGAGAGAGTGTGTGTATACATAACATTCTTACCTCACACGATGTCCTGCTCATTTCTGCAGAACAGCACAATGGGCCGCTCACATCTGTCACTGGAAGATTTGTGTAAATCATTGCATTAAATTGTTATCCATCTGGCAGAAGTGAAATCTGGCAGACTCAGCAGCAGGTTTTGTTTTGTTTTTCATGACCAATATCACAAAGTCATCACTTTCATTTAAAGAAAAGAATTATCTTTCCTTAATACAACTTTGTAAAGGTGTAATACAAAGGTGGTAAGACAAAACTACCTTCTGAAATTTTGTTCTTGCCCTCTTTTTTCTCAACACTATCTCTGGAACTAAATATACACTGGACTGACTATGTGACGAATGTTGCTGTCCTTGAGCAAGCAGGGATCACCAGCATTGAGGCCATGATATTGAGAACACAGCTGCACTGGGCAGGGCATGTTTCTAGGATGGAGGACCATCGCCTCCCAAAAATACTAGTCTATGGTGAACTCGCCACGGGTCAGCGTAAGAGGGGCGCTCCAAAAAAGCGATACAAGGACTCCCTGAAACAACATCTCAGGCTCGGACAAATTGATCACCAACAGTGGTCCGCCCTGGCCTCACATCGGGAGGCATGGAGACGCACTATCCACAATGCTGCAGCCTTATTTGAGAACTCACGACGAACAAGTCTTGAAGAGAAACGACAACGCAGAAAGAATCACAACCCAAAAACATCACCCAAGGAGACCTTCTGCTGTGCTTTTTGCAACCGGACTTGTTTATCTCGGATTGGCCTTTTTAGTCATCAGCGCGCTTGCAGAAAGCACGGGATGAGTCCTTCCTGAATCTTCGTTTGCGAAGAAAAGCCAGCCAGCCATCTCTGGAACAAAACAAAGTATGGCAATTTTCAAAAATATCACTCAGATTTCACCATACCATTTAATAGAGAAGAATCTGTATGAGAGGAAATTAGGGAAAGGGATGAAAACAGGAAAATGCACCCGTAAAAGATTTGGGAAATTATCAGATGCTTGAAAAAGCCCCAAAGGAGCTTGCGAGAACATCACTGCACTGGGAACGGGTCCTGGTATCGCACAACATCCTCCTCCTAGTGTGCTAGCTCCATTATCCCTCCATGCTGACATGGAGAAAAGGTGCTGCTTTTCATTAGCATAAACTCTCGCTAATGAAAAGTGATGCCTTTTTTGTTGCATCAGCACAGAGGGAGGACAGAGCAAGCACACCAGGGTGATGACACGTGCGGAACCAGGACCCGTTCCTGTTACAGTGCCATTGTTCTCGTGAGCTCCTTTGGGGCTTTTTTCAAGCATCTGATAATCTACTTGGTTCAAACCAGGTGGGTCAACTGAGACACAGGAGATTATCACATGGGCCCTTTGAAAATGTCCCTGTCCTGGTACCCCCCCCCAACCCACTCCCACCACACTCCCGTGCCTTTAACAGTTTTTAAAAAAATTTTCAAAACCCTTCCTTATCCCGTAATTGAAACTGGTCCTCCTCCCCTCGGCTTCCCTGCAGTAAATCCAGCCATCATAAAGCTGCTTTTACTACAGAGAAAGTAAATTCCACCCATTCTCATGAGAGAACTATCACGCGGGAAATTTAATAATAAAGAATAAACCAAACTCCCCCCTAAAACCCCCAAAACACACTTTAAAACCCCCCAGGTAACTCAGGGATGGGGGGGAGGGTGTCACTTATCTCCTCATCCTGATTGTACGCGGAAGTGCTTGGCACAGACCTCACAGTGATGTCGTGTGATGCTGGCATCGTGCCAGCACAACGGGGCTCTCATTCATACGCCCGTGATTCCATTTCTGTAATGGAATGGGCTTCTTATTGATGACTTTTCCCCATCAATAAGGGAAAATGGAGGCAGCACAGAGGCAGCATGGAGGGAGAATGGGACAGGGACAACAACTTCTGAAAGGTAAGCCTTTTAGCGATCTCCTGTCATCCCTGTCCTGGGTTATTTGGCCCATGTGATAATCTCCACGCACTAGAAGCGGGGTTTTGTTCATTGTGCAGTTTGTGACTAATGGTCATCCTGATTAATAACTTCTTTTCCACTAATGCATGACATTTGAGACACAGTTTATTTAGTGGAAACAAGCTATTTATAGAGTACCCATGGTTTTAAGAAATGTCAATATAAAAAAATGTAGCTCAACAAGCTTAATATTTAAGTATGCAGTGTTTCAAAGAAGGCAGATTTCAGCCTGTCTTATAGCTATAGAACTACGGTAGATAAAAAAATGATCAGAAAGCTAAGTAAGACTCCGACAAAAGTTTTCTGTAAGTAGCATCATATTAGAAAGCAAGGAGGAAACTGTTATAGCTTCTTAACATACATACAACCACTCGTGAAGACAGATATTCCAAAACAAGCTGTGTGAGTGACATGGTGTGACATATAGTTATATAATCCTCTCTAATGGAAGCAGTCTTTCAGGTCACTTTGTCTTACAGATATCTAATTGCATGATCTTTATGCATTTTCTAATGTCAAAATCAACAGGAAAAGCATTCAAATGTTGATTCTCCATTTAAAGATCCACTTCTTCACAAAATAATTCAAACTGTCTAGTTATTGAGAATCTCACAAATCCCTTTGAAGTAGAGAACAGAGAATCTCTAAGCAGAATTTCAAAGTCAAAATGAGAATTGCCATGTGTTCATTGCCATTTCCTGGCTGGGATACTATTGCGGCAATATGCTTGTCTATCAGGCCATTACATTAGCAGTCTGACTTATTTTGTATTTGTGCAGAGTGCAGCAAAGCAGTAATGCCAACTCTATACCCCCTGTTTCCCAAATGTTTGGCTGAGGAGTGGGGGGGGGCATTAAAACTCCAAGGCACTAGCAATGGCTGGCTTGGACAATCACGAGCACAACCAAGCCAACAGCCTTTTCCTCCTTTCACTTCTACTGATTTTTCTTTTTTCCTTCCCTTTCCTCGTTATCTTTTTTTCTTGCAATTACCACTGCCTCTACCACCACCATAGGCATAACTATGTTGGTGGACCCAATGGGATCCCAGCTCCTGTTTCCCCAAAGTCTAGGGTTCCCTCAGGATGGTACCTAACACCTTAAGAGCCCAATTTGGAAGCCTGTAGATCCTTTCTTCCATTATCTCACAAGAGAAAATATTCAGAGTATGATATTACTCTGTAACCAATCCTTTTTTCTCTCCCCCGCCCCAATTTGCTTCCTTAGTCTGCTTTATGTAATACGTTGCCTAAGAAAGGGGCCTGGGCTTTTGATTTGAATCATGTTGCTGACATATGCAGGTATAGCCCCCCATTATAGCTGCGCATGAGCTCTTAACGCAGGGGTGGGGAAAGTGTGACTTCATGTACCCTTGGAACTCACTTTTGTAGCCTCTAAATCCCGGCACATTAAAAAAAAAACTGGACATGATTTATGTTCCACCAAAGCCCTCACCCCTACTTCCCCAACTACCTCAGAACCCCCACCCTTGCTCAAATACCTTCTTTTCCCTCAATTTTCCCTTCAAAATGGAATCACAAAGTGATTCAATGTCACTTCTGCTCACCATTTTGAAAGAGAAACAGAGGGAAAACAAGGTATTTTGGAACACTGGGGAGATGCAACCTGTGGGAAGGAGGATCTGGGATGGAAAACTGGCCTTTCTAGTTTGTGTAACCTTTGTAACCAGTCAGTTCCATGCCAGAGCACACCCAATATTGGCCAAAGGAAGGAGAGGAGAATATGGGGACAATATGTACGGTGGAGGATTTTTCATCCTCACATCTGAGGGCAGAATAGTTAAGGATTTATATCTCTGGCCAACATAGATGAAATACCTCAACATTTACTAATGTGACAGACTCCATTATGTCTGAGGCCACTTAAAAGGCTTTTAGGCGAAACATTAACTCCTCAAATGTACTCTTCTACAACTAGAAATAGAGAGAAATGGGCTGTTGCTGGTACTAAATTTGTATGTAAAAATGGAGTTGATCTACAAATTATACCTAATTGAAAGCCCAATTGTGGTTGCTTTTTGGGCAATATACTTGGACCATCTGTTTTCATAAGTGTCTGTTGCAAGATGGCTAAGTAGACACTTAGCATGCTTGAAGAGTATGGCTCTAAGCCAAAGTTTCATGGCTGTCAGCTACACCTCATAGAGGGAGGGCTTTCCCCTGTTTCAAGCGTTAAAACTGAGTTAGCAACACAATCTTGGCACCTGAAGGAGGGCCCTGAAGAATCTGGCATAAAAATTATCTAGCTCAGAGATAAACCCCTCAATCCAAATTGCAGCTGCAAATAGCAATTTAGCCATAATCTTAGCACTGTAGACCTTAATAGCAACAGGTACATAATAATTCCCCATGGTGTGAAATTTTTTTAAGATGGCTGAGTTGCAACCTAGGGCTTTGCTGATTGCTGCTGATCTTTGGAAGGACCATAAAGTTTTATGATGAAAAACAAGCTCAAGGTATTGAAAGCTTCTGACCTGTTCCAGGGGACAGCCATTTAAACTCCATCTAGATATTGTAAATTTCTTTTCAAAAACAAGAATTTTAGATTTTGCAGTATTTATGTTCAGCTCATTCTCAGAGCAATAATCTGAAAATTTCCCTAAAAGGAGTGTAAGCCCCCTTCTAGATCTTGAAAGAATTACTGTGTCATCAGCATAAAGCATAACAGGGATTTTCTTATTATCTAATTTGGGTAAGTGGCCATTCTCATCCATCATGGTATCCACTAGATTGTTTAGATAGATGTTAAATAAGGTTGGTGCAAGAATACATCCCTGTCTTACATGTCTTACCATGGGTATAACTCTAGAGAGCTGGCCTTGGTTACTACACCTTATACAAAGTTAACTATTATTATATAGCGCCTTAATTAGGCTGTAGAGTCTGGTATCTGTTAATATAGACTCTAACTTGGCCCAGAGCTTGGATCTGGGAAAAGAATCAAATGCAGCCTTCAGATGCATAAAAGCTGCAAAGAGCTTACCATGCATAGGTTTTGAATATTTCTCTGCAAGATGTGCAAGAACCAAGAAGTGGTCAGAAGTGGAATAACCTTCTCTAAAGGCTGCTTGGGCCTCAGAGAGAATGTTATCATTTAGGAAAAAAGGTCTGTTATTAAGATAATGAGCATAAAGTTTACCCATAATGGATAATAAGCTTATTGGCCGATAATTTCCAGGGTCATTAGCTTGGCCTTTCTTATAGATTGGTACTACTGTTGCTACTTTCCAGCCATTTGGAACCAATCCAGAGTTATTTATCTGGGTAAACAGAGCTGCAAGTAGAGGAGCCCAGCAGTGGCTATTAGTTTTAACAAATTCAGCAGGAATATTGTCATTTCCAGAGGCCTTTCCATTTTTGAGATGCAAAATTAAGTCATTGACTTCAGCTATGGAAACCAGCTCCCAAAGAGGTGACAGAGATATCATTATTTCATTAGATACAGCTGAAATATTTTCATTTTCATTACCCATAGAAAAAAAATTTCTGAAGTGGTTTTCCTAGACATCAGCTGGAATCTCACAGCTAAGAGCTTGAGAGTGGGAGCATAAAGTTCCAGAAACAAGTTGCCAGAAGCTTTTTGTGTCATTATTTAATGAGGCACTAAGCAATAAGGACCATGATTTTTGACTGAATTGCTTCTTTTTATATACTATAAGGGACTTATATTCCTTTTTAACTGGAGATATGCTGGAGAGACACTTCTTAAGTTTAACTTTCTGCACTGAAGGAATGAATCTCTAAGGACTTTTTTCATTTGCATACATTCTTTGTCAAACCAAGTCTTACCTAAATGGTTAAAATGTGTAGCTTCACACTTTTGAGGATTAAGTTTACATGTTAAATCCTCTTGAAACAGTTGGATCAGATTTTCATAGGACTCGATCTGCATTACAGGGGATTCCATCATCATTATTTTAGATCGGAAAAAACATACGGTGTCTGAAGCCAGTTTCTGCTTCATTAATCCCATGAGGGAAAGTCACAAATGAACATGAAGGTTGTAGGGATATAAATCTTTGTACATTTTGTTCTTGTAGGCAACAGTGAATAATTTTATCATTTTTCTCCTTGTACATCATCAAATAATGCAGTTTTTAAAGACTATTCACACTTCTGGATTTACTCTGTGCAAAAAGTGCATGTTTGTTTGTTGCATAGAACACTACCTTTCAGAGAAATGTAATTGTCTGCATGGATATGCCATTTTCTTTGCGGGGAAAAAAATCACCAGGGTGCATTTTTCATGCAGAAGAAATCCAAAAACAGCAAAGGTTCTTACCCGAGGAGGTTGGGAGAAGAACGGGCTGTCGCGCTTACAGCGCCTCATTTCAGACAAAGCTGTCCTCCTCCTGACCTTTCCCCATGCTTCCTCCATGCTGTGGGTGCCACTTTTTATTGATGGAAAACCTCCATCAATAAAAAGCGGTCCCTGCAGCATGGAGGAAAAATGATGTGCAACATCATTAAAAAAAAAAAAAAGTGGTGCCCACAGCACAGGGAAAGGTCAGGAAGCATCTGAAATGGGGCGCTGTAAGGACGACAGCCCCATTCTTCTCCTGACCTCCTTGGGAGGTTTTTCCCCCTGTTTGAAAAAGTCCTGAGTCAAGGCTTCCTGATCACTTGAGAAACCAATATATATATATTGAATACTTTTTAGTATTCTTTCCAACCCTAGATTTGAAAGATGGTCAAATTGTTATGTGCAACATCATTTAAAACAACAACACAAACCAGTTGAGAATTTGTAATGCATTGTTTCTTTTTCTTGTTTTGAAAAAAAATCAAGTATTTTTGAAGTTCAAAATCTGGAAAGAAATTTGGACACGAATCTTTGCAGCATAGCAACTGTTGCTTTAACCCAACAGTGGGAAAACGACCCACTGTGGGGAACACTGGAGTAAGTTTAATAGACTGCTTGACAGAACCTGTGTTCATGATGGCTATATGTACTGAGTAGAAAACCTAGGACCCTTTAAACTACACCATTATAGCACTATGATTCCACTTCAACTGCCATGGTTTCATCCTATGAAATCTTGGGACTTGCAGTTTAAGGAGGGGTATTTAGAATTCTCCAGAGAACTCTAGTGCCTCCCTGAACCCAAGATTCCATAGGATGCAACAATGGCAGTTAAAGTGGAATCATAGTGCTATAATGGTACAGAGTAAAAGGACCCCTAGTATTATATAAAAGTGTTCTCTGTGACAGAAAGTACATGTTCTTTCAAAATGAGTCATAGGAGATTATCAGATGACCTTTTAAATCTGGAACAGGGATGACAGGAGAGTTCCAAAGGGCTCTCTTTTCAGATGACATCATACTTGTCTAGTTCTGCTCCCGTGCCCCCTCTGTTCCGTTTGTGTTCTCTTCTATTGATGGATTAATCCATCAATAGATTGCCCATTCTGTTTCTATAACGGAATAACGGGCTTGTGAAGAGGTGTCCCGTTATGCTGGCGCTATGCCAGCCACAGTCGGAGGTCCCTCCTGAAGACTCCCAGATGCAATCAGGACAAGGAGGCAAGTGGCACCCTTGTTTTTCCTCTCCCCGGGTTACTTGTTTAATTCTTAGGGTGTTTGGGGGCTTAGTTTTCTTGTTTGAAGTTTAGTTTCCTTTTTATTTTTAAATTTCCCATGCATTGTTCTCTTGCAAGAACATGCGGGATTTGCTTTACGGGACATAAATGCAGGTTTACGACACTTGCATTCACTCCTGGAGGGCCGAGGGGAGGGGGAGCGGTTATTATTGCAGCATAAGATAGGTGTCTGATTTTTTTTTTTAAACTGGAGCAGGGACGGGAGTGGGGCAGGTAGAGGGTGGCGAGACAGGGATGCTATCAGACAGTTTGTCTGATAACCTCCATAGTTCCTCTTAACACTTTTTCTGTTTTCTTAGTACTGACTGACAGTCTCACTTTCTCTCAACATTTTGTCGCACTTGTGTTCAGAATGTTGATACAATGAGACTTTTACATTTTATTTCATGCACTGAAATTAAACACCATGAAGAAGCTAAGGCAGCCTGATAACTCTGCTTCATGGCACTTTTAGATAGAAGAAATCTTGCTGGGTTAAATGCCTCCTCCCTTTTTAGTTCTAGTAGTCATAAGGCAGTTAACAGCTGAAATATTTGTATCTTTCTTTAATAAAACAATAATCCTTTTTGGACTAATATTTCACATAAGGAGTTAGGGTGTAAATAGTGTAGTCTATGTACTTCTTTCAAGTTTACTATCAACAATTACTTGTTTTTGCTTCAGAAACTATTAGGCTACAGTTTTTACCTCGTATTGGGGAAAATGATACAAAAAGAACAATGTGTGATACTAATAGGAGTTGGGAGAAAGTACTACAACCATGAAAATGCCAGTTCCCCAGTCTCTCGCTGTCTCTCTTTTTAATCATATGTGTCATCCCACAATAGTTCAAACGCACACAGTCACAGTTCAAACACACACAGTCACAGACAAAACATAAAGGGTATTTAGACATCATGCTTATCACTCACTGATATTAACATGAAGTGATAAGCTGCATGCATGAAACAGCTCTCACAGATCAAACAGAACAGCAAAAGAACTTTCCTTATCTGATGATGCCACTCCAATCTAGGCCATAGGTCTATGCCAGTGTGTGTGAAACTTCGCCAAAAAACTGAGCATAACTCGGGTGGTGTGTCACTTTGAGGAAAAAACATTATTTCACGATATCGATTGTTAAATAACACAAATGTATACAGTTGCCTCTCCACATTCCCAGCTTTCACACTCGCTGTTTTGATTGTTCGTGGTTTCTCAGCAAGCACCCCATTTAAATCAGCTTCTCTCCCTCCCACTCAAGGGAGAGGAGCTGATTTAAACGGAGTGCTTGCTGAGCAAGCCAGACACTCAACTCCCCGCTCTCCTGGGACTTGGCTCCATTGGGGAGGGGAGAGCCAAGCCCTGGTAGAGCAGGGAGGTGGTAGGAAAGGCGCTTTTTAGCCCCCCTTTCCAAAGCCACTATTGAGCTTTCTAAGCCTTGTTGCAGCTTTGGGAGGGTGGGAGTGGCTGAAAAGCCTCTACGCCATGCTCCCTCCACCCCTCCCAACCTTCCCAAAGAGGCTATATAGGGCTCTCAATCCCCAGAGCTCCTTTGGGAAGCCCAGGGAGAGGCCGGCCAGACACCCTCCTGCCCTCCCATCACCTTTTCTGGCCTTCCTGAGGTGGCTCTGGGGTTTCAAAGCCCTGGAGCCCCCTCGGGAAGGCTGGGGAGAGGCTGGGCAGACTCCCTCCCACCGCCTACTCTGGCCTTCTCAAGGTGGCTCCAGGGTTTCAAAGCCCCAGAGCCCCCTCAGGAAGGCTGGGGAAAGGCTGGGCAAACTCTTGCCCACCCGCTGCCTCCTCGAGGCTTCAAAGCCCTGGAGCCCCCTCAGGAAGGCTGGGGAGAGGCCGGGGAAACTCCTGCCTGCCCACCCGCTGCCTTCCGCAGCCTTTCCAAGGCAGCTCCGGGGCTTCGAAGCCTTCGAGGCCCCTCAGGGAGGCCAGGGAGAGGCCGGGCAGAGTCCCTCCCACCCTCCCATCACCTTCTCCAGCCTTTCCGACATGGCTCCAGGATTTCAAAGCCCTGGAGCCCCCTCGGGAAGGCTGGGGAGAGGCTGGGCAGACTCTTGCTCGCCTGCCCACTGCCTTCCCCAGCCTCCCTGAGTAGGCTCCAGGGCTTTAAAGCCCTGGAGCCCCCTTGGGAAGGCCAGGGAGAGGCCAGGCAGACTCCCGCCCACCCGCCGTCTTCTTTGGCCTTCCCTAGGAGGCTCCGGAGAAGCATGGCAGGCCTCGGGGGGGCAGGTGGGGGAGAGGCTCCACCCCCACCTCCCTAAAGTGGTAATAGGGGCTTCATAGCCCCGCCCACCACTTTCCTCTACCCTCCCACCCTCCCTAAAGTGGCGACCAATCGCCACTTTAGGGAGGGTGGTGAGGTTGTGGGCAGGGGGGTGGAGGAGGTCTATGGCTGCATGTCAGCCCAACTGGCTACGAGTGTCAGTGCTGACACACATGTCATAGGTTGGCCATCACTGGTCTATGCTATTATGGTCTTCTAAGTAAAGCAACTACTCCTCTGTTTCTATTTTTTTTTTTTGTATATTCTGCTTGCTGAAGATAAGAAATCAATTTTGTTCATAGCACCCACATACAGACTCCTTAGGCAGCTGCTAGGATGCAGCATCACAGTGAGGCCTATCTCTGTCACCTGCCCTAAACCTTTCCTCCCCTTTCTACTATTACTGCAGGACAACTGAGTCTCCAAGGGATGCTATTTTCATTTCCCACATTGCCCCAAAGCAAAACTAGATCAGAGGGCCTCATGGAGAGTTAAAATAGTGGCTCACAGTCACCTGGCACTTATTTAGCTGTGTCTCACCCACACTGAAGCAGGTTTGCTGATGTTGGAACAGAAGACACTTGTGGGAGAGACCCCTTAAATCTGAAGGAAAGATCACCAAAATGATCACTTAGTCCTATTGCTAGTCCCACTGAATCAGTGGTCACTTGGTAAGTCAAAGATAACAACAACAACAACAACAACAACAATGGGGGGAGGTGGAACCTAATTCATAAATTACAACCAGGAAACCAAAGAAATCAGGAAAATGTCAGTAAAGGGTTATACATTTATCAGTAAAAACAACAAAGCCAAACAATCAGACATTTGTAAGGTAACAAACAACCAATTCATGATTTGTTGCAAATATAGAATCAATATTTGATTAATAAGTATACAGATTTTTATAACTGAAAGGCAGCTGGGCATAAATTACAACAGTAGTAGAAACCAAGTATCAAATTCTATAAATAAGCCAGACATGCTCCATCTTCAGTAACAAGTAAAAAGCCCCTTGCTTCATAAACTTTTCCCACTTTCATCAGAAATTAAACTGAAGGTCTGAATTCAGTCTTGCAGAAATACCTTCCTCTTTTAAAGCAGGAGGGGGAAACTCTTACATTCACCTGCAGCTCTTTGGATGGGCTGAAGTACATCCACTGCTGAAAAGATGCTTACTTTTCACACTTCAGCTGCATCTTCTGAAGAGGAAAATGACATCTATGCACCTCAATGAGATATGAGCTGGCAGACATCTGACACCCACATCCATCAATGTGTGAAGACTGTTCAAGGCCACCCCTTTCAGACATTACACAGCACAATTGTTTTATTATTCATTATTTAGTCAAAGTATGTATAAATCACTTTTGTGCCCAATCTGGGCTCCCTTAATAATATACAATAAAATGACAATATAAAACATAAAACAGAAACCAACTTGAAAACAATTTTAAAAGCCAAATGCCTTACAAAATAGAGGCAGGGAGTTTGTGCTGTAGCTAGGAATCCTGATTAAGGAGCAAAAACACCAATGGCTCAAGATAAAAAGTAAAGGCTTTATTGTAGGGGCTCCATTAAAATAGGAAAGTTCTAAAGGGAGCTAAACTAATACTGAGCTAAACTACTGTAGTTTCACTTTTTGGAAAAAGCTGAGAGGAGGGGAAAGAGAAGATCCCTAACAGTATCAGTTTACCTCACAGAGGTCAGGATAGATGAATAAGAGATGAAGAGACTTTTTTGTATTTAAACTATTTAACCCTATCACTGCTTTTTTCTCACAGACATTTTCCACTCTTCAATGCTAAGCACTGCTACTACAGGAAAAAGGCTTGCCTCTCATATAGCTACCAACCTAACCTCTAGGGGTGGTGGGTGGGCTTCCTCCAAAGGTTTCAGAAGTCTTTGTGAACCATCTATCCACCCACCATCATTGCTTTGGCATAACTTCCAATCAATCTGATCAAATAATGAGCAATGGAGAAATAAGTCACACTTTACAGACATATATCCATGTCCCATGAACTGATAAGCATACCAAATGACCATTGTAGGCTGTGGTAACAAAATAATTTAGACAATGAAGGAGCAGAAAGAAATTAGCTTGATTGTTAATGGCTCCCACTGAATTTCCTGAGACAAAGTGGATCTACTATAATCTGCAAAAGCATTAGAAGAGTAGCAAAACCATTGTTTCTTTCCTTTTCAACAAAAGCAAGCAGAAAATGTAGCACCCATCCCAATGACATCTCTGTACTAACACTTTTACTTCTTTCCAGTCTCCCATATAAATAAATGTCTGCCATTTTACTAGGGAAACTACACCTATGGGTTCCCACTTGTGTTGATCAAAATACTCTTTCTGTTCCTTACATCGGTTGTCCTCACCCCTACCAGGAGAGACCCCTCCATGGGAGATCATGTGTGCTGACAGACTATGAACAGATGCATTGCACAACCAAATTGGGGCCTTGCAGACTGTACTGGCCCTTTTCCCTTTCTCAAATTCTTATTTCAAATTTTGTCACATTGACTTTCAAGTTACTCCCTGGCTTTTCACAAATGTAACTGAGAACAGATTTTTCTTCCTTACACTTAGCACATTAGCTAGAGGCAAATTCTAAATGAATCCAGGTGTTTTGAGTAGATGTCTTTCCAACTATTAAATCACTTCTCTACAAATGCTAAACATATTTTTCCTAATAACGAAGTATTTAGACAGAACATAATGTCAAAATACTTACAATTTATTGTCACCAAAACAAGTAAGACCACAATACATGCTTTGTTTTCTTAAAAGATGAGTTGTCATAAAGAGATATATTAATCACAACAGCTTAAAGCAATAAAGCTGTCCTTTGATTTTAGTGATTGATCACATTGGCCTTTTTGAGCCAACAGTGTGATGCGGCAGCTAAAAAGGCCAATGCGATTTTGGGCTGTATCAATAGAAGTATAGTGTCTACATCAAGGGAAGTAATAGTGCCACTCTATTCTGCCTTGGTCAGACCTCACTTAGAATACTGTGTCCAGTTCTGGGCACCACAATTCAAAAAGGATATTGACAAATTGGAGTGTGTCCAGAGAAGGGCAACTAAAATGGTGAAAGGTCTGGAAACAATGCCTTATGAGGAGAGACTTAGGGAGCTGGGTATGTTTAGCCTGGAAAAAAGATGGTTAAGAGGCGATATGATAGCCCTGTTTAAGTATTTGAAGGGGTGTCACGCTGACGATGGAGCAGGCTTGTTTTCTGCTGCTCCAGAGACTGGAACACGGAGCAATGGGTGCAAGCTCCAGGAACAGAGATTCCACCTCAACATGAGGAGGAACTTTTTGACAGTAAGAGCTGTTTGGCAGTGGAACACACTTCCCCGGAGCGTGGTGGGGTCTCCTTCCTTGGAGGTCTTTAAACAGAGGCTGGATTGCCATCTGTCAGGGATGCTTTGATCAAGATTTCCTGCGTGGCAGGGGGGTTGGACTGGATGGCCCTCGTGGTCTCTTCCAACTCTACAATTCTATGATTCTATGATCAACATCAAAACTTAAATATATTATTTATAAACTATTCTAAAGGCTCAAGAGACAGCCTATTTGGTGTAATGAACAGAGTTTAAACTTGGAGTGGAGAGATTTGCATTCAATTGCTCACTTAGCTCCTTCTTTGTTAACTCGCACCAACAATTGTTGTGAGGAAATTTTAAAATGAAGAGGAAGTAGACTCTTACCTGCTTGGCAGAAGAGCAAAATGAAATCTGGAAGAAGAAGAAAAAAATCCTACAAGTAGTTATTTAACAGTGCATTTCTGTAATCCCTAGCCCAGTATATGCAGTGGGGAAGTCCACTGGATTTATTGGAAATCCACGTTTAGAGTAGAACTTCAGCCTTGGAGGAGGAGATCCAATCTCTGATCATCTGTCTTGACCCCATGGAAAGATTTGTGGTTGACACCACTCCAGTGTTAAAGCTCCTCTAACTTCAGAGAAGGGATAAAGGATAGGGATACCAGGTCTCAAGGTGCCAGCTGACGTCTCTGAAAATTGCTATTTGTTTAGGTTTCCAGACAGTGAATTGAATCTTGAAATGGCAAATAAAGTTTGGGATCTATGCAATTTTAAAGCCTGGGCACACATTTCCATCCATTTGCAGCTGATACCAGGGTTCACTGTCTCATCTTGAAGGTGTTGGGCTTGTACATTATCACACCCCGAAGCCAAGAATTCAGAGATGAGACTGGGTGCATGTAGATGGTGCCATCATGCCATTTGGATCAAGGTAGGAAACTGAGTAGTGCCCACCAACAGCACTACCTTTCTGTAGTGGCGAGATTGTATGTTCCTGTGAGGCAAGAGGCTATGCTGATGGTAGCAGTGCTGCTGGTAGGGTGTCCCTTGTCAAACAGGCTTTTGTTGAGGAGCCAGACTAAATGGGCCAAACAGCTACTGGGCAGCAGCCATAGCGAGGCGGGGAGACACTGGCAGAGGATCTCTCAGAGACAACAGCAGTGGTTCCATAGCTTACATGTGTTAGTTCAGTGCAGAAGGAGGTATGGCAAATCCCTTGTGAATGTTTTCTACCATGAAATCCCTATGATGAGACAGTCCAAAATAAAACAAGAAGATAAGACTCCCAAGTGGTATAGTACTCAACAAGCTACTGTGGTAGAGCAGAGTACAACTAGGAGTAGCACTGTGCCTAATAATGCAACTGGACTCAAGCCAAAAGGACATTCAGATGTTGACATGTTCAGAGGTGAATGGAAAGTCCAAAGCTGCACAACATATGTTATAGGAACATGGAATGTGAGAAACTAGGGGAAGCTAGACATAGTAAAACAAGAAATGGAACATATAAACATTGCAATACTTGGGATGAGCAAGATAAAGTAGATAGGAATGGGACAATTTGAGTCAGATAATTACACAATGTTTTACTCTGGAAATAAAAATCTAGAAGAAGTTGTGTGGCATTAATAATGAGGAGAGATGTAGCAAAAGCAGTAAAAGGATTTAATGCAAAGTCTGATTGAATCACATCAATAAGACTTCAGGGAAAACCTATCGATACAACTCTAATCCAAGTTTATGTTCTCACTACAGAGGCAGAAGAAGAATTTGAAAGATTCTGTGCTGGAGTCTAGGAGGAAATTGACCACATATCAAAACAGGACTTCTTGTTAATCACAGGCGATTGGAATGCAAAAATAGGAAACAGAGCAGAATCAAAGGTTGTAGGAATTTTTGGCATAGGATCAAGAAATGAAACAGAAGAGAAACTGATTGAATTTTATGAAGCCAACTATTTGTTCATCACAAACACATTCTTCAAGCAACCAGAGGTGACTGTGTACATGGAAATTGCCTGATGGCTAATATTGAAATCAAAAGGATTACATGATCAGACACAGAAGATGGAGAAGTTCCACTCTCTCTGCAAAAACAACAACAGGAGCAGATTGTGGCACAGAATAGGAACTACTAATATCAACATTAGAATAAAGCTAAAGAAGAACACTAAACCAAACATTGTGCCAAAATACAACCTGAAGAACATCCCCTTAGAACTTAAAGATAAGGGGGGGAGGGGATAGATCTGCACTATTTGCATTGACTCAGAGTCAGAAGAACTCTAGACAGAAACCAGGGCCATTGCCAGGGAGGAATGCAAAAAGATACTATCTGCAGCCAAAAAGTGAAAACTCTTTGGATGAAAGATGAAACTCTTCAAGCAGTTAAGTTCAGATTAGAAGCAAGGGTAAAAGATTACAGAAATAGGGTCAGAATCCTGAATGCAGCTGTTCAGAAACTTGTGTGTAGGGACAAGGAGAACAACTGTAATAATCAGTGTAGAGAAATAGAAGATGACAACAAAAAGAAGAATAAGTCAAGAAATCAGAAGTCTAGGACTTGGAAGAACAGCTATGAAGGAACTAGACAAGATCCTGATGTGTCAAAATATATCATTGAATACTAAAGTTAGAATAGTCCATGCCATCATATTTCCCATTTCTATGTATGGTTGTCAAAGCTGGACAGTGAAGAAAGTTGATAGGAAGAAAATCAATTCATTTGAAATGTGGTACTGGAGAAGAGTTCTAAGGATACCATGGACTGCTAAAAAGACAAATAAATGGGTCCTAGACAAATGAAGCCTGAACTCTCTCTTGAAACCAAGGTGACTAAACTGAGACTGTTGTACTTTCAACATACGAGAAGACGTGATTTCCTAGAAAAGATAAAAATGCTTGGTAAGGTAGGAGGCAATAGGGAAGGGGGAAGACTGCATTCCAGATGGATAGATTCAATCAAGAAAGGCAGGGCCCTGAGTCTGTAAGACCTGAGCAGGGCTGTTGATGATAAGGTGGTTTGGAAGTCTCTCATTCATGGAAACACATAAGTGGAAGTCAGTGTGACAGCAGTTGATAACAAGGAAATTGAATGCCATTGTTGTGACTAATGATCTATTTTGTTGCAGAAGCCCTGGCAGTAACAACACAAGGGGGAAATCCCCATGGGCTGCAGTAAATCTTCCATAAGCTCTAGCACAGGGCCTGGAAAAGCTCTCTACATGTCATGTATGCATTAGCAAATACCATAATAAACACTAGTCATGAACATGGCAGCGACTATTATAGCTACTAGGCTTATTTTGCTATTCTCTCAAATCCCACCCTTCTACACTCTAGGTTGTCATATTACCTGATTTGCCAGCTTTTCCCTGGATTCTCTTCATTCCCATTTCAACAACCTGGATCAGGAATTCATGCCTGCCTCACTCTATGACATCTCAAAGACTCAGCCCTTCATCTCAAGCTCTAGCACTAAAGCCCTAGAGAATAGGATGCTGCTGAGCTGCAACCTTAAGAGGATGGTGTGGGGAGGGGTGGGGTGGGGTGGGGTGGGGTGGGGAGAGGAGCTCAGGTTCCAGAGGATCCAAAGGCATGACAGCATCAACCATACCTCCAATGGAGGGACATACTGAGACTGGCCCTGGATCTGTTGAAAATGATTTCTTTGCCATTGTTTGCAACCTCAGGCTTCCAACGTTCATACACAGTATGTCCAATTACTGCCACCAATACTAATCAGAACTGGGGCAGGGAGAAGCAAAACAAAAAACCAACCACCTATTCATGGATAACTCATGTTTGGTACACCATGAGCCATTTTGAATAATTTTCAGAATAGGCCATTGTTATCAGTCAATGTACTTGAAGATTATGGTTTATGTATTCTTAATATTTTTTTCAAAGTCTGGCATATTGAAAGTAAATGTAGTGCCCACATTCAGACTTTTCTGCTCAATTATATTGCCATGTCACCAAAATATCCTTAAGAATAAATTATGTCCTGTTTTCAAGGAAAAGTAGTCACTTTCCCAACACCATTAAAAATTAAAACCAATGGCCTCCACCACAAATCTATATATCTTGTACAGAAAATCAGTAAGTCCTGTATTTATGCTTCTGTTTTAATGCTTGATTGTAAGGAGTGTTTTTAAATGCTTTGTTGCTTGTAGCCTTGAACTCTCCAGACTTACTGGTTTATTCATTCAATCAGTCATTGTTTTCAAGTATTTTAGCCTTCATTCTAGGATATCAGAATGGCATAAAAATGAATAAAAACCAAAATAAGCCCCAAACAAATACAACATCTAATAAAATACACTCAGAAATATAAAAATAGCAGAGAGACAAAGTATCAGTCAGAGAGACAAGCCACTGTAAGTTAATGTGAGGTGTGTGTGTGTATTAAAATGAAATGTAGAAAAATCAAGTAGATTTTTTTAATGACATAATCATATATATATTACATGTCTGCTTAGAAATAAATCCCACTGAATTGAATGAAGATTATTCTTAGGAAAGTGTCTAGAACTGCAGTGTAAACTGATCAATTCATAATTGATCAATCCAAAATCAATCTGTCTGATTTGGGTTATTTGTCTGTTTCCCATCTGTTGTTATGTTTCAGTCCAGGCTGAAGAGTATCTGAAATTAAAATGACATAACATGTGCAGATTATTGAATGCACATTTCACCATTATTGTCCTTGCACGTGTCATGTTATGTGAAAGTAAGATTCTCTGCTGACATCCATTTCTATTGCCATTGTTTATTTAAGCAATTGTTGCTGTTGTGTGCCTTCAAGTCATTTCCAACTTAGGGTGACCCTATCAAAGGGGTTTCTTTTTCAGAGGGGTTTGCCAATGCCTTCCTCTGAGGCTGAGAGAGAGTAACTTGCTCAAGGTCACCCAGTGGATTTCCATGGGTGAGCAGGAGATTTGAACTCTGTTCTGCAGAGTTGTAGTCCAGTGCTTAAACAACTACACATGCTGGCTTTCTCCCCATTTAAGACCCCCCCCCTTATGGCAGGAGGATTGAAAAGCCTGTCTTGTTCCCTTTTAAGCTCACTTATAAGGAGATGGAAGCATTTTATCTGCCTCCCTACCCAAAACAACCCTAGATGAGGGGCCAGAGGCTTAGCCTCTGTCCATTTAAAACCCATTACAAGGGCAGGGAAAAGTCTCAGCCAACACCATATAATCAAAGGTCTAAAGGAAGAAACTGAGAGTCCTCTCCATTTAAATGCCTTATGGTGAAGGTGACCTCCTCTGCATATACAATGTTCAATGTCTCTTAATAATTCCAGTACTTCCAGGAAGGGTCTTGTTTTTCCTTTATTTTGCATGGAAAATTGATCAGCATTAGATGGATAGTGTGATCTCATCCCTGCAAGTTGTATGCAAGCAATTAATTTTATTTACCAGGAATTCTTATAATAAAAGATGTGAACATTTTGTGGAAACAGTGATAATGCAAAACTTAATTTGTATCCTACAGTATCAAGACACAATGTGACATAAAATAGGTACAAAGGTTTTAACATTAGGATTTGCAGAAAGCCCAGATGAAGGGATGTCAGTCTTCTGCATCTTCCTTCTGGCATTATAACTGTGTTTAGACATGCTTGCCTCTGTAAATGAAAGCCAATAAAAGACACAGTTAACCTCTGGCCCATATTATGTGGTACATAGTCATTTGCTCCTAGCAGAAAACAGTTTTCATCTTTGTAAAGATGACTGAAATCTAGAGGACACTTTCATGACCCTTCTAAGGTCTTATGAGAGAACAGAGTCATCTAAAGTCAGATCCTCTTCCATCTCTGCTCCCTGGGTAGTCAGTGGGTTAGAACTTGCTTCTAATCATCCTAGCAAACTATAAATAAATAGACATATAGATCTGTCTAAAACAAGGGAAGGGTTATGCTCCTCTTAAAGCAAAAAGACTTGGAAGCTGTGTATCTTTTCCAGCTATCAGCTGACCCCATGAGTGCCATTTTAAGAGTTTAACCAGGTGATACATAAATGATGTTGAATCACAGAACGTGTAAACTTACTATCCTCACTCACAATTGTCACATGAACACATAGAAAAGAGAATTCTCTAGATAAACTGCAGACTGTTTTGTTTATCTTCAGTCTGTTACATGAAGTCTGTTATCTGTTATCTTTGGTTTTGCTGCTACACCATCAAAGAAAATAGTTCTTTAGAGTCACCACAATTCTAGTGAAGTGAAATGATCACATGTAGTATATGAACACATTGGTATGAAACATGAAAACTGAAGATTGACAAAGGACAAAAATGTGAAATTGAATGCCAATATTTACAGCTGGAGAAGAGACACCTACTTGCAACCAGGATGCTGTGATATAATGACCCAGCAGTGACCTAAGTATGGATTCAGAGACTGAGGAACTGATGTTGCCAACAGAGAGAATATGGACCCACACATCACTGTGAAACCAGAAACCACTGAACCAAAGATGCTTCAGACTCCCAAGGCTGAGACCCTTGAGCCTACCAACATCAGCAGCCCCTGAGCCTAATTTCAGCAGTCTACCAGCACACTGATCTTCAAGACTCTACAATCAATGTAGCCAGTGTGCCAGTGCCAGCAGTACACTTTTTAGAGAGATGGGAGAGTGCTAGACCCAACTTGAAACTTCCATCAGCCCTCACCAGCTTAGCTAATGGTGAAGGATTACGAGAGTTATAATTCAAAAACTACCACAATTGCCCACTCCAACTGTAGGTCAAAGGTATTTCTTTTAAGGCTTCCTACTTTGTAGAAAGCCTTAGAGTGTGAAAGGAAACATCAAGACTGGAATATAAAGCCATTCAGTGTACTCTCAGACCTTGTAGGAGGAAGTTGTTCATTTGAAGCCTTCGTCAGTACTGCAATATCTGGTCTGCTGTGTGAGTTCCTGTAGTATGTGGGGAAATCATTATTGTAATGCAATACAATCTTGTGTATCCCATGTTAAGTTCAGTTTAGGAATTTTCCCTGCATGCATCAGTTCTTTCACTCCCCCTTCACTTTTCACGAGGCAATTTCAGCCAACTGGAGCAATGGGTCATTCATCATATGACCTAATTTAAATATTATTACACTTTGTCTAAGTTCCTTTTCAGTTAACGCTCCATGCAGCTGTCGCCATGTTAGCAGTCTGTTAGCAGTCTTTGAGTCTTTTTTAGTCGAGTCACCATGTAGCCCACACCACTCAAGGCTGGGTGAGTCTTTTCCTACCCTAAATCCTCTTAGTTAGTTAGCGACCTTTTTTAAAATTTGTTTTAATATGTAGATTAAGATTGATATACCTTCAGTAAACTTTTGATATGCTTTTAAAACTGACTTCTTTGTTGTTTTAATGAGTCTAATTGATTGGGTGATCAGACCACACATTTAAATGTTAATTGAGCTGTGTCTGCATTCCGATGCCTTGCTTTGCTTGCTTTGAAAGAAAAGTGTTTTTAGTTTTAAAGAAGATATTTTTATTTTTAAAAGGGCTAGATCCCTGGAATTTTATTAATACATTTTAATTCTAGACTCATACCTCCAACAGTTCCTCCTTCAGGGCTAAATGTGGTACCTGGGAAAGAAGAGCAGGTTGTGAGAAGTTTCTGTGTCACCAGAGATGATGCTGATGTAGCTAGTAGGGTGAAAAGCATTTTATGTGATCACTAGCAGGCATATATATCATCACAACAGAAGGGACTGGGAAGAGCAAGAAGAGAGATGGCTAGACAAACAGAAAGCCAGCTGAGAAATATGACTGGTGGCAAGTACCAGCCCTATGGGAAGCAAGAGTGGTATGAAAGTATGAAATGCAGCCAAGAGATCATTGGATCACACTAGCCTTTTAAAACTATCTCAGTCCTGCCCAATTTGACCAAGAGGCTTTCTTAGGAATGTGCCCAGTATTAAATAAGCTCATGTCAAATTGCAAGTCTTTCAAATTAACTACTAGCCCATATGACACTTACAACTTGGAACCATGGTAAAATGAAATACTCTGTATTGCTGAACACACAGTTCTACAATTTGGCTAGTAAATTTTTTAAAAATAGAAAATAAAGCACATTTCCCTAACAATAAAATAAGGAGATTCAATTTCTTGACAGGATATTTTTATTTTTCAATGCACATACCAAGAAACTGTAGGGCTTTGTGGGGGTGGGGGGTTGCTGGTGGTGGTGGCGGCGGCGGCTGTTGTTATTTAAGATGACAGCCTTGCTAAAGACTTTGAAGCTTCTGGGTCTGAGGTTGCATACAACTGGAAGACTTTGAAGCTCTGACCTTGAGTTACAGTCAGTGCTTGGGGACATGTGTCATTCAGTTGCACAATTTCTCAGTAGGAATGATAAACATGGAGTGTTCACCAGCCATGTTAATCATTTTTAGAACTGTAAAATGTCACTGAGTTTAGACCTATTGGTTCAAAGCTGCAGATCTGCATGAACCCTTTCAGTGAATTTTAAATTATCCTAGTGCAGTTATATTTGGTGTGATCTTGGTGAGGCCTGGGACAAGAAGTTTGGGCAAACTATAAGATGATACCCCAACCATTCAATGTACAGAGCCAAGTGGTAGTTGAATTTAATTTCAACATTGGTGATAGAACTTACTCGTCCGCACCTGAGCGCAGCAAGACTAGCTTAGAGGTCCCCATAGCTGTCCACATAGCATATATAGGATTTTCTTAGGCAAGGATTACTCAGAGGTAGTTTTGCCAGTTCCTCTCTCTGAAATACAGCTGATCACACCTAGTATTAATTTGTGGTCTCCCATAAAGTACTAACCAGAGCTGACCCTGCTTAGCTTCCAAGATCAGACAGGATCTTGTGCCTTTAGGATATTTAGGCCCCTTCAAGTAAACATTCATAGGACCTAGCTGACAGTGTACATTATTGTCATTTGAGCGTTAAAGATCTGTTTTTAGTTGTTTCTCTCTTACTAATTATGTCTTGTAAAAATGCATATGTGAACTCAACCATCATAGTTATAGCTAATACTAACAACTGTGATTGTCTTGCTGGCACTTTTCCCAGGCAATATCATAATGCAAATTACTGTTGACAACTGTGATCACCCATGTTCTCCTCTGTGTCTAACAGCATATTTTGGGAGGGAAGGATCAACTCATATAAATAAGAAAAGTATTATGTGGCCAGGTTATTAATTCAATAAACCTATGCAAAACCTCAAACATGGAATGAATGATAATGAACAAACATTCTAATTTGTTCGTTTGTTTTATTCTATTTATATACCACCTTTCTCCCAAGATGAGATTCAAGATGGATTACAATTTTTAAAAAACAAACCTAAAACATTACAAAAGTTTAAAAGAATTAAATAATAGCATTATTAAAACATAGTTAAAAAACATAGTTTCAATAGAAACTATGAAAATGATGAAAAACATAGTTTCAATACAAATAACAAACATTAAAAGCTTCTGACATGAATAATACCATAACAATAGTTTTACAGTTGAGAGAGCAATATTGGAAGTACTACTGTAAAATCCTGCTTTTTGTTACCATGCCCTACTACCCGCTCCCTATAATATCTCATAATTCACAGTATTGGACACTTTGAAGGGGTCAGGTAGATGAAAGTGATCCAAAGTGAGGTCAGATGGAGGTCACAAGGACCTTGGAAGGTGTCTTAAAAATATTTTAGTAAGCACTCCCAAGCTAGGATTAAGTGGAAACCCCTAGTAAACAACACCAGTTAGGCCCTGTCTAAATGAGGGACAAAAAATCCATACAGGAGGTAAAAAATCCAAAAAGGCAGCCATTCGAATGTGAACGATCTGCCTACATGATTTTTTACCCCCAGTAAAGTCCACATGACCTGGGAGGGAGGAGGAGGATAGTGGCGGCAGTGGGGCTGGGAAGTGGAATTATAGTGCTATAATTAAGTATTGCTCAAAGCAAGCCACTTCCCATTTGCAAAGCCACCGAGGATGAGGAGACCCCCCACTGCCTCCACCCCTCTCACCTCTTTCCCGGGACCCCCCCTTCACTCATCCTTCTCCAGGACCCCAAAAGGGCTCTTTGCCGCTTAGCCTGCCAGACTGAAGGTTGCAAAACCGATCCCAGCAGGAAGCGAGCCAGAGACAAACACACACACACACACACACATTAAGCTCTTCTGCTATTGGCAGGCAGTCTCTGGGATCCTTCAGAGAAGGAGGAGGACAGCGGCGGCAGCGGTGGAGCTAGGAAAGGGTCCAGGGCTGGGGTCCTCCGGAGGAGGAGGAGGAAGGCAGCAGTGGTGGTGGGGCTGGGAAGGGGTGTGGAGCCAGGGCCGGGGTCCTACAGAGGAGGAGGAGGAGGTGGAGGAGGAGGACAGTGGAGGCACCATCATCACATACCTTTAAAAAAATGGTGGCTGCCACTGATTCCCCTTGTTCCAAGCCCTGCCCCCTCTACTCAGCCAGCCAATCAGATCTCACTCCTGTTTGTATCTGTGCGAACAGGAGTGTTTAGCCAGAGGAACATTCAGAAGCTACATGGATTTATCCAGCCAATCTGGAGGAAGCCCTGGATCCAGAAGACATGGACTTTAGGGTAAGTTTTGCCTCCCTCTGAATGACACATATTTATTCGAATGGTGGTCTGTATAGATTGCGGATTTTTTGAATAAATACGTGTCATTTTTCATTGTGTAGACAGCATCTAAGGAGGTATGTGCTAATCCCTTCTTGGGCACTTCAGCAATGAGTCATACATCCTAAAAAAAATCAAGTGACCTGCACATCCCAAATTCCCAGGAAATATCCCACGGAACCCACTCCTGTCCTACAATGTGAGGTTGTCATAAGCCCATCAATTCCTATCTCCCAACCATCTAAGACAATCAGTGGAGTTTTGTTCTCCTTTATTCCTCCTGTGGGTGAGTCAGTTAGCCATTGTTGTAGCCAAAACATGCCTTCAAGGCATGAAATGGGTTATAAATATCCCAGCCTAAACAATAACAGAGTGTGCCACTGTGGACTTCCACTCTCTCTGTCAGCATGCACCCAGAGTGCCACCTTCAGATCTCTGTCTGAGTACCTTGCTCCTTTTCAAGGCTGGTAACTATTGCCCTATCTACCGAATCTATTCCTCTATCCAACCTTTCTGCCTTAAACTGTTAGCCTTGTGAGTGCATGTGTGATTGCTTTCTGTGTTATTTTCCAATAAAAAACATTTATTTTACTTTAAGCTGAAGTTCTCTGCAGTTAGTAGTGGTATACATAGGTGAAAAGATCCCAAAGTTACCCACTTCTCACAGCATTCCATTTGAGCTAATAATAATTCCCCCAAATATCAATATAGTTTTGGACTCACGAGTGGAGCTGTAAAGCACCCCCACTTCTTCAGGTAACATTTTATTGTTCCCATGCCTGAAGTGGGTGGGAAACATTTATTTTATTTCTTGCTGTCTGTGGAAAGTGAGATATTTTCAATTGAGTCATCCCCCACAGAGAAGCCTAACCATACCTGACAAATTCTGAAAGAATAAGGGCTATAAAAGAATCAGCTGTCTTTCCACTCCCTAACTCTTCCTGCAATTAGTGCTATGAACCATAAAACTCTGTTCTCAGTATCTAACATGGAAGGATGGCCTACGTCTCTTCCCTCGCCCTGCCTGCAACCAAGTGGAGTAATCCAAACTGTCTTAACTGAGATGCACAAAATTAAAATGGGTAATATCGAGTTATCTAGTTATCTACTGTAGCTATATATACTTATGAACAATGGAAAATCTAAACAACGGCCTCCGGAATCACTTAGGTGTTGTCTATATGATAAAAAAAATATGAATGGCATGTGAACATACAGCGATCCATTCAAATGGCCTGTCATGATGAAGTCCCATCCTCCTGCAAAGGTGGTTGAATTTCCATCATTCTGCAATGACTACATTTCCAATCGGCAAACAGTGATTGTCTGATCAACAGGACCAGGAAACTAAGGGTTAAGACCAAGATGGGAGGTGGAGATCATCTCCTGATATAACATTACCATGACATCACATCCCCAGACACTGGACTGGCCAATGAGAATTTGGGTATGGTAATTTGGAAAAGGTTTTATACTTGCCTGGGCCATGTGGCCAGAAAGACACACAGAGAGACACAGAAAGCTCTCTGAGGGAATGGAAGTACCTCAGAGAACCATGCTCTGAGTGAGCACATGGCTGGGGCCTGGCTTAGGAAAAGCATGTGGCCCAGCCAACTTGAACAACATATTTAACCCTCATAGACCCTGTAATGTAAGTAGTTTTTTTTGTGCAGGGAACAGTTTAGTTAGATTGCATCAGGGTTACTTTTATTTGTTTGCCTTGACTGAACACATGCCTGCTTTCTATCTCTGTAAGCTTTAGCCTGGAGAAAAAAAGCCTTTTCTTCATGAAATGATTTCCCTCTTAAACTTATTTTAACTTGCTTGAATAAAAATAAGCCTTTCTATTTTTCTTTACTAAGGCACGCCTTACATGTGCCTTATTTTGGTCCTCGCTATCTTGACTCTTCTCTGGGGATAGAGAAGGGCGGGTTGGTACTATTTTAACAGAGCAAGTAGTTCCACTGGTTAACCATAGAACTCAATCAGTCTCCTGGCGGACTGAGAAAATATTGTCTGGGTGGCGGCATCTTACCTGAGGAGAGATACAATTCTACGGGATTTCGAGGTTAGGGAACCCTTAGAGTGTGTCTCAGAGAGATCAAGGTAGGAGTTCTCAGCAGGAGCACTCCTAAACTGATTGTAAACACAGCAAGCCCTTCCTCTCCACTCTGTGCTGGTATGCATGCACACAGAGAAAGAAGAGGCCCGCCTCACACAGCCGTTTGCATAAATACATGTCATTCAGAAGGGGGGCAGCAAAATCCACTGCAAAGTCCATGTGCAGGGGCTTCATACAGATTTTTTAAAAAGCTCCATACAACATGTGAATGTGCACTCATTTGAACACTCACATTCGCACAAATACGAACAGGCAGTGCAATCTGATGGGCTAGATGAGGATGGGGGCAGATCTAGCAAAGAGGGAAAGCAGCTGCGGCTACCATGTTGGATTTTCAGCTAAGCGAGGGTCCAGTAAGTCAATCAAACAGCAATTTTATACTCTTTTTTATTTCTTTATTTGTAAATATGAAATCTTGCTTGTGCGCACCCTAGGAAACTTTTTTAAAAAATTGGCGGCAACAGATTTAAAATTGTGAGCCAGCTGGCTAGGGGGTCATGCGGAGTTTGGGGGGGGGCTATTTTGGCCACATAGGCAGTTTGCATCATCGTGAATGCCTGCCTTTCTGAATGTGTTTATATTTTCCCCCTCGTACAGATAAGACCTTACTGAGCATGTATGAAGAGCAAAACAGAAAGGGAGAAAGCAGATTAGCCTGCCGATTTGCTATCCTGGAAATTTTCACATAACCTATGTAACCCTCCACCCTTTCTTTTGGTGGTGATTGCAGAGGGCCATAAAACACTCAGCTGCCTTTCCATTGGGCATTTCAAACAAGCAATTAAGTGACCATTCTTCAATCTATACCCTAGGAAAATCTCTCTTCACACTTCCTGTCCAACCTTACAAGGTTGTTGCAAACCCATCAATGTTCTATCCCTCTGCAATTAAAGCAATCAGTTGAGTTTTTGTTTCTTTTGTCAATGGGAGAGCCATCCAAGCTTTGTTATTACTAACTCAGCCCTCTGAGTCACAAAACAGAGTAGATTAGAGCCCTAACAATAGCCAAGTGTGTCACAGTCAAGGTGTGCCACAGTGGACAGACCTGTCCACTCTCTTTCTCAGTGCGCCTCAGATCAGAACCTCTTGTGCCACCCTCAGATCCCTGTCTGAGCACCTTCACTTCTCTTCAAGACTGGTAATTATCAACCTGTCTTCCCAGAACTCTCTCCTTCTATCCAACCTTTCTGCCTAACTCTGCTATAGCCTTGCATGGTTCTTAAGAATGTGTGTTGTGTATGTTAGTTTACTTTTTGTATTATTCCAAGAAAATACATTGTTTTACTTTAATTGGAGCCTCTTCTACAGTTAGTATTGGTATACATAGATGCAAAGATCCCTGAAGTTACCCAACTCTCACAGGCTTCCTGTTTGAGCTAATAATTCTCCCAGCTAGATTTTGGCATCACGGGTGGGACTCTAACATACCCCCACCCACACCTCTTAGGGTAACAGAATTCCACTGAAGTGCCTGGCCCATTATTCATTTTGCAGATGAAGAATTTGCAAATTCTCACATCTCGGTAAGCAGCTGGCAACTTCCTTGGCTAGTAAAGAGAAATGTAAATGTCTCAAACATCACATACCTAATTGGAAGTATTGTATACTTTCAGCCTGAGCCTATGCAGTCCCTCAAACTCAGAGGAAGCAATGGTAACCCACACATCCAAAACTAATCTTTAAAGGTTTGTCTTAAGGTTGCCATAAATTGGAAATGACTGGAAGGCACACAGCAGCAATGACAACAACAACATCCTCTCAAGGGAGCAGTGTCTTGTTTGTTGAGATACCAATAACATTCATTCCAGGATTGAGAAATGGAAGGCTCTGTAAACCACGGTTTCCTCTTGGAGTTCCAGTACACCAATACACACTTATCTTTCAAGGACATCCACTGACATTCTGCATTGGCAACTTAATGACATACAGTACATATAACAAAGTAACATCTCCTGGCCCAATTCCCACCCATCCACTTTAAGAGCCAGCAGCTGGATTGGGCGAAGCAAGTCCATTCAGCTTCTGATTGGGACAAAAAGAGGATGACATTTTCACCCTTCACCCCCACCAGCAAGGAAGGCTACAACAAAGACTTGCAATAGGGGGTCCTGCTTCTAATTGTCACAGCCTTGCTTAATGGCAGAAGGGGGTGAAAACATCATTGTCTTTGAGCCCCAGTTGGAAGCTGAACAGACCTCCTTCATCCAATCTTGCTGCTGACTCCTCTGGTGTATTGGGGTGGCATTTACATACTCTTACAATAAGACTCACACCATGGCACTACCATTCTGTAATGGTAGGATTGTGTGCTTCTGTAAAGCAAAAGGCTATGTTGATGTTAAAACTGCTGCTGGTAACCTCTCCCACGACAGACAGGCTTTTGCTGAGGAGCCAGACTAAATGTCCCAAGCAGCACTGGGTAGTAGCAGTAGTAGTAGGTGACACTGGTGGAGGATTTCTCAGAGACAGTAGCAGTGGCACCATAGCTAACACTTGTTAGCACTGTGCAGAATGAGGCACTGGTAAACCACTTTTAAATTTTTTTACCATGAAAACCTTATGATGAAACAATCCAAAATAAAACAAGACATAGTGCTGGAAGACAAGACTCCAAGGTTAGAAGGGGGAGTTAAATTTTACCATCCTTTGTCTGAACACACCACATGGCCAGGAAATAAGGGTGGCCTCTTCCTGCATGATATCCCTTACCTGAACAACAAAGCAACATGTGAGACAACAAGTAGGCCTCTGACTCCAACACCATCACTTTTTAAAAAACCATCTTTTGCCTGATGAACAAGTCAGTAGAACTTTGAAATCTTGCATCATGTGTTTTGCAGTTCCATTGGCCCATAAAGTATCACATTTTATGGATTTTGTTTTGCTACTTGGCCAACATGGCTACCCCTGAATGTGTTTCCTTGATGATTTACAGTTTTCAGTGATATAGCTGATGCAACATCCTTTCTGCCCCATTCTGTCTAACTTTTCCCCATCCTTATCAGGAGGTGACAATAACAGAATTTGCCTCACTTTTTTTTTCTCCGCTGTCCTGCGGAAGTTCTCCAACCAATGGATAGTAATCTGGATGGACATATGCTTCTCCCATGAAGCCTTAACTAACTTTATCATGTTTTTTTAAGTGATGATGTTGGAGTCAGAGGCCTACATGTTGTCTCAGGTGTTGCTTTTGTTGTTCAGGTAAGGAATATCATTCAGGCAGAGGCCACTCCTACTTTGTGGCCATGTGGCTTGCTAAGACAAAGGACGGTGAAATTTAACTCCTTCTGCAGCAGCAAAAAATCTCTTGCTATCCAGTATGATTCTGACCCTTTGTGAAGATAGGGCTCCTTTGTTAGGCAGAGATCATTGGATTTTTCAACTGTTTCCTAGATTTGAAGATACCTCATTTTGCTGCAACAGGGGAATCCTAAACAAGAGGGAAATATGGCCAGGGAAGATTCTGAAGGAAAGCCAACCAGGGCATCAACCAGAGAATGAACCATAAAGAACACAGAATCATCTGCAGGAGGCAACTCCTGCTTGGATTTCAACCAGCTATCTGGATAAACAAATTTGTATGACTTCATTAGTAATCCAATGATGAAGGTGACAACTGATCTTCCAGAGAAGAGTATCTGAAAATTTTACATCAGCATGGGATATTGATGTAGCAGGGCTACATGTTGTCCATCCCTGCTGTAATGGAACACACTAGGTATCTATGGAAGTAATTGTGTACAGGATTTTCCCCACTAGTCATTGCTTTGTCAGTTAGGTCAGTGGTTCTCAATCTTTGATTCTTCAGATGTTTTGGGCTTCAGCTCCCAGAATTCCTGACCATTGCTTGAGCTGCAAAACCAAAATCTGAAAACAACTGCATTAATTAACTCTTTCAGATTAATTATTTAAATCTTACCATATATCTCAATGTACTGAATGATAAATCACACAATATAGTGACAGACTTGCTTTCAGATGAGTATGGATTAATTTAATAATGCAAGTTGCATTATTTTCAAAAGCACCTGAAAAGATTCAACCAAGTTTCTCAAAGAAAATTTCAGTGGATAGAAGATTATTCACTAATCTGAACCAATTAAGCCCAAAGTAATTACTGGTAGTTTTTATTAAAGACTTATACTGGTAATTTTTAAAAAATGTTAAATTCTGATTAAGAAGTTCAGTTACTCATGACATGATGTATATCTTTGCTTCATACATTTTAACTCCTTTTATATTGTTCACAATGGGCAGTGGCTATAAGAAATAAATATTCATTGTACTGTCCTTGGAAGACTCTCTCTCTCTCTCTCTCTCTGGCTTTTCTTCGCAAATGAAGATTCAGGAACAAGTCCGGTTGCAAAAAGCACAGCAGAAGGTCTCCTTGGGTTTCTGGGTTGTGATTCTTTCTGCGTTGTCCTTTCTCTTCAAGACTTGTTCGGCATGAGTTCTCAAATAAGGCTGCAGCATTGTGGATAGTGTGTCTCCATGCCTCCCGATGTGAGGCCAGGCGGACCATTGTTGGTGATCAATTTGGCCGAGCCTGAGATGTTGTTTCAGGGAGTCCTTGTATCACTGTTTTGGAGCGCCCCTCTTACGCTGACCCGTGGCAAGTTCACCGTAGAGTACTATTTGGGGGAGGCGATGGTCCTTGATCCTAGAAACGTGCTCTGCCCAGTGCAGCTGTGTTCTCAATATCATGGCCTCAATGCTGGTGATCCATGCTTGCTCAACGACAGCAACATTCATCACATAGTCATTCCAGTGTATTCAACAAGCTTTACTCCTAAGTCGCACAAAGTATAGTGACAACTTTAAGTCTAACAATCTGCATTCTCATCTACCAAAACAAAACATATGTTTATATATATATATATATTTCCCCTTTGAATATTTTTCCACTTTCTGTCTCATTTAGCTAATTTTTATATAGTTTTTTGTAACCAAGGGTTAAAACAATGCACACAGCATTAGTAACATTGTCAGTAATGCTTAACTTAGTCACAGAGCAATTGAAAACCACTTAAGATTTACCTTCTGCTGACTCCTCCCTAGCAATGATAAATAAATAAGAAAATTGAATAGCAAATGTGTCATCAAAAGATAAAATAAGACTATTATGAAAAAGCTATATTACCATCATGATATATATTATCAGCATTAGAAACTTTGTATCAGAAATCAGATCTGATTGCAGCATTGATTTTCTTAGAGGGCACAATCAAAGCCTGCTGTGTTTAGATTCCTAATGTCTTATCTGTTGATGACATTTTCATCTTTACCAGCACTGAAATACCCTTGGCTTTGTGTGATCAGAACTATTTCTGTGGAACTAACGCCATTTAGTAACATAAAACACTGCTGAACCATTGGTTTGATCTAAAGGTAAAAACGTGATTGCTTAGCAAGTGGGCCCCATAAACCTCTGCCTATGGTTTTCTAAGTCAAGAGTCCTATAGGGAATGCCTGACCATGCTGAATTATTGATGTGGTGGAAGTCTCCCATGGAAACAGATGTTTCCACTTTCTTGTTATATCTTGCAATGGCTGAAAACAAAGCAAATTATAAATATCTTAAGATTCAGTTCCAATAAAGTTGCATTTGAAATGTCAGGCTTAAATTATAATGGAATACATTGATGTGTGAGACACACTTCATGCATACACCAAAGGATACTCAGCATTTTCTCAAGCCCATCACAAATGAAATTAAAATTCCATACACCTAGATATATATCGAACATATATACATGGAACGTCCTGCCCAAACGCCTGGGCTGGAATCCGGCTGGTGAAATACACGTGCACAACTCAGGTTTACTTGTGTATATAGGCTATTCTGTAGCCTCAGGTGTTATTCTGTAGCCTCTGGTGCAGCAGAATGTAAAACCTCCCCCTCCCTGGCAAGCCTCACAGAGTGCTGAGTGCAGAGGGTAGGAGGTGACCAATTAGTGGGGACCATGGTCTGTTCCAGCTGCAGTTCTCCACCTAGAGGAAGAGAAACAAGACCACTTTCCACTGGTGGTGGGGTGGCGGCATGGAACAGTGTGTGTGGAGCATTAAGCTCTGCATGCCCGAAGCAGGATCTTGGACTTACTTTAGCTTTACTCACCTTTACTTCTTTCTTCATCTTCTCAATTTTTTTGTTTGACTTCTTGAAGACTTTTGTTGGCCACCTGAACCACAGGCATTTTCTCTCATTTTTCTTTTGCTATTCTATTCCTTTGTTGTTTGCCATCAAGTGGACTTCAATTTAAGGTAAGCCTATGAATGAATGATAGAATCATAGAATCATAGAGTTGGAAGAGACCACAGGGGCCATCCAGTCCAACCCCTCACCATGCAGGAATAAACAATCAAAGCATTCCCGACAGATGGCCATCCAGCCTCTGTTTAAAAACCTCCAAAGAAGGAGACACCACCACACTCTGAGGCAGTGTATTCCACTTCCAAACAGCCCTTACTGTTAGGAAGTTCTTCCTAATGTTTAGGTGGAATCTCTTTTCCTGTAGTTTGAACCCATTGCTCCATGCCCTAGTCTCTGGAGCAGCAGAAAATAAGCTTGCCCCATCCTCAGTAGGACATCCCTTCACATATTTAAACATGGCTATCATGTCACCTCTCAACCTTCTCTTCTCCAGACTAAACATACCCAGCTCCCTAAGCCGCTCCTCATAGGGCATGGCTTCCAGACCTCCCATCATTTTGGTCGCCCTCCTCTGGACACATTCCAGCTTCCTGAATTGTGATGCCCAGAACTGGACATAGTTTTTCAGGAGAGGTCTGACCAAAGCAGAATACAGTGGCACTATTACTTCCCTTGATCTAGACACTATACTCCTGTTAATGCAGCCTAGAGTCTCATTGGGTTTTCTAGCTGCTGCATCACACTACTGACTCATGTTCAGTTTGTGGTCCACTAAGACTCCTAGATCCCTTTTGCATGTACTGCCATCATGCCAGCTGTCCCCCATCCTATATCTGTGCATTTCTATCAAGTTTGTAACTATAAAAAAAAGAGATAAGATTAGTCTGGCATGACTTATTTTTGAGAAATCCATGTTGACTTTTAGTGATAATGATCTGCTCTAGAATCTTTCCTAGTATTGATGTCAGGCCGACTGGGTGGTACCTCTTCCAATTTGCTGGGACCTCTCCTATTCTCCAGGAATTCTCAAAGATTATTGACAGTGGTTCTGAGATTACTTCTGCCAGTTCTTGTAGGGGGGTATGAGGCTAAAATTAAAAATGTATTAAAATTCCAGGGATCTAGCCCTTTTAAAAATAAAAATATCTTCTTTAAAAGTAAAAACACTTTTCTTTCAAAGTAAGCAGAGTAAGGCATCGGAATGTAGACACGGCTCAATTAACATTTAAATGTGTGGTCTGATCACCCAGTCAATCAGACTGATTAAACAACAAAGACGTCAGTTTAAATATGCATATCAAAAGTTTACTGAAGGTATATCAATCTTAATCTACACATTAAAACAAACTTAAAGGTCCCTAACTAACTAAGAGGATTTACGGTCTTCCTCTTTTCCTACTGCCTTCCACTTTACCAAGCATTATAAGCTTTTCCAGTGATTCATGATGCATCATGATATGGCCAAAGTACAACAGCCTCGGTTTAGTCATTTTGGCTTCTAGCGATAGCTTAGGCCTAATTTGCTCTAGGACCCATTCATTTTAGCAGCTCTCCCCCCAACACCACATTTCAAATGAGTTGATTTTCTTCCTATGTTTCTTCACTGTACTGATACATTTGAAGACTTTATCTACTTCTTTCATAGTTTCCCTTGCAAGTGTAAAATCAAATCAACAATAATCCAGTTTGAAACTGGATTATTTGCCATGGATCATTCCTATTGAATCCTAGGTCTTTAGCCTTCTCTGCCAAAGAGTGCTGGAGCCTCACCAAACTGTAAATCCCAGGATTCCATAGGAAAGAGCCATGGTTTATACTTGATTATTTGTGTAGTGTGCATTTGGCCTAAGTGTTTTCTGACTTTTTGACTACAATCTCCATTCTGATTAATGACTAAGGCTTGTCTACATCAGTGACAAACCCCGAAACTGCCCCCCATCCAGCCTGATAATGCCACATGGTGTGGCCTTTCCCCCGAATCTGGTACAATAGTGACACACTGTATGGCCCTACTTGCACATGACTCGGATTTTAGAAAATTTGCAGTTTTCTCCAGAGTTTGCTAGAAACTCCAGAGAAAACTACCATGTGAACAATCCATCTGTATGGGGGGGGGGGGGAGGAAGAACAACATCTACCTGAGACACCAACATTTTCTCTCTCCTCTGCACCACTTTTCATTTTAAAGACAGAGCCATAGCAGTAGTAGCCCTCTCTGAAGTCAGAACATGTGGCCCACCCTACCATCATGAATCTGGCTTCGTAGAGGGCAGCTGCCGCTGGGACTTTGATTTTCCATTGTACAATTGCCCAGGAAAAGTAAAGCGTCAGTGAGTGGTAGTCACACTCTCTGAAGGCCTAATGGGTGTCTGCCCCAGTATCATGTGTCTAGACACCCATTCTGACTTCAGAGGGTGACTACCACTGGAATTTTGATTTTCCCAGAGCTCAGACTCACGCATGAGTAACAGAAAGCCAAGTAAAAACCCACTGAACATTCAGGCTTTTACAGGTGTGGGGCTAAAATCCGGCCAGAATAGTTTGAATTTCATGCAGCACAGCTCCAGGCCAAACTAGTCTGAATCTCATCTGGATTTTCAACACCACCACCCCGCCCCATAGTCAAGCCCTTCATCTAAGTACACAAAATCTTCAACTACCGTATTTCATTGCCTTCATTATCCACTTTAAAGTTATGTAAATCCTATTTCCGCGTCTTCTTTTTTTCTTAACAACTTTCCTGTATTGTTGATTTAAAACATCAAAGGGTTTTTTTAAAAGATGCATTCACACACACACCTTGTATTTTGTAGGGATTTAAATTTTCACTTATTTCATTTGTTCATATAAGAATGTAAATTTTCAATTTTTTTCTCCCAAGAGGTCAAGGGCATAAGAGTTTTTGAACATTTCTCAGTTTTTTCTGCATTTTGTGATTTTTCATGAACATTTTTTCATGAAAATTTGTGTAAAAATGGTTTTACACAGAAAATTTTGCTTTTGTATAAAATATAATATTTTTATACAAACAGAACAGGTGCTTACCTTGCCCCAATGCTTGTCATTTTCTCTTGCTCAGGGATGAAAAATCTTGCCCAGATGAAAAAAAAAATTCAATGTGATGTATCAAGAATGTAAAGATTAAATGTAAGCATTCAGGTGAGTATGCTGCAGAATACTTACATTGTAGTTCTAGTTCTGTATTAACTGGTTCTTATACAAAGACCTCATCTACATGGGCCAGAATATGCTGGCTCCCTGCATTCTGCATTCTGTCTATGGATCTGGCCAATTCCTCCCCCATTACTGACACAAAACGGGATGGAGTCCAAACAGCCATGCCATCCCACCCCTGCAGCTGCTGCCACTTCCATTCACGTTGGCCTCTCTGAAGCCAGGAAGGGAGCCTGAGCATGTGAGCAAGGCCCCATGCATGGGACCAGCCTGGCCATATGCTGCAGGACTGCTTCCTGGATCTGGAGAGTGTGATGCAGATGGCAGCTGCAGTGACAGGCTGGTGTGGCAGTAGGGCCTCCTGTGGTCCCACAGAACCCAATTCATTTCTTCAGAAGAGAAACAGTTTTTGCCAGGTACTTTAATGTTACAGTTTATCGGGCTTTTCCCTGTCTTAGCCCTATCTTTGCCCTGGGTGTTGTGAAGACTGCCTGGAAGCAAAGCGGGCAAAAACCCTGTCTTATTCCGACTGCAGGGCTCAAAGACATGGCCAAGACAGGATAAATAGCTCATCTAGACAAGGCCAAAATGTGACTAAAACATCCTGGTGCAGGAGGTATAAAAAACACAAGTTTAGACATGATGAGTTGTGACACTTGGCCATCAGATAGAGCTAGGCGGTGTCTGGCAGCTGGGCCAAGTCTTTGACAAAGACTTGGCACCATTAGTAAAAGAATCTTTGGTATGCCATTTTGCTGGTTAAACTTTGCAAACTTTATTTATTACCTTTGTGGTCCATTTTATGACTTTGATGCATGATTTAACCCTGTTAAGATGATGTATTTGCATACATGCATCTGTTCACAATCACTCTATCACACATGCACATGTTTTTGCTGTTGCTGTGTGCCTCCAAGTCATTCCCAATTATGGTGACCTTAAGGTAAAGCTATCACATAGGGTTTTTTGGCAAGGTTTGTTCAGAGGGTGGCTGCCATTGCCTTTGCCTTCCTTTGAGGTGCAGAGAGTGTGACTTGCCCAAGGTCATCTGGTGGGTCTCCATGGTCCTAATCCATCACTGAAACCGCTACACTGCACTGGCTTCCTCTCTGGCTTTTCTTCGCAAACGAAGATTCAGGAAGGCCTCATCCCGTGCTTTCTGCAAGTGTGCTGATGACTAAAAAGGACAACCTGAGATAAACAAGTCCGGTTGCAGAAAGCACAACAGAAGGTCTCCTTGGGTGATGTTTCTGGGTTGTGGTTCTTTCTGTATAGTACTAGCTGTTCAAGTGGCACTATTGTAAATTTTCCCATGATCTTTTTAAAAAACATAATTATTAATTTAATGCTGAGAATCCAGTGTCTAGGGAAGTGTTATCAGCTTGACATTCAAAGATGAAGCATTTGTACTATGCTCCATCTGTTCAGTGGACATTTTAGTAAATAACCCAGGGCAGCCAATCTCGATGCTCAGCACTCTAGAAGTCTCACATCTCAGGTGGCTGAATCACCTGCCTTGTGGGAAAAGAGAGAAATTGAACAGAATCTAGAGCTGATCAGTTGTTTGTGCTGCAGTGTTTTGCAGGACAAAATGCCAGTTTTACTCCTTATGTGTGGTTTGTCAGAATTAAGAACAGACTTGAAACAGATGCAATCCCTAAAGGCTCTTTAAAAATGCAACCTGCCAATGTAATGTTGGGGCCTCCTTTCTGAGAAATAGATGGCCACCATTCTCTTGGGCATGGGCAAGTGGTTCTGCAATTTTTAAACATTACTCAGCAAAGCACTATTTATCTTGATGATACTGCATAAAACAAGCACAAGCAAGCCTTGGCAATTGATCCAGATAACTCTGAGAGTGATCAACCCCCTCCCCAAGCTCATTAAAGCTCTACTTTCTCCAACAAAAACAATCCAGTTTGAATCAGTAGCTTAGGTGTAGATCAAGCTCCGGTATTCAATAGGAAAAATCTTGCAGGAAAATCATATTTCAAGCTTCCCTCCCGCCCTATGTTCACCACTCATTGTTCATTCTATAGTGCTAACAGTGTCTCATCTAGAGATGCTACCTGGCATTGAATAGCACAGCATGTTCAGAAGCAAAATTCACAAGAGACTGAGTAGAGCCAGAAAAGAAAAGCAGCTGAACAGTGGCCTGGATTCTCATCAGGCTGCATGGAAGGCAAATGCAGCCAGCCCCTCTCTCTTTTTTCCCCCAGGAAGCCCTGCTGTTCAGAATAATAGTATGGGGGTTAATGGAGATAATCACTTGTAAGGATCTGTGTTCTGTAGGTCAACCTGATGCACTGGTTAGGCCTCAAGCAATCACAGAGAAATAATGTTTCCCCATGCCCCATCCTATGCAACTGAAGCTATAAGGAATCCACCATTACCCTGAAGGCATGCTGTATTTGCAATACATTTAAAGCAGCTGCTGTTAGAGTCAGTATTTTGTTTCAAGAAAGGTTATTGAACATTTGTTTCAAGAAAGCTCCAAAGTAGGTTTTGTGATGCCTTTATCCCACTGCAAAATAAACTGTGCATAGCACTGCATAAATAAGAACACTCTATTTTTTCTGAGTAACTCTCTATCAATTTCTGTAATTGAAGTGCTATTAATATAGTTATAACTACAGTTAATCATTTCCATAATGATTAATCAGCATCTTCCTGGCATGCAAAGGGTTTTACATTTTTAATCACTCACTATTATGATATGCAGCAGGCCTATAGCTAATTGGGAACACTTCATGGAGATGGGATGGGTGGGAGGAAGAGAATTAGATCCCTCCCTTTCCATAAAATTCCCACTGCCACAGGAATAAGATATGTCCTTTTGATGTTGGAGCCATCTCTTAGATGTATTGTCGTGTATTTCTTAAGCATTTACATATTCTGAATAGATATGCCTTATACAGAACAACTGCATAAATATTTTATATTTTTCTCTTTCCCCTTATCTTGGGCTTCTCAGACATCATCTTAGTGAAACTGCAGAAATGCCTGAAGTGAGTTAAATTGTCCTCTTTCAAATGCATTCTGCCCATGGGCCATTCCCTAAAGCTTTGAGCTTTATACCCCATATTTAGCTACTTTCTTCTCCATCCCTTCAGTGCCTGCATTCCCCATTATTTGATCCCTTGTGTTTTCAGTTTATTCTGCATTTCTTTTAAAAAAAACACCTCTCCACATTAAAAACAAAAACAAAAACACAATCTCTTTTCCTCAGAAAAAAGAATAACATAGACACACCTTCTCTCTGCTTTGCATCCAGTAGATAAAGGCAGTGCCAGTCTGTCTTTTTCATGGACATTGTCTCTAGCAGGTACTGATCTGCCCAAATGTATTCGCCTCCTCTGTGCAGTTCTTTCTTGTGCCTGATAATGTTCCTTCCTGCCCAAGGGATTCAAAGTGCTTTTTCAAGAGCTCGGCAAACTGAAAGCAGGACCGCTTGCATCAGGTTACTGTGCACTTTCTCATAAACTGGGCATAATACCCTGCTTATGAAAATGAAAGGCAATCAATCAGACAAGATCTGCTTTAACCCAGCCCAAGGCATATAATTTAAGGTTTCTGAAAGTGGTGCGGCCATTCCCTAGAGTGTAGCAGAGACTGAAGAGCAAGATAGAGGAAAGGTAATCAAGGTGTTTACAAACAATAAGTTTAAAAACCTGAAACTGTTTTAAAAGACACCCCAAGAAAAGCCTGACAGTCAAATAGGATTCCCCAGAGTTTTCAGAAAGCTCACACATGGTCTTGTGGGTGAGAAATAAAACTCCAAGCCAATGCCAGATTGATTTCAAATCTATTTGTTTATTTATTTCAACAAGACAGACTCAGCCAACAGGCTCATAAATAAGGACATGTGAAGAGCAATTAACCAGGGTGTTTACCAGTTTATATAAATCTGTCTCCCCCCACCCCATGGGGCTTACATTGTGTGTTTAGGATGGCACTCAAAATTAACAGAAGGATACCCATGATTGTCTGCTATAGAATAACTAATAACAAAGCCTGTAGGACTTTACAAATGAAGACAACATTGGTTATGGCATAGGCTTTCATGGACTGGAATCCTATTTCATCAAATAACTTCATGCATCTGAGGAAGAGAACTCTAGTCCATGGAAGCCAATGGCATAATAAACATATTGTCTTTAAAGTCACTTTTGTCATTTTCCAATCTACATTAAGTGGTGCAAATTAGAACGCACCTATGTGTGTGTGTCCTGTTTGCCTGACTTTGAAAAGCTTTACTTTGCAAAGCCTCAGCCTGCTGTGTATTTTTTTAAAACGAAGATAAGAATGCCAACATGTGCCTCTTCCAAAATAATAATAATAATAATAATAATGCTTCCTAAGGAAAGCATATGCTAGGAAAATCTAGCATTTATTTATTTACTTCCACACTACACAAATAATCCAGTTTGAGACTGGATTACTTGCCATGACTCCTCCCTATGGAATTCTGGGATTTGCAGTTTGGTGAGGCACCAGCACTCTTTGACAGAGAAGGCTAAAGACTTTGCAAAACTACAAATCCCAGGATTCACTAGGAAGGAGCTCTGGAAAAAATTGAAAGTGGATTATTCCTGTAGTGGGGATTAAGTGTTAGTGTCTCTATAGCCTGCCCCATAACAAAAGTTCCCAAGATCTCAAACCAAACAAGTAACCAACACCAAGGAGTGTAAAACAAGAAAGAGGGCGGGATGGGGCATGAAAAGAAACTCCAAAACCCAACAAGAGGAATCAGAGGGAGGGTAACCCATACGGAACTAACTTCGGAGCAGAGCCCCTGACTCGGGCCGAGGCGCCTGGCGATTGGGGCTGAGGGTGTCCCAGCCGCCCCAGGCCCGCGTCCGACCTGGCCAGCGCCCGGAGGCGGCTCCGGAGTTTGGGGGCGGCGAGGGCCTGTGGGGCTCCCTCTCTTCACCCCCCAGGCCCCGCGCTTTGGCTGGCCGGTGGTCGGGGGGCAGAGCGGGGGCGGAACTCGGAAGGGGCGCGGGGCGGGGGAGTAGCTTCGGCCTCGGGTGGGAGAAGCCAGGTGGGAAGGGCGCGCTCGCCACCAGCCTGCCGCAATTTCCCTGTGTCATGGCTCCGGTCTCCTAGCAACAGCAGCGGGTCCAGCCGGCAGGAGCGGCAAGCGCGGGGCGCCCGGAGCCATTCAGGGGCAGCGGCGCCGGAGGAGAAGCAGCCGCCGAGGCAGCCCCCGCGCCACCCTCCCAGGAGCCCGGCAGGGAGCAGGCGGGCGCCTCTGGAGCATCCAGCCGGGCCACCCGCCTCCCTTCCAAGCGCAGCCGGCCCGAAGGATGCCGGGCGGAGGCGCCGCACTTGGGGGAAAGCCCTCCTCCTCCTCCTCTTCTTCCTCGGCCCGATGGAGCTTCCCGCCGCCCAGGGCCGGGCAATCGCCGCTGCCGCTGCCGCTGCCCTAGGGGGGTCTTGGAGGAGGCAGGGAGGGGGCCGCCTACGCCGCTGCTGCTTCTGTCGCCGCGGGTCTTCTTCGTCTCGGCCGAGCCTGGGGTCCACTGGTCGGGCTGGCTGCAAAGTTTCCCCATGCTTCCTTGCCGGGCTCCGAGGAACTTGCCTGCGGCTCTGACAGCCCCCGATTTCCCCCGGTAAGAGAAAGAAAGTGAGCGAGAGAAAGAGCGGGTGGCGGGGCTTCTTGCTGCCATTTTGAACCCGGGGATCCTGCAAAGCCTCCTAGCTGCTCCCCCCAGCCCCCCACGCACTCCCGGCTATAGCCAAATGGCAGGGTGGTTGGTATGCCATGGATTCACCCCTCCCAGTGTTTCTGCTGCTCAGAGCCATCGCTGGCTTCATTTGCCATGGGGAAAGCGGGGAGGAGAAGCAGCACCGGTTGGAAAAGGAGGGAGAAGAGAAGAAAGAAAACCGCGGTCTCTCTCTGCAGGGTAGGAAAGGAGGGCGGGAGGTGCCCAGTGGGGGCTGGCGGGGCTCTGACAGGTTGAAAGTCCCTTGGATGGGGGCCTTTCAGAGAGTGGGCTTTGATTAGGAAAAGTTGGGCGGTTTGGCTGCCCACCCACCCAGCCACCACCACCCTCCTCCTCGCCGGCTTCGGAGCCAGCCCTGGCACAGCTCGCCGCCTTTTATCGCCCGCTTCAGCCCTTTGATCCGCTGCCAGGCCCAGGCTGCCTGCCCCTCATGCTGGGCTTGGGCCAGCGGCCTCCTTCCGGAGCTCTCCCCAGTAGCCGCTGGCAACTTGGCCAATGGCCTGGCCTAGGACAGCACGGCCCCAGGTAGGTCAGCCCCAGGGTTTCCTTCGCCTCTGACCCCAAGGCCCCACCAAGGGATGGGAAAACCTCTGAAACTCTCTGGCAGCCGGCAGGAAAGTCTTTGCATGGACAAACAACTAATTTGGGTGGGTCTGGTTAATTTTCCCAAATGGAGTGGTGGATGTCTCCCTCCCTCCCCACCCCCACATACCGCCTTCTTCTTTTCTGCTCATTTCACCAAAGAGAACAATGGAGGAAACTTGGAAGCAAGTGTCCTGATCTCCTTTTCTTTTGCCTAGGTTTTAGAATGGAAAATAGTTTACAAGGTTATCTGGATTTGATTTGATTTTTTGTAAGTACTATGGCATAGAATATCCGTGTTTTTTTTTCAAGTTCTGATCCTTTCAAAATCAGGGAGCATTTCCTTGTAGCAAATTACAGTCAGGACTAGCTTTCCTTTTAGGAACATCATACTCTGGTTCTTGTTTTTACTACCCTATGTACCAGCCTTGTCCAGGCTCCAGCTATTGGTATATGTTTCCCCATCTTAGCTAATACAGATCCTTGCCTATTGGTGTCCTCGGGTGAAATTTAATTACTGTACATCCAAAGCTTGATTAAAACCAATCAACCTCTATTGAATTAATGTTTAAACAAGTCTTATACTTGAGAAAGGAGGTGCAAGTCCAGTAGCTGGTGAGTTTCTTTTAGGTGCAATATAAGAACCAGGGGAATTTCTGCAAGAAAACACATGGGATTTAAATGAATCAGAAAACTGCTGAACCTGAGGATATTTGGGAAATGGCATGATTTAGCTGATGAGAGGAATAAGATTACCTAAGATGCTGACTTAACCAGATTTCAAGGCAAAGGATTTAACTTTATGCAGCATGTTGAACTGATTGCTTTTCTCTTTCTTATAATCTATTTCAGACACTCTGGGAAAGTAATGAATGATTTCGTCATTTTTTTCCCCAGACTGTCCTAAACAGTTGGCAAGGAATTGTTGAATATTCAGTGTTGCTTCATCATTTGAATACATGGATTATGAACCTTGTGATGTAAATAAAACCTTGCAGATTATTTCAGGCTCCCTTTGTCAACACAAGAGCACGGTCTGTTCCCTCAGTGATTGATTCAAAGTGGTGTTGCCCACCCTTCTTTCTCCCCCTCCCCCCCTTTTTTTTTTTAAAAAAAAATCAGGTTTAGCACAGTAGCATTCTGTTCCCATTACATTTTCACATTGATGGACTGGTGTTACATAACCAGATACCTTGAACATCATACATGATTCCAAATCAGGCATATGTCCGGAGGATAAGCCCACATTTGAAGCATGCGGGAAGGTTTGTCTGCATAGTCAAAAGCAGATGAAAAAGGAAATGTTTCAAAGGAACTTTTGTGAAGATACTAGAATTTGTTTATTTCTTGGTATATGGTTTGCACATATATGATAAACTCTAGCTTTCAATTCCCCAGCCTGGTCAGGGCAATGCATATGTGTCCATGTACAAATATATATCGGTAGCATAAATGATTCCCTTCATTTTCTAAAAGACACGCCTTTCTTTTATTTTCCATAACAGATCACCTTCCATAAGCCCCCTGGGTAATGGAACCTTTTGGCCTCATTAAGAGAAAATGGCCTGAATCTAGAAGGCAGTTTATTAATTTCTGTAACAAAAACAGGGACCTATGCATTCACAATAAAACAATATGCATCATTAAACCGAGGCAGTATCGCAAACTATGATTAAGGCTGTGTCAAGCATTTCCCCCCTATTAAAAATGGGACAATAATGTCAAATTTTGGTTATCACAAAGCAAAAGGAGATGAATATTGTGGCATAAAGAACTTTAAAGAAGGGATATGTTGTCTTTTTAAACGGTTGGTTCTGTAAATTGTGGTAAGCATTTTTACAAGGCAGTTTTGAGCCTTGTTTTACTTGGATGATGCCTCCACTTCTGAAAATTCTCTCACCTTTTCTCTATACAGTACTAATTCCTAAAAGTGTAGCAACAAAAGCTTCATTCCAGAAGGAGCATCCTTTTCCATCAGACTCTAATATGTGCATTTAGGAGTATCTGTTCACGTTGTACTCTAAGCCTTTTGAACATTGTCAGTGAATACAGAGGATGGGAAAGGAAAATCAGAATTATATCCTTTCACCCTACCCCTGATCCATTAGTTAAAATATAAGAAGTGTCCGGCAGAATCAGAGGCCTGTCTAGGCCACCATTCTGTTCCCATAGTGGCCAGTCAGATACATGTGTTAAGGCCGTTAGCCAGGACATGAGCAAAGCAGTTTTAAAGTTGATCCTCATGTTCATGTTACCCCACAGCTGCTATGTAGAGGCACCTTGGCTGTGTTACTGGAGGATATATACATATATATATATATATATATACACACACATATACAGTTCTCCCTTCATATTCGCTGGGGTTTGGTTCTAGGACCCCCCGTGGATACAAAAAATCTGTGAATACTCAAGTCCCATTGTATGCAGTGGCATAGCAAAATGGTGTCCCTTATATAAGATGGCAAAATCAAGGTTTGCTTTTGGGATGATTATTTTTTAAAGAATATTTTCAAGCTATGAATACTTAAATCTGTGGATACCAAATCTGTCGATAAGGAAGGACAACTGTATGTGTGTGTGTGTGTGTGTGTGTATATATATATATATAATCACTAATATTAATTGATTAGGGAAGTAAATCTTCACTTACTCCAAAAGTTTGCTTCCTGGTGGCTGAAATTATGCATTTTTCAACCTTTTTGGATGATTTTTCAAATTTCAGAACTTTTTAAAATGAAAATTATTTTGCAAGGAAAGTACACCACATTTTTTGCACCAAAATCCAACATTTTTATCTCAAAGCCTTGCTTTCTTTTACAAAATATATACCCTTTCCCATTGAAGAAGAGAAAATTTGCAAATATTTTTCACATCCTTAAGCAGGAGGAAGGGAGTGGGAGGAGAAAATGTGGCAGCACCTTTAAGTCTAACTGGTTTTTATTTTTGCATGACCTTTTGTCGATATAAACCCACTTCTCCAGATGCAGTACCAAGTGGTATTAAGGTCTCAGATATAAAGCAGATATTTTTACAGTTGTGGGAGTGGGATAGAATGTAATAGGAACCAGAAAGATGGAAATAATGGCCCTACATTTCTTTTCTTTTTTTCCCCTTCCCCTTCCTTTTTATGCTGCAAGAGACTAACATGGCTACTTCTTGGGAAACTTCATATCTTTATCATTGATACCAACTCTCTATTCCCCCTTTAAAACCACCCAGACTGGCAACTTTCACTACATCTTATGGTAGCAAATTACATAGTTTAATTCTATATTGTTTTAGGTACTTTCTTTTATCTGTCCTGAACCTCCCACCATTCAAATGCAGGTTCTGTAATTATGAGAAGAACCCCTACTTATCCAGTTTATCCAAACCATACATAGTTTTACACTCTGTTGCATTCACTTTCTTTACCTTTTTTAAGCTAATGCACTCCAAACATTGCATGTCCAATTTTCCTCACAGGGGAATGGCTCCAGCTATTTGATAATTTTACTCCTTCTCTTTGGCACCTTATATTTTTGAGATGTAGTTGCCAGAAGTGTACACAGTCTTATACGTGTGGTTGAACCATCAATTTGTAGTATGATGTTGGCAGTTTTATTTTCAGTTTCCTTTTTAATGATGGACAATATGGTGTTTTACAGTTTTCAAAGCAGCTGCCCGCTGGGCTGACATTTTCATCTATTGGGTCACCATAACCCCAAAATCTTTTTCTTCATCAGTCACTGCCTGATCAGATCCCACCACTGTAAATGTGCAGTTGGGATTTGGCATCTAATGTGCATCACTCTATGCAGTGAACTGCATTTGCATTGCATGCTGTTTACACATAACTTCATTTGCCCTTTTTATACCCATTTCCCCCAGATTGGCCATTTAGAGTAGACTGAGTTACCTGGAGTAAATTGAGTTATGAAGCTGAATCATTGTTAAATGCCATTTAGAAGTCTTTCCCCTTCTTCCGTCTCAAGACTCAGTCCTTTCCATAGCAAACACTCCATATGTATTGGAATGCACTTTTGACATATCTGTATCTGGTAGTATTAGGGTTGGGAAGTGAGTGGAATAAGGATTTCAATTCATGTTCCAAACCCCCAAATTTACATATGAACCTAGCATGCCAGTTTTGTGTGGGCATGTACACTTACACACCTGTATACACACCCTTGCTTGTGTTCACTGAATATGTGAAAATGCCTCCAGCCTTACCAATTCTGGGAAGCATCGTGGTAGGGCACTTCTTACTGCTGCTGCTTTGTCCAGCACAAAACAGAGAACGTTGCTTAGGCCCTGAAACAGAAATTGACCTGGGCTTCAGGTTCCATGTAGATACATGCTTGTTCCATGCCTGTAGACAAAGGGTGGGAGTCATGCATCCCTCCCATTGTTGCTGGACTGCAGTTCCCATCAGCCCTATTCATGATCACCAGTGGTGAGGAATTTGGGGAACTGCAGTTCAGGTATATCTGGAGGACAACATGATTCCCTCCCCTGCTGTATAACAAGTAATTTCTTACATAGAAGAAGCTCATGCAGAACTCCCTTGCCTCTTAAACCATCTAGGACAGTGGCTCTTAACCTTTTCTTTACCAGGAACCCCCTTTAAATATCTTTTGTTGCCGTGGACCCCCAAGACTAAACTCAAGATTTAAAACCCTAACAACAACAACAATACTTGATAACAATAATACAGTTACACCATCCATTAACCCTTCCGTCAGAGGCACTGGAGGGGGATGGAAGACTTTTCTCCTGCTTCTTCCTACAAGTTTGTGGCTGGAGCGGATTGAATGGCAACACACAGGCCAAGCCAGCCAGCCTTTGGCTTGGCTGCTGTCATGTGGCCACTCCACTACAGGGAGGAGA